>JAJQWJ010000001.1:40538203-41788203 GCA_023637945.1 Phaethornis superciliosus
CCCATGGGTGGATCTTGCAGCCCAGCTGAAAGGAGTGGTCTGGGGGTAATTTTTCTTTGGGAAATTGTGTTTTCTCTAGCTAGACAGATGTATCCTATTACACAGTGCTTTTCACATTTCACATACTTGCAGCCAAAGCATCCATTAATCAAATCAGGAGAAACAAAAACACCTCCTGAAAACGTTCATTATAGTCTTCAGAATAATATTTTCTTGTACATCTTGTACTTCTTGCTTTGTGCAGGACTGCATGTTGCAAAGAAAAAAGGGAATATATTTTTATTCTGAGAAGAAAACTCCCTGCTCCAAAAAGAAAGAAATTCCAACCCTTGCCAAGGGGTGTTTTCCCACTGACAGCACTGGGCATTTGAGCAGTTCTTTAATTCTTCTGCTGTAGTAATTCTGAAAGAAAGGAGGTAGAACTACATTTCTGTACAAACCTACTGCAGATTAACTTTTGCTGTTTGGATCCAGGATCAGAGAACTAAGAGAAGGCACTGAAGTAGTGCAAAAAACCCCATACCTGCAAAACTCCATATCTAGTTATGTCTAATATTTCATGGGACCTGACATAACATTTTATATGTTCATAAATAAGAACCTGGAATACTTCCTTTCTAATATGAGTGAAAAACTGACTACTTATACTTCTAAGTATTAAAATGATTTTAATAATAATTCGCCTTAGAAGGTTAAGGGTACTAATCAGGAAATCCCTTTTCATTCCTATATTTCATGGAAACAAAAAATGCAAACTCACTTCTGCAGATAAGTGGGTTTGAACACAGCAGGATGGAAGGTTGTGGACAGTACAATCAAGAAGATAGGAGCTTGCACCCAGAATAATTTTCTCAGTGCCATGATGCCTAAGTATAGCAGACTTTGCCTTCTGTAGATTTTTATTCCCTCTAGAAGATGAGAAGAAAGCTCTCTATTCCTCTGCTTACATGAAGGTATTCATTGTAATGGAATTGCAAGTCAAATCTACACAACTTCAGTAAAAACTGAAGCAAATCTCAAGGCTCCATGAAATTTGGAAAGGCACCAAATGTTAGTGTACAAATATGATTTATTACTGTTGCTATTGGCAAACAACACATTATAGTTTATATTGCAAAATAATCTGACGTAAATTCTCATTGTCACTTCTCTAGTACCATCTTCAAAGGATTAGTTTCACATCAGAAGTTCCTTAAATTCAAGGAATATTTTATCACACATATTTGAAACTATATTTTAGCAAATTACACCTTTAAGTAATACTATTTTCCAAACATCATCTGCTTGCCAAACCATGCAAAGACAGCAAGTGATTGAGAGAATGAACTCTTGGATGTGTTAAACATTAAAAATAGATGGTGTCTGCATCTGGCCTTAACTCTAAAAGCACTTGCACCACATTAGAAAACAAGGCAGGACTTCCCAGCCCCATACACTTCTACCAATGCAAATAACTGAACACTGCTTCGACAGAAAATCTTGAAAGGGTTTTTCAAAAAATAGTTGCAAACGACAGAAATGATAAATAAGTTTGTTCCTTCAGGCAATTTGAATGATGCGTGGTCTGCTGAAACAACTAAGCATGCAACAAGCACAACTGTCCTTATAACAATCTACAAATTTCCTCAACACAGTGCAGAAGAAGAAAAATAAATGTACCCAAGTAAAACCTAGCTAAAAGGATGAGTTGCATGTTCCCAGTATTCCTACAGTAGTTTAAGTTGTAAGCAGACCACCTGGAAAGGAGACTGAGATTTCACTCAGTGGTTACACCATGAAGTTAGTGATGACAGCTTAAATAAGTGAATTTTTTAACTTGATGATGCTACAACTGGCCCAAATGAGTCATAGAATGGATGCACAAGGGAAACCAAAACACATGCCCACAACAGACAATGCACTGTCACATCCTTGCAAGAGTAGCTAAAAGATGATCGGATACTTTGGCATAAATGTAGATACCAAATACATTTCAGCTAGCATAAAATGATTCAGAAGATAAAACAGCTGCTGCTGAAAGTAACAACACTTACAAAGAAGTAAGTAAGAATTGGGAGTAATAAAGCCAAGTTTTGAATGAAATGCTGCAGCCCATGCTAACAGCATATGAGATACTGAGGATTCAGGAAGCTTCACCTTTGCGAAGATCAAAGCAAGTCTGTGCCTGAAAAAGAGTTTCTTCCCAAAAGTCAAAGGAGTATTGCATAACTTGGCCCAACCCAGAATGTAGTCAGGAGTTCATACCAAAGAGAGTTAATGGAGAAAAAATACAGTTATATCATCAAATTCAGACACCACTTCATAGATACTAGAAAGAAGGAGACTCCAGTGAGATGAGGCATCTCTCACGTAAAAGACGAGCTTGTGCATCTAGATCACTGCCCTCAAAAGAGCCAAAATAGCAAAGGGGTACCTGTGTTAAAGTTGTACACACCCAAAATCTGACTAGTATTTCCAAAAATACGATTTCAGGAAAGAAAAAGCTCTTGTAAAATGCCACAGGGATTTTCATAAAGTGCCTGAGGTTGGAAGGGACCTTAGAGATCATCTATTCCAACCTCCTGCCATGGGCAGGGATGGATTTTGTTAAAAAAACATACCCCACCAAATGCCTTTGATGCATACTCTTGAACTGTCAATGCTCTGCTTAAGAGTATTGTCCCTTCCTTACCTATACCTACATGCAGCACAGAAATAAGGCTGTTGCATTGTTTTTTCTGATGCCATTAAAAAGCCAGTTATACGCCATTTTCATAGCAGAAGACAGAATGAATAATTTATAATGCAGATTTTCATTAGTTCATGTCCAGGATGGCATGCCACTAGGTCAAAATGCCAATTTGTCTTTCAAGAATACTTGAACTGCTTAAAATAAAATTGAGGAGAAAAAAAAAAAAAAAAAGTATTATAAAAGAGCAGTGAAAGACAGATCTCTTAATAGGTACTTGATGTGTCTGCTAGACAGCTAGACAGCTGAAGACTTTATCTCAGTAAGCAAATTGCAATTCAAAGTCCTGGAGACAAAGCCCAGTGGGGGACAGAAGGGCCAACTGGGGGTCCAGCTGCCCTTTACAGAGACCAGCAAATGGTCTTTTCTGCTGAAAACTGTCCAAGTGATTTCATTACTCTACTTTTCTTCTCAGATGTCTGGGAATGAGGAATTGGAGTGTCCATGAGTGCTCACTTATTGTGCACAAAGCAATGACATTGGTTGACATGACATGGCCAACCAGTGCAGTATTGTGAGATGGACATATGGACAGCTCTTCTGTAGTAGGAGTTAAGTCATGCCATCTCACCCCTGCTGCACTGTAGGTCACAAGGCTAAAACAAAATTAAACTATCAGTTTTAATGATCTTATTTTAGAGAGCTGTAGGTCCATCTCTTCTAGAAAGGAGACCAATATTGCAGATTGTTTGATGAAAAGGCACAACTAGACCTTGTTGCCTGTAAGACTGTTGCTGATATGTGGCTTGCTTGTCAGGAAGGAGCAGCAAAGAGGTCTGTGCTGCAGTCAGTGTGCTAATGGATGAACAAATTTCTGCAAAATCTTTTTTTTCAGTTTCGTACACAAGCAGAGGGACGAATATTATAATCCACTAAATATATATTCAGTTTAATCTGATCACTTTTTGCAATCTACAAAGTATATATTCAGTTGAATCTAACCACAATGAAAAGCAAATGAAAAACGAATATACAATTATCAAATATACTGATGTACTACAGACCTGTGAGTGCTTGCCATGGCTGTGGCATGGGTGACTACCCATACCTGTCACTATAGATCAAACATATAGATGCAGTTCCCATTTCAGCCTTCTGTCAGGCCAAACAGCAGTGCCCAGAGACAAAGTCAGAGAAAAATTCTTTCTGACTCATAACAGTGCCTAGAGCAGTGGACCAGGGTACTGGGCATGGCCATAATCTTCCCAGCTCTGTTACTGCTGTGTTGAAGCCTGCAAAGTTCCCCATTTCTAAACCAATGTTACATTTGTTTCAAGCATAAAATGGTCTGAAATCTGCTGATGAAGACTCTAAGAGTGTTGTGTTGCAATTCTGGATTATAACAGTAAAAAAAATCCCTATTGTAAATGCTCTGTTCACACGTGTCTTGACCATCCACAAAAATGGAAGATGATTTGAAGTCTGTATCATTTGCTAGTTTGGGTTTGTTTTTTTTTTCCTTTTTTTTAAACAAAATCCACACAAAATTCATTTTTTCCCAAAGCCCAGCTAAGCCTTGCCTGTATAAGCTCTGAGCACATCTTTTTTCCCCCAGCTTGCAGCTACAGCTGGAAGCGTTTCTACAAGAAAAAAGATGAGGTCAGAAAGTGTGATGCTTCATGTTTTGACAGCAACACTAGCTTGGCTTTGTTGCTCACATCCATAATTTTTTCCTCATTCTTTTAGTTGTTCCTCCAGTGTGGAAACTCCCCTTCATCTCCACTGAATGCTCACACGGTTAGTGGCTCAGAGGCCAATCTTCTCCTGGAAGCACAGATCCATGCTGTGGAGGTAGCTATTTTTTTAAGAAATAATAAAAAGAAGGGGAGACATCCGTCATCTATTTATGTAATAGCCTAGACAACCATTTAATAATTTTTTCTCTTTGTTTAACCACAGCAAGCTGAATGCTTTATGATTTCCCATAGCCTTGGGAATATTTACTACAAGTTTCCTACTCTTTTTATGCTCCTGAAAGGAACCTTCTGAAGTCTGGTTCAAGGATTCTACCAGTGAGTTCACTAATCCCAGTCCTGCCTGTAGGTTAAATAAACATAGTTAAGGATCTCAAGGGTGAAAAAGCTCTTTTTCTTCACCAAGGCATTGTGAAGTTTGCATGTTATCCTGTTTGGGGACATGAAGCAGCACTGCTGATACTAAAAGGTATCAAGAAGGCATGAAATTGGGTAGCATGAAAATAGCGAGGGAAGATTTAATGATTTCGATATTCTTTCTTGCACATTTAGAAAAAGGGAAGCATGTGAAAACATACATTCATAAAGAATTCTTTTGCCATAGAAAATACAATTTTCACTCAAGGATTTTTTTTTCCTCTGCTGTTCAACCATTCTGCTACAAATAGAAAACAAACCTCTGGGAAAAAGGGGTGGTATTGTGCAGGGCCTTTTAGGGAGCAGGCAAATATGTTAATATTTTGATAGAAGTGTTACCACTGATTCTCTGTATCAGTCTTTCTCTGGCATAAAACTAAGAAAACAGTATTTCTTCCAATCTGTGAAGATATGCCCAAGAAAGAATAATGCTGGCACTAGGTGTCACTTAATAAATTAGGACAGATTGTAATAACACCTCAAATCCAACACTTCACACCCAAATCGGAGAGAAAAATAACAAGTAGGAATTACTACATATTGCCAACTCAAATGGCTGAACATATAGAAGGCCTCATAAAGGTCATAAGAGAACAAAATACAATGGAGACAAGCAGTTTTCTACATAAATTCATACTTACAAGATTTTCAAGATTCATTTTAGTAATCCCTTCCCTATAGCCATGCAAATTAGAAAAAATTGTTTTAAAAGGGAAGTTCATGTTGCTATATTACCTGTAATGCTAGAAAGATATCATACTTTTAAGAATATATTATCTAGACTGGGATAGAGCTTGCTCGATATGTAGAATCTCTCATTAAGAACCTTCAATATTATATACGCCCTGTCAAGAAAACCACTATTTAATGTAACTGAAATTTACAGAGATGAAAAATACACATTTTGATATTTACAGCTGACAAAAAATCCTCCAACACTAGCACCTCAAAACAAGTAAGCAATTGGAAGTAATTCAATCCTTTCAAAAACATCCACTATTCAAAGATGTCAGGAGACAGCCATGGCCCTTGCCTAGGTGGAAAAGCCAGCAGGGGATGAGGCATTTAGGGCCCATGAGGAATGGTGTTTATCACTCAGATGCAACTGACACATATAACAGTTCAATATATGTGCTTGCTCCAATGTAATCTTTTAATGAGGCAGAATGTGATGCAATCTTTTAATGAGGCAGAGCCTCAGCTGGTTTACAGCTGTCCTGCTTGAGCCAAAGGCCCCTGGAGGTGTTAGCAGCACCCTTCACAACCCTGCTCCTGCTTCTCAGCTCAGCTCCTGGAAAATGTTGCCGACGTGCCTTGAGTGCTTTTTCCAGGCATAATTTCTATAATTGATTCTTCCTGTGCACCCATTTGAACCCAGGACTAACATTCATATCTACAAATGGCACGGGTGCACCTATGAGCACTTGGTTGCTTTGTACATGGGCTGTGTGAGACTTTGCTTTTGGAAATTGATCCTTTGCATAATTTTATTTTCAAAAGAGTAGCAAAGGCTGAACTAAACTAAAGGCTCGTGTTGAATTTTCATGGGTTTAAATTGATCGTGTTCTGGTTTACCTCAGTGATTGTTCTGATGATTTTGCTTTCTAAAACCCATTCCAGCTCCTGATCTTTTCTGCTTAGCAGAAAATTTGGAGCGACTGTGGAAACCTAAGAACCTGAATTAGGAACAGAATAACAGTTACTAAGCATTTTCTCTCTTTTTTGCATGGAAGCTGCATATGTAATATTACTGAAATGAGGGTATGCAAAACATTACACAGGTATAATTCATATTTCATGAGTTTCAGAGAAGGGAATAGTTTAAAGGAAGAGTAAGTTATATTAAATATTTAAGAATTTCCTACATTCCATAAAAGCATTAGCAATGCAGTAAGCAGCTAGTAGATGCTTATCAATGCTGTTGGGGTCTTAAATTACTCTTTAACTATTTATATTAGGATAAAAATATGCAGACAGCAAGCAGTGGGGTCCAACAATGGGGAAGAATTAGCTCATATCTTCTGAGAAAGAAAATTATGGTTGAGTAAATAATTGTTACTCTTATTTAAAAAGCTAATTGAGTGTATTTTTTAATCTAAATGATGAGTTCCTTGACTGAGAATCAAGTCAAAGGTTCCCACAGAGATCAAGCACTCCACCAAAGGCATTGACACATTTCCTCCTATTTACTTGGGCTTTTTGCAGAATGTAGATGTGATGGGTTCTGCTGTGTTTGAAAATATCCTTCTTTTAATGGGAGCATTTGCAGTATCAAATACCAAAATACCAAAATATAAAATACCATTATCACTTTTTATTTGGAGCTGATCAGCCTTTGTACATGTTTGGTTTCTAAGATCACACTTTTACTAACTCAGGATGCGATTTAACCTCATTTACTTTTAGTATTACCCTACAATATTTGCTGCCCCTTGATAGTGTGTGTGTGATGTACATCATTAATGTATGAGGAAAAGTATTAGCTACCTGAAAGTGAACATTTTAATAATGAGGTAGGTATAGAGAAAAAAAAATATCTAGGATTTGTGCTTTTTAATGTTTTCTTGTCAAAAGTTTGCCAATCCATAGCTAAAGAAATATACTTCTGACATTGATACAGCTTGTACACATGGAGTGCAAAGAATGAAGTAGCTGCAGTGTTTATATGGAACAAGCTGCAGCAATGGTACATAGTCCTTCCTAGCTGCTATGGGATAGTCACCCTGGCAGCTGTGCTCTGGTTTTCCTAATGCTGTTTGTTTGAAACCAGATTTAACTGAAAGCTAGAACAAATTTCTGAGAAAATGTTCAACAAATTTCATCCTCTTGTGAATTTAAGAAGCAAATGCCAGAATTTCCTAAATGCCAGCTTCCTCCGGGGTTTTGGAACCTTCTTTACTTCCCCAACAGTCTTGTATCAAGATGGACTATGCCTTGCTACCATGAGGGGGTAGAGGAATGTAAATTTCTAATAAATCAATCTTTAAAAAATCAATTGCTTCTCCCCACGCCCCTCATCCTCATCTTTTTTCTCCTTCCTTTGGGGCAGCCACAATTTGTTGTGGTTTTCACCATTTTACATTGCACTCTTAACAATGTACTGCAACACTTGTGCCTAATCTTTTCATGACCAAATGCCTTGACAGAAGGGGTTAGGAGGAAAGGAAAGAATTAGCTGGCATGATTGAGAGTATTTTGGCAGGCTACAGTCAGCCACTTGTTCATCCCTTTTTCATTCCAACAGAACTGAAAGGCTTTTGTTGATCAGCCCACTGAGGAGATGGACCCTGATGGTCTCCACAGACTCCTGTGTCTCCACCTATCCATCTCTTGTTTCTTACTCCATCATGGTACAGCCTTTGGGCTTACTACCAGCATTTTGTTTGGACCACTGAGATCTTCTCTGGGATAGGGCTTCCAGATACTGGAGACATTCAAGGTCAGGCTTCATGGGGCTATGAGCATCCTGATCTAGTTAAAGATGTCCCTGCTCACTTTAGGGGGGGTTGGACTAGATGACCTTTAAAGGCCCCTTCCAACCCAACCCATTCTATGGTCATATGTTATTTATATACATAGCAGAAAAAAAAAATAATCTGTGATTTGAGCACTTATATGCAAGGTGAGGTACAAACACCTTAGAAAACTAAAGCAGTGTTGCCTGGGATGTCAGTCACAAAGAGGAAGCGCAGACAGGCAACGGCGGGTGAGAACAAACAACAGGAAAGCATAGAGATAAGGACAGATGAAGGTGAAATTTTCAACACAGCAGAGTTCCCCAGCCTAGCTTTTCATTTGAGGAGAAAAGTTTCTATTCCATCCCTCCATTGTCTCCTTACCTTCTTCCTTCTCCCTTCCTTCTGCCCCTCCCTTTGTCCTTAGTTTGCTGCTGCTCATCCTGCCATCCTCTTCCCCTGCTTCCCCAATCTCACCAGCACTAAACCATGTCCTTTGTTTTAATAACCTTGTTTTAACTGTATTTTGTCTGTAGATAAAGCAATCCAGGGTTATGGGATCATAGCTGAGGGGACTTTAAGAACATTTATGTATACATAATTTGATTTTCTTAATCCTTAATTTTAGACTCAAATTTCTAGAAATAATATCTGCACCACAGTGCTGTCAATATCATAGGGCTGGTACCACAGTTAGGGCAATATTTTGTTTGGATTTATAGAGACATAAATTAGATTATAATGATACAGGAGAAAACCATTAACTGCTTTCATGCACAAACTGTCACTTTGGTTGGAGGTCTGAAATCTGAGAGTTAATTTAAAGCAGAGGACTGGAGGAGACAGGAACAGGACAATATACATTTATTATTGGGATACCCTAAGGAACTGAGAACAAGAATTTCTTACATACTTTTATATATTAGAGATTTTACATTTTCTAAATAACTGAAATTGTTTTAACAGTTCAGAAATTGATAGATGTGGGAAAAAAGACTCAGCAGTAGAGATGTATATGTTTTGCAATATTTAGGCTGAGAGTGACAGCAAAATTACACTTACAGTTGCTATTCTGCACTCTAAATTGCCTAACTACAACAGTGCAATCATTTACTTCATGAAAATATCAGTCTTTATAGTATGGTGGTCTGCTTGCTGACACACAGAGCTGAAAATGAAGGAGTTTGTGTCCAAATGCAAACATTATGATATGCTCATAATTTTAATATTGCGTGTGTGTTCCAGGTGGCAAATGATTGTGTTTTTCTCAGCTCTCAGTAACAGGAAGATGATATCTTCCAGGGAAAGAATTGGCAGTTTTGTATAACTCTTTGAAAATCCACCCTTGGGGATTTTTTTTTTCACAAAGGTGACTTCTATTCCTGATGTCAGTGGGCATAATTCTTCTATTAACCTCACAGCAAAACTAACAGAAAAAGGCAACACACAAGACAAAACACACTGTTGAGGTACAGTTAGTCCCATCTGACATAATTTATGTAGAGAATTGAAAATTTTCCAGTTTTATTTAGAAAAAAAGATATAATTTAAAAGATTTATCCTAGAGTTGGGAATGCAAAACAAATACATTTCATACTTAAACTTTTGTGACTAATGATGTATTATTGATCAGGGAGAAAAAGAGATCATCCTAAAAATGTTGGCAGATATGTTCATTTTTCTCATTAACTCAGAGACGGAGATTATTGATGTCTGGTGAATGATGGCTAAAATGTTTTCATGGGTGGAAGTAGCTTTGCTTAAGGACTTTGGAAAATACTTCTTAACTCTGTAAGTACAATATTAAGTGGTGTATACTATAGGAAAAGATATTCAAGTAGAAAATCCAGAAAACTCCTGTTTAACCACTGTCTCATAGAAGGCAAGAACAGCATTCCATTAGTACGGGTGAGAGGAGCAGTGCACATTTCTAAATCCAAGTCTCTTTATGGGAGAGGAAAAATGAGTGGGAGAGAAAAAAATTAAATTAAATCATCTTAATTTCTGCCAGTCTGCAGTTCGATTTGACTGATTGTGAGAGCTTTGCTTGCAGCGTCAGCTAGTGGCCATGGAAGAAACTGATTAAAAATGGTGAACTCAGGATTTCTTGCTTCTGGAGTACTTGAAAGCTGATGCCTTCTGATAAAAGCCATCCACTGGCTGTAGTGGATCATCACAATCTTCCTTGGCTGTTTTTTTTTCCTCAGATCCTCAGTCATTTCTGTGAAAGGTTTCCTTTGACATTAACTTCCTGATCTTGAGCAAGGCATGCAAACTCTCTGAACAAGTTTTTTTCATTTTCATTCTCATGTTTTTATTTCTTTCCTTCTGTGGCAATTTCCATAGACTCACACAGATATTAAGCTGAGCACCCAGACCTTACCACAGCCAGCATTATTTTTCTTATTAGGATTTATGTCAGCTCTAAGGGAGACAAAGTAAAGAGGAAGGCTCCCTTTTGCAGAGTTCTCTGCAAAGCAAAGAGAGGAAACAAAGAAAAGCTGCTGTGCTCTAGTGACAGATCAGGTGAAGTAGTATATTTGGTTTGCAAAGTTTTGGTAGCTGGGGGGGGTACTGCGGTGGTTTCTCTAAGAAGGTATTAGAAGTTTCCCCCGTGTCCAACAGAGCCAATGCCAGAAGGCTCCAAGACAGATCCACCACTGAGGATGTCAAGGCCAAGCCCATTGGCAATGGTGGAAACACCTCTGTGATAACGTGTAAGACAGGGAAAAAAGAAAAAAAACCCACAAAAAACCCAAACCTGTACAACTGCAGCCAGAGAGAGGAGTGAGAATGTGTGAGAGTAACAACTCTGTATAGATGAAGACCAATGAAGAAGAAGAGGGAGGAGCTGCTCCAGGCACCAGAGCAGAGGTTCATTCCCCTGCAGGCCATGGTGAAGACTATGGTGAGCCAGGCCATCCTTTGGCAGCCCGTGGAGGTCCAAGGTGGAGCAGGTGGATGCCTGAAGGAGGCTGTGACCCTGTGAAGATCCAGCACTGGACAGGGGGAGAGGAGCCCACTTTCTATCAGGTTTGCTGGTGGGATTTGTGCTCCCGTGGGGGACCCACGCTGCCGCAATCTGTTCCTGAAGACCTGCACCCCATGGAAGGGCCCCATGTTGAAGCAGTTCATGAAGAACTGCAGCCCCTGGGAAGGACTTACATTGGGAAAGTTTGTGGAGGACACGAAGGGAGTTCCTTGGGAAGAAACCCATGCTAGGGCAGGGGAAGAATGTGACGAGTCCTCCCCTGAAGAGGAAGGAACAGCAAAGGCAATGTGTGATGAACTGAGGGCAGCCCCCATTGCACATCCCTCTTTGCTGCTGGGAGAGGAGGTAGAGAAACCAGGAGTGAACCTGAGCCTGGGCAGAACAAGGGGTGTGGGGGGAGAAAGGTATTTTTAAGATCTGGTTTGAGTTTTCATTACCCTGCTCTGACTTGATTGGTAATAAATTAAACCAATTTCCCCAATAAGAGCCAGTTTTATCTGTGACAGTAACTGCTGAGTGATCGCTCCCTCTCCTCATCTCAACCCAGGAGCCTTTTCCTGTATTTTCTTTACCCTCATGTAAATTTTTAGTTCACCTAATTTATAGGTGAAACCCCGATTTTTAGGGGGAACAATAGAGCAGCTTGGTGGGCACATGACATCCAGCCAGATACAACCCACCACAAACATAAAGATGACAAGATTAGTATTGATCTTGAAACACGGTATTGATCCTGAAACATAGTATTGATCCCAAACACTCTAGGGAGAAAAATTCAAAGAAAAAGCCCAAAGACACTTGACTTCCATAACATCTGCTAAAAAATCTTGTGGAACAACTTACCCATGAAAAAAACTAAATAGGGAAGAAGGCAGCAGGTATGTCACAATGCATTCACATGCTACCATGACAGATAGGAACTGTATGCAATATATAGTTTTATGGGTGTAGTAAGAAAATAAAAGCAAATTTAGAAGAAAGCAGGCTGATATACAAGATGATGAGTAAAAATGTAGGAGCAGGATAATCACTTGTTTGGAGAGACATCTTCCATAACTTGCCTCAGCCAAGCAGCTGACTTTCAAGAAGTGTTTGGGCATCTCCAGGGTAAATGTTGAAAGGCAGAGGGATGCAGCTGAGGACTAGACCTTTTTTCTGTTCAGTTATATCAATGAGGAAGATATAGTAAAATCTACATAAGTTACTCAAGTATGACACCATCTTCTGCTTATTGGAGTAAGAGGTAAATGTATTTCTTCTAACCTTTAGCTGTAGAAAAGCATAACTGATCTTTGAATAATCCTTGGACAAAATGTCCTGTGACTTCATTTTAGTGTTACTCAAGCCAGGTTGATCTGATTTGCCTTATAGTATTTATTCATATGTGTTAAACTACTACTCATAAACTTATCCTTCTCTGAGAAGATTAGAATAAAGGATTTCCTATGTTATCATACAGAAAACTGTAGATGTGGGCAAGATAAAAGGATTAAATAACAGAGCTTCAGCTGATACCAGAGATACAGCATGAAATGCTACTGACAGGCATCTGGAGATAATGGCATCATAACACCTGCCTGCTCAAAGGAAAATTTTGCAGTTGAAAATTACATGTACTGTTCATAAAATGACTGTGCAATAGGATCTATAAAAGCATTTGACGGAGATTGTAGAGCAAGCAAAATAATCACATGTTCAAAAAGTCCTTAAAAATGGTAAAGGCGTTTTCATAAAATTAAGTTATTAAAAAAAAAACAAAAAAAACAAACAAAAAAAAAAACCAACAAAAACCCCCCAAAAATCCCAAACACTTTTTCATAAACTTCTCTGACAAATGGCATGAAACTTCTGAAACAATTTTCTACACTTCTGTGTTGAAAAACTGTGGAATGTGGAGGTTGCTCTGGAAGTACTACTAATGATGGCTAGCAATAATACCCTGAGCATTCCTGGGCTTGAATCCTAAACCCTGATTTCTCTGTTGCTGTTGTATGTTATCCCCAAGTTCCAGATCCCCAAGTTATCTCATCACTGGGTAACTGAATGATGAGGAGACCCTCCCTGTGCCACTGTTGCTGTCACCTTCCCCTGACACAGAGCTGTGCCCTGACCTAACTGTGGTCACTTTGCCCCTCAGTACAAGAAAGAAATTGAGTTGCTGGACCGTGTCCCAAGAAGGGCAACCAAGCTGGTGAAGGGTGTAGAGAACAAGTTCTGTGAGAAGAGGCAAGAGGGAATTGAGAGTGTTTAGTCTGGAGAAGACTGAGGCAGACCTTATCACTCTGTACAGCTACCTGAAACGAGGTTGCAGGGAGGTGGGTGTTGGCCTCTTCTCTCAAGTAAATAATGATAGGACCAGAGGAAATGGCCTGAAGTTGCACCAGGGGAGGTTTAGACTAGATATTAGGAAGAATTTCTTTACTGGAAGAGTAGCCAGGTGCTGGGATGGGCTGCCCAGGGAAGGGGTGGAGTCACCATCCTTGGAGGTGCTCAAAACCCGTGTAGATGAGGCACTTCAGGACATGCTTTAATGGCCATGGTGGCTTCTTCTGGGTTGATGATTGGACCTGATTATCCTAGAGACCCTTTCCAACAGGGACAGCCCTATAATTCTGTGATGCACAGAGGACTGGCTGTTCTTACATCACACTGAACGCCGTTCTTCGATCTCTCTGAATTAGATTCGTCACTCCCTGATTCTTCTTTCCATTTTTCTCCCTCATACTCCAAATTAAGGGGGTGGGAGGTGAGGGGGAGCCGGAGGGGGGGGGTTGTGGTGCCGGTCCGGACGGGAGGTTTCGCTCTGCTACCACCAGGGGGCAGCCGCATCCCAGCCAAGAGCCCCGGCCCTGGCTCCGTGTGGAGGGGATGGGATGGGAGGAGATGGGGGTCAGGGGGGGTACCCAAGCAGAACATCTCTGCCGCACACTGGAACCCATGTTCTGGTACCTTGCTGCTCACAGCAGAGAGCGCAGGAGCCGAGAGAAGAGGGTCCTGGGTGGACAGACCTGCTGCATTGGGTTGACAGAGGACAGGGAAGGGCTGCAGGGGCTGCAGGGCTTCTTTCCAGCACTGGTGATGTGCTGGTACCAGTAGCCACCCAGTTTCGGAATGGGGTCTCCTCTGCCTTTTGGTTCTGGCATTTTGTGTTGAAAGGAGTTTAAATATTCAATGGCTTTATTATTAAAAACAAACAAAAAAAATTTCTGGAACTTTATCTTCAGGACTATACAGCCAGACCAGAAAAAACCAAAATAAGTTTGTAAGCCTTTCAACTACTTGTAGATTCACAAGCATCGTGTACTGAAGAACAAAGACACATAATTTTTTTCCCATCTGATTCTGTCTAAGCCTTTTCTCCTTTTCACCAGCCAGCTCTCTGCAAGGAAGTTTCACTGGGAAGATTAATGCTAATTTAACTGCACACCAAGGTACCTCCTGACAGAGCTGTGTGTGCACAAAGGCAAAGGCATATTTGCAGCCTTTGTTCTACTCTTGTCCTCTTGCCTCTAGAACTAACACTAAAGCACACCTTGAAGTAGAGAGGGAATTAGATATGCAGATTTATTTGAATGACTGTGCCTAAGACTGCACACATAAGGATGTTCTTAAAGACAGTAACATAATTATATGCAAACACATTGCTGGTTGACATTTTCTTCCCCTGTGAGCAAATTATCCCAGCATTTTATTGTTAACAATCTATTATTTAGCAGAAACTGTTTGGCTTCCAGAAGACCAAACATAACTGTGTAACTTCATGGGCTATGTTAATATCAATAACAGTGATGGTTTTACTATGCAGAAGAAAAACTATTCTGAAAGAGCACTGAAGCTACAAAATTAAGCACTCATAAAGCTTTTCTGGGCAACCTTGACTTGATCCTTTCATTCATATGTGTTCTAATACAGCTTTACTTAAGTGATAATAAGGAATTTCCTCTAACTTCTCCTGAAATCCTAATTCCTAAATTGTTCATTATGTCTTTTTCTGTCTTTTCACTGTAGGAATTTGCTCATAAAAGACAAATTATTTTTTGGAAAGTAATAAATTACATTGAATCTTCCTAATGCCCTGGCCCCTCAAGACTGATTGCATTGTACTAAAGCTATATGGTATATGCCTTACCCCAACACTTTTACCCTTGAACAGTGTTAGTAAGTACTAAAAGAAGATGTGGCATTTGGGAACCGCCACATTGTAAGTAACCACTGTGAAGCTAAGATGACTCTTCAGACTCCATCTATCACCCCTCAGCTGACTTACAGAAACAGATGTTCCCATATTCTGTAGTCCTATTCACAACAATACCCGTAGGTCACAGCAGGGAGAAGAAAGAAGAGGCATGCCTCTCCTTATTTTGGAAATCAGACATTTAAAACTGTCCACAGTATCACAATCACATTCTGTGGCATATGTGAAATTAAACCTACTGAAGTCTGGTTGAAAGTCCAAGTGAAAAGCAGTGCCTTTGGGGTATGCTCTCCTACCACAGACACATTCTGGAGTTCCCATCAGCTATCCTGACAGTTAAGATGACAAATTAAATACTAATGCAAAAGATGTTGAGACCTCTGGCCTGCAGTCAAGTTTGGGCTTGTTCCCCTTAGCATGCCAGCTCTGTTTGGAGTAAACCAAATTATACAAAAAATTAAGTGAACTAAAATTTACATGAGATGTCTGGAGAGAAATTAATGGTCTACAGATTTTTTTTTCCAGTATAAAGAAAGAGGAAAGCAGGCATATCAATATCTCTGAAATACAGGGCATGAAAAAATTTAGCCATGGAGGGACAAAATTATTTGAAAGTTTTTAAAATGTAGATTGAAGGAATTCAAGTTGAGCTTTTCTGTTTTGACATGGATTTGAAATGGAGATGATGCAAAATAAACACATATTAATTCATGCCTGAACCCATAGTAATTTTGAAATAATTGTTATTAATGTTAATTAATTGAAATTAATTTTAATCTATTTCTGAAACTTGATTTTTTCTAATTTATTTTCAGCATAACTTTTTTCAGTCCTATTCACAGCATGAAAAGTGTGCCCCTAGGTTTACATATGATGATTTTTTGCCAGTGAATGTGCTGGGCAGCATTTGTCAAGATTATAAGGCCTTATATATCATTGAATGTCTCACAGCAGTGTTGGAAAGACAGCAGTGAACTGGAGGATTACTGAAGAATTGAAATCAACACAGTTGATCACTTCAAATTCCAGAGAATTAACTGTTATTTAGGTACTATTTACACTATTGCCCAAAGAAATGCAAATTTATGAGTCATAACACAGCACTCATTGAATTTTGATATTTGATGAAATACTACTTGTAATCCAAATGAATTTCTCAGCTTCCCTTGAGACCACAGAATATTTTATCTTCTGCATTCCTATATCTATACTGTGTTTATATACTGAAATATTTACTAGAAGATGGATACAATTAGTCTTGGCATTAGGATCATTTGCATGAACAGTTTGGTTGACATGAAATCTGGAGAGAATACCTCCAGTTATGCTTAATTTCTTAAATACCATTTCATGTTGAGTGTTTATTCTTGGCAGCAGAGATAACTTCAGAGAAACATACAGTACACCTCCCACTAGTGAATAAAGTGAGTGACATTTCAAAGAAATACTCTAGAGCTGGTAAATAATGCTTAATTCTATTCTGCTAATTAGTTTGCAGCTTAGAAAGAATTAAGCAATTAATTTCCTCCACAATAGCTGTTAATGCTTCCAGTGGACAGTGATGTATCACACAATCTACTTATTTCAGGAAAGGATAAGATAATATTCCCATCAAATATTATTTTATATTTTAACTTCAAGCAATTAATGAGAGGGGGAGTTGGTTCCACAGAAGAACTTTTATAAGAAGATAGAAAAACCCTTCCCACGCTAATTTTTATCTGTGAATTTACTTCCAATTACTGTCTGATACAATAGGAAACACTGCTGCTGACTATAGTTTACAGAGCCTTTGGAAAAAAAAATCTCTTCCTCAGTTACACCATGGGGGAAAACATAAATAACTTTACCCCATCCTTGAGAGCAATGAGGCTCAGTAAAATTCAGTGCATTTCATTTTGATGCTAAAAGCATTTCAAAATAGTATCGCCTGAGGACCCAGAACATGCCAAGTTAACTTAAAGTTTACAAGAATTCATATTTGTGATAGCATCAAGAGGCAAGTACAACTTCTGTCTTTTTAAAGGTTGATAGCAAAAGGCTTGATAGCTATTGCAGGAATGGAAATGGTGTATTGGGACATCAAGCAACCACATGGCCCTTGGGTTGGAGAGGCTTATTAAAAGTTGGCGAATGGTTTATTGCCAACTTGTACATTAGGTAACCACCTACAGTATGGCAAATTTTGAGGACAACACAAGCAAGAGGTAAAACAAGCATCAGTTGCCAGGACAGGAGAAATAAATGTTTTGACGGAACAAGCCAACCAGTGCTGGGTCTTGTAAAACCAAGTTTATCGGGTAACAGGTGTAAGGAAATGCTTGGGAGTGCTCAGAAACCTGAAGTGGTTGGAGGAAAATGGGAGTAGGAAGCAATATCTTCAACTGGAAGCTAATAGCAAACCAGTGGGAGAGGCAGTCCCCTGGAAAGCCCAAAGAGGGCGAAGAAGCACCCCCATGATAGTGAAGCCAACAGATGAATTACTACCTCATAGCAGACCAAGACTTTAGTATGATTTGCCCATTGTCTTGCATTTAGGATTCCATATTTTGTTAGATTCCTTTGTTTCAACATTTTCCTTAGAATTGCCAAAAATCATGTAGCTGCCTATTATAAGCTCTGTCATAAAACACTCAATTTTTTTCTCCTATACCCATTTATAACAAATGGATTGCGTGGACATTCAATACTTACTGTGACCTCCACTAAAACCAGAGAACCTCGAAGAATATGAAGCATAAGTTATAATTTCCTGTGCAGAGGTAGTTTGATGGATAGGAAAAAAATGCAAGACAGTTTTTTGTTTTGCCTGATGAAGTTTAGCTAGAAACAAATAGTTTCATGATATGGAATAAACGTGTAAAGCAAAACAACATCAGTCTCATTTATTTGCTGAATCTTTTTGTTTATGGCAAACATAACTTAAAAGTCTATGATATTATTATTCAGTGGTGTTCAAAGAAAAAACACTTATCTTTGACTGTCTAGTGCATTTGCTAGGGTGACCCAATGCCTTATGGCAACAATAGTTTTTACCCACATTATCTATCTATATAAATTATTTTATTGAAATCTGAAGTGTTCAGTGAGAAAATTAAATCAAATGATCCAGTAATAACTGTATGCTTAATGATATCATATGCTAGCAACGAATCTCATACTGTGAATACTTTGGTCACAAATCTCTTATATTTCCTTCTAACATCCCAAGGGAAAAAGAAAAGGATAACGATTGTTTTCAACAATAATATTATAGCAGGTGATTAACAATCTAAGTATTATAAACCAAGTAAGTGGAGAGGAAGATCACATTCTCCTGAAGAGTGCATAAGCTCCTTGCAAATAGAAATGATAGTGAGTTTTCTATTATCAAGCTGTAACTAGAGAAAGAAAAAGCAGTAGGAGTTCCATGCTTCAAATATAATAATGCTTTGTTGGACTGTTGTTTAGATGTTTCAAAATGCTTCATGGAAATTGCCCAAGGACATTTCTGAGGTGTCAAAGTGCATCTGGCTGCATAAGCTTCATTTTCTTAGGAAACACATTTCAAGAAAAGGCAGATGACTTACCTGGTGTTTCATGGAAAGCAAATGATAGCTCCAGGAAGTTCTGCTCGTGTCCTTTGTTTCCCAGCTCCACTCCCTTTCCTGCAGTGTCCTGTGGTGCAAGAGTAAAGTCATAAACTGACCCTTTCTTTCCAACTACACTCCTTTTGTTCCCTCTCTTTAGGTTAGAACAAAATACCTTATCTAATTGTATTTGGTAACCTCATTATTTCTCCCCAAGTTGTTTTCTGAGTTTGATGTCATTTGTAACCTACTGAGAAAATTTTGGTTTTTACTGTTGTTTGTCTGCCATTAATTAACTTCATTGATTTTATTTTCTTTCTCCCTCTTTTCATCTGTCACACACTTGTGCTCTCTTTTATCTCCCTCAGTTTAATATCATTTTGAAAGAATGATGATGATGATGATAAAACATTATTAGTGTGAATGGTCAGAAGAATATAGAAAAATCATCATACAAACAACAGAAAGTGGCATATGCTGCATCTGTGATTGTCAGTATATTGATATATCGGTTTGGTGACATTTTGAGCTAAGTACCAGCTGCTACCATGATCACATGGACCAGGACAGATCCTATAAAGTCCCAAGTAACAAGATATACAGAATCCCAAAATGTGAAGTTTGCTTCTCCATGGCTATTTTTATTGTAGATATTCACACCTGCACAGTATGGCTGTTAAAATGGTGTCAAATCAAAAGATTTCAAGCCATTTAATGACACCATTTTGCTATCTAGACCTGACTGAGATTCACAGGTGTCAGATGTGAAACAATAGTGGAACCTGGAGTAATCAATGGTTTCAGTGAAACAGAATTTGAGTGCAATTACAAATTACTTAAAATCAACCTAACATAAACGCAAACCTTTCATGCATATCCCCTGTTAGTATTTAATATCTGCAGTCTTTTTACAGAAAGCAGAGGAAGCTAAATGGAAAGTAAACTCTTACAGCAACAAATAAGAGGAACAGTTAGACAGCTGCAAGAAAGTAATTATTATCACCAGAGTAATTAGTATCACCAGAGAACTGTGACCCTCCAAAGTATTTGCCAACTCTGTAGGGCTGTCGTCATACATAACAGACAAAAGGTAAAGCATTTCCTTCAGAGACTCTGAGAAAGCTGTATCCCCAGCTTGCAAACATTTGCATCAAAGTTATTAGTTCTGATTCTTTGTGACATGAAGCCTAATTATATATGAATATCTTCTCATAATACGCGAGGTTACTGACACCGTGTCAAAACCACTAATCTGTTCTGATTACATTTTGAGATTTTTTTCAGGTTGCCCTGTTTTTCTCCCTGTTCTTTTGTATGACGCTTACACATCATACTTTAGCATCTTTTCTTTCATTGCTCATGATAGCCTGTTCATCTGGGACTCATGAAGTTATGTAAATAACAAAGGCAGAAAATTGTGCTCATGAGAACAATTTATCATCAACGGTTAAGACTTGATTTAAATGCTATCTTCTAGACTATTGCTTTGGAAAAAGGAAGCTTTCCTTGGTTAATATCAGTGCAGTATTTTCAGGACAGAAAAGACCATAAAGTTGCTGTGTTACAAGAGATCAGTCACCAGTCAATAAATCTTGATTGCCTTTTGATCATATTGTGGCACCCTGGAGCTTTGTCCTGTGATCAGAGACAAAACTGGGAAGGAGGAAAAAGCCCCAGCTGCCTCTTTCAAAGGAAAAGTCCCCGTAGGCATTAACAGCATGGAGTCCATGGTAGGTTGGTGAGAACTAAAAGATTTCTGCTTTTCTGGCACTTCTGTCACATAATAGGGAAAATAGCAGCATTGTGCCAGGGTTCATGAGCCCTTTTCTGTTAGTACTGTGCTGGTAGTCTTCATCAGCAGTGCTGTTGGGTGGCACCATTGGGAGCTGTGTAATGGCAGCTTCTATTTATGACACAGTTAGCATCTCTGTGGGTTTTAGGTAGACATGACTTCAGGTTCCTCAGGTGGTGTAGTTACTTCAGTTTTGTTCTAGAGCTTAGAATAAAAATCATAGAATCATAGAATGTCAGGTTGGAAGGGACCTCAAGGATCATCTGGTCCAACCCTTCCACTATTATTGTTTATATGGTATGTCTAAGCAACTCAGCAAATTGAGACTTAAAACTTTCCAAAGTGGGGGAATCCATGACCTTCCCTGGGAGACCATTTTGATGTCTAACTGTCCTCAGAGCGAAATGTTTTACTCTTGTGTTCAAATGGAATCCCGTCCGGAGCAACTTGTGCCCTTTGCCCCTTGTCTTGTCCATGTGACTCCTCGTAAACAGGGAGTCTCCATCTACTTTGTAGCCACCCAGTAAGTACTGGAACATTGGAATTAGGTCTCCCCTAAGCCTTCTCTTCTCAAAGTTGCACAAACCCAGTCTTCTCAGTCTCTCCTCATATGGCAGGTGCTCTAGTCCTCTGCTCATCCTTGTGGCTCTTCTCTGGACCCTCTCCAGCCTGTCCGCATCCTTTTTGTACAGCAGGGACCAAAACTGGATGCAATACTCCAGGTGCTGTCTGATAAGCTCCAACTAGAGTGGGATGATGACTTCCTTGTTTCTGCTGGTGATGCCCTTGTTGATGCAGCCCAGCTCCCTGTTGGCTTTCTTTGCTTCTGCAGCACACTGTTTGCTCATGTTGAGCCTGATGTCCACCAAGACCCCCTGGTCCCTTTCCACGAGGCTGCCCTCTAACAAAGTGGATCCTAGTCTGAACTACTCTCCTGGCTTTTGTCTTCCCAGACATTCAGGACATGGCACTTCTCTACACTGAACTTCATAAAGTTCCTTTTATCCCACCTATCTGGTCTGTCTAGGTCATCCTGGAGGGTGGCTCTCCCTTCTGGGGTGTCAACCTCTCCACACATCTTGGTGTCATTACCAAACTTCATCATTGTGCTCTTGATCCCAACATCCAGGTTGTTTATGTAGATGTTAAACAGCACTGGGCCCAATATTGACCCTAGGGGGTCTCCACTTGTGAGGGCCAATTAGAGGACGATCTATTTACTATTACCCTCTGGGTACACTCTATCAGCCAGTTCCCCACCCACTGCACAGACCATTTGACCAGGCCATGCTGAGTCAATTTTTTGAGGAGGAGGCTGTGGGGTACTGTATCAAAAGCCTTGGAAAAGTCCAAGCAGTTGATGTCCACTGCTTGTCCTGCATCAATCGAGCGGGTTACTTTGTCATAGAAGGCAATCAGGTTTGTTAGGCAGGATGTGTCCCTGATAAATCCATGCTGGCTTTTCCCAATCATGTTTTAATTGATCATGGTAGTCCCCAGGAGGATTCACTCCATGACTTTCCCAGGGACCGAAGTGAGGCTAATGGGTCTCTAATTGCCTGGGTCCTCTTTGAAACCCTTTGTTAAGATGGGGGTGACATCAGCCTTCCTCTAGTCTTCAGAGATGTCTCCCGACCTCCATGAGTTCTCAAAGATTATGGAGAGAAGCTTCACAATGACCTCACTCAGCTCTCTCAACACCCTGAGGTGGATGGCATCTGGAGCCATTGATTTGTATGGGCCAAGCTCCTGTAATAATTGATACACCAACTCTTGCTTCACAGTGGGTCAGGGTCTGCTTTTTCAGCATTGTTGGTGACTAGTTCACCTCTCCTGTTTAATAGTGGGAAAATATCATTCCTCTGTTTCTGCTTGCTGCTAATATACCTGAAGAACCCTTTCTTGAAGTTTTTGATATCCCTGGCCAAATTTAGCTCAAGTTGAGCTTTGGCTTTCCTAACTGCTTCTCTGCATACCCTGGTAATGGACTTGTAATTTTCAACTGGTAATGGTCCACTTTTCAACCTCTGGTGCATTTCCTTTTAGGTTCTGAGAAGACCCAGAAGCTCAGTGTTAAGTGGGGGTTGCTTGCTCTGCCTACTTCCCTTCCAGCCTTTAGAAGGCTGGAGCATTAACTTCAGAGAAATATGGGAGTCAGGTTCAGAACAGAGTGGCATATAAACTTCTGAAATATACATGGTTTCCAGCAGATCCTCAGTGATACTCAGGCTACCTCACTATTGCAGTGTCACAGACATGGATACCAGCTTTGCTCCAATTGTCAGGTGTACAGCCCATCTCCACATCATTTCCTTACAGCTACTTGGAGGTGTGCCTTACTATGAAGCAACCAAATCACCTTGAGGGAGCAGATGTTTGGAACAAAGAGGTAGACAATCCACCTGGGATTTGAAGTGTCAGGAACATTGTCAGGACCTTATCAGGACTATACTGAGCACACAAAGTGGATGGTCAGAGAATCAATGTACCTTTGATGAGCGGTGCAGTTATTGCAAGCCCTGTCTAGAAATACAAGCCTTGTAGGAGTTCTCAATACTCACTCTACCATAAACAGAGATCACACAGGGAGGAACCCATTGTTTATGCTGTTCTTCAGTTTCCAGCAGCAGTTGCTTATTTGGTGCATCGTAACAGCCCTCAGAGTCAATGCAAATAGTGGGAATGTTGCCAAGGAAAGAGGAGTTAGCACTCAGCAAAAGTGATGGCTGTATCAAAAGAACACTGCAGAGAGAATACTCACTCTTTCAGGAACTGGCTTGTCAGACTACCTCAATAGTAAGACCTTTCCCAAAATGGCTTACTATTTCTTTGCAAAACACTCACTAAAATGGAGCTTTGGATGTTTTACTTGAAGTTTCTGTGTATTCTTGTAATCCAGTCAGAGAGAAATATATCTTTCCGTTTTTTCATTTGCTACCAGCTGAAAAAAAAATAAATGCAGTTTTCTTGTGCTCCAAAATCTGAAATGCCCTTTTGTCCCCCCTCCTGCTTTTCTCCACACACATCCTTTCTGCAACCCCTCAATACCATTCTACTGTCTGATCTTTGGAAAACAGCAAGCAGATAGGGATTAAACTCAAAGCCTGACATTGTGCTGAGTGAATCGATTAGCAGATAACACCAGCTGGCTTCAGTAACTGATGGACGTGAAATTTGTCATGTGCTAACTCCAAAGGATCTGAGTGACAGTAATGAGTTATGTTGCTATACCTCCCCAGAGTGTGACAGTTGCTTTGCAAACACAGTAATTGGAAAGTTACATATTAAACACTAATAGTGAGGAGGGGTGCTTGTGCAGAAACTGTAAAGGTCCTTGGGGTTACTTATTTTTCCAAGAAAGAAACTGTGTTTTTCTTATCCCCGTCAATGTGCTTCATTGAAAGAAAAATCAAATGCTGGCTATGACTCAACGGTAGACTGAATAAATTAAAAATAAATGGCATCCTTATCACTGAATTGCAGTGACTCTGAAAAACTGCAGAAACATTCTAGGAGTAGCACATAGTTCACACAGCATAGTGTTCTCTTCTTGGGTGATGTGGCAAGCAAAAGAATTTAAGGAAAATAATGTCCTGTGTTTACAGTGATGTCTGGTTAACAAAGCCTTTAATCATATTAGTGTACTATGGGAAATGTTTAGCAGAGCAGTTTCCTAAGACACACATAAATATCTGTAAATATAAATATGTAAAAATATGTAAGTATAAATAAGCACACTGTTGGTACTCAAACTAAAATAATTTTTACCTCTACCAAAAAGAAACAGAATTGTGGAAGGCTTGTACTTAAGCCTAACATTATGTAGATAAAAGGAAATATTTCCATTTCAGAGCATGAAGTCCTTCTAGGAAAGTGCTTGCCACAAGAACATACCTGAGATATATTCTACAGTGTAGTTTTTCTTTAAAAAAGTAAAAAATGAACTAATTATAGGACAAAGAAACTCTTGAAAACTGCAGGAAAAACTATGCCAGAACAGTAACTTAATAGTGCTTCAGAGCTCAATCTGATTAGTTTTATTTATTAGAAAGCCATATACGAGCATCTGATTTTTTTCTGTTTTAGATTTCAAAATCAGCCATCAAAGGCAGATTTTTGAACTAAATCTAATTCTGAAGTGAAAACCTGAGATGAACAGTGCCCAAGTGAAAACAACTCATCGCAGGCTTACCCTCTTTCCTGATTTAACTAAAATGACATGAAATTACATTAAAGCTAATGCTATACAAAATATTCACGGCCTTGTTCCCAGAGAACAAGAATAACACTCTCCTAAGAACACAAAATGACCTTAAACTTTTCCCTCTCTTCTTTACCCATGCAATATTTCCTCAGAGTCAATAGATTTATCACTACAGACTCTGATTGCTTTACTGGGCAAAGCTGGACAAATTCTTATCATGTGGGACCATATGCTCTTTATCTTCCCCTTCATTCAAGAACTCCATTTCTTGCATCTCCCTGGAGGAGCTGGCCAGAGCTGTGGACAGCATCCCACATGAAGCCATCCATCCTCTGTGTATTGGTGTAAACATCTCTCTCTCTTTACTGAAATCACATCCACAGACAGGCATCCAGAGAGAACATTGGCCCTTGTATCACACTGCAGTATCAAACTGCTGTCAGATGCTCTGCCTCCATCCTGTCCCCGCTCAGTGCCTTTTGAAAGCTCTTGCATCTGCTCTAGGCATCATCTTCAAGGGATTTGGCTTCAGAATACTCTATGCACATATCCTGTCAAATACCAGATGTTGTAGGAGTTGCTTGCATCGGACTAGTAGAATGAGAGAATTGGGAGAAGAGCTGTTGGCAGCTGAGTACCAGCCTCAACCAAGCAGGGATGTTGCATGTCAACAGTTGTGCCTCCCTGGTTTGCCTTCTCCAGCCACATACACAGTCATTTATTTGTATCAGCAATTCCTACTGTGTATTAAATCCCTCCTCTCTCATTTGCCAGTTCCGGCTCTTTGCCAGAATTTGTGCCTAACTCAAACAAGGGTTTGTGCCTGACAATTCTGCCTGCCTGTTGGCACGTGGGTCTCTCCCACTAGGACACAAGTCTCTTTATTGACTGAGGAGGCTGTAGGAAGAGCAGCTCCAAGCATCTGCAGTTGGAGTAGAGCAGACAAAATGGGCAGTAAGGATGAGAAGCTAAAGGCAGTTCTGCCAGTGACTTAGGCAACTGAATTTATGTGTGCATATATCAAGCATCTAGGCATTGCTGTGGTGGGAGTGTGTAAAACCAAAAAGCTGATACCATGCAGTCAGAACTTGTGGCTCCAGTTCTTGAGGGTTTTAGACACCAAAAGTGATCAGGACTGAGAGATTTTTGTCGAGATAAGCTGAAAATTAGGTGAATATCTCCCTTTTTCCACCTTGCTGCTCAAGTTTGGGAGCTTGGTCCTCTACAAGATGGTTCCCAGTCTTTGCTTTCTGCCTCTGACTACATACTGTGGGATGCACAATGGTGGTTGCAGGGAAGTTACTTCCTCAGGCTGTGCAAGTAAGTGCCTCATCCTGATGCTGCTTCTTCCTCCCTCCCCCCATTTTCTGTTTTCTTAACACAAAACGAATCTTCTCCCATATCTCAAGGTCATGCTTTTTCAATGACCACCAGTGTGTCATGGGGCCCATATTTTCAAGGCCTTTCCTGTTATCCCATGCCTAAACTGTTTTTGTAAAGAGAAACACCTGAGAGAAAATTCTGGCTCACACAGTCAGTTTTAAAAAGAAGTAGGTAACAACCTTAACAGATCAGGACTATGGCCTCACACTGTGAGTATCTGGCACGGTTAGATTAAGATGGGTGGCCTGTCACTAGCACTGACAACACCAGATTTACTGGACCACTGGGTACAAAAATTCTCACATAATTATGCCATATATATGTTTGTGGGTTTTTAAAAAGTTATATTAACATCTGTGTACTGCAGTGCTCATTTCACAGTTGCTTTGGTTGCACTTCTGTGTAACCTTGAGTAAATCACCTTCTCCCCAAGTCTCAAAGGTATTCAGTTCTTCATTATTGCTGTGTTTTTGTGGAATCCCAGCCCTGAATTAGGTTCTCTGTACTAGATATCAAGACAACTTGATATCTTGATCCCTAGGCAATAGCCAAACAAAAAGCCACGAGTCAGGAATGAAATGCTGAAGGGATATTTTATCAGTGGTCAGAATCCTAAATCATTACTATGGACCTGAAGATCTTTGTCAGTATTTCTGTTATTAAATTAACAGAGAGAGAGAGAAAGAGAGAAATAGATACCCAGTAGCCTACACTTACAAAGCATACCTGGCATATGATTGTTGTGAGCTGAAATCATTGCCCAGTTTGATTAAACACAGAGGTCTGATTTCCTCTCATGTGACTAAGAGATTTGTGCATTTCAGGGAACATTGCTCATCCACTCATAGAGCCACTTACTGATACTGGTTACCTTAGTCTAAACCTGAGTCTCCAAACAAGAGATGGGTATGCCACCCACTCGTGATGTAAATATTTTGGCTTGTGTACATATTTGAACGCATGCAAACCTTGTTCGATGAATACTTCTGAAAAAAATAGTTATTCTGAAGAACTTGCTCTCTAGAAAGCGTAAGAGAAAACCTTCTTATTAGCTTCTTATTTAGGGGTCATTTAGGCAGAATATGTGCTGGAATTGTTGTAAAGAAGAAAGTTGTAGCTTAGTAGTTCTGAGACTACTAAGGTAGCTGGAGACATCTGTCTTCCTTGCTTTACAACCTATAGGCTTACCACTGGATCTAGCCAGAGGCTTCTAGTGCCTGGCTGCAGAAAGAGAATTACCAAGTCTGTGTTAAAGAATAAAGTTCCCTATGGAGGGGCTCAGGAGGATTAAGCAGGTAGTGCTCGGGATTCAGAGGAGGCAACACGTTTTTTGACAGGCCCTGCCAAAAAGGCCAACACTTTCAAGAGGAACATTTTTGAAACTCTTTATCTCCTCACAGATATGGACACATATGAGTATCCAGCATTAAGTGTCAGGATAAGAGATGGATTCACAGTGTATAATTTTCTCCACTTTTCTCTCAGTCTTTTCCTTTGAGTACTGATAAATGGTTTAGCCTTTCTTTGGAAGCATATACGGTTTGGGTGCAGATCCATGACAATATGGGTAAAGTACTCCTCCGGGGAGAGCAAGCTTCTTCTGAGATCAAAGGGCATGAAATTATTTTTCCATTTCCCATACTTTCACTGCCATGCTTAGGAAAAAAAGGAAACACTAGACTAGAAGAAGCTGTGGGACTTCCTGTGGCACCGTGTGGTGATAAAACACCTTTCATGTGAGCAGAGGAGAGAAGAGCTGCTGCCAGTTCCCTTGCAGTCAAGCTCTGATCCCCCTTCTGCTTGAGCTAATGGTAGCACAACATCCCACCCTCCAAGGATGGCTGAGGCAATAACATTGGAATAAGGATAAAAATTTGTTCTTTTGAGTTTAAAATATATTGTTCTAAATTCACAGCTGGAAATATTAAAACCCTTGCTATTGTCTGTGTTTCACTGATTTCACTCCAGTGCGCTCTGGTGACCCTTGTATGGTTCAGTTGAGGTTTAAGTCTGCAGGTTTTATTCCCCTTGTCATCTGCAGCTTTAAAGAATAAGTTTATTGAAAAGGGTACAATAGGTATCTTCCTCTTTGTTGTGTTTCAGGGTCTTTTCTTTTCTTTTTTTCTTTTCTTTTCTTTTCTTTTCTTTTCTTTTCTTTTCTTTTCTTTTCTTTTCTTTTCTTTTCTTTTCTTTTCTTTTCTTTTCTTTTCTTTTCTTTTCTTTTCTTTTCTTTTCTTTTCTTTTCTTTTCTTTTCTTTTCTTTTCTTTTCTTTTCTTTTCTTTTCTTTTCTTTTCTTTTCTTTTCTTTTCTTTTCTTTTCTTTTCTTTTCTTTTCCTTTCCTTTCCTTTCCTTTCCTTTCTTTTCTTTTCTTTTCTTTTCCTTTCTTTTCTTTTCTTCTGGAGGGATGGAAAGGAGGGGAGCAGGGGGACTTACTCAGAGAAACAGCATAGTTTGTTATCTTTACTTTGAACAGAGGAAGAAAATTCCCCAAATACATATGAAGATATTTCAAGGCCTTTAGAGACTAAATGGCATGTCTAAAATAGCATAGCACCTTAAAGGAAAAGTTGGAGTCTGAAGGATAGTCCAGTGACTTAACTATAAACCAAATTTTTCTTTCAGGACATAAGACTTGCTGAGGTCTGCATAAATATTTCAGTGCTTTGACTGAGATACTTAACAAAATTAATCATGTATGGGTAGCATTGGCAACACAGATATAACAAAAGTGCCAATTATCCACTTAGATCCTCACTGGATACTTTTTCCAAATCTTGCCTCCTTGACTCTTCTACTCTAAGGAATGAAGGGCTCACCAATCCTCTGGTGCAAGGAAGGAAGAGTTAGACTTCCTGTGCCATGGAGACAAGTAGCTGGTGGGGTGAAGTCTGTAAATGTCTGTAGGGCTGTACTGGCTGTATGAAGTGTTGTCAATGGATCTTCCAATTGGTAGCTGCATCTCTTTAGCCTTTGACAACAAAGACTTCAAGTACAAACAGAAATAGTAATTTATAGAAATAGACAAGGTAGAGGTCCCACTGAAAGTTTCTGGTATCTCCCTCCACTTTTTTGTTCTCAAATAAGATGCAGAGTAGCTGCTCCAAGTCCAGCCTCCTAACTCCTGTGTGTATGAAGAGCTGTCTTTGATCTCTCATCAATAAACAAATACAAGGAAGGCTTTTTCATTGGATGGGAGCAGCCCTGTTTCCAGGTAACCATGTCCTTTCCTCATTGATCACTATGGAAACCTGATTCCTTCCTTCTCTTTCCTCTAAATGAGAAAGCATGTTTCCCAGCTGGCAGAGAGTGGAACTCTTTGATTTCCTATTCCAGTCCTTGACTCCACAATAGTAGAGCATCACTTTCAACTCGAAGGTGAAGTACTTAAATTTCAGCAATGTTGAAACAGACACCCCAAGCAGTTTCACAGCTGCTTAAGAACAACCATCTCAAAATTCACTGAAAATAAATTAAAGCCCTTTTTATTAGAGGATTGTGCAATTTTGCACAAAGGACAGCTTCCATGCCTTCCACCAGATCTTGGTTGATCGGGCCTTTCCACTTTGTCTTAGTCATCATCATTCCTAGCTGACGCAAAGGAGTTTTGAAAAACTTTAATCACAAACTTGAACTGGCCTAAGGTCAGGATGAAACTTCTGAGAACATGGTTTCCATCTTGAGTCTTTTCCAAGCCACCTCCTGTCTACATTCATTCAAGTCTTCTTATTAATTTGTGAGAGTGCCCCAGCTGACATGAAGTGGCACTACAGAAATATAGGTGTACTTCACCTTTGTTTTTCTTAAAATGCCCACGAGACAGTACTCATTTCACTTATGCTTTTATCTTAATCTCAGATATTTCCAGTTTAGAAAAAGAAAGAAAGGCAGTCCCAAGCTCCTAAACATGATCAAGTACCTAACTTTTGTTGGAATGCTTTTGGTGACAAAAAGATGATTTTTTATTTCTGAAGGCTTTAAGGATTCTGTCTTAAGATGTTATTTCAGTTCTGCAATATTCAGTGGTTTTAGAAACATAAAGATCAAGAACATAAAGGTGGTGGGGTTTTTTTGGTAATCCCATCATGTGCATGTTGTTAAAATACATGGTAGTATGTCTTGTCAGTCCCTCAGATAGGAAACCCCTAGTGGCTAAGTGTGCATATGGAGATCTTAGCTTCACTCACATTTCAACTTGTATATATGTGTCTTTATCTCATGATTTTTGCAGGTCTACAGCCATAAATGACACTATCCATTCATCCTCAAATTATCATTATTGCTTTAAAGCTAAAGACATCTGGAGTTTCAGACAATCAAGTAAAACAAAACAGCCCTTTCCCGTTACTAGGTTCCATGACAATCAGAGAATTAGTTTCCAGTATAATTATTTCCAACAAAATTACATTGCTCTTTTAAAATGCTGCCACTGAAGTTGGAGTGGGGAGGACGATGGGCAGACAGCATTTTGCTCTTCTGTTTCATGTTGCTTGAGTGTGATTTTTTCATATTGGAATTCCTAATAACAAGACAAGGATACTTGTCAAAGACACTTCCAGAGAAAAATGTGCAGTAAGAGCCAAGTTTCAATTTATTTTTTTTTTGCATAAAATTATGAAAATTTAATAGCTTGGTTTAGCTGGCATGTTGTTAGGTTTTCCTTTAAATTTCTGAGTGATCTAAAAAAAAAATTATTTTACCTGATCCTTGGATATTTTTAGGACCATTTTTTATCCCCCTTCAAGTGCACTACAGTTGAAATTGGCAGATGTTGGTCACACACTATATGCAGTATTGGTCCAATTCTATTTTTATAGACCTATTACCTATTTTTATACACACCCAAGGAGAAGAAAATGTGGCATAAGCAAAAAGACACAGAACTTTTCCTCAAAGTGTGTTGTCAGAAGCTCTCTCTCAGCAAGAGAAGCCAGATCTATCAATGTGAGTTTTGTTGCAGACTTCAAAGGGCCAGGATTTCATTCCAGATGAAATCCTTGGAAAAGAGACTCACTTTGGCCACTGCATCAAAGGACTGGAGTCATGTCCAGAGGATGAGTCCCTCCAGCAGAGCACACAGCCCCACTCCAGATGCCTGTGCATTGCTTCTGCTGTGATAATCCAAGTTGCTATTTCATATAATAATTAATGGATAAAAATAATACTCACTGGATCTTTCTAACCTCCAGTAACTGTCCTTTTTGACAGGCAGTGAATTCCACTCTGTGATAAAACTAACCATTAGCCAACGGCAGAGGAGACTAAATAGGGGTTTCTGATTCTATTATCAAACCTCACTTTGGTTTCACATCAGCTTTAGTTATGGTTTTTGGTTTTATGCTGCAGTAGCAAAACATGCAGGAGCAGCAGCTCTGAGGGATTCTTTGGGTTGCTGTCATCTCCTAAGGAAGAGCAGCTGTTTACATATAGACTGCATAAATGTGGGCTGTGGCTTTTACAAGCTGAATACAGCTGTAGGCTTGGAGAGTTCTCATTCCATGTTCAGTTTGTGAGAGATATCAGAAGCCCTGTTGAGTGCTACATTTTGTATGTGTGGATATTCATGCATGCATGCACATATTTGTATTCTGATATCTTACAGACATAATTTTGCATCATATTAGGAGAGAAAAGAACTCTAGTCGGATTCTTGAACCAGATACCTAAGAGAGGTGGCTCTCTCAATAAGTGTCTGCTGGCAGCATATGCACACCATGTGGAGATGCTCACCCTGCTCCCTCCGGGTAAGCTTCAGGATCAGCACAACTATGCCCTTGCAGAATTCCTGTTAAATAGCCATTATTAAAAACACTGCATTAACACAGCAGGAATGCTCCAGCAGTGCAAAGGTGCTGCCTCTCAATGTGCTGAGCTCTGCAGGCATCCTGGCAGATTTACAGCAAGCTGGCCTCTGCCTGGTGCTGCACAGACAGGGCAATAGTCCTTCTGCTCGTTTGCACAGCAAAATAGATGTCACAAGGCAACTGATTATTTTAAAAGGGTTTTGCACAAGGCTGCTCCCCCACGTGTGTTTTTAAACACCAACATTCTAGTTTTAATGTTGCAGTGTTGAAATTGCTTCTAAGTCACGGTGTTTTTTACAAAGGACAAAATAAAAATCATAGGAAGAAGAGCAATTAGTCAATTTCTTCTCCTCACAGAAACCATAAATTAAAAGCTTCTTAGTATAGACCCCTTGCATTCAAATTAATCATATTGATTGCAAATATCAAAATTTGAAATAGAAAATGTTTGCAGAACCAAAATATGTTCCTAACAAAGCCACACAAATGATCTGAAGATGTTTTCAAAATCTGTTTTTTCATCAACATTTTGTGAAATGATTGCCTGTTTTAGCCAGCTTTGTGGGAAGGGCTAGTGTTTTGTGCATCAGAAAGAGGATAATACACAGCATCACCTAGACAGTAAGGCAAAGCTTGTGAATCTTTGCAAATCAGAATTGAGAATCTTAGAAGGTAACGTTAGAAATAAAAAATTAATCATAAATCCTACAGAAAATACATTCTGCAATAGGGCTATATTAAGGTTACACATACTAATCAAAAGTTAGGTAAAATAGGCTAATAGGACTGGTATGAAATGTGAAGTTTTTCCAGAAACACACAAATAGAATCAAAGCAAGTTACCAAAATATTAAAGAACTATTGGAAAATAGTGTACTATATAAACTCAAAAGAGTCACTTTGACTTTTAGCTGTTGCTGCTTTCCTAGAAATTTAGTGGCAAGGATGCAATGTTTAGAAGTGCCAAATTCACTTGGATGCTCCTGAAAATGTTATTTGTGAGTCACCTTGTCACTTTTTATAAGCTTACTATTTATTAGAAAATAGGCCACTGACCTGTCTGTAACAGCCAGTACCAGAAATTTCAAAGGATATTAATACCAGATTAGGTCCTTAAGCTACCTGTGCCCCTGACTTAGTTATCTTCATTGAGAAGGCTGCTTTGACCCCAGCACCCATATTTCCAGGAAGGGTTGCACAGAAGGAACAGGCCTCTGAGCATCTCTCAAGTCTTACATTATCTAAACTCAAAAACTTCGTGAAAATTTCCGTCTTTGTGAATAGAAGCTAAACCGTGAACCCTGACTGCAAATGCATTATGCAAGAGAAGCAGCTGTTCGGGTGCATGCAGCCTCATCCTTTTTTTACTCTTGGTGCAGTGTAATTTCCCTTTATTACAGCAGGTAGAGCTATGGCTTCAAATATTTCCCAGAAAAGCTGCTGGTCCATTCGCTTACGTTGCGCAGTGTGTCCCCAGCTGCATGACTTTGGGTTTTAGATTAAGGCTCTCAAAAAATAAATCCAAACAAAAGCATAAGCATTCTGCTTGCACTTCCATAATTGGTAGGAAGCTAAAACTGGGATCCCATCAACTGGACAAGTCTTAATCTCACTGTGACAGCTGTAAGACTGCACACAAACAAACACTTTGTTATATGGACTGAAAAACTATGCTAAGAGCATAGTTAGTTTACTGAAAAGGGTGTGCTGTGGGGCAACATGAGGTGGTATGATTTTCTGTCATAAACAAAGAAGGAACATTCATACCTTTTAACCATTGAAGCAAGAAAACCCAAAAAGAGTTTCTTTTTATTTTTTAACACTCCGTCTCCCAAAGGGACAAAAAAGAAACTTTAAAATGGATTGTAATCCTATGGATTACCATATTTTTCTATTATTTTTTTTTTTTTTTAGCTAAGACTCAAAACACAGAAAAAAAAGAGAATCTGGAAAATTTTCAGTTCTTCAAATCAGAGTTTGTTTAAGCAGGTTTTTTTTTTTCCCCCTAGATTGTTCATCTATTTCTTAAATCATTCAGAACTGGCTGGTTCAGATAAAGCTTCGCCACACCCATAGTACTGTTCTTAGTTGTGGATTTTCATGGTTAGTTTATAAAATACAAATATTAGCAGCATCTTGACCTGGCCTTTTCTGAACCTGGACTTGGCCTGCAGTGACAATTACACAGATATTTGCTGGCTGGAATCAGATCTCTGGTCTCATTTTAGTTTCTGATGAAAGGCTGTCTGTACCTGAATGAGAAACATCCTGAGTGGTCCCTTCCATGAGAAAGCTCACATTGGACATGAAGACTGAATAGCAAGACATTGCCTCAACAGCCCAGCTCTGAGGTGTAGTGCCTGACAAGTGAAGGGGTGGTTTCTCCATATACATCTGCTTGCAGGTGTATATTACCTGAGCAACATCTTTGGAGGCTGAATCAATGAGATATCCTGGGATAATAAATTAAAGTCTGAACACAAAGAGACAATTATTTGTATTTTACTACCCTTTCTGGATTTAATTGATAGCCTTATGACAATCTGTTTAGTCCTTTTGAAAAATATCAGTCCCACCCAAGCCATAACACTTCCATGGCAGAGCTGTAATGATTAAACTGTTTGAAATTGCTTATAAGTCACAGTGAGAGGCTGTGCAGGAAAACATGAATATTGGGCATTATAAAGAAAAAGAATGCCATTCAGAATGCCTCCAGTGCTATATAAAGAGAAACTGAATTAATGTGTTCTGACATCAGTGAACAGTGGTATTTTCAGTGCAGGCAATGTTAATTATACAGCTTTTCATGGAATTGGTGTGGCAAGTGCAATTAGTTTGGGCTGAGTTTTCAAAAGGTAGAAGTTAGTGTAGTTCCATCAAAATCAATGAATCTATGGTTGCAGAGAATCAGAGCAGTAGCATTTGGGTTTTTTCCCTGCAGCCTGCTGATATTATGTAATTTTACTCTGCTGTCTTCCATTATGGCCATCAGTTGATAACAATTCTGAACACATTTGAGCCATTCATGCATAGCAGAGCTGCACACGCTGGCTTAGGCAACACCAGAGGTGGTGAGTTAACCTCAGTAGTATGTCTTCCTTAATCCAATATTAGAATTGCCATGGAAACCCCTTAGCAACATAGAAGATGAAAATGGAATGAGAAAGGAAAGATGCAGTCAGCTAGTTCTAGGGGCAAAAAACCCCAACACCACATAAACTTGCCAAACTTGGGGAAATACAAGAAACAAAACTAAACTGCATCTGAGAAATGCATCTTGGAGACTCCTGGGTGGATTATCTCCTCATGTCTTTCACATCCTGAGCATAAATTGTCAAGCTGTTGTGATGCCTGCCTTGAACTGCTCTGAAATTACAGATTGCACTGCTCTCCTCCAGCCTTTGCATGAGTTTGCTTTTGCCTGCTGGGAACTGGTGGATAATTCTGGTACTTTAGCAGCAGCTTGTTGTTTCTCTGTGGCTGGCCATTCTTTTTAGCATTATTAAGATGCACTATGATTCAGATACCGACCCTATTTCTTGCTTTAACAGCAGGCAGTTTTACCTGAAGCTCAGCTTCAAGTCTTGGGCCTTTTTTTTTTTTTTTTTTTTTTAAAAAAAAAAAAACAACAAAACTATGAGAATTTTCTTCTCAGACTCTGTATTATCCTATAGAATACATTGAACATTGAGCAATATATGTTTATTCAGTCGCTGACAAATGGTTTTTCTGTGGTTTGACATATTTTGACTGCATGGGCAAGATTTAAGAGATTATTCATGAAGTTAGATAGCTACACTGACACGTTGAAGGTGCCTGAGGAGACATCTGTAACGCAGGTGCACATAAATCTCACCTCTGAGATGGTTAGACATGAATCAGCTTCAGTCTGGAACAATGAAGCCCTGGTAACATCTAAGATAATGTATAGTTTGAATACTTAATATGTGCATTCAGTGGAGCACAACATTGAGACAACTTTTCCACACAGCTTGGGACTGATGTAAAGAAACTTGCATTTGTCTTTTTTGAAACTTGGAGATGCTCTGAATTTAAGAGGCCCGGTGTTTAGACTTCTGTGAGAGATCAGCTGCTGATTTTCATCCCTACTGTTAAAATTCCTTCTAACTTCATTCATCTTCATATGCAGACTTTATTCCCATGCTTTTCTATCATTGCAGCCCACAAAGTCCACTGTATCCTGGGCTGCATCAAAAGAAGTGTGGCCAGAAGGTCAGGGGAAGTGATTTACCCTTTGTACTCAGCTCTTGTGAAACCTCAGCTGGAGTACTCTGTCCAGATACAGAGCCCCCAACACAAGAAGGACATGGAGCTGTTGGAGCAAGCCCAAAGGAGGGCCACAAGTCACATCAGAGGTCTGGAGAACTTCTCCCTTGAAGACAGGTTGAGAAAGTTGGGGTTGTTAGCCTGCAGAAGAGAAGGATCTGGGGGGACATTATGGTGGCCTTTCAGTAACTGGAGTTTCCTACAGAAAAACTGGAGAGGGGCTTATTACAAAGGCCTGTAGTGACAGGACAAGGTTTAAGTGATTTCAAATTTAAAGAGGATAGATTTTGACCAGTTTTTAAGAAGAAATGTTTTAGAATGAGAATGTTGAGACAATGATACAGGTTGCCCGGGGAAGTTGTGGATGCTCCATCCCTGGAAGTGTTCAAGTCCAGGTTGGATGGGTCTTTGGGCAACCTGATTTAGTGGAAGGTGTCTCTGTCAATGCAGGGGAGTTGGGACTAGGTGATCTTTATGGTGCCTTCCAGACCAAACCATTCTATGATTCTATGACTGTGATTCTGTGATTCTATTCATCAAGTGCACATGCAGTAAACTCAATGCTGTTTCTTCTCTAAGTGCTCTTTAACAAGTTTGTGCAGTACACACAAAAGGTAGGCTGTGTAAATGACCAAGAAATCAGTATTTTCACAGGACTGACAGCTAACATCATAAATTACAGTACTAAGAGGTTCCACTCCTACCAGAATTCGCAAGGAAGAGTCACAGTGAATGGCATTGCTTTCAGCAAGGCCATCTTCAACAGCTACATAAATGTCTATGACAAGCCAAACTAACTATTGTTTACAGATATATGATGTCTAAATGTCATATTGGGAAATCACAGGGAACTACTTTCTTTAAACAAGAAAAATACATTCTATAGGTCTTTTACAGTATAGCAGATTTTTTTGGTTTTGTTTTTCATTTTGAGGAGTGGTCAAATAAAATAGTCTCAGAAAGTAAATGCAGAAGGAAAAATTTCTTTAAAGTTCAAACACAATTTACCCAGTAATATCAATTTAGGCTAAAAGGTAAAATAGGATTAATAAGATGTAAAATTAAATATCCCACTAGATTGCCAAAAGATTCAAAAGCAACAGTGCATTGTGTGAATATTGAAAAAGTAGGAATTTTCTATTACCCATAGTCTTCTGATAATCTTGAGTTTTATCAATGGACATTTATTAATAGAGAGATACTACAAATTTTGTGCAGATGCATTAAAGAATAAAGTTTGTGAAAATCAACAAAGCAACTTTTCCTTATATATACCAGACTCATGGTCAAAAGATTTACTGTCAGGTTAAACCTTTGAATATCTGCATTTAGTTATAAAAGCTGATGTGCACCCACACATAGAGGTAAAAAATGCTTTCCTTCTAAGTCATTGTAAATTCTACTTTCATATATTTGCAAAATATAATTTTTATCTCTTACATTCAGACATTGTGCCATCTTGCCTCTTTCTGAGCATGTGAATTCCATTTCTGCTTTCAGACAGTTGCTAATACTACTTTCTTTAAAACATATTTTCTTATTCTTTATTCATTACAGTTGGTGGAACTTCAATCATTGATAAATAAGTCTATTCTTATACTACTAACTCAGACAAAAGCACGTAAAAAAATGTTCCACTCTTTGCAAGGAGTGAGGTTCTGAAATACCTGTGAGAGACAAACTGTAGATGGGGAAAATTGGTCACCTCTGAATGAGAATTGACAATGTGTCTGCCTATAGAAGCAGCAGGAAACTAGACATGATGGCCCAGAAAATCACTGTCACAGTAACAGGCTTTGATTCCCTGACTCTTCAAATAAGGTTATGAATATTTTACTTGTTGGTCTAGAAAGCAGCAAGATAGCAAACGTCTAATATAAAAAAACTAGCTATTTTGCTGCAATAGTTTAGAAAACAATCTTAATTTTAGCTACTTTTTCTTCCCTTGCTTGTCTTTTTCATTCACAATGAAGTCCGTAGTTTTAAGTCTGTGACTATTGTTTATAAAACTAATAAACAGATACTGATTCCAAAATGATTCTTACATAGAGAAATACACATACAGAATAGACCATAATGAGGTAGCTTTTTAAGGAAAACTGGAGCTAAATGGTGGCTGAGTTGTTATTTTCCAAAACCATTCTATAAAGTCCAGTGGAAATATAAACCATCTAGAAATGCTGGTTTTGAAAAATTATGTTTCAATATTATCTGGCTGTATGCATGCCTCTGGCATTATATTAGACCAATGGAGACAGAAGCAATTAGGTTATAAAGGCAATTAGGGGTTATACCTCTTCTATGTAACGTATATGTTGGTTTTAACTTATTTCAATACGCACATAGACAGAGTGCTTTAAATTTTCAGGAAATAAGTCCCCTAAGTGCAAGAGGCAGTAAGGTTGAAGAAGTGAGTTTACAGGGTAGACAACTTACAGTTTGATGACAATGGAACCTCATTTATTTCTCCTCTATTTACTTCACGTGCATGGAGAAGAGCTGTTTCCACTGGTGCTCCCATTTAGCTCCTGACCCCGTATACTACCTCCACAAACTTTCTCCAAGACACACCAAAGATTTCCCACTGAATCCCAAAAAAACCTTCCCAGCTGGCAGTTCAATGTGTCATGGCATGGGGTTAGTTAATCATGGTGAGAGGGAGTGACAGTCTGGCAATGGAAAAGTCTTCAGAAGAGAGGGTCAGTTTAAAACATTAAAATTTGACTACTTGCTCTGCATCTGATCCTACCCTCAAATAATCCAATGGGAGAAGAAATTGTTTTAATTTCATTAAATACCGCAAATTAGCCTTACTCTGGAAGGGGTGTTTGTATGGATACTGTTTCCTGAAATTTAAGCTTCCATGAAAAGCCAAAGGAAAGATTTTATTAAAGCTACCCATAAAACCATTTGTATATAGAATTAAAATTGCAATTCTGCATTTGTTAGCTCATGACAGTAACCAGGTTAGGAGTCAATATAATTCAGCTGTAACACTGGTTATGTGGGGTAACAAGAACTCAGTGTTGGACCAAGGTGGGATTCTAGTGTGGATTTTTTACATCTGAGAATGGCTTAGCCCCACAGATGTTGCTGATGCTGATACATCTAGTGGAAACATAAGTATGATCTTTTTCAAGGCAGAGGGGCAATATCTATTCCTTTTCAATACATGTCCTTTGGAAGAACAATAGTATTGGATGCATGTTTACATGTTTCTAGAAACTATGTAAAGAAACAAGGACTTCAGAGGTTAAATGTCAGAACAGTAGAGGGGAGGACTTCATTCAGCCAAGGCTGGGACTGAAGCCTTGCCATTTTCATGAGGAAGCAGGAGAAAGCAGCTGAGTAGTTGGAGTCAGCCCATCAGCAGATCTCCAAAATGGCCACATTTCCTGAAAGTAGCAAATTGTACAAAATGTGAATAAAGTACTCCAGAGGATTAATATGTAACAGCAAAGCCCAAAGCAAGGGCTTAAGGAAGCCTCACTGTAGTTACACTCTCATTTGTGTATCTCTGCAAACAAATTTAATGAATAGGAAAGCATTTGAAGCACAGTTTACTTTGCACTGTTATTCCTGACCAAAAATGAACATTTTTCCAAGGAAATCACATTGTGGCAAAGGGAACCTGTTAAAACAAAAGCAAAAGGTATAGAATTTCAAGCATTCCTGATCTCCAAATCAATTACTGTCACTACATTTTATCATTGTGTCTACTCATCTGGTTGAAAGAGCACTCCATTGAAGTGGGTTTATGTCCCAAAGCCATGGCACTGTTTCTGTTCTCTTATGTTTGCTTTCCATTTCTTACCACTAAGAACATATGAATGTGACAGGAAAAGTGTACCTGAACCAAAACTGCACATTGTGGAGATAGTACTATGAGGGAAACTGCCTAGAGAAGACATCCTTTGTCATTTTTCTGTCAGCACCCCACTACTTTATCAGGTGTAAAGCACAGCACTGACTGGCTCTGAAGGTGGGGGACAATTGTTCCACTGGTGGAGCAATCATTGAGTTGAAAGTTCAGGGTAACATGAACAATAAAAGACAGGGTAACCTGCAGGCCCAGATGCTCACTGTGCTGAGTGATCTGATCCATGGCCGAATTCACCTGATTTAGCACAAGAAACAATTATTCTGGTCTCTGGTGCTCCATTTGAAGCTGAAAAGTTTGGCACAAGTCTGCTCGAGGATTTGAAAATTGTACCCCATCATGAATTCTATTTAAAAAGCAATGCTGTATAGCAGTCAAGTAGGCACTCCAGTATTTCTACAGAGACCCTCAACAGGGGTTTCAGCTTCGAAATAGCAGATATTAGAAAGTAACAGATCAAAAGTGGCTTTCTGTTGAAACAGAACCCAAGCACCCATGTATTTTCCATCACCCACCCTTTATAATTTCATCTCTCTTTTCTCCTCCTAAAGGCTCATGTCCTTTCTTTTAAAGAAAGAAAACATTTTTCACCTATTCTCCTTAATTTTCTTACTAAAAATGTGATTGAAGGAATGAATACTTTCTATAATCTTTAGTTTTAAAGTGACCAGATATCCAGCGACATCCAACGCTGGCTGTCCCTTATACCACAACAAGCTCAGCATGAAGTTCCTGGGCTAAAAAGGGCATAATTATACAAATTCATAACTGGAGGAGCTTGCCTGCTGCAGGGTCACACCATGTTATTTCAATGCACTTTGTTCATGTTTGCATCTACAATGTGCTGGTACAATGTAAATCGAATTATGCCAGCTGGCATAGAAAAAATTAACAGAAAGAAAAGCAAATAGATGTCTTGCTTTTATAGCAAGCAAGAGGTGCTTAAGTCTGTATTAAATATGTGGGTTTTGTTAAGTTCATAGCAGATTCCATCTTATAAATCTGTCAGTTCATAAAACCATCAGAGAAGTGCCTGCATGACTGGTGATATCTTATGCTAAATGTTTTGTGCACAACAGCTCTTACAAGGGTAGAACAAAGGGTGGGGTGAGGGCACTCCCCTGCTGTGTTAAGCACCACTCAAAGAGAAAAACGGAGGAGTGTGTGGGTGCTTAGCAATATGTTTTATACATGCATTTGTTATGAGTTTGGGAAACTTGTTATATTTTTTACTTTTTTGTAAACATTTGCCCAAACAAAAAGAGAAAGAGCCTGATTTCATTTTGGTGTCTTGAAAAGATCCTCATGAATTTTGAATACTCCCAGTAGAGTGGATTCGAAGAAAAGTATCATTGCCATTTACTGATCTCATTCTTCAGTTTAATATTACAAAGAATAACCTTTCCTTGTTTAAAATTTAAATTATGTTCTGTAATCTCTTTCCCCAGTATAAGGCCAGATGATGTTTCTCCCCACAGTGCATTTATCAAGCTATTGATATGCATCCTAGTATCACTGACTCACCTCCTGAGTTCCTGTTGCCTGTAAAATATTCTGAAGGAGCTCCTAGAATATTTAGTTTTCCAGAGCACATGCATCAGATGAGGACAGTGAGGCTCCTGCTTACTATCAGCATCAAATTAATATTTTGAGTAAAGGAAACAAATGGACAGTTTAGAGCTCCCCCTTCCCTCAATATAGCATTTGCTGCTAAATTGGTCAACACAGATTCTGGGAGGGTAGAATTGACTGTCATAACAGATTACAACCAAAATCACTGAGGAAAATTCTGTGACTAATCTGACAGGACAGAGAATAGGAGTGGCAGAAAAGGGGTATCCAAACTAAAGCACAAGTCTCCAGTCCATCTACTATCTCATGAAGTGTGCCTCTTATTTATGCAGCTTCACCATAACATGCAATCCTGGCTCTATTTTATCTAATACTTGTGGATTTTTCAGCTCTTAAGGGGAACAGATTTTATATAAATAAAAAAGCAGAAGGATTATCTATGTATACGTGAATAAAATATACTTGTGCATATTTATAACTTCCTGCTGTAACTACCTCTCACAGCACACAATGTGCCACAAACCTCTGCCACCCAGGTGACAGGTTTGTTTTATAGCTAACTGAAAATTGCCCAAACTGTCCAAACTAGTGAATTAACCTATGCTGAGTTCCATTCTGCTGCAACTATCATGCTCTCTGTACCTCAGATATCTTGTTTAAAGTTATCTCAGATTTGACTACAGTCTACTTGATGGGGTGATGCATATATCATATAATCTGAGTAATAACTTACCTTTTGAGTAGTATAATTTTCTCCCATGTGAACCCCTGTAAAGTGAACTGTCATTATTATGAAGAGTAATACAGCCAGGCCAAATGTGGAATTGCTGTATGCACTTATAATACTCATTACTATAGCAAGATATGGGAAAAAATGTTAGCAGCTATCAGTTGTGTACTTTCTGCTCCTGTGAACACCAGAAAACATTTTGAGAAGGTAACCTGATAATCTGCTTGAATGCCACATATTCTTAGGAAACAAATAGATATGCCAAGACTCACAACACATTTCCTTTTTTTGTGGAGCTTCTTTCCTGAGAAATAAATTTCAATACTTGGCTGAACTAAATCTGAAAAGGGAATGGTTTTTGAAGAGAACTGAAGCTGTTTTATACTCTCAAGTGGATCAAAAACCCTTTATTGATAATTGAGCCCCAACAGATTTCCTTTGAGATCAAGGTTTCTAAATGCTATTTTCAAGAAAGGGCAATAAGCAAAATTCAGCTTGATCTAGCTAAAAAATGTTCTTGCTCTTTTCCAGAGCAGCTTATACTTTACACAGTGGAAGATTTGTAGCAGAATGATTGTCTGAGCCTAGGGGTCTGCAGGAAGTTCCTTGCCCAGGGTGGTTTGCATCTCTCCAAGCTACCCAATCAGCAAGACATGTTGACTGCTACATGAGGTGTGCAGGTTGGCCTCCTTAAATCCAAATAAAATTTCCAAGAGACCAGTTGATAAACAAGCAAACAAACAAACAAAGAAAAAAACATGAAAAAAGGTGAAATTTGGATTCTATCAAACTTAATGAGAATACTAATTTTAATTGTGCTGGAGCCAGGATTTCAGCCTGTGAAGCTTATAATTGGAAACCTTAACTGAGTGACATAAGACTGAAAAATTAATGCATATTTGAATATCCCAATTAGCTCCATAATTCTGCTGACTATTTATAAGCCTAAATATATTTGCCCTTCTCTAAAAACTAATATCCCTGCCCATCTCAGGGGTTTGAAACTAGATGGTCTTTAAGGTCCCTTTCATCCCAAAGCATTCTATTATTCTATAATTCTGTGAGTAACCTTGAAACCAAGAGGAGAGAGATTATGGCTTATGCAGTGCTTCTTCTGCAAGGATTGTCTGCCTTGATGTTTTACCCATTTGTATAACTGCATCTGCTGTAATCTGGACTCAGAATTTCAAGGAACAGAGGACTTCAAAGCTCTGCTATAAAAAATAATTGTTTGCAACTGCCAGTCTGAACTCCATTGAAAAGGAGAATGAAAAGTAAGAATCTCTTACCCTTGTTTCCAATCCCCATGAGATGTACAAGTGGTTTACATAGTAACTAGATGTGTTTTTTCTCATTTTTGAGAAGGGCAAGGAAAAATTGCTGGACTTTTCCCACAGTTCTGCTCGAATTCTGTTAAAATAGGAAGCTAGCAAGGAACAGAGGTTATTTTTTTTTAAAATGAATTGAATAGCACAGTTAACAATTAGAACTTCCCCTGAAGATGCAAAGGTTCTTGTGCAACAAAATGAAAAGGGAATCAAAGTCAAGGATACTTCTTAGGAAAAGAAAGATTCGTATGACCATCCTGAGGAAAACTGTCATCACTGTAATCAGGAGCAGCAGTCATCAGAAAAAAGGAATAGTGTCACAGATTGTCTGACAGAACATGACAACTTGGTTCACAAATAGCTTCTGTGAAAATAGATCCTACAGCAGAGAGGCAAAAACATATTGTAAAGGGAATCAACTTTATGTTGTGCTAGCCTCATTCTAACTAACATGCTAGTCCTCAAGCAAAGGAAGCCCTCTTCTTAAGCCCACACTCTAGATTTCTGGGGTATCATATCTCTTAAAACAAAAACAAGGTTTGTTTTTCTGGATGAAACGGATCTATTAAATCCATATAGTCAAACTACTTCATGAGGACCCACAGACTCTGCCCTAAGAGCACCAACTAATCAGGAACTTCAGTAGAGGCTATTTTTCATCTCCACTTACTGCTTTTTTCAGAAGATTGGTATAGCATGCAAGGATATTTCTGTGAAGTGCAAGACGCCACTGGGAATTAGGTCTATAAAAAGGAAATGAAGTATGAATAAAAAATTGGAGTGTATTAGAATGACTATGCACATTCAACATGAATATATCTATTTTTAATGACACTTTTTATAACTGTCAGTGAAGTAGGAGGTTATGGATTTCTAATTCTGAGAGGGTAATAATAGAAAATTACATTGCCTTCAAACAAGGTCATACTTATAGAGTGAGCATGACCCTAGTCAGCTAGATATTGCTAGTCCAGTGCACACAGTATTCACAGTAAAGGAAAACACTGCATATTCTTAAGAGCTATGCAAAGAAGTTTAGTAATTATTTAAGGAGAACTGATTAATTTTTATGCATTCCAGGCTATGTTGTCAAACTAAAGCACTGTACCTGCAGCTCTCACAGACCTGTGGCCTCTCAAATAGCATGGTTACCAGTTGTGTTCCTTTTCATTTAATCCTAATTTTTCCTTGGTTTTCATGCAGGTTAAACTGCAAGAAAATATAACCTAACATTCCTGTAGTAGTACTAGCAGACCCAGATTCTAATGCAGGTAAAAAAGAAAGAATCGGTCAAAATAATGGTTCTAATACTTTGCCCTTCCAATAATTTCCTTAGTTTATGCTGATGGATTTGTCCTTGATGATGATAAATTTAGTAGTAAATTTCAATATTACTGTGTATGTCAGACTCTATCATGCTTTTTATTTGCATTTCTGAGGTTCCACGTGTATCTCTCCTCCTCCGTATCACAAGCAAATTGAAATTAATACTTCTCTGATGCAGTTCAGATCTTACAGAGAGGCAGCAAAGGCTACTCAGAGGACACTCTCCAGAGGTGAGCCCCAGGCTTTTTGGAGCAGCTTCTGCTGCTTCCCTGCACAGATAAGACCAGAGAGGCAATGAGGGGTTAATCTCATGGCTGTTGAAAAAGCTCTCCAGTGTGTGAAAAGCCCAGGGAGAGGGGTGAGAGACAGAGAATAGGACCCTGCCAACAGACCCTGGTCACCACCTCGGGAGTGGCATAAAATTAAGTGAGGCACAAGAGACTTCTGAGCTAGGTGAGGTCAGTGGCGCTGAGGTCGAGGTGGGAGCTCTCCCTCTGCATCAGGGAGTGTGCCAGGGCCTGCAGGCACCCACAGCCCTGACCGGCCCGATCCGGCCCCAGACCCAGACCCAGTCTCAGGACACCAGGGCACTGCCGGCTGCCTCCAGCTTCCCCCAGACCCGCCGAGCCCCCACCACCCGTGGGCCCCGGGGCGTCCCGCCTGGACGCCCCCAGACAGAAACCTCCCAGACACCTCCCAGACACCTCCCAGACCCCGTGAGGCCAACCTGATCCTGCTGCCCTCCAGGAGCTCAGCCCGTCCCTGAGAGGCATGGCAGAAGCTGTGGCTCTGGGACCCCCCAGGTGCATGTGTTATGAGGTAAAGTTATTTAACAGGCTCTTTTTTTTTGGCACTAACCGCGATGGTGAGTTGTTTGAGCTGCATGCTCGCTGGCGTCTTCCATGAAGGAGCCTGTGCTCGGCGGGGCTGAGCAAGTGGGTGGATGTCCCGCCATAGCGGACATGTCGTGTCACCACGTCTGCCATGGCGGGCACCTCCTGACTCTGTGGGCCCTGGGGTGGTAAGACAGGCTGGGACGGATCTCTCAGCTTCTTGAAGTGCAAAAAACCCTGCAAAAATGTGACAGCCGAGCTGACAGGACAAGTGCTCCATTGAGCAAGGGAGAAGGCATGAAGGGGATGCTTTCCCCCCCTTTTTTTTTTTCCTTTTTTTTGTTTTTTGTTTTTCTTTTTTTCCCCAGGGGTTGCAGGATGCAGGGCAAACCTCCCCTGCAACTGTTAGCATTGAGACAAACACATAACCACTGGTGAGAGGTTATATGTGGTGCTTTATTTGTGGCCCCAGGAACCAGGGGTATGCACCCAAATCTGATTCCCCAAAACCATACAATGCGGTCGTAACTTATCCCTGAAAATTTCGCAATCTAATTACATATTCAACAGATTACAACATTTCTTAATACATATTCATGTGTAGATTACTTCATCGATGGATTACGGCATCAGTCCCTTTGCGCTTGCGTGGTTCCCTTTGGTGGTCGTCGTCAGGATGAAGTAAATAGTCTTCCTCTGATGAAGTAAATAGTCTTCATTACTGTGCCCTTTTTACCTCTTTCTCTTGGATAATGTCCATCTGGTGTTGGGCAACTTCCAATGTGATTAACGTGAATTTTACTGCTAACTTTCTCTTATCTCTACTTAACTCACTCTGGTATGCACAGTCCCATCCTTATCTTGCTACCTAATGAGGTACCAATAAATCTTGAATACATGGTTTTCTATACCATTCTTTACAAGGTAAAACTTTTACAGATTTCCACACTTGTATATTTCTACCTCTAATTCTAAAATAATCAATTCTAAAATAATCAGATTTGGAATATATTTCTTTTACTTTCTTTCTATCCCAACACAACTGCAGGCTGAACTAACTCACCTGAAGTGAAGGCATTAAGGTCAGAAAAAGTTCTCCTAGTGGCTATCACCGTCACACGTTACAGAAATTCGTGGAGTCCAGTGCGAGGCACAAGACACAGCCGTTCAGGTGCCATCTGTGGGCTCAGCTTTTTCATAAATATTTATAATAAAGATAAGTTGACAAGCTTATATGAAGGAACATCTAAATCATCTCTACAATTTTACAGTAATCCAACAATTTCAGATAAGAGGTCTTGTTTCTTTATATTCTTTTCTCTTTATGACTCCAAGCCCAGTGGTAACAAACGTGTCTGCTTTCGCATACCTTTTAAAGTTGTTGTGATAAATTTGTGTTAAACAGAATCTGTGGTAGTGTTACTTGACATGGCAGATGGATTGGGTGTTCAGCATGTTGCACAGTAGAGGGTCTGCTACATACTTGGCTGCGTGGCATAGGCACACTTTGAGGATTTGCTTTTAAAACCAAGATCAGCTGGAAAATTGTGGGTTAGAATTACAGGACTGTTTTGTAGTCTTAATTGCTTGTATTCTCTATGAATTGGATTTCTGCATGCAACTCACCTCAGGGCAGAGCTATTGGGATCATTTCTGAGACCTTTGAAGTGGTCTCATGAGAAGCAACTGAAAAATTAAACACAGTGATGAAATGCTTCCAGCCTGTCATGCAAAGCCAAGATCACAATTACAGTGATTCAATTCCTGCTCATATCACCTTGAAAGGCTCACTTTTTGTTTCAGTAGTGGGGATCCCAATTGGGGAAGGAAAGGTTCTGGTTTATTTAAAAGGTGTTGCTGAATAAAAGAGCAGCTTGTAGTGATTGCTGCATGAGAAAAATCATAATTTTCCATTTTAATAATATTCAAAATAGTCTAATTAAAATGAATTTTGTTTTCCTTTCTGGGAGAAAAACCTGGAAGCTTGGGACAAGCAATTATAAAGATGAATAACTGCATAACAAATACTAATCTGAGCCTTGGTAACTAGACCCTGCAGGTTTTTGATTTTTAAATGTGAATCTGGTTCTGAATGGATAGAAAATAAAGGCAAGCAGCATGTAACAGATTCAAAGAAGTAGCTTAAAGTCATCTTTGTTCAAGTCTGGTGTATGTGTGGTGTGCTTCAGTACAGAACTTACACCCTATTTTGCCACAGGGAATTCAATAAAATGTATTTGTACTCAGCTATAACCTAAAGGCCCTCGTTGTAACAGATTGGGCTTGGATGTGACAGTCTCAAACATAAATAATCAAGGCATTTAGGACCTAGCCACAATAGCAAAGAAGCTTAGAAATTGGCCCTAGAAAGTGTTGTTCCTCAGATCATGCTGCATACCTTGTGATAAAAGGTAGGGCAACTAACTGTTCAAAGTAATGTCAGTAATGTTATATTTGTACTACAGATTAAACTGGATTCAGGCACAGAGTAAGATTGTTAAATCTTTTTGGTTTTTTAAACAAAACTTTAAATTACTAGGCTAGAAGCTGGATCACATTTTAGTACTTAAAGAACAACATCTCCATGTGAGCTTCTTAGATTCCTAATTCTGAAATTTCAGGAATAAGCATAGGAATTTATGTAAATATCAAATGATTACTCTCAATTGTACTACTTGCAATATGGCTATGTAAGGGAGTATTCTCTGATGGATATGTTGAAGAGTATTAGAAATAAACTTCCTTGAGTTGGTTGTTCACTTAACAGCACCACAGCTGATTATATCAATCTTGGCAAATTGCTGCCTGGAGGCTAAGAAAAATTCACAAACCCAAGTTTAAATTCTGCATGGATGAGTTTATGTGCAGCATGGATAGCTCTATTTTCATATCCCTTATTGAAATGAATGACTTTCTCAAGGAAAAAAAAAAAAAAGAAATTTAATGAGGAATTTGTTTTATTGATGTGTGGTATGCATGTAAAGAAAAATTTACAAGACAGAAAAATAATGAAACTCAGTATGAAAAAAAGTCTAAACTTTGTTCTGAAGCAACTCCAAGGAATGTAGGAAATTCAGGGCTTTTAAAGTGCATGAGCTATCACTTGTCAAAGCTATGATGTTCCTCTTCCCATCAAATTTTATAGCAATTGCACAGTGGATTTAAGTATAATACAACTTACTTGGCTTTATTTTCTATACCATATTTTTTATTTCAGTTGATTTTAGTCTTGTTCTTTCAAGTTAGGAAGAAGATCCTTCTCCTGCAGATAGAAGCAGGCCCCAAATACTTCAGTATTCATGTTTTTCCTTTGACCTCTCTTATACCATTTACAAGCAAACAAGATATCACTGATAAAGTGAACACAGTGACTGCTGTAGTATCAATTCATTATTTTCCTCTACTTTTGCCATTGTATCTGTGTGCTGAGATTTGATTTAGAGTAGAATTCTCTCTGGCAGGACAGCCTGTCAGGTACTTGCATGCTTCCTTGAAAAGCAAAGGTCCTGCCTCCTACAAAGTGCTGTAGAAAGAAATATTAAATCCTAGTTCATTTAAGTGGAAATATATGAATAAGATTAAATGTATGACTTGGCTGAGAATTAAATTTTTAAAACTCAAGAGCCCTGCAGTATCACTCAGTCTCTTCTCTAGTCAGAGCACTGTGCAGATACTAAGGTATTAGACAGGTTTACATTTGATGTATTTGGTTTGTATTTTTCTAGTTTTGTTTTGATAAAGGGCTTTTTGACTGATAGGAGTCCCCACAGAGGTTGCTGTGATTGTAATAGCTGGCAAAGGGCTGAGGCTTGTGAATTTATTCTGCTCAGCTTCCTTTATTGCTGTTGTGCTATGGTTTTTACTGAGTTAATTCTCTGCTACCCTGGTCAGTTGAAACCCCTCAGACAGGGACTCATGGAATATTGGAATACTAGCACTGGCAGCAAGCAAAGGGCAGGCTGTGGAATGACACTGTGTGCCAAACTCAGCCCTCTCTGTCCTGTTGACTGCAGAATTTCATTAACATCAGGCTCAACTCTTTCCTTCATCTCTGGAATCGCCAGGATGGCAACATCAGGCTGAGAAAATACATCTTGATAGTCCAAGCGGAGGGAAAAACTGAAGGTTGGGGAGATGGGGATGACCTGTCACACACTTTATTCTTCGTCTGTGTAGAAGTACCCTTTTCTGTTGTGTGTCACACTTTGGATCTGGTAATATGCTTAGTACTGGTTGCTAACACATAGTAACCTGCTCTCTTCTCTGCCCTCTGAGTTGAATAGAATGTAAAGATGCTTCAGGTTTTGTTGCTTAGTTATTCATTAATTGGCAACCAACTTTGCAGAGCTGATATCTCCTTTTTTTCCATAATAAGCATAGAGTGTGAGTTGACTTTGATGGATAATCCAACCCAAAGTTTCAGGATGTTACGTTAAATCCTGAGGATAGTAAAAATATTTGTGAAAGCAATGGATTTATTTAAAGCAAAAAATGTAATAAGCTCTGATTGGAATGCATTAATCTCAGAGTCTTTTCTTCCAGCTTTATTATTCTTTCCACAATATAGATATTTAGGTAACTCAGGCTTTTAAATCTAGAGATCCTGTCCTGCTCGTTTAATTCCTATCCTTTTATCCTGGCATTTCATGCTGGCCTTTTTGGCCACGATCAGTCAGGTATCAAGCAGTTTCATGGTATATTATCTTTTAGCTGAGTTGATTCAATACATTTGTTCATCTTTGACTACAATACTAATAATACTTTGACTAATAGTATAAAATAGCATGGTAGGAACCTAATTGTTACTGGCAACTGGTAAGCAAGGTTACAGGCTTTTACTCCTAAGATAGTGTAGTTTTACTCAGTCACCAGATAATGTGGAATAAGATTTAGCTGTTAAATAGTATGATTCTTTGCTATCTTCAGATCAAAGAAATGTTAAGAAAAAATGAGTTATGACAGACCAGAAGGTGATTATTAGTGCCAGGGGGTAGCTTTTTTGAAAAAAAAAAAAGTCTCCCTGACTTTGTTTTTACCTTTTCCTATTGTGTCCAGAGGAAGAATGGGATTTGGCAGCATTCTTCTGGAAATCAATTGTTACAACCTGGGTCTGGAGCCCAATGAAATAGATAAAAATTTCTTTGACTGCCTAGGGAGATAATTCCCGGAGTGTGGTGTGTAGGGTTGGTGATAAAAACTGCTTCATTGCTAAGCTTTTAAAAAATGCTGCTATCACACTAGGATTGGGGAGAAGCTTCAGAATTACAATCGCAAGCAAACAGACCTGTACTGCAGTGAGATTTCTGTGCCTCTCTGTCAGTATGGTCACACTCCCTGAAGCAAATTTTAATTTTGCCGTTAGTGTTGGTTATATTTTTTTTTTCCCCAGTCTTTTCCACTACCGATTTATATTTATTTTGTTAACTTTCTTTTAGACTAAATTATTTTTCTTTCTAGCTTTTTATTATGTTTACAAAGATTCTCACAAAGGCTCTTAGGAATCCTAGGAAACTCTGCCTTCATGTAGAGAATATAGGATGTGTTATGAGGTGGAGTGAGTCCTTTGTTAAAACATCCTTTTCCAAAAATAACTATAGGCCACCACTGCCAACAGCTTCTGTTTGACCTCGATCAAGTGCCTTTCTTTGAGAGTGTGGTCTGTGATGTGACAGTGGCCTTTGTGCAACTGAGAATGCAGTGCTTCTACATTGTAAGTATAACAAAATGGCACACTTTCCACTTTCTAAATCAGTACAGCTACAGCTCTACAGTTACTATTAAGCTACTCATAAAGTAACCCTTGTTTAAAGAGGTATGCTGTTACCTTTTTCTGTAAATACAACTTTTCTCTAGGTCAGATTAATAAATAAAAGACTGTAGTAAGTCAGTGTTTTGTCTTCTGCTGTCCTGGACAATATCACTCCAGTCCAACTACTTTTGGTGACAGCCTTCTAAAGCTATGTGGATACTGGGAGCTCCTGATGGTGACTCTCAGGATATATGGTGCTGAATGTAATGACTTACCAATAGAATATACTCAATATATACTCAGTTGTATATTTATAAAAATCTATACTGGGCTGTCATAGAAAAGTTAAGGAGCTTAAGAGAGTATTACAATGAGAAAATCCAATTCAGACAATGAGCCTTTTCTTAGTGTAAAAGTAGTGCTGTTCAGATAACTTAGTGAATTTCAGTTGGAATCAGAAACAGCAAATGGATAGCACCAGGGGAAGGTGTGATGATGAAGTTCTTGAAGTTTATTTTAACTTGTATCTGGTAGTGGAAGTCTCATTTTTTTCCATGAGTGGAACTATGATGTCCTTACACAAATATTTTTGATCTCATATTTCTGGGATAAACATACAGATTTTTGCATAGCAAGCTGGTGTTTATCAGCTGGTAACAGTATCAGCTCCTACCTAATCATATCTTTAATTCCAAGAACTTCAGACATGATATCCTGTTTCTGTCCAAAGACTGACTGATAAAGCTGCTTTGGTCCAGTGAGACATTCTCAGTATATGAAAGTATTAACATCTGTTATCTTATCAAAATTAGCTTTAGACAGAGCAGATCACCTCTGTGAAAATGAGTTGCCCAGATTCCCAATGAGACCTAGTGCTTGCATCATGACCTCACCTTAAAAGTCATCATTTTCAGCCTGGTATGAGGTAGAAATTAAAGTTACAGTAATTGACTCAACACCTGGCTGGCTTCAGAGCAAAACATTTGACTAATTGTTACAGCAGCTTTCCATCTGGGAATTTCAAGCATTCTAGGAAATTCCCTGCAGCAGTGTCTGCAGGGTATAGAACTGTCCATAGGAACTATTTGCATGCTTTAATGTGTTGATTACCAACCCTGGGAGAACCATGGGACAGTTGTATACATGAATTTGGCAGAACATCAGTTCAGGGAGACTTCCCCAAGCCAGATGAAGACACCGGGACCTTTGTTGCCATTCAGACAGCAAACAACTATTCTGTTGTTTCTGTTCAGGATATTTCTGTTCAAGAAATTCTCCATGTGAGTGCTGCTGCAGGCAAAAGATCACAGCAAATTATAAATTTTAATAAACGCTCTGTGTCTGTACAACACTAGAGAAAAGTTACATGGTAATAAGAGTTTATACTAAGACTTGATGGCTTTGTCTCAGACCTTTTGAGTTTGATTTATGTACCATTGCAGATATGATCCTTCCTGTGGCTCCTTTTGAAACCAAATAATGCAGTAGAAGACATTTTTTGTGTAATATGTGTTATGGATTATAGATGGCAGATTAATATGCATCAGTTGGAGAACATGCATGAGTGAATTTTGTTAATCAGTTGCTCAGTGCATACAAAATACTACTGCTGATGAACTACAATGAGATATAATATACTGTTTCATAAATAAGATTTCTGTTAACCAAGGAACCATGTAACTAAGTATTTAGTACAGCTTCTTTTCTCTACAATATTCCTGAATAACTAAAAGCCTTAAAACTGTTTCCAGATCTCATAACTCCTATATAGTCTTCTAGTAGGGAATGTAGTTGGAAGTTTTGTGCTTGTGCCCACTAGCATGGAATCCTCAGCACAGGAAAGACAGGAGCCTGTTGGAGCAGATCCAAAGAAGGGCCACAAAAATTATTAGACGGATGGAACGTCTTTCCTGTGAAGAAAGGCAGAGAGAGTTGGGGTTGTTCAGCCTAGGCAAGAGAAGGCTCCAGGGACACCTTATTATGGCTTAAAGGGGACCTATCAAAAGATAAGGACAAACATTTTAGCAGGGCCTGTAGTGACAGGGCAAAGTTGAATCATTTTAAGCTAAAAGAGAGGAGATTTAGACTAGGTGTAAGGAAGACATTTTTTACAATGAGAGTAGTGAAACACTGGAACAGGTTGCCCAGAGAGTAGGTAGAAGCCCCATAGTTGGAAACATTTGAGATCCAGTTGGATGAGGCTCTGAGCAACCTGATCTAGTTGAAGATGTCCCTGTTATTGCAGAAGCATTGGACTAGATGACCTTTAAAGTTCCCTGATTCTGACTAAAGGCTTGGTTCTTACCCAAGCTATTCTGTGATTCAGTGATGAATTCCCAGTAGTCTGTATGTGAGTTGCATTCACCACTGATACTTGACTGCAAGTAGTTCATCTCTTCTTCAGCCTTAAGTTAGGTGAGGCTCAAGACTTGGCCATGCTACAAAATTCTGTATTAAAAACTGATTAGCTGCAGTAATTAGCTAATGTTCCTACCAGCAAATGATCTTTTCAGTTCCATATCACTAGCTTGTGCAGTGTAGTGAAGATGTCCAGGACTGCACCATGGACTTTCATAGAATTACAGAGTCACATAATGACTGAAGCTGGAACAGACCTCTGGAGGTCATCTGGTCCAAGCCCACTGCTCAAGAAGGTCCACCCAGAGCCAGTTGCCCATGTGGCTTTTGAATATCTCCAAGGAGGGAGACTCCACAGCCTTTCTGGGCAACCTGTTCCAATCAGTGCTCAGTCACTCACACTGGAAAAAAGTGTTTCCTTATGTTCAGACAGACCCCTCTCTGATTTAGTTTGTGCCTATTGCCTCTTGCCCTGTCACTGGGCACCAGTGAAAAGAGCCTAGCTCTGTCTTCTTTATATCCTCTGTTCAGGTATGTATATACCTTGATGAGATTCCTCCTGAGCCTTCTCCTCTCCAGGCTGCATGGCCCCAGCTATCTCTGCCTTTTATCACAGAAGAGATGTTCCAATCCCTTTATCATGAGTGGCCTTTTGCTGGACTCTCCAGTAGCTCCCTATTCCTATTGTACTGGGGAGCCCAGTACATAATACTTGAGGCATTACCTGGGTTTTGTCTCGAGAACTGCTGGATTTTCTGGTGACAGTGTCCAGGATTAGAAGGAAATTCCCTGGCAGGAAACTCACAAAGGGCAGCCAAGAGAGGTGGAAGGCTCTGGGTTGTACTTGGGGAGCTCTTCTTCCAAGATAAGAACAAATTTTAACCGCTTATCTAACTCTGAGAAAAGGAAATGATGTATCAGTGTGTTTTACTGGAATTTTTCATGGCAATTGAGGGCTTCTGGCTGAATTCTTTAATCCTGTTTTCTGGAAGATGATGGTGGCAGTGGAAAGCTGCTTCAGTGAAGGATAATCAGATAGGATGAAGGCAGGGACAGTAACATCATCAGAAGCAGACTCATAGATAGGAAGTGACAAATGATCCCAGAGTATGTTTACAGGCATGGAAATATCTTGTCTTCTGTGGTTGGTCCAAGGTTTAAAAGCAGTTTAGCTACTACTGTACTAGGAGACATGAAATACATAATATCCACTCAGCAAGTCTCTGCCATCACCCAGGTTTTCTGGCTGCAGGCACCAAGTAGTTTCATCACAAATTCTACAGCTGCGCTAGCACCCCTGAGCATCAGGTGAAGTTCATAACTTCATTTTTCATGTGATTTTTCAGAGTCACAAAGAGTGAGAGAGTCACCTTCTGAAACATTTCATTCCAGGTAATCACCTGCTCTCTACTATATCAACTAGACTCAGATACATGAAGGCAGTGAGCTAATACAGAAACTCTTTGAGACTCCTACCTCCTGCTCTCACATTAGGCATATAAAAATAACCAGGTTTATCCATATTGGCTTTAATGTATTTATCTGCCTACTCATCCATCTAAAGAATTGATTGCTCCAATATGACTGGAAGGGCTGTTGTGGCTCTTAAATGATGTTTCCCAAAAAGCTGTGCCACCTATATCTACACCTAATTATATATATTTTTATGCATGATTTTTGCTTTTCCTTAGAGTATCAATTTATAGCTCTTTTGTCCTCAGTTTTGAAGGTCTTGAGTATAGTACATTGATGTACATACCCAAGCCACTCCTTGCATGCTGTATTAAGAAGGTGCTTTAAAAGTTAGTGGTAATACATCTTGCAACAAAAAGTATCAGTAAATGTATCAGCAAAATGTAACCTTACATCTGTCTGTTAGGATGCAGTCAAACCTCCAGGATATGTACTGCTCAAAATACTACAGTACCAAAGTCCAAGTGTAAAAGGAGCCAGTGAAATAATTCTACTGGTGAAAAAAGTTGAGTAGACTCTAGGTGGTTATCTTTTCATAGAGCAGCCTAATAGGCACTGCAGGCAACTTTTTAATCAAATAAATTTAGATGCCTGAACGTCATGTGGAAAACCATTTTATTGAAAAATAACAGTAGTCAACGAACCTTAAATGTTATGACTCAGCGATCTTAGATTTAGCAATAAATCTTATTTTATTAGCAAAGTCAAAGTAGGATTCCAGAATGCTTTGCTCTTGAACCTGACCAGGTTGCCCTGACCAAGCTGAAGGACCTTGCACTTCATGAAGTTCACATGGGCCTAACACTCAAGCTTATACAGGTGCCTCTGGATGGCATCCTGTCCCTTTGGCATGCCAACTGCACCATTCAGGTCCTAATCTCTTGTCATGTGCATATAATTAAGGAGATATTCCCTCCCCCCCCCCCCCCCCCCTCTAATTTCTAATTTGATGCAATCTGCTATTTTTTCACCTGGTTTTGTGGTATATGTGTACTGCTGAGTGGTCTGTTAGGTTCAGAGAGTCCTCAACAAGTCCAGTAACACTAACCACCTTTTGTCACTGATGTGTCCATCCTGTTTCCAAATGTTATGTGAATCTGCTGAACAGTATGATCTTTGAGAAATCCTGAAAAGAACCTCACTTTACCATGGAACTTGATAATCTCTTTGTTTTTTAGCCTTTTTTACCAGACTTCCACTCAGTGACAAATTTCTATTGGACTGCAAATCCCACAGTTTTGGTCAGCTATGTAAAAATGCTTTTTAGGCTGCTTAAAGTTGTTAAAGAAATGGTGTTTTGCTCATAAAATTGAATGATGTCTTCTATATGTTGTCTACATTAATATGAGGGGGGAAAAGCAAGGGAGGGGAAAATAAAAATAAAGGGTAAATGCTATAGGGATAAGGATGACAACAGACAACTGACAGTTATCAAGTACCTCCACACAAAGCAACATTTGGAATCAGAAAGGCACAGCCCACATGGATAAAGGCTTTGTGCATGACAAGGATGTAAGCTGACTTCTTACATATATAGACCTGTAAGCCTAAATTGCCTGCCTTCCAGATACTGTTCTTAAGTATACTTTTAACATTGCTGACATTCTGCTATCTTTGTTTCACTAGATTTTCATAACTTGTCTGTTCTCCTGCCACTTCATGTCTTTGAAGTCAGAGCTCCCAGAAGCAATGAAATAACTGTACCAGGCTGTGTTGAACTGGTGCAGCTGCACAGTTTTGGTGGAACTGGTAAGATCCAGTTTAGAGCATCTGATACTGTAGCCTGAAACCTCACTTTTGTCACACACAAGGCCACTCATCTTGTTAAGCTCATCCCTGCACCTCTTGACCACTATTAAGAACCTTTCACGGGTAACTTTGTCTCAAAACTTCATAATTATGTTGAAAGCCTTTTTGTGTGGTCTGCAAAATACACGTGGGTTTTTTTTCCTGGCTTTGTGTTATCCTCACAGAAAATGCACAGATGTGTGTCCATTTGCCTAAAACCACCAATCCAACATAAAGCTGTGTTTATATTTTGCTGCTTTGTGTTGTTGTGGGTTTTGTTTTTGGTTTTGGTTTTCCCCTGTTATTTGCCGTGGCTTTGACCTTTCCTTCAGCTATAGATGCTGATTTGTCTCAGATCTTACCTATTAACAGAGCTAGGATAATACAAAACACACATACACAACTCTCTCTGTGAAGGACTGTATAGAGCCTCCTGGAAAAGCCTCTTTTTACCTTATAACTGTTGAAACTTTTGAGCTAGGAACCCCTCCCCAAAGTTGCAAATATTCAATGGCTTGGTCAGGACACTTGTATTTGAAATGTGCATGTAGCAGCCCTGCATTAAGCATCCTTGCCTGCAAGTGTGGCTGTAAGCCTCAATGCCAGTGAATAAAGACAATGAAATCTGTCAGGTTTAATTATCTGTGCAATATAACACCAGTGAAAGAAATATTCTCCTCTGGCTCCTAATCCTCCTTATCTTTGGTACATGTTGAAGCAAAAAGGCTGAGTTTCTTTCATAACTTGCCTGAAGCTCATTATCATGAGAAGCCTGCCACCCATTATTAAATAGCATTGCAGGTCTTTTTTACAAGTGATTACTATGAAAATGCATAAAGTACCAAGGTTGCATTATACCTCATGTTTCTCAAACTGGTGGCAGGCACAGAGCCTCCTTTCAGATGCTTCACAGTTTTCGTGCCCACTGCTTCTGAAAACTCTGTGTGCCAGGCTTAATTATTAAAAAAAAAAAAAGCAGTAAAGAGAATCATGTAATCTGTAAGGAGTTAATTCTTGCTGTCAGTACTTAAATGTGTAATGTTTATTTTTGAAATAATCTTTATTATTATTCAGATCCTAAGACACTTTTTTCTTCCACAAGCACAGATATTCTAATTAAATAAAATGCAGTAATTGAAACAGTTGTTTTGAAAGAGTCTTTTGAATAAACAGTTGCAGAAGGAGAATATAAAATGAATATGTAAACTTCATGTGGTAGTGTTATCAGCACAGAATAATTGCTAAGCAAGGTACTCTGAGACAGAACAGATGTAGAAGTCAGTTAAAGTCAGTGCCCACAGAACTTTGATGGAGTTGTGATTTCATATTAAGAGTAAATTACTATACTATTAAATGCTTCTAAATATTCTAAATTATTTCTCTTGTAATGCACTGATTCCTAGTCAACACTAAACACTCAGCCCATGAAAATAAATTTGATGAAGATTCAAAAATCATTTGATGGTGGTGCAGAGGAATGTGCTACTCACCAACCTTGTAAATATTTGTCAAATATCATCCCAAATACATCAGTGTCTGCTCTGCCACATGTGTAAGGGAGCAGGAAAACCAGAATTCATAGTGGCATCTTAAGAAAGAAGGATTCCATTTGCTTGTTTTTCACAGATTGGGATGTAAGATAATCCTTCTTTAAAAGCCATGCTGCTATTGTTTATTTTGGATGTGAATTGCCCCTAGGGTAAACCCGACCTTGAAGACCCTTTCAAAACATATTTCAAAAAAGAACCAAGAAAAAACAACACTGTGTTCCTTTAAAAATGTTGTCTCCTTCTTCAAACCTCATGCTCAGCAATCCTAGGCTGGAACTCTGATTTTGCTCTAGCAGTCTTGTGTCCATGTGACTCCCTAGAAATGTTTGGAATATAAATACAGAGATTTTGTAACATCTATATATTAAGACTTGAATTAGAAAAAGGTAGTAGACAGTAAAAAATGTCTAGTGAATACCTATCACAACAGCTTTAGGGAGCTTAAATGAGATCAGACACTGCATGTCTTTATCACCTATAAATCCACGCTTGGTTTCTTGGAATCTAAAAGTCCAAATTGATGACTTTTAGATATTTATTTGCATAAGATATGAGGCCAAATAATCTCCAGGGTTTACATCCATCTTGATGTCAGTTTGAATCGGCAACTGGACTGTTTTTCAAATCATAATCTTTGAGCCCCTGGAATGCAGTCCCAAAGGAAAGCTTCATACCACAGGCATTTAAAATGGGACCTCCAACAGTCTCAGCAGAGATCTTAGACTCCCTGACTGTGCCATGCACAAGTAATGACTCCCATGGTTTATTTCTGTTTCTGTCTTCCACAGCTTAATGACTTAATGACTGTGGTCCCTGTGCCCTTGCTGCTGTAGTTTGTCTGTACTTTTTTTTTTTTTTTTTTTTTTTTTTTTTGGTGCTGCTCAGAGCAGGGAGGATGGCTGCAGTAGTTAATTCCAGGTATAATGTTCTGGTCATTCTAGAATGAGATGCCATTTTGACATTTTTCTGGCTCACTTCATGCCTTTGTGTCAGCTGCTTTCATAAACCCAAGGGGCAAGACTTCCTTCATTAATGTAAAGGGAATTTCAGGTGTGTAATTATAAGGCACTGTGTTGACCTTGTCATCACTGAAGTACTAAATTAAGTCACCAGAAAATTGAATTACTCAGTTGCATAATGGTTATAGGGATGCTTTTCTCACCTGTCAATTGCAATCTGTTCCACTGGCAAAACCAAAGTTTGCTGGCAGAAGAATGCAGCCCTTGGTCTTCACTCCTGTTAGATGACATCACAGGAATTTATTGAGAAGGGAATCAAAAAAAGAAGAGTCTCCCCTTGTTAGTTTTTCATAGTATGTGTATTAGTACCAATGCATTATACCAATGTACTAATTCTACTGCTCAAGAACACATTTATGCTTTGTTATTTGCTTTGTTATTTTAGCTAACACTTAGATGCCTAATAACACTTACATGTTCTGCTTATTTGTTGCTCAACTGTTTTGGTGGTAGCAACAGAGTAGTGCTCAGGCTGCCAAGACTATTCAGATCAACACTTCTGTGTTTATTTAAATATCACTCATTAATGATAGAACTAGGACTGTCAACTCCTTCTGCAACAAAGACCATTTACAAAAAAGGTGGCATTTTGTTCCACCTTTATTTCTGGGTGCTGCACGAAAAAAATAGGAGCCATGTGCAAAGTCTGCAGCCAGCCTGTCAGACTTGGCTGGGACATGTTATCCTCTCTATCTTTACATTGAGGTTTGCTCTATTTTTAAATTATTTTATTGCTCAGGCAGAAGAACCGTCTGAAAAGAAACTACTCAAACAGTAGTTGCTGCCTGGCACATGTAATTATCAGCTAATGGGATTCTGATACTGGGCTGTTTGCTGATGCACACAGTAGCAATGACTGCAAGTGGTACAGAGTACAAATACAGAGTATAGGCATCTATTTGCAATGAAAGAAGGCTTGACAAGTCTTTCTGTCATTTCTTCTGGCAATAGAAACTTTGTCTCTGCTTTTCCAATTACTGTCTCTGTTTCTGTTGTCCTGTTCTTCCAATTTAATCCTTATCATAATCCATGTTTTCATCCTTCAAGAGGAGGAGAAAAGATCAGATTAAAATTAAATACAGATTAAAGTAAACAGTCTTGGAATTTAAAGTGGATAGTACTAATCCATACTGTGAATGCTTTAATGTACTATACTATAATTCTGACAGTAATTTTATAAGGAAAAGAAGGAAGGACTTGGAATAGGCTCAGATAGTAGTTGTGTATATCTAACATTGGAAAGAGTCTCAGGTACTGTTTTTCAACTAATTGCATTTTGTTAAAATGCCATTCTGTCTTCTTACCTGACAAAGATACGCAAAATCCTAATAATGATCTTAGAACTGATAACTTCGTGTACACAGATGAATTCTGTGAATATAGATAGGTGAATGTACACATGGGAATAAGGGCCTTGGTAAAGTTGTCAGTTTCATGTGCTTACTTGTTCTAGACTTGTAGGAAGAAAAACAAAGATACCCCCTTTTTTAAGGAAAATTTCCCTGTGGATATTAATTTCTACAGTAAGTAATACCTACCTGAGCATCTGCACAACAGTGAGTAACCTTTCAACAAAGGACAGGAAAAGGAGTGAAACACTGGAAGATTTCTGTTGCACTGCCAACTGCCTGGGTTCAGCGTTCAGAGTTCACAGGCTGCACCAATTCCTTGGCTGTCAGAGTTTTTCTCTTTACCCCCTGTGGTCTGCCAGTGTTGAAATGTACTTAGGAGTTCGTGCAAGTTGCCTGCAGTTTGTGAAAGAGAAAATGTTGTTTCTAGCTGCTCAGAGGCCAAGCGGAGTGAAATGTTTCTTTCAAATAAATGTTTGACACAGAGAGTGAAGTTTTTCACAGGACTACTGTGCCTGGCAGCAAAGTTGGCTTTAGAGTTGAAGAAAAAGCACTTGTGATCTGCTGGATACAAATCTTTTGTGAGTTTGGAGCTGGCAAGAAATTCTTTTCTATAATTCAAGAGGGTTTTTTTAGATTAAACTACAGAAATGTGGGTGCAAAGGCTGTCTCACAGTGGTGTGAGGAAAATCTATCATGGCTCAAGTCTCAGTTTTGACTAAACATGAATCCCAGCCTTGCTGCACAGGTTTGGTCAAAGTCCCTACTTCTGACATGTGGGATCTGCTTTGCTTTCATTTAGGGCTCTTGAAAGAAGTAATTCACTACTGAGGTCCTTTCTAGCCTTAAATTGTCCATCTAAGGCTGATAAATTAATTAAGCTCTATTAATAAGCTTAGAAACTCACCATATCAGCTCTTCTGGTAATTTTAAAATCATTTTTGCCCACAGCAGTAGGTTGATATGGGGAAGCATAGAGGTAAAGTTCCTGTTCTATTGTATAGACACCTCTATTTAGACTAATAATCTCTCAAAGTTAAGAAATACATAGTACTCAAGGCCAATAAAACAAAGCTGCAGTTTAAAAAAATCTAATAAATGTTGAAAGTAAAGATGCCTTCTGTATAAGTAAGTTTTTCATACAGAAAGTTTCATATTTAGATGAGATCTGCCATGAAAAAAAGGAGTTTACTTGTTAAAAAAATTACTATCGGTAGTCTGAATTGTATAGGTAGATATGAAGTATGATGTTTAATGAACATGGATCTTTATTTTTTGGTTTAGTAAGACTTTCTTTTCCTTGTCTTTTGAAGGAAAAAACTATTATGATTATATCAAAACTGTAGAAAGCAATGAAGTGTTCATCCTTTGTGTAGTAAAGGATAATTTTTAAAGGTACAATGTGTAACTAAAATAAACAGAGTTAGATTAATTATCTGTTGCTAGCTGAACTCTCCCTCTTTTCCTATTGGGGAAAATATTTTGGTCTATCTTCCCATACTCCTTATAGATATGCTGTTAACTTTTTAATGGCCAAGGACCCACAAGGTGTTATTTTTAAATTTTATTTTATTATTATTACTGCATACTAGGGTTTTGTTGTAATGAAAAGCTCAGAAAACAACAGCCACTCATTCTGCTCTAGGGACTGATCTTCCATTATGCTCACCCAGATCTAGACTCAATAATTCAGTGTAAACAGCTTTCAGGTTAAATGTGAATGATTTTTTTTCTTGGCACTTTTGCTGCTGTACTCTGCAGCTTTTCCACGACTGTAATACTTTTAAATTCAGCTCAACCCACATCTGTATCTCAAAGCCTAACTTCCCATTATAAACATTGTCTTTTCAGTAAATATTTCCATTTGTGTATGTGCTTTCAAAGAACTGCTCTTTCCTACCTACTACGTTCCACATGTTTCATTTTGCATTTGCTGCTTCTAGTCCATAGAAAGGTACTGGTGTGGGAAGTTTGCACTTATGAATGAAGTGTGCTATAGTCAGTCATTGTAAATTTAAGGAATATCTGACATAGATGTGACGGCAGCCACTGGCATGGATGAAGCTCCATAGGTAGGCAAACCTTTACCACTCTGATTTCACCATTACTCCTTACTGTCCCATTTTCTGGGACAACCACTTTGTAATCTTGACGTTTATTTTATTCCAGATCCATTCTGTAAGTCTTTTGAGTTAGTGAAAGGTGTTACCATAAATTTAAAAGGCTGTCAGTTGTATAATGTCACCTACCAAAGCTAAAAGCCTTAAATCTCAACTTGTTTACCTTTCTTACATGCAGTTAAAGAATGCAGAAAACGGGTGAAGAAAATCACTGGTCATTCAAGGTCTTGGCTTACTCTGGACTTTGAGTCAACCAGTTCTTTTAGTTCCATAGAAACTTACCACACAATCTTGTTAAAGAAAGTCTTTGCTCACTGTGTAAGGCATGGAAATCTTGCAAAAACAAGAAGACATCTAAAAAAGCTCAATAAACTACAAAACCTTCATTCAAACTGAAAAATTGAATAAGATTGCAAAAGCCTCTTTAGTGCCAAAATGTTTCATATTAGTGCTTGAATCAGGGTTGGACAGTGACAATAGCTACAAATGTTGCAACTACAATGAAAGGTGGTTTTGGGTTTGTTTTGTTTTCTAAAAGAAAGGGATGTGTTTTGTGAAAAAGCCATTTTGATTGCTTTTATAAATACAAAGAAGATGCAATCATATCAGCTGAGCAAAAGGCTAAAGAACAAGTCTAAAGCATCATCTTTAATGACAAGAAATCTATTCTTATGAGGGCATTATATGTAAGTATATAAACTGAATACCTTATGTGCATGGAGCAGGCCCAGAAAATCTAATTTTGTGTCTTTAGTAATTAAATATAAAGGAATAATTTCTTCAGTGCTATGTGTTGTACTAGGAAGTTATTATAATAGTAACAGAAATTTAGACTCAAGTAAAGCTTGTTGTTACTAGTAGTACATACTGCTTTAAATGCATTTGCTGCTATGCTGCAGTTTGATCCAGAAATCATTTTACAGTGCTCTGTTAGATTTAAATGAAAATATACACTGTGGCTTTTGTGGGTTTTCTGTATTGTGGATCCACATGACAGATTATGTAATCATAACTTAATTATAATGACAACTGCTGTTTTTCAGTATCACATTTTATCACTGGAAAGCAGATTAGTGTGATGTAGGGAACTCCAGCCCTGCTGCAAGGCAAACTAGAGTCAAGGGGAGTTGGGACTTCCTCATGCATGAGAAGTTTGTGTCTCAAAAAAAATTGTTTCCATTAACATCTGTGAAATATTCACTTACCACCGTACAATACAGGAAAATCAGTAAAAACAGAGATGCTGTCCAAAGCAAAGCTTCACTTGCTCCTGATAAAAGAGGTGTGAAGATCACACTTCTTGCCAGTCCTTGAAACATTTTTATTGACAATCTTCATTTTGATGCTGTGGAGAGGGTGTGCTTTATTTTTGGAAAATTTCGTTCAGTGAAAACTGGTTTTAAACGTTAAAAGAAAGAATATGTGACATATCCAACAATCCCTACACCCAGGGTGAAATAGGGAAATGTACAGGTTTTAGGAAACCAGTTTCATTTAAAAGTGGCTGGAAAGGCAATAAATAAAAATGACTTGCAATCAAGCCCTTTGATACCCATTTTGACTGTAATGAAGCTTTTTTCCCACACTGTAATAGAGTAAAACTATAATTGGTGCTCAAATCAGCATGTGAATTAAATGCTACTCATAATTACATCACCTTGCTAATGCAGGAGGATTTTACTGGGTTTTTGTATTGGATTTTCTCTTTATCAGAAAAATGTGTTGAGAACTCTGTATGGCTGCCTCAGGCATAGTGTGTGCTTGAGAGGAGTCAGGTTTGTATTCACCTCTGATTCTGTTTCAGTATGTGACTGAAAAATGTTGTTTGGCCTCTTTATCATTTGACTCCTTGAAAAGTAAAATGAAGAAACTATGTACTCGAGGGTCAGGAAGTAAGTCAAGACTTTTTTTCTTAAATTTGGCGGTGTCTGGCGTCTAATGGCAGGCTACTGGGACCTCTTTGCAAAAAAAATAGCAACATTTGTTCATCTAAGTTGTACCCAGGTGTCTAAAGAAGCAGATAGGTGTTCAGAGAGATTTAGAAAAACAACTAAAAAGATTAGGCACATGCACTTTTTAGTCTATGTGCAAATTATGTTTGACCTGCAGCTTCAAACTGAAGTGGACACCTACATCATTTTGCAGTTCTGGTCTCAAAACCTGGTTTTAGCAAGCCCATAAAGCATTTATGCAAGCTAACTGAGAAAGTGGAACAAAACCCATCATTCTTCTAGTCAAAGTTGTTCTAAAGGTTATTGCTGACAAGCAGAATCCTGTAAAAACAGTTATGGTGCAAATGACACAGGAACAGCAACTTGACTTGAATGGGAACATCTTTCTTGATAAGAAAATTTACACTTTGTCAAACAGGGGAAAATAATTTTTACAGTGACTGGCTGCATATTTCTAAGAGAAATCTCGTCACAAGAGATTGCTAGGAACAGAGACAGTAAAGCTCCATCTTTACTGTCAGAGTGTCATTTTTTCTAGAAAATAAAATTATAAAGTTTGTCTTAACTCTAGAATCTTTCAAAAATTGTGATCTATAGCTTCTTCTCATATTTGGAATCCACAGTCTCATAAACATTTTTGCCACTACGAGTCATATAAAAATCAGTGGTGGTGCTTGATAGTAGAAGTAATTGAGGTTTTCACCTTCTGAAAGAGATTGCAAAGGCATATAATGAAATCACACAAATAATTTCATGGTTTTCTTCACAGTTTGCCTGCAGAAAAGATTTGAAATTACATTTACAAAATTATAGTTAACATAGCTTCCAGTAAGAAGTTTTGGTGAAAAAAACCTCTCTTGAAATACCAAGCCAAATATCTCAAACGACCATTTATAGGGTTTCTCATGGAAACAAAGATGGGGGATGCTTTGCTGAGCAAAAGAAATGGAAGGGGCTTTTTTAGGTAATGGTTTGCAGGAGAGACAAAGATAGGATTCTAACCCTCACCGTATTGTAAAATAAGACAATCACATCTTTTTTTAAGATTGTGTGGACTTCCAATACTAATAAACCAAAAATTACATGTAAGTACTATTTATTTTAGAGGTCAATTTTGAGTGTGTATCCACTACAAGCATGTAAGGCACTTTTCTAATACAGAAAAAAAGAAAAATGAGCCTTGAGAAGCATAATAAACATGGCCTGTCTTTCAAACCTGCCTCAGCACAAGACTCCTCATAGTTTCTCATTGACATATGCAAATTGTTTTGCACAGACAATTGTTAAATTATCACTGTGTTTGGCACAGTGACAATTTTTCTCTCTTCTGATAGCCAGTTTAATGAGATCAAGCCATACTATTAAGGGACTGTTTTGAAGGATTCAGTCCACTGACAACTTTTTGGCTCATTTGCAGAGCTCAAAATTAGTTCTGAACGTAAGGAAGTTTTTGGGTGCTCAGGGTAAGAGATGTGATCACCTCTGTATACTTCTGAAAATAATACCTAAGGGCACTACTCCATGATGACTGTTGTATTATTACCTTTTTTTGAAGGCAGGTATTTCTTCCTCCACTGTTTGAGCACTAATTATAAATTGACTTCTTGTATGATTTGAGTACATGAAATTTAAACTATGCTCACATGGTAAAAATGAAAATTAGTGAATCAGAAGTTGTCTATAACACATGGAGAAATTAGTCTTAAGGTGCCCTTGTCTGAAATCTGTTAAAGAAGAACAAGGAAGAAAGTGTAGCTTGTGTTGGTGGAATTCATTTATACTGTAAATGGAATATTATTGGATATTGATTTTCAGCAGAAAGACACAGATTTTTAAATTTTATATAATTTTTGTGTTTTTAATGGAAACACATCAGACAGCTGTTTTTCCTGTGTTGCCATTCATAGGGAATGAACAGAGATTTAACTTTTTAGAAATAATTTCAGCTGTTAGGCTCCAATACTTACCTGAAATCACTGAAATGCAATAACCTGTATCACTCATGAAATTAAAATTATTTCCAAATCTACTTGTTTAAAATAAACTGGTTTTGTTGCACATACAGCATTGAGTGCTTTAGGAACGCAGAAAAAAAGCACCACTGGCATAGCTAATTCCCAGATATTCACATTTTTCTTTGAAAAAAATAATTAAATATAAAAAATTAATTCAAGTTACATGATTTTCAAACTTCAGTCTCATGATACCCTTGTTTGACAGCTGTAAACACATGGTATCCATTTCCTCTGTGCTGGGATACTGTGCCATCTTTTGAGTCTTGAGTGATTTTTAACAGAAAGTGAGAAAACCAGGACAGGATTGAAATAGCATCCTCACTGGGGGTGAATGGCAAACCTCCAGCTGACTGCAGTGGAAATGGAAAGTTTAGAGAGTTTCTGCCTGAAGCACAGAATCTATCAATGCTGTTGAGATGACTGATGGTGTGTCTTGGAAACCTGAGAGTTGCTTCATTTCTTTCTTGTCCCTCACTACTCCCCTTAATTTCCCCCCTTTCTTCAGAGGTGATCAGATTATAGAATCATAGAATCATAGAATTGGCCGGGTTGGAAGGGACCTCAGAGATCATCAAGTCCAACCCTTGATCCACTACCGCTGTGGTTACCAGCCCATGGCACTGAGTGCCACATCCAGTCTCTTTTTAAATATCTCCAGGCATGGAGAATCCACTACTTCCCTGGGCAGCCCATTCCATTGCCTGATCACCCTCTCCATAAAGAAATTCTTTCTAATATCTAACCTAAATCTCCTCTGGCACAACTTAAGACTCTGTCCTCTTGTTTTGTTGAAAGTTGCCTGGGAAAAGAGCCCAACCCCCCCCTGGCTCCAGCCTCCTTTCAGGGAGTTGTAGAGAGCGATGAGGTCTCCCCTGAGCCTCCTCTTCTCCAGACTGAACACCCCCAGCTCCCTCAGCCTCTCTTCATAGGGCCTGTGCTCGAGTCCCTTCACCAGCCTGGTTGCCCTTAGTTCCTTTACCTTAGTTCCTTTACATGTATTTCTATTTCTTGGATAAAAGCTGACACTTTGAAGTTCTCCAGCAAGAGAGGCTTACTTCCATGATCACTGTAGGTATGTGATACTATAAAGCAGCCAAAGCATCAGAGGGAGGAAGTGTTGCATTTTGATGCTGCTCCAGTTCCCTTAACCACTACTTCTCAGACCAAAGGAACTGCATTTTCTGAAACCACTTTTACTCTTGGTAGGGTTGCAGGTATGTGCTAAGTGTGAAAGGAGAACGAGGAAAACATCAATATATTTTAATTTTACTTCTGATCATAACCATTTTCGTATCCCCTAGTTCCACATGGTGTTGTGGTTTTCCCTCAAATTAGTGCAAGAGGAACAAATGTGGAGAATAAATCCCTCATTCTGCTCTCTAACTATAGACTGGATCACCTCCTACTCAAAAGCTGCAATAGCTTTTGTTTGAAGTGACCTGCTGCTGCCTCACAAATACCTGATGAAATCTGTGATCAAACTTTGAGCTTTTTTTATTTTAATTTTTTTAGTAATTGCCATTGTGTGAAACAGTTTGCAAGCGGCACACATTGTGCTTTGGATGCTAATTTTTTTTTCTTTATTGCTGCACTGTAGAGATGAGTAGCATAATGCATTTATCAATAAGATACTGCTATAAATGCAAACTGCTGTATGTTCTTTGGTAATCCAGGTCTTAAGGGAAAGTACACAGCTGCCTTTGAAGCTGAATATTATAACTAAAATCAGGACCACATATGCTGGAACAGTTAATGTCTTACTGTCACCAGAACAAAAACATTTATGGCCAAAGCCCCCAGTTTCTTAAGCACCTTTTAAGAAGTGCCCCTTCTCTACATTTCTGAGGTGAGAGACAAATTTTTGAAGGATATCTTGTGTCCATAAAGAGAGACACACTTGATTATTATCCAAGCTCAGGGATTTAAGAGCTCTGTCTTAAAAATCTGGATAAATAAAGGTTGTTTTATGAGGTGGGTGATAGAAAGTGAGAGTTTATATTCTGCTACTCTTGTACCTGACAAAGAAAATTAATTATGAGATGCCTGTACTGAAACAGGATTGATAATAAGTTTTATTATGGCTGAACAGAAAATATAATCTTAGATAATTAATATAATACTAATTTTGCAAGCTGAAAGAGGATATATAATCTGATACTAGCCAATTAAGATTTTAAATGAGATAAATCATCATAATTATGTGAAAACCTACTTAAACATTTCCTAAACAACTCATAGTTTGTATTATATAATGCTGAAAAATCCTACAGTCACTGATGCAAATAGTGATTTCATATTCCATAAAATATTACCTAGATCTGTGTGTTTTGAATATGAACATTATTTGTTAACATTATTTAACATTATTTCTTAAAATCAAGATTTCTCTTTACTTGAGATGAGTTTGGGTTAGCCTAGATCTGTGTGTTTTGAATATGAACATTATTTGTTAACATTATTTAACATTATTTCTTAAAATCAAGATTTCTCTTTACTTGAGATGAGTTTGGGTTAGCCTTTGGTCTTTGCAGACCTAAGATTTCAAGTTGGAAGTATTTAGCCAACATCTGGGTCCTGCACTTGGGCCACAACAACCCCCAGCAGCTCTAGAGGCTTGGGCAGGAGTGGCTGGAGAGCTGCCCAGCAGAGAGGGACCTGGGGACCTGAACATGAGCCAGCAGTGTGCCCAGGTGGCCAAGAAGGCCAACAGCATCCTGGCCTCTCTCAGGAGCAATGTAACCAGCAGGACCAGGAGGGGATCTTACCCAGGTACTTGGCCTTGGTAAAGCCACAGCTCGGGTATTGTGTGCGGTTTTGGGCACTGCAGTATAGGAAGGACACTGAGGTGCTGGAGAGGGTGCAGAGAAAGGCAACCAATCTGGTTAAGGATCTGGAGAACAGGAATTATGAGGACCTGTTATGAGGTAACTGGGGCTGTTGAGCTTGGAGATTTTCTTGGAGGCTGAGGGGAGACCTTATCACCCTCCACAGCTACCTGAAAGTTGCAGTGAGGTGGGTGTTGGCCTCTTCTCCTTGGTGATGAGCAATAGGATAAGAGGAAACATGTTTAAATTGCACCAGGGGAGGCTCAGATTGGATATTAGGAAAAAAAATTTTTACTGAAAGAGTGGTGAAGCATTGGAAGAGGCTGCCTAGGGAGGTGGTGGAGTCATTGTTCCTGGGGGTGTTCAAAAAATGGGTAGATGTGATGCTTCAGGAAATGGTTGAGTGGTTATGGTTGTATAGGACTGATGGTTGGACTTCATGATCTTGAAGGTCTTTTTCAACCTTGATGATTCTATGATTCTGTAATTCTATAACTGATAAAATTCTGATATTTTATTGCCACTTTGTGGAAATGGTAATCTATATTATGGTGCTGTTGCAAATAATATATTTCCCCCTCATTATAGTATTTTTTTGTAATGTTCTGTTAATGTACTTAACGGTTTTACAAAACTTTTTTATTTAATTGCTCTGGTTTTGGTTTTTATTGTAAAAAAATACTTGTTCCACAAGTAAACTCTAATCAAGCTTAAATGTAAATTGACATAAGGTTATCAACTTCTACAGTGGGATTTATTAATCAGCATTTAATGAAATTATGACATAAAGGACCTTATTTGGAGAAAAAAGATTTCCCGTTAGCTCTCAGTTGCTGATCAGTAACAGTAAGTTTTGCTTTTCTGTGAACCATATCTGTGGACACTTTTTACAATAAAAGCTTGTGTAAGCAACCTATTGTTGTATTTAAAATAGCTTTTATAATGATAAATAATAAATGACATCTAAAACCTCTCCTTGCTGAAAGAAAAACATTTTGACTGGAAGAGAAAAATAATAAAAGTTAGTTATCAGCTGGCTGTGATTGTACAGTAAATTCAAATTAGCAGACCACTTGGAGTTCTCTTGAGGTTAGAGAGTTAGAGGGTTTTGTTTAGATCTGAGCACTGGTGCTAGAAAATGCTGCAGGATGTGTCTGTATGATGCTACTTACCATGTCAAGAAGAGGTTCCTAATCACTTCACTTCCCATCTTTGGGACATCATTCTCTGACCTTCAAAGCATGATCCTGACCACAGAGATGGGTATTTTTGTCCCTTATCCCCCCTTTTTGAGCCTAATTTTTCCCTCTGAGTACAGTAGAGGAATTTTCTTCTTTGTGAGATTTGATTGTCTAGGTGTGCTTTGCTTTGGTATTCAGAGATCACACTGCTTATACTAAAGGAGAAAATATATATTTGAGGATGCTTTCCCAGGTACTGATTGCTTCTGGAGAAATTACAGGCTGCAGCTGTTATGACAAAAAGCTTCAAATGATAACCACTTCTCTTCTCAGATCAACAGATAAAATGTCAGCTAATGGTAGTTTTAGTAGGATATTGGAAAGCCTGTCTGACTCAGGACCTCAGGCATAAGAATGAAAACTGAAATAAATATGGACTTCTTTTTTTGCAAGAATTTATTATTCCTTTGGGACACCTAGTACAGCTGAATTGCGTTCAATACCTGCCTTTCAAAATCTCACTGCTGTGTGATTTTACTTGGTTCTGCAGTCCTTTCTGGTTCATGCAATGTGAAATGGTAATGAGACTATTTACTTCTTTTTGCTTGGTTTGTTTTTTTTCTGCCATTGTAGTACCTGTAAAATATGGAGAAATTTAAAAAAGAAGAGCCATCCTGTTGTATTTTCAATGTTAACCACCGACATTTCTTTTGCTAAGCTTGGTGTGGATAATACCACTAACATTAGGAAAGTATTATTACCAATAAAAGTTTTTTGAACTGAAGTCTGACACATTAATTACATTTCATAAATGGTCTTAATAAAGACAGATTTTTCAGCAATAGCATCTAGCAACCCATCTACAAATAACGAAGTTACCTAAGTTAAAGTGTAATTATAACCAAGACATCACAGTGTTCCCGTAAGCCTGGAACCTCAGTTTGTTCTGACAAGCACAGATGTGCAGCAAGAAAAACCCTCTTACTTGAAAAGCAAAGACATAGTCTTGTTCTCTCTCTGCTGCATGCAGGTATTCTCCTAGCTACTTAGTTGATATTCTTTGATGTTTTAATAGCTGATTTTTTCTTTTTCTATCATCCTTCAATGTTAGTTTAGGTCTTGAATAGAAAGGCAAAAAGCACAGGAATATCTTGCAAGGAACGTTTATTTCTAATAAATAATCTACTAATGATAGAAACTCACAATATTTTTCTCTTATTGCAGTTTTTTTTTTTTGGTTTTTTGGTTTTATTTTTCTTCTCAGTGCTCTGTCGCCATCAGGTCCCAGGAATTCCCTGTGTTGCATGTTTTCTGGATCACTAGAAAGCACATCTCTAAAACATTCTTTAATATAAAACAGCTTCTTAGTGAAAAGAGACTTGGGACTTGCTACTGATTTTAAATAAGAGTGAGTATCCCCTGGCATAAGTTTTTTGCTCTCTGCTATTTTAGTAAGCCTGCTTGACAAGCAGTAAGCAAGGTAAGTTTGTCATCACACATGAATATTCATAGGGGTACATCACAACTTGAAATCCCCAGAGCTGAATGCACCTCAGCTCAGAGTCCAAGCAACTGCTCTTTCCAATGTAGCAAAGGGCTTGGGCATTGCTTACCCTGGGCTCAGCATCCTTCTTAAGGCAAAGCTCTCTTGCAGAAGCTGAAAAGTGTTCCCAGGCTGGGCATTCACCTTGCAATGCTGCCTGCATGAAGGGGGGGAATCCTGCACAGTGGAACACACTGGCTCCCACTCTTTGTGTGCACAGCCCCTGCACTGTGGTGCTGCACCTTTACCTGACCTTTTTCCTAGACTAAAGAACCTAAATCTTCCTTTCTCTTCTGTTTGGAAAGGCCCAACATCTTTTTCTGTCCTGTGTTTGGATACTCTGTCCTTGTAATGAAGCAATTCCATGTCAGGTGAGCTGTGCTAGGACGTGGTTGCTGTCTGCATAGTCACTGTGTGTAGTCTGTAGTGAGCATCCCCTGCACATAGCTATGTCTCCTCAATCTTTTACATTATTTCATGACTGTTTGCCTAAATTGTGCTCAACTCTAAAAATCCCACTGTAGTTATCTGCCTAGGGTTGCTTTTATTGTCTCTTTTGCATGACAAAGATGCTACACCATACACAGAGAGGGCAAACAGGTCAGACCAGAATGGTTTCCTCACAGAGCACTTAACCTTCCTCTGTCCTATCCATAATCTCTGTTGTAAATATCTCTGTCTTTTAAATGGCAGAGTTTGAGGGAAAAATGGGTCAGACTAAAGGTCTTGCAGACCCATGAGCCTGTGTGGCAGCAGCCTGCATAAGATGTTTGAGGCACATGAATACATCCATGAGAGTACGTATAGATGAGGTTTCCTACTTTCACAGGCTTCTAAAATTTTAAAAAATTGTTATTATTTTTAAGTTCTAATTCACAAAGTGATTTCAAGAAGCTGAAATATTTCTGAAGGTCTTGTGCCTTTAGGGCAGTACCAAATAGCTCTTATGTCTGCATCCCAAATGCCAGCCTCTGCTTCTCACTTCTGTTCATAGACTTTGGTGAACCAAAACCCTCTGGTCTCTGGAAACCATCTTCGGCAAAGCAAAGCCTAGAGGATTTGATAGGAAAGGTATGAATTTCAGTAAGTGCAGTTTAACCTCTACTCTGGGTTATGTGGGACACTAACTCTAGTGGTGGACAAAGAAATTTCCTGTCCTGCTGAAGGATTAAGCCAGCACAGAAATGCTTTCCCTGTTGCATAGAAGCCACTCCGCAACTTTGAAATTAAAGAAAAGGTGAAAGAGAAGGCTAAGGAAATGTTGTATCAGAGGAAATGTCTGATGCAGAAAACTTTAGTATAATTTTTTTACTATCTTCCATTATAGATTGAATTATTTCTTAAAAAATAAGAATAAGCCCCACATCACTTGAAACAGAAAACGAGGAACCTTTCAACCTAAAAATGACAGAATGTCTCCCAGTCTTAAAAAAGCAAAATACCACTAGAAAATATATGAAAAATGTTTCTTGTGAGTTGCTTTTCATAATAAATAATCTACTAATGATAGAACTAAACTAAATCAGAAGAAAAAAAAATTATACTAATAAAACCCTGAGTCCAGTTCTGACCAGCTGTAGCCTGAGAAAACCGCAGTCTAGGTAACCATAATGTTTTTATTGTACACATAGTGTCTTTGGTGCCAAAAGTTCATGTGATAGGCTTCTGGTAAACATTAAAATGGAGCCTAATTTTTGGTTACATGCTGCACAGTTTTATCAAGGACCCATTTTTCTTTTAGTAATGTGTTTCTCATTCTCTGGGATTCATCAGAGGAATTTATCTGTCTAATAAATACGTCCACTCTGTCTATACTTTAATGTTTCCTGATTAAAATATAAGCTGTTTATCTCTCTTAGCTTCAATAATTGTATGTAAACAAGGATTAAGTATCCAGGAATCTTATCCCCATTTCCAGTTTGCCGCATGTTTAGGCTTTGTTTGGGAGTAACTACTGTGGGAAGTATTTGTCTGCCTGAACACACACAAATAGTTTAATCTGATCACAGGGAAAAATACAGAACAATCTGTTCTCTTGTGTTTTTATGTATATATATGCACTTTATTCTTAATCACTATGTAACACAAAACCATGACCTTGTAAGGGTGGAACAATTTCTTTTTACCCTTCTTCTTCCAAAAGGAAGAAAACTTGTACAATACCATTTTTATTTCTAAATAAACTGTTGATAAAATCTATATGATGATAAGATATTTGCTTCTTTGGAAAACAACCTGAACTGTGAGAGGGTGTAAATTATCCCACAAAAAAACAAAATGCAAAAGCTTGTGAGAAGTGCAGCCTGTGGAAGCTCTACAAGGAGGCTCCAGGATAAACCTTGTGTAACTTCCCATTCAGCAGAATATGTTTTACATGTATTTAACAGATTATATGCATATAGAAATATGGATATTTTTGCTTGTCAAAGGCCTTAGAAAGCATGATCTGAATATGTACTGCCTCTGGTGACTTGTTGGTCTTATGTATGAAGCAGTAAGTAGTTACATGCTCTCTTACTTATGCCTTACCAATTCTTTCAATTTTTCACTACCATGCAGAGAGACTGTGGGTTTTCCTGCTGTAGTAATGAACCAGTATTGAATCTTGTTTAGTAAATTTGCATCATCTTTGGATATAGGAGCATACTAAAATCCTGCCCATCTGAACTCAGACAAATGACCTGAGATTGTCTTATCCTAATAGTTTTGCATGCCATAGCATTCTCTGTGTCTAGATTTCTCAGTGTAAAAACCTAATGTGTTTGCTATGCTATGGTGATTGTAGAGGCAGCAGTGCTGTTCTCCTGCTCTAAGTGGTTTTTTCTTTGGCTCAACACATTCAGGGCTCTCCAAGATTAATTAATTACAACCAATTCCAATGTATTGCATACAGGCACTTGCAAGACTATGCTTAGATTAGTTAGGAACAAAGAGTTTTATTATGGCAAACCTTTAACTGCCACAGTTTGAAACAGATGTAAGATAATATTGCTCTTAATGCAGCATGCACTTACTCAATTTAATGAAGTTTCACAGCACCTTTTACAGGATTGTCCTCATTATACAGATTGAAAAACCAGACCAGTTTAATTTTTTTTTTTCCTACCGTTAATCCGTTTTGATGAAGTTCCTAAGTTCCTGCTCTCCTACTCTTTTTCTTTTCTTTTTTTTTTTTTTGTAAACGAGGGAAATGAACCAGCTGTTGTCTTTTGAGAAGAGTCACTGTAGGACAATGTCATTGCATGTTCTGGAATCTCCTTTTAGGGTGCCAGTCTGAGGAGGCTTGCTCAGAGGCACCTGGCAGTGGATGGGTTTGACTCTGTTTCTGTTTTTTTAAGGATGTGTTGCAAAATAGGGTTGCTTCATTAATGTAGTTAATGTAATAAGATCCTAGGGCACTGAAATTCTGATTCAAAATTCAGATTTCTTACCATTCCATATAGAATACAACATGCTGTGGATTAATGACAGATACTACAGTTTGTAATGTGACAATATTTGTACATCTAAACAGTGCTAATTGTCACTTTTTAACCCATATGAAAAGAGGAGTACACTTTTCTCTCTACTGTATTCTGTGTTTTGAAGATGGTTTCTTTCACTTTAGGCTGTGGGGAAGGCACAAAAGAGCCTGCCTGGACCAGGGGTGGGCAAGGAGTTAATAGAATTGCCTATGGAAAAGTTTTTAATTTATCACTTCATAAATGTTGCTTCACATGTCTCATATTGTTATGTTCCCTTTCTATTTCATTAACATTCTCCTTGTGTGATGTAAAGACATCATGCTATTTCATGCTTTTAATTGCACTGTAGAGCTATAACAGATGATTTTGAAACAGGATTCAGTATTCCTGTCAGATGTCCATAAGGGCAAGAAGCTATTACTTGGTTCTTTCTTTGCAAGCCTGTTGGTTTTGCATGTGGCAACAACCTGTTCAGATGCTGCACATGTAAAAAATTCTTAGAGTCTTTGTTTTTCTCAGTTTCTTTTTTAATCAATTATTAGTGAGGAAATATGCTTATTTTCTGCACTTGAAATAACATCTCTTTTTCACTAGAGGCTGAGCATTACATTTTGTAATTTGGAGAGTAGAGACCAGGCTTCTTGAGCATACAGGAAACTGTGAGGTGTGAGGCTTTTGGTCTGATTTTGTCAATAATTAAATGGAAATACTAAACCAGCTACTTAGTCTGTTGTAGTATTTGTATAGACAAAAATATACTGTGTATGTTTACATGCCTTTAAGCCCACATGCTGGGACTATCAGCAGCAGCCTGTTCACACGTGTTCTGTGTAAGTGCTGAGTACTCAGGCCATTTAAGGAAACCCCATTTCTTTCAAAGATTAGATAGGTGACTGTGAAGTACTCACGTGCTCTGTTTCAGATATTGAACTCAACAAATTCAGTGGTTCTGGGGATGACCAAACTTTCTTATGTTTGAATGCGTGGAAAACAAATTCTAATAGGTAGTAAGGCTATTCAGCCTTAATTTCATGTAACTTTCCTTGTATTTTCTTTACATCAGCTGTTTCTCTGTACTTTCCCTAAAACAGCTTTATCTCCTGTAGTTCTTGCAATTCTTTGTGCTCGTCAAAGTTGAGTTCTGTTGAACCAATTGTGCCCCAGAATTTACCTATCCTGATCAACAGTGGTAATTTTTCTGATATTGATTTCTCCAGAGGAATAAGGTTCTTGCATGCTTGTTCAATAGCACAAAATCGAGCTGCAAGTGGCTTTCTATAGATTCTTGCTTTCTTTCTAAAAACATTGAATGTTTCTTTATAATTTTTCCCTAAATATCGTCTTGATCGGTTTGGCTCTAACAGTTTCCAAGGTGTGGTTTGTCAAGCAGGTATTATGTGAGCAGGTAAAAGCTTTGCTAGTAAGATGAAAAAGCTGTATGTACCTTTGATTTGCTTTTTTCTTTTTCCTACCAGAACTGATAGTGAATGCTCTCTGGACAGCATGCTTTGGAGATGAGTATAACACTGATAAAAACTTACCCCACCCATAAAGTCTAATGCTACATTTTGAGGTGAGTAACTGTGCAAGAAATCACTTATAACTTTTTGGCATATACACAGTATCATGTGAATGTTAGGAGCCTCCTCATAAAAAGCTTGTGCTCTGACATTACATTCCTCATATAGCAAGATACTTAAGCACGTATGTAACCGTAAGAGTGTAGTATAATGCATCTTCTTACAGCAAATGCATGTATTCTTGTATCTAGTCTAAAGGACCAGTAAGTTATTTGGTAAGGGAACTTTAGGCCATTGTTTGGTAAGGGCTCAGTAAAAAAATGCCTGATTTATTAGTACATTTTTATATAAGTAAATATTTTTGGCACTGATTTGATAATTAGAGGTAGATTATATTTTAAAAGCTTATTTGTAGTAAGTCAAAACAGAAACTGTGCATGGTAACTTTAAGAGTGCAATTAACATTATAGAAAATTTGAGAGTTTAATTAACATTATTGAAAATGTGTACTCCTGACCAAAATGAGAATATCAGTCTTCTGTTGTAGCAAATAATTAGATACCTAAAGCACTCAGCAGATATATGAAGGATTTCAGTCCATACCCCTGATCTGAATTTCACATTTGATAGGGATTGAGACCTGTGTGAATATATTTGTAATTATTTACTCCCCTGTTTGTTTTCCCTTTGTTGTCTAGTGGTAGAAGTTCCCTGTTTTCCCTTGTTATTCAGTAGCAGTCTTACATAAACCTCAGTTTCATTAAATGAGAGAGTCTCTTCATGCCCAGGTCTGGTTGGAATGTGAAGCACAAACCTTCATTTTTAAGCTTGATGGAGAAGTACTCACACCTCCTAAATTTATTCATCCCATTTTGTTACACCAGAGGCTGCTACTTTTAGTGACCCAGTGTATACTTCTTGGAATTGCTCCAGGAAATACTGGAACTGGGAAAAGAAATCTGAATTAGAAGATCCAGTTCTTACTGACAGGAACAGCTGCAGTCCTTATGCCACAACAGAATCCTGCATTTCCAGGGGATTTAGCAAGGAGTGGCACTAAGTCAGCAGAAGCAAGTGACAGCTGAGATCTGCCTGTAACACAGAGTCATCAGGCCAACTGTTTTTTGAGTTAATTATAACCTTTGGATCAACCTCTGTCACTTTTTTTTCATATTAAAGCAAGTTGTCAGGTAGTGTGTGGTGGGCTGTGCAATATGCACACATTTTGAGAACAAGCATCATTTTAGGTTTCTAGCACCAATTTTTCCTGTATAATTTCAAGAAAAACTTGATAGTGTTGCTTAGAATGTGTCATTGATCTCCTTCTACAATGAGGCATAAAATACATAGATTTTTATGTCAAGGACCATGCATAAAAGCAACTTCAAGTCAGGACTATAAAATCGAGGAGTTCTCTTTTTTTTTGCGGCAGGATTCGTTCTCAGCCTCCATTTTAATTTTGTTGTATCAATCAGCAATCTAAAGTTCAGGATGATTTTGTTGTATTTGTATTTGCTGAGTCAAGGCTTGGGCTTGGGGCAGAGAACAACCCAAAAGCTCCAGGAAAGCCACTGTCTGACTTCATGTGTATGCTCTCTAATTGTCTGACTTTCAGAAGCAATGTTCTCCATCTGGTCCTGCCATACAGTAGCTCCAGGATCCACCATAAAAATAGTAGAGGATTGTTTCAAACTAAGTAAAAGAAAGTACTTTCCATTGCTGGCAAAGAGCTTCTGGGGCTTGTAGAAATTTCAGGAAATGGATGTGTCTGCAGCATCTGAAAAGGATTAAACAATCCTGGGTAGCAGTTGCACCTTTAGCAAATGTTTCTTTATGCCTTCTAACATTCACAGTGCAGCCCTTCTTTATACAAGGGGTAGGGTGAAGTGGACTGCAGAAAGTGGCCACACACACACCTGCTCTGAATAAAGAACTTCTAAATAGCACCAGCACTTCTGGGGCAGATTTCTGGCTGAGGTAGAAGGGCATTATAAGGCAGAGATCTGGAAATTCTACCCATAGTGAAAATACATGATTTATTATTCCCTTATGAAGGGCAAGAGTAACAACCACTTGAACTGTCTTTGAGCAAAAAAAAATTGTGTTTCACAGAATCATTAAGGCTGGAAAAGTCCTCTGAGATCATCAAGTACAACCATCAAACCAACACCACCATGCCAACTAAAGTTTGGTGCTTGGCAGCTGTGCTTACTGGCTATGGCAAAAGTGAGAACTAAGAGAGCATTGTCCTGCCTGGCTCCCAGTCTGATTGTAATGAATTTTCTGCCATGAGTTTGGGCATGCTCACCAGTGGATTTAAGGTTGAGCTCCTTGCTCATGTTATTGATCAAAGAATAGCATTACTCACACAATTGTTCTGCCTGTGTTATGTGTAGCACGAGTAACTCAAGATTCTCTGTCTTCTTTATGATGCTTTCCAACATGATTAAGCTTTGCTTGGAGACAGGGGGGTGAGATGGTAAGATGGATCACTAAACCAATACAATCTGACAAGTCTAGTGTTTCTGTCAGTATGCCAGAGGTCCTACTGTACCATTCATTTCTCAACTGTACAAAAACTTAACCTGAATGACATATGTAAATGTCAACTTTTATTTATATGTAAATCAACTTTTACTTGCTAGTAAACCATGCAATATATTAAAACTTATAAAAAGTTTTGCTTTCGATTTTTCTGATGTATTCCCTATCGATTTTAAGCATTTATTTCAAATGCCTTCTTACCCCCTTTTTCCACCCCTCTCCCCCCTTAGGCCTTTTTCAATCATCTGTATTTTGTATATAGGCAGTTGATATACATATAGTCATTACAGGAATAGTGTATCATTACTTTTAGTAATGAAAAGGAAAAACCCCAGCCAGTGTACTTTTGTGCTTGTCTAACTGTCCGTGTTACCAGCTTGCATTCACATAGTTGCTGCTATAAAAATCATTTTTGGAAGTAAAATTATTGAACCAAACAAAATAATTTCATAAAATCCTAGAACTGGGAAATTGTCTTACATAATAGCTAATCATAGTCTAAATTTGAGTTTTCTGCTTTAAACACTGAAAAAATATAGTTTTCAGTAACTATAGTTTTCAGTAACTCATTAGCAACATTTAGATGCAAAAAGAATCTTCATTTAAAATTACCACTCATTTGGTGGTGGAAAATAAATTTAAATTGAAAATTTTAATCCTAATCATGTTTTATTGAATGTTTAAAGAAAGAAATTGTTATTGTTGTCATCCATTTAATGTATCTGTGAATTATAAATACGGTTGAAGACCAGCTGATGCAAGAAAAAATTGGAATTATCATTGGTCCCATGGCACAGACTCCAGCAGTTGGGAGGAAGGTGCCTCTGCATTGTCTGCTTTCCTTTGCTTGCTTGCTACCTCTCATAAATAGAAAATGAGGATGACTGATCTTCCTTCTGTTGATATAGGTTGTCAGACATTTCTGAAGGTGTGTAGTTTGGTTTCTCTTCATTGCCCTACACTGGTGGGAAAGTCACACGCACAAATCTCCAAAGCAAAACTAGGAGACAGACAAGTACTCAGGCTATGTGTTTGTTAGTTTTTCTTTTACTTACTTGGCAAACAAGTTCATAAATCCTTACCTATCCTTGCAGACTCCTGTTTACAATGAGAAGTGAGACTTTCTGCCAATATATCCTACTTTCACAAAAAACTTCTCCTATTTTTTTTTTTTTATCTATGAAAGATGCAAGTCTGTATAGTAGGAATGACACTTTATAAGGCAAATATTATACTTAAATGGCCATTCTCCATCCAAAATAATAATCAATTGGAAATGCAGGGCCTACCTAATTCTTTATGTACTCTAATGCAACCATCTTTAAGTTTTATTTATGTAAATCCTAGAATTAAGGGATCTCTCTAAAAAAAATCAGCAACTGATGGCAGAAGTAGCTTCCTATACAGGGGGTCTGACAATGCAGGAAACATCTTACCTTGAAACTGTGGGTCCATCATCTCAAAATATATCTATTTGAATATATACACTTTTTATACCACTGAATGCTTACAAAGTACCCTCATGTTTCATCTTTTACCATCCTCTGAAATTTAGAGCAAAATTATCTCTGAGGTAGAACCTGAATAACTGTAGCTGACAGCTATTTTGTTTGATTTTCAGCTACTACTCTCAGGACTGCATGCAGAAAACAGTTTTAGGGTAGAGCAGCTGCCTGAAACATCTCTGAGTGCTATGTATGTGCTATAGCCTGCTTGTCTGTCTTGTTCTGTTGTGTTAGGTCAGTGACAGTATGCTTATCAGTAATTTTAAAGCCCTTTTCAGAACTGTACATAAATTGAAAGCAGTGAAGAAGATAGGTGTTCGTTTTGTCAAATGAACAAAGCCAGCCAAAAGGTTTTGTTTTCTTTTATTTCAAAGTAGTTTAGTTTTCTTTCCCACCTGATCAGAAAGTTTTGCTGTTTGACTCTCAGAAGGAAAAGAGAGAGAATGGCAACTGGAGAGGACATGAGGATTTACATAGCAATGAAACAGCAGATGTGATGAGCAGGAGCCATGAAGTTAATTAAAATCCTACCTGTAATCCAAGATAGCCAGACCTGTGTGAGCATATAAAACCATTTTTTTCCACCAGTACCATCTTTGCAGATGGGAGAGTGACTGGAGGCATAAATGCGTCTCCGTTTTATGCCATTTATTTAATTGGTGGAGTGAAGAATCCATCTGAAAAACCCTCTGCTTAAAGGACAATTGCTGATGTTATTTTGTTCTCCAAAATATTTCTTTGGTTTGCTGGAGGGGGAATAGCTCTCTACTAAAGTCAAGTCACAATCTAGTAAATCAATTTATCCATTAAAGAAATCCTTTGCAAGTACCAGTTGATTATATATGCCAAAATGTTAATATTGTCATTTGGCATAGGACTGCACATCCTGTCCTGTCAGAGGTGGGGGAGTTGTATGGCAAAACCCTTGTGGGGTGGGAGCTGCTCCACTGAAAGAGTAGGCTGTGGCATAAAGCATTAGCAGTACTCTTTGTAGGAAAGGGGTTCCATTCAGTAATTATTGTCAGACAATAGTGAGCAATGAAAGAAAGATGAGTTTGCAACTCATTATACACCGCACAGACAATAAAGGTTCAAATTGTTTTGGAGTCTTTCTTTGACAATGGAGAAAGGTGACTGTTCTTCTCTAGGTATAACTTCAGGGAGTAGCAAGCACTACAGAATCCCTGACATCACAAACATGGTCTTTGACCAGAAGTGATTAAAACCAAGACAGAAAGATTAGAAAATCAGGGGTATGATAACTTATATCATATGAAAATGAAATTTTTTAATGTAAGTCTCCTTAGTGGAAAAATTAAGGCAATTACTTCTACTCACAGTTTTAACTTCTCAAATTTAACTTAATTTTTCTATCAGATTTGTCCATGCTTTATTTCCTTTTACAGAGCAAAACATTTTATTTCAAGGTCAATGTAAACATTTCTTCTTATTCACAATATTTTACCTAATGTGTTTTACTGAAACTGAAAGGGTTTTCAGTAGACAAGGGAGTGTGTTTTCTGACTGTTTTTTTAAAGTGGTATGAACTAATTTTGTAGTTTTCTCAATGGAGAAAAAAAATTTTGTAAGCTCAAAATACGCATTATTTTTAGTGAGTGGTTCAGACAGTGAATGAAATACAGATCTAGTTCCCCAGCAAAAAAAGAACCAAGAGTGGGAAAAAAGTCCATGGAAAGCTGTTTTTTAGAGAAGAGATGACTTATATGGAGTGGGGTGAGTTGAAGGAAGGAATAAACTTTTCCAAACTCACCTATAAACTGATAATTACTCATTTTTTTCTAACATTAGTCCATTTGCAGTTGACGGAGAGTGACAGCTCCTTATTTCAAGCCTTAAGGCATTCTCACTGAATCCTCAGCTGTGCTGGCTTTCTGCCAAGGAGGTATGGTGGCAGGGTTATTTTATTGTTTACTGTACCGACTAGGATTATAGAAGAAACATACTTTCATTATTTATGGAAGACATCCAGAAAAGAGGGGGAAATAGTCAACAGTGCAGTGTTACCACCCACAGCTCCCTGCTGGTGATGCTGATGGGGTGTAAAGCTGTTGCCCATCATTTTGCAAGCAAGATCTGCTGCTGCTACTAGAAAGAGGAAGAAAATTATAGTGACAAATGATAATGTTGTTGACTCCCTGGTAAGAAAGTGGAAGCTTTATTGCTCCACAATCAAACAAACAACTTCCTTTGTATCTAATGAATAGGTTCAGCTCCAAGTCAAAGATAATTGCAGATAAACTCTGCTTAATATAAAAGCTTTGAGCAAGTAAACTCCCTAAACTCTGTCAGTTCTTTCTCGGTGACAGTTGTTGCACAAATTGCAAGAAGGAAAATCTGCATGCAAAGATCTTGTAATACATTGGATCAGAATGGTTCATTCTGAAGTGTAAACTCTGAATAAAGTGAATAGTGAAAATATAATTTCTGTGATTGCTTTGGGACTGTAGTCTTCACACCAAAGTTCTTATGTATGGTGGCACATTGTTTTTATTTATTTGCTTGGTGTGGGGGCACTGTCAGGGAATTCAAGGTTACAAGAACTATACTGCTGATTTCAGCTTGCAGAAGGATTTTTTTATTTTTTATTTTTTGACATTTCAGCAGAGCAAGGGAGGAAAATGGCAGTTTAGCAATCTCAAAATTCATAATCCAAGGCAGTGCAGAAGCTACACAGGGAGAAGCTGGAGACTATTGGTGTTTGGGTTTTTTTGAAAGAGACTGAAATGGTTATTATATTCATACTGGATTTAATGAAAACAATTATAAATCACTACTCTGAGCAAGATAGGAAGGTTTGAAGATGACTCTTCTACTCACTAAGGATCACTAAGAGCTTGGCATCAGACATATAATATCTGTAAGATGATTTCTAACTTTGACCAAAGAACTCATCTCTGAGACCTACTAACTTCTCCTGCTGAATCCAGCAAAAGATTTTCATCCACCAGTATCTTCCAGTTAAAAATGTTAGCCAGAAAGTAAATGATTAAGTTCATTTTTATACAGTGACCATGAGGACATTGTTATAAATGAAAGGACTCCTCTTCTGGTTTAAGAGCCTTTTAAATGCTTCCAGACAAATGCTCCTCTTTATCTCCTGACACTACTCCCAGGACACAGAAGGTTTTGAAGGTAGAAATCTCATCTCTTACATAATCTAGGAGGCAATTGTTTATTTGAGTGACAAAGAAGTAAACACAGACTAGTTCACCTAGCTTTGTTAAATACCTTTCTGTTTTGGGGTTAGTAGAAACCAAAGATATATCTAACCAGGTATTTAAAAACTGCTTTTCTCAAAGAAATTAATTTCTAGGTTCCAGTTCAGCAAGAATAGAAAGATCCATATGCTTTCTACTTTTCCCATAAGGCTAATGCATAAGCTTGTTCCAGAAAATGTAGATCAGACAGCCATTCAAGAGTTGCTAATGTGTTCAGGCCCAGAATGTGGTATGTTTCCTCAATAAGCACCACTGCTAGAAAGTTAAATTTACTTTTTCTCAGCCAGTAAAGAGATTTTTTTTCTAAAAAGCAGCTTCAGAAGAGGAGGTGGAATAAAAGATTGAAAAGTGACAGGTAGGTTACTTTACTTTCTTAGACTGAAAAGGTCATGACAGTCATATCTTTATCCTGGCCAACAGAACAGGCTACAGGATAAACATGTATGGCAAGCAAGAGTGGAAAGGGGAACACAAGACTTGAAAGGTCAAGATCAGCACCCATTACCACTGAACAAATTTGCTTTTTTAGAGAAGCTGACACTTTGTTTTAAACAAAACTCTGCTTAGTTGTGCTTGAGATATGCTTTGGGTATCCTTACATACTTTTAGCTTATCACTGGAAGCTTTTGGTACAGAGAGGCAATAAGGACTCTTGGTTATCCAAAATATGTGCTAGAGGCACAGTGATTCTCAGATGTGTAAAAGTAACAGGTGAAAGAGTGTTATGTACCTAGCTAGATTAGCTTGTATTTTAATGTCTAAGGGGATTACATATCATAATCCTGTTCTTGGACACAGATGAGTCCAAATCTCTTTGTCCAAGTCTCTTCTAGCTCAGTTATGGATATAAGGCTTAAGGAAACTCCTTGAGGCACTTAAGTATATTGAAATCCTTGTGGAGGATAAAAAATAATAACCAATCTGAAACTAGAGCTACAGTTGTCAAAAATTTATTCTCATGTCTGTGCTCCTTTAATGTACCTAGAGGAAAGGTAAATTAATTTGGAAATTTTGGTGTGTCTATAAAGTACCTGTCAGAAAGGAATAACATAATGAACACTAAAAGTCAAATGTAGAGACAAATTAAAATATTATACAAAAAAGCCCCACTGAAGTTACATTAATGATTTATAACAGCTACCATCATGTAGATCCTGGATCAAGATGGGGAAAGATAATGGAAAAAAATCATAAATACTTGAATGGATAGTGAAAGATATAGGGATATTGAGGGAGTCAGTTTCCCTACAGAGTAATTAATTTCTTATAAAATCACGTTGTGATTTGGGGGTCATTACATCCATTATGCTTTCAAAAGCAGTGTGGAGGCATTGATCTGTGGTTTGCACAATAGTTACAGAGGTTCTGCTTCCCTGCTGCAGTGTAGGACTGGGAAATCGTGGTGGCCTGGTATTCCTGGTGCTCATGTGGACTCTCTTGTCTACCCACCTGCCCTGATATATCCAAGCACGCTGCCTCACAGGAGCATGACTTCTCTGGGTCTTGTTTGTTGTTTTATTGATCAAATAAAAAGCTGCAGTAAAGAAGGTCTTTTAAAAAAAGAGTAAACACTACAGAACACCTCAGTTGCTGGTTTGCCTTTGCTTTGCACCTAGTACTACAGCTGCCTGAGGTTACAGTAGCAGCTGAACCTCTTTTCATTTTTTCTCCTAGTGGAAATTCAGGGATATGTGTTTCAAGCTTTCTCATCTTTTGGTTTAATGAACTAGGAAGATATGGTTCTCTGGTGTCTTTACTGAAAGTATACTAGTTTTATATTTTCAGTGCTTCATCCATGCCCCTCATGTTCCTCATGAAACCTGTGCTGTAACTTGGCCTCTGGAAAAGTGAATTTGTTATTCACTTTGGATGAATATTTAAAACATCAAATAAAATATGACTGAAATTCCTGAAAAACTTTTAAAGATCCTGTCTTCCTGCTGCATGCCACGGTGGTCAAAGCTTTCTGTGTACTCACAAAAATATTCAACTCATGAGTCTGAACGGGGTGAATTTACCCTTGCTTGCGTGTTTGATGGCACAGTCTCTTGCCTCCTTGTAGCTACTGCCTCATCCAGGAGACATCAAGGGAATATTTTACTGATTAAAACTGTTCTGGCTGATATTTCTTTATTCTTGCAACAGTGGGGGATTATTACTGACGTGCACTATTCAATCTGATAGCTGATAAATTTGAATTTGATCTCATGTGGAGTTCTGGTGCTGCGGAGATGGCTTAACTCAGATGAGCAATGACCTTTTACAGCATGTAAGAGACTTGTAAGATCCAACTTCTGTGGGCTGTCCCTTAGCCAAAATATGTATTTCTAAGACCTTGGTGAAGAAATCCTCTCTAATCATTAATCCACAACCTGTCCCTGGTAGTGACGTTGGTGGCCTGGACCCACAATATATACCACTACAACATTTAGACAGCTCTTTCATGTACTCTGAGAAGGACACAGTAATGAACAACTGTGTACAGAAAAACTTTTCCACCATTTCTAGCACCAGAAGACCTATACCTATATCATTAAAGCATGCACTTTCCCTAGAAGCTACTTAGAGAAAGTATTGAAGTTTCAGCACTGTATTTTGTAGCAGATTTGGGTTTATTACTTTACTGCCTTTCCAATCCCTGACTTTAATGATTGTTTTTGCATCAATCTGTTTTCAGTGTAAATGAACAACTATATTTCATGCCTCAGGCTGTTTAATTTCTCATTACCACATTAAATACTAAAGGCTGTTTTCCTGCATCCACAAAATCTGTCAGTACTTCTCTAAAAAATTTTGTCTGCTTTGGAAGTCAGTGTGGTATCTGACTGAGTCACTATCAAGCTAAAACTTAAAATATGTCTCTAGCATTCCTGATAAAACTTTCAAAATTGAAGAAGTGCTTGTGTTTTTTTACTTTTTTGCCCCAGAAAGCCCTAAAGGTAGTATATATGAGGTTATGAAAAAAGCATATAATGAATTCCTACCTCAAGGAAAAAAAGACATCATTAAGGGTACATAAATAACAGCATGAGCAATGAATAAGGATCATACCCTTACTTTATATAAATCACTTCAGTTTTGTTGATATCAGTAAAACTTTGCTCATTCATCTTAACCAAGAATTTGGTTCAAGGGGCATATTATAATTAACCACTGTCCTTCACTTCTTCCTGTAAGATGAGTGGACCCTTCAGAACAGAAAGTCAGTTTTCAAGGAGATGAGGTCTAATTGTACATTTAATCTAATGTGCTTCTTTAATAATTTACCATATGAAGGTAGGACACAAAAAAGTGTACATGTCCCTGAAAATGATATTATTCTAATAATCGGTAATGGTTGTAGTGTAACAAGAGGAAATGGGAGGATTTGATATTTGAGTATCTGAATAGGGTACAAGAGAGCTCTGATTTCTTTTACAAAAGAAATCGAGCTGTCTGTGTACCAGTTAACAATTAAAACTTTTCACTTTCTTTCTGGTGTGCTTTTTTCTTTAGACTTTCACGTTGGCTAGGAACCAGTATCAGCTAGAGACAAAAAAACCCACCTCCTAATTATTCACAGATTTTGAAAACAGTCCTCCAGTGTACATATAGTGGAAATCCAAGGAATCAATCCATGCTTCTTTATGCAATTTCTGCCTGCTCTTCTTCTTCTTCATTTCTTTGCCAATGTATTGTCACTTCTGCATCAGGCCTCACTCAGTCTTGAGTTGTGTTGCTGTTTCTTAAAAGCCTCCATTTCAAAGGCTGTCAGATTTCCTTACGATCTCATATTCCTTTTCCCAGCTTGTCACTGGAATGAATGAGAGAGACTTCAAAATAAGAGAGAAAAAGAGAAACTCTGTTCCTGACACTTTGTGGATAATATTTTCTTTCAGAGATGATATTAAATCAATTTAGTTCATTACTGGAACAGCAGATGCCAGCCATTTGTGTGACCATCAATCCCTCAATAGAGATCACTAACGAAAGGTTCTTTAGGCTTTGCAAATTGTTAATGTAAGACAATGACTCTGCGGGCATATGAGTCATTATTTCACAGATGCTTATGTGATGATTTTTCTTTTCTTAGAGTTTCAAGTTGCTATCCTACAAAAAATTACTTGAATCCAATGACTTACCATTAATAAAAAAATATTAGGCTGTTGGTTAAGATAAGGGATATATGAATTGAATCAGTTCCACATGATTCTCAGCACCAATATCATGGAACTGAAAAGCTTGTCACCTCTTTTCTTTTGGGATTTGCATACTTGAGCTCTTTGACTGTTCTCTGCCTCCAAAACCAAGAGTGAACCAGTGGGGCTCAGTATAGAGAGCAAACTCCTCCTAAGGGGCAGATAGAAAGTTTCTGGGAAAGGAGAGAATAAGTCAGAGGAAATAAGTGGTAATTCTCCTTGCTCATAAATGTTCCAGGGTCAGTCTCTTAGTATTTAGTGCTAAAAGCGTGATTCAATGGCATGCTTTTTTCCCATGGTTCTGCTGAATTTTAAAGGATGTCAGAATTTCTAATTTAGTATTATTAAAGAATAGGAGGTTCTGACCTGTTCTTGGAAAAATACGATATTCTATCCTCAGGAGTTTAAAAGAAAGTTGGAAACCCCATCATACGTGCACGTAGTGAAAATTATTTTAGAATGTAATTTAGTCTTATAAACTGCTGAAAATTGTACAAATGGGTAAGCTACTTTTTTTTTTTCCCCTGCATTGAAAATGTCTTTTAAAAAATTAAAGTATCATGGGAGGTGCTCCTGGCAAAACTAAGGTTCCCATGTAAACTTGGGGATAAGGTAATTTAGGTTAGCTGTAATGACTTCCATTAAGAAAAATCAGGGCACAGTTCTGCAGCTTAAAATTAAGCACGTGTATTGCCCTGAACCAGGATTTTGATAGTACATAGGAAAGCCTTTTGTTCAAATCCAAGCTGAACATTCTTGATATACAGAGAAGTCTAATTTTATAGTGCTATTGACCCTACTCTGCTAGTGTCAACTGCATTTTTTCTATTGAATTTATTTAGTCTGGGTTTACCACAATGTGCTTTTCTACATCAGCTGCCTCTCTAAATCTCTCTGACAAGGATTTTTAATGGCAGGAAAAAGGGTCTAAGCAAAACTAGTAACTAAATTTTCACTTCTTAAGCTTCTAGAAAGCAAAATCAAATGTGGGCTTCTCTGATGGAATTTTAAACCACTCACTAAAATGAGAAACTTCCAGCTCCATTAGCAGACACTTATAAAATGAACACTACCAGATGGATGCTTGTGTGCCAGGACCTGGCTGGCAACTCATCAATTCTAGCTTCAGAGGAAAGCCTTTATGTTAGCAGGAGCAGAGAGGTCTCCCTAACCCTCCCAGGCTGGTCCTTGCACTTGGACAATTCTTCTCAGGGAAGTCATTAGCACCCACTCCTGAAATAAGTACATAAATTGTTCCTAATTTCATGCATCTCCTTCCCTAACTAAATAAATGAATTTAGGGTCTGAAGAGCTATATATTTAATGGTTTCTTAATTCTGTGCCTTGTGAAGGCTGCAGAGATTTAAGGGAGGAAGTCCATCCTTTGGAATTCTGAAATACCAGGTTATTCACGTCTGGACCACAGCTAAGACTGGAAAAAAAAAAAAAAATCTCAATTTTTAAAGTTGACTAAAAGATATATTTCCAGAAGAAAGACTGATCTTCATGTAGGTAAATATTCCTGCTATAAAACAGACTTCTAAGAGCAGTAGTATACATTCAGCCAGGAGCATTGCTAAGGGAATTAGTATCCAGTGACAACAACCTGGTGTTTGAAATACTAGGCACACATAATGAACTCACTTGAGAACAATCTTCATAGATAAATACCCATAAAATGAATGTTTTCTGGCTAGTAAATAAATATGAAGACATTATGTTCCTCATGAACAGATAAAAGCTGTTTAAAAATGACTCATTGTAGACTGTTAGCTAACTCTCCATAGAAATAAATGTTCTCATGAAGTTTGCAGCCCATGTTTGCAGACTTATGTGGTTTGGATAAAGCAGATAAAAAGAAAATTTCTAGCAACACAGGAAAGCTAAAGCTTTCTGAAACTTTCTGATCTTTCTGTGCTAGTCATTTTTGTTCAGTTACAAAAGTTTGTGATATTTTTTCCCTTCCTGAAACCGTCTGCTACTTAGTCATGAGGCTTTGTTGATTCCAGTCCTTTCATATTGTACAAGCAGCTATAAGTTGAATGCAAGGAAAAGATCTTCTTGCATATCCAAGGGACATTTTCTGATGTCATGGCCCAGATAGGGCACCCAGGGAGACAGAGGTGGGACCCCCTTGATTTTTTAACTCTTTCTCAGAGAGGAGCCTACATGCAGCTGGATCCAACCTTATAGTGTCAGATATGGCCCTCCCCAGGAGACTGATTTACAGTCTGAGGTGATGCTTAGCTGGCAGATACCCCTTGATCAGATTAAGGTGAAGCAACACTCAAGGTCTGTATTTGAACATAATATTTAATTAAAACTAACTCATTCCAATTAGGAATAACTCATAAAAGCTGATACTTAGACTATTACATATGCTCAGGCTGTGCAGTCATAAAGGCTGATTATTTTGATCACAAAAGCATGCTCAAGCTGCTCAACCTGAGAAAAAATTGTGGCAAGCATTGTGTTACTTCAGAAAAGAGAAAGACAAAGCGAGAGTAGGAGAAGGAAAGTTAAGATAGGTAACAGAAAATTGCTGGACCTGGTTCCAACACTGGGACAACCAATGGGAGAGAGATGATGTCAATAAAACTCCCCAAGCCCAGCAGTGCAGCCCCTCATTTTATAGGCCTGCTTGAGTCATCACAGCTGAGCAGCTGGAATGGATTTCAGCCCTCTCTGCTCCTCAGTCATTTTCATTCTCAATCTTTATCATGATACACAGGACCCAGGCCATATGCAGCTCCTTCTTGTTGTCTCCATCCTCTCCAGCAGTCCCTCTGGAATGCCAGTGTGGGTCTGTTTGGTGTTTTACACCACTTCTCAGAATACACGTCCTGAGGACTGGTCCCTCACATCCTCAGCCTCTGGACTGCCAGAAAATTAGGTGTTCATACCTACACCATTACGCTTCTCTGGAACAATATTTTCACCTTCCAACATAGAGATGCTCCCACTCTAGTTTCAAAGGAAAAGCACTGTAACACTACTCCATGTAATTTCCCATATAATTTCCATGGATCTGCTTGGAGACAAGGGGGAAAGCTATGTGTCTGAATCAGCTCGACTTCACTCTCTGATCTGCCAGTGTCCCTCCTTTCCAAGCTAAAAGCCTTTTGAAGTGACCCTCTGAAAGAGCACACTTTTTCTGTTTTTCAAATAGAAGGTGAGAAATCTCATGAAATTTAAAACTTGGAATACTCAGAAGACCTCAGAATGGCTGCTAAAAATCCTAATAGTTGTATGCTCACATTAGTTTCATTACCTTTGCCTCTATTGCAGCAGCATGGGGATGTGCCATTGAAAAATTGTTGTGTTAGGATGGTGCCTATGAAAAAAAAACCCTTTTCTGTCTGTCTCCCAAGTAATAATTAGTTTTGATGACTGTGATATAGTGAGTAATGCTCCTGAACTGAGGTTATTTATAGTAGTGTGTTGGTGATAGCCTCATTGCTCCCTATTAAATATAGCTTACAACTTTACAAATAAGTACAGATAAGGACTAGAAAAACATATTTGCTATCCAGCTGTTTTGGGGAATTTAATATTGAATAGACCTCCTGGTGTACCCAGTCCACTTTGACTTGTTATCACAGGCATGACACTCAGTAATACATTCTCTGTTACAGAAAATATGTCTTAGATCTTCAGCCCAGGACAGTTTTTCTCAGGATACATTGGGTTAGTGTTTCACACACATACTTTTCTGTTACAGATCTCTCCTACTGTCTTGTCTAGATTTATTTATAGTTTGATTCTGTTCCAATGTTATCCAGTAGCTTACATCATTTTATTCCTGTACATTACTGACATGAAGTCTTTGGATAATGAACTGTAGGCAGGGATGATATTCCTGTCCTTGGCTTCTCTAGTTGGGGTGCAAAACAACAAACTCTGCTGTGGTAGAGTTGACCAACCCCTGGTCACCTTAAAGACTCTTTGTGCCTCTTCCTATTGATCTTTCATCACCCTGGACAATCAGAAGGACTATCCACAGGATTTAACGTGAGTTTTTCTGAGTTCCTTTTATAAAGGTACCTTGTACAAGACTTCACTGGAAATAACTTGTCATAGGGTGCTTTTTTAAAGTATTTTGGAACTGAAAAGGCATAAAGTTCTTCTGAGCAATGGAAAACACTCTAACCAGTGCATGGTTCTATCTCTTCTTTCTGTTTGCCACCTGATTGTAACACTAAAGCTTGAATAAGAGAAGCAGATGCTATTTTTTACCTTAAGCATGGTTCTGTGTAGATAAAAACATGAACAGTTTTGGGTAGTCTCAGACAATTATAAACCTAATTAATAACAAGTATTAAGTTTTTGCTCATTCTTGCCTTGTACATTAAACCATTAATGCGTCTACTTCTATTTTACAACAAAATGAATCATATATAATCTACACTAATAATAAATATTTCTAAGCACTTACGTAGTTATATCAGAAGCTTCTAATTCTCCTTTATGTGAGCTGTAAAGCACAGGGAGATGGTTTCTATTTATAAATTCCAGGACAGAAACTTTTTTGTCAGGAACTGAAATCAGATCCTGTATGCATCTGTAGGTTTCATGTGGTTTCTTAGACCACTACTACCATCTACACTGGAAATCCTTATCCTCCTTTCCTGGCTGAATACAATCTGAGCTTGCAAGTGCTGTTCAGGTTTCAAGTATGCAGCCAACTGAGCTGTTCTTATCCTTTGTACTCTGCCTCCTGGTAGAGTGGTTACAAACATCTGGAAGCAACGGGGCATGAAAACAAGTGGGTTTTTTAAAATAGATATTATTTTAACTGCTCCTTCACTAGTTGGTTGTTTTGGGTTTTTTTGTTTTTTTTTTCAACTACTCCTCTGTCCTCTAGTCTGCAGAAGATGGGTAATACTTTATATCAGCTTCTTTGGTGTTTAGTTACACATTTTCCACTTGCACTGCTTCAGACTGCCGGTGTTACACTTCAGCCATCGCATTGTCTGCCAGGCCAAGAGTCTGCTGCCAGTATGCAGCTTGGGGGCCAGAGGCTTACTCACGTTCCCAATAATGCCCAGAATATTGTTCAAGGAAGCAGAGGGTTGGCATCAGTAGAAACATACATCATATGTCTTGGATGCTGTGCCAGAAGTGAAAGAAAGACTGAAAACAATTATACCAGGAGGCAAAGGATATTAACCACAAATATAGCTGAGTCCCTGCTTTTATATTTCTGTGGTGTGGAGGCTGACAAAGCACATGCTGGTGTTCCAAGAGCTGAACTCACTGATCCCTCCCCGTGACACTGTTTGCCTACAAATGAGAGAGGACAGGGAATAGGAAGCTGCAGGGAGTGAGATTTCACCTGGGAGAAAGGGAGAGGGTTCACCATCAGGCTGTCCCACCAAACATCCTGGGAAGAATCATCCAGGACTCCTACACAGGTGGGTTCCCAGGCACACATAGGGTGGGAATGGAGGAGTGGGAGCTGCAACACAGCACACCATCTGCATCCTATTGTATTGACAGATGCCTACATCCAAAGACAAGGTGGCTAATGAAATCCACGGGTATTTTATAACTCTCTGAGGTATGATGGGCTGCCCAAGGATTTATACAGCTTTTCCCTTTCCTCTTTCCATCCTCCTTCCAGGGCTCCTTGTTGGCTTCTGTCTTTCTTCTCTCACTCCTCTCGTGGTATCTTTTGTGGTTTGTCCACACTGAAGCATATGAGAGAGCTGAGGTCAAAAATGGAAGCTCTGTTTATAAATCTTATCCTGCCACTGCTTTTGCAGGGAAAAGAAATGTTATCTTTACTTCAGACTTTCAATAAAGTCTTAAGAGAAAGCTTTTTGCAGTGATCTTACTTTGCTATATTCAACTGTCTTGTGGGCTGAGACCTGCAGTTCCAAGAGAGGTAAGTTCAGAAACAAAAAAAAAAGGAAGACTACAAAAATGATGCAGAGTGCTAGCTAGGGCCTTGCAATGCAACAGTGAATGGGAGAAAATACTTTCTTATTTTTCCTTCCTCCAAGGAATAAAGATAATAAGCAGGATGTCTATGCAGTGTTTGGGGATCCAAAAGTTGGCCATTTCACCTTGGAACTCAAGCACATCTGAGTCACCAAGAGGGAAATGAGCAGGAATGCATACAACTGCTGTGAAAATGCTAAGGAGGAGTGTTGAGCTTTGAGTGCTTCCCAGTGGTGCAAGAGAAAGGGCGGAAAAGGATGTAGGATAGTTTATAGCAACAAGAAATGAAGAGGAGAGTGACCCAGGACGCTGTGCAGGTTCTGCATGGACCCCAGTACTAGATCCCATGTCAAGTCCAACACACATGAAGATCCTTGCATGCAGCAAGTCACCTAAGAAGACAAAGTCCCTCTGGTAACTCAAGTTCCTCTGCTAGTATTCGACCAAATGTAGAGAGCTCCTCAAGCCTTTGCTCCCGATCTGAAATCTGAGTGTTTCTTAGGAGACAGATTACTCAGGAGCTTCCAAGAAGGAAAACAGCTCTTGTTCTCCTTGTCTCCATGCGCTTTTACAGTGCATGGTGCCTGTGCTTCCAAAAAGAAGTTGAAAGGGGCAGAGATTCTGTATTCATTTGCCTGTTCTTTGACATTACACAAATACCTTGGGAATGGTTTAATTATTTCTAATATGTATTTTAATTTTACTTATTGCACTTCCTGTCACACTGCACAATTTTTTGGCTTATAATAAGGATAAGCAGACAGATCAACTAACTACACATTGATTTTTCTTCCCCAAATATAACTATGAGTTTAACAAAATTTTGTTTGGCATTTACTGTTCTCATTGTGCCTATGTTTAGCATAGATTGTTACTTGTAATGAAATAAACTACCACTACTATGCTGAAAGTTTTTATTAAAATATCAGAAAACTGTAAGAAGTGTATGTAAGTCAGTTAGATGGCACTCCAAGAACATAAACTAGAAGTCACTGACATTGCCAATGATATTTTATATGGTAAGAAAATCAGCCTGCACCAATGCTGTCCATAAAAATATTCAGGCACAAAAATCCTTATAAAGATAAGTGGCTCCTTCATCACTGGATGATGAACTTAACCCCCCCCAGATAATACTGCAACCAGTTTAAAACAGTATAGTTTAATGTAGTATGATGTGTTCCACAATAAAGTAGAACCTATACAGGAAAAAAAGTACTTTCATTTGAGAAGAACCACCCATCAAATCACCACTGTTTCTCAGGAGATGAGCACAGGAGACATTCTGAATTTTCATTTCCAGTATTGAATCTGTATTTGTGTTGCTAGTAGGAAAGACATGAAGATGGATGCTTTAATCATTTACACAAATTACCAAGGACATCCATAGGAGTCCAGAATTCAGCTCATTTTTCTGTTTAGTGTTTTTCTTGGATTTCAAATATATCACAGAGGGCACAGCAGCATATCTCCATAAATGTAATGTTTGTAATAATTACATTAGCTCTGAATGGTAGCTCTAGCTTGTCTCCAGAATAAATGCTGAAGTTTCTAAGAATTTGATTAAATTATCTGTAGGGCCTCCTATCTTACATGCTCCTTAAGCAATTTTGTAAGGAATGGGAAATGCACCCCTAACACGTGTTCGTAGCTATGTAGTTGGAGAAGAGTGCTTGCTGCATGACCTCCTCAGACCCCCAGCTTTATGAACTTTCCTAGTACTTCCCAAACTGGTGTATCAATCCTGTATCTGGGATAGCCTGAGCCCAGCACAGCCAGGCAGGCCCTTGTGCTTATCAGCTTTGCAGGAAACAATTTTGTGTATTCATTTGTAAACCAGCAATTGCTCGGAGCAGCCTGGCATCTTCATTCTCTCAAAAGCAGCAGCATTTCCACATTTCATTTGCCACATCTGGCAGGTAAAGATATTTCATAACAGCATCATGGGCCTGCAGCACCAATAATCTATCATTTGGAACATGGAAATAGAGCAGACAGCTCTAGAGGTGTGAAATCCCTCAGTTATGAGGCATAGGACAGGCTGTATTTCCATGAAAGTCTAGTTCCTCCTGAGGTAGCTGGAGTCATCTCATGTCTAATGAATTATCTGATCCCACACATTCTCTTGTACCAGAAGTGATGAGCACCAGCCAGTAATAAGAGGGTGAAACCTTTCTACTAAATCTGTCCTTAAAGTGTTTGAATAAGAAAAGAGACTATAGACTAGGTCAGGATTACTGATACTGAGTCCTTATAAATTGTCTTCTTTCCATCTGGAATGGTTTGTCTATCTAGAAGAAGATGTTATTATTTGTGAAGAAAATGAAGAATATTCACAACATCTGCATTAGACCTAGTTTTGAAAAAGGTATTTATGTCATGTATTTCTCTATTGCATCTTACACCTGAGCTAGGGGATCACTGCACCCATAGAGCAGCCAATTTCTATTCCCTTCCAACTACATGAAACGAAGGATGAGAGATTAAAGCAGGATGAGTTGCTAGCATCTGGTTGGCCAATCCAGCATCCACCTTGGGGATTAGGTTACTTGTTTTGTTTGTATTTCATTTGTGTTATCCCATTTTAATATCACAGTATTTCTTCTAAATATCCTATGTTCTACCTAACCTACACCTTTATTAGTATGATAAATAAACACATTACACCAGTCAGTTATTTAAGAGATTAAATGAAATAAAATAAATCAATACATCAAAGTTTTCAGTCTCTTGCTGAACTTTTTTTCTTCATGAAGGGAAGCTCTACTTTGTTTTTCCAGAACCATCTTCTCTCTTCAGGTCTTGTCTCCAAGGTCTTGCAACACCTAGATTTTGGCTTTACCTACCAGCACCCTGCAGGGTTCAAATATTATCCTTTTTTTTTTTTTTAATTTTAGGTGTCTTAAATATCTAAGTTTTTTTAGCTGATATTTTGCTGACTAAAATCTTTAATGTATTTCTGACTCAACAAGGTTAGAAGATGGAGGCTTTTTGATAAGTTCCTTTGATACTTTGTAAAACATGGAATGTGCATTTCAGAAACTGTTCCTTCTATTTTAAATTGAAGGTGAGATTAGGAAGCAAAGGAGATGTGTCTGGAATAAGAATTTATGAATAATATTACCTTATTGTAGTCTAACCATTCCCTTAATGCAGTTATCTATTTATGCAAATTTTCTCTACAATAAATGATTCTTTAGAATTTTTTTCTGGTACCTGTGCAACATTTGTCTTTGATTTTTTATCTACAAATGCTGTTTCCTCATAAGTAACTTGTTAATATTTTTTTGACTGTTAATAAAGAGTTGCCTTTGTTAACATTATGGGACAGTGATTTCCGTATGTTTTATAGATAGCTTTCAAATGCATTTGTTGGAGAATGAGAATCATATGCATTTATGAACTTCTAGTGGACATCAGTATATTCTACAGGACAATTTTTAGAGTTCAAGAGGCAGTGACACTGTGTCATTGAAAAAGACAGTCTCTGTATACAGGCTATTAACTTTCACATACAGTTTTTTGATCTTGCTCTCTCTCCAGGACTGTATCAGCAATCTTTATTCTGCTTTTAATCCTAATTCATGATTTGTGCAACATTCCCTATGAAGACATATGTCAACTGGTGACAGTTCTGTTTCTGGCAGCAAACCAGCCTCTCAAATTGTATTATTTTTTCTGTTGCAAAGATTCTAATCCATCACGTGTTGCTGTTTAGTCCTGATTGCCCTTAAATTGACTTCATCTTGTTCAGGAACATAGCTTGCTATTTCCTGAAGTACAAGTTAATAATTGTATCTAATCTGAGCATAGTTTTATTCTTTCTTTAACTTCCGTTATTTTTGAGTTGCAAGACAACATTAGTGTTTTCTACTGCACAAGTTTTATGGGTTAAGAATTTTATTTAATGAAGTCCTAAGCAGTTAGCTTTGGCCATTACTGTATGCTCCAGTTTCCTAAGTTAAAATTTGTATATAGTTTCACATTACTTCTGGGCTTTGTTTAATCTCACCATGTAGAAAATATTTATTGTATTCTGCCTCAGGGTAATACTGCTGGCAAACAATAGTGTTGGCTATTCTATCTGCTTGGGTTGATTTGAAGCATATTTAGTAGGTATCTTGTATTTATATTATCTATTTGTGCCAGACATTTAAAATTTTTTCACCTTTTCACTGGAAAAGGTGCACCTTTTCTATGCAAATGCAGTTTTTCTGTAAAATCAAAAGCCAGTCTTTTGCAATGGGAAGAATTCAGACTAGGTGTGGTATACCTCCTCTTCTTTTACCAGTACAAAACCTGATATCTCCACCCATATGATCTCCACCCACTTTGCCTCATAATTTAAATGCAGCATACTGCTTTGGTCTGCCTTATGTTTCTTCCAGATGCCTTGGAAGACACTGTGTATACCTAAGATTTATGCATATATATCATGCAAAAATCCATTATTTTCAGTGCTCTTTTTGGCACTAAACCAGTTTGTAAGAACCTAGGGACAGAGCTACCTCTTCTCTGAGTCCATATGTGACTAAACACATTGGGAGCACTCAAAGAATAAGCCAACACACATTTGAAGAGCCTCCCTGTTAATGCTAAATGAAGTTTCCATAGTTAAACATTCAGATGCTATAATGCTCTGCTGAGGGAGCTGGGGGTGTTCAGTCTGGAGAAGAGGAGGCTCAGGGGAGACCTCATCGCTCTCTACAGCTCCCTGAAAGGAGGCTGGAGCCGGGGGTGCGTGGGTCACTTCTCCCATTGGTAAGACAAGAGGGCATGGACTTAAGCTCTGCCACAGGAGGTTTAGGTTGGATATTAGGAAATAATTCCTTACAGAGAAGGTGATCTGACATTGGAATGGGCTGTCCCTGGAGGCTTTTAAGAAGAGACTGAATGTGGCACTCAGTGCCATGGTCTGGTAACCAGAGTGATAGTGGATCAAGGGTTGGACTTGATGATCTCAGAGGTCCTTTCCAATACAGATGATTCTGTGAAATCTAAAATTTAGGGCTGTACTAATAACCTCACATATCCAGTCTATGGAATAGTGAAGTCAAAAGCCCTCTACTTTAGCATGTGTTTTATATGAGATTTTTTTATTTTTTTCAGATTTAGTATTCAAAAATACAAACTTAATAAACTTTGTCCCACGAAATCCAGTTTTCACTGGGCCCTACTGGACATTGGCACAGGTAAGGGTAATCACCAGCAGCCTGTTGACCTGTCCAGTAGCAAATATATCTCTGTTCCAAAAAGTATTGCTGGGCTTTCTTGGGACCAAGAGTATAGAGTTTTTTGCATAGCATTTTCATTTTTGGGAATAAACCTTTTTTTCATAACATTATGTGTATAAATCTGCAAGGTTTCATTTGTCACTGTAAAACACACTCCTAAAAGCTGAACTGGTAAAAGTTAGCTGAAGGGCAAATAACATCTTCACTTAGGTTTTGCACTACTCATTTAGCAGGAATTCAAAGCAGTGAACAAGCTTGCAGCCGCAGTGCGTTCCCACATGGGCTTCAACCTTTGTATGTTAGGGATTTCCTGCTGCAAAACCTTCCTTCTCAGGGTAATACCTAGCTGGCATAGAACTGTCCCACTGTTTTTAATAGGGCATTTTTAATCAAGAAAATCTAGAGAAGTATGACCTTTCACAGTCATGGTCATATTTTCCCCGACTTTTATAAGGGGTGCCCATCACAGCAGGGCATATTCATGCTGGATATGTTTAGACTGTAAGCTACCAAAAAAATCAAACACACAGTGAGCTTTAACACTGTAAGTATGTTCAGCAAATGGAGCTTGGTGGGATGAGAATAATTTTTGAACCAAATCCATTCCCAAGAGTAGCTCTTCTGTTTCATTGCCTGTTGCAGGCGCTTCTAGGGGTAATGGGTTGGAACGTTATCATTACAAATGATGCAAGCCTGAAGTTCATCTGGTAGGTTAACACAGGATGCAGGATGATAATTTCTGGCAGTTTCTCACTGTGTTTCTTCAAGCACAGAGGATTTGGATTGTGATAAATGCTAGTAAACCTTAGACAGCTGTCAGGTATGTTGATGGTGGGGAACTGAGTAGGAGAGACTGTATATGTTATACACTAAAACTGACTTTGTTCACACAATGATTTGCTCCAAATATAATTAAAACTGAGCCCAACCAGCAGTAATTTTTCACTCAGCTCTCACTTCCCATTTTGCTTCAACTGAGCAAAGAGGAGTTGGTGATCCCCTCTGACCTCCATTCCCTGCATCGAAAGCTTCTCTGGTTATGCCGAAATTATATGCCACTCACATTTGACATGGAAGGGTTTCACTTACTGTTTTTCTACCTTACATTTTTATCATCAGTGACATTGCTGCTAAGCCTTATGCACCTCTGGATGACATTTATGCAAATTATGAACTCGACCATTTTGTACATTTGCTAATAATTTGCCTACAACTGTACAGTTCAGCTTAATATATTCATACTGAGCACTGGGGAAAAGCTCGGAAGTGAGGGGCCAGATATCTGTTGCAGTCTACCCACAGTGACCTTTCTCAAGCTCTCACTTCTTTTTTAAGGCATGAAGCAATTAAAAATTGCCTTTCTTCCAAGGAAAGGCTATGTAGCTTGACTCTACAGTAAGCACAGCAGAAATGCAGAAGTGGTTCCAGCACTGGGCAGGAGAGGGAGTATCAAAATATGTAGCTGTTGCGCCAATCCAGCCCCTCTCCCTTTTGCTCCTTAAGCCAGGCATGCATGTGTAAAGTCACACATATACTCTCCTGCTCTTTCTATCCCTCCTCCACCATCACTTATTACTCTGACCTCTGTTTACCTGTTTCTATGTCTCTGTTACAGGAAGGTGCACAGTGAAATGTTGATACTTAACTTTAAGGTGACATAAGTAGCATCCTTTTGATGTGGTTGTCAGTGAAGGAAAGTACCTCCTTAGAGGTGTACACAGTAATCATCTTAAACATGCCTGATAGAAGCTAATTAATGTTTAAAAAAAAAATCTCCCATGAAAATATATAGTTTGCAATGGAACATGCACTATTTGAAGTAAATCTACACAAATTATAACTTTGTAAAACTTGTCTGTAATGGTGAAATGCAGTGTGGGTGTAAACATATCTGGTTTTGTTGGGGTTTGTGTTTGCATTTTTATTAATACATCTGTAGGGTTTTTTCCCAGAATAAAACACACGTATATTTAATATTGGGAAAGTCATCAGAGACAGGGACTGTGCTGCTAAAAATTATCTTAAAGGAAATTTTTTAGAGAAAAATGTGAATCCGTGCATTGTGGAATTCCCTTTAAAAAACTTTGCCTGTTCTATATTGACTTTGATACAGAGGCTAAACTACATTTAAATATTTTACAGCAATACTGCCTTTAAATGGGTTATAAATAATTCACTCAATAGCTGAACAGATGTCTCTGTGGAGTGCAGACTCTCTATGTCTTAATGAGTAGATTTAATAGAGTAAAACAAACTTCCAAGCTTTCGTTTATTGGAAGACAGATGACAGGAAATCTAACATGCTGCTAGTATAGAAGAAACAGATAAACTAGCAATAAAAGCAACAGGGAGTGCCTAGATATTTTTTTGTTATTATTTTAGAGCAGCCAAATTGCACAGTATCATGGCCAATACTATTTTGTTCTCACTTTTATGTTTAGAGGAAGCATTGATTTTTATTTTTCCTGCAACAGTTTTCACACAGAAATGGGAAGGACAAGAATTTGCTTTAAACAGAACTTGAACAATTAAAAAAACTCTATTCAAAACCCAGAGTACTTCTGAAAAATTAACATAACAAAAATTCTTCATGACTAACTTCAAAAGATCCTCCTGCTGAAGTAGAGACACAATGACAGCAGAAGCATTGCTGTCCTCTGCTACTGGAACGCCTGCTAATGCTTTCTCCAGACATCCAGGATCCTTCTGCACTGCTGTGGGTCAGCAGTGTTCAGAAAATTGGGTAAGAACTTGGAATCAGGACAAAAATACAACCTTGCGATGGAAAATATTTTCACCCTTATCCCTTCACCCTCTTAAGTTGGTTGTTTTGAAATCTTTAAAGTCCTTATATTATAAAAAATACATGTCTGGAGATAATCTAGATTTTCAAGTTTTAGAAATTAATCTACCTTCAATGATTTAAAAATGTTAAGAAAAAACAAAATTCAGAAATGAGATGATCACTCCAGATTCCTTATCTTCCCTTTCTCCACTTAACATTCACATAACATGAAATTAAAAAAAAACCCAAACTCTAGTTATACCTGATCTCCAATTTTGTTGCTGTGCCATTTTCCCTATTCTAACTTCATCGTTAAATCCCTTATTTTGGGTGAAGATTGTAGGTCTTCACGTAATTGTATACTGTAAGACTTCTGCTTGACACTGCAAGTCTTTTCCCCATATTTATAAAATTCTTGAAGCTGTTTCTACTAAGAAATGTAACTGTTACAAAAGCAAATATTTCTTTATAAAATCTTATGGTCTAAGTGTGTAGAATTGTATCATCCAAAAGGGCATAGTAATATAATACTTCTGTGAACTTCTCAAACATTTTTTTTTTCCCACTTAGAAAAAAAATGGATTGAAAAATGTAATAATTCCAAATAGAAATCCAGATTTTAAACAAGCGCTAGTTCCTAGTAGCTGTCTGTGTATTTTTGGATAGCAGGTCTGAACAGACATCCAATAAACCCTCAAAGGGTAGGCAAAGCCCCAAGCTTTCACTTTTAAGAAGAATGACTTTGAAACTTTCATACTGCTGAAAGAAATTTGACTATACCAAGTGTTTGAAGTGGAAAGCTAAAAAGCAAACCAGAAATAACGACAATTTATTGTTCGTTTGTTAATAATTATTATTTTTATTATTATTTTAAAGTCTATTGGCTTTTTATTATCTGGGAGAGGGATATGGAAAGTTACTTTGATTGCAGCCTTTATCAACACTAAGGCAATTTAAGACACTCCTTTATTCGCTCTCTTTTTAAGATCAGCCTCTGAGGGCAAGCAGCACAAAGTCTCTTTTAAGAACAGTAAATAAGAAAGGTGCAAGGTTGTGAAAAGTCAATGAAGTCCAATAAAACCACTGCTGTAGTATCAAAGGCCTCCAGAACTTCTGAGTAACTCAGACTGTACTTGCCTGGAAAACATGACCTGTGAGTAAGAATATAGGAGAAACTGTCTCTGAGCATGTAGAATTTCTGCCACTCTGCGAGATGCATCACGAGGGGCATTCATGGATACCAAGAGCCTGAAATTTTGCAAGGCCACTCAGGTTCCCTCCTAGCTCATCCCTGTACCCTCCCAAAAGAAGCTGCCTCAACAGAAAAGGCTGCATGTAATGATGTAACATTGCAAGTTAGAACCCTTCACAAAGTGTATTTTCAGGGGAATACTAAAATAAAAAAGCTTTGCTGCTTTTTTTCCCATAGTGTTTTTGTTTGGTTGGGTTGTCTGGTTTTTGTTTTTTTTTTTTCCATGCTATCCTTTGTTAAAGTCTGACAAAAGTCTTAATTCAATGAAGTAGTGTTTCAGCACTGTTGTCCCACTGTTGTCCAGACCTGCTCTATATACTGAGTATACTGATATTTTCTGCTGTGGAACCCTGGTCCCCATGTATCAGACCTCAGGACCCTTTGTAAGCATATTGGAAGGTTTGTGGGAGCCAAGCCAACCACGTCCACAGAGCAGCTAATGTTCTTTTATTATCAGATCTCTGTCAGCCTGTGCCCCAGTGCCATGTCTCATCCTCTAGATTAATTTTCACAATTGCTGCTTGCATCACGGGGAATTTTGAAATGTATGTACCTAATTTAATTCCCTGTTTTCTCAGTATACAAGAGATGTAATTTAAGAAGGTTGTACTCTCTCAGCCTCTGTAGGCTGTTTTCCAAGTTCTGGCTAGCAGTCATGAGTCCTGAACTTATGTATTGCAAGCACAGTTTAATGCAATGAGGTAGAAAATATTCTGCATCTGTCCTGACTCGACCAGACTTCCAAGTTCCTTATCTTAAGCAATGTGTGACATTTGTTGTAATGTGCACTTATTCAGCTTGGCACTGTGCTGGAAAGGCTGTAGTTTGGGTTCACACTTACACACCTGTCTCAGTGTTTAGCACAAGCAGTTGTGGCTGCCGGTGCCAGTCCAGGATTGCTGCAGAGAGCAATCCCCATCTCTGTGCACAGAATCACAGTGCACACTCTAAAATTTGTAATTTTAGACACATGGAGACACATGAAGAATTCAGTCTCGGTGTATCTTTGAATTTCGTAGGTAACTTCTGTTGTCACTTTTTGAATTTGACAACTTTTTTTTGTTCTTATTCTGAATGAATCTCCTGTACAGTTCTCTCTATTAGAAACATTCTCAAATATATTATTTTATCATAAATAAATAAATGTGTTATTTTATCATAAAGCATGTTTTTCATATTTCTGATGCCTGGTAACAAAAAGTATCATTGCCATTGTCAATTGATGTTGAGCTTATAATTTTGAAAAATTTAAATTGTTGTAGGTCAATTTTTTTACTTTTCACCTAGAATAATAATGTCTATTCTTCAAATAAAGGCATTGATTTTAAAGTAGCATAAACCAAAGTTTTTTAACAGATGAGAAATTTAAAATTATGTCAGCCATGCTTGGATTAGATTACTGAAGGAATAAGTGATAGTAAATGTTATCACATGTCTACAGACATAACTTAATGAAAGATTGCTTAGTTTTTCCTCTTAAGGGTCTCTATATTACGCATTTTTATTTTTAACAGTATCCCTTTTGTTTCTCTGATTATACTCCAAGAAATCACTTGTCACTAATCAGGTTGGGAGCATGTTGCCGTTATTATTTGCCACAAGATTAGTTCAGATTTTCATGAAAATGTAAGCAGCGTGTTGTGAGGATTTCCACCCCCCCAGCACTCTCCCCAACCTGTGCCACCGTTCCTCCTCCACAACAACATCCTTAGAGGAAATCTGGGATGGGTGCCAGGTCATCCCCATTACCAAAAACTCAACTTTGTTTTTCACTGAAGTAAATGGTGATAACATTACAGTTTTCTCATCACCGAGCTGACAAGCTGGCTGATGAAATTGCCTGCTGTGGTTCTCAGAGAGCTGCCTTCAAATCAACCTCTGCAAGGCAAGGGGCAGCTTTTTAGCACAAGCATCCAGAACAGTGGTCAGGACTCTGTCGGCAGCAATTACTGAGGTGGTCCTTCTGCTCTTGTCAAATTATTTTGCAGCCTGTGGATATTTGTGTCTACCTTTGTCCTCAGTTCCCAGATAGCAGACAGGTCTTGTTATCATCTGGGGCAAACCTGGAAATCAAGACTTTTCTCTCTCCTGGGGTGTTTGTTTGTTAGCTGTGCTGTAAATGTCTCCAGCCAGTTTATCCTAGCAGGTGGGGAAGCATTTAGCTTCCCATTTAAACAATGAAGTAAATGACAGAACTTATTTGGCAACAATACAGTTTGCACCATTGAATGGACAGAAGTCTGTTCACACATCTCTTGGTGAATTACACCCCCACTGAGAGTCTCTGTGAGGATGCCTTCCTGTAAACAACAATACTCAGACACTCTGGGTACAGGAGAGGAAAGAAGGGAGGAAGATATTGCAGTCATCTTGCTTCTATCTTAGAAAATGGAGAAAATGACAATTGAGAACTAATTTTTGTGAATTTTGTTTATCCATGATACAGACCCAGTCCCACTTGTCTTCCTGGTGTAGTTGATTTGAAGCTGAGTTCAATATTTAACCGTGTTCAGTAAGCAGAATTTATTACTTTGTCATATAGGGTGAGAACAGCTGGAAGAAATCTGTGAAATAATTGGCACACAACTAATCATCAGATGATTATCCCAGCTGAGCTCTTCACAAAATAATTGCCAAAATACTTTAAATGTGTGACCATATCAGTGCTTCACAAATTTTTGCTTTTTTATACTGCTCAATTTTCAGTCTAGAGTGTTTATTATGAGATAGGCAAGGTTCCTTCACCCAAGATTTTACAGATAAGGCTCAATAGTACAAAACCAAACCAACACAAACACAATCATTACTTTTCACCTATATTTTCTTAGATTATTTTTTCCTGGAAACCTCTGAGTGCTTTAGAATGAGAAGAAATTTGTTTTAACCCATTATAGCAACTGTGCTCCGGTGGGTCAAGGGTTGGACTTGATGATCTCTGAGGTCCCTTCCAACCCGGCTAATTCTATGATTCTATGATTCTATGATCTTATCTGTGTATCTGTGTGGATCAAGATGAAAAATTAATACCTTTACTGAACAAAAATAAAACCAAACATTTCTTTCTTGTAATGAAATACAAAATCATTTTAGATGTTTTAGCCAAGATATTGTCTTCCTTCTACAAGATAATACAATGTTTGCTTATGACCGATTCTTTAAAATCTCCCTTCAAACTCCTTAAAAAGTTTTTGTGTTTTTTTTTAACAACTTCTTTAACAATTCTCTGCATACACAGTTTTCCAGGTGAATTTCTCCAGTCCTTTTTTCTCATTTTATGCCATAAAAAAGGCATAAATGAGGTGTAATATGAAGCATTTTATGTAGTTTTTATCTTATTACCAAAGAGGAAAGAAAATATTCACCTTTTTGTTGTTCAGGTTTGCACACAGTATTTCATTGTGCAATTTATTTAATGTAAGAATTCAAATGTTGTTTTAAAAAGATGCCATATAGCTATACTCACCATAAATTCTTGTGAAGTTTTTTTTACTTTGCAGTTCTTGATGCACTATTTTCAAAATACATATGACCTGTCAATCATAACAACTCATATCAGGAGTGAAATTCGTAATAAATATTTGATCATATGAAAAGTGATTAAATAAAATATAGAATTCATGAATATGTGAACTGTTGATATACAGTAACCATCATCTCAAATATAACCCTGACTTTTTTGGGAAGAAAAAACCACGGGTTTCCAAAGCCATCAAATTCTCTGCCCTTGACTTGCCAATGGTGAAATTGTTTTCTAAATCTGCTTGGATTTACCTGATTCATTTAATTCTTTTGATGAGTTTTTTTAAAATTTCTGCCTTATTTAAATCAAGAACTGTTTTGGCATCTAAGCACCAGGCTTCTGTCTCTATTTGAATGGTCTTTTAGTGAGAAGTGCTCATCAGTTTATTAAACATTTTTCATAAATGTATTAATTAACTAAGACTGTAGCAGGAGGATTTGATTCCTCTGCTGCCTGAGCCTGCCTAAGTAAGCCAGATCTGGAGCTGGCAGGAACTGAGGTACAAAATGCAGTATTCAGTCAAACCATCAGTCACATTTTCTTGCAGGGTTAAATGCCTTTGATGGGTTGTGTCATCTGTGACCCCTTCCACCAGCCCAAGCTCCCATCTCAGCCATGTTTTTTCTTAGGAAATCCATATAAAAGCCCCATTGTCAGAGCCCCTTTTCATTCTGATAAGAAGCACATAATGAAACCGTGTTTCACAGTGGATCTTCAGGACTGTCTTAGCAGCTCACGAGTCATAAGCAATAGGGAAAAACCCAGTAACATGAATATCTGCCACCAAGCAGTATGTGGGAATTCCATTTATGCTGAGTTAAAAGGGAATTAAGTTTTTCTTAATGCACTGTGAAAATACGAGGTATGAGAGCTGCGTGCTGTGCGTATGGGGAAAAGCTCCTAGGAAGGGTTTGTTGGGTTTGTTATTACCTCTTATTCTAGAGCTTTGTGTAAGTTTGTCAGTATGTTGTTAGCTCCATCAATAATACACCCAAATTAGCATCATGGTTATTTTTATAATGTGGAGAGTGTCTACCAGAAAATAGACATCACTCCCTTCATTTGTATGCAGCCAGCCATTCAAATCAGGACCTTGTTCTGTTACATTTCATAAAAGTAGAATAAGGATAGATTTCTGATTTTACTCAGGTCTGCTTTTTGAAATATCTGGAAAATATATGGTGTATGTGTGGGTTTTGTTACTTTGCTTTGGCTGTGATGGAAGGAATTTTATGTTCCAGTTCAAGATACAAACTGGTGTTTCTAATAGAAATGTATTCATGAATCTCACAGAAGTCTTTTTACTGGGTACAAGTTCTCTCCTCTTCTTGCAATGTAAACCTTTCAGCATTGTGCAAACGCATTAGGGACAGAACTTGAACCTAAATAATCACTTTTCATTTTCACAGCTGAATCTAGTGCAAACAGTAAAATTGTGCAAATGATGAAAAGCAATTAAAGCTATTATCTTAATAATATGTACACACATGAATAGTTCCATCAAACACAAAAGAGCTAATTTACTGCATGAATGTCATAGCTATTTGACATGCTTTCAATGTTAATAACAGCATGGAATATTTTAAATAATTATTTTAGCCTTTGAACAGTGTGTTTGACTGCACTCACACTGGCACAGTGCTGCTGTTTCTTCTGACCTTGTTTGCAGTAAGCTTTGTGTGTGTTGATTAACATACAGAAGCTTTTGGGAACTGCAAGGAAAAAACACCTTGATTGCAAGTCATGAGGAAAGCTGTACTATCCCTGCAAAGAATGGATAAAAGGACTGAAGTCTTACAAAGATAAATGAATAGGAATGAGTTGCTAAAATGGATGCCTTTTCACATGAAGTATGCTTAAAAAAAAGTGAGTGATAAGAGTGCCATTTTAGGAGTACATGATCCCTTTTTCCTAACAGTCTAAATAACAGATAGCAACCTCAAAGTTTTATTGATAGTATTTTCAGTCCTTCAAACAACAACAAAAAAAAATCAATTCAAGAAGGGTACTAAATCACAAAGAGCAGTTCCTCAAATTTTCCTGTATACTCAAAGTCTTACTAGGAATAAATCTGTAACCTTCTGGTCCTTAGAAAATACTGTCTGTCTTAGTAAGACTACCTATGGTCAGGTTACATGTGAAAAAAATACGAAGTATTGTTTTCTTTCTTATTTTTGCCTGAGTGGCAGAGTAATAATCTGAGGAAATAAGAATATTTTCTCATTATAGAATATTTCTTTATATTTCTCTCTGCTTCCTTCATACTGTCTCCTTGGTCTGTGATACGTAGAAGACAACCATGTTTCCTCCTGAATAATATCTCACCAATTGCTTTCATAAGGGGACCTGATTTTCATCACACAGAGTGGATTGTCCCTAACATTTATGCTGAGCAACTTGGGCAAAAAAAGTTCTGTAAATGCTACAGAGTCTTAGTTTCTGTCCTTATGGGAATGCTTCTAATGCATAGTGCAGAGGCACACATAGCCTTCTGACTTGGATGTGCCTGTGATAAGCCAGAAGCCTCTGGGGTTTAAGAGAAAAAGTCTTGCTCAGATTCTCTCTCTTCTCTGAAAGTCCTCAATGAAAAGGCTGTGAGGTGTGTGCTTTCAGTGGAGAAACATTTCTGGAGTAAGTGACATGAATCTCAGAATTTCCAACACCAGGGACTTTTCTACCCTGATTCTTTTCCTGACTCAACCTGACAATTTGCAGTCTATCTTCAGACGAGACCACAGATGTTATAGCAAGATAGCTCCATAGCATACTGAGTTGTGCTGTCTTGCAAAGTAAAAAATAAAAGACAGATAAAGAAGTAACATGAAAGATGGGACTTTCAGTACAACTGTCTGTTATTGATACTGCCATCTAGGTGAATTTTAAAAGACTGTGTTTTTTTTTTTAATCTCAAGAGCAAGTAACAATATTTCATTGCATTTCAAAGAGAAATACAATTGTAAGTCTTTGTAAAAGCAAAGTTAGAAATAAATTCCTGTCTCTAGTAGGGCAAAGTAAAGCTACCCTAACTCAGAAGTTCTTTTGGTGAGCATTGGACAAGTTCATATATTTGAGTATTGCTTCTTTTTCCATTGCTGTAAATATTACATTGAAGTTCATTCAAAGATCCAGATAAAGAGTCCAATAATTCTATCACCTGTGTGGTAGAAATATAAGGACTGTGTTGAAAAATGAGGAGAAAAACATCTTCCATTGAGAAGGGGGATTCCATTGGGATAGGGGATTCTAGGATCTTTGAGGAAAAGCTTACTTTTTAATTTACTTTACTTTGTTTGGCTTGAACAATAGTGGTAGCTATTTTAATTTCAGTATTGCTGGTATTACATGTATCCTAATATAATGTGGTTTTGCTTTTATGTCCTTGGTGTTGTAGCAAGTAAGAAAATATTTTGTTGCTAAAAAGAAAAGGGGAGTTAAAATTACTAACCATGGAACAAAGGATTAGCCAGACAGGGTGTTCTGATTTATTGCAAGGGTTTATAGCCAAATGGAAGGGGGAGGCTACTTGGAAGAAAACCAGACTCAGTCAGTTCTCTTACCTAAGGGAGAAAATTCAAAGTTCAGGGTTAAAAGTATACCATGAAGAAGACCTCGAGCCTTTCTCCCGATGACCCTCACCCATAACCACCAGGAAGTAGTACACATGTGTGAATGGGAGGAATTTTTATGATAATGAAGTCCAAGCCTGATGAGCCAAATCCTGCCTACCCTTGGAAACATCATGCCTATGTATAATTTAACTATAGAAGTTATTTGTGATGTACCCAAAAGGTGTGCATGCATATTGGCCAGGCATGCACCCACCATGTAATAAAGTATCCTTTGCTCCACTGGTTTTGTCCTGCCTGATGAAATTTATCTACAGTGAGTCATCTTTCTAACAGGTAACAAAAGCAATAGGATTGTAGTTAATTATTTGACCTTTTCCTAAATGTAAAAGCAAATTGAATGGAACTGGCATTTTACACTCGGTATGTTAGTGAATAGTCCATTCAGCATAGAAAGGAAATTTGTGCTGGCCTGGATGCCACATACCAACCATGGCCAGGTCAAAGTGCTTTTGCCTGGCAAAATTGGTTCCTACTGTACTTCTCAGAGTTCAGCTCATGCAGGTGTTATTGATACTCAAACCCATGCCTGTATCCATGTCCTACTGACCCATTCATCTGTTTCTTTCCACTGGTGCAGGGAGGTTAGTACAGCTAATAATTTGAGTACAGCATCATCAACAAAAGAGTTAACAGGTTTTAATGACAACCTGTATTACTGGTCATTACCAGTAATGGCATGAAAGCAAGAGGGAGAAGGACTTCCAATCATTTCTTAGGCCTGAAATCACTGAGGCACTGTAATTTGATACGATGAAGTACCTACCATTTTCACAGCAATACACTATAGAGTACAACTGCTCTTTAATTCCCACACACATAACTCAGAGCTAATGAAATTGAGTTTTCTTCTACTATTCTTCTGTGCTATTAGAAGAAAAAAAAAAAAAAAAAAAAAAAAAAAAAAGACCCTAAAGCACTTTGACAACAAGAGAGTAATGTACAGATGAAACACAGCCATTTTCTGCTCTAATGCCAGCAGGATCAAGAAGTTTCTAGCTGTGCTGTTTCCCTTTTAACTGAGAGGGTTTAAGTAGTGAAACATGTGGTATCCTAAGCAGGGAAATTGCAAGATAGTAGAAAAATGTTGGAGCTGTGATGCTCAAACTGAAACTCATGTGAAAGCTAGTCATCTGTGGATTTTTGTTACCATCTGTGTCTTCTTAGTTACTAATATTAATAGGATTATTTAACACTTATTTCTATATTGCTGTCAAAATACTATTTTAGAAATTATTATCATAGCATTCTGTAGGATGCATAAAGTAATTAGATGAATATCTGTTATGAAAAATATTTCAAGTCTGAGTTTTTGTACCAGGATTTGATGAATGATTGAGGTATGTTTCAGAATGCTCAACTAAATAGGAGAATGTCTGAAAAAGTTCGCTGGGTCATGCACTGTTACTGAGATAATATTGCTTATCTGTTCACTGTTAATTTTACTTTTTAAGTATATGGATTTTACAGCACTGTATATTCCCTGCAGCACTGTAGATGCAATGCATATTACTATACTTTATATATAGCTATGTACAGTTAATAGTATAGTCTAGATATAATGTAGAATATAAAAATACACTAGGAAAGCCTCCAAATGACAACTTTTAAACTACTCAGATTTTACAGATTCAAACAACCAACATACTCTCCAACTCTTTGTTTTTATTGCAGGCAAAATAACATGGTGCATCTGTGTCATGATAAAGGGTTAGTGAGAAAAGAAGTTTAATTTTGCTGCAGAATAGCTCAGAGCACTGAGCAGAGGCTGCTAACTATTCTAAAGTAAAGTCTGCACTAAAATCCACAGTGCTTTTAATCTGCAGGTTTGTACAGAAATGTTGCTGAGAGGTTAATTGTCTCATCGTAAAACTAAAAGCAGGTTACCCACAATCTCTTTCCATGAAAAATGTAGAATGAAATCCAAGAGTCATGTCCTTGTGTGCTACAATTGTATGGGAAAACAGAAATACATTTCAGCTTTCAGTTCTACCACAATATTAAGCCAAAAAAGTGCCTGTCAGATCGATTCCTGTGAAACGGGCCTGTGACTGCATATTTTATTTCTACATCAGTTTCTCTGATTTCACTGTAGACACTCATTCCTTAAAAGTTCTGAAAGAGATGAATATGAATACAAAACGTAAAGTAATACAAAACATAAAGTCGATTAGTGTCTCCTGTTTCATTTAAGAAAGAAAATCTGACACAGAGAGAGGGACTTCTCCTAGTTTCTACAGGAGGAAGAAATTAAATTTAAGACCAAATTCTCATTCTTGCTTTAAATTTGAAAGGACAGTCAATACAAGTGCATTTGGCAGACTCCTAAAACTTTTTTCCCTCAGCCGTACTTTTAGAAGTAGCATTCTCTTCATGAAATGTATATAGTTGGCCTATAGTTGTAAATGCTCTGAGGGGAAAGTAGGATTTTTCAGTACAGTTATAACATCAGAAGTTTTTGTTATGTGTGGATGAGTTAACAGCTTTGATTCAGATTAGGATGTCAAGCGAGGCTTCACACCATTTGCTTAGTGATATTGCTTTGGAAGCTAAGGCTTGGGGAAGCTGAGACAATAACAGTAGTTCTCTGAAAATCATAAATCCTAAAATTGAGAAAATGTGATGCTCCGTCCTTAGAAGAGATGAAAAATATTTATTAGATAACATAGGTGTTACTTGCTCTACTTAAAACATCTTCATTCAGGATCCTCAGGTCATCGCTCTCATAAATAGAGTAACAATCAGTAAAACAAATCTGGGGGCTTGTTTTCACAGAACTAAGACAACAGGAGGAGGCTGTAGCAGTAACAGTGTGGGCTGGTCTAAGATTAGACAGTTATTGTGAACAGTTTTCTAGAGGACTGATACTGATTTGTGTGTGACTTGGCAATAGCAGTAGAGAAATGCAAAATTTCTTGAAGATTATGGAGAAATACAAAGCCTGAAGCTTTCATTGTGATCTTATGTACTTTTTGCAAGGCTGTTTGCAATGTCTTACTCAGCAGTGTGCATCTGCAGTCATAAAAGAGAGATGGCCTCTTGTGTTCCAGGGGAGCTGAGGATCCACCTGAAGGCCATTCTGGGGGTCTGGTTTGACATACAAGTCTCTGTGGGATATCAGAATATCCATCCCCATAAATTCCTAAAGGCATGCTTGAGAATTAATCCCATCCTGGTGTCCTCAACTTAACCTCAAATATGTCAAACTACTTCGATCTGTAACTCACAGCATGATGTAATTGGCTCCATTGCTAGAATTTAGCATCTACTGATTTGTATCTTTCATTCCCTGTAACTCTGCTCATCAAGTCTGCCTTCTTGTCTGCTCTTTGAGGAGAGCTGTGGTGATACAGACATTCAATAAGGAGTCTAGTATAAAATATTTTGCTTTAAAATGCCATTGTTTGGACCTTCTATCCCATGGGAAGTTGGCTAGAACTTTATTTGGGTACATGGTTTATTGATTTGTTGTATTTTGCTTTCTGATTTGGTGTATTTTGCTTTCTGAGTTACTACTGCTTTTTCTAGTTACATTTCAGGCTTCTTTTATTAGAAAACGTGGAGGCATAACTGACTTCCATTCTGGTAGATGAAGGACTGGAAATACTGAGGGGATCTGGGGCATAAGGTGATGATCTTTTGGCTATAGTCTTGCAATTGGGAAGGGTAGCAGAAGGAAGGAGTAGAGGAGTATGATAGAAACAGGTGAGAGGGGATTTTTTTACTGAGATGAAGGACATGCATTCTATAAGAATGCATAGGTTCTTGCAGTGTCACTGAGGAACAGGCACTGTTTTCTGAGAGGAATTTAAAAATAGAAATATTTGTGTTAATATGATATATGGATTAGTAAATATGAGGAGATGGAACTGTGGAAAAGCTCTTTGTTCTTTCTTAGACAAACTGATGAAATATGGACTAAATAAATGGACAGTGAACTGGACTGAAAACTGTAGATGAACTACTTCTGAAAGGGTTATGGCCAGTGGCACAAAGTCCAGTTGAAGGCAAGTCACTAGTAATGTGCCCCAGGGTTCAATATTGGGGCTAATAGTTTAGTATCTTTGTAAATTACCTGGGTGATGGGGCAGACTGCTCACTAACCTTAGTGACTGCACCCTCAGGTGTTATAAAACTGAGAGGTGCTGTTGGCACACCAAACAGTTGTGCTGCTGTGCAGAGGGATCTCAATAGGCTGGATAAATGGACTGACAGGTATCTCAGGAAGTTCAACAAAGGGAAATGCAAAGTTCTGCATCTGGAGAGAAATAATCCCATGCATCAGTGTGTGTGAGGGGCACCCAGCTGGGAAGCAGCTCTGCAGAGAAGGACCTAGGAGTCCTGAGTTGACCAGTAGCTAGCAATGTGCACTCTTGGCCAAGAAACCCAACCCCCTCCTGGGCTGCTTTAGGCAGGACTTTGCCAGCAGAGTGATCTTTCCCCTCCACATAGCCCTGCTTCAACACATCTGGAGTTCTGTATCCAGTTCTGGGTTCCTCAGTACAAGAGGTGTAGACGTACAGGACAAAGTCCACCACAAGGCCAAAAAATGGTTAGGGGACTAGAGCCACTGTCATATGAGGAGAGACTGAGAGCTGGGACTACTCAGTCTGGAGAAGAGAAGGCTGGGGTAGTTCTTACTAATATGTGCAAGTAGCTGATGGGATGGAGTAGAGAAGACAGAGCCAGACTATTCTGAGTGAAGCCCAGTTATGAGACAAGAGGCAGTGGGCACAAACTGAACACAGAAGGTTCTGTCTGAACATGAGAACAAAATATTTTTACTGTAAAGGTGCTCAGACACTGGCACAGGTTGCCCAGAGACATTGTGCAGTCTCCATTCTTGAAGATACTCAAACCTCAACTGGATGTGGTCCTTAGCAGCCTAGCTGGCCCTGCTTTGAGCAGAGTGCTGGAGTAGATGATCTCCAGAGGTGCCTCCCAACCTCACAGTATTCTGTGATACTGTGATCCTCATCGTGTGAGTGGAGCTGGGAAATACACTGGAGTCTCCTCTGTGTCTGCCAGTAACAAATCTTTATTACAGTTTTCATTTCTACGTTCTTAGATCCAATTTATAAAATTGGAATGTCTTTAGCTGGCACTGAAACACATAATTTTAAACTAGATGGAAGGAGATGTTCCCAGTGACACATTTTTGTCAAATGCTTTTTACTTAATTCAAAAACATAATGTGTTAAGACAATGCACCGTTAGACAACAACAACAACCTGACTGTAAGGATAATTAAAGATGCTGAAAATGCTCAAGAAGAAAATTAGTGGAGCATTCAGTGACATTTTAGATCAAATATATGAATTTTTTTGTTTGTGACAATTTTATTATATTCTAGAGCTCGTTTTTCTACAACAATCCAATCATAAACTTATTGTGCTTTTTGAGTTCTCTAATCTTTCTTACAGAAGAAAATCATCCTTTGCAGGACTTAGATATTTTTCAAGTATTATTTTATTTGTCTTGGAATAATATTTCCTTATTCTGCTTGTTTATAGATTTTTTCATATTGGATATTTGCTAGTTGTTTGCTGTTCAATCCTGAGGTTTACTTTTGGATGTTTAGTTAGTAAAGCATCACATACTTAAACATCAGTTGCATGAGTATTGTCAATATGACACTTGGTGCTTTCCAGCATTTCAGAGAGAAGGGCAGTGCCACTTTGTGGCTGCTGTATACCCTTACCTTGTTTCTGAAGGCAATAACCCCTTCAGCCCACCTGCTCAGCAGATCACAAGCATGTACCAAGGTGAAACCACAGGCAATGTTAGAGATGGAGTATTCTCTCACTCTTTCTTGTTGTAGGTAGAAAGAAAGAGGCAGGATAATCATGTAAGAGTTGCTCTGGCAGCCAGGACATTCAGTCTGTGAGTAGGACGTGGGTTCTGTTCCTGCTTTGGCTGCTTTCGTGCTGCCCAGCACTGGGGTTGCCTCTTTGTTGCCCTGGAACTTGCAAAATTTGGATTCTGGCACCAAGATGAAGATCACAATTATTACAACAGAAGTGCTAGTAAACCTTGTTTCACTTGAAAACTAGGTGATTGTTTGAAATACTTTGCTTCTTCTAAAGGATGTTCCAGAGCACAGGGGACATCTGCATATGATAGAAAGGATGTTCTGTTTTCAGAACAGAAATAGACATTCAGAATAGAAATTAAAATTTTGAGATGTTTGTTTCATTGGGTTGATTTTTTTGTTTGTTTTTCTCTATTTCTGTCATTTAATGCAGTAAAATAGGATAGTTCTTTCTTCTTCCCCTTGGTTACTTTACATAACATTTTCCACAACTGTTTAAAATGTCTGGTGTTGTCATATAGGTGAAGCTAATAGTCTATGAGGTGAGGAATAATGAGGACATTGATGATTATGTGTGTATGTTATTTGGGCAGTTGACAAGGATTTTTCTGAAGGGGAAGAGGGTGTTTACACCATGAGAATAAAGACATAACTCTGGGACAGAAATAATGTGAAAGGGGGCTTGGAACCTCAGTGAAAAACAGTCATATAAATTTTTATGAATCAGGAGATTTCTAATTACCTCGTTTAAAGCAAACAAACAAACTAATCTTTTCCTGGTAAATTTAAAGATAAGAATAAGCCACTTTTCTGGCTATCTTTTGCAGTTTTTAAAAAAATCTCTGTAGATTCTCACATTGATCTCTTGACTGTAATTTAAAACTCACAGTGGCAAAGAGAAAGGAAGTATTTTACTTTTGAAAGGAAGTATTTTAAATACAGTGCTTTCTTCAGAAGATGTATGCTTTGCCTCCTTAGTGCATGCATAGTCTTGTAGAATATTAACTTTAGGAGCCAAGATCTTAGTTGGAAACCTGTAAGCATTTAATCTTTATTTCAACATCTGAGGTCAGTTGCATAATCGCTTATAACAAATTACCCACAAAATACCTTGAATTACTCTCTAAGAGTTCTAATACAAAACGGTAAACTCATAAATTCCAGCTTTTAGGAGTATTCCCCTGACAAACCCTATGTAAATAGAGGGGTTTTACAAGTTTTATATTAAAATTCTTCATAAAACATAGATCTATAATAGTCCAAACTCCATTTCAGTGATTTCTTCCTGGAACATGGGATCATTTTGGGATGAACTAAAGCGTTTTAGTAAAATAAAGGTAGGACAAGGGGAAGTGTTGTTTTTTCTCATTAACAGTGCAAGAATCAGTTTGAACTTCTCTAGTAAAACCTATGTGAACAGGTACTGCATAGGTAATTTTCAGCAGCGGTAGCATAGAAGATGTCTTAGATGTAGTCTGATCTGGTCCTAAAAATTGTCCTAAGCACAGAAATAGCTTTCTAGTATCACAACTGATGAAGAAGAAGGAAGATCTTTGAAGAAGAAAGAAGATCACCAGCCTCTAAGGAGTGTGCTGAGTGTTATACCCAGGGATTGAGGTGGGCTGTGATAGCAGTTCCTGTGCCCTGGCACTCTCACTTAGCCCTGTCTGTCCCAGGGGGCTCAAGCCCCATCCATGAGCAGTCCATAAGGCAGAGGCAATGCAACAGCAACTCTGATCAGTTCAGCAAAATGTCTGGAGGCAGTCTGAATCTTGCCTGCAGTGATTTGGGGTTTTTTACTAGCTTTTTTGTCTCACCCTGTCTACAAGGCGGCCGATGACTTTTGAAAGGTAACCTGGAAAAAAAAAAAAAAAAAAAATTGTTGGGTCAAAGAGCTGCTTTTAGGGCAGTTGGCCAGTGTAGTTACAGCAATTTGGAGGAGAAGTAGGCTTTGCACAGCACAAAACTGCTCCATCAGAAGTGGTTTTGAGGGGGGATAAGCAGGACAGTGACTGAGGCAGAGGGACCTCCCTGGGGACAGGTTGCAGCCAGGCTGGGCTTGGGTCTGGATCAGCAGGGCCCATGTCTAGACAAGAATGATTTGAGAGGCATCTTCAGCTCAAGGCTGATGGCAGAGCTGGGTCCAGCAGTTGCTGCAGCCAAGGGCCTGGTGTGGCTGTGCCAAGCTGCAGCCTGGGCAGCCCAAGTGGGCTCTCCAGGGCCCTGCCTGAAAAGGGAAGCCTTTAGCCTGGTCCTTTGCAGGGCCGAGGCACATCAATGACAGCAAGCTCAGTGGTATGTCCTTTCTTTTGATTATTTTCTGCCATAAAACATAGTTATTAGGCTTCCTACATCTCCCAGTGACTATCAATTATGGAGAAATGAAAAGGATTTTCTAGTAGATATTTATACTATACTATGTAACTGCTTCTTCCCTGCCTTTGCACTAGTTCAACTATATATTTTTCAGGGAAAAAACCCTCTGTTAGTATCAAAATCCTTACTGTCAAGTTTTAACTCTGGGCTATCAATTGAACAAATGACAGATGCTCTCTATTAACCCTTCTCCCTTCCCCTGTAGAGAAACAAGAATAAGGGAGAGATACTTGTGGGCTGGAAACTAAACTACACAGCTTTAATGAAACAGTAACAACGGAAAAAGAAAATAATGAAACAGATATAAATATATACAAAGCCACTATCATGCTTCCCCTCAATAAAGTGGCACCACTAAAGCTGCAGAGCAGGCCCTGGAAAAGTCCCAGACTGGGCTTCTGGAGTCAGCATCAGACAGGAGCTGGATACAGGAATGCATGGATCAGAATCAAATGCAGATGGACAGATGAAATCCTCACAGGCCTCTGGACATGTTAAAGAGAGCTTGATCCTTATGGTCCCTCAGATTTATACTGAGTTTTACATGTGTGGGATGGAATAATTAATTTGGTCAACTTTGGTCACCTGTCTGGTCTTCTCCTCCCTAAAGATCGGTCGCAGATGTGACCCCTTAACTCCTTTTTGTTTCCAGAGCATAAGATGTTTAGCAGAACCTAACAGTGGCAATGGTTCTTCTTATCATTCTCTAGTAGTAACTATGAACAAGTGTTGCCAGTCCTAGAGAAGGCACTGACTAAAAAATATGCTGATAATTTCATCCAATGCAGCTACTTAGAAGAGACTTCACAGAAAAGTGAAATCACTAGAAAGAAATCTGGTTCTGTCCTGGCTCAAACCAGGACACTTACACTGAGAAATGTCTCAAAGCCCTTGCTACATGCCAAGAGAAATCAAAGGATAGTCCAGACCCATCACACTGCTTTGGTCAAAACTGCCATCAGATCCACATCTCCCTGTTGGTACACAATATTCACAACACAGCTGAATTCATGGAGCCTTTTTCTAGAGTATTCAAACACCCTTTCCCTAGTTGAGATATTTTTCTTCTCTTATTTTCCTTTTTAATCCTGCCCTTTCTTTGATGCCCTTTGGGGCCTGCATGGCCCCAGTGTTGCTTTATGCTCTTGTGCCCTGGGAAAGGCTGGGTCTGCAGTAGTGAATACCTGGGGTAAACGGCTGGAGTGGGGATGAACATACTCAGGTATGAAATACCTTCCTTCTACTACAGATGGGTTGTTATGGAATGAGAAACACCATTGTCCTCCTTTAAAAGCTGCCTATAAAACAAGGGTGGCAGGGGGAGAAGAAGGTAAGAGAGTGAGTGGATTTTTGTATGTGGTTTGTTGTTTGTTTGTTTGTTTTTTTTAAAAAAAAAAAGCTTTGACACACTGTCATATTGTAAACACCAAAGCAAATAGTAGCAGAAGTCACCATAGCAACAAAACCTGGGTCAGTAAAAGACTTCCCAAGAAGTGGTGATTATGTCCTTCAGGTAGCAAAGAATAAGACCTCATTATATGCAATCTTTGAATACTTTAATTTGCACTTTGCTTTAGAGGAAAAGGCAAAATTAGGAAGGAAAACAATGGACAGGATTGTCTTTGTTCTCCTCTGGAGTGGATGGTGTAGTATAAAAATACAAGCAACAATAATCCTGTCACCATCCTTTCACTCCAGAAAAAGAATAAAGAATAAACGTTTCCTGATCCTTTTTTAAGGTTACAAAAGATTATTACTTATTAGTGATGGTGGTAAAATTTTTTCTTCCTTCTAACACTCTAACCCCAAATTAAGCCCTTTTGAAATCAGCAGAACATTAAAACTATTTTAACATAGAAGTAGTTAAGCATGGGTACTGAAGGAAAATGAAGCCCTTTTTTGCTGAGCCTGCTGCTGGGAGAGTATCCCTCTGCCACCTTATGGCAGAAGGCTTGGGCTGGAATCTGAAGCATCCCAAGGCTTTGGGGCATCTGCTGGAAAGCTGAGGGTGTGTTAGTTTTGCAGTATGGCATTGCCTCAGGCTGGCTTTGCTACAGCCCTTGAGAGACTGAACCATTCTCCAGAACAACTGGACTTGGATGCTCTCCAAAAATGTGAAAAATGAGCCAATAACACACAACTCTGTTGTTGCCTGATGATTCTCTGAAGAGTGAGGTAGTGGTGTGTTTAAAACCAAGAGCAGCAAGAAGCTTGGTCACAAGTGTTTTGTCATCAGTCTTTTTAGTATTTCAGCTATCTGTAAACATAACCTTGTGGCAGAATGAAAGGCTCTCTGGATTCCCTGAGAAGATGGGATGACCTAGTAATAGACATATTTAGCAACCATTAAGAGAAATTATTTTAAATTTCCTGTTAGAGATAGTCTTCGTAAACATTTGAGGTTTTGAGAGGAAAATTAACTTGTATTTTAAAATTTTTCTTTAGCTAGCCTGAGAAAAGAGGATTTGGAGCCTAACTAGCAGCCACCATCTAACACACCGAAACCAACTAGTTTTGAGAAAGCCTTAAGATTCCCCAAACTAAACAAGCTGACATTCTGTAACATTTTTTCTTGAATCAATAGATTTAGACTACAAGACCTTGTGGATTTCTTCCCTTTTCTTCAGGTCTGTTAATCACATCCAGGAACAAGTATGAATTCAGAAAAAAGAAAGGTTTAATCTTTTGGAAGTCTAGACAAATGCTAAAAAAGAACATTAGCCTAATTGCTTTTTCTTTGACTAAATACATTTTGAAATTATCCTCTTTTGTGATATGACTTCTCCCATTGTTTTTTATATCAGGCAGTTTCTGAATGGTACTTTCATCTTCCTATAATTCAAAATCAAGATCTGCCCAGTGGGAGCACAGCAGTAAATTGTTCAGTCTGGAAGCATGATTGCTTGTTCTGATAAGAGGTTACAGAACTGGTATCTTCTGCCTCCATAGAACAATTCCCATTTTTACTTCAGATTTATCACTTGACTTTTTCATTGGTTTTGTTTAATCCTATTGGTCTCCTAGGGCTAATACAGCTAATAATGAGTGCAGTTCCTAAATTATATGGCCTCATTTATATTTGTAATGTAGTTCAGGTTATATATGTACAAAAAATGGCTGATACTGTATTGTTTTCACCCATGGAAGCTCACTGAGCTCAAATAGGTCAGCTGCTTTTCATAGACCCACAGGACTTCTGTTACTCGTCTGTATGGCCTATGTGGTATTTAGAAGTTTATACAAAGAGAAAGAGGAGTGTCTCTAGGAACAGCTGTTACAAAGTCCCTCTCTTTGTTGGTTAACACAATATGATTTCAACAGAATGAGAGAAGCCCTATGAAGTCAGTACCTTGATGTCATTTTAAAAGAGATTTTTTTTTTATACTATTTGTGGGAAAGTTACCAGAAATAGAACTGTTTGTACAGGGAGTCCAGGGAACCATGCAAACTTTTTGATTTTCTCAACAAATCGAAAATCTGTATTATCCCATGTGTGAACAGAAGGAAGTCAAATGTGGTACCATAGTTAGGACTCTGAAAATAGCTTAAAGTTTAATCATCTTCATCATCATCATTTTTATAGACTTGTCTGTATATGAAGTTGGATACATATTTTGACCCACTTCTACCCATTTTAATTAATAAATAAAGCATGTAGGAGTCACTGGCAGGACAAAACCAAAGTCTTTGGGAGCACAGGAAGTCCACAGCTGGGGACAGCTGAGTAATGTAGTTTGACATGTTCCTTTACCTGCCCATCATCTCTTTCACCCCATGTCAACATAGCAGACCACAGCTGTCTCTACGTCAGATATCTTAAAGAATAGAAATGTATCAGAAATACTTTGGGAAATTATTTAGCTTGGCATTGTTGAGATGTCAAGGAAACTTGGCACAGCTGTTGTGGAGGCTGAAAATTTGCAGAAGTGAGAATCTGTTGGTTGGAAAATTCCAAGGAAAGGAAAGCATCCTGGAAGATGATGAGGTGGGTCTGTGGTTATTTGTCATCTGTCAGGGCCATAATCTTGGTTTGTGTATAGAATTTGTTAATTAGAGCTGTAATGAACTGTTGAGTTCACTTTGTTCATGCAATAGCTTGCAGACTTAGGGACAAAAGCCAGTTCTTGAAGACACAAGGGACTAATTAAATACACAATGTTTCAACTAATTAACATCCCAGTCAGATGTTTTCAGTGACAGTAAGTATATTATGCTGTCACTGCCTTGCCCTAGAGCATTCTCAGGTCATTTTTTTTAAGCACTCTTGTTCTGTAATCTATTTTATCTGTTAACCCCCACAAATGTCAGGGTTTCTTTAGCAAATTTAAAAAATAAAGCTTTAGCTTATTTGTTCTTGCCAAAGAAGTCATTGTCATGATGAGATGACCTCAGCTGTGATCCTTAAAATCAATTATTTGTATGTAATTTTAAACTAAGTAGACCTATTGGCAGAAGATACTTTTGCAGAGGGGTGATGCCAGATTTCTGTAACTGTTTATTGGATTTTTTATTAATGTAGATTAAAAGACCTGTTAGAGATCTTGTTGCATATTGAAAATTGTCCATTAGATTTTGCACCTTTGTGAGTGGTATATTTAATATTTCAACTTTCACATTGCCCCTGATGAAGAATAATTATTTAAAAATGCCAAAACTCTTGCAGTTTTCCATATCCTTTGACTGTCTTTGTGTTTAAAGCATAAATGATGGTGAAATTACCTGAGCTGGGTGAAAATGAGGAGGAACACCACTATCTCAGTGTCTGCTGCTGTGGTAATGTCTTCATATATTCCCCTGCAGTACAATTGAACTTGATATTAGCCTTTGTAAAATGTAGCAGTTTAAAGCCCAGAAACAGTAAAAAATATGCATCTTCTTTTTAAACAACCAGTAAGTTATCAAAAGAATTTCTAGTCTGGAAGAATAGATCAGCTACATCTTGAAGTAAGTATCTAAGTAACAAAAGGTAAAATAATTCAGAGGCACTAATAAGATTTAATTTCTAAAGAATTAGTTCCTTTAACCATCATGAGGTGATGTTAAGAAGACATTGCTACATGTCTTGCTAGTTGAGGTCATTTTATCAGTGTGTTTGCCTAACCTTCTGGATTATCTATTCAGACTGCTATGCTGATATTTCTGCTTTTTCTCTTCCCTTTTTAGTCAGCAATAGACTTCCTGGTTTCAGAAGGCCTTCTGTGAAAGATCCTGTGTAGTTTTCATGATTTTGCAGCCCTGGAAATGGTGTATATGACTATTTGTTACTTTGCATCCTCAGACTGAGTCTAGCCCCACTTTCTCCTTGTACTTGCCTTGGCTATATTAATTGGAGGACTCAGCGTTTGTCTCCTTTGATGTTTCCAGGTTTTATTAAGATTTACAACCAGCCCTGTAGCTAGCAAGTAGCAGGCTTTTACCTGTGGGTGCAGTAGTTCAGTTTTAGACATTCACCTGCACCCCCTCCCATACAGACAGCAATCAGTTATGTGCCAGCATTCACAATTTATTTTTTTGTCCACTGCAAAAGCCAAGTCTCACAATGGGACATGGCATTCCCATGTACATACTTTAGTTCCAATCTCTCCTATATGTGACTTCTACGACGATAAATCAGATTTGTAATTTCCATTACAAAATGATTGGGCTGCTCTAAAGTGTACTAATCATAATTCCTATGTGTACTTCACAAAGTTTGTCAGGTATCCCCAGCAATGATTAGGAAGTAGCAGAACCCACTAGAGGACACAGTCTCTGTCTGGTGGGCTTGTGGTGGTGGAGTGTATTTTTGTGAAGTATATTGCAAACACAGTATTCCTTAAAGATTGTGTTCAGTTTTGGGCCCCTCACTAAAAGAAGGATACTGAGATGCTGGAGCATGTCCAAAGAAAGACAACAAAGCTGGTGAAGAGTCTGGAGAAGAAGTCTTAGGAGAAGCATCTGAGGGAACTGGGGTTGTTTAGTTTGGAGAAAAGGAGACTCAGGAGAGACCTGAGACCTCATTGCTCTCTATGACTAATTGAAGGGAGGTTGTAGTGAGGTGGAAGTCAGTGTCTTCTTCCAAGTAACAAGCAACAGAACAAGAGGAAATGGCCTTGTGTTGTTCCAGGGCAGGTTTAGATTAGATATTAGGAAAAACTTCTTCAGTGAAAGGGTTGTCAAGCACTGGAGCAGGGAAGTGGTTGAGTCACCATCCCTGCAGGTGTTTAAAGGACATTTAGGTGTGGTGTTTAGGGACATGGATTAGTGGTGGACTTGGCAGTGCTGGGTTAATGATTGGCCTTGATGATCTTAAAGGTCTTTACCAACCAAAACAATTCTATGGTATGGAAGTTTTCTTTGAGTATTGCAGCATATGCCTTTTTTTTTGTTTTTGTTTTTGTTTTTTTTTTTTTTTTTTTTAGAGGTAACTATTATCAATCACTTGTCTATTTAATTTCTACAGAGAACAGGTTCCCTAGGTATCTTGACATTTTATTTCCACATCTGAATCTGAGTACAGTTATATTTTCTAACTTGGCTTCCGAATTAGTAATTCATTTTGACGTAGTTTAAATACGTTAGCTGAAGTGCTAGTCCCTTCTATCCTCTTTTCCAAGATTTTCCCAGATTTTCCCAGTTAGAAAATAGTCCAACTGTATGCTCTACCACAAATACTACTCATTCGTAAGTTTATTTCTCAGCCATAATTTCACAACAAATAGGACTGCTGTGAAGTAGCAGCCCAATTGATGTTCCTGGAACAGTAGGGATTTGGAAACAGTATCCCATAACTTGTTTTTTCTTTTGTTTTCCCTGCTGTTAAAAGTATTGGTGCAGACACACTAATTCACGCCACTGAGTATAAAATACATGTGTGTGCATTTCTGAGATATGCAGCTAATGTATCTCATTGGAAATACTTTTGCAGTTAAGATAATGGAATTTAAATTTCCCCTGAGACCTGAGACCTGCTGCTCCTCTGTAGTCTATGAGGATGTTTGACAGATGACCTTGTTTGTATGCAAATTAATTGGTCTAAATACATTTTATCTTTTATTTAGACTTACTGTGCCGAGGACACATAATGGCAAATGGAGCAAATTCTTAAGTATAATTTAAATTGTCACACCCAGTGAATAAGTTTAATCTTTATTGGAATGTATTTTGTCATTCACATCACTTCCAATTTTAATTTATTATGGACAGAAGAAATTGCACTCATGTCCCGGTTTTTCAGTTATTCACTGTGAGAAATAATAATTTAAAAGAAAGCCTTCCCAAAGCTTAGGCAGAAATAACTGGGCATGTGGACAGGGAGATAGTATAGGAAGTGTGGGTGGGAAGTCCCTCCAACAGCTGGCAAAGCTGCATGTTTGAAACGCACACTGCTAACAGATGCTTTCTGAATGTCAGGATAAATTTCCCATTGACTTTAGGGTCAGGATTTTACCCTGTATTGTTCAAGGAAAAACGGAAATTAAGAGCTAATTCTGTATAGTTATTTATGTGTCATTGTAATCAGCTCACTAAAAAATACCAGAATTCCTTTTGTCTGCTCAAGGACAGATACACTCAATGAGACAAAAGGCTCGAAGAGTCTTCCCATCCTTTCAAGTCCAGGCAACTATATTTTGTAATGAGCTTTTTACTAAATTTTCTCTTTTTCTTTTTTTGGTCCCAGTGATCTTAATGGATGTTTATTCTTGAAGGTCTTTCGTCTGGTTTGGCAGGTTCTATTTCTACCAACAGAATGGTATCCTCAGAATTAGAAATTCTGCTTTTATAAAGGCACCAGAGGATTTTGAGGAAATTTAAAATGCCCCAGAGATATCTTTGCTGTACCTCAATATTACTGCCAGACAAGACAGTAATATCAGTCAGATCTTTCTTAGAGCCCTGGGATGAAAAATACTCACTGTCATCAAGGGTGAAAATCTCTGTTTAAGAAAAAATTTCATTAATCTCTTGGTTTCTTGCATATCTGAAAGTAAGAGGTCTGCTTGTATAGTGATTTATAGATGTGCACTGAAATTAATTGCCTTATTTTGAAATTATAAATTGTTATTGTCATGTCAAATAAATGCTCAGATGATGCTGAGAAGTGATCCTGATTAAGGCTTCTTTCCCCCTTGACAGACTTCTTTTGTGGTCTGAATGTATTTCATCAGATTCCTCCTTGCTTTTGGCATGTTTGTATCACTTGGCATTTTTATGAGCCATAATTTATTTTCCATTTAAAAATAGCTTATTCATCACTCTCTGATTTCTCCTGCTACTTTGTGATAATTTTACTGATAAATCTGTTTATTTTGCCTGTGTTAGAGATGCAAAGATATTTACAGTTGCCACATTTTAAAACAGTCTTTAATTTAAAGTGTTTATAAGTCTGAAGAAGGTCTCAGCCCTTTACCTTTATTTAATATATATGTCCTGTAGTGCCTGACTGCCAAGCATCAGAGTAAGGAGAACAGGGAAGCCAGCAAGGTGGGTTTGGCAAAGGAAATAACAGTAGACAATAAAAATACATATACTAATAATTTTGAAGTAGAAAGTGCTAATAAAATGAGAAATCTTCCCCAAAGCAGAGGATGATTAAAGAACACTTGATACAGAATGGTTTTGCTTCTCCCTTTCCAGAAACCCTCAGATTTGTAGTGGCTTGGCTACAGTTCAGTTCAGAACCATTTCTTGTAGCTGGAAATATTATCGATAATCTCCAGTATAACATTTTTCCCTGTAATGCAATAATTAGAGGGTATGTCTTTTTTTTTCACAAGCAACGTAGTGTTTTAAAGCTTTCCATGTTATTCCAGCTTGAATATATATGTATTTTTATTTATTTCTATGTACTGATTCCTCAGAAAGCAGTGTCATAACTTAAACAGTCACAAATTTCTAATGGAATTCTTGTTTGTTTTCTGGCTATAGGTTCAACAGGGCATAGATTGCATATCAGCCAATGATAAAACCAAGACTTGGTGAAATGTGGTAAGAGAGAAGATGCTGTTTTGCAGGGACAAATGCAAAGTATTATTATACTTGGACAGAAATACAGCCCTGCAGAAATTTTGGTTGGGGAACTTCTGGTATGAAACACTTGTGTAAATGACTATCTGGGGATCACAGTAGAAGTTTCACACACAGAAGTGCTCAGGTTTGGACATGACACTTACAGGAAGATGTGTTTTTTACTGAGGACAGTCTTGTATAGAGCAATGCGATCAGTCAGAGGTTTGAAAGGACGATTTATAGAGAAAGTGTGAATGTGTTTGGGTAGCCTGAATAACAAGAGGACTGAAGAAGGCTATGATGGAGGCTAGGGTATGCAAAAGGCTGTTGTAAAGGAAAGAGGATTATAGTTTTCAGTGTTTTTAATAGAATAGGCAGGAAATAGTTTGCTTCAATTTCAAAATGGATGACTTGATATTAGAGAATACTGGTATTGCAAGAAAGTTAAGTGTTCTCAGCTTCTGAATGGTTATAGTACCTGAGTAACCAGGACAGCTAGAAACTTTTCCTTTATATTGTCTTCCTCAAGGTCAGTAAATACTTTCAAAGTGCAACACCTTATTTAGCCAGCAAGGGTATATAATAAGTAGAACCTATAGACTTTCTTACCCAGAGTCTGAACTCTTATCACTTCCCCTTATCACTTACTGCAGCCTGCATCAGTCCAAGGGAAACAGAGCCCCGAGGGCCCTGCAATCAGTCAGTCAGCACATCCATATGCTGTAGGGAAGAGGTAAGCAGCAAGGTGGGCCTTAAAGCTGCCTCAGGAAGGAAAGCAACAAATTGATGCAAGGGTGAGTTCATCAAGGAGACATGCTCCCTGGTGCTTTCCAACCCTGCAATCTGAACCACCAGGACCAGAGTCTTCATTAAGGGAACACCAAACACTCTGTGACCATTTCACAGGGAGTAACTGGTAATTTGTTTCACAGACTCACAGGGTAGCTGGGGTTGGGATGGACCTCTGTGCTGGTCTAAGTCCATTTGCCTTGTTCAAGGAGGTCAGCTGGAGGAGGCTATCTAGGATACTATCTGATTTTTATGTAATTTTAAGTATATTTTTGAGTGTATGTTTCCTTTGACTCAGAGAACAGCAGCAGTAGGGGACACAGCACATTCTCAGTTTTAATAGTAGTCACAGAAAGTAAAGGATGTATGCTGTATTTAGGGTGACACTGCTTGGTCAGAGGGAACTGCATGATGTAGCCCATAATTTTTGCTTGGGTGTATTTGCAGTGAAATGTACTGGGTAGTACTTTCCCTCCTCTGTTATATGTATGCCCCCAAAGCAACTACTACAAGATAAATGGGAATATTTAAAAATTAAATTCTCAGTTATACACTTAACAATACTGAGCTCTGAATCAGACTAAGTTTTGGTTATATTAATATCCTAGGTTTCAAAAAGAGGTGATTTTCAAATATCTTAGAATTATTTGTTGACCAGCAATGTTTTCTATGCTTCTTTTGCTGTTAAACAAAGTTGGATCATGGGTCCTCAAAACTCTTAAAGCAATTTTGTCTAAGCTATGTCAAGAAGTGATGAGCAGTTTAGAAAGAAGTCTTCTGCTAACTTGAATATCAATTTTAGGGAGATAAAAATGCACTAGACCTACGACAGGAGAAAAAACATGGAATGGCTGCTATGTGTATTAATTTAATATATGCAGAAACTGAAATGAAACTGTCTGACTCACATGAATGGAAATGTCACTGTTACATCATAAATATTCAACCTGCCACTTGAATAATAAGCAGACACTCAACTTGTTGTTTGGATCCATGAATCTGTAGAGAGGAGCCCACTGCAAAGTTGTTTTGACTCTTTCTCAGGTTTGTAATATTTTTTCTTCCACCTCCAGAAGAGCTCTCTTCTGATACTTGCTGGCACATTTGACTGGCATGTTTTATGTGCAAATTGATTCAACTTCTGACCAAGCAGGGCTGGACTCTGTTAAGTCATTATACCAGAGCTGCTGACTGCCCAGCAGTTGTTCCCACTCCAGTTCAGAACCATACTGGTAACCTCACCTGGCCAGCATTTTGCCTGTGCCAGAACTGCAGGGTTAGTGAGCACTGGGAGACAGACCTGGCTTCTCCTCTCTCTCATGAATCACCAGGGCAAAAGGTGTAGCTGTGAACCTGTCTCTGTAACACAGTGTAAGGCTGTGAAGAGTAGCGTCAGGTTGCTGCTGGTGGGGAAACCGGCAACCTCAGTCAGTCACAAATATGAGTGGAAGGAAGACAAATCTGATGAACACACTGAGGCTGAGAATGCATTTCATTATCAGATATTATGCAGGAGAAGACAGTAAAGAGATTGCAAAGGTGGCTTGCACAGCTTTAAACTGCTAGCTGATTGAGATAAGTGAGGAAAGAGGATGGCTTGACTTGCAGATTCAAGCTGGATTTAGCATGGCAGGTGGTACTCAGTAAAAAAATGTCTTTTCTACACAAGAAGCACACATGAACTGGAAACAAAAACAGAAGCCTGAGATGCCATTTTAATCAAATGTCAGAACTGCATTTGTGCCCGATTAAATAATACGACTTTTCACACTGAACTAGAATCAAATTTGTCAGATACTTGTTCTTAGTCACTGTAATAGTGTTGAATGGACTACTGACGAGGGAAACAACCTCCCTTTATTTTCTATAGCATCCTTCTTATTTATTTCTGTTACTATTTTACTTTTTCTCTATTCACTTAAGTAAGAGTTTAGTGAAAACAAGACTCAGTAGAGTCAGTAATATATTACTCAGGGTGTAGGGAATGAAGAAACATGAAAGAGTAAAATTTCAGACCAAATGGTAGTCGGGAGTCAATAACTGAGAACAGCTCAGACACTCCTGAGATGACCTGTGAAGCCACCAAGGGTGGATTTAAAGAGAGGAATCAAGAGAGAGTCCCTAACAGCTAAGTCCAGAAAGGGTGCAAGACTGTGTCATACAGATGGCTTGGGAGATGCATATATAATAACTTGAAAAATCTTGAAATTAAATGTAAATAACTTTTGTATACATCAGCTGAAGTTTTTTTATGTTTAAGCCTGATAAGGACTACATAAAAGAGCAGCTCATATGACTTTGAAAATCTTTCCCCAAGGGGTTCCCAGAGAAGACTCACGGGAGTACCTAGTACCACATTGCTCTAACATTATCACACAGACACGTTAGCAGAGCTTTTCAGACGTGACCCACATAATCAAATATCTGGTGTCTAGTGCCAAGACAGTGTATGAGGTTTTCCCTTCAGTGCATAGGTTCTGAGCACTTTCTAAAAATCATATTTCTTCACTGAATTGCATTTGGGTATCTAATGTAACTGTAGGACCTCAAATCATTAGCCATTTCTGGAAAGTTGAACCTATGCCATCAACAAAAATACAAGCTGAGTGTGTTACATGACCAGATCTGCACTTCATGTTTGAAGATCCTGCTAGACCTTTTCTGAGCTCCCTGAGTTTTTTCTTTAATGTCAGGCTTTCTTCATACACAGTATTCAACAGTTCCCTTGGCTCCTTCCTGGTGCTGAGCCTGAGACCTGCAATGATTCGTGCCTCAACTTACTCCAGTCAGCCAACTCAATTCTGGTCATAGCAATATTTTGTTTGTGAACTTGTGACTCTTCCCTGATAAATTATCACCCTATTGATACATGGGTGTTCTTCATGTGAACTTCTGTGTATATTTGCCATAGTTTCAATGTGTCTGACCTAAGAAACTGCCTTCCTTCCTGGAGAGAAGGTGACATTTTAGGAAGATCAAACTCTTTCCATCTTCTTGTCTTTTTTAACCTTTTCCTTTGCTAGAGTCCATCCTGAGTAAAGGAGAACAGTGAAACAGTCATTGTAAGCTGTATTTCTTTTCCAACATGTGCCCAATTAAGTTCAACACCATACACTGTACTGCAAAAAACCTTTTTTAACAGATACTGATAAATCCTACAAAGCACCTCCAGATCTGTCAGTTCTTTCAACTTTGTTATCTACAAGCTTCTATGCAAATATGACACATTTCTGCACTGAATTTTTGCTCAGAAAGTAGCTTCGTTGCTATTGCCAAAACAAAACCTAAAAAACATCTGGCATCCTAATTTGCCAGATGCTAAATCCTAATGAGCCCACATCATACAGATGATGCTAGAATTTTGCAATAATAAAAAATTTATAAATCTTTTTATGTGAGCATTTTCAATTATTTTTTACATATCAAAGCCAGCAAATTATTTAATACCATGATGCTCTAATTTATGCCGTGTTTATATGCATCATCTTAATGCAGAAGTCCTCAGTTTTGATCTGTGGTGACACTGATTTCTTTATATATTTAGTTACTTTATCAGCATTTCCTTGGTTTCACTGTATCTTTTTTTTTTTTTTCCACTGGCATTTGATCCTCTTCTCTAATTTGATTCCTGGTGTTACAGTCTCCACTTGCATCTTAGTAAACCTAGTCAATTATCAGAAAAATTCAATTGACATCATTTGGTCAGTGCAGTACAATTCAATCAAATGGATCTAAGTAGAATTATTTACTTCATTTTTTACCTGTCTCTGATTGAATCTGAGAAAGTCAGAATGCTTTAAGTTCCATTTTGTGATCAACACTCGCAAGATCTGAAAATACTGAACAGTCCTGTAATGACAGCCTAGAAGTAAATGCCAAAATTTATGGGATGTGAATAGCCATAGTATCAGCTGTGAGCCAAGAAACTGGTGAGGATGGAGAGTCAGGTAGAGTGCAAAATAGATGCTCATCTTGGCCTAATCCATGCCCTAAATCTTCTCAAGTGCTACAGTAGCAGCAGCATCTTTGAAGACACCGTGTTAGCCTTGCTTTTGTCAACAAAAACATTGTGAGATTTTTCTACCAAGCTGCTAAGAACTCTGTGTTACAGGTGTAGCCCTTCCCAAAAAGCTCCCAGAAGTCTTAACAGCAAAGCTCCTGAACGTGGTGTTGCTGTTTGCAGTGAGGATAGTTTCCCTGAAGATCTTGCTGCAGTAGTCTTGAAAAGAGAAATGGGCAGGGAAGTTGTGAGATCTTTGTTGCAGCAATGCACTTGCTCTTTGTGAAACCCATTTTAATCAGGTTTCTGAGAAGCAGACAAGTCTATTTCCAAATTAATAAAAGAAATGCTTATCAAAATATAATTATTTGTATGAAATGGGCCCATTCATTAAGAAAGCTATCGTAATTGGAAAAAGGATTTACTTGCATGTGGATAGGGGAAAATATAGGCCCAAAGGAAGCTCTGAGTGAACAAATATGACTCACAAGAGAAAGACCAAAACCAAGAGTAATTGTATGAGCTGTTATCATCTGACCAAGGATAAGCAGCATCATGACAGACGTAGCTGCACTTTTAACTCAGAACAGTTAAGGAATCCTGACAGTCGAGGATGTTTTCTGCTAAAAGTGAATTATTAGTATTTGCTCAGAGTGGGTTCTGACTCGTGCTGTTTCATAGCACTTACCTGCTTTTGGAGGTATTCATCACTTGTGACAAATAGATCTGGGCAGGTGAAGGGCAGCCCACCATCTCCAGTTAATACTTCTTTACCTGAAACACTCTTTGTCTCCCCCTCATCTCATTGAGATAAGAGACCTGGAGTACAGAAAGCAGAGGTGAGAAGAAGAGAAGAGCAAACTGAAGGCAAGAATAAAAAATTTTGATCAGGAAGAAATGTGGAGCAGCCAGACTGAGGAAAGCAGCTGAAAAGAGACAGCCCATAGCAGGAGGGTGGGAGAGCCTCCTTCCCAAGGCTGGCACACCAGGAGCCCTTCAGCTGCCTGCAGACCTTTACTGGGGGGAAGGGTTGGAGCCATCACCCTCCTGCTGCCGGGATGCACCTCGAGCAGTGGCTGATGACATTGCTTGTTCTGCTGGCTTCAGTCACAAAGCTGTGCTGTGTGTGTGAGAGAGAGATGTTAGCCCTACAAAACCATGTAGGCATTATGATGGTCACATTAGAGGAAGCCTCTACCCTATATTTTTGTCTTTAGGAAACTGGAGTGTGTGTAGATGTTTGGCTTCTTGTGAAAAACAGAACAGCACCAGCAAACACAGCCCTGTGTGCCTCTTCTTAGTTTTTTTCTGAAAATGCTGTTGAATCTCGTATTTGAGCTGATTTGAAATGTCAAATCCATTTCAGTTTTAATGCAGCTCTCCACCAAAGAGCTTTGCCATCTTAACTTTGCTGCCTTATATGATAGTATAAGGAAACTCCCCTCATCACCTCAGCCTCCTCTGGATTCAGATCTGCTGGTGAAAGTGGGAAGTCCCAGATATTAGTTTTTATCTCACTCATAGAGGCTGCCATCCCTAGAATCTGCTGGCAAAGCATACAGTGACTACCCACTAAAGAGCTTAAGGCAGAGGTGGCTGGCTTGCCTCAGTCAAGAAGTTCATACCACACAAACAAAACTTCAGTGGAAAGGGAGATGTTCTCTGACAGTACATTTCTTCTGTAACTCAGGTTTTATCTTGGGATTAGATGATATACCATCTCTTCTTCTTGAGTCACCAATGTATTTGGCTACTAATTTTCAGACTTTTTATAAGTACATTCCCTCAAGGTACCATACAAATCTATACCTAGCCATGTAGAATATATACAGATCTCTTATTTGTATGAAATTTAAGAGCTGTTGTGGTAACTTTATGCAGTATTATTCGGAGTACCAGTGATATATCATTGTACTAGCAGATGGAGAGGGAACTAACAATGCTTTAAAAAAATTAAATACTTTACATGAGAGCTGTGAGACTACTTCAGAATGCCATTATGAAAATACATTCTAATGAAATTAGTTCAGTCTGGTATTCGAAAGTTTATTTGCTCCCATGAATATTCATATTCATTTTTTAGCAATAATGTTCATTTAAAAATTTAAATTAATAATTTCAATATGTATTTGCCCTGAAAGTGTTGTGAATTCTCAAATGACTGTGTTTGCATGAATTTTCACTTCTAAAAAACTTTCTGGAGCCCTTTTTGTTTTTCTTATAAGTGAATACCCTGGGAATTAACACAGTAGCAGCACTGTATAAAAAGCAAATTATAAGTAAAGAATGCCAAAAGCAAGGCTGGCCTGAGACAGTTAATGAGCAAGCTATGGGCAAGAATGTGGTCACATAAAATCCTTCCTAAACAATGCCAGCCAGCAAATATTGTAGAAATGAAATCAAATTATTCCTGTGGCCAAGCAGCAAGCACAGGAAGAAGGGGCTTATATTAAATTAATTTTTCAGCCACCTATAACTAAAGCTGAAACAGTGTCCATTCATTTTTTCCTTAAATATTTTATCCCTGCCTTTGGGTGATGAACCCTTTTGCTTTAACCTGGGTGATGCAAGCAACAGATTTGCTTAGCACATTGCTAACAGACATCAGACAATGGTTTTTAATAAACTTAATACATTCATGACAAGCTGTTTGTAATTCTGAGAAAATACCTAATCCTGGTATTTGATAAAGCCTTAATTCTTGCAAGCAGAATGCCTGAATCTAGTATCAGCATTAGTGTCTCAGGGTCACAGTTAACACATGTGGTGTTGCTGCTGCAGAAACTAAAATCAGAGCTGAACAAAACCCCAATCAGGAAAGGGTCTGGCATGGGAGTTTTGAAAAGATTAAACAGGACTTGGCTTCTCATTTTCTTTCATAGCCATACTTTTCCCCACTCCTTTTCTACAGTTCAAATACCCACAGAGTAGGTATTCCTCTAACCTTTTAGTATAACTTACAGCCAAGTAAATAGCCAGATGATCACCTACGGAATTGTTAGGTGACTCTTGGCAGCCTCTTATAAATGGTTTACAGAAATGAATACCAAAAAAGCCTGTTCATCAGCAGATGAAATTCTAACATTATCAAGTTAAAAAGCTTGGAATCTTGGGAAGAAGAGGGCTGGGTGAGGAGAAAAGGTCATATGTGATAATGAAGAAATGAGGTCTAACTGAAGCTTCATGCACAGAAAAGCCATATGGCCAAGCAACATGAATTAAATGAACCCTTATCTCAGAAGAGTTGAGCTAAGAAACTGACAAAGACAAGAATATATGTTTATGACACTAGAAATTAATAACTTAAGGAATATTTGTCACTTCTTTGAATACATGGAATTGCCTCTTCAAACCAAAATAATCACTATTTATTTTCCAGAAAAACGATTGTTTTCTTAGCAGAAAACATGTAAATAAACCTGGAGGAGAAGGTAGTTCTAGCACAAAGGTTTTACTTCCCCAGCCCTCTTCTATAGCCCCAGAGTTACATATACTCTTACGTTAGGCTTGGAGAGGAGCTTGTATTCCCTTTGCTTTAAGGTGAACATCTCCCAGTGCCACTGCCTGAGTTTATGTCCTACCTGCTGGCTGTCATTCTGTGCCTTTTTAGTGATCTTCTCTGCAGCAGCTATACCCAAGGTGGGCCCTTAACCCCCACTGGTAGAGAGATCTTACCCCTTCCCTGAGCCCAGGCTCTGACCTGTAGTCAGACGACTAAGGCACTGGAGAGAGGTGTTGGAGCTGTGGAAGCACCTGACAGATACATCAAACAAAAAAACCCGATTATAAAAGAGTAAATTACCTCACAATCACAGATAATTTTTGTAGCAACTTACTATTTTTTAGCTGTCAGAATAGAAAGCTGCTGAATTCTTCATTTTTGCATATTTTTTCCATCCCAATGTTGCTAATGTGCAAAAAGCACCCATTCTCTTTAATTCTGTTTATGCTTATAGAAATGAGCATTTAAAACCCAAATGAAAATGGTGGTCATAAAATATAGAAAATTGCTGAGTTTCTGGGATCAGTTCAGTGACTAATGGGTTTTACTGAGCACTCACTGGATCTGGTGGTCTGAAGAGGGATCGGTTTTAAATACCAGCACTGTTTAACCCCTGGTTTATGTTCTGTACGATAGGCTAGGAGGGCACCAGCAGGGAAAAAGATCAAGCAAATTACTTTCTGATTTATAAGTCAGGAAGCTGAAATACTTGGAAATTTGAATGACTGTTTTCAGATGGATCCAATTGTTTTTATGTGCGAGGCAGCTTAAGATCTTGAAATCACTTTATTAAAAGCTTTGCCAACAACAACAATAACAACAGCAATAATAATAACAACCACAACAATCAGAACCATCATGAGGACAGGTGAGCTCAAACCCAGCAATTTTGTTTAGAGCAGGGAAGTACCATATATCCCTGCCAGGGTGTTTAGTTAGGTGGAGATTTATTTTAATGAAGAAATTGAGTCATGTCCTCTTGTGCTGAACTACTGGGAAGGGATTCGTGAAATTATGCTGAAAAATGCCCAGAACCATTCAGCTGGTACATGCTGAAAAAGTAGAGCAAGTATAATAAGGCAGAAAGCCCCACTGAAGAAATGGCCCTCAATCACATCCATTAACTACTGAAGGGTGTTATGAAATGTTCCTTTTCTATTCCTTGTAGTGCTCTGAATATATAAATAATTATGCAGTAGCACCAAATACTGAGCAGATAATAAAGTTTGGACTCCCCCACCTGACTTTCAGCTGAAGGTCAACTATATATCTAGTGGCTATATAATGGTGTGTCCATCTGAAGCACAGCCAGGGCCTCACAGCTCATGAACTTCCCATAAGGGACTTCATTTTTCCAGATCCATTAATAAAGTCCCTACTCAACTATCAGAAGTGTAGGCTTCATTTAATTTAATTGGCAGTAAAGACAAAGAAGAGACTCAGCTCAGATGTTTTCTGTTAGTCTTCTCTTACACAACCAGACCAAATGGGCACAGCATGGGTGATTTCTTATCAGGTTTGGTTTATTTCAAAGACCATTTCCTGCCAGGTTTCATTAATGTTTCTCAGCAAGCAGCAACCAAGAGTTTGGCCAGCAGAAACAGGAACAAATATTTATTGAGTAATATCAGGAAAACTCTTCGCTGCTTAGAAAATCTTATATAGGGTTGTAGAACACATTTAGAAATTATCAGAGGGTTGTATACTGCCTAGCTCTAGTCTGGCAATGGAGGGAATGAAAACCAATTGAGTGCTCCTCATCTGGGATGGTTGTGAAAGGGCTGCTTAGGTGGGCCTTCACATTTGTTTTTTTCTACAAATGAAAAATCATGGAAATGGGAATAAAGGAAGCACTGGCATAACGAGGCTGTCTGGTTCAGAGGTCGGGAAGTCAGCTCTCATGGCTGATGACAGCAGAAGGGAAGAGTCCTTTGAAGCATGGGAGAAGTAGCAAATTTCCAGGAGATGAGAGTTTAGATCTTAGTTTTCTTGTTAAATCCTCTGCATCTAGACCAACATGGAGAAGCCCTCCTGCCTTTAACCTGCCCAGGCTGCTCACAGAGACTGGGCTTAGTTTAGAGAGTTGTCTTAGGTCATAATTCCCCTGCAAACATGCACAATAATCTTGGTTTGGGTGGTTCTGCTTTGTATTTTGGCATTCAAGCAAGCAGTGTTTCAGTATGGAGCTGCCACTCAAATGAAGTGCAAGTGACACCTTGCTTCATCAGCAAGAGAAATGATCTCAATATTCCCTTCCCACCCATATGGAAAGACAGTAGCTTGGATGATTCCTCTGGAAAAAGTAGTGTTCTCTGTTCTGCGTGTGAAGGGAGGGAAGAAACATCATTCTGAGCCTGCAGAAGAAATTTCTGGAACAGTCTTGAAGATTTACTGGAAATGTAGAAGAAATAACATCATTGGATCGTTTCAGTTTCCTGGGTAATATTTTTTTTTTCTGTACAAAGCAGACATGAACTACAAGAATGAGTAAAGGAGTTCATCCATGTAATCCAGAAAGTGGAGCTGACAATAAATGTGAAAGAAACATATTATGTTTACTAGACTGTTGAAGACAAGTGCAGACAGCTGTACTGCTGACCACGTACATCCAGAATCAGGTAAGTATGTGGCTTTAACTATAAAGGCAGAAGATAGAGTTTAATCATGCACAACTTAATATTCTCTCTTCAAAATACTTTACGAGTAAGGAGCATGTGTATTATTACTTCTTTGTAACGAGTTAGTTTTTTGTAGTCCTGAAACCTGCATTATCCTTGCACATTCCTATGCTTGTATATACCCTCATGATTTGTATTAAGTGGAGTCCCATATGCTATGGGGATTTCACAAGATGGAAGTCATCTTTGCCCTAGGAAGATCCCTTTTTCTGTGAGTGTTACCACATCAGTGCTAACCCTATGGAAGGCTGACCAAATTCAATCTCTGTAATTCAGTGTTTTGCCACTGACCTCAAGAGGATAGCGTGAGAGTGCATTTGGGTATCTGTAAGCAGCAGAGATTAAGTGAAGGTGGTCATGGTCTTTGCAGATTCAAAACAGGCAGTATGGTGTTGAGAACAGTCGAGAAAGTCAAATATGTAGTAAACAGACATTTGGTACATCTAAATGTGCACAAGCACTTCTTTTTTAACAGATCTGAGGAAGCTTCAGAGGAACTGTGAAAATGATCTGCTTGAAGGCTTCATATAAAAGAGATCTTATAGATGCTGTAAATATTACTTCAGGTGTTCTTGATGAGATCTTAGGTCAGATCCTCTTCTAGTGATAGCTAGTGTTCTGCAGTTTTGCTGCACTTACTCTTCTGCAGATCTAGATACTCATTTGGAAAAATAGACAGCAGTCTGAACTTACTTGGCATTGGTACTTCACAATTGCCGGAGACAAGTGTTCAAGTTTCATATATTACTGACTAGATAGCAAGTTAAATTCAGCTTAGGGCCTTGAATACAGGGGATGAGCCCAGCAAAGGGCACAATCTGATCCTACACTGTAACTGTCTGAAATGTACACCTTTAATACATTCATGTGAAGAAAATTACATGCTGTGGTCAGGACACATCTGTGAAGCTCTTACAAGTTCTTCAGAATATATGAGATGTATTCTTTGTGAAAGGTACGGTTGAACTCCATGAAAAAACCCCACTGTCATGCCACTATAAATGTATAGTATTTTCAGCAAATTAGCATCTGAATTTGGTCTGAGGTGACTGAAAATTAATTCCTTTGAGATACGAAGTCTGTGCTAAAAAAGGAAGTACTGATACAAACAGTATCTTGACTTTTGGCTAAGAATTTGTATTCAGTCCACTTCTTCCTCAAATGTGCCTTAGTTCTCTTCTCTACCCTTCCTGAAAAGGAAGAGTATTCAAGCATTCCCCCTTTAAACGGCCTCCACAGAAATAGCTTTTCTGCACAATGAACTGCTTAGTCTGAGTGACAAGTTTTAAAGGTCGAGCACAGCACCTTTCCATTCATTTGTCTAGCACAATCCTTTTTTATCAGCACCCTCCAGGCTCCCTCCACTCTCTGTGTGGAGGAGATAACCAATAGAGCAAATTTTTATGAAGAGTATTTTCTATTTAACAAACTGTGGTATCTATCTGTTGTTAACCTTTTGAGCAACGAGTGAGACAGGATTGCTCCATAGGTGGTGAAATAGCCATTAAGCTGATAAACCAAACTTCACTAGGATGTTTCAAATTTTCTTTTGTCAGCTTCCTAGGTCAGAGTAGAGGGAGGTTATTTTGAACTTAAAGATGGATTCTCTTATTTGCTGCCCAGCACTCCCTGTTCCAGTCACAGGTAATATAAGATGCAATAAGGTAGGCTTAGGTGTTTCATAAAGTCCACTCAAAGGCAGTCTTTCTTTTTTTGAGGTTTTATTGAGTGTTCTGAGAAAACTTTGGAGTTCAGTGTGTCAGTCTCTAATAATGATCTTGAAAATACCAAAAACAAGTGAAGAAACTAAACTCATAGCCCCCCTTCTTCCTAGTTTGTTTGTAAAAAAAAAAAAAAAAAAAAAAGAATGTAAAAGAGGATAAATATTGTATTGTAGAGGGATCCACTAGTGATTTCTTTTCCATGTGCATATGAATTTATTTATGTCAATAAACTAAACAGCATGCACAGCTATTCATGTACAGCACTTTCCAGCTGATTTGTTGTTTGCTGTTTTGAACACCTGCAGGACTTGTTCCTTTAACTATGACAACTGTCTTCCTAGAGAAGACATCTCTGCTCCTCATCCCCTCTGGGAGGTGGTTTTTTAATTCAAATCAGATTTCAAAAAATAGTAGTGAATTGCTAAAAGTTGGAAAATTGCTAAATTGGAAAAAAAGAACTGAAGCTATTAATCACTGGCAAGAAGAAGAGAGAATGTCCTTTGAAGTCAATTTATCCCTTGAGTTACAGAGTAATGCACAATTTATTTAGGTACAATGTGTATGGGATCTTGAGTTTCTATGGGCATGTCATAGCTGTAACACCTTCAGGCTCACATTAGGGACTGTGAATAGGGATTCAGCTCAGTTTGTGGTACAGGCAGCTGCTGGTGTGACACTGTCACAAATCACAACAAACAGTATATGATGTCTGAAGCTAGTCAGTCTTACAAAGGGCAAATTTCTAGACATAAGCAGAGGTATTAGATTAGTAATTGTAGATCTGAGTGAATAATTTATACTGAACAATTAGTCTAATTGTGTTCAGTTCCATTATGAGCTGCTTATGAGGAGCTGAGATTGGATATCTGAAATGACTTGTGGATGTCTTCAAAACAAGTTTTCCATGTGAATGTCTTGTGAGTAATTCATTGTGAGCAGCTGAACTTCAGAAGTGATGTTGGTTGCTAAATTATATGAGTCACTGGGATTTTTTGTGTTTCTTTAATTAGATTATGTGCAAGCCCAGACAAAACATGGTGAATTAAAGTTATTAGAAAATGAAAATAAAATTATTAGAACTGAAAATATCATGGCAATGGAATAAAAGATGGAAAGTATCTGAACATTTAAACTTAATATAATTGGAGGTAAAACAAAACCATCCAAATAACTGGAAAATTGATACGGAAGGGCCATAGACATAATTATATTTACCTTTGTTTTCCAATTAGGAGATTATTTAATGGAAATCTTTTTATTCTCCCAGGCCTAACAAACTTTCTTTTACCATCTGAATTTAATTTCTCTGTTGTTCAGGGAGGTGTGTTCTATTAATTAGCTGTTCACATGTGGAGTTTGCCCAGGCAGACCACAAAAGTGACATAAAATCCTGTCTGAAATTAAATTTAAATATTTCCACAAACTTCACCAGCACCATGATTTCATTCTGTGTTCAGGAAGCTTTCATGCCACAGGAGCATCATGTCAGGATCTAAGTCTGAAGTTGTATGAGAAATATTAAGATTTCTGAAAAATGGAAGAAAAATGTAGTGAAGTAGGACATGACTAAAGATCAATAGAATCACTGTTGGAGGTCACTGTGGATCCCCAGTGTCCTTTAATGCCAGTGCTCAGATGGGAGTGGCTGAGTCCTGCCTGGATGACTCCACAAGCCTGTTTGAGACAGGAATCTTTTATCCCACTGAATATATAAAATTTTAAAATCTGAACCTGTGTGCTGCATTGTCATCTTTACCTTTGCCTTGCATGGATTTTTCTGAGTGGCTTTTTAAAATACCATCTTTACTCACCTTGGAATTGTAGTGTTGGCCAGTGGGTCCCACTGTGTCAAATATACTCTCAGATAATTGATGAGGGATTTTTACAAGAATACTTCTTTTCTGCACCACTGTAGTCATGGTAAAGGTTCTTTTTCAGCATTTGAGCATCCTCCCCCTGTGTAATGTCTCAAATCCATGACAGGGACATATTTACGTGAAGGGTTGTAATGCAACCACAAACTGCTATGGTCAGCTATTTGATTTGTACCACTGAGGGTGGATTTCAGCATGGGAATTTTTCACTTTAGAGGTGTGCTCTGAGGACCCGAGATCAATGGGTATTTTTACCTTAATTATCTGAACTAAGTTTTTTTCTTCATTCATAAATAAACAAGAATATTTTCTTTTGTCCCAGTGTTTTTGCAAAGATCAGTTAACATTTGTGAATCCTGACATACAGATAACAAAGGGCATAAATATGCTCGGGAAGAAATGGGTAGTTCAGAATAAGGTCTGAACTCCCTTTCAGGGAAAAAGACTTGCATCATTTGAATAAAATTAAAAATCATACAGTTGTTTATTAAGGACTGTCCACTATTGTGCCAAATAAAACAAATACATTCTTTAAAGTGTACTGTCTGGTCATAAGATTAAAAACACTGCTGTAGTGCACTAACACTGATGAAATTAATGGCTTTTCAACCTGGATCATATTCCTTTGACACATCCATGGTGTGTGTGAAGGGTGTTGCCCTGTCTCTCAAAAGGACCATATCAATATAGTGAAGTGATGAAAGGAGGTGGTCTGGTCAAGTGAGAACAATGCTTTTATTTTGTAAATAACTTAGGGGACTAAGAAGAGGCATTTGAGCAATGGATGTTGAGACTCAATATTTCATTTGGGAAAGAGCACAGCATTTAGCACTTTCAGACATGTCCTTCTCTGCTTTGGTCACATTGGCATTTCCAAAGAGCTGTAAAATGCTGAGATGGAAAGGAATGATAATTCACAGCTTTTCACACATGAGAGTTTTGGAAAGAAACATAAAATTTCATGCCATCAGCTGTTCCATGTAGCCTACACCTGAATGATATGACTTGGGTTTCTTTCCTTTCTATATAATTGCTTTTTATATTTGCTCTGAAACAGTTATTTGAGGGTTTTTAAATTATTCCTAGACAGCCATTTTCCTATAGATCACTGCTCTGGTCACATCTATCTTCCCAGCTGGTGTTCAGAACTTCAAAGCAGGAATTTAGAAAAGGGGATAGTGTACCAGACAGAACTAAAATCCGCTAACTCTCCATGTGGCATCCAGAAGATGAACTGAAATGAACCTGTTATTTGATTCATATTCTACATTTTAGCTGGTTTGCTTTTGTGCAGTTTCCAGCCCCACCATTGCTGCCAGATGGCTAATATTCCAGGTTTGCCTTTACTGGTATGCTTTGCAGTGTTGCTACATTCCAAGATCATTAACATTTGGAAATGAAGGAATTTACAGATAATTTGTGCTTAATGAATACAAATATTTCTCTTTTCCTTATAGAAGAAAAACAAAAAAAAATTTTTTTTTCTTTTTTTTCTTTTTTCCGAAGCCAACTATGGACTGATTGCCCTTCAGTCACAGAGATTTGCACATCAGGAGTTCCAGGGAGTTTCTGCAAGATCTACAGGAGCACAAGGTAATTAATTATTCCCTCAAAGAATCCACCATTTCACTATTGTAATTTGGCCCAAGCTGAAATAATCTTATAGTCAGGGTGGAGATAACTATCCTGTGGCCCCATTATCACTGTGGGGGATCATTTGTGTGCTCATGTGAGATGGGAACAGCACCTTGCAGAGCCATTCCAGCCAGCTAACCTTAGCTTTGGTCTCTTGATGTTCTCTCTGGAGAAGTTACCATGGGCAAGTGGAAATCCCAGCTAGGAAAGAGCACTCTCTGCAGCTTCAGTGCAGCCCCTGAAGCCATAAAAAAGGTAGCTTTGGCTAGGCAGTCACTGTTCTCAGCATCCTTTGTGCACTCTTTTCTGTCAGGTTGCATAGGAACTCAGTTATGCCCGTACCCCAGAAACCAGGAGAAGCTTGCAAGATCCACTGCCACTCTGCATCAATTCTAAGTGTGCTGTGAACATTGCTGCTTGAATGAGGTTCACAGGAGGCTGGTAGGGGTTCATCTAGTTTGGGGAGCTTCATCTGAGGGGGTCTAGTTGCCTTGGGTCTTCATTAAAGCTTATGTGAATCCAGAGAGAGGTATTTCTTGACCTCTTAAGTCACTGGATAAGGGTCATAGTTGTCACTGGACAAGGGACATAGTCATTTTCCCTAGACATCTTGGTTAAATGCCTCACGTCTGTGGACAGTTAATACAAACGGGCTAGAAAAAAAAGATGAATGAAGTCTAATAAAGGCATTAAAATACCTTCATATGAGCATTTGTAAATGATTTTTCCTTCTTAAATTTATGGGAAAAACCTCATGCTGCAATATTTTCTTATTTTACACAAAAAACTTTTCTGCTATCATAGTGTAGAATAGGTGAATAAGACATTGTTTTCTAGACAGAACACCTCCATGCACTCATACCCAACTGAAATGTCGACCTTTACAATGAAAAATTTTACACTTTGCCTGCAAGCTTTTATTTACTGTTTTAATATTGAAAGGTAGAAAAAGCACAAACATGAACATGAAGCTAAATCACTTGCCTGGCTATGAAGCAGTGTCACTCAATCCAGACACTAGAGTCACACCAGCACATATGAGCTGAATGGATGACTCTGGGATGGTCTGCACTTCATTAAACTACCCTTTCTTTCATTTTCTGCACTAATTTTTGACATGTCTTTGTCATTTTAGCACATAAGTCTGGCTGAGATTAGTTTCTACTTTCAGTGTCTTGTCCACCTCTATGTCTTTTGTAATGTTGCTAAGCAGAAAATGATTCTTAGAATTATTCAAGTTGTCAGGCAGTGCTTTGTGCTAATCAAAATTACATTAACATTCATTCCTTTGCACTTCTGGTGCTGGTGACATTTCACATTTATAGGAGCTTTGCATATAAACAGGCTTTAAATTTTAGATACAAAGTGGAAAGGCAGCAATGCTGGATTCTTTCAGGCAGGAGCAATCATTTTGCTGGCATCTAAGTGCATGCATCCTTGCAGTGTTTGCTTGGTGTTTTCATTTGGTTTGGGGTTTTTTTGTTTGGTTTGGTTTGGGTTTTTTAGGAAACCTCAATTCAAACACAAAGGTCCAATGCCCTGATCTCTGCAGGTAGTTTTAGCTGTGAGCCTTCTTTGCAGAAGCAGATAACAGTGTCCTGTGTATGATTTGTTGCAGCATTTCTTCAGTAGGTGTGGAAAGCAGACAGTGAATGGCAGCTTATTTATATATGCCATTTCATATCCAGCATTATTGAACAGGCAGTATAAAGGATCATCACTGATCCTTTTCCTGCCCACTTCCTACCAACCCCACTTAGAAGGAATTCTTCAGCAGTGCATGAATATTATTTTATCAGTCTGTCAGCCTTAAAAAGGCTCCCGGACCTTGGTGATTGCTCATTTACATTGCTTTAATTAGTGGTAACATAAAGACAAGGGATTTCACCAGTGGAAGGATGACATGGAAGAGAAGATTCATGAGATTACTCTGTAGCTGTGCTGGAGCAATGTCCATGGAGTAAGTGGCATAAGACTCAAAGCATTTTCAAATCTCCTCCTCTGACATTGATGAAGGTGTCAGCTTGGAAGGTTTCTCTTGACAGCAATACTTTAAAGCTAATAATGGTCATATGGCATGAATTCAAGTGGGGTATTTATTTGTAGCTTGAATTTATTAATAAGAGTTACTTCCTTCTGCTAGGCAAGACTTTCTGAATCATAATTCTGTAGCATATTATGTTCACCACTTTGTTCTGATATTGTTTCTTTAGAAATTGAAGGCCTTTTCAGTTTTTTTTTTTGTTGCTTAGTGAGGAGCTGTAATCCAGTTTAGGCAAGTAAAATGAATACTGTTAGCAATCAGGCATTGTAGAGTTCCAAGTTTTCTCATAGCTACCTATGACAAGTTCCTGGATAAAAAATAGCTTTGAATCAGTCTCTTTATTCAGCTTGAAAAGCCCAGAATAAGGATCTACACCCAGGCCCCATACTGGGAGGAGGTGTAAGTTCAGGTCCCAGGGCATCACAGCTGAATTAGCATCATGTTCAGACTAATTAGCCTGCCTCAAAGAGTATCCACATACTGCAGGAAGTGCAAAAATCCCTCAGCTAGCAATGACCACAGCAGTTCCACAGGTGGAGGCAGCCAGATCCTGCCTTTCTTCAGGGCTTTTTAATTGACAGATGGCTCAGCCTGCGTGTACCCAGACTGACTTTGTCTGGCACATCATGGTACTTCATTGCACGGATGTGTGGCCCTGCACTGTACCATGTGGAGGTGTTGGTAGACTGTGAAAGGAGTCCCACTGCCTTCCTTGGTCCACACAGCTGTGCCTTCAGCAGGGCTTTTAGCCCATGAGCATCACCATGCTGCCATGCTCTACACACTGGGGTGAAGTTACCTCAGTTCATGTGTATTCAGGAATTCCACTTCTGGGGGATATCTGTAAATTGTCTGTGGATAAAGTGATCTGCACTTTATCTCCAACAAAGGGATCATCCTTCAGTTACCCAAGACCAGTTCCTCAGAAGCTGCTTGGTGGTGTCAGGGCAACTCACACACATCATTTGTGTGGATCTTGGCAGAGACCATGCAGGTTCATGTTCTTAATTTTGGGCATTAGTTTCTTGTTCCTGAGTTAGTTCTGTGTTTGTGTGACACAAAATAAGATTCCAAAACTGTATGCAGTCATTAGTTCATCACACAAGGCATCACACAAGATGGTTGAATTTTCTAAGAATTAAGCTCTGGTTTAACTACTCCAGATTAGACCTACCAAGCCAAATCACACTCCAAACACAACATTTTAGATGCATGTACAAGAACTTTCAGCAGCACTTCTTAACTGCTCAAGCTTATGATTTTACAAGTGTGGCAGGTAATTCAAGCTATCAGGAGCTTTCATGTTTCAGGAGTCCACTGTAACAGTAGTTGTTAGAAAGTCAGAAAGTGAACATTGCTTCTGAGAGATAATTAAAACTTTTCAGCTCACTTCATAAAATATTCAGGAGAATCTAACAGAGATTCAAATTTAAAAGTATTTGCAAACATTTAGTGCTGACCACCTGGGACCTGACTGACTGCATCATGGATGTAATGGTGTCTCAGGGGACATCATCCCCTGGGGCTTCTCTGGCAATGGCTTCTGCCCCTTGTTTTGAACATGTTTCCATTGTAGTTCAGGTGGATGTTGACTCCCTCATTCAAGACCTGTGCTGACACAATTGATAAGAAATAATGTCATGTGAAATGGGGACAGCAGGTCAGCACTGGTACCCATGCCTCACTTCTGCCAGTGCAGCTGCTGCAGTGCTCAGATTCCTCATGCTTTGGTGATATCCTCATCCCTCTGAGAGGTCAGCAAAGATGGGCAAATGGCAGCCAGGACACTGTGATGGTTGGCATCCCCATGAGTTCCTAAAGTCTATTATACAAACTCATAGAAGGTAGTGTTAAAGAAATTCATGCTCTAAAAAGATATATATTAAGTATTTTTTTCACATAAATGGGCAGAACAAACATACTGAACAACAACTCAGAAATATATCAAATGCAGCCTGCTTTGGAATTTACATGGGTCTTCTCATAAAACTACCTAAGTGTTCTCAATACTTCCAGACCTAAATCTTAATAAAGTCTACAGGAATTCAGAAAAAGTAGTTCCTATTGTGCAGATGGGAAACACTATAAACAGTAAAGTAGGAGTTACTTTTTCTGAATTCCTGTAGGCAAATAACCTCAAAATCATTCAGTAATAGGTGCTGGGTTTTTTTGTTTGTTTGTTTTTTTTGTTTTTTAAATAATACCTTAATTAAAGCTTGTTTCAAGCTTGGTGTACAACAGACATACCAGGAAAATAAGATAATACATGTGTGGGCACAGCACACATTTCTGTGTGTAGTTTTGCTTGTGTGCTTCAGGAGGAGAGGCTGAGAAGACTGGGTTTGTTCAGCCTTGAGAAGAGAAGGCTTAGGGGAGACCTTATTATAATGTTCCAGTACCTAAAGGGCAGCTACAAAGAAGATGGAGACTCCCTGTTTACGAGGAGTCACATGGAGAGGATGTAGGGCACAAGTTGCTCCTGGGGAAATTCAGTTTGAATACAAGAGGAAAATTTTTCACTATGAGGACAGTTAAACACAGGAATTGTCTCCCAGGAGTGGTGGATTCCCCCACTTTGGAAAGTTTTAAGTCTCAGCTCGAAGGGGTGCTGAGACATATCACATAAACAATAATATTAGAAGGGTTGGACCAACTGATCCTTGAGGTCCCTCATGATTCTGTGAGAAGAGGCAGTTCCTGCTGAGGTTGCCAACAAAAGTACTAAGGGGGATCTGATGGAATTTTCTGATGTCAGTGCATGTTCAGTAGGATCCACTGAGTTCATTTCATACCAGCCAGTTTTGTTGGTTTGTATTTAGGGCAAAGTTACAGAGACAGCAATGAAGTCAAGTGTTCCCATATGACTATAGTTTTTTCCTTGAATAAAATACATTTCTTTCACTTATTTGCTGGAAAGATAAAACAACAAAGGATCACTTGGACATTTTTTTCAATCTGCTTTTATAGGTATCAAGGGCTTTCTTGATGGTAAGATAGGGATTTCTGTGACATGAAGTGGTAGCCTGCTGCAGAGAACCAGCACCATTCTTTCAATGCAAAAGCTAATTTAATATTGATCTTTCACTTATAAAATGCAAAGATAATTCTTTTAGTAAAAACACCTTGCATCAGGGCTCCTGTGGCTCTCCCAATTCAATCTGAATTTCTAAGCACTAAAGAAATCTCATTATTGAGAAGTGAAATAGCAGCTCCCTTGGCAAAAGGTCAGAGAAGTGTGAAATAGCCTTTGTACTGAATTCAGCAGCAATTCTTGAATATCCGCATTACTCATCCATGAGGCTCACAATGTTTAAATGCCATCTACAACAGTGCTCCTTCTCTGACAGTCATTCTACTTTTTCCCCTTTTTGCTTTTAATAAAGCAAAGACTAAATGGTTGACAAGAGCTATTACTTTGAAAGTCATGTTTTCTTCACGTGTCACTTGTAATTATACAGGAAATATGCCTTCTACTAGAATATTTCACTCAGCGGACTTAGATATTTAGATTTCAGCAAGCCCAAAAATGTTTAAACATGTCTCGGAGTTTTGAGGGTTTCTCCTTGATACCATACCAGTCTTTGTTTTCTATCCATCTTCACTTCCCTTTCAGCAAACTCATTTACTTTTCTTTTCTATGGTTCTCTCATTCCTTTTCCTCAATTTCTGCTGATTTGCAATATCCCACAGTTAGTTTGATCATTAAAATCAGAGGAGTTTGAAGATGATTCTTTGATTTTTCTCAGTCTAATTTTGCTTGGGCATGTTTTTAAATAAGGATTTGTAGAAGGGGTATTAAACAAGCTTTTTCCAAGGCTTGCAGTTTTTTTGTTTTGTTTTTGTTTTTAAAAGTATTATGTAAGCAGTCTAGCATAAGGAGAATCAGAAAGTAAATGGATGGGGAGTTCCTGAAAACAGCCAAAAAAAGTATTTAATTGGAGGTTACTTCAAAGCAAATCTGGGGAAAAAGAAAAAAACATGAAGATCTGTATACCTGAGGAGGCATACATTTTTTCCCTGCATGCTTGCAGTTCTATAGGAAAAGGGTTTTGCAACTGAAGTATGCTCGTGAGGACCACTCACTAGCTAGAGTTTATTCAGAGATTCCTGATGGGAAAGAGGAAGAAGCATTTTGCTGAGTGGAATCTACAGAAATATCTGTTTAAAATATTGGAGAAAATCTTTTGCATTGGAGGTAGGGCTCAGTGAGAGCGATGGGATGAGTAAAACTGAAAGAAACTATAGAAATGATATGGGGTTTGCTGACAATGAATGTGGTGAACAGAGTGCAGCAATTGTCATCAAAAATTTAAATATTTTAGAGATGAAGGAGCTGTGTGAAAAACCTTGACATTCAGAATGTGGCAGCCTTGTATTCGTATTCACACTACCTAAGTGTGAGGGGAAAGAAGCATTGAGAAATAATATGTAATCAATATGGAAAGCCTATTCTGTATCTGTAATAGCATCCTCAGTGCAGAATATGATTGCACCTTTGTGCAGAACAATACTTCAGGTTAAAAGTCTGGAACCAGAAAAGATGTATTTATTACAGCAAGAATGCACAAAGGTTCTTTCTTTGCTTTCTGGCCCCAGAACAAATTTCAGCATACTTTCTGTGTTGGTCTGGCCTGCATTTTTAAGCCATGCATCCTTCACCTGGTGAAAACCACCCTTATACAGACACGTATACAGTAGCTGTGGTTGCCTGTGCCAACCCAGCATTGGAACAGGCTGGAGCAGCAGCTGTCTCTGAACTAGTACACACAGATCATCCTTCTGTTGTGTGTATCTTGCTCTTTGATGCTGTAGAAGTGCATTAATTTATGCTTTCAGATATTCTCAGATGATCACAGTTGCATTTTTTGACAAAAAAAATTAAAATGAAGGAAGAGTGAAGGGTATGTGCTCTTGAAGGATGCTTGATTGGCAGGTGATGAGAGGAATTAGAAAAGGCTTTTTTCTCTGAGCAGGTGCAAGTGGAAAAGCTATGGTGTCATATATGTAACAGGAGCCTTGTTCAGATTCTGCACACTGAATTCAGCTTCTGTTTCCTCAAGAGATGTCCAAGTGCTTTCCCCTGCTTTCTGTCCCTCACCTCCCATGTTAACACACACATACACATACACATAAACAAACACATACCTTGTGTCTCTCTCTCTCTTCCAGGCTCCCACAGATTTTTGGCTGTCTCTGCTTATCTGTGGTAGAGAGCCATCACAAAGAAATGAAAGTAAAAATTCTATCATCCACAAACATACTCAATATGTTGCCATAAAGTATTTACCTTTTGCTGCTCACCACTGTTCACTGAAGCATGCACAAGGCTTTACCCTTTCTAAGGTGTATTTCTACTAAGGATGCAGACATATTCAGGGGGAAATGTTGAGCTGTTAGTGGTTTGTTTTAGGCTTCCCCCTGGAGAGGTATTTTTCTGGCAGGAGATGACACAGTGACGCCCCTGTCTGCATATTTCTTCCTCAAAAGTATGTGCAGGGACCATATCTTTGTGTTTGGGAAGTGTTGGCACGCTTTGAGGTCATGAATGAGGTCACAGCAATTTTCTCTGTGGGTCAGTGAAGCTGAACTGGGAAACAACGTGCACAAGTCTTTTAGGAAGAGGAGAAGAAACTGCCTTGAAGGTGATGTTTTGGTCCAGTGTCTCCCAACTGGGCTGAGAAAACAGTTTGTTCTCTGGCCTGATCTGGCAAAAAAAATTTATGCCAGAAGTCTTTTTAGCTCTGGGTGAAATCTGTCTTTTGTGCTTTGCTTTTCCAACTTATACTGTGAATTCCCATTAGTGGAGAGATGAACGAGATGGTCTTGTAAATTTATTTTTTTTTTAGCTCTGTTTGGTTTGTTGTGAATACTGCATTTAGGGTTTTATAGCAGAAGTACTTTTCTATAGATAGGAAACAACTTTGCCTTTGTGCAGCTTTCTTATTTTTACAAGGCAGTGAAATCACAGTTTTTGTCTTAGGGCACAAAGAGGTGATTTATTAAGTAATAAGAATAAAATTTCTGGGTTATTTTTCTGTAAAAAGGATATAAACACCATTTGCCCTTTATAGGAGCAAAATATGTATATACACAATACATATATATACAATATGTATATTCTCTATATGCAGGGAATATACATGTATAATAGGGAATATACATGTAAAAGACAATGCAAAACCTGAGTTGTGCATTGCTGACATGATGTGCAAATCCCAGCTGCCAAATTCCATTTGCTCATTCAGTGGCAATCTCAGACAGGATTCACAAGGTGGACAGTGACAAAAAGGGGAAGAAAAGCCTGACAATTTCTCCCATAATTGCCACCAGCAATCCCAGAGAGTGGAGGAGGAATGAAGCCATAAATAGCAAGAAAGATTTGTCAGGCTGTGCAAGATCAGAGCTTTGATTCAGCCTTGATTGGACTCCCTACCACTGTCCTTTCGTTATTTATGTCAGGTTAACCTCTCACTTTCAGCAATGACATCTGTTCCAAATCTACTCATTTGAGGGAACATACTGTGGTTTCCATTTTGTCAGCTGGTTTTCCTTCTTCTGATTACTTTGGAGCAAAGCTGCTGGGGTGGTTTTTATTTAAATCATGCCTAATTGAAAATGAATGTGCTTGCTTTGAGATGGGACCTATGATAAGATGGGATACATTCCACAAAACCTACCCACAATGCTCAAGATGAAATGAAAACTATGAGGACTTGACAGAGGCTTAGAGAAAGCAATGGGGGAGCAAAGGAAATAACAGGCTAAGCACAGGGATGGAACCTCCCACACCTATAAGCAGGTCTATTCTCTATGAGGAAAATGTAATTTTCAAGTACCGCATAGCTGGAAACAAGAATGTCACCAAAGGGGGCTCTTACCTCGAGTGTGTGAGCAGATGAGTACTTCCAATTGTTGCTGTATGTCTGCTTTTATTTATCTATCAATCCTATAAAGTCTGTCAGTTTTATTTCTAAATTTAGGTTGTGGGGTCTTTTTTTTTTTTTTTTTTCTATTTTGAATGGGGTCTATTTTAAAAGAAAATCTTGGTAAGAGTTTGAAGTTATTTTTTCTCTCTTCTCCTGTCCATGTTGTTTGTACACAGCAAATGCTGCTGGAAAAAAACACCCTCATTTCTTGAGCAATATGGGCAGGGAAGGAAGGAACCTTACTGTGCTGCAAACTGTGCTCACAAAAAAGCATTATGTATCTTCTATTAGAGATATTTCTTAGTTCACTTCTGTGCTTATTTACTAAAAAAACGGCTCTGCTGGGATAGCATAGACTCGGATGCCTTCTTTTGCCTCTGTTCCTTTCTGTGTTCCTAGTTACAACAGACTAGAGCTTCATGCAGAAGTTGTAAGCTTGATACAAGAATGATTTAGTGAAAATCAGTGGTTATGAATTATGCAGGAGTCTAGCTGATACCAAGTACTGCATTTCTTTAAAAATGCTTGAATCTCCAATTTCAATCTTGTATTTTTACAAAGGGTTACTGGTTTCAAGGAAAAAAAAAAAAAGGGGTTGTATTTTAAATACTTCTTGACATGCAATGGTTGTAGTGCTGTAAATCTGTAAATTTAATTCTGGTGTTGTTTCTGGCTAAGGTCACTTTACCTCTTTATTCTGGCATCCCCCATGGCGGGTATTTCATTGCACTTTGTACATTATTTCTGTAGTCTACCTATTCAAATTCCTAGCTGCATAGGACATTGTGTCTCATCTCATGCCAAGTACATTTTTAGTACTTAATGAGCAATAATAGTGATTCCACGTTGAAGGAGAAAACAGCCATATGAGCAAGGTAGGAGATTTAATAATGAGGAAAATCTTATATCTGAAAAATATAAATCTGTTTCCTTCCCTGAAAAGATCTATAATGGGAAAAAGATGTTAAAGTACTCTATTGTATGATTGCCATAAAGAGTATTGTAGCAATCTCTCCTCCCTTACTCCCTCAGTTTCTTCTTTGGTGGTGGCTGACTTTGCATCTGTATTTTGTTCTAGGTTTTCTTCTGTTAGAAACCATTGCTGCTTAGGGAGATTATCATTACAAAAACAAAGACACTTCGTGGAATTTCCCTCTTATTTTAGAGAGGAAGATACTAAAGGCAATTGCTGCTATCCAGTTGTACATGTTGTCAAGTAAACCAGGACACATGACTAACTCTCAGACTGAAGGCTTCTAAAATAATCCCTACCATTTCATATGGAAGCTCATCTTCAGAGTATTCAAACTTTAATCCTCACAACTTCCTTCACAGAAGAGTTTAACTCTTGTCCAAAGATACAGGGACTATGGTTAGAAGCAATTTACTTCAAGTCAAAGAAAGCAGCCAGAATCAAAGCTGTGCCCTTGACCAGTGGTGCTGTGGGTGGTCATTGAGTCACCTTTGACAGAAGCTGATCTTAACATGGACAAAGGATTTAGGAATGTTCCACTACTGCCTGTCTGGGGTGCTGTATTATCCAGAATACCTTGAATCTTCATCTCGGTCCCAGGATTCCCCTGATTGCACTATTGGTTTTGCACTGTTTTCAAAAACCAGAGAAAGCAAGACACAGAAGCTTGCTGAGTCTTGATTCCCTGCCCAATAAATTAAAGAAAAAAAAAATAAAAAAGAAAAAAAGGAAGTGCAATAGGCACCATATGTAGAAAAGCATCCCCTCTCTTGTGTATATTTCATTGGAAGAGTCTGAGTTGAATGAGTGTATTTAATGGCTGCCACTGGATCTACCTGAATCAATTTTTTGATATAATACTACTCTACTAGTTTTTTGTAAGGCATTAAACATCATTGAATATAGGTTGAGAAAAAACATGATCAGGCATGATATCACAAAAAAACTTTTGCAGAGGCTTCATACAGATGGGAAGTGTGTGTGGGTACATTAATTCTAATAGAACGTAGAGAGAAGATTTGCTTACACAAAATGTTAGAGATAATATTCTAGATTGCCAGAGCACACTTTATCCCCTGCCTTCTTAAATTTCTACTACTCTCATCTGCTTCTAATGATTTTCCCAATGAAACAGCTGTATTTATGGGACTCTCATACCTTGATGTCTGGGCTTGCAAAATGATCATTGCATCCCCAGGCAGGCAGTCTCTCTGTGACAAAGTCCAAAATAATGTCCAGGCATTTTTGTCTCATCTGTATCTCCAGCTACATGTGGAAATTGAGGGATGATTAACTATCAGGATAGAAAACTGGGACTATTTTACCTGAGTAAAACTGAAAGAAGCACAGATAAGCCTCAAAGAATGAAAGCATTCAAATGTTTTGACTGCAGGTTTCAAATGTACAGTGTAAGAAAAATCTCAACTTTATAGGCACAAATCAAGGACAAATTAATCTCAAAAGTATGACACATCATTACTGTCTGTCTTCAGGAATACCCCATTACCCCCATTTCTGGGATGCTGTTTTATCCTGATGTCTTGAATCTTCATGTTGGTCCCAGGTGCCCCCTGGTTTCACTAGTATTTTTGCCGTTTTCCATAATTAGAGACAGTGAGACATACAGGTCATACAGAATTTTTCTTTTTTTCCCCCACCCCCCAAATTTATAAAAAATTGAAAGCCCTAATGCTATTGAATCAAAGTTAGTACTACCATAATCCAAATAAACTTCAGCCCAGTATGGTACAGCAATTAGCAAAGACAAAAAGGGAAGTGATAACTGACTATGCCATTATTCTGCCAATCTTTACAATCTCTTTCATGTGGAATTTTACTTCAAAGTGCCTTTCTTTTTTTGTTACAAGATCACTTACATAAGCAACTAACAGAGCTGACTAAAAATAAGTATTTTTAAAATTCCTTCATGTCTGTGTCCTCAGCTATTGAGAATCCCTTATTCCTATTGTCCCTGGCATGTCTTTAGACTGATGCTATACAGCTGTCTTCTCTACCAATGCTTTTAGCTTCTTATTTTTATTAATTTACTGCTTTATTTTAAATCCACCTCTGTCCTGGTTTGGGCTAGGATAAAGGTGATTTTCTGGTTTGTACTTTGGTTTTCAGCTAAGTCTCTTGTAAGTAATTGCACTTGCTGAAATTAACAGCTGCCACCGAGAAGAAGAGATATATATACAAATATACAGGAAAATTAATACCACATTCCAATACCCCCCCCCCCCCCTCCTTTTCCCAATAACTCTCACGTCACCACCGAGGCTGCAGGGCAGCCCTGGGAAAGTCCAGGCTGGAATCCTGGGGTCAGCAGCAGTCAGGAGCTGGGGGCAGGAACACACAGATTCAGGCTGGCAGGGATCAGGACCACAGGCACAGGGATGGATGGAATCCTCTCAGGATGCCGAGGGGAGCAGGGAGGGCAGGAAGAAGAAGGAAGCAGGAAGGAAGAAGTGTTTGACCCTTGTGATCCCTCAAATTTATACCGAGTATGACGTGTATGGGATGGAATACTCTGTTTGGTCAATTCTGGCATCTATCTTATCTGGTCCTCCCCAAAGGAGGGTTTCAGGTGGGACCTCCTTACTCCTTCTGGAAGGCAAAATGTTCCTCAGAGCTGAGCAGTGTCCTTGGCTCTGCATGCCAGTCTCTGGCTGTAACTATAAACATCGAGTGTTATCAGTCCTAGAAGCAGACACTGTCTGAGAAACTTGCTGTTAATTTCAGCAAGTGCAATTACTTACAAGAGACTTAGCTGAAAGCAAAAGTACAAACCAGAAAATCACCTTTATCCTGGCCCAAACCAGGACAACCTCTTTTTTTCAGACACCTCCAAAACCATTTTTAAGGGGTGAATGAGGTATTGAGAGTGGGACTGGACAGGCAGGGAGACCAAAATGTTGGGTTTGTACCACTTAATTTATTCCTGGTGGTTCTGGTTTAAAATGTTAATTAGGATTACTTTAGGGTAACTCAGACCTAGCTGCTCCATCTACAGAGTTTGTTCTCACAGCTTGAGAACTTCATGCAAACTCTGGCTAAGCTGCCTCCCGCATTAGCAAGAGACCAGGATTCTAGCTTCCTACTCCTATATAGGGAACTTAATTTTGCTTTTATTTGCACAGTTGTATATAAAGATTAGGTCCTCTGATGTGAACAGTATTTTGCTGGTGTATGCTACTGTATACATTGACGCTAGAAGATAATAAGGCTTGGTAATTCTCCTATTATATGACTTCATTTTGCTAACATATTAGTGGAATCTGGGATGAAACCCAGCACTAAAATAAATGCAAAGCGTGTATTCTACTAAAATAGGTGTTTAGACTGCTGCCAAGAGAAGACCTGAGAAAAATCAAACTTCACAAATGTAGATATGCCTATGAAGCATTACACACATATTCAAGTGTCATCTCATCTTTAAGTGTGTCACCTTGATATACTTGTCCTCACATCCTGACACCAAGATACAAACCTAACAGAAAAAGCATTTGCTAAAAATATGAACTACTGCAAGTACATCTTGTCCCTGTTTTTGATACTCAGCCTTAATCTGGAACCTTTTAAAGTGGTCAGGCTATCTGGAAATACTGCACATCTTAAGTTAATTGTCTATGAGTGCCTCTTCTGTAAATATGTGTCAGGCATCATAAAGCACTCCCGAGGATTAGTCATGTCAGAGGTGTGAAATTCAATATTCATTGGTGTACTTGCAGGAGTCTCCCACAAGAGCAGTTGTATCTACTTACAACCTGGCACTTTTTGGCACTGGCAACATTTTGCAAAAATAAGCAAGCTTGAGGAAAAGCAGCCCTTTGTAAGAAGAAGCTGCACTGGGATTGATGTTGTGAATAGCATCGCAGATGCTGACACAGTAAATCATTCAACTTCTCCAGATGAAAAAAAAAATCACACATAGAAGTCTTTCTGTGGGGAATTAGCATTGGTTACAGTTTCCAACTGGATGGCTAGCATCCCCCTGCACCTTTGCCTGGTGTTTAAAAGCTCTTTGCTGAATGTTAATGATTGTGACTTGAGTTAACAGGCAGAACAAACAAGGTTAGCTTTGGTAGTTCTTCCTAATGTGTTTTCAAAGCTGAAACAACAAACAAAGGTCATGATGTCACTAAAAAACCATAACCAAAGTCACATTTTCCTTTGTGAAGCCCAATATCCCAGGTGTAGTCCAAGAGGATGTCGGGCTAGGTACTCTACAGGAGAGACACTCTACCCTAAATAACAGTCAGACTAAAGAGTAGAAGAAAGAGGGGAGAGGGAGAGAGAAGATCAGGTTATTTTTGCAGCAGAGTCAATAACAAAGCCATAATCATTTCCCAACCAGACTTGCAATCTACTGAAAAGCCTACTTTTATTGTACTGTAGTAGACACTTTTTTTTTGAGTTGAGGCTGTCATTTACTTCAGTTATACCCTGAAATTGTTCCAGACAGAGGCTTTCAAACAAGTCTGAAATATGTGAGAAGGTTTCCCAAGGGGGAGACGGAAAGGTTGAGGTATTAATCAAGGTAACATATGAAAGGAAATCTAAAAGGAATTTTTGTTCTTGATATGTTGCGAAATACGCATTTAGCACTGTGCTTATGCCTAGGAACTCTTAAGAGTTTGGTGATGTTTTATACACATTCCATATACATATTTTTCATCATTGCTATTGTCTTTGAGACTACATGTATATTAATAGAATGAATGAAGTTGAAAATAAATGAAAATATCCAGTCTTGTAGAGTCTAGAAGATGTAAAAGATCTACATGAGAAAGAGGTGTGAGTTCCCATTTAAGTCAGGCCTGTGATCGATATTTCCTTGATGATTTCCATCTCTGCTCTAATGTGTGTGGTGCTCTGGTGAGTGCCTGCCAGTGACAGGCACTGTGACCTTGGTCACATAGGTTTGTTTTGCTTTATTTGTTTTTTTTAGTGCTTTGACTTTGAAGGACATAAGTACTATATGAAAGCAAGGTGTTACTACTGCTAGCTAGCTCCACAGCACTAGGTCAGATATAATGAAGAGGAAAGCTAGAAAAAGTTCAGAAGACCTGTCTTACTCTGTATCTGCTAAGAATAATTGATCACAATTCTTTCTGTATTGTCCAGTGTAACTTTAGTAACAAATCTAGGATTCTCTTAAGTAGCAAGGAACAGCCAAACCACTCATTTACGATTGTTTATTGCAGGGTAACAGATTTCCTAACATAGGAGAAAAATGGTCAGTGTAAACTTTGGAAGTATATTAGGTGAAAACTAGGAAACTGATATTCCTTCCTCAGCAAGAAGTATGGCAATTTAATTAGTATTTCTCAAAAAATTATTTCAAATGTTAATGCAATTTCCCAGGAATAGCAGCTATTCACATGCTAGATAATTTCCAGCTACTCTGATTCCATCTAGATCCATTCTGGAAGCTCATAAAAATATAAATATTGGAGGTCAGCCTAATGCTAGAGAAGCATATGGGTCATTAACTGTAATTTAGGCTTTGCAGGCTATTTGCTGACTTTACTGAAGCAAAAGCATTTCTCCTCAAAAAGAACTGCTCTGTTCTCTTTTGCAAGTTTCGGGGGAGGGGGGCGGGGGGGTGGTGTAATCAGTCAGTCTTTCTTTAATGCACATGTGCATTAGACAGAAGACAAAAACCAAGAAAATTCACCCAGAGAGCTTTGGCCTTTCCTTGCTCAGTACACTTTTCAAAAAAAGAAATTGGCTATGGAGTTCAGAAAGAGTAAGGCCATTATTTATCACTTATTGTGTAATAAACCTTAGGAGCCTGAATCAGGACCAGGTACAATTGCGTACTTGAGCTTTGCAGTGTAGCCTCTAACCCTGCTGGGAGGACTATATTTGTTTTGGTTTGGGGTTTTTTTCCTCATGTGACTTTCTTAAGGGTCTGTCAGTCAAGTTCCCCAGGACTCCAGAAAATGTGGTAGGTGTCTGTACAATCTCTTCTGGTAATGAATAGTCTCAGAGATTACTTTTAAGGAGGAATGGCTGCATGTTTTATGAGATTGTGATTTTTGCAGGGAACATTAGAAAATAAGAGCTGTCCTTGTAGCTCGGGAAGTTGTGTTTGTCATTTTTATTTCCTGAGAAATCTTCATTCTTTTAAAATACTTGCAGCCCACGAGCCTAAGCCACCCTCTGTTTTATAACAGAATTATGGTCCCAAGGCAAGAATAACTTAAAAAAATTACAAAAGTATTTAAAAATTATTTAAGAGAAAGGTGTAATAAGATTGTCTCACATTGTGAAAATTTCTTCCCCCTGCCTCTGGGAAGGAAACTGTTAAGAGCATTCAGTGCTGCTGCAGTGTCCATGCAGACAGAGAGCCTTGAGGTACTTTGTAGTCCACAGTTTTTAGTGTGGTGCCTGATTTATCCCAAGGGGTTTGCTGATGGTCTGCAGGAGGCAGGCAATGGATGCCCTCCTGCCAGCTTGTCCCTGCACCCATCGTTTATGTATTTGTCAGAGCTTTAACTTTCCCTCATAAGGTTTGTGGGAACTGATGTGATGATGGGTACACTGGGTAAGCATGGTAGATGCTTTTTTTCTGTTTCTTCTCTCTTCCTAAGGCTCTCTAGAGACCCCGAATGAGAACAGAATCCCACAGAAGGTCAAGGTGCTCGTGTCTCCCAATGTTTCCCAACATCTTCAGGAGAAATTGCACCCACAAATCAATGCAGCCATGAGCTCAGGGGCTGCCATGAAACTATTAATCTATGGCAGAAGCTTTCATGATACATTTATATTTTGCGGTGTTAGAAATTATTGCCATATTCTAGTTGATGCCTTTGCAGCACTCACAGAGGGAACAAAGTGATGAGTATGATGACAGACATGAAGCACCAGTTTCCTGATTATCTTTAGTTACATTTAGGGGAAAACCAAGCCAACGTTGGTGAAATGTTTTTTTTCCTTTTTTTTTCCTGCTTTAAGATTTACCATCCAGGCAGGTCTGTAATGGAGTCATGTTCTCTTTCAGCTTAATTTCTTTATTAATGTTAATATTTATACGGGCAATCTCATCCTTGTAAAAATATTTGGGTGACCTAAAACTAATTCTGGTCAAATGTCTTTCCAAATTACAAAGTCATGATTATAAGTGTTCTGAAACAGAGGCTTTTGACTTAAGGTTTAACTTAATATGGTGACACAAATATTGCTTTATTCTTCATTAGCAGGCTGTTAGTAATGCACGGTAGACGTAGTGTCTCCTGTTGGAGCTCAGCTGTGAAGTGTTTCCTTTCATTTGGTTTGTCAGCTTCTGTGAAAACATAAAGATTAGTACTTCTCCACATTCTGGTGCTTGCACCTTTGAAAAACATAGCTCTCAGGTTTCATGGTGAATGGAAACACCATCCTGTATAAGTTTCTCTTACAAATCTTTCCTTTGTTTTTTTTCAAGAACAAAAGCAGATTTTTCATCCCTTGACTGGATGACTTGATTCAGCTTTTTTTAAATCAAAGGGCAGACTATCTTCCTGTGTGTATTCCAGGAAGAAAACACAAGAAAAATCTTAACTCAAAGCTGAAGATAACGCACGAATTAAAAAGTAGCTATTCCTAACTTTATGCTCCAGCATAAGATACAGATTAAATAAGATAAAACTTGTGCTTACTCTTAAAATGCCTATGAATTTCAACCATTGTGATCATAACTGTGCTGCTAATGTCAAGAGAGACAATTACACCTTGATCAGTAGGTAGTAATCAGGTTACATGCACAAAACTATCGGATTCTAGGGAAAGGAATGATTGCATCTCTCACTATTAGTGGCATAAAACCCCACAAAATCCCCAAACCATTTCATTCTTCCATGTCAGAATGTGAGAATGAAACTGATTGCAGCAGAACCAGAGCGTGGTCTTTTCATTAACCCAGGGCACATCTAATTTCAGTGAGAATAAAGCTGTCCATGTTACCAGAAGGGTACAAAATGAAAAGTCAAGAGAAAATAATGTAGTAGATCAGTCTCTTTTCCTCTTTAAATTCTGAAATTGAACATCTGTGCTGCTCTTAAAGAGAATATAGGTAGGTGCATACCTTGTATATTTATTAAAATAAGCTGAAACAGAAGAAACAGCTGTGTGGGAGAGGTCATTCTGCTATCAGAGCACATGTAAAATGCTTTTGACACAGGTAGGGTCTGTGTAATCTAATACTCAGGTGCTCTTTCCATTTACATTTTGTTTCCAGTTGTTTAAAAACTTGGAAGATTTTGGCTATTTGTAAAAAAAATGTCACCCTGGACTAAATTTATATGTGAGGGAAGGAAAGATTGAGGACTCAATATTTCAAACAAAAACTATTGATCTCTTTCTGAGGGAGATGTTTCAGTCAAGGAAATCAGAGATTCCTTCCAGTCCTTTTAGGTTTTAGACTAAGCATGTATAATTCTTATGTGACAGATGGCTACAAGTAATAATATAGATGTGACACTTTCTTTTCTGTGAGCACTGTCCTAGTCAGCCAAATAATAAATCCTTAAGCAACTGTACTTTGTGCATGCTTGGTAAGGGACTTTGTTAATTTTTGGAGCTCAGCTTCAAAAACCCAGAAGTTTCTGGCTGCTGCAAGTATGTTCAAGACCTGGGTGAGCTCAAGGTCTCTGAATGCAGCATCCTCACAGACCAACCTTAAGGTACCAGTGCAGGTATCCAGGCAGGCAAGTCCAAACCAAGAAGATGTCAAACACAAAAGCAGTAACCCTGGCACCTAAGTGCTCCTGCATTATGGTTACCAAGGCACAAAATCTGAATTAAACTTATGCAAAGCTGCTTTGCTAATGTCCATTGCTTCTGTGATTACCGTTACTGACCAGTGGTGCCTGAGAATGTCCTAATGATTTGTAAGTACCAAATACATATGGGCATCATCTGCACTATTCATCTGTCTGTTAGCAGGCAGCTGACTCAGCAGAAGCAGTTGGTGATTGTCCAGATGTCAGAGATGAGAGAGATGTTGCACAGACACTCATGGATAGAGAGCTAGTTTTTTCCTAAAAAAAAAAAAAAAAAAAAAAAAAAGAGTAACAATCTACATGTAACCTTTTGAGTAGAATAGCACTCACAATTGGAAACAAACTTCTTGAGCAGAAGGGTGGATCTCTGTCGAGGTAGCAAGAGGGGTCTTGGGTGCAGGGGTCCCCCCAGCAGATCTTCAAGTGAACCATGGAGTACTTACACTCTACTGCCCTCCATGGCCACCTCAGCATGGCCCATAGCTATCCATCTCTTTAAATGTGTACAAAACATGCCCTAACTGCCTCAGTTGGGTACCGAATTCTGTTCTGTGCAGCCACTTCTGCGTATTTTTTCCTGACTGTGCAAGTATTTTATGTGTTCATTGTAGTAAGCACTGCAGCAGGAACTGGCCCAGGGGGTGTGAGGATTCTGAGATGGGACAAATCCTCCACCCAGCACAGGAACCAGTGCAAAGAGGCATTCACACAGTGCTGATGGCTACTCTGTGCACTAGAGGGGCTACCTAGGGGGAGTCTGCAAAGCTGTCCCAGACTCTCACCTGGAGAGGTAAAATGTTCCAGTGCATTTTAATGTCAGAGCCCTGTGGGCTTTAACAGGTCTTAATGGCCTTAATGACCCTGACCAGCTTCACCTGCGACCTCTGCCCACACCCATGGGCATTGGTTGTTGGTTCTCCATTTCTCTATCAGTGCAAATATGTTTTTCACTTCAATATGAGAGTATGTGGAGCAGACTAACTTGTAGACAACTATCTTGATTAGAAAGGGACATATTTCTCCTGCTGTTGGCTCAAGGAAGAAGCATAGGTTGCAAATCTAGATGGGAGCTTGGATCTGGGCTAGTACATTCCACTTCTGTACCTGAGTGATTTTCTTCATCCCTGAACCTTGGCTAATTGAGTAGGGGGGAAAGCCATGAACTGGATGCTGAGGAATACAGCTGGCACCTGGGGCAGAAGCTCTGGTTTGGAGCAATGAGCACACTGGAGAGCCAGCCAGAACCAAGATTGCTATGGGAAGAGGCAGGCAGAAGAGTAAGTCTAAAAAGCAGGCAGCTGAGACTTGATAAACATGGATCCTGCAATGCTGGTAGGAAAGAGTCCAGACCTGTCCAAGAAGGTCAATGAGGGAAATTGGGGGTTGCTCAGTAAAGCATGGAAGGTCAAAACTACAACTAGGCAAGAAAGCAGACTCAAGAAGAGCAAATGTGTATATAGGAAAAAGGAGAAGAGGTGCAGGAGGTTAAGTGGCAAGATGGATAGGATGTGAAGACAGGTAGGGCCAGGGTTTGATTTCTTGTTGTGGGAGATCATGCAAACTCTATTTTTTGAGGTGGCTGGTGCTGAAAAAACAGAATCTGTTTCAGGCTGGACTTCTAAATTTATTTAATGTATCTGTTCTACTGTTTTCCATACAAAGCTTGTGATTAAAATTACATTTGCAGAGGTTTTGGGAAGACAGATGAGTATCTGCTGGGTCCTGGGAAAACCTTATCAGGAAATCCAAATCCTATATGATAGATGAATCCTAGCCTGTTCATTCAATGAAGAAAAAAAAAAAGTCTGGATGGCTGCTCAACTGTTAAGAGTGGCATCAGCCATCCACTAAATTCAGTCTTGGGGATTATCTGTCAGAAACAGTACCTTCTGTGTCATAAAGGAGCCACATTAAGTGTATGTAATTCACGTTCAGGAGATTTCCTTGACTTTGAGTGATTCTTCAGAGTATTCAGTTCAAAAGGATGTGAACCTGAAGGAGGCTCCTAGATTCTGAATGTCTCAAAATTATCACCAATCATAAACCCACCTTCAGCTGCTCTTTCTGATATGCTTCGGCCCACCTGCTATTTATTCACTGAAAAATCAAGGCCTGAAGTGGTCAGGTGGCACACTAATCCAATCAATACTTGGCCCAATTTTTTTGCTTTGCTGAACCTGCTACAGATTAGTGGGAAATGAAGACAGCTGTTTGGAGTGTCCATAAGTTAGAGCACCAGCTTCTTCCATGCTGTTTCCTTAAGGAAGTACCTGTGCCGGGTAGGTGCTTAGGCTAATCCATGCCATGCTTGTACCATAGCAAAGGGGAACCTGATTAACCTATTTAGAAAATAAATGTTAAGTTAGATAAGTATTGCCTTGGTGACATGCAACTTCTTTTAGTCTTGTGATTATTTTCTGTAGTAATTCCTTGTCTGAAGATCAGCTATGTTTTACCAACCTGTTGCTAACATGTCAGCTGCATGGAGAGATGGAGGCTTATGGCATGAAGCAGTTATGATTGAGGTGTCCTGGGATAGATGTCAAGGGTGGTTTTTGGGTATTCCTTTCATCTTCAGGTTGTAACAATACTAGCATTAGGATCAATCCCTTTCAGAATTATAGAAAGTTGAGAGAAATATCCAAGGACTACCAAGGAAGGCTTCATGATACCATCCTCAGTTTATATATTTGGTAAATCTTACTATATCCTTAGATGCTGTAAGCAGCATAGTAAGATGCTTTTCATCTGGGAAAGTACTCAGAGTTGTTGAGTGGATTTCACAGCTGAAAAAACACTTGCTCCTCTTGCACAAGCAGAGCATTTACAGGCAACAAAAGGTCTGTTGCAAAAGTCTGGTCACTGTCTAACATAATGTAAATAAACTATCGGCTGGAAATCTTAGAAACGGTGTTGGCTTTTATGGCTCCTAATAATTTCTCTTGCCCCCTGGTATATTTAGCATCTTTTATTTGCAGCAGATGTGTACATATGAATGGTGGATCAAGCATCTTAGTTATTTTCAGCTGCATGAAATTTGGCTTCCATATAAGCAAACACAGTGGGAATGCCTGGCAAACTATCATGTGGATCTATGGCCTTTAAATTTCTGTTCTTTACCCTCCACAAAGTAACTTACCATTATTTAAGGGTATGTGGTTTAGTCTTAATTTTGGTAAGTATCTAGCTAATTCTCTAGTATTCCAGGGAATTTTTCAAAGCAACGAATTTGCAACAGCCTGTACAATGTCATCTCAGCTGTACCTGATGTGTGGCTTTGGGTTTTTAAATTGGGAGTTTTTTACTCATCTCCATCATAAGTAAAGAGCCTCACAGCACCTAAGTCATCAAAAGTAAGGGCAGAAGGAAGCACCCTGAGTATTGATTTAACTAAGATAGTAAAGAAAAACTCTGGCAAATGGTTATGTGTTTTTTTTCAGAGGACATGCTCTTGGTTGTTTTAGAAAATATAAGAGCACCATGCTTTGGTATTTAAGTTTTCTTTTGAATGCCTTACACTTAGAAACTGAGTAGGTGTAAGTCCTTAAATTGAGAGAGGGAAGGGTAGAAATGGAATTTTAAAACAGTAGATAGGTGAATAATGGTGCTTCTGGAAGCTATAAACTTGGATGCAATTGTAACCTTTGCCTGAGTGAAGTTACAGGTGCTTCTCTGAAGAGACTGCCTCATTGTGAGCACATTTTCTGGGAAAAACTGGCTTGGGAGAGTTGTTCCTGTTCAAGTGATTCTGCAGTGTCACACTTCATTGCTGGGGTGGAGAGAAGAAAATGTATAAACACCCTTTCTATGAGAAAGGAAGAGTGAGAGACTGGTGAATTAAGCTTTTTGGGATGAGAAGCACATGAAGCCTGTACAATATCTCCCTAGAAGTGGTGCTAATATATAGGTGTTGCTGCTACATTTTGGGGGGCATATGAACCTTTGATTGATGAGGCATTTTAGAAACCTCTGCTCTAAATAGTGAATGGAGGAACCTATTGTATCTCCTAGTAACATACAATGTACTGGGTGGCTCAGGGTGCACAGGAGGGATCTTTGGGTCTAATCTGTGTGCTCTGAAACACTTTCCTGGACTCAGGGCCAGAGCTACGGGCACTTTGGTGCCTTAGATGGAATCAGTGAACCAGATTATTTGGTGGGTTTCTGCTTCAAGTTTTCTGTTTGTCAGATTTCTTTAACAATTTGCTGTTTTAGTAAGCCTTCACTATTTTGACTTCACCTTTTTCAGTGTAGTCAACTTTGGTTGACTTCATATTAAAGCACTTGCTGCTGGGTAATATGACTTAAAGCAAATGTAAAGTAGGAATGCTAATTCGACTCTTGGCTAGATGGAAAGTGATGTTAATGTCTAGGCCCATTTGTTCTGGGTGTTAGTATACAGCATGTTGTAACCTTTCAAAAGTACTGTTTAAATAAGAGCTTCACAGTGCATATTAAAACTGGAGAAACTCCAGAAACTCAACATTAATTTTTCATAGGAGAATATGTAATTTGAATATTGTTCATTCAAGATACTGTAGTTGAAAATCAGTTAAGGCTTATTAAAGTATGATGTCCAAGGAAGGTTTATTCTCGGAACTGACAAGGCTGTTTCTAATAACTTGTCTTCTGTGGTTATATGAATATCTCTTGAAGTTGCTGTTTTCTGATTAGAGTTTAATTAATTTTTTTGTGAAGTATTCCTCTTCTGTCTAAATTGAAACTGTGTGATTAAGAAAATTGGGTACAAATATCCTTTTAGGAAAGCAAGAACCTAAACCTTAATGCACTTAAGAAATTTCAGTGATTCATTAACTAAATTATTTCAAAACACTGAAATAAACTTTCAGAACTTCCTGTTCTGTTTTATCCCCCTCTGGAATTCTGCGTTATTCTGACTTTCCTCAATGCTTGAAGAGGGAATCTGTGTTGGTCTACTTCTGCTGTAGCACAAAGGGTTCCTGTAAGTGTGAGAATGAGCTCTTGGCACTGAACACAGGATATTTCCCAGTGGTCTGGATGAGGTTAGAATTTAACTTCTAACCTTACTGCAAATGAAAGGAAGTATTTGAGGATTATCCTCTTGTAGAATAGTGGGATTTTAAGCTGTTTCATGGTGTTGGTAGACTTCACTATCACAGTTAACAGCCTGATTTCTCCCAAACTGGAGGGTGTTCAGCGATTGCTCTTATCGAAGTTAGTATCAGCAACAATGTTTTGACATTTATCTTTTTGTTTTTCTGGATCAGTTCCTTGACCCTGTTCACGATGTGACTGCTCAAGTTAGGCAGGTGCTGTGTTGTGCCAAGGGGCATGAGAAGCAAAATTCATGGAGTGGGAATAGCTTCAGTAAGCACTGCCACTGAAAGCTCTTTCTTGAATTAAAAACAGCCTTCAGATTCACATGAATCTAGAGAACCATCTGGGGCTTGGATCTCCACCTCATGTGGAATAATTACCAGCTCTTGCCAACAATTAAATTTTCTCCATTTTGTCAGCTTTAAGATGTTAGACTCAAAGTGACTTATAAGTAGCGTTTAATTCCTTTGCCATTTTCAGGATGTTTACAGTATCCAATTTATTATGAAACTCATACATTTGAATAATAATGCTTCACAATTTCTTCATTATATTCACAGACTTTAAGGGGGACTGTGTTTGAGTACCGTGTTCAGTTCTGGGCACCTCACTATAAGAGGGACACAGAAGTGCTGGAGCGTGTCCAGAGAAGGGCAGTGAAGCTCATGAAGGGCCTGGAGCACACACAAGTCCTGTGAGGAGCGGCTGAGGGAGGTGGGGTTGTTCAGTCTGGAGAAGAGGAGGCTGAGAGGAGACCTTATCCCTCTCTTCAGCTGCCTCAAGGGAGGTTGGGGTGAGGAGGGAAACAGCCTCTGCTCCTTAGTAAACTGTGACAGGACCAGAGGGAATGGTTGGAAGCTGCACCAAGGGAGGCTTAGGCTGGATGTTAGGAAACAGTGATGGAGTCACCATCCCTGCAGGTATTTAAAAGGTATTTGGACCTGGTCCTTAGGGACATGGTTTAGTACTTAGCTTATGGTGTTGGTCAAAGGTTGGACTGGATGATCTTGGAGGTCTCTTCCAACCTAAAACCTCCTGTGATTCTGTAACACAAGGGAATTTCTCCCTAACCCTCTTTCTCCTGACTCTTGGCCTATTAATAATGGCAGGTGTACCTTTTCAAGATGAATTGCTCTTCTCCCACCCTTTGAAAGATAATTCCTGCCCTTTCTGCAGGCAGAGCTGCTGAACTGCTGTAGTTTACAGCTGGCATAGAGGTAAATTTGCTATTGCATTTTCCACTAAGCATGGTAACTTCTGACAATACAGCAACTACTTCATGACAAGATGAGGTCTTTGCAAAGCAGCATGGAGCAAATTACTTCCCTACAAATGGGAAGGACAGTGGTGAAGTAATCCCCAACTGAGAGCCTTCTGGTGCAAAGATCAGACTATTTCATTTTCTAAGCTGAACCCTATCTTCTTGAGAGATGCGAGCTGTCATTTTTATGTTCCCTGAAGGATTGTAATGAGGTGTCTGAATTCGTGTGTGTGGCTACAGTCAGATTAACATGCTCTGGGAGGAACAGGGATGGATGCTGCTGATCAGGAAGGGAAAGCTTTACAGGAAGGAGACAGCTGTATCTGCCTCTGTCATTGGGAGGCCTTTATTTGGTTTTACCTCTGCTCTTATTTAGGGCCTGCTCAGGGAGGCTTGAGTGATGGGAGGAGCAGTTGTTGCACATTTTGCCATTAGTAGTTGTCTAGAGGTAATTGTCCCAAAGTAGGAATGAAAGTAGATAATGCCACACATCATCCCACTTATTAATAAAATAGTTTGGAACATCTCAAAAATGCTACTGTGTGCCCAGGTCAAAATTGAGGCATGGGTGCACTCCCTCTTGGGCTGCCTGTCACTGTGGCAGAGGGTGGCTGTATCTTCTCAGTCAGTCACTGTGTGCCATGGTGTTCCCATAAGTGTTGGGATGCGATGTGAATCTCTGAACACTCTCCCACACCAATAATATAGTTATCTGTACTTTGGTATTTAATCACCACTGAGAGTTTTCACTTATTTTTACTTAGCTAGTGGAAATAATAATTTTCTTATCACTTCATATTCAATAATAGGCTCTTTGTTTCAAGGTCTGGGATGTCCTTTTTCATTGCAGCAAAGAAATTGGTAACTTGGTAGTTTCTGGATTCCTTTTTTGAGCAGAACACCACACTCTTGTCTCAGTCAATTTCTTTTGGACTACTCTTGCTGGACTACTTTAGGTTATACTTTAATTTTAATACCACTCGTCTGATTGCTTCTGTTTGGTTGTTTGTTTTGCTTCTTCTCTTACCTTGTGTGTCCTCTTAGGGTTTTTGCTCCTGACACAGTGGCAGTAGTGGCACAGTAGTGCACATCCAATGAGGGGCTTTGTTTACTGTGATGGCAGCATGGAACCTTCATCCCCACTCATCAGTACCTGTACAAAATGCATGTGTCTACTATTACCAAACCTATGGGCATTTTATGGCCAAGAGCAGTGTCCATGCCTTTAATTAGTATCTGCTTATCCTTACTCTCTATTTTATTTATATCTCTGTGCCATGCCAGGTAGAGTTCCTTGTAGAAGCTCATTAGGTGATAATGACTGCTATTTGCCATGTAAAGATTTTTCATTGTGCAGATTTCTGTTCTGTTTCTAAAAACTGTGACTGTATGTCTGTAGTCTCATAAATTGTGTAAGTGGTTAATTTTTATTTCATCTGATTCAAACCAAATACTGGGAACTCTGACCCTGGTAGTGTTATAAATATGTCTCACTTTCAATTATTTTTAATACTGTATATGGTTTAGTATTCAAATCTGTGGAAATAAGCAGGTGATGCATGCTGAAAGATCAAACACAGTTTTTCCTAAACCTTTATCACCCACTCACACTTCCTTTAGTAGTTGCATCTCAAGACTATTTGCAGCACTTAAAACCTGTGAACTGCTTTAAAGCAGCTGCCATATTGGTCTAGTTTAAAAAGCAGCTTCTAAAGTAACACTCCTTCTTTCCATATGTCTCTCTGCTATGATGCTTGAATATTGTGCTCAGTTTTCATGTGTTTCCTGGGAATCCTCTAAAGCAAAATTGGAAACAGTCTATTGAGAAGGAATAGTGTCCTTGGCTGTCTTAAAATTGTCTGTATTTCTCTGACTTGTACACTCATCCTGAATGATCTTACATATGTATCTGTCCTGCCTGCAGAAAGACCTTGAAATCAAATAAGATGACAACCTTGCAGACGTATTTGCAAAATTGCAGCTATAGGCAAGAGATCCTTAATGCTAGTTTATGTATTTCATAGAATCATATAGTGTCTAGGGTTGGAAGGGACCTTAAAGATCACCTAGTTCCAACGCCCCTGCACAGGCAGGGACACCTCCCACTGGATCAGGTTGCTCAAAGCCCCATCCAACCTGGCCTTGAACACTTCCAGGGAGGGCGCATCCACAAGGTCCCTGAGCAGCCTGTTGAAGTGTTTCAGCACCCTCACAGGAAAATAATTTTTTCCTAATGTCTAACCTAAAATCCTGTCCAAGTTTGAAACTATTATTTCGAAGCATGAAGGCTTTTTGTCTGTCTTGTGTAGGCCTGAAGTGTCATAGATATACACACACACACTCAGCTGAAATAAGTATCTATATATCTGTATCTATATATATTTATATATATATATATATGCTATGTTAAGATGACAGGGGATAGGATAGACATCACTTAATACAGTACTCGCTTCTGTTGTCTGCCTGTTGTTTATCACACAGAAGATAGTCACAAAAAACATTTTTGTCTTGCATGCATTTAACAACTCAAGTTATATGGCATCTTAATACCTCTTGTTATATCATGCTAGAGGCTTATTAAGAAGTGACAGCTCTTTGGGTCAGGAGTACAAACAAGCATATGAAACCCTAAGGCTTTACCTCAAATAGCTGCCCTTTCTCCTTCTACAAAGAAACCCAATCCTGTATCTAGTGATTCACTCTGACGCAGAAGACTGGGCTGGAACAAGTCCCTTCCATGCATGGCCTTTGTAACTAAAAATAAGTGAAACACCTTGCACTCTCAGCTAGATTCCAGATATGGAAGCAAATGAGGAGGGCATTTGCATTTTGCTTCCTCTCAATGCTGTGCTTGAAGCCAGTCTATTTAATTTCCTTCTCTAGGGTTACAGATGGAGGGTTTGTAGCCCATATGTGTCTCTGTTAAGGTTTTAGGTAAACAGATCTTAAGATGTGTTCTTTTTGGTATCTCTTGATTGTCTGTTTTCTTTTAAATAGCCTTTATTTGGTTTCACCTCTGCTCTTATTTAGGAGATGCTTTCTTTGCTGTTGTAGACTTTAAAATACTCTGAAAGGAATGCATCTCCTATTCCTACTTCATGCAAAAGAGAAACTTGGAAAATCAGATTTGTTTTCCCCAGGAGCTTACCTAAGAGGGTGAAAATGGAAGGAAAAGGATGGATATGTCATTATCTCTGAATGCAGCCTCAAAGCTCAGCAGCACTGGAAGGTAGATGATTGATTCTGTTTGGCTCCTGTTGTACTCACCTGCTTCCTTTCCCCTCCCTGTGCTCCAAGGAAAACCTCAAAGAATGGAGCAACTGGCAAAGGGCCGTGCAGGGGAGGGAAAGCTGGAAGTCTCTCACCTTTCTGCATTTGGCAGCCCTAGTTCAGAGGGTCCCTGCTGTGTATGAATTCTGTACCATCACCCTGCAATTATCTCCTGATTGCCACGTTTCTCCTGACAAGAAAAGCCTGTGAGAACAAAGAATGCCTGTCCTACTGCAGGACTAAATGGTCCAGGTCTGCTTTATGCTTATTTTACCAGTTAGTTCCCTGAGCTAGTAAAGAAGCTTGAAGGCTGGGAAGACACCATTACTTTACTGTCCTGCAGGGAAAAATAATTCCTTGCATCTCTACAAGACCAGTTCTAGACAAGTACTCAATCTCTGAACATTACGTGAACGTAAGATTGACTAATTAATTATTGTCAGCACTGGAAAGCAGAAGAGTTCTGTACTGCTTTACACCCTATAGCTATTGGTATTGAAAAAAGCCAAAACAAAAATGGAACTTCATCCCACCAGTCCCTTAAATGAAAGGAAGCAGGAAATGTGCCTGGCTTATCTAAATCTTTAAGATACACGTTTACCATCAAACGAGGCATAAAATATTAATAAGATTATTGCCACAGGGTCCTGACAGAAAGGAAACATTTTCTTAATAGGATATGTATAACAGATGAGGAGAAAATTATTTGTGAAGCAGACATAAGATCCGGTGAGATGGTACAAGAGATTGTAGCTGTTTGTAGGCTCTTACAGCTTTGCTGTCTAGTAGTGTAGAACTTCTTTTTTTGAAGTTTGATCTGTGATTTATTACATGAGTTTTAATCTCTAGAGGTAAATATTATCTTCTCTATCAAGGTGTCTTCAGACCAGAAAGTTGAGCCCACAGCAGCAGAAGTGCAGATTAAGTGTAGGGTTAAGCTTTTGGTATTGATGTCCTGCTGAAAGACAGGTGGAGATTTCACATTGACTTTTTTTGTATGTAAGAAAAGGAAAAGCTGGCTGATGCTATTAGCTTACTTGTTGCTGGAAAGCTTGGAGGTATTTCAGCTTGTTAAGATATTGAACTAAGCATCTCCTGACATATCAAGAGAAGAATAAGTTGTGCACCTCTGCAGTAAGAAACTTTGTTCTGTGAGCCTTGAAACCTGCCAGGTGAGTAATTCCTGCTAGATCTTTAGCTAAGAGTTGGTAAAGCCCTCTGTTCCTTTTAAGTGGAGAACAGTGTGATGATTTCCAAGAGATCACATGAAAATACACTGTCATGACCCAAACTATGAATGGATGTATAGTTGTAGCTTTGTTTTAGGAGATCTGTTACATTTACTGTAAAGCAAGTGAAGCCCATGAAAATTCAGTCCGCCTGAAGAGTTTCCTTTATAAATGAAGATTTAGGACTTAATTTATCTAGAATGATTCACACAGCCTTTCAGATCAGGATAGGCAAAGGGCTTGGTAGGTAGCAATGGCAGGGTCTTGGCTCTGTTTCATCAGGAGAAAAAATTCAGTGATGTAAAGGGAAGAGTGTGGTATGGATAGTCCAGTGACTTACAGAAGAGCTTTTGTGGAATTTGTATGAGAATGTATAAAAATTGCTATTGCAGTTTTGAAAATCATAAAATGTGAAGGATGTTCTTTCTAAACTTCTGCTCAGTTTAGAGGTGTTATAAAATGGCCTATTAAAGGCAGAGTTTCTCTGTGTCCTGAGAACTGGATTCCAGTTCTGGTAGTGAGCAACTGATGGTGTAGGTTTCAAAAAGCTTCCAAAATAGGTACAATTATTCAAGGAAAAGTCTGATCCACAGCCAGGTGGATCTTGTACAGCTGCTGCCATTCTTCTCTCCTCCTTCATCTCCCTGAGATGTTGGCAACTCAATTTGACATAAAATGTGAAAAATAGAGTTGTCTGAGGTGGAAAAGGGTGCAATGGTTTTCCCTCTAACTCTTGAGGGTTGAATTGGAAAGCTTTGAACCTGGTAGCACACAAGACAAGCTGTTACATGATCCCAAAATAACTAAAGGACAAAACTAGGCAAAAAGGCATATCAGTCACAAGAAAAGGAGTGATAGATTCTGTTCAAAATTCTGTCACAGAATAAGTTTTCTGTAGAAAGAAAAGCTAGAAGGGAGAAAAGTCAGGGAAGAAAAAATAATTATATGCTTGCTGAGTGTTTATCACAACATTAGATTCATGTTTAAAAAACAACTATGTACAGAAGCAAGGCAAATAATCGATGAGAGTGAATACAGTGAACTTTTACACTTGGTAGAGCTCCATCTTTGGAGTAGACATAACCCTGTATTTAGGGAACAGCTGCTCACCCTTCACTAGAGCTGACTAAGTCAGTTTTTCCCCTCCTTGTCAGTTTGATTGGTGAACTACACTTGCATAGCAAGCTACGTATTCTTTTGGGGAAAAAAGTTTCATAAGACCCTTGCCAACTCTGCTCTTCAAGAAATCTGTTTGAAGGTTAGTGTGTTATGTTCTGAGCTCTTGGAAAAAAAATCTTCAATGTTGTCTTGCTATTTAAAATATCAAAAAGCCCAGCAGTAAGTTTCGGCTGTCCCATGAGTTATCTTAAACCACAGACTGAATATTAACTTCAGTTGGTTTATCCTTAAAGCCTGCCATCACCCTTAAATACTTGTAGTCTTGCCCCATTTTGTTGCTTTATCTCTCTTACTCCATAAGCCAGGAATTAGAGGCAAAGCCCTACAGCAGGTATGGTGAAACCTTTTCAAAACTGTCCTAACAGATAATGGGTGCCAACCAGTTAAATGTGTCTTACTTTTGCTACCAACTCATGAAGCAACCTTTAAAGGTGGATTTAGGCAGATACCATTTGCAGGTGTACAGTAAATATAGATGGCACACTTGTCTTGTGGACACAGGAACAGAAATATCTCCTTTGCCAGTCATGAGCATGGACAGGAGGTAGTGACAATTGCAGTGCATGCTACTTGTGTAATCTGTATTATCTGAAATTCTTGGATAAATTTCTGTCCTGCCTTATGCCTTGTTTGTTATAGGTACCATCACTCTTAATATAGGTGAGAATATTGAGAATACAGAGAGTCATGAGTAGAGTAGTGCTGATCAAAAGCTAAAACCATCATATAGGCAAGCAAAGGTGTCCTTTGGTAGGTAAGTGTAGAATATAATACGTAACAGAGATGCACTGAGGTTTCACTGCTTGTGTATGAATATTAGAGCTATAAAGATAACACATTGATGGGGGAAATGAACTCTTCATGTCCATAGACACTAGGAGCTACTTAAGGACATATTAGAAATGATAATCGGGAACAATTTTACATATGTTCCTGCCATGCCGGGGTTAATTTTGTTTCTCTACACATCTATGTCTGAAATCTTGTACAATTGCCAGTTGGAAACTGTATATATATGGCACTTGGAGGCAATCAATTCAAGAAAACTTAACTGTTTGCTTCTACTACCACCTCTCACATGAGCACCTAATCCTTATCCTAATGTGTAAGTCAGAATGATTGATGTGAGTGAAAACCAAGTGAGATCAGCTCAAAACACCTAGATAAATAATAATCAAGATGAAAATTACTTTTTAAATCTTGTTAGCAAATATTCTTATTCTCTTATGGAAGTGTAAAGCTGAAAAATGCCACTTGGGTTGAACCAAATGTTCAACCTTTGGTGCTTGGGCATAAGGGGAGTGTTTTGTTTCACATCTGAGTGCTCTTGATAAAAGGAAGTAAACCAGTGCTCCTATAGTGAGGATGTCCCCTACTGAGGGAGGGTTAAGTTCAGCTTTGTTCTCTGCCTGATTGGAAGCAGGAGATGGAGCAGTGGTATCCACTGGGCTGTAAAGCAAATTGTGGTAGACAAAGTCTGTTGGCTGAGGGAGTTGTCTTGGCATGTAAAATTTCTCAGATTTATTGAGACAGAATACTGTCCTCAAGATTCCTCACTCATATGGGACTGCACAGAATACCGTGAGCATGATTCAGGAGGCAGAGGATATGGGAAAGAGCAGAACTGTCAACATGGGGCTTTGTTCTCCTTTTTAGCAAGTCTTGTATAAAAAATAGGAATATAATTTCAATATCTGTTTTATCTATAAGACTTCCCTGCAGTCAAAAGCTTTAGACCCTTTAAATTGTCTCTGAATCTTTTCAGTGTTGTGGATTAGTTCAGTGTGGAAAGCAAGTGCATTTTTAAATCGATTTACTGAGATCAATAATGATAAGCTTAGTACTTGGGCCTGTAGGTCCTGGGTCCTGCTCCTGTTAATGCTTCTGCAGTTTCTGTGGTGGAACTGCCTCAGTGGGCAGAGAAACCCTCCCCTTTTCTTCCAAAGGCAACATGCTTTGTGTCCCCTTTCTTCTGATGAGAAGACAGTGAGGTTGTCTGGAGTGAGTGTCCTAGCTACAAGGCTGACAGATGCAGGAAGAAGCTGTCACCTCCAGTGCCTCAAGCTGTGTTTAAAAATGTGCTTGTTTTGTAGCTAGATTTGGATGGAAAGAGATAAGAGAAAATGGAAAGCACTACCTCAACTGCCCCTGGGCACTTTAGTTATACTGCTGATCAACCTGTAAGACTTGTGTTGCTAAAGATGGAGCAGGTTGTCTGGAACTGGGGTTACTGCCCTGCACATCATCAATTAGCAGTCTCATTTATTCAGATACCAGGACTGAGCAACCCTTAGGAATATATATGCTACAGAAAATCTGCTTGCATTAGGGGATGCTTGTACATATAGATTCTAATTTAACTTAATGACCTCCTGCTTGTGTTCCTAGGAAACCACTTTTTGATTAAATAGATAGAAATGACAGTTGGGACAGTGTATTTAATTTGAAAGTGACTCTTAGAAAAAATTGTGGTTGTTTACATATAGAAAGCAAGGCTTTCAATTTTATTGCTTTAGCTCGTAATGAAAACATCACAAATGATAATGCATGCCTACAAACTTGTGTTGCTTTTTTTTTTTTTTTAATTTCCTGTTTTATTCCTGAAGGAGAAAGATGAAAGATTGTTTTGGTCAGAACTTTCATTTTGTGAATATTTCTGCTCAGTGCAAAAATTTTCCCATCTTACATCTTTGATGTACTCATCATAAGTCTGCACTTAGACCCTGCCACTCTGCTGAGCATACAAAGCCAAAAACAAACTTGGAAGTATTCCCTTTAAATGAATGGAAGGGTCATCTCCTGTTGGTGTGTTTGCTTTAGATTAGAATGGCCAGGTCTCCCACACTTTACTATTTGCTTTTATTATGAGAGCACCAAAAAATTTTAAACAGGGTCCTGGAAGGTCTCATGGACAAGACAAGAGGGCGTGTGAAGGGTGGATTTTATATGCCTTCCTCTAAAAGAACTGTGACAGAAAGAAAACTATTTACTCCAAGTCTATCTGGAACCCTGTAAAGAACTAAAAAATGAACCTTGATTGCCCAAGTCCCAGTACAGTACTTTTTTCAGACCATTATTACCAGCTATCATTTAAGTTATATTTCCTGCAAGTTTATACAATTTGTTCAGAGGGGAGATAAAGCCTTACGTTATTCCTGACAGGTATTCTCAAGTCTGTATAAAATGCTTAGACCCTTTGGATGTGGAAGTCTGGGTTTAATTGCCCCTTCAGGGCTTCAGAGTATGGTTTTGAAACGAGGAAAGAAAGTGATTTCTTGGCTGGTTTACCCAGTTTTGGACATGAATGGAATTTAATTAATTGAAAGACAAAATAGAAGGGGAACATTAAAAGAGTGGATTTCCTCTAGTTTCTCACTGAAGAGGAATAGTATACAACTGCCTTTCAAGAAAGAGCTGTTTTATATTAGAAAAAGCTGCAAAGATGCTTCATTTTGAAGATCATTGTTATTCTTGTTAATGAAAGTCTTCTTTTAAAAGAATAATATTCATAAGTGTCTTCCATAAAAAATATTTACCCTGCTTTGTCCTTCTTGACCATCTTGATTTATATGGTTTGAGACGGAAAAACATTGAGCATTCAACTTATGTTTATTCTCAGTGAAAACTATTTAAACCACATTGCAAATTTTTTTCTGGAAAGTGTTAAAATTCTTGTTTATTGGTAAAAAAGGAATTAACCCTGCTGTAGTTAAGCTAAGATGCCTTTAGTAAGTCTTAGAGAACAGGTTCCCTGGTACTAGCCATTTCAACCTTTTTATCAAGCAATGAATACTGGCTTGTGTCTATAACTGATATGGAGACAGTACCTTTTCTAAATGTTTGCAAATAAAAGCAATGCTTTCAGGAATTACTTATGTACTAAGACAGGTTTGTGCTTAACTTAAAAATGTTATCTGGGGATAATAATACATAGTCACTAATATCAGATCTGGTAGTATTATGAAACTGCATTTAGTCTAGGTCAGGGGTGTTGTAGTAATCTTAATGTTAACTGAATCCATGTTTCTGGCAACTTAGGCATCTTCTGGCTATGAATGATCAGGCAACACTGAGTACAGCAAAAGGTCAAAGCCATTCAAAAATTTATGATCAAATCAGCCTTGGCAATCTGAGTTTCTGTTGGTTTGCTTTAGCTGGTCCCAGCACTTTAGATTCAGGAACAGGTGCTGAAAATGGATTTATTGTCCTATGAATCAGCAGCCTGAATACCTAATATAGAGAAACTTAGCTAAAAGCAATAGTTGTCTCAAACATTTTATAGCAGGGGAAAAGATTATATGTAGGTTACATAAAGCTGAATACACGTAGGAAGATGCAAATAGATCTAGTATGGTTTTCTTTGTATGGGGAAAACCTTGGCTTGTAGGTGTAATTCACGACAATATTTCTTCAGTCACGGTCTTATTTGTTTCCTCACAGTTACAAATATTAGACAAAGAACTCAGTGGTGATGTAGACCCTTGCTGTGTTTTTTTTAAAATTGTACACAGAAGTACAACTTCCACAAGCCTGGACATAAAAATGTATTCCCATAAGGAAGGCAATTGCAGTGTTTTATGTTAAGTGTTGTCTTGCCAGGCAAAGTTTCACTCACTAGATTTGAGCTGTGTAGATATTTTTCAGATCTACACTTAGAAGTGATTTTTTAAGTTCTGTTCCAGGTGTGTTTCTCTTATTTTCTTTCCACCCTTTGTTCGTGTTCTTTCAAATGCCTTGACCACATGTAAGCTTCAGAGTAGTTAGGCTGGAAATAGACTAAAATTTTTTCATAAGTTTTATAATTTTTAATCTTGCCCTTTAACAATTACAGCAGTGCAGACAACCAGTTCTGTGATGTGGCTTGCGGGTGGGAGGAACCACTGAAACTAATGGGATCACCCACTGGAAGATTATTGAGGACCCCTCCACCTTTGGCTGGGAGCAGTTTCATTCATTGTGTTGATGCTTTGCCTAGGCTTTGAGAATGACAGCTTCTCTTTCCTGTTTAGGAAACTTTACAAAGTCTTCCCCCTGCTTTACTCCCCCCCCTTCTTTCTTGCACATGTATAAACATTCATATTGTAGCCTAATATATTGTCCTTAGAGCACTGCCAAAAGGCTTTTTCATAATCCTTTAACAGGATTTTAAAGCAATACTTTGAATCACTGGAGTGGCAGTTTAATGGCTTGGAAATGACAGGGGAAAGGATTTCCTCTGCATGGTAACATGTAGAAAATGAAAGTATGGAAAAGAGAGCTGACTATAGGAATTGCAGTGTCTAGTCTCTAGAGTTATGAGAAAAGAAATTAGGAGTAGGAAGAATGGGGTACTTGCCATAGGTAGGGCAATGGTCTTAAACAGTCTACTATTACATGAATTCATGCTTGGAAACACTGTGAAACAATATTTGTATCTAGCAGATATTGACCAAATATTTCTTCCTGTGAAGGGAACAATTTTTGGGAAATGCATTCCTTACTGCATCTGTCTCTTTCAGGAAGGCAGAGTACTGTCCTCCTCTTCACCAGGCAGCACTGGCCTCTTGAAACATTCTGAAAATGTTCTTTAGTCATGAGTAAAAGGTCCAGCACCACCTCTACCTCCCTGTTCAGCATTTGCAGCATGAACTTTTCTAGTGTTCCATGAATCTCCTGGATTTTTTGTCTCACTATATTGCTCTTTTCACAAGCATTATGTAGTTGAAATTTCTCATGAGAAGCAAGGCCTATGTGATGAGGCCTCTTCCTTTTGTTTAAAGGAGGCTTTGACTGGGGATCTGCAGGTGACCTTCACCATGGCTGTCCTTTTTGGCATCCCTTCTAATTTTGTTCCATAAGGTCCCAGCCCCCTGCTACCAATCCTGTAGCAAAGCTCCATACGTTGAGCATTTATGCAGAGCACAACCCCTTGTTTTTCCAGCTTATTCTTCCTGAAGAGCCTGTATCAATCCATTATAGGACTCTGTGAGTGACCCCATCTTTCATGTCAATCTAGTCACTCCTTAGCTCTGCAGATTCTCAGAGATTTGACTTCTCTTCTGTTTTATGTGCTGCACAGTCATGTACAGGCAACTCAAATGGCTCTCTGGTTGCATCACTTTCTCTTAGGAGGAGTGACCTTCCCTTGTGCTGTTGGTTGTGTACCATCCCTTATTTTCTCAATTTCTTATTCCTTCTCTTTGTTTTCTGCTCTTCAGCTGCCAGTAAACCTAGTTTAAGACCTTCCTCACTTAGGTAGCAAACCTGGAGGTGCTCATGTGCCACTTCATTAAGTAGATCTTGCTTCTCCCCAGACAACCTTGCTACCCAAAGACCATCTTCTGGTTTTAGAGGCCAAAATCCTACTGGTGTGTAAGGAGAGCAGTACAGCCTTCAAGACATTCCAGCCTTCGAGGTGTTTGGCAATGAAGAATGCACTGTGTCAATTCATAAGGTAGTTCAATGTCTAACTTTCCTTACTGTATCTAAAAATAAAATGCACAGTATAAATATGGCATAGACTTATGTAATATATCCAGCTGCTTCTGCTGGAAAACTTGATCTGCAAAATTTAAAAAAGCAGGAGAGCTTCTGTAGTTAAAAGCTCATATAATACCTGATGCAGTGAAGCATTGGGTCTAGTAGTTCTGAATATGCCAGAGTGACTAGGAGTTAAAATGTGAAGACAGGATATAAATGTGTTGTGGTCCAGAACCGCCTGCTTCGGCTTTTAAAAACAGACATCTTTTTAACTGCCTCTTACATATTTATTTGTTATCATAGCATACTTACAGTTTCTGCTTTAAATGCTCTTTTGTTCTATATGCTCAGGAGGAGCTCTTCTGTTTTCAGAACTCCTGATTGGATGGATCCTAAAAATATCCAGGAGCTGATGAGTTCTGGCCCATTTCTGATACTCATCAACAATCTTTTGCAGCACATCTGATACTCATCAGCAACACTGATGCTTAAAATTGCATGCAGTTCTATTCAGCCCTTGGGTTGTTGAGTGATGTCATTGTTATGTATAGGCTCTCCCTTAGAGATGTCACCTTCTGCTTGCTGTACTCCCTGGTGATATGCATGTTAGAGTTGCTTTTCCTAGCTACCTTAATATTGTAAACCTGATACCCTTTTTTGCTGCCTATCTCTTCATATCATCAAGAAGGGGAAAGAAGCCTACGACTCCCCCACACATTCACCTCCACAAATCCACAGCTGTGTGAAATAAAACTGGCAGGCTACTATCCTGAATTTTAAAATCTTCATAAACCTCTCCTGTAATTCCTGTGTAGATAAGGGTCTTGCACTAAATATAAACCTTTTCAGACAGCCTAAGAATGAAACAGTCCAGGAGCTCATGGTTAGGAAAAGCAAAGCCCTACAAACCAGTATTCTGGTGGCAGATCTGATGGCAGATTACCAAATGCTTTCTATCAGTACAGCCAGCATTTAAGACTTAATCTGGTTCTGAGTTGGAGTCACGCTTTATGTTACTTGGAGACAGGTGGCTTTAGAGGACATCTGACGTTTCACTTTTGGCAGGGTGAAGATGCAGATACTTTATTTTGGACTGTGTTGCAGAACTGACATGCAAGGGAATCTGCTCTGGGATGAAGTGATGCTCATTCAGATCTGCAGTTCATCTGAACATACGAGGTGCTTGGAATAAGTTGATCAGTAGGCATCCATGCTGAAACCCAACATTATTTGTTTCTCAGACACATCAGTGGTGACAGCTGACTTGCTAACAGGTAATGCTGTTAATAGTCTTTCTTGTAGATATAAAAAAATTGCTTACCTCTAATTTTGGTCTTACTTAATGTACTAATATTACTTGTTATCAAATAGTTGGCAACACATTTTTCCTTTCTGTTCATCAGCAATTCTTAATGTATAATACTCTAGTTAATGCTTGTTGCCAACAAGAAGCCTTTTGACAGGCTTTTGGAATTTGTATCCAAACAATTTTTAAGTTGTTATTCTAGAGGCTTTTCTTGAAAGCTTTAATATATGCCAAAAAATAAAAGTTGTAGGAAATGTACAGAAAAATAGCTAGTGTTACATTAGACAACTTAATTTTTTTAATCTGACTAGGAGATTAATCTAGATTTTTCTGTCAGGAAAAAAACATCTACATGGTCTCAAATGACAAGGTTTTTTTTCTGGAAAGACAGCAAGTGCCATTCCCCTAGGGTTTCTGCTGTAATGTATTTCTATTCCACATAATGATGCTATGTATATTTAAGGAGCTACTTCTAATTTATTTAAGATGTAGTCTTCAGAAAGCAACTGAAATTATAATGCAGGAGGTGAGAAATTTGTGAGCTGAAAAAATAAGCTGCTGTAAGGTTTGCTTATAAAAGAAGAATATTCAGCATACCAAATGTGAGCTTCTAAAGAGCTTTAACTCCCAGAAGACCAGTATTTAGGTTGTCAACAAAATGAATCCACAGACACATGCAATTTATACTTCCAGTCTTCACAGACCTGTACTATGAGCAGGTGACTTCTTGCTCCTCTTCAGCTTACTGAAAAGAAGAAATGAACAAGCTGTGGGCAAGGGAAATGGGGACCTCTGCCATGTCACCATGTAATGTTTTACTAAAATCAGATCAATACTTTCTCAGGTTTTGAAGAGGGTTATCTTTGCAGATGATAATCATACTCTGCATGAATTCTGTAAACTGACGTAATTAATATAATAAACCTTTTTCTTTTCTTGGTTGATGGAAATGTAATGCTTTCAAAGCTTTCTTATTCTATGGCATTATGGACATACACAAATAATCGTTACACTGTAGAAGGATTCTTTGCCTAATCTGCATAAAGGATATATAAGACTAAAGCATTATTTTTTAAATCCAGATTTCCGTGTGAAAGAACAGATAATCTTATTCAAGTACTTAAAGCATCCAGGGTTATTTCTGTGCCTAAGGTGCAAAACTGTCTGAACTTCTTCCTGAATTGATGATGACCAGAAGTAGATTCTTCTAACCCAGTTTTGAAGTACCCATCTCTAAAGATGAGTAAGAGAAAAATCATTATTCTGACAGCTATATTAGCAAGCCAGCTCACACTATGGATTCATTATGCTCTCTGTACTTTACAGAGTATGAAGTTAAGGCATGGTCATTGTGAAAGTGTCTTTAGGTTTTGGACTTCAGCCAGTTCAAAATGTGGGGGTGCATTAATCATCTGGCAGCTGTGATGCTGGAAATGATCAGCTAAGCACGAAAGCTGCATCCCATATTTCCTCCTGTGGACCAGTACATTCCACCTGTTAGGATGTTATGACAGGGCATGAGCCAAGGTTAAAGTATGTTAGAATGATAGTCCATCCTCTTGGAAAGGCTTTGCTTTTTGTGTCTGTGTATCTAATACTTGCCCTCAGTAGGTAAAATGCTTAAAAAATTTAAAGCATGTTGAAAGATTACAGTAATGCCAGCAAAATAAAATCCCCTTCTCCATGGCTTTCTCCCTATCAGCTGAGCAGATTGGCACAATTCAGGCTTGAGGGTGTTTATTCCTTCTTGTCCTCTGAGTCAGTGGCAGACAGGCCTGGGCAGGACCAGTCTGTGTGGCTGCAAAGGGGGGGACAAATTCCCCCAGGTCTTATTGGGGAGTCCAAGAAAGCAGGTTAGTAAGTACTCTATTAAATGATGCAGTAAGTGTTTAGTTGATGATGTGTAAGTTACAGCCATATGAAAAATTATTTTTTGTGATATTGGAGGTACTTTCCCTTTCTGTATGGGCACTAGCCTATCTTTTCTGCACATGGATGAATTAATCTGGTCATTTATCCTTGAAGAAAATTGTCTTGCACAACTTCAGCCGTGTAGAAAATATTATTCTTGCACCAGGGTTCCATAGGGATTGAATCCTCTCTTGTGGTTAATTATGGTCTGGTTTTTTTATCAATGGGTGATAACCCTATACTCTCTCTCTGCAGGCAATGCAATCAAACACCTAAACATTGAAGCCACAACTGACCAAAAATAGTGGAGAGTGAGGGCAGACAGGTTGTGTTTATCAAAGAATGCACATGCAAAATAGAGGTAGAGCATAGAAAAGTATCCAGGGTTTTCCAGTTAGCTCTAGGACTGGAAGCAGAACATGTCACTGCTGGCTTGGCGAATGAGAAGTGTGTCAGCCTAAGGACTCCCTTTAGCCAAAGGTCAGACTGTGATGGGTGCTTTAGGGTGAGAGAGCACATCTTCCTAACAATAGGTGAATCCTTAAGTCTTTTTCCTGGTTTTAGTGAAATCTGCTTGATGGCCACTGTTTGTAAGGTTTCCTAAGGCAAGGGTGTTCTGTTCATGTTCTCTGTAACAATGCACTCATGGTTACAGGAGTCAAACATCACAATTGTGTATATAACTGAAATACATGAGTGATTTCACTGCCACTTAGCTCCATGAATTTTTCTATAACTACCTGATACTGTGATGAGAGAGGAAGTGAGAGTAATTGCTATGCATTGTTTGTAGTGTCAGAACCCTGATTTAAGAACCATGATGCCATTATATTAGTGGCTGCCCAAATAACAGACTAATAACCATTGCAGTTACTGCAGGAGGGGATTTCTTCACTGCAATGTAATGAAATGTAAAGCTGCAGGGGAGTATTGTAAAATTAGAAGAGGTGTGACATTTTCATGGAGATACAATAGATGGTTTTGGAACCACATACAGTGATTTATTTTTTTTAATGCTGTCATGCAGATTGTTGCTACTATTTTAAGTTTCAACCAAACTGATGCTGCCATAGTATTTTTCTGATTTCTCAAATCTTCCTCAGTTATCATCTGGATCATGAACTGTTATGTATTACTGTTGCTTTGCTAACTTTTACATTACTATTTTTACATTACTAACTATTGACACAGCACAGCAGACCTAGTCTTTTCAGTCTAGTGTTTCATCTGTTGCCTTGTCTGGATTTTAATCCATCTGGGAGACTAAGAACTGCCCTATGAGCAAGGACATAGCAAAAATCCATTTCTGGTCCAAACAATGTTGGACCAGATGCTTAGGAAAAAAAAGTATACAAAACCAGCACTCACAGAATGTGAATAAACATTTTGTACACCTACTGTTTTCTTGCAGTCAAACATGACTAAAAACATATGCTGAAAGAATTGCAGACTTTTGTCAAAAGAAAACAAATTGCTTTAGATAATGCTTGTTAGATAAAGCCGTGGGGTACAGTAACATCTCAGCTAGATAAAGTTTATGGCCACCTTTTCCTTACAGAGAAAAGGATGGCTCTCAGAGCTTTAAAGAACTTCATATTGAGAGGAAGAGCCCTTCAAAGAGGATACAAGGAGCCAGGAAGTCTAAACAAGTTTGTTGTGACCTCACTGGTACCACAGTTCTTTAAGGCAAGGAATTAAAGCATTTGAGGAGGAGAAACTAAAATATTTCAAGTTTACATTCACCCCCACATTCTCTGGGGGTCAGGGTGCTTTTATAGAATTTAAGTAGATATGGAAGTGAATAGTGGAAGTTAGTTCAAGGCCACTTAGTGTGTATTTGATGTAGCAACTACATATTATGTGCCACATCAGATCTGATTATCCATCAGAACAAAAGTTTATGAACAATTCTGTTCATGAAAAAGACACAGTATTCAGTGTCACTCTGTACCATTAAGCAGAGGCCATCTTTTAGGTATTTGAGTACAGAATTTGAGCTATGCATGTAAGGGATCTAAATTTTTAGTGGCTAAGGAAAAAATCTGTGAAATGAATGGTTAAGTTAAGCAGGAGTACTTGGAAAATGAAGAATTTTTGACTACAGAGGAGAAAGTATTTTGAAGATTGTTAGTATATGTGAAAGCTTTGAGAGATCAGTACAAGCTGGTGAAGAACAGAGCTCTGCCACAGATTTGTGGAAAGTTTACACTGCATTCTTCAGGAGCAGAGACCTTACAGAGCCCATTTTTGGTGTTTAGCCCTCTTCCACTGTGCTTTCCTGAGAAGCACAAGAAATAAAAAGAAGGTTGGCTGCCGGTATCCACTGAGAAAGGAAGCTCAGAAGGGTATACAGGGAGCTGAATACAGGGAGCTGAAAATGTTTGCAGCTTTCAGGTGCTACCATTGTAAGACAAATAATGGATAGCAGGGGAACTGAGTGTCATATATAAGGGAGGGAAGCAAGTGGGGGATGCACATTTGTGGAGACTGAATAGCAGTGTAGCATAGGCACGGAGTGTGCTTAACAGATCGAATATATGAAAGATTAAATATAGAAAGGAGACGAGATGAATGTACTGAAAACTAGCTGCAGATGATGTGATCTGCCCTGGACACTCTGTTCTCTGCTCTTATATTATCCCTGTGATGTCTAGGCACTTAGCTGACAGATGAGTCACTGTGCTTTTGTGCTGCAACTTGTTTCTCCATTAAATAAAGGTAATTCTTTCCATTCTTGGAATGATGCTGTAAAGGATTGATCTATAAAGTGGTTTGAAGCTATACTAACATTCACAGACTCTCTAAAAACTGGGTCTTAACTGTGGAGCTGCAGATTAATAGTTTTACAACAACAAAAATGCCTAACTCGAGTAATTCTACTCTGTGATAAATTATTTTTGCTGTTCCCAATACCTAAGATGAAGAGGTTGCTTAAATTGTCTGGAATACTGTAATACTGACAATTTCACTTACTCCACAGTGGAGCTTAAAAAAAAAAAAATTGCTGTTTGGGAGTCAACTTGCTTTGTTTTCAGGGTAGCTTGCTGTATGTTGCAAGGATAACTTATTTCTTCAGGTGATATGTGATGTTATACTTCAGCCTTAATTTTGCTGTGAGTTGCAAACTGTGCAGTAAAGGGATTCTAAGTGAATTTGTGATAGAATCATAGAATCATAGAATCCTAGGGGTTGGAAGGGACCTCGAAAGATCATCTAGTCCAACCCCCCCTGCCAGAGCAGGGCCACCTAGAGTACATCGCCCAGGAACGTGTCCAGGCGGGTTTTGAATGTCTCCAGTGAAGGAGACTCCACAACCCCCCTGGGCAGCCTGTTCCAGGGCTCTGTCACCCTTACAGTAAAAAAATTTTTTCTGATATTCAACTTGAACCTCCTATGCTTCAATTTACACCCATTATCCCTTGTCCTATCGCTGGTCACCACTGAGAAAAGCCTAACTCCATCTCCCTGGCACTCACCCCTTACATATTTGAAAACATTGATGAGGTCACCCCTCAGTCTCCTTTTCTCCAAACTAAAGAGACCCAGCTCCCTCAGCCTATCCTCATAAGGGAGATGCTCCACTCCCTTTATCATCTTAGTAGCCCTGCGCTGGACTCTTTCAAGCACTTCCCTGTCCTTCTTGAACTGAGGGGCCCAGAACTGGACACAATACTCCAGGTGCGGCCTCACCAATGCAGAATAGAGGGGGAGGAGAACCTCTCTTGACCTACTGACCACACCCTTTCTAATGCACCCCAGGATGCCATTGGCCTTCTTGGCCACAAGAGCACATTGCTGGCTCATGGTCATCTTCTTGTCTACCAGGACCCCCAGGTCTCTTTCACCTACACTGCTCTCCAGCAGGTCAGCCCCCAACCTATACTGGGACATAGTGTTGTTCTTCCCCAAATGCAAAACTCTACACTTTCCCTTGTTAAATTTCATCTTGTTTCTCCCTACCCAACTCTCCAGCCTGTCCAAGTCTCTCTGGATGGCAGCACAGCCTTCTGGTGTGTCAGCCACTCCTCCCAGCTTAGTGTCATCAGCAAACTTGCTGAGGGTACATTCTATACCCTCATCCAAGTCGTTGATGAAGATATTGAACAACACCGGTCCCAGTACCGACCCTTGAGGGACTCCACTAGTCACACACCTCCAACCAGATTCTGCCCCATTGACTACAACTCTCTGACTCCTTCCTTTCAACCAGTTCATGATCCACCTCACTACCTGATCACCAAACCCATACTTGATCAACTTATCTACAAGGATGCTGTGAGAGACGGTGTCAAATGCTTTACTGAAATCAAGATAAACCACATCTACCGCTCTTCCATCATCTATCCACCTAGTAATTTCCTCATAGAAGGCTATGAGGTTAGTCAAACATGATCTACCCTTGATAAAACCATGCTGACTGCTCTTGATGACCCCCGTGTCCATGATATGCCTGGAGATAGTGACAAGAACAAGTTGTTCCATCACCTTTCCAGGGATGGAGGTGAGGCTGACCGGTCTATAGTTACCCGGGTCCTCCTTCTTGCCCTTCTTGTAGACTGGAGTGACATTTGCTATCCTCCAGTCCTCAGGCACCTCTCCTGTTACCCATGACTTACTGAAGATGATGGAGAGTGGTCTAGCAATGACCTCCGCCAGTTCCCTCAGCACCCTTGGATGCATTCCATCTGGACCCATCGACTTATGGATGTCCAGATTACTCAGCTGATCCCTAACCCAATCCTCATCTACTATGTCAAGCTCCTCATCTATCTTGACTACTTTTGGGGCTAAATGAATCTGGGGCTCGTGCGGAAACTCTGCAGGAGTAAAGACAGAGGCAAAGAAGGCGTTCAGCACCTCTGCCTTCTTTATATCCTCTGTCACCAGGGCTCCTAGCTCATTCCTTAATGGGCCAATATTGCCTCTAGTGTTAGTTTTCCTAGCTATGTATTTGAAAAAGCCCTTTCTATTATTCTTAACCTGACTTGCAAGGGTAAGTTCCAAGGAGGCCTTAGCTTTCCTAATTGCCTCCCTACATCCTCTGACAACAGTCCTGTATTCCTCCCAAGTGACCAGCCCCTCCTTCCATGATCTGTAGATTTTTCTTTTCCACTTAAGTTTTCCCAGCAGTCCCTTTTTTAACCATGCTGGTCTCCTAGCTCCCTTACTAGATTTCCTAACCATAGGGACGCTCTGATCCTGTGCTTGCAGATAGTGGTCTTTGAATATTGACCAGCTATCTTGAGCCCCTTTATCTTCCAACACCCTGTCCCATGGGATTACTCTTAACAGTTGATTGAGGAGGCCAAAGTTTGCCCTGTGGAAGTCCAGGGTTCTGACCCTACTGGGTATTCTGTTCCTTCCACACTGGATCCTGAACTCAACCATCTCATGATCACTGCAGCCAAGGCTGCCATTGACCATCACTGCTTCAACAAGGCCCTCCTTGTTGGTTAGTACAAGATCCAGCAGCGCTCCTCTTCTAGTCGGCTTGTCCACCATTTGCATTAAGAAGTTATCATCAATGCACTGGAGGAACCTCCTAGACTGTGAAAGGCTGGCTGTGTGAGTCAACCAGCAGATATCAGGGTAGTTAAAATCTCCCATGAGGACTAGGGACTGAAGTTGTGAGGCTGCTTTCAGCTGCCTGTAGAAGGCCTCATCAACTTCCTCGCCTTGATCAGGAGGTCTGTAGTAGACCCCCACAACTGTATCACCCACACCAGCCTGCCCCTTAATCCTTACCCACAAACTTTCAACTTGCTCCTCATCAGCCCCTGCACAAAACTCAACACATTCTAGTTGCTCTCTCACATAAAGAGCAACTCCACCACCTCGCTTCCCCACCCTATCTTTCCGAAAAAGCACATAACCATCCATGGCCACGTTCCAGTCATGTGACCTATCCCACCATGTCTCTGTTATCGCTACCAGATCATATCCCTTAGCCCGAACACAGACCTCTAACTCTTCTTGCTTATTCCCCATGCTGCGTGCATTAGCATACAGACATTTCAGGAAACAAGCAGAGTGCACTGGTGGGACTAAATCCTCCCTAGACCACCTGCCTTCGGATCCTGGTTCGTTCTTATGGTTGTCCCTACCAGCCCCAGTTTTCTCCCCTTCCCCCTTCACATCTAGTTTAAAGCTCTCTCAATGAGCCCTGCTAAGTCCTGCCCCAAAAGCCTCTTCCCCCTCTGGGACAGGTGCATCCCACCTGCCACCACCAGGCCAGGTGTCTCATACAGCATTCCATGATCAAAAAAACCAAAACCCTGTCTTTGGCACCAGTCTCTTAGCCACTCATTGACCTGTGAACTCTTCCTATATACCTCCCCACCCATTCTTACAGGAGGGATGGAGGCAAACACTACTTGCGCTCCAGATCCTCTAACTAGCCGTCCCAGGGCCCTGAAGTCCCTCTTCATTGTCCTTACATTTCCTGAGATGATTTCATCACTGCCAACCTGAAAAATCAGCAGTGGATAGTAGTCAGAGGAACCCACAAGATTAGGGAGTTTCCTTTTAACATCTCTAATCCGAGCCCCAGGGAGGCAACAGACCTCCCTGTGGGATGGGTCCGGTCGACAGATGGGCCCTTCTGTCCCTCTCAGAAGGGAGTCACCCACCACAACTACTCTTCTTTCCTTCTTGATTGAAGAAGTCCTAAGGACACGGGGCGACTGACGAGTCCTAGGTGGTTCAGTAGGTAAGTCTACCTCTGTCACTACGTTTTCCTGTCCCTGAATTTCCAAGGCCTCATACCTATTCTTCAAGGACAATTGGGAGGGTGGAGGGGGTTGGGAGGATTTTTTTGTGCCCTTCCGAGGCCGGACCTCCTTCCATTCATTCGTAACTCTTAAGTCCTCTCTTTCTGTCTGGTGACTGGAGGGGAGGGAATCCGTCGCTTCCTCAACCTCTCCCATCTGCCCCTGCCTCAGGGTGTGATTCCACCAGTCTATTTCCCTCTCACACTCTCTAATGGCTCGCAGTCTCTCCACCTCCTCTGTCAGTATAACCACCTGCTTAAGGAGATCATTTATTTGCTCACACCGCACACATGCAGAGTCACTGGTTCCCTTTGATACCAGTGCCAGACACAGGCATTCACTGCAGCCAGAGACCTGCACTGCTGCATGCCTGCTTGGGAGCTCCGTCTGCGTCCCCACATTCTTTTTCACAATGGCTTTTGGCCGTGTTGTGACCATGATGTATCTAGATACTGGTTTCTCCCTGCCTGTCCTCGCGCCTGCCTCACCCTCTTTAGGCTACCTGCCGCTCTGCTGCCGCGTGCTCAGAGGAGACTGCCAGATGGCCGGTTTTTAAACCCTGCCGCCCTTCACAGCCCCGCCTCCTGCCACGTCAGCCCTTCTTACCTCCCAGGATTCCCACTCAGACTTGGGTATCCTAGTGATGTGCATTCAACATACAGCTTCTCTCAACATATCATATGATGGAGTAATGGGAATAAAACTTTACAATTTCATCCAGTATATTATTATCACACACCAAATTCAAATGTTATATATACATGATTTCATGGTCAGTAGATTTGACTAAGTGGTCATTACAACTCAGTCAAACCTGTTCTCTCCATCTTAATCTACAGATCATGTATTGTTGTTAAGCTCTTTTTACCTCAGAAGTAATCATCAAAACCATTTTGGTTTTAGCTCTAAGCAAAACAGCAACTGTTCTAATGATTCTATAATCATTATCACAAAAATTGTTTTCTAGCTGCATTCAGCAAGGTAGGGAACCTACTGGCTGTAAATAAGGATTTTCAGACAACTTCAGCTCATTTAAATTTCATATTACTTTGCAATCTGAAATTTGACATTGATCACTTGCAAATGTAGTGATTCAGCCTAAAATCAAAGCGTTAGCTCTTGGTAAGATTTGCTTGAAGATATGCCATGAGAGTTATTATATGTAAAGTACTTTGCTGTTTGCAGCACACAAGTAGTAGCTATATGTCTGAAGAGGTGCACTAATTAATAAAAAAACTTGAAAGTTGTTATTAATTACTGCTATTAATGCTTAAATGTGTTCAGTGGAAAAGCATAATGGAACAGTTAGTATCCCATTGCTTAAAAGGACATACACAGTCCTCAAGATCTTGACATTTAGTGGACCTCATTCCTACGCCCTGAGCCTAATTTATACTAGCAAAGCAGTAAAGAATGACCTGAAATGAAAGTTGGTTTACAGCATGTTTTTAGACCCTTTCTATGGTGTTATAACACAATAGAAATTGTGTAAATTTCTGTGTAAATGGGCCTTCATAAAACATGGTCCAGGCAAGTAATTTTTTCAGAAATCCAAATGATTTTGCCTCTTAGAAAGTTGCACAGCTGGAGGTTCTGTTGGAAAAATTTGCACACAGCACTTGGCCCATGGTTGTAGCAGATCTCATGGCATTTTGATGCCTGGTTGGAGCAGAAGGTCAGGGGTTTGCTGCTGATAAATCCACTAAATCAAGAGCAGTTCTGATAACTGATTTTTATTACACTCACTCATACTTGGTTTTAACCTGAACAAGGTGATTGTACTAAAAAATTTATTCTGATAAAGTAAAAGATTTGTCATTAGCAAAATCAGAGACAAGATCAAAAAATGAAGAGAATTGCTAAGATTTTCTTAAATTATCTTTACCAAATATCTTGCTGGTCATGTATACTTAGTTTCTGTTCAAAAGAACTGCACTGTCGAAGTAACTGAATGGAACTGCACAGAGAAACTTTTTCCCTTTTAAGAAAGCTATTGCATTTTGTTTCTCTTTGCTTTTAGAGACTGTGTGAAAGCACAGTGGGTGCAAATGAAGGTGTCTGAAGCTTATAACCTTTAGGAGGAGAGTGTTCTTGTATTACAGTATAGTCTTGCTTCCCTTTCTGCTTGGAATTCACTCATATTGGATGTTTACCAGTTCCTCCTTTTGCAGATAACATGAGGTACAATTCTCAATGCTTGAAATTGATTCAATACTCTTGAATTGTTTCTTGATGTTGTCCTACACTGCAATCACTAATATGAAAACAGCAGTGATGTGGTGGTGCTATAGTGTCACTTCCAATCCGATGCTCCCTTTTGTCAGAGATCAAGTGACAGTAATACAACCAAATGTCAGGCTTAGGCACAGAGCACTTAATTCAAACTGCTTTGTCCCCCTGTCCTTGCTGCTCACAGGAGGAATTTCCTGGGTTGCCAGCACTGAGAGGGGCTGCTTCTGATGATTCCTCCTTCCTGGATGTGAAGGGAGCAGGCAGAGGTGATGATCTGCATGGGCTCCACATGCTCCAAGGTGAGTTGAAGTCTGTGCCCCAAACTCGTGACTATTGACATGCAGTTAGAAATCAGCTGGAGAATGGGAGGTGTGGGTGTGTGGTGGGAAGGTTAGTATGTGTGAAACACTTTTTTTCCTTCCCTGTACCTGAAAAATGGCCTTGTTTAAGCTGGAATAGCAGCCTCAACTATATGAAATTGATGGAGTACCTCAGAGGAGATTTGTCTCTTCCAATTGATCTCCTCTATGCTTTTGTTTAGTTACTAGGTCTAAAACTCAGGAACAGCCTTAAATCTTCCCACTTGGTAATAATTTTACTGAACCCCTTTGGAGGGATTAGGGAATTTTTTGGTGTCTACAGAGAAGCTGTAAAAAAACCCCAAACGCAATGCCAAATCTAAAATAAAACAAATCAAAAAAACCCCAAACAAATGCAGGAAATACATAGAAACAGCTTAGCTGTTAGGATGTGACACTCCTAAAATGCTTAAAGCCACAATCCAAACACTAGGGTAGATTATTAGGCAACTGCTACTAATATATATTATTGTAATGCTAACATAAAAATGACTGATTGTTGAAAGGAGAACTGTCTGTCTCTCTAGACCTAGTGCTGAGTCTTCTAAGATTCCTTGAAAACCTTACTAGATACTTAGATTTTTAGTTTTCTGCAGATTTTAAAAGCATAGTATGAACAATAATTCTAAAGTGATTTGTTATTCAAATTACTACTTATTTCAGCACTATTGCTAGTTTAGAACCTTTCTCATACTGCTTTTTTTTTTTTTTTACAAGATTTCTTGTTCGATTAAATCATAAACCCACCGTGTGGGTTTAAATGTCACATAACCAATTTAGGGAAGGAAGAACCTTAGCCATTAATATAGAAAGTGAATCCTTTTAAGTTACATAACAGATAAGTGATAATTGGCAGGCTGCATCTGAAGGTATGTGGTACAAACATGGCACTTAGATTTAGCTATTTATCTTTCAGCTGTGTCTGTTAGAATTACTCTTCTGTCAAACAAATGAAGCTTTTATGGATATTAGCAAGGGGCTGTGCATCTGTTAAAAGCCACATACAGTACCTTGATTTCTGTGTTGAATAAGATACTTGTATGATTTTATTATCTAAAAATATAGTGTCTTCCTTTAAGTATATATATGGTAGCAGATCATACTGGTCATGGTGTTGCATGCTACATATAAATTATTTCAGTACTATAGTTTGGCTCACTTGAGCAGGACCATTCTTCAGAAATTAAACAACTTCTGTTTAGTGATTCTGGATGTTGCTCTGGTTACATTTTCTCATATTGCAGAATATGGCTAGGCAATCTAGAACAATGGTCTTAGCTTGCTAAAATATAACTTTTTCAATTGATTTTTTTTTTAAATGAATTATCTTTTGTATCTGTTGCATTGCTTGTTACACTGCAATAACCTTTATAATGAAAGCCATTTTAGTCCATATGTTAAAAATCAAAGCAGTTGGACTGTTTAATTTCAAAGCTGTTTAATTCCAGAGTTCAAGAAAGTTCATCAATACAATAAAAACATACTTTTCCCTGATCACTAGTGCAAAGTTTTTCAGCCATTCATTAAACATTGTATAGCATCCCACCTAATCTTTTACAAGTTGTACTGTACATAGCTGCACTGAAACTTAGCAAACTCAATTTTTAGTTAAATAAATATTTTCCAAAAAGTAAAACCATAAGCAGTGAAAAACTACCTTTTGAAGTAGTCTATAGCTTATATTGCAATATCAGTGTCCATAGTGCTGGGAAGTTGTGCCTTTTTATATTATGATGTCAGACACACAAGGGTAATAAGAACCAGTGTGGCTTATAATGCTTAGCACAGAATTCAACTTACATCATATATTTGCAGGCTCATAATCTTTCTCATATGGGATACTCATCTGGGAACTGTTTTGGACACAATACTTGGTATATTTGTCTTTCTGTGAATTATTTTATGTTGATAAAGTGGCTGAATTACTTGCCTGCTAATGGAAGCTTAAGGAATGGGGTATGTTGTGTTAAATGGAGGGAGGAGTTAGGATTATAAATCCCTGCTAATAAATGCACTGGTAAACAGGAGTTGAATGTATTATACACAGTTTGTTCAAATAGTTATGTTGCATGAGAGGTTTATACTGCAAACTGCAGTACTTCTGTGCCCAGGCATTCTGTGTCATCAATAGCCTGCCTGAAAAGTGATTTAAATGATTCATAGCCTACAAAGTGGCCAGCTTTTTATTATACGTAAGGAAATATCTCATTTTCTTTTATTAAGTCATTGCTTCACCATGTAATTGCTTTGTCTAAGTATACCTAAGTAAATCCCTTCTGTATTAATCTGGAGAGAAAAATCAAAGCATTTAAATGATGGCCAGCATATTGAGAAGAGATGTGAAGCCCTGCTAGATCAGTTAATAGAGAATGCAGATCTTCTTTGACTTTTCCCTTTGCTCTTTTTACACATTGAAAGAAACACTCTCCAACCCAGATCGTAAACTGAATGGGCAAAGAAGAATGGAAAAAATTCTCCTAGATGTTGTGGCCAGGAGTTGGTGGAGGAACACACCTTCAGGGCTACATGGAGAAGCCTGTTACCAACAAGGCAGGGTAATACAGGCACCTTCAAACTTCTGCATTCTTCATCTGGCAGCATTTTAAAAATGCCTGTGCCCATGTGGAATACAGCCTGTAAAAATTACAGTAGCTGTTAGATAACTGCTATTTACCAGTAACAAACTTTCACGGAAAAAGTGGGTAGGAAAACATCATTGAATTTCCAGATATTTAATACTGCCCTCACTAGAGTGGATTGTTGCTACATTTTAATTTATGACTTCTTAAAGTTGATAAAAATATTATTTACAGTCTAAGTGGTTTCTGAAAAAAACCCAAACCATAAGATCATAGATCAGAAGTTCTCACCCATTTAACTGTGTCTGATAGCTGCTTCAGACATGCTTTTGAGAGCAAATTGAAAGGTTTTTTTAGCTGGGAAGAAACATCCCAGCATAATGCATTTAAGACTTTTTTTTTCATCTCAGTGCTGCAACGGTTCTTTTCCCCCCTTAGTGAATTTCTGTAGAGTAACAATATCCACATTTCAGTTTTGGCCTAGCTCCATGCTTTCAGGTGCTCATTTTACTAGTAATATTTAACTTGTTTTACCTGGCTGGGATGTCCAATGTGGAAAATTTTATGGTAAAAAAGCAAGAAAAGTTCAATACTTAATTCATGAAGATCTTGAATAATACATTGTAGCTAAGCCCTTTAAACTCCTATTTAAGTTGTTAATGATGAGTAGTTCATTCCCAAGACCTCTGTTAGCTTACATCCAATACATAGTGCAAGTAGGAAAAGCTTGGTAAGGGGCCATGTTTCATCTGTAAAATAATTTCATGTACTGCAAAAGTATTTTTATCTTTTATCCTCTTTTCACTCACCAAATGAAATAGTAGCTCTTTAAGAATCACTGCTGCATTTACCATCCCACATGGCAATGTAACTGAAAAGAAGGCATTTAATGAAGATATTCACAATATTTAATTCAAAAAAGCAGTAGTATATTAAATGTCTTTCCCACGCTCTTGCTGTTTTCCTTAAATAAGCTGCTCTAAAATAGCACAGGCATAAACATCCTACACTGGGAAATATAGGATTTTTTTCCTTCAGAGATCAGGAATAAGCTAGTAGTATATTTCTTCAGTTAAACTGTTGTTCAACTAGAGACATCCTGTACCAAAGGAATGAGGAGTACAACATGGGCCTCAAGTACATTGAGGCCCAGAGGTTCAAGGACACAAGTGATCCCTCCTCCCTGGTAAGCTTACAACTCTGAGTAGGGCATAAGTGGAAAAACATATTTGTACATCCCAGGAATTCCTGTTGGAGGAAAGTGATCCTTCAACATCCTCAGCTGAGGTGATGAGACTGATGAGGCTTCCGTGAGATAGAACAGGAGCATAGGATTTTAGCATATAAGTGTGGAAAATCATGGGTTTTATTCCCCCTGGAGTGTGCTACAAGCTTTTAATTGTACTTTCCAAAATATCAGGATGAGATGTCCAAGGTGATAGTCACAGAAATGTTGGAGAAAGAAAAGTGTTCTTCTGTCTTACAGCCTAGAACTTGTGTTTTGCTAAGCTCTTATTAGACATTGGAAAGCTGTGTATTGGTGGATGAGAAGTTCAACATGAGCTATCAGTGTACACTTCCAGCCCAGAGAGCCCACCAGATCCTGGGCTGCATCAAGAGAAGCATGGCCAGAAGGTCCAGAGAAGTGATTCTCCCCCTCTGCTCTGTTCTCATGAGAACCTACCTGGAGTACTGTGCCCAGTTCTGGAGCCCCTATAGAAAAAAGACCTGGATGTGCTGGAGTGTGTCCAGAGAAGGGCCATGAGGATGCAGAGGGCTGAAGCACCTCTGCTATGCAGACAGACTGAGAGATTTGGGGTTATTCAATCTGGAGAGGAGAAGGCTCCAAGGAGACCTTATTGTAGCCTTCCAGCATCTGAAGGGGGCCACAAGAAAGCTGGTGAGGGACTTTTTAGGATCTTGGGTAGTGATAGGAGTTGGGGGAATGGTTTCAAACTAGAGAAGGAGAGGTTTAGATTAGATGTTAGGAAGAAGTATTTCACCATGAGGGTGGTGAGACACTGGAGCAGGTTGCCCAGGGAGGTGATGGAAGCCCCATCCCTGGAAGTTTTTAAGGCCAGGCTGGGCAGGGCTCTGAGCAACCTGATCTAGTGGGAGGTGTCCACTAGATGATCTTAAAGGTCCCTTACAACCCTGAAAATTCTGTGAAAGAACTTGTATTATTGATTTCCCAGGATGGAGTGCCCTAATAACCAGTTAGTCTTTAAAGTTAAATCTCTTGTTCATCATTCTTGTCAAAGAATAATGGAGAGTGAAAGGGACCTCAGAAGGTCTGTAGTCCTAGTTCCTTATCTAAATAAGATCAGCTCTGAAGTCAGAACTAAGGGCTTTGTCCAATCAGCTCTTGAAAGCCTCCAAGTACAGAGATTACACAGTCAAAATTTTGTATGAATAAATACATTCACTTGGAAGGGCCTGCAACCTGGGTCACTTACCCACAGGTAAGTGCCTTAGTTTAACTAGAAAGTTATTTTAGTGCTCTTTGGATGATACATCAAGAAGAAGAGGGCATAAGTTAGAGCACTCCTCTCCAGGAGAGATGTAAGTACAGATTCTGGTCCTGAAACGAATGGACAGTCATAAATAAGGGAGTGCCAGGTGGACTGGTGCATCCTCCAGCAATTTTAGTGTATTTCCTAAACGACTGCTGCCATTTCCTCTGCTCATAAAAGTACTCACAGGTAGCAGTCTAAATGGAACATTGCATTTCATAAAACATTTCTCCATAGTGGCCCAGAAAGAAATAAAATAAAAGATTTTAACGCTGTGCTGCAAAATGAATCTCAGACAAAGGTGAATTGTATTTGGCAGACTGAGTAAACAATAGTAGGCAGGGGTAGGAGCGCTGGGGCTCTAGTGTTTTGCAAAGGTAAGCTGCCTTCTGGAGATCTCTGCTGCTCAAGGGCAGAAACAGAGGCACACAAGGAGTAGAGCTACACAGACACAGCAGTGGACTCCCTGCCAGTGTGGTCATGAAATAAATTAATCCAGGATAGTGCCTAAAATGTTGACTCATTTGCACTCTTCACAAAGAAGGTTAACCTGTTGAGTGAACAGAAAATGAGAACCATGAGCCCAGCTGCTGTGATCACTTGAGTCTGAATGTGCCAGCACCATTCTTCAAGTCTTAAATATTTTTCTCAAAGTAAGCAAGATATAGAAATGGTGGAACCCAATCAAATTAGTTTCATCAAGTTTAATATCCTCTCTCTCTGATGCTGGGAGAGAGTAAGGATGAATTGAATCCTTCTTGCTGATGTTTTACTGGTTTGATCTGATACAAATGATGAAATTTCTCAGTCATAGAAATAGAGCCCCTAAGCTGTCCCTTGCTTCTGATGCAAATAGCTCTAACAAGGTTTGCTCTAGACAAACCAACAGATGCTTTCCTCCTCTCTGTTGATGGTGCCCATGCACTTTTGGAACACTTTTGTGTAGTGTCTTATTTGCCTGTACAGACTTTGTGCCTGAGGCTGCCTTGGGTTGAAGTAGTAGCACAGATCCCCAGCCCTCGGATCTAGTTCTAGCTGGTTGTGTAGGAAAGCTGAGAGCCTGGGAAGCTGCCTGTGTGAAGTCTTAGCCTGCTATCAAACGCCACCCATGGAATTGTTTCCAATCCTCCCAGCTGTGATGCTCTGGAGGAGGTAGCTCTGGGAGGAGACACTGTGTTTAGCTTGGGTGAGTGTCCTCCAGCAGCTGCCTTTCCCTGCTCCAAGGGTTTTCTCTCAGTGTTCAGCAGTGAGGCAGGAGGTGCCCAAATGAGGAAATACTTTACAAGGTTGTGTTCCCTACTCAGGGCCACATTCATCACCTGTAGGTAGGTGTAATTCTCTACACGTACAGTGTAGAGAACAGAGGCAAAGGGGAAGGGAAGTTAATGGGAATGGACTGGGTTCTACCAGACTACTTACTTAGCTGCATTGAATACTTGGATAGTGTCATCAGTACCTTAGAAGTGCCCTAATGTGTCATCTTTGCTTTTATGTTTTACCATTGTATGAAGCCATTACAAATCGTTACAAGACAATTTATGGCCACCTATCAGAACAACTGGAGTTTGCAATAAAATATTATGGGCATTGGCAGATGATGGATGAAACAAAAGGAGTGGTTTGGTTATTCATAAGCCAAATGACCCCGGAAAGACAGCAATAAAAAGTAGTAGAAGATATTCTAAAATAACATGAGTCTTCAGACAGTGTGATTTACCATGACCATGCTGGTGTATATGTTGCTTGGGTGAATTTTGGCATGGGACTGGGAGATACCATCCTGCAGAGACCTGTTCTCCACCACTGGAGAACAGCATTTTGTGATCTCATCTTGGAGGAGAGAGTGAGTGATGGACTTCAGTATCCAGCAGTTCACCTGTACCACAAGTTAACTGCAGGGGAAGGTGCGCAGTTTATTTGCACTCTGACTGTTTTTCTTATGGGTCTTTCCTTGGATCTTTCTGGCACACTGGCTCCCTGTTGTTCTCCAAATAACTCTTGAGTGGATGAGCCACTTTAGAGAGATGTCTGCCTTTTATTCTCTGAGATGAATGCTTTACTGTGTTCAGAGCAGCAGAAAATATGGGAAAGAATGCTCCTGTAACATTTTCTGAGAAATGCTGTGCTAATTATTGGAAATAGCTTTACTTGCAACAGGAGAAAACAGATATTTTAATGTTAACTGGAATGGAATGAGTCATATATGGTTTGTTCTTCTGTAGGCTTATGTGTTTCCATCTTGAATATTTTGTGTTTAATTGCACATGGTGTTGCTTTAATATTTGGGTTTTTCTTTGTTAGGAAGAGCCATCCATGCTTTACTTGCTAGGTTTAAAGCAGTACTATTTTTGTACAGTGTTTTGAGAAGTCCTGTACAAATGCTATAGGGAAACATGTACTAGTTTTTAGGAAACTTTGTAACTTTAAAGAGAACTACCTAATAATTTTGACAACTCATTGCTATAGCCTTAATTCATCATCAAGTATCAGAAATAAATGAGATGTGCTCATATATCAAATTGAGGCAACTTTCCTTCCCATGATCTTTGTCCTTATATTTTTGGTTTATATAGGCGTCTGGCTGTTAAAGTTTTGCAGAAAGTTTGAAAAATATAAATCAAATGTAACCTGTTAATGGAGAATGATAGTATCTCCCAGGGAATGGGAACATTTTAGTCATCAATGAAAACTGCAGACAGGATGTGCCAAAACTGAAATTGTCCTAGAAGTCATCTGCATGGAAAGCATTACAGCTTTAAACTTAATAAGCCAATTCCAAAATAAATGATTGTCCCTATATTACATGAATAATTTTTGCCTATAAAAACCGGTATGAAGCAGGTGATGGGGGGCCAACTGGCTCAACTTTTTTTTTTTTTTTTTTTTTCCATTTAAAGGTAATACAGGCATCTTTATCAGAATACACATATCTAAAAATTAACCTGCTAGTAAGAAAAAGGGTCTGTAGATCTCTATTACCTTTAGCATTACTTAAAACTCTATATAAAAAGAAAAAGGGAAGATGGCAATTTTGAGTTATTTTTGTATCCCACCTTTCTGGCATCAGTGAGAATTCTTTCTTTTTCATCAAGAAAGAGACAAGGAAAAGAGTTTACAGGCATATCCAGGTTTCTTCCAGGAGGAAATCAAAGGACATACGAGTGTTTTGAACATCTGCATGCATACTTCCTAGCAGGATGTTACTTTCTCAAATCCCAGAGCCAGACCTGTTTCTGTGAGGAACCTTCCCCTTCACCACTAAACTCCTATCAAAAAAGCTCTAGCTTCTAAATAATGAGCAGTCATTTATCCAGCCTTCCAGAAAGTATTTTTTCCTGTGTAAGTACTTTAGTAGTGTAAGCAAAAATAAGAAAATGCAGCACAGCTTGGGAATCAGTATTTCATCTACACTTTCAATAGAGAATGAGATTGTGGTCTCACAAGTTACTCTGGTTTAAATCAAATATAAGTAATGAAGTTTGCTTTTCTGTGTATTAGTGTGAAGCTTTGATTGTAACTCTTCCTGCTTCAGCAATAGACATCTCTAGGGAAATTGATTTCCTTTCTTCAGAAAGAACTTGCATTAATGTTTGATACATTTTCACGTTCCTGCCCTTCCCACCTTACGTTGTGTGTAAAAAAATCATTCCTTTTATTTAAAGCTGTGGGGAAAAACAAGATGGTATGAAACCCAACCTTAACTATTCATGAAACATCTCTGGAGTCTTGTAACTGAAAGAGGAAAACTTGCTTTTCCGATGAAATTACCTAAGCTTATTTTGATTATTTTTCTGTAAAATTACTTTAGAATTTACAAAATGGGACCACTCAAAGATGAAGTGCTCAGTCTTCACTATTTTTCTCTATTCATAGACCTTTTAACTATACTAACACAGCTGATAAAATGCAATATTCATTTAATTCAACAGTTATGTGTAGAAAAATTTCCATATGGCTGTTGTCATTTTAATTTAAAATCATTGGTAGGAAATTCAGTTTAATGGTAGTTGAGTAAAAATGAATATATTCTCTTTACTTGTAAATCACTCGAATGTTCACTTTATTCAAAACACTAAAATTAAGCACTCAGCTAGGGCACTGGAGAAGAAGAAATTACATTGCTTTCATTAATAGTTTTTTTTGAGTATACAATTAATGTCAGTTATAAATGGCTTTGCAAAAAGCAGATTGGTTTAGAAATTAAAAAAATAAAACATTATTTAGGTTGTAAACAAGTCTGTCTCTACTCAAGCTTTTATTAACAAATTATTCTGACACTTAGTGAAGAAAATCTCAAATTGGCCAGTCTAAAGCTGGAAGTGAGAAAGACCTCTTTGGTCTCAAATGATTACTTATAGAAATTAATGGGGTTTACTGTATATTAATGTGGGAAAGCATTCTCTAGCAGTTTTTATAGGAATTTAAGCAGTGCTTATTAGTGATTTTTTTGCAGAATGAACAATCTTCATATTTATTGAAACTGTTAAACTGTTTTATGCTAGGTTCCAATCCATCTGTGCTAATTAGTCTGCAGACTTGTGGAAAAACTCTTGGAAGTTTCACAGAGCTTTAATTGTTAGCCTAATTGCCTGCTCCTATGCTTCTGTCCTCTTCTTTGCTGTACCTTATGCATGTAAATGCACATCCTGTAGAAAAGCTTGGTTCAGCAAAGCTGTTCAGCTCACACTTGAAGTCACCTGTGCCCTTTAGAGCCTTTGCATTATTTACACTGAAACAACTTTGTCTTAATTTACTCAACTGTCTCAATGAATGGCTGAGAAAAGAGGAGAGGCTCCTTGGCTTGGCTGATAGCTGAAGGCTCCCGTTGCAGGGCCGGAGGGTGGCAGAAAAAAAGTGTTGGAGCAGGCTGACTGCAGGTCCAAAGGAGGGCAACCAGGCTGGTGAAGGGACTCCAGCACAAGTCCTGTGAGGAGAGGCTGAGGGAGCTGGGGGTGTTCAGCCTGGAGAAGAGGAGGCTCAGGGGAGACCTCATCGCTCTCTACAACTCCCTGAAGGGAGGCTGGAGCCAGGGGGGGGTTGGGCTCTTTTCCCAGGCAACTATCAGCAAGACAAGAGGGCATGGACTCAAGTTGTGCCAGGGGAGGTTTAGGTTGGATATTAGAAAGAATTTCTTCACAGAGAGGGTGATCAGACATTGGAATGGGCTGCCCAGGGAAGTAGTGGATTCTCCATCCCTGGAGATATTTAAAAAGAGACTGGATGTGGCACTCAGTGCCATGGGCTGGTAACCACAGTGGTAGTGGTCAAGGGTAGGACTTGATGATCTCTGAGGTCCCTTCCAACCCAGCCAATTCTATGATTCTATGACTGCTCAGATTTTCTAGAGAGCTAAGAGATCATCTCTGCTCAGAAAATTATATTCAGGGACACAAGAGACCTTGCATACAGTAGCCAGTTTCAGTACCTCTGAAGTTTTCCATATCTTCAGGTGGCAGAATTATCTAGAAACAGTCAAACAGTGAAAAAAATAACTAAAGTAAGGATAACACCTACAATGTACATACTGGTTATAAAAAGCAGATAACCCCATTTCTTCCAAACTAGTAAACCCCACATTCTGTGTGTTATTCCCAGTATATTTGATGCAGTCCATGGAGACAGGGACCACGTTATTCTTACTTGACTGCAGGGACTTGTTTTTCATTCTCAAGGGCCACAAAATATGAGACCAAAACTGTGGTGAGTGGCTTCTATGGAATTGTATTCTATACTGGTAGAAAATATTTAGAAGATTTAACTGATAGAATTTTGCATTGTGTGAAAGGGCAGGTTCCAAATTAATAAAGCCAATAAATTGCATGGATCCTACAGTTTAGCTGTGCATCCTGGGTGATGGCCATACCGTGATCCAATACTTCTAAACACTGGGTGAATGACTGAGCCCAGAGAGTGGGGGTGAATTGTGCTGCATCCAGTTGCATCCAGTGACCAGTGGTGTCCCTCAGGGATCAGTACTGACCCCAGTCCTACTCAACACCTTTGTTGACAACCTGGATGAGGGGACTGAGTCTATCCTTAGTAAATTTGCAGATGACACTAAACTGGGGGGGGTGGGAGGAGGGCAGTGTTGATCTGCCATAGGGTAGGGAGATGCTGCAGAGGGACCTGGACAGGCTGAGGCCAAGGGTATGAAGTTCAACAAGACCAAGTGTAGGATACCACACTTTGGCCACAGCAACCCCATGCAGTGCTACAGACTGGGGGAAGAGTGGCTGGAGAGCAGTCTGGCAGAGAGAGACCTCAAGTTCTGGTTGACAACCAACTGAACACGAGGCTGCAGTGTGCCTGGGTGGCCCATTAGGCCAATGGCATCCTGGCTTGTATCAGGAATAGTGTGGCCAGCAGGACTAGGGGTCTAATTCTCCCTTGTAGTCAGCACTGATGAGGCCTCGCCGTGAGTACTGTGTCCAGTTCTGGGCCTTTCACTTCAAGAAGGACCTTGAGGTGGTGGAGCAGGTCCAGAGAACAGTGAGGCAGGGGAAGGGATTAGGGGGAAAAGTCTTATAAGGAGAGGCTGAGGGAGCTGGGGTTGTTCAGCCTGGAGAAGAGGAGACTCAGGGAGGATCTCATCACTCTCTACAAGTACCTGAAGGGAGGTTGTAGTCAGGTGGGGGGGTCAGGCTCTTCTCCCAGGTAGCCAGTGAGAGGACAAGAGAGCATGGCCTGAAGCTGTGCCAGGGGAGGTGTAGGCTGGACATCAGAAAGCACTTCCTCATGGAGAAGGTGTTGGAATGGACTGTCCAGGGAAGTGGTGGTCACCATCCCTGGAGGTGTTTAAGGAAAGGCTGGATGTGATACAGTGCCATGATCTAGCCAGTGTGGTAGTATTATGTCATAGGCTGGATTTGAAGAGCTCAGAGGTCTTTTCCAGCCTCTGTGATTCTGTAACACTTTCAAATTTTTTTCATTCCTACCTGTATTTCTTGCTTGCAGCCTCTGAAATCCCTAAGAATGGTTCTTGTTACAGTCTTAGCCAGACTCTTCATTAATTTCAGAGTCGTCCTTTCCCAAAATCAGTAAGAGAAGATATGAAAGCCTGTTTCAAAAGCTCTCTCACTATTTGCAGCCCTGACTTGGTGGCTACAGAGTAACACCTGTTTCCTAATAAGAGGACAAGACATTTACTGTATTAATTTCATACATAAATCTACCTGAAGCTTGCACTAGGTTTCTAGAGTGATTACATCCCCTGCCTTTATGATGTACAAAAGAGCTAATGTATGTTTCCCCATTGGTTCCATACAAACCCTTTGCAGGGATGAAGCACTGGGGTTTGGACCATGCTCAGGTTCACCTGGAAGCTGCATAACTGAGTTTTCTATAATATTGTCTTCCCCTGGCAGTGCTGTGAAGGAGGTGTGCAATCCAGCTGCATTTCACTCTGAAGAGCCAGGAAGCACTTGAACTGAAAGTGAAACTTCATTAGGAGGACCTGCTCTTTGAGCTCTTTCAGTCTTGTGCACAGTTGCTGAGACAAGGGTGAGGATGTCAATGTTGTATTTATCCCTGTCGAAGAGCCAAAAAAAAAAAAAAGCTAAGCCCTTGCCTGTTGTGATCCCCTCCCCTCCTTGCCCCCTGCAACCTGATGGAACAGCCAACTTGCCAAAGACACCAACTCTGCTGCCAACAAAGGGTGAGGGAGCAGCTCTGGGTGCTACTCAAGTCAGGGGGGGAGAAGCCAGTTGCCTGAGCACTGCCTGGCAGGAGAGCCTGCAGTTTTGTCAGCCACTGTTTCTTCCATTTTTTTCAGGGAATTATAGTTTTTAAGTTGGGGAACTTACAGGCATGGCATCCCACTGTAAATATTTGGATTCCCTGTAATTAAGCAAATTTTTATCCTTATTTGCTAGGACAATTATAAAGCCTCCGTGGTAGTTTTGGTTTGGTGTTGATTGTCCTAATTGGGAATATAAGCCAGGACGTGAGGACCAGAGAGATCCTTTAGAAGTCCTGAATATTGAAGTCTGCAGAACGTTTCTGCATGTAAAATAAATGTCAGCTCGGGTCCTGTGCTGTTCGGAACATGCAGTGACTTGATCAGCAAACCATCATCACCTCACTTTGAGCCAATGCAAGCTTTAATTCTGCATCCCTTTCTAAAAATGCTGGAGAAAATGGCAAAATCAGTGTCACAATATTCTCAAGGGTCTCTGCTTTTGCAGCCTGTCCTGCCACCCAGCCCTGCACCCAGCTCTCTTGGCCATCACTCCACACTGCCCAGATGGGAACAATGCTGTGTTTCTCCACACATAAAAACCTAATGAATACTTTTGACACAGGAAACAGAGAGAAAGTCTGTGTACAGAAACATATTCTCTCTTTTTCCAAACAAGATCAATGTGACCTGAAGTCAGGGATTCTTGCCTTGCAGGCAGTGAACCCTTGTAAAAGTAAGTAAAGTAAAGTAAAAAAAAAAAAAAAAAAAAGGCAGTACTTGAGTAAATACATTCTAGCCCTGTATCGATGCCAGTATACCAGAGGAAGATAAATGTAAATCTTTCAGATCAATTTGGTGGTTTACTGTGCTGAACAATAATAATGAAAATGGTTTGTTTGTGATGGTTTGATTTATGTGCCTGTTTCTTATGTAGTAAATACTAGAGGAGTTTATTACTTCATGACAAGTTAGAGAAAATGTTTTGTATTGCTGCTCAAACAACACAATGTATTTAATCAATATTATGAGAGAGTTGGGAAGAGGAGCAATCCCTTGATTAAATATTTACTTTTTGAGATATGGCATTATCTCTATTAGAGAAAGCATCCTAAAGCAAAATGGGATGCAAGGGCTCAGATAGCCCTCTCAAAACACAGAAACTAGTAACAATCCTCTCAGATCAAGCAGTTAAAAAAAAAATTACTTCATAAGCTTTTGAATTCATAACCTTTTGATGATGGATTGCATTTAAAAAATTTTGTCCAACGGAACTGGATGAATTGAGAGGATATTTTGAATATGGTTACTTACATTTCTAAACCAAATAGTTAAACTGTTTTGCACTGCAGTGTTTTCAAGGTTACACCTCATCTCAGTTCTTCAGTGCCATTTTTTTTCAGATCTTAATGTCTTTAAGTTCCCAGTGTAACCACTGGCCTTGCTGAGTCCAAATGGTACTGCGTGGACTTTGATGAGATTATACTACTACTACACAGTTTTAACACAGCATGGTTTTGTAACAAACAACCTCATAATTTTAAACAGTGACTTTGAACTTTAAATCTTCATGTAAAGTGTCTGCCTACTTCATGCAAGATGTTTCCCTAGATTTATGTGAATGCAATATCACCATTTTAATCGTCCTGATACACAAACATGAATATGGCAACAGTGGTCAGGATACTCCTTTGTGTGACTTCTGTAGCAGAACTATCTGGATAGCAGATATGACTGAACCCTACATACATTTTTTCCAAAGCTGGTCTAGCACTAGATCTAAACCAAAATCTTTAAGTGACTTTAAATGGGCACCCATTAATACACATGAGCTTCAGGTCAAAATCCATGTATGTTCTTAGCACCTCTTGAAAGTCAGCTTGAGTTTGAGAAGTTTGTGAAACTGGTTGGCAGGTAGCTTTGTTGAAAACTCAAAGTACTTCAATTTTTCTGGAGGAACTGCACCTAAGTTTAGAGAAATAATTTTCTTCTAATGCTGTTTATATTCGCTGGAAGAAGAGCAATTTTCTTCCTCTGTGTTTGTCTGGAAAACAGGACATCAAAAAAATAGATGCTACCCTGGTATTTAACATATTTTCAAAAATAAAAGGGACTTTGTTGCCATTTCAGTGCAAAAAGGATAGGTCAACATTAATTAATGTAGAAAATCAAAACTGAACTTGTTAAAGGCTGTAAAATCTATTCAGAGCAACATACAAACAAATGCATGTTAAATGCCTTACCTTCTTTCAACATTTGTTTGTGGTCCAAATTCTGTTGTAAGAGATAGGTAAAAGCCTGCTGAAACCAGTTTGAAATGCATAAGCTTCAACCACCTGATTCCATTTGATCACCCCATCCAGAAATCTGAGTGAGTCTCTTCAGACTTAGAATTATTATTTCTGAATGAAGTAATACCCATTTCAGTTGTATGTGCTGAGAACACTGCAAAAAGACATTCAGAAAGCTATGCACTCCTGGCTGTCAATATTTGTAGCATGCTAGGCTGACCTTTTGAATTATAATCTCTATATTTACAAAGTGAAAAAGAGATTGATTTTTTTGCTTTATTCTACTTACACTACAAGGTAACGGTACCACAAGCTTTTGAATGGTATTCAGAAACTTTCCATCTGTTCCCAATTTAATCTGAATGAGTTTGTGATTTTATAGAAGGAGGTTATTTCTGCCACTGGCAGTAGAAAGGTGGTAATCAGTTAATCAGAATCCATTGATTGCTCTAATTATTGCATCTTGAATAATTTTTTATGACTCTTAGTCATCCACAGTTTGGTTTTGGCATGTTTTGTTTTCTGTCCAAGGCAAATCTATGGTTCACAAAAACTTTGACTTCCTCAAGATCAACTTCTTTATTGAGGTCTAGAACCAGACCTCACTAGTGCACAGTGACTATTTATGTTATACCAGCCCAGTTATGTAAATTTGCTGGAAACAAACCAGTAAAATCAGTTTGATGAGCAACTTTGCCCAGTTCCAAAGATAGCAAGTGTACCAGCCAACCAGTCTTGGGTCACATTTCTGATAGCATAGACTATTAGATAGAAAAGAAAAACCTCTTTCCCATATGAGTTCCAAGCTTTATCTGCAGGTTTTGATTTCCCAACAGAAGAAATCAGCATTTTGTTGTTGTTAGCTTGTACAGCAGCAATAATTCAGCAATGGGAGAATGAGCAGGGATCAATTTATATTTGACCCTGGACCACAGAGATTTAAAACCAACACTAGTTCATTACATTTTTATATGTGAGTGAAAAATGCTTCATTTCTATGTGTCCACATTAGATGCAAAATTAGGGGCATAAATGTAACAACACAAAACCAAATAAATAAAAAAACCCCAATCCAAAACTACCTCTCATAGTGCTGAGGAAATGTGATATAGAATTTTTTTCCAAGAAAGATGAGTACAAAATTGTCTGAATGCAAATGTAAAAATGTAAGCCTACAGGAAATTGATTCCAGTTTTAAGGTATTAGAAATATTGACCCTACTGAATAAACAAATGAGTACTTGAAAACAAATTAACAAATGGTCATATATTACTTCTGTGAATTGAAACTTAAGGTTAGGGATTAAATAGATGAATAGCACTCATTCTTCAGATATTGTTATTAAAGGAACACCATTCCATAGGAAAAAAGCACATTTGCACAGTATATATACAACACTTAAATTATGTACATTTTTGGCTACTCAGAAGTGTGCAAAAAATGAGTGACCTTTGTTCAAAACCTTTAGCAATGATGGTATTGGAACATGACCTTAGCACAGTCTAACTTATATGAGCCATGTCATTGGTCCCTTATTTGAAATTAGTATGAAGGGTCCTCAAAAGCAGATCAGAAGGATTACTGGAACAATTAGCAGAAACAGAGAAAACTATTTTTCATGAGAAAAATGCCTGTACAACTTAAAGAGCTATGGATGAATCATTAGCCATGCTGTTATAACTCAGGTCAGACATGAACTGTAGGAAAATAATGGTGAAACTCCACCATGGAGTAGCATGTTTCAGAATAATTACAATTTAAGTATCTCCTCTGGGAAGCATTAGCATAGATCCCTGTTGGTGATGAGAAGCCACCACTGGTCAGACAAAGAAATCAGAATTGTACTTTGATAAAGCAGGTTTCTCCTTGATATGATATTCAGAAGCTGAAACAGACCTAATCTAAGTGTGGACATAAATGACCAACCTGCAAAGCCTCATTTGCCTGAGGAGAACATGGAAAATTGAAAGGAAGACAAAGTTTGAGATTCTGGAGAGATGAGATCCTTTAACCACTGTAGATAAACCTGCCAGGCCCACAAAGACACAGGATAAATAAGAGAGCTTTCAGTCATGAGGCAGCTGGGAACTGAGAACTGCCTTGGAAACTGGAGATGTGGTCTACCACTGCTTTCCTCCATGTGTTAAATATGCCTGTCCTGTGAGAAGGAAAAAAAAATATCTCTGCTTCGAAAAAAAAAAAAAAGTCTTTTGCAATTATCATGAAGTTGGCCAGACTTCTGAGTCTTAAGCTTTTGAGAACTTTCACAAAGGGTCAGAGTGACTTCCTTATGTTGACAATTTATATTGTCTGGCTCCATGCTTTGCATGGATTAAAGATTATGACAATACAGTTAAAAATGGATAACGGGCAGAGTACTGTCTAATTATGCACTTTAAACATAAAGTTATCCTGGAAGGTAACATGACAACCTTTCAAATGCTCTTCTTCAAGTGACAGGGCATGCTAAGTCCAAGTTTTCTTGTGGCTCCATTAAAAATCTTTGGATAAAATCTGAGAGCTTTTTACAAGTTTAGAAAACTTGAGAGCTAAAGATACAAGTACAGTATATGTCTGAATCATATGTCCTTTGGTCTACAAAGCGCTGCAAGACCTGCCAGAAAGATGAAGTTTTGAGTCTGTGACAAAGGATGGAGAACCACTGAAATTGAAATTACCTATTAAGAGTCAAAAAAGCAAGAACATGATAAGAATTGGAATTTTAAACAAGCTTTGTGGAGTCTGCTGGAATCAAGAGTAAAATTGCCTTTAAACATTTGGAGTCTTGAATATAACTTTACAGCAAAACATTCTGGAGTGGCAAAGTGACTGCTTCAGACATACTCCAAATAAGAGAACAGAGATCTAGACATTATAAGCTGAAGATATAGAAGTGAATTTTATTATCACTGCTTAGAAAGACCAGGAGTGTAACCTAGAAGTAGCTGAAAATAATTTGGAATTTATATTGGACTCTGACAGCTCAGTTCATTTTAGTTTCTCCTTGAAACTCGGCTTCTGATCTCAGAGGAGTCAAGAACTGCAGATGTTTCCTACATTGATCCCATGTAGATGTATGGTACGAAAAACTCATCAGGCAAAAGAAAAGGTAACTTTTCAGCTTCCTCTCCCCGGGAGATAAAAGTATTTATACCCTTCTAGCTACAACTTATTATTCAGAGAGCTGGCTCAAAACCTAACTGAAGACAGGAAATTTTTTTCTGTTCTGCATACAAATGGAAACACAACTGCCTTTGAATGTTATGTCCTTAAGGTTGGGAGGGGTAGTCCTCTTCTGCTCTTGATTTTTCAGCCTTGGACACCTGAAAAGTCGCGCCTTGGACACCTGAAAATTCGCACCTTGGACAATGGAAAAAATCCACTGAAAGGTTTTCTTTAAATTTAGATTTGAGTCAGTATTTCTCAGAAACACTTCTTCCTTCATACATATTTCTATGTTATTAAGGCAGGTGGTAGGCCCTTGATATGGTTAAAGCAGTACTGAGTAGTAAACAGAAGGCTGACATTTCAAGTTGTGCATTAAAACCCATCCTCAGGCCTTTTCCTTATGAAAGTGGTGTCACAAGATTTGCAGCTCACAAATCCATGCTGCCATTTATTGCAGATTTTGCCAATTAAAAGGACCAAGCTATATTCCTTGTTGGCTGCAAAGGTAAATCTTTCCATCTGCTCAGTCCTACAAACCCACACTAGCTCAAATATTGTCTCATATAGGCTTCTGTTTGTAAAACAAACTCCCCTCTCTCCACACCTGCAGGAAGCCAGGATATTTTAGGGCATGCAGAGGTATCTGCAAAGGCTCTTTATTAACTCTTTGCTGAAGCCAAAGCACTGAGGAAGGACTAAACATCTTTAAGCATCAGATCTCAAGGTGAGAACCCTCAAGTGACTGTTGGCTGCCCTGTCTTTCATTCCTCCTTTTATTAAACAGTGAACTTTTGAGTAAGCAATCAAACACATTGTAATTCCCATGCCTATAACTTTTGAATGTTAGAGAGATTTTTTAAGAGATGCAATTCATCAATATTTACTGCTGAAAGGTTATACAAACCTGCAGCTTAAGCCAGATCAAATTAGCAGCAGCAGTGTTAGGAAAAATTTATAAAATGGTTGGTTGCTGATGCTTCACCAGCAGGGGCATTCACCCAGTCTCCTTTCTCACTTCCTCAGTTTTGTCAAGAATTTGCTATTGCCCGTGGGACACCAGATAAAATTTAATATTTACCTGCTGGTAGAAAAGAATCACAGTGATCAATATCTTCAGTCATTTATATGGAACATAATATCACTGGCACTGGACAACTGCAAATTAACAGACTTGCATTATAGCAAGGAATAATCAATATAATAGTCAAGACAGCGATGTGTTGCAACACAAGCTATAGAGGCTGTGGAGTTTCCACTTCTATAAGCCTTTGAACTCAGCTTAAAAAAATTCTGTTAGAAATGACAAAAATGAGTTGATCTTGTGCTGGGAAAAGAAAGGTATAGGAAATGACCCTCCCAGCCCTTCAGGGGTGGTGGTGATGATGTTTGCTGGCCTTGCATGTTGACCTTGCTGCCACAGAGACTCCCTGCTGAATAAATACACCTTGACTTTGTTATTAGCAGATGTCCAGATGTCACAGGACGCACAAAATTAATGTATCTTGCTTTCAGTATGCAGAATCAGGTCAAAACTATGTTTTTCTCCAGATTACCTGCAGACAGCAGTATCAACCTGCCTCCTTCTGCTCCAGAAGCAGGTGGTGAACCCAGTTCCTCTCTTAACATGCTATTGGATGCCAGCCAGTGTCCTTCCCTCACCCTCCCTTTGAGCAGTCTTACTCACTCTAAATTCTCCTTTTTTTCTGTGTGTGGTCTATGGTAAAAATGAAGGAGGAGTTTTGCTCAGTAATTTTATATTAGAAGGATACTGATGTTCTGTGAAGTTGCAGATACAGTTTGGGTCTTTTTACGTTGCTCTTTAGAGCTGGGATTCTCAAACGTCTGCTCTTTCACCTTTGCAATTTATTAGAAAGCTATAAAAATAAAAGAGAGGAAAGCAATCTCTGGGTACCCTTGGTGAGTGATGTATAACGTAGAGCACAGGTTTCAAATTAGCCCTGGTTTAAAGTGCTCCCAGAGTTAGCATGTGTTTACCAGTAACCTATTACAGAAGTATTAAATGTAATAGGATTCTTGAAATGTGGGTGCAGAGCTGTGAAGCTGTCCTGCTTATGTGATCTCTGTAGGCTGATTTTTAAACAAGTGCCATTAAGGCACAAGGCAAAGGGGTCCTCAGACTAGATCTGATAATATTGAACAGAAGTAGGAGGAAAACACACCTCTTGCACCTTCCTTTGGCTACAGCCATACAAATGTTTCCCATACTTTCTTAATACTTTTAAATCACTATTATGGTAGGGTGTTTTAAACTTCTCTCTGAACTTCTCTCTGACCTCCATCACTTAACAAGTTGACCTTGAATAAAAGCACGATTGTTGACCTTGTCTCCTCTTTAAATCTTTACATCAGCCTTGCAGCTTTTTTATTTCTGCTTTCTGTTTATTGAGTTTTTGGGTGTGTCTTTTTTCTTTTTTTTTTTTTTTTTTTCTTTCTTTTTTTTATACTGGGCTAAATTTATCGGTATACTCGTGTGGCCTTGGTGATGCAGGAGAGCTGTAAACTGACACCAGCCAGGCTAAAGCAATTTTTATTGCCTCTGAGTATTTCCAAAGAAAGGCAAAGCAGCTGGAGTGCATCAGTGAATACATCCCCTCATTTTATGTTCCGAGCTGTTGATAGTTCTCCGAAGTGCACTGACAAATATTTGTTAAAATAAATTATAATTAGTTGATCTTCCTTCACCTTTAATCTTGCACAAGAGAATTCTGTCTTTCCTGAAGAAAAGTTTTCTTCTTAAGTCCTAAAATTGCATTCGTTTTTTAATAAAACTGACCTCAGAGGATTTATGTGGGGAGGTGGCAATTACAGCAATTAATTATTTGGAAAGATCAGATCCTCCCTACTGCATTTCCTCATCTAGCTGATTCACAGTTCATTGTCTTTATATATATATATTTATTTTTTTTAAGTGCTAACCATAACTCTTTATCTTCCTCCCCCTTCCCCCAAAACAAATGAGCTCTCCTTTTTCAGCCAGTTTCTTAGCAGAAGCATAATCAGGTGCCACACAAACAGCACTGCACTTAGGAGTAGTTTCAGCAGAGTCCTCAGGCATCCAAAGGTCTTGCTGAGAGGAATTCAAAGGAGAGCTGAACTCCCTTCCTGTTCCCTCTGGGTGCAGTTTGCAGTGGTTGCTGTGTGACATCTCATTGGGATGCTCAGGCTTCAGCTGGTTAGCTTACCAAAGATAGCACAACTTATATATGAATACAAGAGGAGCCACATCTCTGGGACAGTATGTGGAGCCTCAGAAGCACTAATTTCCTCAAAAGATGAGTTTGATCCTCAGCTGCCACCATACTGATTTGGTTCCTTACTTAGGAAAAGAGTGGCCTTAAAGTAATGTCTGAGTTTTGTTTAAACGAGTTGTTTCCTGAAGAGTTCAACAGCTTCTGTGTCCCCATTTCAATAGAGCTGCTGTACAGATAACTTTTTTTTCTCTATGTATGACCTAGCCCATCTCTTAAGTCCCATTATCTTTATCTTTCACCTGCAGCACTTAAACTTTTGTAAATGACATTGACTTTTAAAATAATTATTTAGTTTTTTTCAGCACAATCTTTGCAATGTCCCTTTTACAGTTGTATTAGAAATGAAATTACCTGGAAAGCAATATTTCCTCTACTTCAGCCGTAAAACATGAGCTATTCTTACAAGCAGGAAAATTTCAGTGCTTTGTATAGCAGGTGAAACACCTTGTACTGATTTATCTCTTCAGATGGAGACAAAAGCTGCTGTTAGGAAAGCCAGCTGTTAGGAAACTGAACATTTTAAAACTTCAGATTTCTGCATAGACACCTGGGGGAGCGAGGTGATTCTCTCCCTCTACTCTGCTCTTGTGAGACACCACTTCTGGAGTACCCAACATAAGGACATAGAGCTCCCTGAGTGTGTCCAGAGGAGAGACACTAAAATGCTCAGCAGGCTGGAGCACCTCCCCTATGAAGACAGGCTGAGGAAGTTGGGATTATTCAGCCTAGAGAAGAGGAGGCTCTGAGGTGACCTTATAGCTTTCCTATATCTGAAGGGAACCTACAAGAAACCTGGGGTAGGGCTTTTTGGACATGTGCGTAGTGATAGGAAAAGGGGCAATGATTTCAAACTTGAAGAGAGGAGATTTAGGTTAGATATTAGGAAAAAATTCTTTCCTGTGAGGGTGAGATGCTGGAACAGGTTGCCCAGGGAAGATGTGGCTGCCCCCTCCCTGGAAGCGCTCAAGGCCAGGTTTAAATGTATGGGGCCTGGAGCAACCTGGTCTAGTGGGAGGTGTTCCTGCCCATGTAGGGGAGTTGGAACTAGATGGTCTAAAGATAAAGATATGATTCAAATGTTGCTTCTAATGTCCTTGGCCCAGTCAAGTGTTGAACTCATATACAAGTAGGAACAACAAATCAGTGTGGTTCTGGTGGACAAAGTGTGCAGAAACCTAAGGATTATTGAAATTTTTGTTTGAGAAAGGGGTATTGTAATCTGGGTGGTAAACTGCAAAGCAGATGGTAGATTTCTTTCCTTATAAAAAAGCAAATGTCAGCCTAAATACTAAAGAATATTTCAGGGTTCTAGAGGTTAATGACAATGAGCTTAAAATTCCTATATTGTCTGTTCAAGGAACTCATCATTGCAGAGAATTAAAGTAATCCAAGGTTTTACTGTGAGAATAAGGTGACAGTTTTGTCAGATACGTTTGATTCTGAGACGATAGAAAATTCAAGATTTTCAGAGTTCTGTACCTTTTATAAATTAAGTACTACAGAAATTTAATGTATCTCCTTTACCACAAAAATAAAAATCAGCAAGAAATTTAGAGTTCTATCAATGGCTTAAAAATGTTAACAGACACTTTCTGGATTGCATGTGGATGCAAATAGATGAGACTAAAAGCTGATCTTAAAGCTGATCAAGGCTGATCTTAAATTCTGGTAGGATTTAGCTGTGCTTGTGTAGTTTGGTTTGGTTTGGTTTTCATGCATCAGATTTTGACTTACATGCTACTAGAGTTAATATTCAGCAGGCTTCTGACTTGCAGTGGAGCATGCAGTAGGTTGCATTTTGTTATTACACCGCAGAAAGATAACATCTCATTCTGTTAGATTTAAACTGAACTTCTGCAAAGCCTCAACAAATCAATCAACTCCATCTTGCACATATGCTCTAGGGAACAGGCAAGTGTGTTCTGTTTTGCCCCCAGCTGCTAGTCAATAGTCCTGCTGCTGTAACGTTAATGGGCTCAAAGGCTGCTAATGATTTCTGTCTAATTTTTTTATCCTGTGAAAGAAATCGGAGGGAACTGCTTGACTTCACAGCTGTAGGTCTTAAAGTGTGAGGTCCATTTTTTTCCTGATTTCTGGTATTCATATTTTCAAGGTATCTGAATTTGGGAAACTTGGAGAAAGGTGCCTTGGTCTTCAGCTTCCCCATATAACTAACCACAGTTATGCCACAAGCCCTGGGAGGGAGGTGGAGGGAATTTATTCTGCTCTATCACATTATGCTAAAAGGTTACAAGTGAATTCAGAAATGCAGGAACCATTTAGAGTAATTATTATGTATGCCCAACCTCCTTAGTAGCAAGCCACAAGCAGAAGAGCAGTCCCACCCTTCAGCCAACTGTTGTGGCTCCAAAGTTAAGAGAAGAGTTTCTTCAGGTTAAGATAATGGGCACTATAGTCATAAATGGCAGGGACAGAGAGGAATTGCACACCAGCTACCACCTCATCCTGCTTGACAGGTCTCCCAGGTAAAGGCTCACCAGTGCCAGTTCTTCAAGCAAAAAGCTGATTTTACTACAGGTCCTGACTCTAGCTTAGGCTATGAGATGACCTATTCAAGCAATTGCTGGGCAATAGTACACAAATAGCTTAGTAATAAATGGGATAGATGGACCTTCCCTATTATGTGCTACCCAAGGGACTGTGTCTAAGCTATAGAGAAGGCAGGGCTCTGCCCTTTACACTAAGAAGTACATAATTATCCCATTGCAAAGGGTAAATTTCCTTCACCTATCCAAGCCAGGTCCTTGAAATCTTATGCTAACCCAGAAGGTCCCATTTTGATGAGACACTGGAAAAGATTGCCCAGGGAAGTTGTGGCTGCCAGCCCTCTGGAAGTGTTCAAGGCCAGGCTGGATGGGGCTTTGAGCAACCTGGTCTAGTGGGAGGTGACCTTGTCCATGCAAGGGGCTTAGAACCAGGTGATCTTTAAGGTCCCTTCCCACACAAACCACTCTATGATTCTGTTTTGGATAGGTGTCACGGTTTGAGTGGACCAGAATAATTTTTGGTATGAGTACAAGGACCTAAGGAGAGGGTATTCAGGACCCTGAGGGATCCGGGAAGGGTCAATATTCCCTCCCATTTCCTGCCCATACTCTAAAATAAAGTCAGTAAGTCTGGAGGCCCATGGTCTTTTGCCCTCTCTTTGCTTCACTGCTGTTCCCCCGTGCTCCTTTACCATCAGCTCACCACAGCCACTTCAGAATCCACATCCCTCAGGTGCTGGGAAGAGCCATGGGAGCCCCCTCCTGAGCTGGCCCTGCTGCAAGGGGCCCTCAGGCACCTGTCTCTGCTGCCATTGAGATCGGGTCATTTATATGTTTGTATGTTTGTTCCTTATCCTGTGTGTTACTGCCCTTCTCCTGTTCTAGTAAACCTGTTTCAGCTTTAATTTCCAACCTTTAAGTCTCTCACCCTTAATCCCCTTTTATCTTCCCAGTGTGAAGTGTGGGAGGAGTAATAGGGGCCAATTCTGTCCCTTGGTTTTTTGGTCTGCCTGGTCTGACAACTTGTGGCAATGGGTCACCTCTAGAAATAAATGCCAGTCAGCTTTAGGACAGCAAACAACTCTGTAAAGGGGCTGTATTAAAAATGAAATGAAAAGGCCCTTGATGGTCCTGTAGTTGAGGTCAGTGCTGGTGGCAATGCTGGAAGATGCAGTAAGATCTGCTGCTCTTCTTGTTACTTTCCAAGCCCTACGAATCCCTCTTTCCACTGTAGGTGCAACCTTTGTGCTTTGTTAGTCTGTTTTATTTGGCTCAGTTGTAGTAACCAAGGAGAATGATGAGACTGTAAAAACTAACCCAAAGCTCTTTTTCCCTTTATCTCTTTTCTGGGCTTGATGGGTTGGTTCCTCCTTCAGGGTGGCTCAGCCTAAAATTAAGCTTCCACCATTCCCATCCTCTTCATACTCAGATGTAGTATCAGATTAGGTCTAAGCAAAGCTGCAAGAACCTACTGAACAAACACCAACATTTTACCAGCTTGAAATGGGCTAGCAGCTGCTGGCACCTTACTGCAGTTGGAGGATCCATTCTGGCTGTTGAATTGCTCCCTAAATAAACCCAGTAAGAATAAAACCAGTAGTCACCAAATTTTTCACCAAAATACTGAGTCCAAACATAAATTCTTGACAGTTGATATAGACTTAATTAAACGTGCTTAGTTATCTTTCACAGTGCATTAACTCACTGAACTTGGAGTCCTCCTCCCAGTGGAAGCTGTGAGGATATTACATTTGCATTTTTTTACCTCACTGGTTGTCTGCAGATTACTCCAAATCAGTAATGGTATGTGACAAGCTGAATACAAACGACAAAAATCTTCCAATGCTCTCTAAAGCTTTTTATCAAATATATTTTTCTGTCATTGGAAAAAATAGTTATGGTGATAATTTAAAAAAGGAGAAATGATTCTTGAGTTTTTTTCTTCTATTTAAGTGCTGCCAGCCACATCCTTTCTCAAAATATTACCAGAAACAATTTGCCCCCATTTTCTGTGCTTGTATAAGATACTTGAGCGTATTTTGTAATACTGCTGGAATGTCCAGTTTGTCCAAAGATGCATATCTTTGCCAAAAAGGCTGTGCATTTCTCAGTAAGTGGTTTGTTGCACATCTATTAGGGTAAGATATTTTTTATCTTGGCTTCTGTCCCCACTCCTGCTCTCTGGAATTTATAAAGTCTTATAAAAGCAGACTTAAAGGTATTTAATGTTTCTAGCTGTCTGAGTTTGTCCCTGATTAGATATTGTGTTCCCCGCAGAAAGACATTTTTTTTTTTCTATTGACTTTCCCACGTTGCTATTGTATTCCCAGTAGCTTTCACAGAAGTAGTTTTCCTAGAGCAATATTAAGCAGTAGTGATTATCTGATAGCGTAATGTTGTATTTTGGGAATATCTACTCCCACAATCTTATCAAAAGATGATGGGCCTCATTATTCTAGGGAAGGCATGAAGTAAGGAATAGCAGGTGGTGCAGAGATGAGGACACCAGCAGCAGTGCTGTGATAATGTACTGGCATGTGTATCCAAAGGACTGGAAGTGCATACATACTGTTCCTTTTAGGGGCATATATGAAGGTCATGGAAAATACTGACATTTTATTCAATTGCACTGTAATAATTAGAATATAATGTCATCATTAATACTAAAATGATGTTATAATTGATAACTGTAGTTAGTATGTTATTGGTATAATCACAGCTGTGTGATATCCAAGGAGCTGCAGCTTCTTTCTTTGTCCCAGTACCCCACCTGTGCAGTAATTCCTAAAAGTGCCATGGGAAGTCTGAATGAAAACTTAGATGCTAATGTGCAGCCAGCATTAGGTAGCAAAAGACTGCTATGCTACCTAGAAAGAGCCATTGATATCAATGATTTAATTAGGCCACTTTTCTAAATAGATAACAAAGGAGGGATTTAGATGCCAAACCACAGATACTTAATACTATTTTAGGTGTACTGGGCTGGCTGCCTGGCCTCCAGCTGTGGCTCTGGAAAGGCTCACATCTCCCATAGCTCCTGCCTTGTGTCTGCCAATCCTATACAGACTTCTCAGATAGTCTGGGGTATCTGAAATGGCACAAAACAGCTCTATTTATAAATGTGGATCACCCCCTAAGACTTCGAAGGAGTTAATTGTGCAAACAGGAAATAAAATCTGAAGTCCTTATGATGTTGCATAGTCATTGAGCATTCAGAGTTGGGTTTCCTTCTGCTCTGTGTTAGGAGAGGAATGGTTGGTATTTACCTCCACCTCCTGTTATTGAGCACATCTCATGCTCAGTGGTTGCCACCCTCCAACCTAGTTCCCAAATCCACGTTGTGCTTCAGCATGAAAATACAGTGCAAAAATAGGAAATGTTACGTGTTGTGCTACGAAGTGTTGATGTTGGGAGCACAAAAGTTCCAGTGTGTGCAAAGGATATCATCATTGCAGGTTTTTAATCTTGTTCCTGGTGAGGCCAAACTTCCTGGGGATTTCCAGGGGAGGATGCTGGTGGGACGTGCAGAAAGGGATTGCCTTTTTTAGGGAGTCTTTATTCAAACTATGGACTTCATGAAAAGTTTCACCTGCAAATAGGGATGAATTAACACATTGCAAGATCTAATAGTTAGGTACACTCCATGCGTCTTTAAAAGGAAAGAAAACTGTGTAAAGAGAGTGTAAAAAACCCCATGTTAGGTCCATTAGAAGGTTTTGTTTTGACTTTGGTGTTTTGAGCAAAAGCTTGATGTGCTTTGTATCAGGCAGTGTATTTTCACAAAAAGAACCTGTGTTCAGGTGTATAAACAAATTACCCCCCCTGCTGTGGTTCTGCAGTCATGGTGGCTATTTGTGCACAAGTATCATGAGGGGAAATTGGTACCAGATTCCCAACTCTCTGATCCTCAGAAGCCTTTTTTCTTAAATCCCAAGTCATTTGCTTACCCTCTGATTTTGTTATAGTTTTCTGAAGATTTATTTTCCAACATAAGTCCTTTAAAACTATTTTTTTTTTTTCATTTGTAATACATACAGCAATCACAGATGCTACATTCTTGAAACAATTTTTTAAGAAATGCAGCTTAGAAAAGTGTTAAAACAAGGCATTTCAACACTTTTGGGAAAAAGATGTAATTTCCAGATGTTTTTTGTTCAGATCTGCTCCTTTCTAAAAAGCCTTGCCTTTGATGACTACATGGTTTTGCTGAAAAACATTTTTAAATCAAGATTTATTAGCAGATTAGTTTGTATTAAGGGAGTTAATTTTTTTTTTAAATAGGGTAATACACAATGCAAAACAATCACCTTTCATCAAGACTGAACATTTGAGTCAAATAATATAAATGTGTCTAGTATTAGCCTGAGATAGTAATTTGCTTGGAAAAATATAGTAGGGTTTTTTTTATGCCCTCTCTTTATACATGAAATAAGAAATAAACCATTTTTACTGAAAAAAACCCCAAACCTCATCATAATACATTGCACATGATAATTCTAGTTTATCTATAGGATTATATCCTGCTCGAACATCTGAAATGACTCTATGAATTGACACAAGAACATGAGTGAAACAGCTGATTTAAATTAAGCTGTGTCCAGTTTCACCCCAAGCTTACTGAGCAAGTAAACATGCAATGAAATTTGAATTTGATTCTGGACAAACAAACAAGCTTTCATTCATTTCAGTGGCTCCCAGATCACTGCCTGCACCACAGGGACTTTTTTGCAGATTTACTTGTACTGCTTTGGCAAGTGTGACTACACAAATATAAATATGGACCAAGGATCAAAACCAACCACCTGGATGCAAAAAACAGTGATAGAGAATGGCAGAAATAGTTACAGTCCTTTTTACTGTAAGACATTCTGTGGCTTTTTTTACTTCATCAATCTGAAATGTATATATATATATAATCAACACATAAAGTCTGGAATGAGGTTTTATTAAAAATTAAAGCCAGAATAAACTCAAAAGACAATATAGCCTAAATAAAAAATGTTCTTATCCTAATATATGCAACATCTTTCATAAAAATAGTAAGTAGGCTTTAGATCAGTGACTGACTTGGTATGTTTATTGCTACAGGACAAGAACCATGAATACTTTTTTACTCTTCCATGCTGGTGTCTGTGACAATCTTTTAATCCTTAATGTCTGAAGTCTGCACAGAGTTTATCCTTCCATGGATTAAGAAAGACTCTGGCAGGCTTTTCTCACAGTTTCCCATTGTGATAGGCTCTGTGTAAAATACCTAAAATGAAAAATGTGTGCTGCACTGGCTTTAAAATATTTTGATAGTATTGAGAGGTTGCAGATGAGAATGGAAATACAAACATGGTGATTTTTTTAAAATGCACCATTAACCCATCTGTGCCTCTGGGGACATCAGTGACTCCCATGCCAGCACTGACCAGACAGGGCTACTTGTTAAAACTCTAGGAAATACCAATTTAATAATTAAACACCTCAGTTGCAGCTTGAAGAATTGCTACCTGATATAATAATCCCTATAACATAAAGAAAGTAATCCTTCTAGGGGATGCAGCCCACTTTATCTGCACTAGTTTTCTGCACCAGTTTCCTATACTCTCATGTATCAGTGAAATGGAAGGGCAGGTGTTTCAATGGCACTAAATGGCAAGGTCATTTTTTTAACCTCCCTGTTTTACTCCTGGAGTCTGTATTCACTTAACTTTGGAATTTATCTTTTCTGTCTCAGGGTATGTGTTGAGTTGGATGCCTGTTAGAGGTGGGTGTGCTCAATAGGATTTGAATGCATTGACAAGTGTGTGTTGTGTGACATGCGCAAGCAACATGATGGCACCCAAGGAAGTTTCCTTATTTCTTTGGGAACAGGCCTGCAGGTTCACACAGACAGCACCAGGACTTAATGCTGGGTCTTTCTTTGGGAATGGTTCCATAAAAGAAAGTGAATTTGCTTTGCCTAGGAGCTTGCCACTCACTTCTGTGTGGGCTGTGATATGGGGTGTGCATGAGTTTAATTATGGTCCTAGTTCCCTCAAGTTGGGTCTGCTGCAAGGGACAGTGCAAGCGGAACAGGTCGCTTCATCACCCAGGCATATGTTACAAAATCAGCTACTTATTAGCACTTCTTTTAAAAATGTAATTACAAGTTTGAGTCATTTGGTCATTCCAATGAAACACAGAGGGTATTTACTAAGCAAAGCGTAGGCTGTGCTGTCGGTGAAGGGCAGCATTTGCCATAGAATGTCTGAGTGGTGTGGGATTAAAAACACCATCTTGTCTAAAATAGATCTGAAGTAAGGCCTCTCCCTGAGCTTAGCAACATTCATTTTGGCTAGCACAGACAGAAGGTCCCTGCACAGCCTTGGAAAATTGTGGAGTTACTTGTCTATCATCGCAAAAATGCCTGACCCTCATGTTTCTACAAGAAAAGTTGATGTGGAGGTGGCTTGTTCCTGAATTTATGCCCCCTCTTTTCCATCGGTCTGATTCATCTGCTGCCTTCTCCCTGTATATGGAGGATCTGATCCTGAACTCTCTGATGCATTCTTTGTTCAAAGAAACAAAGCATTTCAGTAGGTGTCTTCAAGCATATAGGAACCTTCTTTCAGCTATGGTGAGGCTGGGAATGGAGGAGGTGAGGAGCACATTGCTGGTGTCCCATGTCCTTTCAAGCTGTGTTAGAACTTGACCCAAAGGAGACTGGTGATCAGCTCCTTCAAGTGAAACCTGGTGAGGGTTGCACTCTGTCCTACACCTTCTGTCCTGGGGTAAGCAAGGAGAGAGCACCTGGTAAAAAGCACCTTGAGATATAGAAACAAGCCAGAAGTAAAATGCAGGAAGACCAGAAATTGAGCAGGATGCCAATCTCTTGCACAAATTGGACCTTCTTATATTTCCAACATACAGTTTTAACTTTTACTTGGAAAAATGGAAAGCTCCATTGGCTGAGCTGACTGCATCACAGCAGGTTACTGTAAAGAGGTAACAGCAAAACAAAAATAACAAATAGTAAGAAAATCACTTTTCCTTTTTCTCTGGGGATGAAGAATGATTTTTTTTTTTTTAATTCTACACAAAATATTAGTGTATATGTGGGAGTGTGCTGATAATGAAGCTGGCAGGAAGGGGAAGAAGAGAGGGAGGAGGTGTAAATAAACTGAATTAATAATTTGCATGAATTTATTAGTGCCTTAATGAAACTGCTGCTACACTTGACTTGAAGCTATTCCCTTTTTCCTAATTTGAGCCACTTCAAAGCTTTTCATTGTATAGTTTTCCCTGCTTACAAAAAACATAAATCAGCATGTTCCAATTTCACTTCTATTAAGCAGCAAATACTGCTTCAATATTGAAAGTCTTCACTATATTTAGTAGAAGTTATGCGTTGCAACTAAAGACACAGCTTTAATATTTCATTTTAGTTAAGGTAGTTGAGAGTGTATATAGGCATTTAAAGTTAGTAACTGCAATAAATATTTTAAATGGTAATCAGTAGCAGCGTTTAAAAATGTAAACTTAGACGACTATATTTTAAAAAATTGATTTTTTTTTTTTGCCAGAACTCACACAAAAGGTCATGTCTTTGGTTGAAGAAATTTGGTTTGATCGCAGTTCTGAAAATCTAGGTAAGTTTTGTTAGGTCATAATTAACCCTAATCTTTTACCTTATCCATCTGACCAAAGTCTACAGCTTCATATTGTAGTATCTTTTTCAGTCTCCCAGCCATCACACCTTAATATTGCCTTCTCTCTTCTGCCTTCTGGCTATGTCTAACACCATTCTTCATCATCTACTGTTGTTCTTCAGCATTTTGTATACTGAGCAGGAAGAATTCAATGAAGTATTCAAAATCAAGTGTGTGTGTGTGTGTAAGGATAGTGAAGAGATTCACTGCCTGCCTGCAATGCTGTCGGTGCACTCAGATTGGCCACAATTGATGCCAGTGACCTGAGATGTTCACAAGACCTGTCCATAGTCAAATATGGTGAACATAGTTGTATTTACTAAAGAGTGATGTATTGATGCAATTCAGGTAGGGCTTCAGTAGTGTTTTCAGACAAATGTATGTTTTACATACATGAAGAGAAGTCGAAATCTTGCTTTCCGTGTGTTTGCTATATTCCTAGGAAAGATGTAGGAATTAGAGGCAGTGATCAGAGGTATGGTGTGGCTTCTGTAAAGCTAACACAAAGATTGCACAAACTCAAAATGGAAGCAAATGACCTTGGGTATGCTGGCATTTCACCCAAAGTACTAGTGTTGATTTTTCAAAAGAATACAAAATGCTTTGATCTGTGAGCAGTTTCTGGTTTATATTGCTGCTTTGAGTTTCTCCATCTTCTGAAACCTTTTTCAGTGTAGGTTCAAGTAGTCTGCATAGCTGGTATGGCCTCTGAACTGCTCAGTCCCTCTCAGCCCACTTCACCTTCTTGTGTCACCTCACCAAAAAGCTATTTGGTCTCTTCTCACCTCTGACAAAGTTCTGTCTGCACTCTTGTCTCTCCAATGCCTCTTTTCACTGATAGTCCTTTCCAATCTTTCCTTTGTCAATTCATCTCAGAGAATTTCAGGAGTTGGTGCCTTGTCAAGTCTTGACTGTTACTTAGTATTTTCTCAGATATGTATGAGCTAAACATACATTTTACAAATTGCAATGGACTTGTACTGGTCACGTTAAGTTTTTGGTCTGAATAGAAGAATTGTGTTTTGGGTTTTTTCTTTGCTACCTAATCGTCAAAGGGTCTTAACCTGTGGATAGAACTTTTGCAGAGCTGCTTTTAAAAAATTGTGAAGATCCTAAGGTCCTTACTGAAGTTCCTTTCTACCATCATACATCAGTATCTTTCGTTTTGTGATAAAGGGATATTTGGATTTGTGTTACTATATTTAAAAAAAAAAAAAAAAAAAAGATACATTTTTGGCTTATACTGACCTTTTTAGGAAGCTGTCTGATTCAATTCTTGCATGCTCTAAAAATTAGAGAATTCTGACCTTAGTTTCCTCGTACTGAATATCTATTAGAGAAGTATTCTTTTCTAGACAGTTAACCTTTACTATCAATTTTCTGACTGACTCACCAGCAATTATTTTGTTCCTGAAGAATGTTTTCATGGCTTTCCAGTGGTTTGGGTTTCCATGGCTTTACTGGTAACCACCTTATGGCAGCATAGTCACTGAAAGAACTTTATTTCTGCTTCTTAAAATATAGCTCAGGTGTGCATCACCTAGAAATGAGTTAATGAGCCTTCAGGAGCTGGTGTATGAGCTGGTCAGTATCTGCAGTGGTTGAGTAGGGTGGTGTGAGCCATGCAGAAGTGAAGGAAGACTGCAGTCTAGCACCGTTCTGTGGATCCTTCTATGTAATTAGGAAAAAAACTGTTTTCAAGTATGCTCTGTATGCAGCTGAAAAACTGGTGTAATTCTTCCTTCTGGCACCTGTGTCACTATGACTTACTTCTTTCATGAAATTAAGCATCTATGAGCCCTGTTTTGTGAGTCCTCAGGGAACAACTTCTCAGTGATGGTGGAGGGATGTAGTTATAATCCTTTTTTCAGATGAGGTTATAATTCTTATTCTGGTTAGAGGCCCAGCTAGATATAGGCTTACAAAATTTGTGGAATTGTTATCAAGACATGTATTCCATAGCTAGGGGACAGTAAATCTGGATCATAAAGCTTTAAAGAGCATTTAATCCATCTGTGCTAGACAAGAATGGGATTTCTTAGCAATCCTCTTTTCCAGCCTTCCGTTCAGTGCAGAAAAAAATGAAAACATGGGTTTTGACTGATGAGCCTTGGCAAGTCTCACAGCTGATGTTTAAGATGTTATCCACCTTTCTTTCCAGTCTCACTGGCAAAGACCACCAGTCCTCTGACAAAGCCTGCAAGGGAACCTGAACCTTTATCTAATGTGAAGTTTCCTGGCAGATTTCAGTATTTTGTCTTAAGACAGGGAGTATGTACTAAGTTAACAGACCCTTAACAGGAGCAACTGGTTCAGTTCTGCTGACTTTATCACCAAGAGGGCAAAGCAAGCAGCTTAGACTACTCTTATCTTGAATGACTAACAGCAAGATTTGTTAGTACTCATCTGTCCCAGCTGTGTGTGTCATGCAGCTTCTGGTTTTTTTCTTTCTCATGAATGCCTATAGCCTTTGTTGCCATGAAGAAATATAAGAGAGAAAAAAAAAAAGAATACAGATGAAGAACCAAGGTTAAGCACTTGGTGAAATTTAAGTTCTATTTACACTCTTGACAAAAATTCAGTGTTTGAGTTAAGAAAATTCAGTATCTGAAGTATTTGTAATCTTGCTGTACATGTACATAATGTTATTTGAATACATTTTTAAAGTTTGGGGCAAAAGTGTAGCTGAGTGAATTTCAAGGGCCTGATTCAAACTGAGTGACATTTTGCTCATTTTTGAAAAGTTGGTCAGGACTCAATTGAATAATATTTCCTGGTTTTGCTAGCTGAGGAAGTGTTCTTACGGAAAACTGATGGATCTTGAACACGTACATTTCATGCAAGTTTTCGCTTTTTGTGATATTAATATTTTTAACTTCAAAATTTGTTATAAGATGTGTAGAACAACCTGGTAGTAAGTTAAATTTGGTACAGGTCTTCCTGCTTATCTAGAGGCACAATTCTTCAGCTGAAGTAATTAAAATTAGTTGTCAGAGTTCCTGTATGGAAAGCCACAGATATGATAAGGCAAAGTAACCCACCTGATGTTAATGATGATGGCAGACTAATAATAAGGGAGATGACAGGCTTTTCAGAACAATGGCTATTTAACTTCTGTGCAATTTTCCTTCTCTTCCATTCCATTTGTTGAACCGTTTAAAATGTAATAACTCCCCCTCGGTTAGGCCAGGACCAAATGCACACTGCCATAAATAAGGTTAAACAACGGAGCCATGTGTTTGTAACCACTTTGAGGCAACACCTTCCTTTTCTAAATTTATGTTTTCTTGATGCAGAGTGAGATTTCTGGCCATGATTGGTACCATAAGCCCAACTTTGATACATGCAAAAATAACAAAAAATTGTGGTATCCAGATTGTGAGGTGATATGATAATCACGATCGTCTTCAGATTTTAATGGTTAATATTTTTCCCCAGAATATGAGGAGAAGGAAATGCTTCTTACCCTTAGGATTTTTATTGAAAAAGTGACAAGATGGATACCATGATTGGTGCTGTTACCTAGTCACAAGAGAAAACAAAAATAAAAAACCTGTAATCAAACTCAAAGACCACTTTACTCAATTTTCTTTTTTTTTTAATTGTCATTGAATGTTATAAGGGAATATTAACAGTAACTGGCTGGGACTCTCCACTGGTTTCAACAATGAAGTAAAGCCAGAAATGAAGTGAAATGAAACTCTGTTTCACCCTTGGCCTCTGAAAACTCTTTCTGGTTGCAAAGCACTTCTGTTCCTTTTGTGGTGTCACTTAATGCTGAACAGGTAAAGTCTTGGCTTCTGTATACGGCATTGCTGTAATGCATCTCTGTCTTACTAGAAGATGACAAATAGGAGGTAACTGTGTAATGCAAGCTGACAGATCACTTGCATTTCCCCTGTTTCTACTCTGCATGTCTACTCTTGGCACATAAGCAATGTGTTCTCTAGAAGAACACAAAGCAAATCTGTTTCTAAAATACTTCAAAAGAACAACACAAAATATACAGTTATAAGTACCAGGAAGATGACTAGTTGTAAGTTTAATGAAACGTATTTTACTTAGTTCTGTTATAACTATTTGTTTGGCCTTTTTTTCAATTTTTTTCAGCATATATTATTAAAAGCTTTTAACAAGATGCATACAGTACTGGCTGTATCTGCCCACTGCTTACATAAATAGCATGCCTGGGAATAATAAACTACAAGCTCTCTTTAAAAGCCTTGTAAATGAATAAATAGCAGAGCAAGAGTTATTACTGAGAAGCTCTTAAGACCCTTACAGAAGCCATACTTTGCATGCAAGTTTTGTCTTTGTGCTGAAGGGAGCCTTTTATAAAACTCTCATGTAGTATCATCTCTACACACTCTTTTAGGTTGCTATTTCTCAGACGTGCTCAGCTACTCATCTTGCTTGAAGTAGGACTTCCAGACTAAGGGGTATTTTGGACTTCAAAATATGTTATATTTCTTAGGTAGGTCACTTTCTGTCACTGTCCAGCAGTATATAAAATAATTATGATTAATCTTTTTTGTACTGCACCTTCCCTCCATCATTCAGCAGTTGCAAGTAGGTATGAGATGCATGCAGTCTCTGCCTGGCCTGCATGCCGAGAGTTCCCTTTTTTTCCATCCCAGAGAAAGTGCTAAACATGTACCTGACAGGAACTACTAAATGTTTGTAACTGAAGATACAAAGAATGTTTTTAAATAGCTATAAAACATCTTGCCAAATCCTTGCAAAAATGGCTCTAGTTCTGGAAGGACCTTCAAGCATGGAGCTAATATTGCAGCATATGTATTGAATTCAGTGCTTTGGTCCTTTTTATGAAGTCCTCTATTTATTTTTCAAAGAACTCTTTGTATTTTGATGTAGCTGCTTTTCGTTTATGGCATGCCCCTAAAGCTGCTGTGTGAGGACAGAAAGTATTAAGGCACACTGGCCCAGCAAAGCAATGCTTATTTAAGTGAGAGCTTGGAAGGTTGTACTTTGTAGAAACAGGATTATAATGGTCAAGCAGCTTTGACCCAAATAGGGAACACCACCAGCCCTCTCCTGGCACTGTGCCTCTTGGAAACTGGACCAGTATCATAACGTTGCAAAATTACATGACAATACACAGAAACAGTAAGAGAATATAATAAATTAAAAGGATTGTGGACCTGCTGAGACCATCCATAAATGAGGAAAAATTGGTCATTGAGGTGGGAGGGGGATGGGGAGCTGAGTGCTGCTGCATCTGGAATGTCTGCTTCAGAGGAGCAGGGCAAAGAGCATCTGCATTGTCTGTAAAATATTTGTTCTGCAAAATAAGCATGATCTGGCTTTTTAGAAATTACATTTTGCAGTGCCTTCCCTCACACCACCTTGGCATTTTAAAAACTCAATTTGTAGTAAGAAAGACAGTCAAGAGATCCAGTGGATCACATATTTACACATCTGGTTACTCTTAAACTGAAAAAAAATGCCCACTTATGTAGTTGGTTAAAAGAGCATGGACAAGAGATAATGTTTAATGTTAAATCACTCAGTGCAGCTGAGGTCTCCTGTGGTTATTATAGGATGACTCCAGGTGAGGGAAGCTTTGACAGTGGTTTTCTATATGCTTGAAGCAGCATCTTTAAAAGTAGACTTAGTATGTCATCCCCCACAAGGTGAAACTAGCTCTAGCTTGTGACCTTGCAGGGTTTCTGCCTGCCGTGCAGGGAAACCAGGCAACTGCAGAAAGCAGCAAAATCCAGCACCCAGGCTCCCAGCAGCCACAGGGCTCTCCCTAGGAGGAAGAGCCACAGATTTGCCAAACCCACCACAGGGTATTTTCATTTCACTTCATTGTAATAGAGACTGACAACAGCCTCAGCTCAGGTGCTGCTGGGGGAGCAGATCAAGTTAGCCCAGCTTGTGACTGGACAGCATCTTCCATCAGGGTGGGACTGGTTGGGAGGGCCAGTGGCAGCCACTCTTAGAGCCCAGTATCTGTTTTTCAGGGATTTTAGGATGTCAGACAACTATGTTCATTCATTCAACCTGAACAGGGCGATTGAATGACCCATTAAAAAATGTTTAATGCTTTAATGGGTGAGTGCTGTGGCCAAGTGCTGTGCTTTCCCATCTGGGGCTGTTTGATAGCTGATGGGAACAGAGGCTAAGGCTGCACAACAGTGTGGTGTAGAAGGGTGCCTCTGGGTGCAAACCAAAGAAAGCAATGATCCCTACAGTCATGTATACTTGGAGGAAAACGAATTGTGCTTTAGGAAACTGGCAGTAAAGAGAGAAGGACATCTTAAGACTCTAAATTAAATTGTCAGAATAATGACAGGGTAACAAAATGAGAAACATCCACCATATCCTTTTATGCAGATATCCTGGAGAATTGTGTCTGTGAGAGGAAACTTACATTAATGCTTTATAGTGGAAAGGTCCACCTCAAATTTATGAGATCTTAAAATGTGATCTATGAGTTCAATCTGTCAGATTGACATTTATTTACTGTAAATGGGAAAACAATGTGAAGGGGATATAATACAATACAAATACCTGAGAAGGAAAAAACAAAGGGGAAAAGAATTTCACGCTAGGGAGCAAAGATAAAACACACAAGAATGGATGAAGAACTGTGAAGTTACATTTACTGCACTAGACTGGCACCCAGATGTTTCACCCAGTCCTGGCCTCTGCTGCACATTTCTGCATGATCTGCAGCCTCATGCTTAGGGTCCAGCCTCAGAGGATAACACCTACTTTGCCATTTGGCTGCCCTGAAACCAACTTCTATCTGAACAGAAATTCACTATCTCCTTTCCATGGGCCTCACCTCTCAAGAAACTGAGAACACCTTTTAAAGAATAAAATATTTTGTTATAGTGCTGTGATCATACAGGTGTTTAGCATGCAATCACGTCTAGTACTAAAGACATTTTAAAGCCTTTACTTCCATTGCCTTAAAGTATCTTTTCCTATTACCACTCTCTTTTGGCACTGGAATTGCTTCACTTAGCAAATGGTTCTACAATTCAACTTACTGATGCAGTGGCAGTCAAATACAAGTCTTGTTAGTGTTGCACTGCACTGTTAATGTTGGCACCTTTAACATTTCAAGTATCTGCATCAATTTAAATTCTTAAGAAAAAAACCTAACTGCATTCCAATAGCTAACTGCTCTGACTATTGCTATAAATTCCTTAATTGAACTTTCTAAATATGCTGGCTTGATTCCTCTTATATTACACTCCAGTATCAAATAAACAGGGTTATAGGTGCTTTAGTCTTTTTTGTAACTACGGTTACAGCAGGTATCTGTCACTACAGACCAAAGCATAGCTGCTTTGCAGTAGAAAAAATTCCTTCCCAGACTGGCTGGAAAGTTTGCTCATTCATGAATAAAGGGGTTTGTTTTTCCCAGGCAAAAGTTGAGCTGGCCACCAGTAACACAGTTTCAACTTATACCTGCTGTGTGGCTCTTTAAGCAAATTTTTTCTTACGGTGATATTGCATGAGAGAAAAATGGAAGTGCCCCACTATGCTGCCCTCCCTCAGGCATGACAATGAGCATTGTCTTAAAGATCCTAACCCACAAAGGAGAGGAAGTTTTAAAACTAAAATAATGCTGATGCCAGGCTGAGTCCTTTAAGAACTTGCTTAGGGCAACTGTGAGGGGTAGAAGACTTTAAAAAAAGTGGAGGGGGAAAAACACAGGCTGTTGAATAAGCAATGAGAGAGCCATTGTCAAGGAAAATCTAGAGCTAGTAGCAAAGAAAGGACAAGGAATTTATTTCACTCCAGTTCCTTCCTTGCTGTGTTGTTGTGTACCTCACCTGCCCATTAACTCTACTCCTCTTCATGACCAGGTCACAGAGAGCAACCTCTCTTCACCCCGCAAAGAAAATTGCAGCTGCACAGGGCTGTTGTGCTCCTAGGTCCTCCTAAAAAGTCATCTGAATAGATTACGAGGCAAATGCAGCTCTCCTATAAATGCTGTGTCTTCTGATCATCAAGGGTCCTATCAACCCTTTTTTCTCCAGATGTAATTATATGTTAGTACCGAAATGTTAGCACTGATATATGATTTGAAACCAGAATAAAGATTCAGAATACTTTCTGTAACTTCACAGGCTTCCTGATGTACAAAGAATGATGTACAAATGAATTTTGTCACCAGGAAGCATTTTTGAAAACAAAACCAACTTGCAGACAACTTACTAAATCTTATATGCTAATGCCTGAGCCTGCATGTACTGAATACCCCAAAGCTCCACTACAGGTGCATGATCAGACTGGAAATAAGGAACAGAGTCTAACAGAGCTGAGATTTGCAGGGAAATCAATGTGTAACCCATGCCAAGATGCCATTCATTTCTATGGTCAGCCCCACTATATCTGTCTTTTATCATCAAGGTCTCATACAGCAGAATCTTGTGCCCATTCATATGGGAATATCTTTGGGACAGCAACAGTTTTGGAGAAATGTGATTAAAATGTAACACCCCAACATTTACCTTTTCCATCACTCTCTAGTTTAACTATTATTTTTAAATGTCTATGTTGAAAACATCTAGATGTACTAGGAGAAGCAACTTATTTTTCTGATACTAATTTCTGTATTGCTATTTTAGTATAACAAGAAGCATAAAGGAACTAATCATAGGCTGTATGTGCGGTGTATTCATGACAGTAATGTAGAACAGCAAAGATAAATGTAATTGTCTTAAGATGAGATCATGAAATATAATAGTAGGTTTTCAGTATGTGATCATAAAATAGGAATAATGCTATCATGTAAATTAGTATATTTGAACAGTTACCTGAGCATGTAAGTGGATAATGTAAGTAAAGAATATTTCAAACATCCTTATATCATAGGAAGGATGAAGCTTCTATAATCAGCATTCTTCAGGAGCATGTTTTGGTATTAGTATTTTTTTAATAACATGAGAAGTACTACAATAATAATCCTGAATAAAGATAATCATCCAAAGAGAAGAGTTCAGTTGTGACTCAAGGTGATCAGAAATTCTGAAAATATGTCTTGCAAAAAATGCAAGCCTTTGGAAAACAAACAGGTAATCAATCTCCTAGGCTGATGAAAGACAAGCCAAAAATAGATCTTTGTCTTCTAGTGACAGGATTCCAGCAACATTGTTTCCAGTTCATTGGCAGCTCAACATTTACCAGGGCATTTGTTTTTAAATATTTAAGGTTTTTTTTTCCTTTTTTTCAAAATTAAAATTCTCTTGTTGAAGCATTCAGGCTTGCATAAATAGCACTTGTAGGAGGAGAGGAAAAGCTGTATGATGCCTAATCAGAACTAATTTGCTATATCTATTTACAGCTGTGTTTTACTAATGACTATAGATACAGAAAATAACATCATCACGGTACATAATTTATTACAAGATTCTCTATGCCTGTAATTCTTCTAAAGGATCAGGGCTTCTGTGGGTGATTGTCTATGAATATAAGAAACAACAAGCTGTGAAATGTAGACCTTCTTAATCTACTTTTTTTTCCTCAACCTAGTTTAAGACAGGCCAGAAAAATAAATACTGTGGGAAACTAAAAAAAAAACACTCCAGTTGTTATAAAGATCATCCTACCTCTTACAAACTCCAGACACAATCTGACACAAAAGCAAAACATTGTTTCCATTTTTTTCCTGCTAAGATGCATCATTCTTTGTACAAATTTTGCAAAAGATTCAGGCTTTGAATATTGCCTTTTTTTTTTTTTTGTTAGGAAAGCTGTTGGTTAAAATAAGACAATTTCCTGCATTCCTCACTAATCACCTCTGTAACACGTAACAGCTTTCTTTTAGGAGGCCATATATCCTAAGATTTGGAGAAACTACCACAAAAAATTAGCAAGGTACATTTTCCTTCAGGATGAGATCTCTGTGAATGGAAGCAACAGAAATAATACATTTTTTAAAGCAGTTTCTGAAAAAAAATGTTGAGTTGAGTGCCCAGATATGACCCCGAGGTCTTGTAATCTCATCACCTAGAAGACACATCTCAGCATTTTATAAGTATGTAATTTCTTATCTGAGGATAAGTACATGTTCTGCACAGCTCACATCTATGTCTTTCTCACTGGGAGGCATATGTGCAAGGTACTCTGGTTTGTTGGCTTGTTTTGAAAAAGTAGGTGATTAGAAACTCTGCCAACAACCTAAGACACCTCCTAAAGTAGTCTAACTTTTTAGTCATGGAAAGGTGTGCTTTTTCAAGGTACTAGTAGATAGACACCAAACATCATTAGTTGCTTTGGAAGAAGGATATTCCAGGCTTTAAAAAAGATATAAAAGGAGCATACAGCCTTGTTTTCTGGGCTCTAAGTGAAAAGTACCCACAGCAAAATGTTTACAGCAGAATATCACACATAATAAATTGTAACCTCTAGCAAAAAGATGAAAGAGCTCTTCTCTTCCCAAAGTGTCTCCCTCCCCAAATGAGCCCCTGCTTTCATTCTTCTCCACGCAGCAAGGGAAAATAATTCCTTTAAAGGGGTGTTAGCAATGTTGCTGTGTTGGGTTTTTTTTCATTAGAATAGTACAAACACACATTTATCCTAACCAAACACCTCTTGTTTGAAAACTGGTGAGGAAATGAGATCCCCCAGTGCTTTAGCTGCCTAACAAAGCAGTGTAGGAAGGCATGGCTTTAATGCCATAAACACAGCCAGCTTCAGAGTTAGCTTGGGAGCAGATGCTGCAGCTGCAAGATAATTTTTCACAGCTTGGCATGAGGATGTTAAATTGTTTTTGAAAGGCTGAAAAGGGTTGGTAAAGTACTGCAGGATGAGAGAACCACACAAAAAACAAGTATTTAATTAGTATTTAACATGATAGGAAGAGCATGTTAAATGCTGTCTAGCCTACCCATAGCATACTAAGCTAGTATTTAAAATTATTTGTCATCTGTCTGCAGTGCAGTGAGTGCCTCCCTTTCTTCTTTTGTTCATAAATGTCTACTACAGCCTTTTACAATGTCAACACGTTGCCACAGCTAGGATGGCAGCTTGGCTTATTTTGAAGACATTCAGCAGTAGCCAGGCTTCTCGTACTTTTGATATACAGACACCTGTTAACCCACTAAAGGTGGAAAAAACAACCCAGTTTCTTGAAAAACAAGAACTGGTTCATCAGACCTGAGTGATGAATGTTCCTTTGTGAATCTGCACTTGGTGGTTTGTGCCAGTGTAACCTGATCTGGTATCTCAGTTTTTGCTTTGCCCTTGACTTTTCCTGATGTGGTCAGGAGCTATGAATAGTAAACTGCTGAAGACAGTCCTTACCTCTGTGCTGAGGTAAGGAGCCTTGTGCAGAATGTCTTTGTATTGAATCATTTACCTTGCAGCAAAATAACCTAACACAACAGGACACAGCTTACACTGTAGCTTTTTAACAAAACAATAATGAGATCTGGGCAGTTTTAAATACACAAAGCAAAGTTCATCAGATCAGATATGTGAACTCTCTTCTGGTTTATCTTAAGCCATGCTGGCGTTTTGCTACTTCTTCCCTTTTCAAAAATCTTGTTTTGTAGGCAGATGGTGAGTTTCACAAATGAAACAAGATTTGTATTTGCAAAAGAAACCTTTTAGGCATTACTGCTCAGCCTGGTTCCTTGTGATGTTTTGCTAGATACAACTTTACTTCATGAGCAGCTCCCCTGTGCTAGCTCTGTGCCTCAGTCAGAAGAGAAAGGAGGTTTTACCCAACCCATCTCAGAACTGACTATAAAGCTTATGAAAACCAAGGGTTGCTTTTCCCCCTCATTTCAATTGGATGTGACTCTCCCTCTCAGTCCCTGTTTAATGAATGTCATTGGTATTTACATGTACCAAGAGAAGGTTGTGCTTCACAAGCTTTCTGCCTTCCCAGTATACAAAGTGACAAAATAAGCAATATCTCTCTTAATAGTGTTTTGCCTGAATTTAGTCTTCTGACGTAATTACAGATTTTTCTGCACAGTGGGTGTTTTACAGGGGAATGTGCTTAAGTGGAGCATAAAACACCTTGTGGACAGAAAGTCAAATTTGCCTCAAGAAGCATGAACTCCAGCTCTTAGTGGTGGGGGTTGTCTGCTGAACAGCTTGATAAACAACTTCATCTCTGGACAGGCTGGGGAGCTGGGCAAAGGAGAACCTAATGAGGTTTGGACAAGAATGAGTGTAGAGTCCTGCACCTGGGGAGGAATAACACCATGCACCAGTACAGATTATAGGGGATGACCTGCTATCTGTGGAGAAGGACCTTGGAGTACTGGTGGACAATAGTTTATCCATGGGACAGCAACGTGTCCTTGTAGCCAGGAAGGCCAATGGTATCCTCGGGTGCATTAAGAAGAGTGTGTTCTGCAAATCAAAGTAGGTTCTCCTCCCTCTCTACTCTGTCCCAGTGACACCACATCTGGAGTATTGTGTCTAGTTTGGGGCTCCCCAGTTCAAGAGGGACAAAGATATACTAGAGAGAGTCCAATGGAGGGCTATGAGGAGACAGGAACATTTGTCTTATGAGGAAATGCTAAGAGGCCAGGGGCTGTTTAGTCTGGAGAAGACTGAGGAGGGAATCTTATTTGTAAGAAATCTCTGAAGGGTGGGTGTCAAGACGAAGGGGCCAATCTCTTTTCAGTTGTACGCTGTGATAGGGCAATGAGTGAGAAACACAAACTGGAACACAGGAATTTCCACCTCAATATGAGGAAAAATTTTTTATTATAAGGGTTATGGAGCACTGAGAAAGGTTGTTTACATTCATCATATTCTTTATTCCCAAATCTTCCCACATCTGCCCAAAGCTTCTTTTTGCTTGTCTCTCTCAGTATTTTGTATCTGCAATCACTGTGATTTTGTTGAGGGGGTAGAGGTAATTCCCCAATAGCAACTGTTCATGTATACATTGAAAACTTCAGGTGTCTTTGACTAACACTCTTCAGAAAGCCTCTTCTGTGTCTATAATGCTGCTGATCCATCTTAATTAATTAACCCCTTGACAAAAACAGAGAAGTCTTTTGCTTATATTCTAAAGAACTGAACAGAGTTGGAGAGCTCAAAAAATGTGAAATGGCCTTCAGCAACTCAGTACTGCTTAGGAGCTTTTTCTTGGCAGATTTGTATCTCATTTATGTTCACTGTACCAGTGAGCTGAAAAGAGAGTATGCCACATAACTTCCTGAAAAAGTGTTTGAGCTTTGCATTTCATCATTTTGTCACATATCCTAGTTAAAAGAAAGGATGAAATGCCAAGTGCTTGCTCCAATCAGTACCTGGAAAAATACCTCTGGCTTGGTGTACACAGGAGCTACAAATGGTTTCACCTTGGTGTCCTGATAATCAATGCTTTCTCTCTCTTTATGTAGTCCCTGAGATGGTTGGTGTCAGCAGAAGAAGCCTTGTTACTTAACCCCATAAATCACTGTTACCTTTGGAGAGGAAGAGCAGTTCATACCAGTCCATTCTCACCAGTTCAGCACAGTGAGCAATTTTCCACACTCTGTGTTGGGCCAGTACAGTTTGATAACTGGAAGCACTAACTGCAGTGTCACCAGACACTGTTGATCATGTTTCCTTCTTCTAGCTCCGCAGCTCAAGTCTCTTATCACCAATCACCAGAGAATTCATAAAAGCAAGGCACTAGGGGACACTGCCCAGAATCAAAAGTGAGCTACCAGTGTTGGAACTCAGTAAATAACACTCAACAAATTGATGAGCTGAATTTTAAATTTTTTTCAGAGCTTAGAAATTTGCATATTATTTCAATGAATAACTTTGCAGTTCATAAATCAAAAATACACTCCCAAACTAGAGCTCAGGAGAAACGACTGCATTTTAACTGAAGCGTTCAATGTCATTTGGTGCAAACTTTTAAACTATTTTTCAGTTTTTCTACGCAAGTGACAAAAATAATTTTCTCTGTCTGGGTTTCAGGTTTTTTTTTCTTTTCCCCCTGTCCCCCTATTTTCTACACTCAAAAAAGATAGAAGGGAAAGGAGGAAGAAAGGAACAAATGTAAAATCTTGCTCTTGTTGGTTATTCTTGGCAAAAGCATGTAATCAATTATTCCTTGTTTTGTATATGACTTCGAAGAAAAATTATGAAAGACCTTATGAAACCTAAAATTAACTGAAGTTCTGAAACCATGAACAAAAGTCCCTTAAAAAAACAGACAAAGCACAAGAAAAAATGGACTCTGTAACTAAATATTCTCCTTCACCTGCTGCATCCTGCAAATCATGTCCTTTCCTCCAGTCCTGCTGACTGTCCATCAGCTTTCTGTGGCTTGTTTGGTCATAACATTTTGTTTGCCACCATCAAAATTCCCTGTGGAAAGCATCTCCCACCTCACACTGCCTCTGTGACTTGGTCCTCTCACTCCTCTTGCAATTACTGCTTTTCCTGAGGGCATGGCTCTGCACTGCTGACTGCTCTCAGAGGTGATCTCCCTTCCCTCTCTAGTAAGTCAAACCATGTGAATCAAGTAGTCTCTTGAATACCATGGAAAGGAAAAACAATTCTTTGGGAAACCAAAACAGAAGATAAGGCCTCAGTTGTCTCACATATGGGAAAGGGACAAAAGAAAAGATGCATGTGGGAGACTAAGTTCACCTTTTCATTTAGTTTATTTCCTTTGCCACTTTTTTTTTTACATGGTATTATAGTGAAGAAGCTTTTCTAAATGATGTAGATGTTTTGCATCCTGATATGATGCATGGTAGTTCGTAACTGCTTTATTTTCCTTGGAGGTACACTTCTTTTCCAATTTGAAAATGGGAATTCCTTTTGAAATTTCCTGTCAAGTTATGGAAAGTTTTTTTTTCAAGATTTTCAGCTCATTTATAGCCTGACCGAAAACCATCAGCTCTAGTGGGAGTCTTTGTGAGGACATTAATGTGCTCTGAGTCAGGATCTTGGGCCCTGAGACTCCATCTAAGTTGTACCCACATTGTGCGGTGCTTAATTAAATGGAGACATCAAAGATGCAGTGAGCCACCTGCAAGATCCCAGGGCAGCAATTAGGGTCTTAACACTAAAAGAAATAATGGTTTCAGTACCAGGTTTCTCCAATTAACTCTTCAACAATTATCCCAGATATAAGAGGCATCTTGTCCCTCCAAGGGGTAGGTGTTATTTATGTTTAATGCTCACACACACTCAATTCTGAATGGGTTTTGTTTTTATCAACCAGTTCTGTGTATCAAAAACTTAAGGGAAGCAGAGGAAATGCCTCATTCAGTCTCTGTTATCTGATGCGTGTTATACCCGTTTTCCATTGCTGTATGAAGCATCCAGTGTAATAGGAAAGAAAATAAGCTCCCCACATCGAGCTAAACTAATTGCAGCGAGTAAATTTAAATGTCTTGTACATTTTTGTAAGTTAAAAGTCTTAAAGGCCTTTCCTTTCCTTAAATATTCAGGTCTAGAAACTTGTAAGCAGTGAAGATGGCACGAAACACTCAGTCACTCAGAGAATGTAAATTTCTATCTATGTTTTTGAGCTGGCCTCTCTCAGGCAGCAAAATATTAATTAAAGGAAACACAAGCTGCCACAGAAACTCCCAGGGATGTTCTCTGGCATGTGCTGGGATCCAGAGCCCTGCAGCGTGCTGTCTTACATCTCCCTGAAAACCCCATGAGTGGAACCATCTCCCAGACAAAATGAGATCTCCAGGATACAGTAATAGCTACTGAGATCCTCTTGAAAAACTTTTATTCTGTTCATTGACACTACAGAAACCTCAGCCCTACACATCTGAAATACAGTATCTCTACTTTCTGCTAGTTTCACTTCCTACCTCCATATTCATTATTTTTTTCATGCTAAGAAATTCCATAGTTTCTACTGGAAAATGTGCTCAGGTAGCATTAATCATACTCGCTGATTATATAATATTGCTTCTCTATTTGCATATTAGTAACAATGCCAAGAAATAAGGAGCTATTAAAGCCAACTCTAAATGAAAACATTTCAAATTTATAAGCAACACATTTTTCATTTCACTAATAGTATGCAGTATTTCTTAGCAAGTGGTGTTGGTAAATAAGAAATTTGCATTAACAGCCTTGCTGATAACTCCCACCTTGCCAGGAACTCTGAATCAATATAGTGAGTTAATTACTTCTTGACTGCAGATGGTAGTTTTGAAAAGGAACTTTGGACTAATTTACATTTTTCTGATTTTGTTTTCCAGCAACTCTTTTCCAGTAATTGTCAATGACAGAGCTTAAGAAACAAGCACACTCTACTCCTAAGCTTCCCAGAGGAAAAAAAATACAAAACTCTCAGTTCAAGTTCAGTCTGTCAAGGAGAAATGATATCTAGGAGCTACAAAGTGTTGTGCAGTAAGAAAAAAAGAGAGAATTTAAAACTGTGAAACGTAAGTGGATTTAATAGTCCTTAAAGTACAGCTATACTCTGAGAAGTGATTTTCGTAAGTCATGACCTTACTGAAGAGTTCTGCTGTTCAGACTCAGAGTCCTATCCTGATGTTGACGAAAGCTATGTGTAATTTTTTGTATCACTTTAAAAATACCTTATTTCCCATTAGCACATAACTCAAGAAATATGCTCAGTGTTTTCATATGAATACTTTTGCAGTGATAAAAATTGGTAAGCATGCCTAACTAAGCAGTATCTCTGGAAGCCCTAATATTTTCCTGCTATTATATCTGCTTTTTCATGTGTTAATATTTGCAGATATATATATATATTATAAATAGTTTATAAATTGTGATAACTTTTGTGATAAATTGTGTTAACACAAAAGCCCTGATCAAATCTGTTGTAAATATTCTGTCTGTGAGAGAGTGGTATAGCTTTTATCATAGGATCAGCAGAAATAGTCTCAGTCCCATTCTTCTCACTTACACAGTTGAGATGAGGGCGATGGCACTGCAAGCAGTGAGGTCAAGAACCTGCAGATTTCATATTGTGTGAGTCAGCACAGAAATATGCAGCTCACACTTCTTCTCAAGCAGAGGAGTTAAGTCATATGCATGTCAAAACTGAGTACATGTTACTTCCACTGAACTGGGAAGAGTTATACTTCTGTGGCTGTAAATAACAAGTACCTGCTAGAGCTGGTATCTGAGCTTCAGTAAATTCTTAGTACGGGTGAGTGGAGGGTGTGTGTGTGTGTGTAAGGTTTGGGGAGAGGCAGATGTACAGCCATTCTGAGCTCACTGGCTTTGGAAGTCATTTTAAAGTAAGTGAACTGCAGACATTCCAATGTGCTTGATCCTCATAAAGTGCTGATGCTCAGCACAGTCAGTTCTTTTCTTATTACATACTTGATAATTACTTTTAAAATGATTTTTTTTAATTAATCAAATATTTTGTAGATTGTATCACTCTCTTAGTGAACATGGGCTCCCCTGGAATGTTTCCAGTATCTGCTTTTAGCTGTCAGATAAAGATTTGCTCCAGATGTTCAGCCAGCGCAGGTCAGCAATGCCTTCTGCTTGGCTTGGCATGTGAGCTATTTGACTTGGCTATTTTTTTAAATAATATACTAGCTGTCCCTTGGGGCACAAAATAAAAGTATAACATGTCATCCCAAGTCACTAGTACATTGTGATGTGCATGGGCATGGCAGAGGTGACATGGGAGACCTGTGGTCTTCTGACCTTGCATTTGGTGGCCAGGCAGGATGCTTGAGGGCATTTCAGGGGCTCTCAAGACTTACATGTGTGCAATTGGATTGAGCCTTCTGTATCTGGCTAATGTCTATGCTAGGTTGAATGAGAAACACCGATCTCCCATTCTTTAACATCAGCTTTAAAACAAGCTCCCAATGCTGACCCTCAAACTGCTTTGGACAGAGTGAATTGGCATTGCTGAATCTCCAAGCAGATGTACCTCAATATGTTTTCACTTTAAATATCAACTTCTACTAGAACATTAAAATAAAGCTGTTATCCCTGAATGCAAATAAAGCTAGGGAGTAAAATCTTCATACTGTTGAATATTATAAAACCAATTATAAAGTTTCCACTAACATAAGAAGAGTAAATATAATTGTCAGAATTTTAAAATATTTTTTAAAACCTGTATATGCAGGCCTCTCAGTCTCACTTTTAACCAGCAACCCAACACAGATGTGTTGCCTCAAGTTTAACATGGATAAAACAGATGGATTGAGGAGTAGCTGAGGTAACTGACTAATTGCACATGGCAAGAGTCTGATATAAACTGGACTTCCCAAAGATTCTCAAGTGATTTCGTAATCTTGAACTATCATATAGCTATGAAAATATTTTGTAAATAGTAGACCTCTTTCATCATACATACTCCGTGCATTCATAAGTTGTCATTGTTATTTTTAACAACAATGACATAAAAATTGAGGATTGTTTCATGGAATTTCTATCTTAAATGTCCAAAGACTCTATAGTCAGGAATGGGAAGTGTCTAAGCAAGATCTCTCAAAAATCAAATAACTAAAGAGACATATAGCTGAGAGTATTGAACTCTACTGTACTGAAGCTGTTTATTCTTTTGAGAAAGCAATTTAAATCTGGCATGTATATCATGTGAAATATTCTCCAGCTCATGTGTAAGATGTCTGCAAGAGTCACATCCTATCTAAAGACTGGGAAGAGCAAGTAGAGTGAGAAAATTATCCCTAACAGAGTTATATAGCTGACTTGAGATCTTTTATTCTGTTTACTCCATTTTTTTGCTGAAGTACTAAATCTTTTTATATCAGCTTCATCATGACTTTGTTATACCATCTTTCCTACAATATGAAGTTGGGCATGGGAGAGTGGTCACCAGTATCTGGGTTAGTCAAAGCTGCCTTTTCCACCCTCCAGAGCTATCCTGCAGTGAGGTGTAAGAGGGCAATAGGCTACCCATGGAAATGGCTGGGGCACCTGGGGGTGCAGAGGGAAGCATTCCGCTCTCCATGGCATGGGGATGCTCAGAGCACCAATTCCTAAGACACCTGGTACTCTTTTCAGATATCATTGACACAGCAGTCTTGCAAACTGCCAGTGCTCCCAGCTGTGCTCATTTCTCCTTCCCATCTGTTCCTGTGGCTGCCAAACCTTGGATGCAACACAGCACAAAGCACTTCTCCTGCCCCATTCACGCAGCAGGGTGCACCTGAAGGATCTGAATCACCACACAGGGCATTTGGGCAGCAGCTCCTGAAGTTACAGCCCTACAGGCAGTGTGCTTCTAAACCAAATGCAGGAGATGCTACCTGAGACCCAGAGAGTCTCCTTTTCTATTCAGTGGTTGTGGCAAAGGTGTCTGTACATCCCATTACAGCTCTCCTTGGAAGTCTCCTTCAAGGAGGCAATGTGGGCAGCTCTCCCCAGCGTAGACAGAGGGAAGTCACTTGAAGGCAGTAGCAAGATTGGTTCAGGCTCTCCAGTTTTGAACTGGTGAACAATGATGTTCCAGAGCCATCCTCTTCTTGCTTTCCCCTCATTCTTGTTCCACCCTACATCTTCCTCATCAAATCAGTTGCATCTGTCTGACATGCCCATAGTTCATCCTTACACATTGGCCTTCTTAGAAACAAGCTCACCCCAGACTGGCTGAGCTCTGTGCAGGTTTAAAGCCACTACAAATGTGATCTTTTGAGACCACTCTTACCTCTTATCTGAATACAATTCCAAACTAACACAGTGCCACATTTATAGGGCTGAGGTGATTTGTGCCCTGGTGCATGAACTACCCTGTGCAAACATGCATGTAGGCATATCTGGACACAGTGTCAATGCAAGCACTGGTCCAATGGGATTATAATTCAAGTGTGGTATGTCCATACACTTCAGACAGGTATTCCAGCTTGTTAAACTTGCAGTCCCATCTTAGAATAAGTTTATAGCAGCAAACAGTGAAGTGCTAGCAATTAAATATACCCAGCTCTCCCACTTCCCTTCTCCCCCCTTTCTAAAGAACACAATGGGTAATAGTTGAATTTTCATCCTTTACTAGATGAAAGGCCACCTTGCAGCAAATGGCATCTTCCTTAACAGTGACTGCATTAACCATGAGTAGGCTACAGCCTTCCAGTTCTCTATCAGCATAGCAAAGCATGGTTACACAACTGCAACTGGCAACTTACCCATTTTATAAACCAATGCAACACTAGCCCTGCTTCTTCTGTGAAGAATTGCTACTACTGCTCCTCCAGCTTATATGTAGATTTAACTGTCTCATAACTCAGATAAGTGAAACAATCTGTGTTTAAAAAAAAATATATGGTGGCACAGTTACAGCTTTATTTGGCTCTTTTCAAGATAACCACCACATAATACATTTTCTGTTTCTACACCTGTCCACATAGGTCCATTATATCTGCCTGGCAAATCTCCTACACACTTAGCTTGAGTGATCTTCACGGACTTCTCTGCTCAGCTCTGCATCATCCCCAACCTGTCCCATGATCCTGCATAGCTACAGTGCAAAGTTCAGACCATTGTGCCTCAGAAGTCCATGCAATGTAAGACAATGGTAACCACCAAGTCGAATTCCTCAGTGTTGGAGAAAGAGGTTGGCATCTTTTCCTAAGAAGCACCTTAGAGAATCTCACTTTTGTCACTGTTGGATTTTTTTCAGGTTACTGAGTCCAGGCTAATACTCTGTCTAGGTGGTTAGATGTTTCTTCCACAGACATCAAACATGACCAAATTTGCCAATTCAGTTCTGGTCTGCATTAAGTCATACTGTTACTAATCAGAATGGGAAATTAAAATGCTGTCATTATACTGATGTAATGAGAGTGGCTTAGTATCACTGGAAATAGACTGATCAAAAGGAGGGAGTATGTCTCCCTGCCCAGCCTGATCTCTCTCTCTCTCTCATGAACCAGAGCTGCCTAAATCCTTGCCCGTTCAGAAACACATACTCAGAAGACACACACCTTTGTAAACCCCTCTGTGGGCATTGTCACTCTTCTGGAAGATTCTTTTCCCTTTCCTCTTCCCTTTCTATTTTTTATTTTCCTTTTTTGTTTTCCTTTTTTTTCTTTCCTTTTTTCTTTCTTTTTCACGTCCTTCTCCCCTTTTTTATTTTTTTTCTCTTCCTTTTTGTTATCTTCACAGTGTGTTCAAGCTTTGGACTGAATAGACTCTGTTCAGTCTATTATGTGTATGTACCACATCATTACAGATAATGACAGCAATAGAATTACAATGCTACAACTGAAAACACTGGCTGTGTAGTCAAGGCCATAATAGCAGCCTGAGTGCTGAGTTAAATCACTCACTCTCCTCCACCACCATGTCTGTGCCTTTTCTTGAGAAAAGAAGTTTTGTCTTATCAGTCGTGTTCAGCCTTAGCAAAAGACAAACAATTGGCATCTCATACTAACTAAATTGGACATTTAACTTCATTCAGGAATTTAACAGCATAAAAAAAAGAATTTTAGCACTGTTTGAACAGGCACCAAGCTTTGTGGTGCAGTTGACATGCTAATGGGTAGGGAGGCCATCCAGAGGGTCCCTGACAGGCTTGAGCAGTGGCCCTGGTTCTGCACACCATTCTTTAGCTGTAACTATAAACATGGAGCATTATCAGTCCTAGAAGCAGATACTGACTGAGAAACTTGCTGATAATTTCAGCAAGTGCAGATACTTACAAGAGACTTAACTGAAAAGTTACAAGACATAAAATTAATTATATCCTGCTCAAATGAGGACAGGCATGCAGCAGTAGGACAAGGAGTAATGTCTTTAAACTGAAAGAGGAGAGATTTAGGTTAGACATTAGGAAGAAATTCTCCCCTTTGAGGGTGGTAAGACAGTGGAACAGGTTGCCCAGGCAGGCTGTGGATGCCTCATCCCTGGAAGTGTTCAAAGCAAGGTTGGATGGGGCTTCGAGCAACCTAGTCTCAAGGTGGTGTCCTTGCCTGTGGCATGGGTTTTGAAATTAAATTATCTTTAAGGTCCCTTACAACTGCTTTGTTCATTTCTGTTATGGGATATGAGCTGTAATCTTGTTTTATTCAAGTTAAACACTGTATGTTTTCTAAAACCACATCTGAGCTACATTGGCCCCTAGAAATTTGTGGAGGTGTTACACCATATACTTTCACATTGCTGAAACCTCTTTCTTTACTGAGGTGCACATGTTTATACTGGTAGGAAGTAATTTTGCATTTTCATTACCAGATTTCAAAATGGGTTATTTCACAGCATCACAGGATAATTCAAGTTGGAAAGAACTTCAGGAGGTCAGCCTCCTGCTCAGGGGCAGCTCTGAGGTCTCAGGCCATGTCTTTGCTGCACAACCTGTCAGGCAGAGATGAGTCTAACCCGTGGGATGGAAGCTGAATTAACATGGTACCTTGTCAACATTTATTAGGCTGTAGGAAAAGGAGTATTACATTAATGTGGTTCTATTACTTCTGACTAAAAGCTATCTTAGGCACCTCAGCCTGGCACAGATGTGCTCTATCTCATTTTCTAATGCCACCACCTGTGAAGAAGAACTCCCAGTGGGTCCTGGTGGAAATAATGCAGTGTCTCCTCCCAGTGACAAATAATCTACTTAGCACTATGGGTAAAAATATATTACTGGATATATGGAGCAGTGTGCATTTGGCTGGGAAGGGCTGGTACTAGCTGATCTTCATAGGTATGGACACTTTTTGTAGCTTGTATGGATGGATACCTGCAAGCCTTTTAGGCCTTCTTGGTACTCTGGACTTGCTGCTTTCATTTTTTTTTGTTTGTTTGTTTTCCCTGAGATGCAGGTAATTTTCTGGCATTTTTCAGGCTTTTTGAACAACACAATCATCTTCCCTCTGTAATACCCAGATTTAAGTTCATGAACCCCATATATCTTAGGAAAGCTGCATTAGCTGCAGCAGAGTTTATGCTGCAGGACCAGTTACAACATCTTCCTGTTGTCAACTCTTTTACGTACTTCATGAATACAGTTTCCAACCCAGCAGGTGTTGAGCTATTCTCATTTCATATATGAAGGCAGCTTTTCCCCCTGCTGATCTTACATAGTGGGGAATGGATGAAAGCACAATGAAAACTGTTTGGACACTTGGTGATTTAAGAGCCTGCTGCCTTGAGCCTCATGCTGTGAAAATGTCACATATCCTAATCCTTGAATCCCTGGCCTCCCCAGCATCACAAGAGAGAAAAGGAAGCACAGCTGCCTGAAGCCTGGCGCAGGTGAGCGAGGAATTGCCATTAGCAGTCAATTCACTGAGGGAGCCACGATGCTTCCTGAGCCTGGCAGCTTTACCCAGTTTAATGCTTTGGTCCCTCCTAATGTCATTTCACAGGTACCAATCACCTTCTGTTTCAGATTGTCTAAACAATTAACATGCCCAATCTAGCACACAGAAATCTGCTAACTTGCGTTTGTACTCATCCGTGGTTGGCTTTGAAGGCTTCCACCTCTGAATTGAGGAAGAGCTTTTGTGCCCAGAAGCTTGTCTAGTTTTTGTACCTCTGTTAGCACTAGTGTTCTCAAGGAGGGGAGTCCATTTAACATCACCCAAAACAAGCTTTTCTTTGCCACTGAATCCTAGGTGGGGCTTGGATGAGGCTGTGATCCTGGGGGTCAGGGTGCTGACTCTGCTGCTGGCTGCTTCCTCTGGGGAATGAGTCAGTTTTCTGTGTATGTCTGTGTGTGCTTCAAGCTCAAAGGGTGGCCCATGTGTTCCAATGACCCCATCTGCAGGGTGCCCAAGTTAAAACAGTTTTGATCATAGCAGTGCTGTTGTGTCATGGTTTTATCAAGGAACCCTGAAGAACTGGCCTGTTACCATGGTGCTGGGTGATGGCAGGGCAAGTGAAGAGCAGATTTTGCTGTGCTTAACTGGGATTGAGTCAGAGTCCCTGTTTGCCTTCTCTAATATCACTGAAGATCCTCTTTCAGGTAACTCCCAGGGGTAGTTCTAATAGAAGGTCATGAGACCTTTGATTTTCAGGGTATTCCCAGCTTTGCACAGGTTTTTGACATACTTCAGAAGTTAACACTGCTTGGACAAAAGCCTCCAACTTTTGTGGAAATAGTATCTTGCTTTGTGAATGTTACACGTTTCACTGTTTGTGAGTAGAACATGTTGTTTCAGTATCAAACACAACTTCTAAGATTTATCTTATGGATATAATCTACTTACTGAAGGCTTCCTGAGGCCCAGAAGAAAAAAGCTGGGTTGAGTGGCATCCCTGTAGAAGCTATTTGGATCATCTGCTTTTAAATATCTTGATGTGATAATAACCCTGATAGTCAGAATGCTTATCCAGCAACATAAATATGAATGTGAGCAAGCCTTACATTCAGGCCAAAATAAGTTTCTGTCCCTGGAGACTTCTGTATGTTTGCAGCTAGACAGTTAAATTATCCATGTATTTATTTTGTGGTACTAAAGTAAGAAAGACAGGGGATGACAAAGATCAGAATGTGGACCATTATGGTCACTCTTCCTGAAAGTTAATGGATTTTAGCTGAAGATTCACTCAGAATTAAATCATTCCAGCAGATACAGAAATTTTCCTCTCTCTTTGTGGTGACTGAATCCTAGCTGTGCATCACAGGAGTTGGCTGTGAATTTGTTATCTCCCAGGAAGCACCATCAGGATAAGACTTGAGCAATTAAAGCCCAATTCCCTGCTTCACCATGCTGGTGTGAGTGGGTGGTAGAGATGTGAAGGATGAGCTGTCAGGGAGTTCAGTGTGAGTGAGCTGCTTTCCTGTCCCTGAATTTGGCCTGTCCACACAACAGCTTAAAGCTTTTAGAAGCTGCAGCATTAGGCCAACCTTTGGCAATTGGCAGTGACCCTCCAGGGAACAGGAGCAAGCTGAGCATAATCAGAGCAAGTGTAACATTTTATATTTTCTGTTTCCAACCCAGCCCATACAGTGGAAAATTTTACTATGGTGAATATGGGTCTTCCAGGGAATCTGTGCACCCTCTAATGTAAGGGAACATAGCCTGCCTGTAACTGTCCATCTGAAATCCTGTCCTCAGGGAGGATGATAGCACAGAGAAATGATGAGTCTCCTTAGCAGATAGCAGGCTTTTCACTTACTTATCTACTATGTATACATTTCAAATATAAGTGAAAACTATTAGGTTAAATAATGCCATGCAAAGGCAAAGGGGGATAGTTTTAAAGTCATATGAATTGCTCTATAAATATCTATTACCATCAGCAAGGCTTTTATGCCAGTACAAAATGCCATACAGTGTAGCAATGTTTGTTTGTTTCATTCTGCAAAGGCCAATTCTCAAGGCAAGACAAATGACAAATGAGCAGATCCTTGTAGCCAAATATTTACCAAAAGGAAAATCAATCTTTTTTTCTTACCTTTTTCTCCCTTGTTTGCCATAGTTCACTTCATAGCTAAGCAGACACCTGAAGCAATGTCCCTGATTTCCTGTGTCCCTTTTCAGGCAGTTCAATACCTGCCGCAGTAGGTCAGGCCCTTAAGACTTCTAGGAAGTCTTTTTGATTTACATGGCCAATTACATGGTTGATAATAATGGCTCCCCAAACACTACTTTTGTACCACTAGCAAAAGCTGAGTAATGGTAATCACCCCATCCCTGACCTCCCTTCAGAGGGTGAGTTTCTTCCTTGGAAGGAGCACTTCTCATCCCTTTGACATCTCCATCTGCTCCCTCACGTAAAGCAGGATCCAACCACAGATGCCTCCACGCCAAGTTGAAGGCTGGAGATTGCATTTAGCTGGCTGTGTTGCACAGGGGAAGATGATTCAGGAAGTCTTGTCTTCCCCTCCTTTTAATGCTGCCCCAGTTCCCTAACCCTTTTACAGAAATCAAAACAGGATTTCATAGAATCATATAGAATCATAGAATTGGCTGGGTTGGAAGGGACCTCAGAGATCATCAAGTCCAACCCTTGACCACTACCGCTGTGGTTACCAGGTCACACTGGTACTGAGTGCCACATCCAGTCTCTTTTTAAATATCTGGCACTGAGTGCCACATCCAGTCTCTTTTTAAATATCTCCAGGGACGGAGAATCCACTACTTCCCTGGGCAGCCCATTCCAGTGCCTGATCACCTTCTCTGTAAAGAAATTCTTTCTAATGTCCAACCTAAACCTCCCCTGCCACAACTTAAGACCATGCCCTCTTGTCTTGCTGACAGCTGCCTGGGAAAAGAGCCCAACCCCCCCCTGGCTCCAGCCTCCTTTCAGGGAGTTGTAGAGAGCGATGAGGTCTCCCCTGAGCCTCCTCTTCTCCAGGCTGAACACCCCCAGCTCCCTCAGCCTCTCCTCACAGGACTTGTGCTGGAGTCCCTTCACCAGCCTGGTTGCCCTCCTTTGGACCTGCTCCAGGACCTCAATCTCCTTCCTGAACTGAGGGGCCCAGAACTGGACACAGGACTCGAGCTGTGGCCTCACCAGGGCTGAGTACAGGGGCAGAATCACTTCCCTGGACCTGCTGGCCACGCTGTTCCTGATCCAGGCCAGGATGCCATTGGCCTTCTTGGCCACCTGGGCACACTGCTGGCTCCTGTTCAGCTTCCTGTCAATCCAGACTCCCAGGTCCCTCTCTGCCTGGCTGCTCTCAGCCACTCTGTGCCCAGCCTGGAGCTCCCCATGGGGTTGTTGTGCCCAAAGTGCAGGACCCGGCACTTGGCCGTGTTGAACCTCATCCCGTTGGAATCAGCCCAACTATCCAACCTGTCCAGGTCCCTCTGCAGAGCCCTCCTGCCTTCCAGCTGATTCAAGGTGTGGCCTCACCACGGCTGAGTACAGGGGCAGGCTGAGCTCTGCTGCATCTGCGGTGGAGGCCTTGAAGGTGTCTGGCTCTGGGAAAGACACAGGAGACCAATTCCTAATATGCTCAGCAGTGTCACCAGGATCAGTGAGGTCCCAGCCTCTTCATTGGCCAAGATGAGATAACCCAGGAGGCTAACACTTTATCAAAAGCAAACCCATTAGATTTGGCAAGGCCAAAGGGAAATGTGTGAGCACTTTCACTTTTACTGCCTGTACAGCATCTGACAAAAAAACACACAAACAAAAAAACCAAAAAACCTCAACCAAACAAAAAAAAGAAACAAGCTGCACCCTCAGGATTAAAGCAGCCATTCCAGTTACTAGAAAGTGGAAAAAGAAACAAGCAAACAAAAAAACCCTGTAGCTTTGTCTAATTTCTGTGATTCTTGGAAAGGTATGCTTTGTTTCCCTTCATATAAAAGGTATCCAGTCCTATCTCATAGATTAACTTTGTAGATAATTTATTTATGACATCTAATGAATCTGTCATTCTAAGTTTCATTTGGAAAGGATGTTGCAGAGGTGTGCTTGCCAAATGCAGATTAATTCAAGATATTAACACTACGTCCAACCCATTTATAATGAAATGGCTTAATATTAATCCCATCATTAGTAATGTAATTTGTAAAAAAATATGAGAGAGAAGACAGTTATGGAGAACAAAGTTTCAGGATTTAGAAGTGAATCTTATAAGCAGTAATAGCTTTGTAAAACTACTGAAATTTAATTAGAAAGATACTGATAATGTAAATTCACCTGTGGAACCTGTGCCTCTGGGTGAGCTGAACACAGGTGACAAATCCACCTGAAAGTAAATCCCTTCTGTTGCCACCTATTTGGAAATGTCAGGACACTTTGGGTGCTCCTCTGCATAGCAGTTTACCCATGTTTGAGTATTAATTAACCCTCAGCAAGATGCCTTTTCCAGAAATAGGTGTGAAAAGAAGAAACAGAGCATCCTCTCCGGTGTCTACGTTCAGGAAACCCTCAATGTTATAAAGACTCAGCTAGAATGAATATCCTGCACACAGGTCTGGGTAGTATCTCTTTCTCTCCTGCCCAAATATACAGTATTTTCAAAGAAAAAGAATGGAAGCTTCACACAATATATACTGAAAAGCATTCACAAATATATTCTCCAAAGTAGCTCATATGAGAGGAAGCATTTCTCACATAATAGGGGAAATTCAGTTCAATACCAGATGCTTCTGCTCTGAGTTAAGACCCTGCTAAGACAAAAGCAGGCTGTTTTTTTATTACTTTGTTGCATTTGTTGCAGATTATGTAATTCCTTGTTTTTTTGGAACGTCAATACCAGAGCAAGTGTTGTGAATTAGATTTGGGGTTTGCCACTTCAAAATTATTTTTGTATTTCACATGTCATGATTTGCAGAGAAGCTTTCGTCCCTCCCGGACCCCTGTCACATTTTTCACCTCCATTCCTGTTCCAAAGGAATTGTTTCTGAATTTAAGGCAGACTTTGCCCTACGTGTGTGTGGCAGGCTGTGCTGGGACTTCTGTAACAGCAAACAAAAGGGGTGCATAAGCTATCAGGACAGTAGGCAGTGATTTCTTCCTCCTGCTGCTAAAGCAGGTATAGTTCTATGTGAAGAAGGAGTGATGAAGCACTGCAGGAGCAGCAGCACCATGGAACAGCTGAGGAGCACGGTGTAAACTGGGCCTGACTGAAAACACAGCAGTGATGTTGATAGATTTGTACATGTTAAAATCCTGCTGAGTTTGGGGTTTGTTTTTACAAGCAATTTAACTGCTTGAACAGTGTTCTCCTCCATATTAAAATAATCTTTCTCAAGATGGTTGGTAATTGCCCTTCTCTGTCTTGGTTCAGTAATTATTTATTACTGCAGTGAGGGAAGAGGCTTGATTTTGTTCAACTTGGTATACCCCACTGGAAGGCCATGTCCCTACCCCAGGAAGTCTACAAAAGCAATCTTCTTTCTTTTGCACTAATGTCCCTTCACTTCAGTGCTGACAGGATAAGAAAAGTGGGGTATTGCTTTATGACTCGTAATTATGAAATTACCACAGCTTTGCAAATTTCTGCTTGTAACTGTGTTCATGCTTTTTTTAATCCGTCTGAACCAAGAAGTTAAATTAGCTTAAAGAAATTAGGCAGTCATATTAGTTAGCATGTTTAACAGGCTATGAATTATCATGGTACCCAGCTGATGTGCATTAACAAATTCCAGTACTTCATTTGCTTTGGATTATACAACCACAGGCCTGCAGTTGTCTTAACAGTTTTTGTGATGATATTAACTATTACAGCTCTCCATGGCTATAACAGTGACATGTGCATGGTCTATGGATCCTTTCAGCATTTTTCAATAATTCTTCCATTAGTCTACTGATAATAGTAATAATTGAAAAGACATCCATATGCCTCGGTAGCCATTCTATAGGAAGGAAGCTGTTTCATGGGTTACTTTGTAAGTGAAAGCAGCTGCACTGTGTGTGAACATGTGAACAAGCCATTTAAATAAGAACAGAAGTAATACTTTTTAAAGCAGAAGCTCGACTGCTAGAAGACCCTGCTCCATGTCTGAGAGAGAAATTAAATTGGGGAGAAGGACATATAGTTCCTGGAATGTGTCCAGAGGAGAGACACTAAAATGACCAGAGGGCTGGAGTACCTCCCCTATGAAGACAGGCTAAACAAGTTGAGGTTGTTCAGCACGGAGAAAAGGAGGCTCCAAGGTGACCTTATAGCAATCTTCCAATACCTGAAGGGGGCCTATGGGAAAGCTGGGGTAGGGCTTTTGACACAGGTATTCAGTGAGAGGACAAGGGGAAATAGTTTCTAACTTGAAGAGGGGAGCTTTAGGTTAGACGTTAGGAAGAAATTCTTTAATTTGCGGGTGGTGAGACACTGGAACAGGTTGCCCAAGGAAGCTGTGGCTGCCCCCTCCATGGAAGTGTTAGCAAGACCAGGCTTGATGGGGCCTTAAGCAACCTGGTCCAGAGGAAGATGTCTCTACCCATGCAGGAGGGTTGGAACTAGATGATCTTTAAGGTCCCTTCCAACCATAGCTATTCTATGGTACTATGAAGGCATTTACAAGCTACTGGCAAGGCTGGGCAGAAGACAGGTCTCCTGAGTCCCATTCAGACACTCTAAAAAATTTCTCACTATAGAGCTTTTGTGAAACCTGGCTTGTTGTTTGGTTTTTCACTGTTTTTTAGGGCTTTTTTAGTTTTATTCTCTCAACAGCTTTGAAAGTTGTCATGCCAGTAGTAAATCCTTGGCAGCTGATAGTGTCCAGGAACACTTTTAAGAGGTTTTAGAAAGAGTCCCACATACTTCCCTCTGTGAGTAGAACCATCATCTTAACTTCTGCAATAGAGCTTCTGAAAACTCTTCACTTTCCTGAAAGGCTTTAGTCTCTCTGTAAGCTACTTCATTAATAATGGATAACGTAATCTTTCCATTACTGACTTAAAGAAATAAAATTTTAAATGCTGCATTAATGTGTGATGTATTAGCTGGAAGCTACTCAGAGGAAATTCATTAACACTTTAATTCATTTTCTGATTTTCCTTGCTGCTTCCATTTTATATCAGTGGTCATAAGCAATACTGACTAAACTTTCTTTGACCAGATTTTGCCACTCCCAGCAGCAACAGGTACTATTGTCAACAGCGGCAGAATCATAGAGTCATCTGGGTTGGAAAGGACCTCTGAGATCATGAAGTCCAACCCTTGATCCACTGCTGCCATGGGTACCAGACCATGGCACTGAGTGCCACATCCAGTCTCTTCTTAAAAACCTCCAGGGATGGAGAATCCACCACCTCCCTGGGCAGCCATTCCAATGTCTGATCACCATCTCTGTAAAGAATTTCTTCCTAATATCCAACCTAAACCTCCCCTGGCAGAGCTTAAGTCCATGCCCTCTTGTCTTACTGATGGCTGCCTGGGAGAAGAGCCCAACCCCCCCCTGGCTCCAGCCTCCTTTCAGGGAGTTGTAGAGAGCGATGAGGTCTCCCCTGAGCCTCCTCTTCTCCAGGCTGAACACCCCCAGCTCCCTCAGCCTCTCCTCATAGGCAGCAACATTACAGGTGAGCAGCAGAAAAGGAAGCTCTGCCTGAACTCCTTCATCCTAAGCTCTGTGCTTGGGCATAGCACAGAGCTGGGATCTGTCCCAACCCTGATTTGCAGCATATCTCTGTCTTCCTAGGACAACCCATTGCAGGGATGCTCAGCTTCACCAAACTGCCTGAGCAGTTAACTGCTTTTCACTTTGTGCTGCGAAATGAAAGGGGATTCAATTCCAGCTACCACAGCTGCAGCACAGTTCAGGCACAGCTTTTTGAAATGGTTTGTATACCCTACTTTTAAGAGCTCCTGACACAGAGCAAGATGAAGTCAGAGGTGAAAGCTACTTCAGAGACTATATTGATTCCTGGGTTTATTTTGCAAGAACTGAGCCTGGTAGCTATTGAAAGCAATAGAAAAGATCCTTTTCTTCAGACAGTACAGCAGGACTTGCTGTATGAAGAGTATGCCAACTTGATAGCTGTAGAGACCAAATCCTCTCATTCATGGCAGAGTAACATTGTACACTAGTACAGGCAGTATGAGCTTTTCCTTGTCTTGCCAATATGCTGCATTTCTCATCCAAAGGGCATAATTTGTTGGGAGAGTAAGTATTTTTCATGCATTCTAAATGCAGTCCTGAGGTTCTCTTGAGTAGCCTAGAGGAAGAGTTTGCTATGATCCTTTGTTTCACTTTAGAGGCTTGTGCCTGAGTTCCTACCCTGTAACTCTCATCCTCATCCTTTTACTGTCTTCGACTAAATATATTAATAAATATATTAAATACCCAGTTTTCAAGGTCATTATCTTATCAATGCTTTAGAAAGGGTCTTCGGTATTATGCCTCAGTAAAAGCTGATACTTGATTACATGCCTACTAATCTGATTAGCAAAGGTGAAGAGAACAGGACTCTTAAAGGTGCTTAGAGTAGTTTTATTGTCAATAGTTTGAGCTTGCAAGCTGTGTCGCAGGTGACTACTATGCCACACCTCCACTGCTGTCCATGCTGACATGCTAAAAAAAAAGTGTTCCTGTATTCCACATATCAGTCAGCTACCTGGAGATAAATTCTGTGACATTGACACATCTTGCCCTCCTCCAGCAATGCTTATAGAAAAGTTAGTTCTAACAAGCACTGACTTTTCCTGTAAAAAAAGAGATAGTCAGTGTTGATGGCTTTCTGTTGACTGGTTTTGAATTATATTTGTAACAAATATGTTGAAGTGCATCTGTTATAGCTTAGTGAAAGCAGCAATAATAGGTTTCATTTATTTGATCCCAAAACTAAACCACTTTACAGCAATTCACAGAATGGTTGAGGTTGAAAGGAACTCCTAGAGATTATCTGTTCCAGCCCCCTGCTCAAGTGGGCACAGCTAGATCAGGTTTCTCAGGTCCATGTCCCATTGGGTTTTTAATACCTGAAAGGATGGAGAAGTCTACAACCTTTCTGGGAAACCTGTGGCAGTGCTCAATCAGGCTTAAAGTAAAAACTGTTTTTCTTAGGTTTAAACAGGATTGCTTACGTTCCAATGTATGCCTATTGTCTCTTGATTTCCCCTTTGTAAACCCATGCTGACTACCACAACCATCTTGTCCCGTTCTAGTCTTGAAATGACCTTCTGGAAGGTTTGCTCCATCACCTCCTGAGGGACTGAGGTGAGACTGACTGCCCTGTTGTTCCCTCAATCTTCCATGAGTTCCACAATGTCATTTAAATGGTTTTCACAGTGCCAGTGGTGAAAGTTAGTGTGGACCTTGCTTATAAACTGAGGAGCCAAAGAACATTGCAGAACCTTTCCTTCCTCCCTGAGGATGACTTGGTGCCATGTGCATCCTCTGTAACAAGACTGGGAGGAGAAGGCCTCTGTTCACTTCTCTCCCCGTCTCCAAAAGCAGTTTCTTTCTGCCTTTTCCTAACAGATTCCTTTCAACCTGAGCTGAAGGAAAACTCCAATGTACAGCCCTGAGGTTGTGGTCATTAGAGTTTAGCTGATCTGATCAGACAAAATGCAGTGCTGCACTCTAGGTAGTTCCCCAGATAACAGTTTAGTAAGAGACAGTGCTTTGAAGGATGGAGACAGCAGGTTCCTCACTACTAGAAGTTTTCTGTAAATGAGAGATGACTGTTTAAAATTACAATGGTTGCTACTGCAGTGTTCTCTGGTGGTCTCTAGTACAGTGTGGTTACTTGTAAACAGTCGGATTTCAAATGTAAAGCACTTCCATTGGGCTGTGAGGGACTGAGAAGTGGCTCATAGATCTGTTGCTCTCCTGATGAATTCAGGCAAGTTTTCACCCTAGATTTAATCTAAAAGTTGAGAAAATTCATCAATTCAAAGTAAGACACATCTGAACCTACAAAATTTGTTTGATTTCCAATGAAACCGTGCAATTCCAGAGAGCTAACCCTGATCTCTTTCCCAAGCTGTAGTGTGGCTTCATGCTTATAAAATTCAGCCCAGTTTTGCTGAAAGTTTTATGACTTTCATTCACTTGGGTAACTAACTCAATTTTCAGGCCAAAACATAATACCTAGATAGACATTGTGGGGGTGGAAAGATGGATATGTAGCAATGAAATAGGTTTTCATATCTGTTTGAGTTAATATTTTAGAAAACAAAACCCTCAATAATATCTGAAAAACAAAATTCAGAATAAGTTTTGTTCAACAAAAATTGTTTGCGTCGAATATCTGCAACCCAAAGCTTATTGGAGTTTCTGTCTTTGATGCCACTGCCTGGAAACCCAGAAGTGAATATTCAGAGTGCATTCACAGAGGGACCCACTTCCTGGCACTTCCCCATACCCACTCACACTTCCTTAATATCTGAAACTTCCACAGGAGATAGTTTTGGTCAATTTATTTCTGATAGGTGATAAAAATCTCACTTTCAAAGATTGTGAAAAAAAAACACAAAGATGTTTACCAAGCAAATAAAAAGCACACAAGTAAGGAAGTGAAGGTTGTGGGAATGCAGCTAGCCTGGTAATGGTAGTGGAAAGCTCCAGGTAGGCAGGGTTTTTGCAGCTTATACCTTACCTTATATCTGCCCTGTCAAATTTCTCTTCCTCATGTTTAATAAAGCATCATTAAGGGCTGTATATTTTCTCCTCTCTGTATGTTCATTGTGATAAGAGAGCAGTGATGCTACTGCACTTGCAAAACCCCAAAGAAAAGGACTTCTGGTCCCCTGGTGGGTTCAAACCATAGGGTCTGTGCCTTGAACAGCTTGCTAATATTGGTTTGGGCTGCTGCAGGGCACTGGTGCTGGACTGCTCTGAAGACAGGCTGAGAGTTAGGGCTACTCAGCCTGGAGAAATGAAGGCTCCAAGGAGAACATAACAGCTTTCCAGTGCCTGAAGGGAGCCAACAGGAAAGCTGGAGAGGGGCTTTTCACCAGAGGTGATAGTGACAGGAGAAGAGGTAATGGTTTTAACTGAAAGAGGGTAGATTTAGGTTAGAAATCCTTCACCATAAGGGTAGTAAGATACTGGAGTCGGTTGCTTAAGGAGGTTGTTGATGCTTGAAATGGTTCAAGGCCAGGCTGGATGAGGCCTTATGCAATCTGGTCTAGTGGGAGTTGTCCCTGCTCATGCAGGGGAGTTGGATCTTGATGTTCTTTAAGATCTCTTCCAACCCAAACCATTCTATGATTCTATGACTGAGAACCATGTAACCCCTAGATACAGCTGGCATGTACTTGGCATGTCTGTAGTCACCACTATGACTGATAGTTGATATACCTAAGGAGAGCTCAGCCTGTGAAAAGGTCATGCATGTTCTACTGCTGATTAAATGCAAACTCGCTACCTAAATCCATATTCCTTGTAGAGTATTTTCTTTTGCTGTGTATTTTCTTTTGTTGGTAGATCATAAATCACTGGCATGTTAAAAATCCATTCATGTGAATTATGTAAAATCCTTCATGAAATGAAATAATTTTCAAAATTGTAGTCATTGTTACCAGGGCAGTTTTTCCACCCTAAAATAATTTTTCAAATGACTTGACTCTATAGACAAAAGTATCAGTTGCAGTAATAAGACATCATTGTTCATATTGTGAGTGCTCACTGGAAAGTCAAAGGGTCAGAGTTCTGTAATGTTTTAAGTGATTGAATTCTGCATTGCAGAAAAGACTGGCTATTTTTGACTGTTATAAAAACAAGCTGGTTAGTTTTTTGAGATGTACTATCAAATTCTTTTCACAGTTCATATGGAAAGTGCATTAAAACTGTTGCATCCTGATTGGAAGAAAGCTGTAGCTTCTCTTGATTATTGAAGGAAAGAAAATTGCCCTTTGGATTACTTTGTTTTTTACTACAAAAGCTGTAAATTTACTTCCAAGTTTTCAGACACTGAAATGTCATGCAAAATTTTGGGTTTCAGCATCCTTAAGGAATTGTATTGCATGTGCGCAAAACATGTTTTTTTTCTTATAAAGGTCTGCCACCTTTTGGGGCCTTTTTTAATAATTTTTTTTATCATGGTAGGGGAAAAGGTAGCACTTCATAAGTAATTCAATTATATGTATTTATACAAAAGCTTAAGAGAAATTAATCAGATGTACCCAAACAATTCCATCATTGCTTCCAGCTCCATGTTCCAGGACAAATTAAAGCTGTGGGTCAAGTGCTGTGGGTGATTGGTGTGAATAATGCAGATGTTCTGGCTGCTGTCAGGCCTGTTGAGGATGAGGAGTATTGCTTGTTCAGAGCTTTCAGAGCAAAGCTTGCCTGTGACCTACCTTTTACCACCACCTAAGGAAATAAAAATCCACTTTGACCTTCTTTATTCCTTCTATTGGGATGGAAGCTACCCTCCCTTCCACAGAGGAGCAGGGCTTGAACTCCCTGAAGAGGTGAAGAGACTAAAGTGTAAGCTGGGCATACACTGGGACACAGGTTCTTTTTCCTTAGAAGCAGGAGAAGGGAAGCCAGAGAGAACTGTAATTATGGCCCATCTCTGGAGGCAACCTGGTAGCATCTTGAAGACAAGAACACTGACTTGTCATTTTCTTCTGTCTTGGGAAACTTTGACTTAGACTAGGGCTCAACTTCAATGTGGTTTCAAATGAAGAGCAGAAATAATACATAATCTGCAAAACAAAATGGTTAGTTCAGGTTAAGTGAAGGCTTTACTCGCTTGAAAGTAATTTCAGATTCGAGTGTGAATGTTAAATGAAAAGGCTGGTTTTGAAGCTATGCCCAGTGCAGATGCTTCTTCAATGGGTGTGCACATTTTGATATTGACTAATCCTTTTCAAAAGTATATTATATTTGCATGGGAAAAATGAGGGCATCCAGAAGAGGAGCTAGTTAAGAAACAGCTACTGCACCAGAGCATCTTCTTTGGCTGAAGTCCCTCAGCAGGTGGGCATGTGCAGTTTTTCTGCTCTCTCTTCTGGTGGGATATTTGCTGTATTTCCTCATTCTGAATGAAGCAATGGCGCACACCCGACACACAAAAGAGTCAGCCCTGGGAAGTTGCTAAGCAACATTGCTGGCATCAGCTCAGCCATCAGCCACTTCTGCTGCCAGATGATGCCTATGGTCCAGCAGCCCCCCTGCACAGTGCAGCAGGGAAGGGCTCTTAAAACTTAGGTCACTTCCTCAGATCCTGTAATCTAATTAAGCTCACTTAAGAAAAATAACTATTTTGTAGTTTAGCTCCAGTTGCCTCAAAATTATTCCAAGTGTAAAGGTTGTTTATATGCTAAAACCAATTTATTCAGTTGATATCCATTAATTTTAGATGTTTAATCCTGTCATTCCTATCTGAAATGAACCAAATTGCTTTTGTAATGTTTTAAAACAGTATTTTGAGTGAGCATAAGTATTGACATCACAAGTCTGAAACAGGATAAACATCCATCCAGTCACTGTAGTAAGTATGCTTTGCAGAATTGAGCCTGAGAATTTCCAGTGAATTACCACATAATTTTCAGCCTGGCATCCTATTAAAAATAATGCTATAGGAGAACTTGCAAATTCTGGCTAAATCAACAAGTACTGAAATCATTACAAATGCATGACTGCCCACTGTGTCTCCCCAGCCTGATAACATGTCAGGTATTCTGGGCTACATCATCTGCTCTTAATGGGGGCATAACACTGGTCCATGTGCACTGTGGGGTTTGCCTTCTGTGTGGGAGATTATTGTTATATCTATTCTCAGAACGAATCTTCTTGTACTGCCAAAGGTAATAAAACCTACATTTTTATGGGTTAGTGTCCTGCAGTGGTTTTAAGGTCTAATTGAAGACTATGGCAGGTGTGCTTCTGGGTGGATTCTTTAGTGTCAAGCAAAGTAAAGCTCACACTGCAGCTTCTCCTCCTTGCCAAGGTGCTCGTACTGCCTTGCACCTTTTTACCTGGCTGTGCTCACAGAACTTGTAGGAACTAAATTATTGGTCAAGGTTGGCTGAATTTGGGCTGCTCAGAAACTACTGGTGGAAAGATCAGAGAAAAGCACACACGAAGACTATTAGTAAAGAAGTTTCTTTTCCTTAGGGAACCAGCCTAAAACCTAAGCAACCACCGAGAATCCATTCTCATATAGGTTCCATGTCTTTCAAATGTACATGGATTTCAGCCTGGGGAAGGTAACTTGAAAGAAGAGGTTTGCATTCAAATTTTCTCCTCTCATTAAAATGGTTCACTATTCTTTTTTTTTTTTTTTTTTTTTTTTGTGATAAGCATTTTCCACAAATACTGATAATCCTTGTTTTATGAGTCCACTTATGACACTTGGTTAGCAAGTTTAGAAATATCTCTGGTTTAGCATATTTGATTTTTCAAATTCTTTGAATTTTGGATTCTCAAAAGCTTCCATGGACAGTGCAGGCATCTGCAGAGTGAATTTATGCTTACTGGCAATAGAAATCTTTTTTCTCATTGCCTTTTCTAAGTTTTTAGGAATAATTTATTGCTCTTTATCAATTTTCAGGCCACAGGTAGAAATGACTACTGAAACTCACCCATTTTTTCATTTGACTGTATGGTGTTTGTGTTCAGCCACATCTTGAAACTATTCTCAGCTGAAATCTGAATAACATTCTAGAATATTTAGTTAAAATTTCTTGTGTCTTGATTTTCAGTCAAATCTGTTAAGCATATGTGCTGCTGTGGGAAGTAGAACCACATCTGTGGAAATCAGAGTGAAATTAAGAAGGGTAATAGCAAAATATTTCCAGGGCCTATCACATTTTGGTGATTCCAGTAGAGTGTAATACTGACTAGCATATTTTATACTAACAGGTAGACAAGACTGCTTTGTGTTTTCATATTTACACCCGTAGACACCTTAAAAGATTGGCAGAAATCCAACATGCTCTGCTTTTTCTAGTATTGCTGATCTTCCTTTCTTTTTCTCTGACTGTTTTTTTAAAGTTCAGTATAAGGATTCTCAGCCTTTATTTAATTTCTTACCTTTATATCCAGACGCCATGCATCCTGTTACTGTTCTCATAGTAACAGCTCTCTGGGCAGACAGTAGTTATATTGTTATTTCTGTGTCTGAATTTGGACTCTGGAGCAGCCCTGGGGTCACCCAAGATCCATGAAGGAACAGTGATAGCACTGTGCCTTGGCTGACAGCTAAAAACTGCTCAACATTGTCTTTAGTGAAGAACTGGTTAGCTTGGGAGACTGGAAATGACATGAGGAGCTTTTTCCAGAAACATGCTGGAAGGGGGCTCACAAGAACATCTTGTTAAAATTCCACTATTATTAGTGGAAATTTCATTGCTTCAGAGATCAGTGTGTTTCCACATATCATTTAATCATGATTATGAAAGAAGACTTATCTCTGAGGCTAATAAAATATTTTGCTGTCTGACATGCATTATATGGAAAGAAAGAAAGAAAAAGAAAGAAAGGAAAGGAAAGGAAAGGAAAGGAAAGGAAAGGAAAGGAAAGGAAAGGAAAGGAAAGGAAAGGAAAGGAAAGGAAAGGAAAAAGGAAAGGAAAGGAAAGGAAAAAAGAAAGGAAGAAAGAAAGGAAGAAGGAAAGAAAGAGAGAGAAAGAGAAAGAGAGAAAGAAAGAGAAAGAAGGAGAGAAAGAGAGAAAGAAAGAGAGAGAAAGAGAAAGAGAGAAAGAAAGAGAAAGAAGGAGAGAAAGAGAGAAAGAAAGAGAGAGAGAGAGAAAGAGAGAAAGAGAGAGAGAGAGAGAAAGAAAGAGAAAGAAAGAGAGAAAGAGAGAAAGAGAGAAAGAGAGAAAGAGAGAAAGAGAGAAGGAAAGAAGGAAAGAAGGAAAGAAAGAAGGAAAGAAAGAAGGAAAGAAAGAAGGAAAGAAAGAAGGAAAGAAAGAAAGAAAGAAAGAAAGAAAGAAAGAAAGAAAGAAAGAAAGAAAGAAAGAAAGAAAGAAAGAAAGAAAGAAAGAAAGAAAGAAAGAAAGAAAGAAAGAAAGAAAGAAAGAAAGAAGGAAAGAAAGAAAGAAAGAAAGAAAGAAAGAAAGAAAGAAAGAAAGAAAGAAAGAAAGAAAGAAAGAAAGAAAGAAAGAAAGAAAGAAAGAAAGAAAGAAAGAAAGAAAGAAAGAAAGAAAGAAAGAAAGAAAGAAAGAAAGAAAGAAAGAAAGAAAGAAAGAAAGAAAGAAGGAAAGAAAGAAGGAAAGAAAGAAGGAAAGAAAGAAAGAAAGAAAGAAAGAAAGAAAGAAAGAAAGAAAGAAAGAAAGAAAGAAAGAAAGAAAGAAAGAAAGAAAGAAAGAAAGAAAGAAAGAAAGAAAGAAAGAAAGAAAGAAAGAAAGAGGAAATAGGAGGTGATATGATACATAAAAATTCCCAGCAAAAAGAATACAATTGAATATTTTCGAATAACATTTACATTCCTGATTTCCTGGGTAAAGTTCCATATTCCTCATGTCTAATGTCATAAACTTGTCCATGAAGAACACCATCAAAACAAAGAATATTTTAGTGCATAAAATAATTGCAGGTTGGTGGTGTTTTCTTTATTGGTTGTAGCAATGGGATGAAAAAATATTAAAGCTAATAAATCTAATCATCACTACCGCCACAGTCCTGCTTTCACCAGATAAATGAATCCCATTTATATTGATTAACCACTGATGGCATGCTGGAGTTTAAACTAATCAAAAAGAAAAGATGGAGTGAAATTCTGGTGCCACAGGAACCCTTAAAAACCACTGACTTCAGAAGGGTAAAATGTGGAGATTTTGTTTGCGTGTCTGCTCAAGCACCATGCATCTTAGGGGCCAGCAGACATGGCACTGAGAAATGCATACCTGAACTTATATTCCCAAGCATCCATTTAGACCCTGAAATAAATGGCCTAATTTTCAAAAGCATTGAATACTTACCAGCTGGTGCTGATGAGTGCATACACAGATCAGTGAATATTTATACTAAGTAAGCATTGTTCACATTTTTTTTTGCCTCTGTCAAAGACGTTGCAAAAAATCTTTGAGTTAAAAAATAAAAAACAGCCCCCCCCCCCCCCACAGTTTATCAAAAAAGATATTCTAGAACTCACATTTTCTCTTCAGTATTTTCTATCCCTTATGTTCAGGTATGAAATAGAACAAGAATTCACAACTTGACTGCAGAATTACAAGCAGAGAAGAATCAGCAATCTGTTCCCTGGTGCATAGCCTAGATCCTCTGTGGGGAATGCAACAAAAAAACCCAGAGTCTGGAGAATGACTTCAACATACTGATGAGAAAAGGCATTTGGTATTGTATAAGACACTTCTGTGCACTGTAGGAAAGCATTCTGATGGTCACAACTGTGGATTTTACCTAGCCAGGATGCTCTGGTAGGGCTGCCACAGCATCTAGGAAATTGGTAGTTGTATGAATTTATGTCTCAAATGACAGCAGTCTTCAGATTGGTCCTGAATGAGTAACATTAGTCCTAGGACTGTACCTCCAACCATTTGAACTTGTGGATATTGTGTAAAGATTAATTCATTGTTGTGCATATGTTTGTCCTTTAGTGGTTTATTTTGTTTTCTTGTCCAGAATTCATGCTTATTTTCTGTGTGATTCATTTTGGTGACTATCTTCAAAAGGCAGCAAGACAGGAAATGTTCAGACTTGCATATGCCCAATTCCTAATGTCTTATATGAAAATCACACATTTATATCCATGAGAGAAATATAGAAAAAAATCCCAATGACCACTTATGATTATATGTCTAGACTTTTTTTTTTTTCCCCCCAAATATGCCAGTTATTCTAATTGAAGCTATTACTGGTATAGTGCTCATTGCTGCCCTGTGTCCTGCACACCAGACCAAAGTTCAATAGGAGCATGGGGAAGTTGGTCAAACAATAATTAGTAAGTGGTTTGGCCTTCCACACCTTTTTGATCTGGAGTAATTTGTACATCTAATACGAATTAATTTTGTACATATTCATTATTTTATTACTCTACTGAGGGTAATACTGTATTTCTTATTTCACAGTGCTAAATCCTAATTAATGTTTTCCATAGTATATAATGTATTATTTGCCCGTGGTGGTCCCTTCGTTGTTGTCTTGACTTGTAAATTTTCTGTAAGCACTCTAAAGGGAAGTTCAATCAAAACATGGGTCTGGAAAGACGAAAACAGGTGCAGAGCACAAGCCAGACCCTGGCCTCAGACAGCTATTGCCCACTCAAGGATGTCATTCCCAGCATAATGTGAGCATACCATTCTCAGTATTACATTAGCACAAGAATCCAACTGGTTTGTGGTTTTTAAGGGGGAAAATTAAAAAAAAAAAAATAAAACAACAAACCCCAAACATATTAGATTTGCTGCTTTCTCAAAACCTGCTTTAATATGGTTAACTTCAGTAAAATATCCAAATGAAAATACTGAAGGAATGTGACCAAGACAGACTTACTGAATCAGCATGTTTCTTTTTGAAATGTGGAAACTTTCAATCCAATTTCTTGTTTCTTGGCATCAATATTGAGATTGAGACCACTATAGACTCTGGAAACCAACCCTCCTTATTCCTGTCTCTGTTCTGGACCAAACTTTCCTTGTTCCTTGTCATTTGTATACATCTTAGGCTGACCAGCTCTGTCTCTCAGCCCACTGTCCCACCTACATCTCTTCTTCCCCATTCTTCTAGTTCTCTTATCTTCCTCCTTACTTGTCACAGGATGCAGTTGCCCCTTCTTATCCCAGACTTACACAGCTCCTTCTGCCACCTCTCTCTTCAAGTCTCCTGCCCTCTGGAGTCTCTAAAAACAGCTTAATTCTCAAACTATGGGTCTGTGAGGCAACGTTAAGTAGCCTAAGAAACAATTTTCAGATAAAGCATTTTTTCAATTCAGATGGTGACCTACAAGGAATTCAGATGGTTGAAAAGGATTACTGAGTGGAAGATTTAGGAACTCCTGGCCTAGAATACATTTGAAAGGTTAATTTGAAAATAAACTTTTTCATATGTTCCTTTAAAATATGGAGAAAGATTTTTTTCAATCTGAGATTCATAATCCATTGGGTTGGCAAAACCTTCTATGAATTCCTTAACTGCACACTATGGCCTGACTTCATGTTCCATCCAAACCATCAATTCTATTTCTGTTCCCCTAACCCATCTATTTTTACACTAGAACTTTGTGTGTTCCATTCTGCACTGCACACTTGATCTTCCCTTCATTCAGCCACACAGTTTCCAGATCATTGTCTTCCCAAAAGCTTCTGTCTCCTGTAACTCTGCTTGCAAGCTCACAGCTTCTCTTCTCAGTTCTTACTGACTCCAGTGCTACTGTCTTTAGTCTCTACCTGGTGCTAATTCCACTGCTTTCAGGCACATACATCTTCTCCTTGCTTTTTTCTTTTGCTCTTTAAAGTATTCTTTCCCTGGTTAGCATCAAATATAGCTCCTTCCTTGTATAGATTCCCCTGCAGAGGCAGAACTGTGCTTGCCTCTCTGTTCCAACACCAGCCTTTGCCATGCTGCTTGTTTATGCTGCTCCTCACTGTTCACCATCCCATTCAGCAGGACAAAAGTATCTCCCTGCAACAGAAGTGTAAAACCATGCATTAATTTTTTAAAATGATGAACGAGGTTTATTGTTTTCTCTTTGGAGAATTTGTATTCTGGCCTGTTTGGGGTAGTCTTTTAATTTTTTTTTCTCTACAAATCAGAAAAACAAATGAAAAGTACCTTTTTTTTCGCATGTTCTCAAATGCTGAGTGCCTCTCAGGATCTCAGATACAGCCATGCAATTAGGCAAATTTTAAAGCTTGTCAAAGCTGCAGGCAATACAAGGCCAGACAATACATCATAGACATCACACATTAGAGTCAGTATTACAGTTACAAAATAAGCAGGGATGTGCATAATAGGGAAAAGAGTGAATCAAGGGCAGGGGGGGAAATGGAGGGCTGAAATTCCTTCAGCAGTCTCAGTGGTTCTTAAACAATTGTATCTAGCTGCATGGTCCAAGTATTTTTGAATTTGTCTCATTGCTCTCTAGGGTGGAAAGCTGCTTTTTCTGTGCTGTGCCTTCAGAAGAGCCAAACACCCTTTTTTCTATTCTGGGCTCAGGCTCATTTCTCCATTTTCTCTAAGTCCATACACTCAGTGCAGGCATGATCTGAAAGGTCTTTTCCAACCAAAACAATTTCATTATTTCTGCAGCCATTAAAACCCAAAGTCATTGTGTCCTGATGTCATACATTTCACCAAATGAATATAGTGAATGTGATTTTTCAGCCAAAGTTTGCCTACTAAAGACCACTCCAGTTCTTGGGTCCATCACTGTTCCTTCAGCTGCCTGGCTGCTGGGCAGTCCTGGGAAACACTTACCAGTGCCCTATTTTCTTTATTATGGCACTCTCAGGCATTAGAGAAAAACACCTTTGTCAGCTCAAACTCCATAGTGTGTCTAATAGAGTTGATATTTATATTTTTGTATGAAGCTGTCTGCAAGCCATTTAAAAAGAGAGACCCTTTGGAGGAGTGACCTGCTTTCAGAAAGAGCTTCAGGCTAATGCAGCTGCTCAGTAGCAAAGTGCCGTAGGGTATTCTGGGACTTGTGACAATCCAGGAGTATCTGATCTAGTTTCTTAATTTTAATAATTGTTACAGGAGTAACGGCTGCAATTCAGATCACTGTTTAGCTTTGGGAAAGCACATTTACCATTTTGACAATAATAATCTTGATTTCCTGAAATGATAGGCAAGGTGCTAGCCAGAAACACACAGAAGACCTCTAAAAATGCTATTAATTTTTATTTAATAAGTTAGGAAGGTGCATACAGAGGAGAAACAGAAAATATAGAGGTATTTATGTAGGCTATTTATTTTTGTACTTAAAAATCTTTCTGCAACAGCTCAGGGAGAGATGACACTCTCTGTTGACCTCACTGGGGAAACCCAGGGTTTAAATAAGGCTTCTGTAGCTATTTGAAATTTCTTGGCAGTTTATTACCTTAGTCCTTAATTGCATTCATTTCCCTCTGGAGATTCCTTTGAGGGAGATTCTCCATTACACAGCTGCTGGGAGATTTCCAACAATTCACATTTTTCCCAATTAATTTCCGACTCAAATATTGACTCATTTTAGGAATGAAGTGATATGAGGACTGAGTTTCTGGTTAGGAGAGGTGGATATATGTACCATGGGGTATTAATCTGTAAGTACCATTAATTTATGCTCTATTTGATGACTCTGTATTGTCTGCTGTCTAGAGAAATTCTCAAAAGTTTTTTCTTCAGAAGCAAATCGTAAGATGTAATGTGATGATGGGTTAATGCTTCTGAGATAATGAAAGAGTCAGAGACACTTTAGCTCATCATGTCAGAAGCCAGTGAGAACACAAGATCTGAATGGTGGAATTAAACAGAGGCTGAAACCCAAAATGTTTGTAGGTGATGGAATTTCTTTGCTGAAATACCACATAACCACTGTTATTGCATGCAGTGGTAAAAAAAAGTTGTCAATGGCTGTCGAATTTTTAGCAAATCCAACTTGATTTGGATGCAAAGCAGAACTCAAATGCATTTTCAGGCTCATTTCTGGGACTCATTCTGTCTGTATCAGTTTGTGACCAGTTGTCTGCCAGCACTGTTGAGAAGAGCTATCAATCTGAAGTTGAAACATAGCATGGCATCCCTGCTTTAGTCAAGGAGCATAACAATGTTAGGGTTTGTCCTCACTGTCACATTCCAAAATTAACTCTTAAGCTGGCCAAATGCCTTCTAAGAAAAAAAGTTTAAGGAATGGTGTGTAGATCCTTGTGACAGTATCCTCCAGGCTTTTCCTACTTTCAAATTCTTAACATACTGCCCACTCATATGATAATGAAAGGTTCTGTGCTACACTGCCATAGCTCCTGGCAATTTTTGAAATAGTAGCCCCACTACACTTATGTGCTTATACCAGCAGGTCCTTGGTTAATTCACTATTTTTATTATAGAGGACTACTAGTCTACCCCAAAGGGCTGTTTAATCAGTTCTTTCAGCCTCATTCAGATGACAAATGCTTGCTTTTTCAACTAATTTCCAGAAATAATGCCCATCCATACAGGAGAAATTCAGCCTGACATGAATGTACTTTTTGGAAATCATATTGTTATTAGCCAGAGCTTGGTTTGCATCTGCAAATAGAGCCTTGCAGTGTCAGTTATATCACAGGCATTTTTACTTTTTTTTTTCAACTTCTCTTAAAATTTTGACATTTAGCTTTTCAGTAGGGCATATCCGGTACACTTAGATACAGGTTGGAGGGGAGTTGCTTCTTCAGTTTTCTCTAACAAGTTTGTTTTCCTCCATACATTTTTTTAAATATGTGTCTGTCAGAATTGTATAATCCCCAGAGTGTCTATTCTTTGGACATGTTTCTATTCAGAGCATTACAGATGCTCATCAGGGAAAACAGTTGTAGCAAGAGAGGAGGCAGCTAGAAAATTAACAAGCTCTTGCAAGGTAGAAAGTAATCTGCATGAGTACAGAACCCAGATAACGGGAAAAGTATTCATAATATTAATCTATTGGATATATGAACTTCCAGGTATTACTTACCTATACATCTTTGAAAGGTAATTCTAATAACACTGTAGTTTTGACTGGCTTACAAGTCACTAGATGTGCTGAAAAAGGACATCAAAGTACCAAAGCAGCCACAACAACCAAATATACATATAGGTCAGCAATGATCTATTAGATCCATTTTCATCTTGTGCTCAGGACCCTGAGGGCACCACCAAACTCTGCACCCTCTTCTCCCACAGTTGGGTTTTGGCTGATGGGACACAGGCACACGGTGATCAGTAGTGGATCAAGGGTTGGACTTGATGATCTCAGAGGTCCCTTCCAACCCAGCTGATTCTAAGCTTGGGAAACAAAGCTGTGAGAAGCTTTTCTGGGGGCTTCCCCCTCCAACCTGGGAGTCAAGTTTAGCTCAAGCCTCAGCCTTGGTCCTTTTTTGAGCTATATTGCAGGAATGTCCTGCCCATCCATGCACCTCGCTGATCCTGATTTTGTCTTCATGACAACTTCCTGGAATGGTGTCATGGGAGCTGCCCCCATCACTGTGGTGCCCCAGCTCAACATAAGCAGACCCTTTCATCTCCCCTTGCACTGGTGTCATAGCTCTCACCCCTTATTGGTAAGGATATTGCCTTGCAATTGCACTCAGCTCCTTGCTGCTTCTTGACATGAATCAAAAGAAGCATGATCATCAGGCCAAGGGATGTGATAGTTCCTCTCTCATGAAACCTCACCTGCAGTACTGTGTCCTGTTCTGGAGCCTCCAACACAGGAAAGACATGGAGCTCTTGGATGGAATCCATAAGAAGGCCCTGAGGATGGTCAGAGGGCTGGAGCACCTTTCCTATAAAGACAATCTGAGAGAGTTGGGGCTGTTTAGCCTGGGGAAGAGAAGGCTCCAGGGAGACTTTATAACAGCCTCCCAATACATGAAGGGCACCTACAGGAAGGCTGGGGAGGGACTTTTTACAAGGCCAGGTAGTGATATAACAAGGTATAATGTCTTTAAACTGGAAGTGAGTAGATTTAGTTTAGACATTAGGAAGAAATTTTTTGGTGTGAGGGTGATGAGACACTGGAATAGGTTGCCCAGGGATCTTGTAGCTGTTCCCTCCCTGGAAGTGTTCAAGGCCAGGCTGGATGGATCTTGGAGCAACCTGCTCTGGTGGGAGGTGTCTCTACCCATGCAGGGGGGTTGGAACTAGATGACCTTTAAGATTCCTTTTTATTCTATGATTTGGTGATATCTCTTCATTCATCTGCTAAATATCACATTGCAATGTAAAACCAGAACCTAGCATCTCAAACAAGCCAACTGATGTGTCTTTGAGATGTAAGCGGAGTGGGACATGATGAGAAGATGTGACATCCTGGTCAGGAGTTTTTCTAACAATAAGCACCTTCTCCAGTCATTTGGTATTTCTCTCATGGTAGGACAGCAAGCACTTTGTAGGGACATGGAAAATAAGAGACGGAAAAATAACTGGTGCTTTTTAACTGATGTCTTAATATTCCTGCATACTTTTGCTTTCTTGTAATATGTTTGCCAAACACAATACATAAGTACTTGTAACAGAGATGTGGGCTTAAACTGAGGTATTTGACATTGTATTTCATCACAATGAGACTCTACATGCAGAGATGATTTCCTTCCCTGTGTAACAGATAGAAACAACTGGAAAAAAAAAAAAACAACTATTGCCACAAATTATAAACTTTTGTATGAAGGCTCCTGTCAGTACATTTCATGTGCCATGTTGTTATACTCAAGATCTGAGCATTTTTGAGGGGCTCTGACTAGAAAATAGGGACAGGGAATCTCAGATCCTGAGTGAGAGTGGGTGGAAAAAGGGAGAGGAGAACAGGATGGGCCTGTGGAAGGGAGAAGACAGGTAGGAGCAAAAGGAGAGCATCTGAGGTGAAAAAATAGCTAATCAAAGGTAACAAGGGTAAGATAAAGGTGTAGATGGATAGAAATCACAGTACTCCATAGCTCAGCAACCTAAACTACCTTTACTTCCTTCTAGCCCCATCCTCTGCCCCCCATCAGTGCATCATTCAGGTTATTCACACTTCACATGGTGCCATTTTGCAAAAGTGGCTTTCTTCTGTGCTACCAACACATGGATTCCCAAGCCTCTGTGGACTCAAGAAACCAGACAGGTTGGCACAGAGGAGGTGTCCACAGGCACTCCTCTTCACAAGCAAAGTTAGTGCTTTCCTGTAGGAAAACCATCTCTTTGGAGTACTTCGATGCTGAGATAACATTGTACTATCTGCAAACAAATTATCTGTATTGATCTGTCCAGTTAGGTGTGCCTGCCAATATGTCATTAACTCCCTGTTACAGCTGGAGGAACCAAAGACACCCTATGTAACTGGTAACATGATTTAAATGCATCCTTCATAGGTATTTCATTTCGCTAAGAACCCTGTGGAATTAGATAGTCCTTTTACTCTCTTCTTGGGAGAGTCCATTTCACATTCAACCATGTAGTAAACTTGCTATAGCTATTCCAGGAGATAACAAAGCATGCATTTGGAGCTGAAAAGGGTGCTGTATGTGTTACTCACAGCCACCATTTCAGTTTTTTTATACAAGTAGGGTAGACAACTAACAGCCTGAAAGCATTTGATATGAACAAATAAAGCAATTAGCAATTTTCTGGTTTCTGCAAATGATGCACTTTGTAACCAATTTTGGATTAAAGCTGAGCTGAAAAATCTTAATGGAGGAACATGGTCTCCCCTGTTTAGCATATTTCCTTGAAAAGCCTCATCTCTCTTCTTCTTTGTCTTCTGCCTAAATCTTGAAAAATAATTGTAATACACTGTGTTCCCTAACATAGTTTCTTTTTTTGTCACAGGCTAACAGCATTCTTTTTTTCTTTTCTTATTTAAAGGGAATTTGAAAAACATTCCAAACAGTTCCCGAGGTTTCGCATTCAGTGTTGGTTTAGAAGACAGTAACCTTCAAAATTAATTTCTATCCAACAGAGTAAAAACTTTTTCAGAGAGTTGGGTATGGGCATAGTTTCAAAAGCTGCTTTTCTCTGTCCTCTCAGAAACTCTTACAATTGCAGAATGACCTCTTTTGAAGTTCTTTTGTATGCCAGGTTTAACATATCTCTGAATGTTTCTTTTCAGCTGGCTACAAAGCTCTTGAACTTGATTCATCATCTGTATTTTCCCTTTGATGTCATTCCTCCATAATATTGGTATTTACAAGGCCTTTTATGTTTTATCCACTGCTTCTACCTGGGCAATTTTGTTCTCTTGAGCCTGGAAAGAGAGAAGGAGGCACTATTTCCTAAGTCTTTCAGTCACTTCTGAGCTTGCACCAAATAGTTACATCCTCAACCTTCAGAGGTCTCAGAGGAGGGAAGGACTGTCAAGCATTCCTGGTGCTGAGTGTGACAGGATATGGTACAGAAAGCACCACAAAATTAGAAGAAACACATAGAAATCTTAGACCAGCGTGCAGTTCAGCAGTGGAATTCCTTGCCCCAGGAAATTGTGCATGATGATAGTTTAAAGGGGACATTTGACAAGTTAATATAAGAGAAATAAAATTGCAGGTTTTTAACTACAAAGAATGCTCTAAGCTGCAGACTGTTAGAAATGGAAGAATATTGTAGAAAAATGTTAATCCATATTTGTTCCAATAATTGTGCTCCCCCATAGAAAGTTATTTCTGGCTGTTGTTGGAGACTGGGTACTGGTGGAGATGGACCTTTGGTCTGACACAGGAGAGGTGCTCTTACACTCCTGAGCAAGTCACCATCTTAAACAGAGTGGGAAGGTGGGATGGCTCTTCTTGGTTTGGGTTCTTTTCTGGAGTGGAAGGTCAGAGGCCAAAAGGGGTTATAAAGAATGAGAGACAGAAGTTCTTCTGTAACGTTTTTTTCTTATCAAAACTTCAAATGACGAATGTGCTTGGCTTCTTAAAACCCAGCATGTTTTCCCATTTCATCTTGTCTTTTTTCCTCAGTAATCGAAACTCACCTAACTACCTAAAGAGTCCTGGATTCCTTTAAGCTAACTTCAAGAACCTAGCTTAAGAATCTATATTTGAATCAAGGTCACTGTAGGGCCCCTTTGCAGTCAAGGAAGAATGCTAGGCACCTCCAGGGGGTGATTCATGTCATAGGTGGGCTCCATCTCCCCAAGGAAGCTTAATTAACTATGTAAGCAGTCTAACATGACCTTCTTTCTAATTTAAGCACATGAGATAAGTGTCTAACTTGTCAAGGCCTCACGTTAGATAGGAACAGAACTTACTAGCCTTGTGCCTTGCATCCTTTTAGAGGTTTATTTTGCGCCTGTGTTGTAAAGTCATCAACTCTTTCAAACTTCTAATCCACAGAAACCATGTCACAGCTGTTGTGACATGAATATAAAATCAAAACTTACAATAACCAAAAATAAATGACATCTGCTTGGGATCCTCCATTTCCAGACAGTTTTTGTACACAAAGAACATAAAACAGAATGAGTTTAATAGGCAGCACAGAGCATACGTGATACAACTTAAAAGCCACATTTTTGAACTAAACAACCAACAGGTCCTGCTATGATATGCGGCTAATCATTCTTTATTCTTCATTCTCCAAGTACAGGAAGAAGGACCCATAAGGATTTTATTTGCAATACTATTGTTGTATCTGTTTCTATTGAAATTCTTTTCTGATTTAGTGATTGAGCTAATTTTGTACACAATAAAATGTTGTCATGATAACTTAATTTCTACATTTTTCTAGGAAAGAAAAAGCAGATGCATAAATGAGGTTTCCTCTAAGCTATGTAATAGAGTGATATTCTTTAAAATGATCACATAACTGTTCTTACTTGTAGTACACAGAGAGTAACAATACAGCTACCATAGCTTTCCTTTTGGGAGCATGCAAGAATTTTCAATATTGTTTTTACCACAGGCAGCATAGAAACTGTTACGAATTTTACTTTTCTTCTGAAGAGTTTCATTAAGATGAGCAAGAGCAAGTTTGAATTCTCAGTTTTAGCAGTATTGACACAAAAAGTCTGAGGGGTAAATGCTGTTTGTCATGATTTTACCAATTCCATTTCCAATTTATGAAGGGATGGTTCATATATAATTTGTACAGTATTTTTGTAGGTGGTTTATCCCAAGGTATTTTTTAAAGTGAAAAAAGTCCCCCCCACAAAACCTTCTTTAATGTGTAATAGTGATTTTTCATCCCAGAAGCAACTTGTAATGAAATGAGGCACAGCCTCAGTTTAACACCAATACAAGATCAGAAGGACCTCAACCTTGACTGTTCATTATGTAAGTTGATCTATATCTGCACAGTAGGATAAAGAGATATCTGAACTAGGTACCTGTCCATGCTATAGGCAGTATAGTTTCCAGAGCCTGGGCTCAGGGTACTTGGGCACTTTATCAGTTTATTTGGAGACAGCTGAGGCATCTCTACTTGGTGGTTTGATAAATGCAACTTGTCAAAAGAAAAATCCTTTCCTAGAAAGCTGTAAAGAACAGGAGTAGTTTCAGTTGCCCCAGTGCTGTCTGTGGACTTATCAACAACCAGTTCTTAGTCACATACTGAGCATAAAACTGGGATAGAAAGAGTGAACAATCTTTTTATCCATTAAATCACAAAGGGAGCTTAGGGAGCAAGCAATGTTTGGCCCTTTGTGATGTGTGTATGGCCAGGACAATGATATCTGGAACAATAATTGGAAGTGACTGGAACCATGGTGTTCTGTCTCCTGCTGAAGAGAGCAGCTCTGTCATTTTCCAGTTTTTCCAGTGTTTCTCAGTAATTTGGTATCCTCCAAAGGTCTTCTATTCCAGCACTGACTTAGTTTTACCCAGCTTTATTTGGAAGTCCTGACAACAGCTCAGCCATGGCCTGGGAGTAATGCCAGCTCCTCTTAGCATGCCCTGGAATTGTGTGTGAACACCAAGAGAAACACATGTTCTTGTACAGCTCCTGGAAGGAAGACACACCAGCAAAGCCTAATCATAAATCACAAAAATAGATCTGCAAAGGACCTCAGGATGCCACTTGGTTTATCACTTTGGCCAAGGAAGAATCAACTATATATACCTCAGTGGAAACAAATGGTGGTACAACCCACTGGGTTGTGATGGCTGCAAGCACACAGGCTGCCTTCCTACAGTCTGGAAACTTTCTTTGAAACCTCTTACAGTTATGAATGCAGATGGAAACCCTCTGATTATTGCAGTGTGCTGAAGTGAGCACCAATGAGCTGCTGCCTCTGAGTTTTCCTTAACACATTTCTTTTATAATGCCATGCAAATGTGCATTCAGGGCAGTGAGAAGAAACTGGCAATTTTATTAAGTCACTTTTATCTTTTAGAGTGAGGAAAATTGGGGGTTTAATGGAACCTGATAAGGGTGTTGAAAACTCTTCCAGACCCTGGCTACTCTGAAGCTCCTGTCTCACCCACTTTCTTCTCTTCTTTAGAAATCTAAATTTAGAAATTTAGAAATGCTCAATTGCAATTACGGAGTGAACTTCTGTTGGAAAGTAACCAGTCTTGGCTAGAGTAATAGAAAGTGAAAGGGTTTTTCCTGTCCATTTGTGTAAGAAGTTACTGCCCCTTTAATACTCAGTGAGTAAGAAACTTTCCACAAAACATTTAAACAAACCCTGCATACATAGTTGATCTGTGGTGTCAATAGTAATTATATGGATGATTCTCCTGCTTCTTCTTGGAAAAAGATGCTTCTTCTACTGCAATGTGCCTCTTGCTGCAGATCTGGTTTTGCTGCTGAGGTGTGACTGTTGCATAAATTGTTGCACAAAGAGCAAGATAGTGCCTAACATCAGTGTCTGCTCTCTTGAGACAGCTTCTGAGCACACTCTCACTGCCTGACGCTGTATGTGACAGGGCTCAACACATCATTATTAGCTAATGATAATAAATGAAGATAATTAAAAGTTAGTTTGCTTAAGAAAGAGGTAAAAATGTTCTAATTTATACACTATCTGTGCTGCCAGCAACAATTTCAGATTTTGGGGAGGGAGGGGGAGGAAGAAGGGGGATGGATGTCCTTGGATTCAGAATCGAAAGTCCATTATCTTACCAGATTACTGTCTTGTTAACTGAAATGAAAGGTAAGAATTTAGCTAAATATCATTTCCCTCATTTTTTCTTATGATATTTTTTCCTTTTCTCAAAAATAGATGATTTACTTTTAACAATTAAATATTTTTAAAGACAACTACATCTATTTAATTTGCATGTCAGTTAAAAGAAAAATAGCTTTTCTTCAGCTTGTATCTCCATGAATTTTCTCTTTTTTAAAAAACAAAATAGAATTTCTTCTTCTGCATCTTTCTTCCTGGAAATGTTAGTGCAATGAATAACTAAAATCTCCCAAAGAACATAAAATTGCAAATAGGAAAAAAGAACTTGTTACGAGGAATGTCTTTCAAGGAAATTTATTTCTTTGAGATTACAAACACAGAACTGTTCATCAGGATATTAAAACTCCGATGCTCATGTGCCTTCGGGCCTGTCACTATTTATAAAAATAATGAAGTCTTACATAGGCCATGGCTATACCCTCCTGATTTCATTTGCAGTCATAGCACTATAGGTACTGGAGGTACCTTTAGTACTTGAACTGTGAGCATTTTGAGAAAAGTGCTATTATTTTATTTGGTCTGTTATTGTGCAGTGGCTACCACAGCCAGATATGGAACTGTGGCTTAGACTGAAAGAAAATACAGTGATACACATAACAAATTACAATGAGGAAACCACTCAGTTTACTTGAGACTGAAGACTCTCATCCCCTTCTGCACCAGCATCTGAGCAGTAGCATCATGATTATGGACACAGAGGTGGTCTTTGGTAGCTTCACCACATTTGAAGCTCAGCAAATGATGAAATAATGAGTGTGGTTTGTCTTTTCTTTCCAGGCAGGTTTGTCTTGTAAGTGAGGCACCACAGAATGCCTCAGGAGATCTTGGTTTAGTTTCTAATCTCTTCTACAGATTTTTTGTAATTCTTGAGAGAAATCATTCACACAGCCTTTGTTTCAGCACTCAGCTTTCAAAAAGCAGATATTGGCATTTTCTTCTTCCACTCTAAACATTTTTAAACCCTCGTATTATGAGTGATTCTAAACAGGCAGATTAGTTTTGTTTGCCCAGAGTATAACCCAATGGGAGTCCAGTACCAGTGAGGGTGTTGGGCTGCATGGTAGTATAAAATATGGAAATGTTAGTAATTATTCATCGAGCAATTATGTAATTCAAGTTTAGATCTATACTCAGTGCTTTACAAATAGATGAAAGTGAGACATATTTCTAACCAAATATGATCTTAGAAAATTATGTCATACAGTATCTAGACTGATGTGACTCATACTAAAAAATTTTACTCACAGTTTGTTTACCAGAAATGCATTTGTTCAACAGTCAGAATTCTTCATTGATTTGGCTGATGGCTGAAAAATAAAAATAATAAGAAGAAAGGAAATATAAATCTGCTTAATTTCAAACAATGTCGTGGGTTTTTTAAATTGTTTTGTTTTGTTTTCAAAATTATCTTAAAGTTGCAAATATTTAATTTTTTTAAAGTTATTAAAGAATGAAAGATAACACTTCTATTCCGGACAGCCAAAATATTCAGAAATGCTAGAGTATATCTTCTACAGTCTGTCTTACTGAAAAAAAAATATTGAGTTTGGCCCACTGAAAATATAAGGTAGCAGACACTCAACTGGTCTGGCTTAAAACAGGCAATTAGCAGTGAAGTTGGCATATGTTGTTGGTTGGACTATTTAGCTGACTGGATGTTCTTGGATTTTGTTATAAGCCATGCTACTGAGAAGCTGTCTCTACAGATTTCCAGAGCTTTATTGTCATGAACAGAAGAGCAGATGTCAAGAACAAAGTCAGCTTTCTCAAATAAACAGCAGTGTGTCTCAAAATGTATGAGGAGCTGGGTTGTTGTCCACATTTACAGTTCAGTGGGGTTATTTTCAACATTTTTTAATATCAAGAATGAATTGCATTCTCTTTTAGTATAGTGTCATGTTCCTTATAAAAGACAACATAATAATAACATGATATTGCAGTTTATTTTCCTATTCCTGTATTATTTGTATTTCTCTTTTTGAGTCACTAATCTGACAAAGCCTAGTGTATCAAGTGATACTGCCATTCAATTGGAATTGAAAGGCTCAGTTCACTTTGACTAAATAACAATATCCTATTGCCAAACATAGCCCCATACATTTTCATGGAGTCACACTGATCGTAAGGGCAGAAGACATTACTGAATGCTGGTGAGCAAAAGTACCAAAGGGATATGTAGGAGAAGACAGCATGGCCAGAGAATGATTCTCTGATTACACCTTTTTGGTGTATCATTTCCTGAGCAAGTGCAAAGTCTTTATTGTAGTCATCTCCTCCTTTGTGGTCTGACAATGATACACCAAAGATACTCTCTCAGCATAAATCATTGAGTTTCTTCCAGAGGCTGATGTACCGTTCACATACATCTTACATAAAGGTAAGAGGATGAAGTCAATCATTATTTTGTCTGAGTAAACGAAAGAAAGGTTCAGTTCATTTAGACTGAAGCATCATCAGTTGACCCTAACACTTTCCTTAAAGTCTTACATGGAAGAATGAAAATGGAAAGTTGATCTAAATACTGCGTGCTCACCTTGAGGTCCCAAGAAAAGCTGTGTCTCTCCCTTCTCTGTTCATTGGCTGCTGCCAAGGTTTATGTTTGCCTGCCAATGCAGAGACCATTTGTTCATCCAGACTGCAGCAAGCTGACATTCTGGCAAAACGGTTTTCTGTCTTGTGAAGGAAAGAATTAGACAGCATAGCATCTTTTTTCAATAGGTAGTCGAGGTAAAATACAAATTAGAATTTATCACAAAAAATGTGTACTATTCTTCAGAGGAAGAAAGGCCCAGAACCAGCCATAGCTGTTTCTTTAACTCCTGTCTCAGATAAAAATTTAATCTACTGCAAGAACAAAAAAACAGATCAGAAACAAGATTTACCTATGGATGAAGTACATGGTGTAAGTTCCTCCTAGAGCTAAACCACCACACTCACTGAACTATGAATATGACTTACCAAAAATAAGGTATCAAAATGTGTTTTGTGTATCCTGTGGGTCTCCCTGTTCATTCTATATTACTAATTGTATCTCAACAAACCCAAACAATATTTCAGTAGGTGCTGAACTGTAATAGCTTTATATATATGTATATATATATATGTAAATATATATATATCTACTACAAAATGGAAGGAAATTAACCTTAAAAATACATACCACAATAAACAATAGAAGCTTTCCTCTGACTGATGTTGTTGAAAATGGAGTCAGGAGACTTATCTTGAGGAGAAAATAAGAACACCATTTAGGTGAGACAGAGAAGGGGAAAATCCTGTTATTGATGCAATTTAATAGAGCAACCTCAAAATGAAAAGATCTATCATCATTTATACTGCAAATAACACTGAAAATACGGATTTCAGTTTATGAATACAGTGAGTCAGTAGGAGAATGGAGTATCCTGCTGCTAGAATAACACTCATCAGGAAATTGAAGACATTTGGAATGTCGTTTGGCTTCATGATCCATGCATTGTCATGCCATGTTCCTTAAATATAGCCAGACTTAATTCTAAGCTGCAATGCTTCATGTGCTACCTGCACTGACTTTATGTAAGTAGCACATTATGTTCACTTTAATCTGTAGGTTTTACTTTGTGCATCAGTGTGAACAATTTCAAAGAACTTTTAGCATAAGTAATAATTTAGTTTTCCAGTGTTTTACACTGTGGTACAATGACATCTAATGTATAAGGCAGCCTATCATGCAATGTGAAATATGCACATTGAAAGCCACTACTCATGAGCTGAGTTGACAGCAACAGGAGTATTATCTATGGAACACAAGCCTGGTGCTCCTGCTCTCCATAGCCAGTGTGTGATAGATGTGAATGAGAGGAAACCCCCCTTCCATCACTGCAAATGATCCGTGCATAGTGATTTGATACATTAGGACCAGCATTTCTCATCTTCCTGTATTTCAACTGAGGCCATGAAAAAAAGCTGGAGCCCAGAATTTCTTAAAATCGGACTCTTAAATCCCTGCACCTGTCGAAAACAGTATTGTCATGGATTTTAGTGGAAGGAGTGCAGTCCTTTGGATTTGAAATTAGAAAGTCCTTTCTCAAGGCACTGGCTGAGAGCAATGTACATATGTTGCATTATAGCACTTGGACACATGAATCTTGACACATTAAGAAAAAAAAAATCTGGATTCTTGACCCCTCCCCTCTTAGGTGATTGCTAACAACTCATCATGCATAAAGCAGCTTAATTGATAACATTCTATCAACCTATTTAAGAAAAAAAAACCTGTGGAACCTCTTTATTTGTCAAAGAAGCAGAGGGAATATACAGAGATGGAGAAAAATCAAGGGACCTTTTTCTAATCTACTTCATGTTAATAAATGTCACAAGTTGAAAACTCATTGAAACGAGAGAAATAAACAGATAGTAAAAATGAGCGAAGGAGGATCATAGATGAGAGACAGTTAGCTAGCTAGTTGGGGTTCTTTGTATACCTGAATACTCCTGTCTGAAATTCACCCATGACTTGGATGGCTTCAGATAGTTTCACTGCCTGGCCATGTCACAGTCAATGCCACCATAATGACTGATCTTTTGGAAGTGAGAAATGACCTGAGTTTATGCCAGCTTTATGCATCTACAACTTCCTTCCTTGAAAGTTAAGCTAGAGCCTATGGAGAGCCACAAATCAACAACTGCTGCTGTATTTCCTTAACAGCTATTTCTGCTGCGGTAGCCTAACAAGTGTACATAGGCTTCCAAAAGAATTAGTACCTACTGAGCAGCAAATATAAGTTGATTTGAAGTGCTGGTCAGAAAACTAAGCAGAAAGCTAAGACAGTTAGGTCTTATTTCTGTAACACGATGTTTCATTATGATCAGGGGACCCTTTTTTTTGCAGCTGCACAGCCACACAGACTTTTGCAACTTCAGCTCCAGGGACTGAAAATACTATGTGGCCTTTGTTGCTTTTCAGAAAAGGTTAACTGTGGCTGCAGTAATGGGAAAATGCCTCACATTCTCCCAGAAAGAAGCTTGGGAGCAGTGTTTATCCCGTAGGGGACTTGCCCATTTTGCCTTTATCAATGGCCTGTGTCAATTTGTTCTGCTGATTGTTAGGGAGTTTTGGTGGTTTTATTGGTCTTGTACTGTATCCATGAGCATACTGAAGAAAATATGCTGTATTCTGGGTCCTCAGGGATTTGTATGGCACCAGCACCATGTTTGTAGACATGTATTGATATGTTTATGGTTCTGGTTCAGATGTTCCTTTGGAGTATTAAGGACCACAGCCAGTAAGGTCCTCATTTTGGGTTAGATAAACTTGGAGAGCTTTCATTATAGAATCTTCTTCTTGAATTAATTTAGTCATCTAAATTGCATGGGTGTCAGACAAGGTGGTACTGTCTAGGCAAGGGGAGCTTTCTCTGCAGACTGGCAGAGTGAGAGTGTTGGGGATGTTCAGCCTGCAGAAGAGAAGTCTCTGAGTAGACCATATAGCAGCCTTCCAGTGCCTGAAGGAAGCATACAGAAAGATGGGGAGGGACTTTTTACAAGAGCATGTAGTGGTAGGGCAAGGGATAATAGTTTTAAGATGGAAGAGGGGAGAATTAGGTTAGACATCAGAAGGAAATTCTTCACTGGGAGGGTGGTGAGATGCTGGAACAGCCTGCCCAGGCAAGTTGTAGATGCCTCATCCCTGGAAGTGTTAAAGGCCAGGTTGGATGGGGCTTTGAGCAACCTGTCTTGTGGGAGGTGTCTCTGACCATGGCAGGGGGTTTGGAAATAAATTATCTTTAAGGACCCTTCAAACCCAAACTATTCTATGATTTTATGAAGTTTTGGCGCAAAACTTGTATGTTTTTTTCAGATTCTGTAGTTGAATGCTCTATTCTTCCATTCTTCCTCACTTAGAGGCACAGAGCTAGTAAAAATGCACCTGCTAGAAGGCAGACAGAATAAACTCTCATAGTAACTGAAAACATTAGGGAGATTTAGGTGCATATATACATAAAAAACAGAGGAAGTTACTATCTTTAATAAACATTTCTTACAGTATTTGCAATTCAAATGTTATACTGGAGTGTGAGTGCTAGAGAGAAACCTAGAATGAAAATGACTGGAAAGTAACTATTTTTATTGCAAACAGAAAGAAATGTACAAGGTAATCAAACAGCATACACAATGAAAAGCAAATTAAATTTCTGAAGCTCTTCCTTTTTTCAGTGGCTCCCATGTGGCATTTGCAACACACAGAGGCAAAATTGTTTGTATTAGAGCAGCAGACCAAATCCATACACCCTCCCCATTCTCCTTATGTCATTCTAACAGCATAGGTGATGATAAGTTCATTTATCAGCTGCTTTCTCAGCCAGCCTTTCTCAGCAAAGGGATATCATCTTTCTTCAGCTGCATCTAGTGCAGAGTGTGAGTTAGAGGAAGGAGGAGGGTTGGTCATGGACAGAATATAATTTACTGCTTGAGTTGGACAAGGGGCAAAATCAGGTGCAGCCAGATGGATGTGAAAGAGCATCACCTCTGGGCTGCTTTGAAATGTCTGGGGGTAGCTGAAATATGGTGTAGGTGAGAAGAAAAGAGATGGAGTTCACCTCTCATGTTAAGACGTAATTGTTTTCCTTTACAATATATAAGATACTCTGACATTTTAATCATAATATCCAGCTGCACGTGTTATAGGTTAGAAATATTGCCAGAAAACAGGACTTTATACCTAAGTGATATATTTATACAAATCTATGACCTCAGGCAGATTGCCTAGAAACCACTGTAGCTAATGGCTAGTATTTCTCACAATTCTTCAGCATTTGTAAGTATTTTTGACTTTGTAAAATCAAGGAACTTGGCAGTGATTCATGTAATCTGAGTTCCCCTTGCTTCTCCCATCATTTCCCTGGGTGATCCTGAACAAGTTGCTTCATTCATTTTAATTGGATGTTGTCATGAGAAAAGGATTGTAGGGCAGGGCTGCAAGTCTGCAGTCTTTCAATCCTTATTCAGGCAAATTTCTATTAATTCTACTGTGACTTTTCTGTGTGTCAAGACTGCAAGATTTGCCACAGCTGCATATATTTGAAAGGCTGTAGCAGTTGGATATAGTTTCTGGTGATGTGAAGGTTCATTAAAGTCCTCTATTAATGATTATCTTCTTGTTTGCCACTTGAACAAACTTGAAAAAGCCCTTCCTCAGCCTTTACCGACAGATTCCAATCACAGCAGGCACTGTCAAGTTAGCAGCTCTGCCTAGTCCATGCAAACTCTGGGCAAGCCTTGGCCATGAAGGAAAAAGCACAAAATAATGTGTGATTTTTTTTTCCTACCCTTGTTCATCAAAAATAAGCAGATAGTTGCAGTTTTCCAGAAAATCTTATGTTCTTGTGCCCATCTCTAGCAGCCGTGAACAGACCAAGAAAAGTGGCCAGGCTGGCTCCAATTGTAGGAGAAATCCAGCCAACAGTGATTCTTCAGCAAAGGAGATTAGAGGCAGTTTAAGTAATGCCAACAAGATTCTAAGAATATTGCAAATAAATTAGATATGAATTAGAATGTGAATCTTCTGATTTCCATGGCTTTGTAGAACAAATATTGCTATTATCATTAAAGCAGTGACAGTCACTAATTAAACAATATCCATTTAAATGCATACAGGAATACTATAAAAATATAAGAAGTCAGAAAAAAATATCTGAACTGTTTAAAATAAGTACAGAAATTGTGACAAATACTATCATTATTATGTTCCATCTGGATTCTTTGCAGTTCCTCTTACGTTAATTTCTGATCCTCAGGAGCTGGGACAAACTCCAGGCATGTGAGGGAAGAGGAGGATACATTTGGGAACATTTACCTTCAAAACTGAGAAAGAGCTCTGAAAATATTTGTGACTTATTTTATTTGCTCATTTGTGTATTTTCCTCCAAGTGTTTTTTTCCCCAATTAGAGTGTCCAGAACTCCAATGGGCCCAACCAGTCACACTGGTAGCATTCCCTGGCTGCCTTGGAAGGGCTTTAGTATAAGAATCAACACAGCAGGATTCAGAAACTTGACAGGTAGATGCCACCATTCATTTTGGGTAAGAAGATCTCTGAGGTCCCTTCCAACCCAGCCAATTCTATGATTCTGAGATTCTATGGTCATTGTCACCATGGTTGGCATTGAAGACCTCCAGCCCTTTAATTCTGCACATAATTTACACAGGAGCCCTCAGGTCCTTAAGGTCCTTACAGTGAACTGGTTTCTCTTTCATCCCTTACAGTTTCCTATGCATTCTTTGTTGAGCTCCATCTCTTCCTCCTGCTTTGATTCTCCCTATATTTCTACATTTCACCCCTTTTCTTCTGCAATGCCTTCTTACCCACACCTCACTCTGAAACTCCTTATCTTTCTAACCTCTGTTCTCCACTAGCCTCAAAGACTATTTCTGTCCTTCCTTGGAACATCTCCCCTACCACATACTACCCTGAAGACAAGATTTCTCTCCATTGCTCTCCTGCTCTCCCTGTTTATGCACAGTGAGCAGCTCAGCCCAGTGGACATCACTTGGTGAGTTAGGCAACCTGAGTAGGACTCAGTACTGACCACTGGGCTTTCTGGCAAGATATGGTTTATTCTCTGCAAAGGCAAAAGAAATATGTCTGCCAAGATAAATTAAAATCTTTAAAAAAAGCAGCATGCAAAACAGCCTTCTATTTTTATGAAAATTATGGAAATACAAACTTAGTATTATTGCATCAAATGGCTAGTAATCACTACTTACAGACAGTGATATTGTTTAATGTATTTCATCCTGCAAAAAAAATTTACTGGTCACTGGTCATAGAACACCATAGATATGCAGCCATCATTTAGCAAAGAACATCAAAACCATCATTAGGCTTATGTTGAACAGAAAGGGACCTTTGTTTTAGAGATCTCACTTATAATCTGTTCATGTAATAAGACACAGACAGCTGTAATTATGTAGCTCTGACCAAAGTGGATGAGTTTCAACCTATGCTTCCAGAAAGAGCGGGAATTCTTAATGTACTAGGGTCACCCCTACTTGTCTTCTCTGAATTTGATTGCAAGCTCATTAGTCAAAACAGTTTCTTCTATTTTCTGTCCATGAAATGTGATATCTTCAAGAAGGTGTGCAACTCCACCCAAAATTACTTTTTTCCTCAAAACAGTAGCCCAAGAATGCATAGTTAAGGATCTGAAAGACAAAGTAACCTATTTCTGCTTCTTTCGCTAACAAAAAGGTGTCTGGTATAAATAAGCAAGAAGCTAAGAAGCAGCATGAAGCAAGTGAATTTGAATTGAAGTTGCACTTCAAAGTGCAGATAACATTTTCTAATACATCTGTGACCCATATCCTCAAGGATACATAGTTGTTTTACTCTGATGCTTAAAGAATTTTAAGGATATGGGGACAGATGATTTAGAAGGACACATAAATACCTGTCCTCCAAACTGCTGTGGTTGATATGTCTATTTTTGCAAAGGCTTGAAAAGGAGAAAATACTGAAGGGAGTATAATACAGTGCATAGCAGAGAAATGAAAACACTGTATGAGCTCATGCAAATTTAGAAATCATCTGGAGCCTGGTGAAAATAGTGGTAGTTTGGTACACTAGATCTTCACACATCTTTTTGTAAATGGTTGCAATAAGTTAAGTGCAGAAGGGAGAATAGCACAGTACAGTGAGGGAGAAGTATGCCATCATAGGGAAGGTTTTCTTTTTCCACTCTATCAGTAAGAAATCCTAAGCAGCAGGATGAAATACTCCTCTGGATGCAATCAGTTATTAGTATACAGGGGATTCTGATTATGATCCCATGCATAGTAAAGGCGTATTTATTATATGCAAATCCTAGCCCAAGGATGGCAATCTAAAACCTGTGAGCATAGGATATTGTGCGAGAGAAACTAATTTATATGGTGGTTTTGCAGCTTATGTTATCTGTGTGTCTGCTGTGCACCAACAGATTCCATAGAGATTGATTATAAAGAAAAACATAAGCAACTCTACAAAGTATGGTTTAGTCTCTGGGTTCAGCTCACATTAAAAAACCCTTTTATTCAGCTTTTGTGATTCATTACCATGCAGTAGAAAACTCCCTTTGCTGGCATGAATCAGTGTTGCACTGCATGTTTATCAAAGAAACGCTTTTTTTTTTTTTTTTTTTTGTGCATTCTAATTTCAGGGAATGCCTCCTCTAAAGTGATAGGATATAAATGACAGACATCTTTATTATTGTATAAAAAGTAGAGAGATCCAACATCTTGGCCTCCTCTGTTGAGCAGTATGTTTTGAAACTTTGAATGTTTTAGGTTCTCTCTGTAATAAGAAGGATTGGTATGATGTGCCTACAAAGAGATTACATGAATGAATTACACAGGAGATTAGGGGAAAATCTAATTTGTGCATCCATCAAAATAAAACCATTTCTGACTCAAAGAAAAGCAGTCTTCCATTTTGCCCTCATTGGACCAGATCCTTAAATGTCCTGCAGCTGTAAGAGGACTGAAAGACCAGTGAACCAAAAGCTACCCTATATTTGCAGCCAAAATCTATACAATCTATCCTGCAAAGATCACTTACACCAGCTAAGAAATACAAACTTGGGTCAGTCCCATGTGTCCCTCAACTGTACCACCCTCCAGACCCCAGAAAGTGAGCACACAGTGAGGGGGTTAGCTGTAGAAGAGCTCCTGCTGGTTTATAGTGAGAAAAATACAACAATACAAATTCCTTCTCATTAGGACAATCTTAAAATACCCTAAAAACAATATGTCCCACAGCACATCTGGGAGACCAGATATTTTTGTGTTTATGTTATGGATAGCTAAAATAAAATGTTTTCCACTTGTCAAGTGTACCCATGGAATCAGAAGCCTGGGAGGATCAAAACAAAACAAAACAAAACAATTCCCAAAAATCTTGGGTTGCAATGACAAAAAAACCCACCCTATTTGCTCTCCTCTCTGCTTTGGCTTAGTATCTCCCAGTAAAATATTGTCATCACACATCTGTGTTGCTCTTTCCATGTCCAAGGATCTCAGCCTCCATTAAAAATTGTGAAAGATACAGTTCAGCAAAAACAATCCACCCCTTAAGTACAGCTATGTTTGGAACAAAATGTAGCCACTGTTTAGCAATCCAGCTCTGGGTAATAATCACTGACAGAAAGTGAACACTGACAAAACGAAACTTGTGGAAAAACTATTAGCTGATATGCATTGTACAATAATTTAAACCATAAATTGTGGAGAATATAAAATTTGTCTCAGCATTTGCTCTTTTTTCTCTTCACACTCCCCTTTTGTTTTGCGTAACTTGACTTACATTGCGATTGTTTTAACATCACTTTTTTCTCTTATTAAGGATTCCACATCCAAATCCAAATACTGAATCTAGCTGCATCTCTTTTTTCATTACTGGAGGGCTTGGCTGGACACCATGGCCACAAAGACCTACTTAGATTTTGTAGAGCCAAGTCCTCTTTCTTTCTTTCCACTTCCTCACTCCTTTCTCCATCAACACAATGTTATACAGTCCCGTCCAACTCTTCTGGAACTGGTAACTTCTCTGCTGTGTGCAGAATTATTCAGAAGGGTGCATTGTCTTTGAAAAAATAGCACAGTTACAGAAAACTGTAAAAGTACCTTTGCTTTTAATGTCAGACAGGAATGCTGCTCTGGCTTTCCACCCTCTCCTTTACAAGCCCATTGTAACACAATTTAAAAGCACAAATCTATTAACTTTTGGGGAACAATGGAAATAGTACATTTTCTCCCAGGCAATCACTAGAAAATGAAAAGAGCAAAAAGTATCTGAAAGATAGAAGGGAGAAAGGCTGGGGATGGCCTCACTGAGCTATTAGGGGATAATCCCCCCATTGCGTAATATTGCTATGACTACTGTTAGCAGGTTTTAAATGTCAGATGTTATAACATAACCCACTGGCTACACAAAGAAGTAACCAATATATTTTATTTGCTTACACAAAAATACTTATCCTCCTGTCTTTCTCTTCTGGACAGCAGCTGGCTGGAGTGCCTGTGGGTGGGAGAGAGGTGCTGCAGTCTGGCTTGCTTAGCAATCAGATGGGGGAGAGAGGATCCTGAATTCACAGTAGGCTGTTCTGTGGGAGGAGGAGTGAATGTCCTTTCCTTCTTGATAGCAGGATTAATGCCAATCCCACATGTCTGCATGTGTTCTGAGGTGGATTTATTGATACTAGCCCTTACCACAAGCTACCATGGCAGAGGCATCTGGATTGTGTCGTGTTGTGATCCATTCTTCTTCCCTAGATGTGAGCTTGAAAGTGCACATGTATATTTGTGTGCATGTGCCTACGTGTGTGTAAATCTCACAGCTAGGTATCCTTGCACATTGTTTTACCTGTCTTACTTTCATTTTTGGTTTTTTTTTTTTTGAAAGCCCAGCTAATTAAAACAATAACAAAATATTTATGCTGTACCTAGTCCTTTACGAAGTCATGGCTCCAGCAATGTCTACAGAAGCATATGCCAGTGTTATTGGTTCTCTGCTTTTCCTCTCGCAAATGAAAAATACACATACATAGACACATACAGCATATACTGGACAGCAACAGTAAGGCCTGTCCCTGAGTCATTTCATTGACATTTTGTTCTGGAAACAAACTCTGGCAATCTTTTAGGACCATGTGGTAGCCAGGGCCATGTCCAAATCACCTGACTTTGGAACTTCCCTGTTTGCAGTCAGCACTTTGATTCTAATTCCCTACAGATGTCAGTACTTCTCATCTGGAAGGATCTAATGCCTCAGGTCTACCTTGTTAGCATGCAACAATTCCTCACAAACAAAATCCATGCAAGTTTCCTCAAGATAATATTTAAAGATGAGCTATGGGAGATGACTAAAACAATATTTGAAAACCCTTTTTTTTACAAATAGAGGAAACAGTCTGCATTTCATATCAAAATATTCCACTGTAAACTATTCAAATACTAAGAAAGGTGTAGCTTCAAAAATGAATCTGATACTGACATGTGCTGTGCTTCTGCACTCATAATGCATTATTGAGATTTCCTGACATGGCCCAGGAAAAAAGCTGTGTGTATGTTAACAGTTATACAGAGAGTGAAAGTGCATGGAATTCAACATGGAACAATACAGCCTTGGCAAAATACAATTTTTAGTGATGAAAATGTGAGAAATTTGGTGTCAGTCCCACAAAAGCTTACATATACTAATCTTATACATAACTCATGCATGCAAGATTTTACAGCATTTGGCATCTGACATGCCTGCTGTGGAGTTCTGTACTGTAAAGCCTAGGGTGTGATCTTGTCCTTAGTGAGGTCAGTGGGACTTTTTGTGTGGGCAGTTATTTAGGTAAGCTGGCAGAGCTGGCCCATAAGTGACTAAAATACTTAATCAGTTATTCAGATGCTGTGAACTTAAAAACAGCACTTTTCTCTTGCCAAAGTAACTTGGATGTACACTGTTTTTTTATAAACAAAAATGCTTCTAACAGTATTCATATTCAAGCTACATAGTACTCAGGCTTCATGTTGCTTAAATAGTGCTGGCATGTGAAAATAAACTTAGTGTTGTTTGTTACTCTGGTATTAAAACTACCACAGCTCATTTGGGTGAATAAAATACTGGACCAGTATTCCATCTTTTTCCCTAGTCACCCTCCCTCTGTTTATCATTCAGTCTTAACTAGAGTGTAGGATCTTCAGTGTAGGGTCTTGTTATGGCCATATGTTGTGCCCAGGCAGGTCTCTGTCAGAGCAGCAAAATGCTACTTCAGTACAGTAAGAAGAATTGGTAGCCAATATTTTTCCTGTATCAGTCACTGTGGTCTTTGCATGATCACTAGTTCCTGTCTGATAGGCAACAGGATTGTTGCAGATCAGTGAAGATGTGATGGAGAAAAAGTTCACAGATCTATCCTCCAAAGACCTGAGAGTAAATAATGTCTTATTCCTGCGTTTTCTGAACACCTGTGTTGGCTCTCAGGTTGACTGTATTAGTTGTCTGAATAAAAGTGAGGTGATCATTAACTTAAAATATGCATATTAGCACTTTTCACTGACTTCAGATGGAAAAAATGAATCTTTGAATAATGCCTCTATGCTATTTTTTCATTATTATATTATTTACAGTGGTATCATCCCAAGATCCAAATGAGATTCCCATTCAAGTCTTCTTTATCCCACTATTACACAAGCAGTCACTGCTGGTGTTCTAACAATCTCTGTATTTTTATATAGGGCTTTGAATTTGAAACCTTGAAGTAGTATAGGCTATATCAGGGACACTGCCATACGTGGCAGACCCGGTCCTGATAACAGTTACAGCACTGGTTTAGACAGAAGTGACAGATAAATCACTCCCATTCAGTGATCTCTGTACCAAGATATGTACTTGAAGTTTGCACAGTGATAGAAGTCTTAATTTTAAACAGCTTTTTATTATATGAGATGGGAGTGCTGGAGCAGGAAAACTTGTGGCTATTAAAAAAAAAAAAAAAATAGAAAGTCTCTACTAACTACCTAAAATGTAAGATTGGTTTTATGTTATACTTACTGCAGAAGAGCCATACAACATCAAGCAGATGATGATGAGGCTATTGGGACATAAGCATTTGGTTGCTGCATCTGGCATTAGCATGGGATGGCAGAATCACTGATCAGGATTTAATTTTTATTTCTTGCCCTAATTTGCATTTCCTCTTACTGTTTGTTGCATTTCAGCCCTGTGGGCTTGAGATCTGACCAAAAACCAATTCAAAGCTCAAACCAGTAAAAGTCCAGAATTTCTTTCTCTGCTCCAAAAAGAGTAAAACAAAAATAAAACCCCTCTCTCCTGGTCTTTCCTCTCACACATAGGCCTTCTGTAAAATGTCTGATTCTCAAGAAACAGGCATGTGTAATACAGAATCCTGTGTGTCAAATGTAAGGGAGATTTTGGCCATAGCTTTTCCATTTGTCACTCACAACAACTAAATGAACAGAGGGTGAAAGTGTGTCAATCTAATAGAAAGAGAAGCACAGAAAAATGAGTTGCTTGAAGCCCGAGTACCTCACAAGTATGGCTTTGAATCTTTGTGTCCATTTGGGAAGCATTGCCTTGATACTATCTGCTTAAAAGGAGGGAAAAATAGGGAATGGAACAGCTGATTGTTGTTGTCCTGTCAGGTTTTAGTGAAATGGAGGAATCAGCAATACTACAGAATTGGAAGGGAAAAAAACAACCCACAAACAGATGAACTGGTGGTCCACCATTGCTGTACTCTGTAATTACTTTATTAAAAACAACAGCAGCCTTCTTAGCCATAAGGAGTTTTATTTGGTGCCTGTAACAGAATTAGTCCCAGTGGGACAGCATAGCCTAGTTTTATGTGGCTGTGTAATGAGACATCCCAGTATGAGAAATTGGCACAAGCCGACAGGTGACCTTGATTTCTGTTTGAAATTTTTCAACTTACAGTTTAAACAATTGACTAAATTTGCTAAGGGGAAGAAAATCATAGTTTATATTTTTCCCTGATCTAAAAAGTACATCTTCAATTGCTCCTTTCCACGTGCAACGCCTGTGCTGAAAGTGCATTTCACCTTCTTGAATATTGAAAACATGTAGTTTCACACAAGACTTTGAATTAAAACATGCCAGGTAGACAGACTAGGGTTAAGAAATAATGCTTTACTTCCTCCAGATCATAATTATAGGGATGCACTTTAGAACATCCAGATTATGTTATCGAGCAGCCTAATTTAAGCATAGCTCTATCCCCAAACAGTAAATAATGCACATGTGGTGGGCATGAGTCATCACTCTTGCACCAGTGCCTGTGGAGCTCCCTGCTTTGCATGATTTACACATTAAAATGTAAATGCAAAATAGTTCTTGTTTGAATTTGAATTCCTATGAGAGAAAACATTTCTAGACATTGGTTTAGAGCAGTCTCCTTCTCTGAGGTCACGGCCACCTGTTGGTTTACAGAGCAGTGGTGCAAGGGAAGGGAGAGAAGAGGAAGTTTTAGCCATTTTTAGGAAAGTGAGCCCATAAATCAGCATACCTCTTCCTCTCTCAGACCTGCCTTAGTCTTTGTCTGAGAGGGGCAGGTTCTGCTGCTGCAGCACCAAACAGGTACTTGGGTGCGCTTTCGAATCGCCCCTCAGGACGGATTGCTCTGCTCTCGCATTGCTCTGCTTGTGCTGGAGTCTCCCTGCAAATAAATCAAGCTTCGACTGCTCTAAGATGTTCACTTCTCCAGGGCTCAAACTCCTGAGGAGAGGGCAGACCCCCCTTTTAGCCTCGGCTATTTTAATCTGTAGTGAGGGGTAGGACTCCCTCTCTGACGCCGTCACCCAGCAGAGGCAGGGGCTCGCCGGCAGCGGTATCGGGATGGTGTTTGCCTCACGCCGCTCCTAGGAGATGCTCTTGCCTCTGCCCTCACACATCCTCCTAGCACCATCCCTTACCGATAGCCCTGCCGCGTACCGGCACCCACGGATGCGGGTTGGCGCCTCTGCCCATACACACGGCCGCCGCCTCTGCCCCGGCCGGGACGGACGGACGGACAGGTATAGATCTGCCCGCTCTGTCCGGCCGGTCTCTCGGAACGCGTTTCCTCAGGTCACCCCAAGGGTCCCCAAGCAGGGAAACCGCACCCAAGGTACGGGAGGACGCGGCGCCCGAGCTATGATCCCCGCGATTAAAACGTAACACGGGGAGGATTGCTTCTTAACGGGATGCTGAGCCCTCCCAGAGTAATCTAAAATCACCGAATCGCTGTTTATTAGTGTAATGCTCTTAAATTTGAAAGTACACTTAATCCCCACCGCCCTCGATGCAAGCGTGTGTGTATGTGTGTGTGAGAGATTTCGTGTGTGTGTGTGTGAGATTTCAGGTGTGTGTGTGTGTGTGTAAGTGTGTGTGTGTGAGATACCAGGTGTGTGTGTGTGTGAGATTTCAGGTGTGTGTGAGTGTGTGTGTGTGAGATTTCAGGTGTGTGTGTGATTTTGGGGGTAAGGAGGGGAGCGCCGAGGCCGTCAGGAGCCGGGCAGGGACCTGCGTCTCGCTGCTGCCCGCCCGGGGGCGCCGGGCCGCCTGGGAGCCCCGAGCGGGGAAGCCACCGCCCTCCTATTCCCCTCCTGGCCCCCGTGAGAGGGGCCGAGCTCGGTAGGGACAGAGATCAACTTCGAGCGGGGACGGACGTGCCGAGCGGCACGGCACGCCGCCCCTTCCCCTTTGCACCTGAGCTGCTGATTCCTCCTCCCTCCCTCTCCTCCCCCTCAGCGCGCTCACTCCCTCAGGGGCTTGGCCCGGCTCCTCGGCGGAGCGGCCACTGTCTCCTCAGCGAGCCCCGCAGGAGGAGGAGGAGGAGGAAGAGAAGGAGGAGGGCGGCGGCATGGGGTGCACCCCGCGCACCTGCTAGGTTTCACTTCCATCGGTGATGCCGCGACAGCCGCTGCCTCGTCCCCTCACCCCCGGTGGACGCCGCCGGGCTTTTCATGCGGTGAGTGACCACCTCAGTGCGGCTCTGCCCTTCGCCGAGCCGAGACAGCGCTCCGCAGAGCAATATCCCGAGCTGAGCAGCCCGCTCCGTGCTCTCCACACCCCCCGGGGGCCCGCGGCGGAAAAGCAGCTCCTGGCGGGTGGGGAAGTTTGCAGGCGGGACAGAGGAAGCGGCGTGGGGAGACGGGGTGCTCCGGCTCTAGCCCTTCATCTGTTGTAGAGGGGACGGGCATGGCACCTGGAGAACCGGCCCCAGGTGGAGGGAGAGCAGCTGGTTGGAGCGGAGGCGGGGGGAAGAAAAGAGAAGGTGGAGAAGCAGGCGGGGACAGGAGGGGATGTGGGAGCCGCAGATCAGGGAGATGGGGAAGGAGGTGGCGGCTCCGGAGCACCGGTTCCTGCTCCCCTGGCTTATGGACTGAAGCTCTCATCTCTGTTCCTTGGGGTCGGCGGTGCCGCCTCCACGGCTCCGGGCACTGCTGCTGCCCCGGGCCCCGCCTCGGTGGCGAGTTTTCATTCGGGGTTTCGCCGTGCAAGTGTAGGGAAAAGTGGCTGTGCCCCGAGAGAGACTTAGCGCAAGGTTGGAGGGTGGTTCGGAGGGGAGGGGGGGGGAGTGGACGGGAGGGAGGGAGGGAGGACGGAGGTTTCGCGCTTTTCTCTGTTGCTGCCGGGCACCACCTCAGAGCAGCCCTTGCAGCCGCCGTGTCCCGGTTCCCGGCCTCGCTGGTGGGGAGCAGTGCTGGCCCGGCCCGGTCCGGTCCGGCCCGTGTCGGGCTGGGCGGCCGCCGCCTTTGCACTGCAGAGCAGAGCACAGCACGGCGGCAGCTCGGTGTTTCGGAAACTTTGTGTGGCTGCCGGTGAGAGAGGAAGGCAAGGCGGTAGGTAAACAGCGCGGCTCAGGGACCCGACCAGAGAGCACAAGCAGGCGGATGGCTATCTTGTGTGCTTGCCCATTATCTAGGTGGCTGGCAGTAGGTTTAACATCTCTGTGTTTGGGTTTTGAATCAATATTTATTTACAGGACTCGGGTATTAATCACTTATGTCTTAGAAAGCTCATTAGTGGTGACTTGTTTCCATGACGACAGGACCCCTCTGAGTCTTTGGGGATATCTATTTGCCCGATTTTTTTTTTTTTTGTTTATTTGTTTTGTTTGGTTTTTGGTTTGTTTTCCCTTCTTTTAATGAAGCATATATGTACTAGTATCCTGTTTTGTCAGCGAGGAGAAAAACAAATAAAACCTGCGTGGTCCTGTGGCCCCTATTGAGCATTCCACTGAAGCTCAGTTATTGTCCTAGCCTTAATTAACTATACATGGATAGGGACATGGATAGGGATACACATGGATGGGACCAGGCAAGTGAGTTATGCAAGATTTTTTAGTAGTTTTTTTACTGGCTTATCTCCTTTAGCTATAAAGTTGGAGGTAAGGTATGGTTTGACTGTCTGTTGTTTAGAGTACTCCTTAGACGTGTTAGTACTGAAAAGCGTGATGTTTGTTACCTTTTTGTTTGTGTATCCTTTAATAACACCTTTTGAGATGCACTATATTGCAGTCTGTGTAGTTCTGTTGCTATAGCACAGCTGGGAATCAGGAGTGACTTACTGGGTAACTTGACAGGTCTCTTAACTTTACACCTTTAAGAGAAGGAAATGTTGGCCACTTGTACCTGTGAAGTATCTGAATCAAGTAAAACACTGTCGCTGAGATGGAGTACTGTTAAAACTGAACATATTGTTTTCTGTTGTGAGTAGTAAACATGTATCACTTTTCTCTAATGATATAGGTGAAAATCGCCCTTTATAACTTCAGTACTTAACACAGTACAGTAATGTTAGCTTTTTGAATTATGGGTACTCTTAGGATCCAGCTGAAATCAGTGAGTCTCGTCCTATTTTTGAGACCCACCAGTCACTGCTTTCCTGAATTAACTTCATCAGTCAGGTAAAAATGTGACAGTTTATCAGTCTTAAATTTATAGGGATATCTACTGTTTTGTAAAGACAGAAAGAAAATACTGTAAAACTGAGCAACAGTCCTTATTACTTGCCTTAGCATTCCAACCTGAGGGGGACTTAAATGCATTTTTTGAGACAACGAGCAAGCAAGCACACACTTTTAACTGTCTGTCAACTTAAATATCTGAAACTGTTCCACCACTTTACATGTTTTTCCAAGTAACATTTTAACATGTAGGTTTTTGTTAAGAAGCATTTGCTGGGAGTGTGTAAGAAATGCTTTAGAATATACAGTTCTAAACCAAAATACTGCCTGAGTGGTGTTCAGTTATGACCATTTTAGGTGACAGGAGTAGTACAATAGTAGGGAAACATCATTAAGAAGCATAGGTTTTTCTTCATTTTTTAAATGCTCATTTGAAGTAAATAAATAGTTTCTGTTACAAGCACCTCATACTGGGAGGCAAAGTCCATACATGGCTTAGCTCAGTTTATTAAAGTGCTAAAACGTGCCTCATTCCAAGGGTTCTCTAGTATCTGTAGGCAAATCATGCTTCTAGCATCCTTAGCTACCTGGAGTAACTTTAAGACTGTCTCATGAAGGGAAATTAAAAAAAAAAAAATGAACAACATCTTAGCCAGTATCTTATCTTCTTTGTATGTTACTGATTAATTTCAATACTAAACTATTAAATTTTCACTACTGGGTGCTGTACAGTCAATACATGCAGAGAGAAAGTTATCCAGATTTTACTCTGTGCATCACATCCTCTTCAAAACTCAGTAGTTTATAACAACAGATGTCCCAGTTCAATTCTAGGACTCTAGTTGCTATAGGGAGGTGGGGGGGAATATCAGTCTTTAAAAATTAAATTAAGATTATTAACAGGGCAGCAAGAAATATTATTCATAAGATGCCTCTATTAATTTTAAAGGTTTTTGTAAAGCAATAATCACGTAAGATTTTAAGAAGACTCGGTTTATTTATGATCTCAGTATATGAGCTGGCACTGATAAAGTTGTTCTGATTGAGGGAGTGGAGAAAAAGTGCATAGATGTGAAGCCTTACCCCTCGTTAAGGATGAAACCTTAGTAACCAAAGTAACTTGGATGTACACTGTTTTTTGTAAACACAAATGCTTCTAACAGTATTCATATTCGAGCTACATAGTACTCAGGCTTCATATTGCTTAAATATTGCTGGCATGTGAAAATAAACCTAGTGTTGTTTGTTACTCTGGTATTAAAACTACCACAGCTCATTTTGGTGAATAAAATACTGGACCAGTATTCCGCCTTTTTCCCTCGTCACCCTCCCTCTGTTTATCATTCAGTCTTAACTAGAGTGTAGGATCTTCAGTGTAGGGTCTTGTTATGGCCATATGTTGTGCCCAGGCAGGTCTCTGTCAGAGCAGCAAAATGCTACTTCAGTACAGTAAGGAGAAATGGTAGCCAATATTTTTCCTGTATCAGTCACTGTGGTCTTTGCATGATCACTAGTTCCTGTCTGATAGGCAACAGGATTGTTGCAGATCAGTGAAGATGTGATGGAGAAAGAGTTCACAGATCTATCCTCCAAAGACCTGAGAGCAAATCATGTCTTATTCCTGCTTTTTCTGAACACCTGTGTTGGCTCTCAGGTTGACTGTACTAGTTGTCTGAATAAAAGTGAGGTGATCATTAACTTGAAATATGTATATTAACAGCACAGGGCAAATCGATGCTAGAAACCAGCCCTAAAGATCCAGAGTATAATCCTGATGATTTTTGTTTTTCCTCTCCTTTTCCAGTGTTTTTAGGGGAAAGAAAGGCAGATTAGTTTACAAGTATACTTTTTGAGTTTATGAAACACACGACTTCCTTTTGCAGAATTGAGTAATGCATTTCAGATAGCATGAGAGCTGTTTCTGTATTATTCCAGTTGGCAGTGTAATTATAATATAGGTAAGCTACAATAAAATATTTACACTTCAAAATATGATGTACTTGGTTCACCTGTGATATTTCTGTTTGGTATTACTTTTCAAAATCACTATGCTAATTGATACTGATGCTTTTTGATAAACTGGACTTTTAGATTGACTTAATGCTGTTTCCTATGAAAGGTTTATGAATGAAAAACTGACTTTTAAAGTGATCTCTGTTCTGTTGAATATGATAGTTTGACTTCTGTCTTTCATCAGAACCCAGATCTCAAAATTAAGATATGACAGTGTATTTTTGTATAACAGTGGAAGGTGAAGTAAAACTCTGTTTTGCTCATTTTATGTATCTTAAAGATTAGATTTCTTGAAGACACACGAAAGCTTCTTTCCAACCTTTCATTTACTTGCCATATTTTAATGAACTGTGTACTGTAATTTCAAAATGCCAAAAACTTAATGCCCAAATTTATTTCCCAAAGAAATCTTAAAAAAAAAAAAAAAAAAAGATATTCTGAGGAGAGACTTCTTGTCCCAGGTCTCTGAATTGCCTAATGTTGCAGACTTGTGAGATGACATGCACAAACTTTATAGTAATTTTGAAAGTTTTGGACATGGGTGTGTTTTCTACTTATAAAATAGATTAAAAGAGACATCAGCTTAAAATCTTCCAAATCTTTTTATTGCTTAAACTAATAATGGAGTTCAGTAGTTGTAGTGCTCTGCCAGTGATCAATTTGTATATTGCTGCAATATAGACTACAGGATTTTTCCAAAGAGCAAAGTAAATCTCCCTTATTGCAGATTCTCACATAGTAGTGACAATGCTGTGTGGCCCACTGCATGGAAGAACAGAATGCATGGCAGTTTTTATAAGGACTTTAAAATTTAGGACAAAATATGGCATTTATTGAAGTTATACACAAAAAAAACTTAGCCAGATACTGGTGAGCTGAGTAGTAAGGTATTACTATATTAATTATTATTCTCTGTAGTGGTGTTTATAGTTAGCAGAAGCTGAATCATGGACATTAGGGTAGATCAAATCTGAGAGCAAGCAGACCCAGACTGCCTTACTGCTTCAGATACACCAGAACTAATGTTTAGTTTCAAAGGCTGTGAAAACAAAGACAGAGCTATTAGCTGGCCTCTATAGATGCTGCAGTCTGAAGTCTTCATTATCACTGCGAGGTAGCCTAAATTGTAAAAAGTTCATTCACTGGTGATGGGAAACAGGAGTGATATAATTCTGATTCAAAGAAGCTGACTGGAGGTGAAAAGCACATAGCAATTTATCTTTGCCATACTGTATCTTTTGTCTGGTATTTAGATAATATCCAGTAGGACTCAGAAGCATTTTCTCTCTGGAGAATCCTTGAAAGTGTTAGAACAGCACAGTAGCAGCCTTCGGAACAGTTCAGATTTAAAGCACTAGAGGAAAAAAATGTGGGTTTTTTTTCCTTTTTCCTTCTTTTCAATAACTGCAAAAATGTAGGGAAATTTATCTGTTTGCAGTTTGTAGAATAGAGAATATATTTATTCTTTGACTGGTACCCCAGACGCTCACCAAAATGTAAAGAAGGAACACCCCAGTCTGAAAAAATCAATACACATCAGGAGAAATGGATAGCATGTGCCCCACTCACAGCTCTGAATGCCCTGTCTAGACATGATACCTCCAGAGAAGAGCCACTGACTACTTGGGTGAGTGCAGGTGGCAGCTCAACCATGAGATGCTGCTTCTGAACTGCCTTTTCTCTTCAGCTGGCATAATACAGTCTTGCTTTTCTAATAGGACTGAATTACCTTGGCTGTTTCACTTGCAGGAGGTATACTCTGAGCTTGGTAGCTGATTGCACAGCCAGTCAGGCAGACCTGAGTGGAAGCCAAGGTACAGATTTGTGATGTTCTCTGGGAGCAAGGCAGCAAGAGACCACTGCTCTGCATGTGCAACAGCCCCAGGAACAGCCCGAGTGCTTTTTTCGAGTCTCTTGATTTGTAGGCTGACCTTTTCACACTAGTGAAGCTTAGCAGGCCCACCCAATTTCGTCACTTTCTGCCAGGATGTCTGATGTTGCAGACAGGGAGTCTGTTTCTACTCTATTTGGAGTCAAGGGCAGAATTCTCAATGATTTCCATAGGAACAAAATGTGTTCCTAAACATGCTTCCGCAGCTAGAAAGCAACTTCCTAATAAAGAACCAGACTATAATATTACACAGATCTTCAAGCCTTGTTCTAGGCTTCAAAGCTCTTAACAGTAACATGCTCGCAGACCAAGGTCTGAAACAACAAATCTCTGGATGTTCCTGGCAGGGCTATGGAAGATTACCAGATCTTATTCCACTCTGAGGAACAATTGATGCTTGATCATGTAACTGATAAATCCTGTGTGTTCTAAGGGACACTATTCAGGCCCCGTAGATTATATCGTGAAAGAAATTGCAGAAGCAGTGGAGAGTGACATAATAGCTGTTGCACATAGGATTTACTATTTCAAGCAGAAATAGTGGTGAGATTTCAATTTACTTGAAGAAGCAGAAGGTCCTTTCCCATGCTGATCAGCAAGACAAGAGGGCATGGTCTCAAGTTGTGGCAGGGGAGGTTTAGCTTGGGTATTAGAAAGAATTTCTTCACGGAGAGGGTGATCAGACATTGGAATGGGCTGCCCAGGGAAGTAGTGGATTCTCCATCCCTGGAGATATTTAAAAAGAGACTGGATGTGGCACTCAGTGCCATGGTCCGGGAACCACAGCGGTAGTGGATCAAGGGTTGGACTTGATGATCTCTGAGGTCCCTTCCAACCCAGCCGATTCTATGGTTCTATGATGTGGAGACTGCTGGAAGTTACTAAGGAAAATTTGTGCTGCAGTTCTCCTGCTTAGAGTTGTTACACTTCAGTCACACTGGTTACTAACTAATTTTTTTTTTCCTCCTTCCTTTAGGTTTGTGGTTTTGTTTTTGGGTTTTTTTTGTGTGCCCCCATCCTTCATCTTACCATTATTGATACTCCGATGTCTCGCTGAAGAGAGGAACTTCTTCAGTTGCAGGCTTTTTCTTTCAGAGGGGTTGAAATGAAGCACCTGGAGCCAGAAGGAGGTCCATGAAGATGATCAGAGGGCTGAAGCACCTCTCCTACAAAGGCTGAGAGAGTTGGGATTGTTCAGCCTAGAGAAGAGAATGTTCCAGGGACACATTATAGCAGATCCCTGGCCCTACAGGAAATCTGGGTAGGGACTTTGTACAAGGACATGTAGCAATAGGACAAGGGGTGATGGCTTGAAGAGGGCAGGTTTAGGTTAGACATAAGGAAGGAATTCTTCACTTTGAGGGGGGTGAGGTGCTCAAATGCATTGCCCAGAGGATTTGTGGATGCCCTCTCCCTGGAAGTGTTCAAGGCCAAACTGTATGGAGCTTTGAGCAACCTGGTCTAGTGGGACGTGTCCCTGACTATGGCAGAGTGGGTTGTAACTAGATGATCTTTAACGTCCCATTCAATCCAAACCATTCTATGATTCTGCAATAACCTGAATAAAACACTGGTTGCATGTCTGTCTGCCTGGGAGAGTTGCTCTCTGACAGACTGGGCTAGAATTGAAGTCACGGGAGAAATCAGTGAGTGGCTGTCCTCAATATTGAAACAATTTTTATGAAGGAAATTCAATATAATCATGCTTGTTTTTTTGGTTTGGCTGTTTGGTTTTTTTGATTATGGTATTTTCAGAGTAATTTATTGTCATCCTGTTGTAAAATTTTGTGAGATGGCAGCATTTCCATGATGAAGATATTGCTGAATTTTCATTTTTAGAAAAAGTTTTGGCAGGGATTTTGAACCCTGAACTCTAGCCAGAAAATAGACAATCACTGAAGCCATCTATGCAAGGAAATCCTCTACACACAAGTTGGAGACTGTTAATTACTACTTTGTCTTGCAGCCTCTCTCCTCTGTGTTTGAGCAAATCTGAATTTCTAGGTGAAGTAACTCACTCATGTAACTGTAGTGCAGAGGCATTAGCAGGTGCAGTGGTGACAGAGCCACATCCTGTGCCATAGTTCTTCAAGGGCTGGTGGCAAAGGGAAAGAGTCCTGTGGGCTTGGAGCTCTTCTGGTTCTAACCAATGATTTGTGACAGTCTTCAGGTTGTTCTTACGCTAGAAGAACATCAGGGTGTAAAAATCACTATGTGGTCAGTATTTTTCTGCAAAGATCGGGCTCTGTTCCATTTCTGTTCCCTCCCTCTGCACACAGGATGAGCTTCACAGTTCATCTCCTGTCTATTGTCAGTCAAAAGCGGCTGCTTTGAAACTCTGAAGCTTTTGCATAAGAAACTTAATTTAGCATAAGAAACTGTCCGATATCATACATTGCTGATGGTAATTACTTTTTAAGGGGTCTCACACATAGGACTATATTTATGAATTACAAGCCCCACTTAGAATAGAGAAACAAGTCACCTTTATTTCAGACTAGAAGAACACAGGTGAAGAGTTACTGAACATGGCTCAAGTATTTCTTTAATATAAAATAACTATTTTCAAGACATTTATCCTACTTTTTAAAGTCCATAGGCAAATTCCTATTTATTTGAATGGAAGCAGGGTCAAGCCCCATGTGTCTGAGGCATGCTATTGTGAAAGCAAACCCTTGCTCAGTCTCCTCTGAAGGAACTGGGATGCACTACTGGCCAATAATCTAAATATAACAATGTGCAATTTAGGAAGAAGAGAATTGGCAGTAATAACACTTCTTTTGCCTTCCTACTCTTTATCATTAGCTTCCCACACTTTTGGGTCATTCTCAGCAGAGAGCTGTTCAGTCCATTAATTGTCTTTGTTAGACAGTCTCTATCCTTTTTCTCATAGTAATATATTCATAGCAGGGAAAGTTCTATCCATCATTAGTTATTTAAGCCCTAAGGCCATAGTCTGAAGCTATTTTTTTAATTTTTTTTTTTCCTAGGATCTATTATACATAAGAGAAATTAGTATGTGTTCACTTACACACATACAGGCATGCGTGTGCATCTCATTAAAATTACTTTGTCTTACCCATGTTTATTTCATGCTTTTATAATTGGTCTGATACCTCAGTGATAAATGAGGGGTAAAACAAGGTTAGTTTAGAGTCTGTAACCCTGTTAACTATATCCTAACTCCACATAGCTTGTCCCTAAATCTTCTGAGTTTGGGCTGTAGTGGAAGATGTGCAATAGCATGAATGTGAGTCAAAATGATTGAGAATTACTGAAACCAAAATTTATTACTTTACCTATCAAATATAAGTAACGTACCAAACTTAGTGCAGCACCTAAGCAGTACAGAAGCTTTTTCTATCACAATACTGAAGGGGGATCTCTGAAAATATAATAATAGGAGTAGTTAGCAGCAGATTAGAAGGATGAAATAATGTCTGAAGAACATGTTACTTTAAGACTAGTAAAAGTAACACTTTATTTAGTAAAGTAGCAATTTAAAAAAATCTGTCTTCACAGTCTGTTTTTCTAGAGGTGTGCTGTAACAGTTTTTGGTCAAAACCAGTGTTCACTGGGACACAAACCCTTCACCATTGTAAACTGCAATACAGTATAAAGTAACCCCCCCAAAATACAGGTGCTCAGCAAGACACAAGCAAGGCATAAATAACTCTACAATGTTAGATTCCTACAAAAAGAAATCCCTGGGAATATTCTCATTCTTCTTTCATTTGGACAACAAAGGGATCAGCTGCCTTCCTAGCAACAACATAAGGACTGCAGTAGTCTGTTTTTTCTGAAGACTTTATTCTACAGAGGCCAAAATCTAAGCAGTGTGCAGGCTGACAAGAGTCTGCTGAGGCTTTTGATTGCTGTATTCCCTGTGTGGGGTCCAAAGCAATTTTAAGTTGAATCTCTAGCCAGTAGTTGTTTATACACAGTAATAACTAACTGCACATAAGTACAGTGGCTTTGTCCTTTAACAGGAATCTGATTTCAAGATGTAAAAGTCTGAAGAGTTGTGTTCCTTGCTCTGACTTGTAGCTTCATTACATTCGGTGGTTTTAGAGGATCCAAACCTGGGTCAGCTCTTCAGTAAGACACAGATGAAGATTAGAATTTGAGGCTATAGTATTTGTATTTGCCCAGAAGGACACTTAGCAGTCAGGCTGGATAATGTCTTCTGACACCAAGAGGTTTCAGAAAATTGTGATCTTTGTGGCCATCAAAAGGTGGTTTTGAAGCCATCATTTGTTTTTGTAGAGTGATGCTTGCTTTGGTTTTGTGTAGGCATTCTGCAAGGATGGGGGACAGGGCAAGGAGACTGGGCTTTGGTGTGGCTCTTTTGGATAGGGCAGATGACAGTGAAAAGGTTTAAAGAGTGGATGTTTGGGGTCAGGTTAAGTATCTGTCTAGCTTGCTGCTGTCTCTTGTGCTGGCTGGGTTAGATAACCTGTCCTAAAATAGGGCAAACATGTATCTTCTCAGCTTCTGGCCATCTGAATCAGGGGTACTTTCTGCATTAGCAGTCATAGTTTTGTACTAAATAGCTTCTAGTAGATGTTTTGTTTGATTGTTCTTGTAAGTAAACTTTTGTCATTAAAAAAATCCAGTCAAACCACATGCTATGTGGAAAAAAACCCCACTTCATGCATCTTGGAGTTTCTATCTGATATTAAAGTATTTTTTCATAACACTTTGTATTACGAAAAGTGATGCATGACTGTTGTCTATTCAGTTTGTCAATGCCAGCTGTAGACTTACAGGCCTTTATGAGATTCTTTTCGAGCTGAATCTTCCTACTCTGTTTAAATGCTTGCATACAGTAAATATTCTAGACTTCTTACTAGGCTTCTCATTCCTTCCTGTTCTCTTTCCAGCTCTAGAGATATATATAACAAATAAACTGGTATTGTGCTACAGTGAGCTTTTCTTTTGCTTCCTTTTTCTCAGCAGCTTTTGAATTTTTCTCTGCTTTCTGACAGCTACAGGGTACTAAATCACCATCTGCATAGAACTGATGTGCATGAATTTTTTTATTACAGCTTTCATATCTCTCAGAGATGCAATAGCACATGCAGTGTTGGAGCCCACCACTGTGCAAAGTGAATGAGGGGAGAGGGGTTTCTCCTTGCATTATTTTGCATTTACCAACTTGAATTTTGTTTTTCATTTCATCCCCCAGTTGCTCAATATTGTGAGTGATAGATTTTACTTGAATGATTTCTGAGTGAAGGTGAGGAAGTGTTCTGCCAAACTGTGGATACTTTGAAGAGGGAGTCAGCTCAGTGTAAAGGAATGTATGTCTCAGGGCTTGTCATAGTTCTGTAGAGTTGGAACTCCTGAATTTGGTTGAGAGATTCTCCTACTAAGTCTGTGTCTCCTGCCACATTATCTTTGAAGGCTTAATGGGGCAAACCTAACAGCTAAATGATGTTATGGGTAAAGAGTGACAGTAGGAATGTGGAAAGCCTGCCACACTAGATTTCAGGATCAAGGACAGCACTGGGAGGAACAGCACACAAGGTTCCAGAAGATAAATTGGCAAAAAGGAGAGGAAAAGAGACCTGGAATCACAAAAAAACCCCCAATCAGCCAACACAGAGATAAAAGTTGGTTTCTACCATAAACCTGCTAACTTTGAAAAGCATCATAATGCTATTATTGCTGCTGTGGTCAGATACTTGATCAGTTGACAGCAGAAACATTCATGTAATGTGTGCACTGTGGTCATGGTGGTGCTGTAGACTCTTGGGTTTTCTCAACTGGCAACAGTGAAGTGGTTCTCCACTATGAGTTTATGCTATGTTTCTTGTGCAGATTTAAAGTTTCTGAGACAGAAATGGTATGTGGTTTTTGTTAACTGCAGCTTTTTTTGTCAACAGTAGGAATTAGATTCCTTGGTGCTGAGAAAAGGGATCCAAAGTGATCTGAATTTCCCATGCTTAATCAGACTGCTTTAAATCTAGTGTATGTGTCTGTGGGGTGCAGGACTTGGGCTTCTTGTCTAAGGCAATCTTACGATGTGTCTCCTTAAAAAATATAAAATAACAAGAAAAACATTTGAGATTATCAAATGTTCCTTTCTCTATAAATCATGTTTTGCCCACGTGGAAACCAGCAGTATCTTCAGTAAGTCACCAGATGTTTAGGGTTTTTCCCTCCCTGTATTTTTACCTTGGCTAGGATATGAGTAATCACCACCACCTTGGGAAAGAAAATTTCAGATTACTGGTGTTACAGAAGAATATGGTTCATCGTGGAGTCAGAGTGTGCTTAGACAAAATAAGTAAGGGAACTACTGTCTAGTCAGTTTTCACATGAGTTTGTCTCAGTGAGACAGAAATCACTGAACATCGTCAATAGCACAAGATAGCTCAGACCAGATATTAAAGAAAACTGAGTTATTTTTATATAACTCTATCATGGCATCCCTGTGGTCACCTGAACAGTTTGAGGTGCTTTCATTTCCAAATATGGTATTAATATGGTTATATTTTTAGGGGATTTACCTTTGCTGTTAGATATAGTCTGTGAATTCTAGTTCTTTCTGGAGCTATTTAGACCCTCTTAATCATGTTCTTTTCTTATTTTTGTATTTAGGTATCAGCATTGTCAGCATTAAACTTCTATATCTCAAAAATACCTATGATTTTCCTTTTAATTACTTTATTTGCTGGGAAATTAATCTATGGAATACATTCCATTTAGTGGTGCCATAAAGGTATTGTTATTCACAGCATTAGGCATAACCCTGGGCTACTTAAGGTACAGGAAATACTTGGAATCATTTGTCTCTTACCAGATTTCTCCCCTCATTCTCTTTTTGTGTATCTGATTGGTTCTTTCATACTGCAGGTGCTTTCACTCTTTGTGTTTGCATATTATTGCAATAGCCATATGACAAATGACTCCTCTTGTAATCTCTGTCTTAAGGCACAGACTGTGGAGTGTTTAAACTTTTTGAGCTCTGTTCAGTCCCTTTCTCATTAACATTGTCCTTGAACACTGCATTGGCAATTCTATATACACAGGAATGGCCTGTCTAGTGAGCAACATGGTTAAACTCAGTGATGGGTGATTCCTCCTCCACTGCAGTGCTGTGTGTTGGTGCTGTGCACTGTACCTTTCTTAGTTCATTTACATAGGCATTTTAGTCTATATTCTCCCATTCTGAAAACAAAATACTCTTGAACCTCAATTTAACTTTTTTCCATGAAGTGGTTTTTTTTCTCAAATTTTGATACCATGCCAACTTTTTAATGCCAAATACGAAAGTAATAAACAGCTTGTTTGATTTCAGACTGATAGTCTTGCTTATCTTTTAAAACCCTGTATACAACTGTTAAATAGAAAGGATGCTTTTGAATTAATAATGTTACTGACATGGTTCTCATCAAGTTATGCAAGCTCTGGTCCATATATTCTCTTGCTTATATGACATAATCCCCTTGTAGTCACTGCATCTGTTCCTCATATGACAAGAAGCTATCTTGCTAGCAGTTCACTGTAGGTCCACGGGCAACTTTCTGTATCACATTTCTTTTGTGCATGTAATACTTTGGTTGTTTTGCACTTTGCATAGTGGTTGTCCACCATAAACTTGCATTAGCATTGTTTGGCACATCCTTATTTCTTCAATAAATTTAACTCTGCATCTGCTGGTGGTCTTTTTCTGTTTCTACTGCACAGTGTAGTTAGTCACAGCCTGGTCTCCTGTCAGTGCAGTATTCTTCATTTATCTCTAAGGATGTGCTGTAGCTGGCCCTCTCTGCTGGATTTGACTAAAAGACAACCAACTGCTGTCAGAAATAAGGTTTCATAAAACTGTCTCACATTTAGCTGGTGGTCGGTGCTAGTGGATAGGACATGATTCATTAAACTGAATGTATAATGGAATTCTCTCCACTTGTCAGCAGTCAGTAGAGTCAAAAGCACACTTCTTATCTTTCAGGTGGAGGTGTTCACATTGATTTGTGTGTGGAGAAGTGCTTCCTTTTCCACTGAACTGAGTGTAGATACAGATCTGTGCACTGCAGAAAGTTTATAAAGAAAGGAGAGCTGTACACCAGGGCTACCTAGGTACCTGCCAGGGGAACTGCTGTTCAGGGACTCTTAACTTAACCCTCTTCTACCTGAGGCATTGAATATACAACAGACTTCTTGTTCTATGATGCCAATGAAATGTAGGCTAAAATGAAGCAGACATTAACAGAGTCAATTGGATCTGACATGCTGGGTAAAAAACTGGAGTGGTTTAGGTGCTGAAAGAATTGCTTTTTTTCAGGTAGTTTGAAAAGTGATTTAACTTAAGACAATGCTCAATGAAGAAGTGTTATATGATTATTACTATGGAAATAAAAAAAAAATGCTACTCTTCGTGGTGGTAATTTAAATCCACCCTTAGCTGCATTGATTTGTAAAGTAGTCAGAACAGGCTTTGAATTTTCATTCTGCACAACTGGTTTTAGTTTCAAAGTGTATTTAGTGCAGCAAACTCTTCCAGACATTACAGTATTCAAAAATAACATCCCCATACTTGCTAGTCCAGTTATCACTAGTAAGTGCTAAGGTTTTTTTTAACTATGTACATTTTCCTGGACATCTGAAAGAAATATGCTTTTCTTACTTGAAGACATTTACTTACTCAGTTGGACTCTAACCTGTGTTTTGTATAAACTTGCTTCACAAGTACAATGTCTTTTTCATTCCTGTATCTTGCTGCCAAGAGGCTTTCTCAGCCACTGGTTCATCTTCTCACTCATCATTTTTATCATTATCCTGTCATATTAGTTTCTTGTTTCCATTCATGTAATGCACTATGTTTCAGCACAGTTAAATGGTGATTTTTACTGAAAGATAGTAAAAGGCTTTTGGAATAGGTTTTAAAACATATTTTAGTGGTTTTAAAACCTCACTTGTCACATTTAACAGCTTAAGACAACACACTATGATTTCTGGGTTAATTCAGGTAGATTGCAAAAGATCAAGCCATGAAGCAGAAATACTTTCATGAACTTAACAATATTTATTTTTATTTTTTTTTACAATGAATGCACAGTGTGCATTGTGGTAATGAAAATCATTGCTTTGCTGGGGCATTTAAGGTTCAGGACTGATGAACTAGTGAGGTTCTGAATCGTTGCTATTTTTCTAGACCTGTTCTATGCCCTTCTTTGAATATACACAAAGTCTGTGTAACAGCAGGGGTGGTGTGTCTAATGTGATGATTCTCATGAGGATCTCTCAAAACCAGGGTCACGTATCATCTGTCATCTCTCATAACAGGTGTATCATGTATCTCATATGTTCCATATATATCTATGCCATATATAGTATCTGCATCATATGTGTCACATCTCATCACATGTATCATATCATATATGCCATACATATGTATCATGTACCATACATATCACATATAATATGTAAATTATATTTCATATGTGCTGTATAGACATGTGTCATAAAACATGTATCACATATATCATACATATATATGATGTGTACTGCATATATCACGTATTTTTCACAGCATATATAACATGCATCACATAAAATAATGTATAATTTAGTTCATGTATTATATATTGCATATATCATATCTAATAGCATACAGCTATTTTGTATATAGTATATAACATAAGTATGTGTATCATATATATATTATATGTATTGTATATATAATATGTTATATACTATGTATCTTCTTGTACATATATATCATATGCCACATACCAAATTATTATTTTTTAATTTTAGCATAAGAAACTGAAGGCAAATGTTAAAGCAAGGAAGCCTGAAATGTCATTTCTGTTGCATTGTGAAGTACATGTAACACTAAACTTTTAGAGGCAAGCTTTCTGTAATAAATTAAACCCAACAATGTTTAAAAAACTTTGGCATCAGTTTTTGCTCCTATTAGTTGCTTACATGAAGTATTCTGACTTTCTCCAATATAGAAACCTTCTTGGTGACCAAAAGAACTAGCATAGTGATGACTGCCAAATCCAAAGGGTGAAAGCCAAGTTGCTACACACAAATGGGGAGTCTTTTTTTTCAAGGTAGTATAAATACACCTGTCAGATTTAAAAACCCTTGAGAAGTACTTCAAGAGAAGAAGAATATCAATATCCAAGAATATTCCTTGTTGCTTAAGATGAATGCCTGCAAATGCAATGTCCAAAAACGTTACAGAAATCTTTCAGATAACAAGGAGCAAATCCCTTTCACATCATATCTTCTCCAGAAGTAAAACTTTCTGGTGTTTGAACAGAAGACAAGCTGTTTATAATTAATGACAGAATAATTTTTATATTTGGAAAGCTTATTGTTAAAGTAGTGAGACATCAAAGTCCAATTCCATTAAGAGAAGTAGCATCATTCATTCTTTTAATCTGGCCCTTGCTTTGCAATCCCTAAACAAAGCAGGTTGGATTGATACTCATGTATTGCAATACTATGACAAATCTATACTTGTGCAGGGAACAGAGGGTGTGGTTACACAACACTGTAGTGGTTGTTATATTTTTCTGTTATACTTCATTATCAAACTGGAGATCTAAGTTGTTGGTTGATTGTGCAGTGTTGAAGCAACTGGATCAATTTTTAGCCAGTACGTAGCTGAATAATAAAGAGTACCACTTGACAGGTTAGATGCTGTCTACAGACTGTGTTTAAATATGCAGAAAGTATCTATATGCACACTTTCAAACTGAATCAAATTTCTAGCAGTGGAGAAAATACTTATATTTTCACCAGTAGTTATTTTGTGTTGTAAAACTGCTGATTTTCCTGATGAGAAACAGCTTTCTTTAATTATCTGATTACCTTTTCCAGTAAGAAGGTTCTGAGGAACTGACAGATTCGTTTTTTGAGTTACAGTATGGGTTGCTATAGGGTGCATTAATTTTCTCATAGCACTGAGCCAACAGGAGAATAAACATGTTTATCTTCATATGAATGAATGACCAACATGTTTATCTTCATATGAATGAATGATCTGTTCTGCCATGCAAAATGATGTGTTTGCATGGTAGAACAATATGAATTTTACAGAATACACAAGGATTTTTTTTGTTTTTAAAAATTTATTAAAACAATGAAGCTTTAGTTTGACTTTTAGTAAATAAAATAGATGACATAAATATAGATGGTATGATGTAAATACTTAAGGCTCAGGATTTTTTTTTTTCCTTAGCATACAACAAACCTTTCCTACAACTACAAAGGCAAATTGAAATTTAATGCCAGGTGGATAAAAAAGTAGCAGGCTTATAATATGCCATGGTGTAGTGCTGAAAGGTCAATAGATCCATTGGAGGGGAAATGCTTTTGCTGTAGTGCCTGTTATGTAACTGTTTGTAATAAAACTAAATAACTTCTATGCTTCTTGCATTGCATTGTCTCTCTTAAATACACAGACATGCACATTTTCCGTTGTCTGCCTCTGTTTGTCCTTTGCCAGAAACTTCCTCACATGCTGGAAGACCTGCCTTTGTAGCCAGGAGACATGATGTAGGAGGCCCCACTGGTCAAGAAGGTTTTGTTTTTATGTATTACACATCGAGCTGTCTCCCTCTTCTGTTTTTTTGTCCCCTTGATAAGCTGCTTTCTTGGTACCTACTACCTCAGTGCACTGGGGAGGCTGACTGGAGAAAAAATGGTTGATTGTGATGCTTTCCCCTTGTTAGGAGACCAAGATGGAAGCTTCCCTTATGTTCTTGGTGATACTGGTTTTTTTATCTGATTAGTTTCAGAACCCACTGACAGTCTCATATGCTGGGTAAAACTGAATTCAGTTGTCTTGTGTTCTTCTTCACCTATAAGTGTTTGGGTTCTGTTGTTTTTCCTAGGTAAACTGCCAGCACTTTAAAGCACTGATTTGCTCTGAAACCTTGTATATGTACTTCTGTGGGATATCTGCCTCTTTAATAATAACTGGCTTTCACAAAGCATTCTGATCATTCTGTTCCCACACGAAGTTTGAAAATGCCTGAGTAGTCACACCCATATGACTGCCTAGATTTTTAAATTAATAATTTTAATTGCAAATCCTTTGTTAGCCCTTCATGTAGATATTCTACTGAACTTGCTGTATTATACAGCTGGAATTGAGACATTGCCTTATTTATTATCAACTTGTTTCAAGTTCATGGAGCTGATATCCCCACAGGTCTATTCTTAAGTGAATCTAATTTGTCTTGTATTGCATGGATTCAGCAGTCAGTAAGAGATCTTTAGCTCAGAAGTTTATATATTGCTATCACTTATGCTGCTTATTTAGCTTTTCTCATTGCTTGTTGTAAACATTAATTATCATATTTGTCTTAATTCTTAGCCAGTTTTCCTTTCTGCTTACTTTAACAAACGATCCCTTCTGGATTTCTTCATGGCTTGCTTTATCTACCTGACAGTCCCAGGTATTTTTCTACTAGATAAACAAATAGGCTGACACTTCCATATTCATCAGCAATTCTTAGATGTGTGCTTTTGCAGCTCTTACCTATATTAATTATCAAACGTCTGTGTCCTGCAAGGAAGCAAACTGTGATGTTTATGTCCTAGTTGCTACCTCTTGACTTCCCTGAAGAACATTACCACTTCTTCAGATGAACTTTGTTCTCATCTCAGAGCGTATTTGGCAGTAGTTTCATTTGAAGAGCCCCTTTGTGACAACGTTTATGACCTTGGAAGGCAGTTACAGTGCTGATGCCTTGCCTGCTTAGGAACCTCTTCATGAAGAATTAAGTGGAACTTGGTTCCTACGGTGTTGCAGTTTTAAGCTGCAAGCGTGATTGCCTGAGAAGTGGTTTTCTAAGTGTGATTTTTCTTAAGATATTTCTTAAGCAGTGCTGTAAGTCAAGGTGAGGCTTCTTTCTAGACTGAGAGAAAGATATTTCTGTAAGTTAGAGGGGCCTTCTCAATTACTGTTAATTACCTTGTAATATAAGAAAGATAATGAAGTGCATTACTTGCTTTGGAAATTCATCTGTTCAAAATTGTATTCAGAAGTTACTATGCTTAAAGATTATGAGCAATAAATTTCAGTTTTGCCCCTTTTGTTTGGTATTTTCAGTATACAATTGATGTAAAGACAGTAGTGGGGGGAAAAATGATACTACCTAAAAGAATCCTCCAAGAGTAAGTAGTGCTTAGCTAGAGGTACATCAGATTAAGAACAAGCCCCCGTTTAAACTGGCTTTTTGCTATTCACTTGGTAGGGCTTGTGAACTATTTTGATGTACCTCCTCAAAGAAAACCGAATTTTTAATCTATGTAAACATCCCTCTAATCTAAACCATTTTGAAACCATTTCTTTGCTTTTTCAAATCAACTGGTGTTTCATTTTGTAAGTGCATCTTTGAAATATGCATTATGATCCAAACCTTATTAAAAGATAATTCTAGCTTCCTAATCAAGGACTCTTGAGTTTCTCCTGTATTTTTCTCATGATAAGTGATATGAGACTTGTTCCAGAGAGAACACTGAAAATTATTGAAACTGTTTACTGGGAAGTGGGGATGCAAAAGGGCATACAAAATGAGGAGTGTTACAGCAAGGGAAGATCAGCCCCTTTGTAATGCAGAAATAAGAGAATGTTAAATTGATCTGATAGCATTTACTATTTATTTACAATTAATCAACAGAAGTCATTGACCTAAAAGATATCTACATTGACAAGAGCTGCAGAGAAGATCAGGCATTTATAGAAATAAAGAAATAGTGATATAGTAATTCACTGTTATGGTAATTACATTAAAAGTTTTCAGGAATATTTTTTTTTCTTCAAACCATTTTAAGCCTCTAATGAAAAAGATTTATGCAAAAATTACCTCTAAGACAACTCTTTTGCTCATGTCCACTTTCAAATACTTAACAGTCTGTTCTAGAGAAGCAAAGCTGGATTTGACCCTGACTGCTATGGCAAACAAATTTTCTGTAGGAATTTTACTGTAGCCTCTCTAAACTACTGAAGTGCCTCTACAAATCCAATGTTAAGAATCAAAACTTCTATTTTGTGTTCTTTTACTGAAACTTTTGTCAATGACTTCAGTGTAATGAAGTCAGCATTAAAATTAAATTTTGAGTTGGTGACTATACAAAAAAATTAAAGCATTATTGTATGAGGAATGAGAGTGACATTAAATAGAGTTGAACAGAGACTTTTTTTCCTTTTCAAGGATGGAAAAACCCTGTAACTGTTAAATCAGCCCAGAATGTTTCATTTGACCCAGGACAGTGTGTTTCTCTTGCTCTATAAATTAGAAATTAAATAAACATGTGGATCTTTGTAGAATAAAAGTTTGTTGATTTTTTTTTTTCCTGTTTTTCTCAAATGGGTGCATCTAGAATATGTAGCATTTCTCATTTTAAAAATTAGCCATGTTTACCTGACTTTGTAAATTATTATTCTTGTTTTAAAACATTTTTGTTTGTGTGCGCATGCAGAATAATCTGTCTTTATTTTGATTTACAGGTGGGAAATCAGCTCTTTTTCTCAAAGATGACTTCTTAAGAACAAGTATTTTCTAAATTCTTATGAATTAAACTATATGTGACAGGAATTTAGACAACTGGCTTAAAAGAACAGAGCTGAACTTAACTATCTTAATCCATGCCCATGAATTTTGCACATGATAGTGCTCCCAGCCTGGTCAGTAAGCTTTAAACATGGATGATTTAAGTTCCAGCAGTTATAGCAAGGTTTAATGCTACCTGTAAGAAAAAAAACCCAACAATGTATCAAACAAAAAACAAACCATGTTGCAGTTCCACTGCTTAGTCTAAAGTTTTATTTCTACTGTGATTAAATTTTTCATAAATACACATTTTAGGATGAGACAGCAATGTTAGCAGTGTCTCAATGCAAAGAAGAGGCAGGAGAATCCCTCAAATTCATGTGCGTGGATTAATGTATTATTTTGTCTTTTGAAAAACTATGTAAGCCATTCTTTGGGCAGCTAATTTCCTATAATCAGTATTGCAGTGCTTAGAATTTTTTCAGTATTGTGGCCAGGACAATTAAATATTTTCCATTGTATTAGTGCGGGATGGACAAGATGCTAACTAAGAATAAATTACATTGGTGTGTGAAAGACCTCAAATTGAATAGGCCTTTTTAGGAGGGTTGTGCTTATTTGCTACATTTTGTTATAACTACAGCTCTAGATTATTTTCTTAAAGCAAAACATCTTGATGACTTAATTAAAAGTCCACTTTTAATGGATATGTTTCTACTACTTACCGTAGCTACAACAGCTGATGCACTGGCTTTTTGATTTCCAAAGCTTTTGGAAAAGGCTGGAAGCCTCCTTTACGATTGTTGTGGTGCCTGAACAGGACAGTAATCATAGATGATAATTGGATGACACAAATTACATGCTGCAGTAGCAGTGAACTTAGATCATGTGTCAATGATGAGGAGGTAGAGAAGGATTTTAGAGGCAACTTTATAAAGCAAAGTGAAATTCAAGAATAGGAAGGGTTCTTCAGAAGTCGTCTAGTAATTTCTATTTCCACCATAGAAAGAGAAATAGAATAAGGTTATATAGTAGGGGAGAAATCACTTCTGCATCTGGTTCCTATTTCCTTGCTTGAATTATCCCATTTTCCATTACTTTGTCACTGTTTCAGTTTAAAATTTCTATCATGTCTCCTCATTTTCCTCCTGAAATACTAGCCTCAGAGTTTTTCCCCCAGAGTTTTTCAGAGAAGTTCCTGTGAGTTATCATCCCAGGTAGAACGAGGAAGGCAGATTTTAATCCTTCTTTCTCCATATCAAACTTCTTTATTTGCAGGCATATTGGATTCTCTTTTGAATCCTGTATCTGAAGTAGGTTAATCTTAAATATAAAAAGCCCCTCTGCTCTTCTCAGACTCCATTAGATTCAGTTTTGCGTTCTAAGGATTTCATAATTGGAAAATAATTGGATAGAATTTATTGTCCCAAACCACAATTGACTGTCTGGAGTATATGACTTCATTCATACTGGTAAATACATAGTGGGCATCAAGTTTAGTGTAAAGAAAATCACTGCACAATAAGCATCTGTGTTGTCTGTCAAAAATCTTACTTTTTCTATTAGACAAGAAGGTAAAAATATTTCCTTACAATAGATACAATATTTGGCAACAGACTTTGAGAATGCATTGGGATATTAGGATTAAAATAACATTCTTCTAATAAAATTTGCATGCATATTATGCCCCCCCACACACACTTTAGATGCTGTAGCATTTAGGATTTTTTTTGTCATATATTTTATGGTCGGGTTTTATAATAAGTTTACTGTGTTGCCCATTCAAGCAAAATAGCTAAAGCTGTCTTTATTATAGGATAATAAAATTGTCACTTAACAAGCATAATTAATTTCATGTTGCTGAAATGCCCAAAAGAATAGATCATTGGGACCAGACTGTGAGGAACTCTGCTGTACCAATAAAGGATCCTTCACAAAGATTTTGATGAGGTAATGCATATAATGTGGTATTATTGCAGAGAGGAAATGTAGTTATTCAGCCAGAATTTCCAGAAACAAAGCATCTCATTTTAAAAATAATTCTTATGATTTAAAACCATGCCATTTTTATTTGTTTTCTTTAAAAAGTTCAGCTTGCGTCTGGTCCCTCACTATCTCTAAACATAGAGGTTAATTATGACCCTTCAAAGATACCCAAGCTTGTTTTCTGCAAGGATGATTTAAAGATATATTGGTCCTGTGCCCTTTAATCAAAATCTTTCAGTAAGTTGAGGCATATATTTAATTATACAAAGGTTAAATAATTCTCTTTCAAGTTCTCTGGGTCAGAGACTTTGTAGGAGTATCTCAAAATTGCAGTGGAAAACACTGAGTTTCTGTCAGAAAGTTGCAAATTAGACTTCTGACTTCCACTTCACAACTTTACTAGTACAGAAGACATCACTATGGCTTATGACTTCAAGTTGACCATTACTAAATAGTAACATTAAATTACCTAGCTATGCTATCTTTTGTATGTAAACTTTATGAAAATAATTTAAACATCAAGTAAGTTTATATTCTCATAGGTAGTGGGTCTGCTGGTTTGTGTTTTGGGTTGGTTTTTTTTTTCCTAACCTGGTCAGTTTTCACAGGAGCTTGGCATATGAATTGGTATTTCCTGTTTAAGACAGTAGACCTAGAAATGTGATACACAGTTCTCAAATCTGACGTATTCTTCCTTTTTGATCTGGGCACCAGGTTCTTTACTGAAAAACAGAAATAGTACCACCTCTCCATTTATCTTTTTAAAAATTTTTTTGGACTCTAAAATATTTGGAAGGAGAAATGAACTGCATGACTGTAATATTGCTTGCTAGTAATATCTTTGCTTTGTGACATATGTGATAAACATCATAATTTCTTCCTTATACATTAATTATTTGGACTTAAAATGTCCTGTTGATATTGTTGTATATGTTTGGCTATGAGGTAAATAGGAAATGAATGTCACTGCCAGAGGAATAATTTCGGAAAGTTCTGTCAAGTGAAACTATTGGATATTGCAACTGGAAGACAAGTAGTGTTTTGTTACTATGGCTGTGAGCATCTGATGTAAAAAGCTGATTCTGTAGTCTTCGAAGCAAAAGTATTGACCTCAGTAAAGGTGGCATTTTACCCTGAAACTTAATCAGAACAAATAAATGCCCTTCTCTAGGTAGAGGAAACTTACATAGTCTAAACCAATTGAACTGCATGAAAATACATGGCTGGGTCATGCTTGTATTATGCATGAGTCAGTGAACATTCCATCTGCAAATTATAAGGTGCTTACTGTTAGTGCCTGCTGAGGTAAGTTGGATTTAGAAGAACTAGAAACATAATACTGGCTTACAGAAAGATGAGTAAATGTTTTTTTAGGAGTACTTTGTTTCCCACTATAGAGCACAACTGTCAGGTCAGAGGCTGACACATCCATGGGGGTGGTAATTCCTCAGTCAGTTGCTTTGTAGTCATGAGCCTGTGTTCAAGGTGATTTATTGTTGATTGGGATGTGGGGTGATTTTTCTGTAGTCTTCAGTATAGAGTATGAACCCACTGACTTCCTGACAGATTTCCATATGGACTAAGCACGGGTCCAATTGTGTTTCAAGTATAGTTGACATCAAAACCTGTTTCAGTAGTCACATAATTTTGCATCCAAGTGGATCCAATGGGATTTAGCACCATGACTGAAACAAGGATATTCATCAGACTTCATAGTGGCACTTAGTGCAGTTACATTCTCAAGGCATATAATTTTTGCCTTTAAGCTTCACTGTCTAAAAATTTAGCATCCCTATCTCTACTGGAATTTTCAACAAAGTGCTATTCTAGTAAGTATGTAGAGAGAAAGGTACATATAGGTTGTATGCAGTGCCAGCTTTGCACTGGAATGACCCAGAATACCATGCCAGAACCTGTACCAGGGGTCAGCTGAGCTTCACTCCCTCCGTGCCTATTCATGAGGCTTTGGGGCATATTTCTAGCATTTCTTGTGTACAGATTATGCTCTGTGTAGTGCTGTAATTATAAAGATACAAATGGCTGGTGTCACAGGTAGAAGTAATTTCTTAGGGATATGGCTGTATGAAGTGAAATATAGTATTGATGTCAGTGGATTGTGACTAGGTTTTGTGGGTACTATTGTAGTACTTGGATTGCTAAGGTGCACACTGTCGCTATGATCTAGCTCACTGAGCATATACAAATAAATATTAAACAAAGGAAGCCACTTCTAAATTAATTACAGTTTTAATCCGCAATTAATGCTTCTGGTCCATTCCTCTATTTTTTCTCAACTTCACTAGGTTCAGTAGGGAGGGGGTGTTCAATGCTTGATCTATGTGAGTTCAAGAAACAGGATTTCTGTGGAATACTGTTAAGTCTGTTCAAGTAGCTTTTCTCACACCTACCTCTGTGCAAAGCAAAAAATCAGCAGAAACCTCAAGCTAGACATAAAATAGCACTAAATCCTCTAAAACAAAGTGTGTGAAACAGAGGTTGGGACCTGTGATGTCACAATTATCAGCAGAGCTTTATTTTACCTGATTTTTCATTTAAAAAAATGCATGTCCATTCCCTCCATTCCCCGACCCCCCAGTAAACAATTAAATAAATAAATTGATTGGTGAAATCCACTTTTCTGTTGCTCTGCATGCCTTTTTTACTTCTGCTTGGCAACCTCCACACCTGCTGTTCTGACTACTAAAAATTGCCCGTCCTTTTGCCCTGCAAGTATTTCTGCCTCAGAGGAAAGGACAAAGAATCCAGTAGCAATTTTTCTTGGTTCTGCTGCTTTGTAGATCTCAAAATGAAGTTTCTGTTAGCAATTCAGTGTTCTTGGAGCTCTACAACTTAAAGTTTTTAATTAGAATGGCTATTAGCTAAGCTGATTGCAGAAACACAGGCATGTATGTACTTGTCTTAAAATCAGCTGTTTAATGTGTTCTTTAAGTGTATAGCAATGGCAAATGACATTTTCTCCTGCAGTGTGGGGCTGGTGTGTTTAACAGCAAAGGGGCAAAAGAACAAGTGAAAAAAAGTTACTCCTGTCTTCTACCATATAATTTTTCTCTCCAACATTTGCTGGTTCAAGGCTCCTACACAGTTTCCTTTTCCTTCAGCTGGTGCAGTGACAACTCCTTATCCTGTTCGAGTCTGTTTTAAGAACAGTGAGCAACATGTCAGTATATGAAATATTTGAATATACTATCACAGATGTTTTAAGGAGGAGAACTGGTTCTTTCCCAGTTTACTCGCATGTGTGTTTTTCATCATTGTCTTTAATGAGAGGGTGAGCAAGATTTGACCAAAATGTTTCCTTGAACCCAAAGAGTTACTTGTCTCTTAGGGAAACACTGAGGGCTTGTTTCAGATTTTGAAAGTGAAAAAGTCTTGCCCTTTGAATAAATACAAGAGCCAACCCATCCCAGAAGCAAAACAACTAGGGCAGCCGTGGTAGGTTAAGTGCAAATTTTTGCCAGTTTATCCCTGATAACTTCCTGGTCCATTTTATTTATCATAAATCTTTTTGCTGCCAGCGCTCTGGGTAAAATCAACACAGTAGTATAAGGACAGTTGAGCTGGTTCTAGATGAACCAATTTAAATGCTGGAAGAAATGTGCATTTCTTAGCAGTGTAGGTGAGCCTACAGGAAGATCTGCACTAGGACAGCTCGTGTGCTTTCAGTTCACATTGAGAACTGGCTTGCAGGGCAAGTTGAGATGTTTTTCCTTAGGAAAGTTGGAATAATGCTGCCAAAATACTTGTAGTGCAGATCCATCTATGTCAGATAAACTACACGTTGTGTTGGCATAGTAAAATAATTCCTATTGAGGGGGAAAAAAAATTGAAAATCTTTGCTAGTTTAACCACAACAGCTTCTTCCAGCACTTCTACATCAATCAGAGGTTGCACCCTTTCCTGGCTCAGCTGACTGTGCCAGCAAAATTAGCTGGTTTTCTCATTGCAGGGTGTCCTGGTTTTAAAATGTGTCAAATAGCATAGTGACATTTTTGAGCAGGAATGCAAGTTATCATTTCAATATTGGCTGGCCAGAAAAGCCTTTTAGAGCCTTTTGGAAAGCACTAGACAGGACATGCTTAGGGTAACAACTTTGCAAGGATTTATGCCTAGTAGTTAGCCAGAGTTAAAGTATAGCTTGGTACCCATACAGGGGCTTGGAATTTTTAATTTGTTTGTAAAATATTGGAATTTTAATTTGTATTTGTAAAAGCAAATATCCTTTCTCAAGTTGATGAATAAAGGAAAAAATATTTATTAAAATTATTAATTCCTTTGAATGTTACATGTTTAAATTGAACCCTTTTTCTGAGTCCTCTTCAACTTTTGCTTAACTTATATTTTTTATAATTTTAAGCAAAATAGTTCTTTGAAACTCTTAGAAACCCAGAGTGATGAAAGGTTAGAAACCAGTATGTTGAGATACAGATGTTTAATGATGTTCAAGAACGTGAGAATTAAATAAAATTTAGATGCCAACATCTACTTTCACAGGAAGCTTTATTTTTCAAAAGAGTCAATTTTGAAAGGGAAACGGATCAAAAATGTTTCCATAGAGACTACAGGTAGTTCTTAATTTTTATATATATACACATGAATATATATATATATCTGGCAACAGACTGAAGCCAAAAATTTACTGACACATTTTTCGCTAGATAAATTGTTGATATATTACTTTTTCTCAAATGGATAATAAAAATAAACCATCCAGATTTAATGCTGTGTTTATAGATGTGCATTTTCTCAGGGTTTAGAGCTATGCTCTAATATAGAGATGAGTGATATTTGTCTGTCTATTAGATTGGGAGATTTTCAAAACATCCCTGTTATAAAACCTCTAATTTTACTTTCACAACTTCTTATGTCTCAGTAAATCTTTAAAATTCCAGAGAAACTGTTTCAGATAAACTAGCAGAATTTACATGATTCATCTAAGACTTGGAAATTATAATAGTTTAAAGTACATTTGCTCTGTTTCTGAACTGAAGTTCACAAACTTAAGTTTCCCTAGAGAAGAGCTTTGCATTTCTTAAAAGCTGAAATCATAACTTTGTTAACAATAAAGTTCTGTAATCACTTTAAAATTAATCCTGTCCAGTCTCAAGCTCTCTTAGAAAATGTTTACAAAACTGTGTAGGTTTCTTTATCATTCCTGCCTGACTCTTGGGACACCAGGAGCACTCATTATTTCAGAGGCAAAACTTGGTTGTTTCTGATTGTTTTTTCCATGAGTAGACTAGTTTTTACTAGAGTTATTTGTTAGGTCATTAATGAAGGACTCATTTCAGCTCACACAGCTGGTTAAGCTTTGAAGTTGGTTTCACAAAATCATTCAGCTGCCTTCTTTGACAGGTATGCATCTGAACTGAGTTTAGTTCATTAAAAATAAGGATTCTGGATGACTAAACCAAATCTTAGTCAGCTGCCTGCACACATGCTAATACAGTAGATGCAAATGAGACTATACAGCTATTTCAGTCTCTTAATAGAACTAAGTAGTATTTGGAACGTTAGGGAAGGTTGCAGCTCATGGCTGAAGAAGGAATTTTTCCTATGAGAAGTGAGAAAGTTGCCACTAATTGGGACCTGAAGTAAGATATCAGTGTCAGTAAATCATCAGAACTGCGGCTGTTATTTTGGTTTTTATTTTTTATAGATTCCTGTCTCCCCAAAGTAATTAAAGTATTTTTTCACAAAATGAGATCTAATATATACAGTGATGGGCCAGTTGTAGGACAGGTGAGAACCTAAATTTTTCTGACCTTCATCAGGAATAAATTTAGGAAATCAAATATTTATCCTACCAAATGCAATTACATAACTAATTGCACTGAGAAATTGATTGAAGTTTATTTGCACTACAGCTACATTACATTAATATCTTTAGTTTTGCTACAGTAAGGAATTTGGCAGTCAATGATTTTATGATGTGTTAGGGAAGTTCCTCATCATTTAAATTTTGTGATTAAAAGAGCTTAATGTACCACTGATTCTTTATAATGAATTATCTTGTAATAAAGGAAGGCATTACTTTTGTATCAGATTCTAGTGTCCAAAGTACTTCATAATCATAGTAAGAACTTCTAAAATTCACCTCCAATTTGCGTGCGTATGGTGTGTGTCTTGGGGTGTAGGTGTAGGACAAGTTGCAACAGCTGACCAGTGAGTTGGTGAAAGGGAAAAGAAGTAAAAGAAGCAGGAAATGAATGAGAGGTGTGATACTTTATAGTTGTGGCATATACAGGTTTCTTGACCTGCGAATGACAGCTATAGACAGCCTGAAGTTCACAAGATGGTTTTCAGGCTGTACTTAATAATTTTTTATGATTCCTGCATATTGTCTCTTCATAATTGTTTGGAGAATAGCTGGGGAAAATAAACGCAGGGGGTTGAACTAAAGCAAAGTAGTTAATATTTTCAGTTTTAAAAATTATAAAATTAAAGGGAAAAAATTCATGACCATGTGTAATAAATTTCCTCATCTTTAACCCTAACTGTAATGCGATGTCTGCAATCATGTAGGGACTTATACGTGTGGAGCTTCAAGCATATCTAGAAAGATGTTTCTAGGGAAGAGACACTGAGTAATGTTAATGCTGCACTAGCACTAGAAGGTTTTCTACCAGGAATTCCTCTTGATAGGTTGTGTCAATCATTTTGGTTAAGACAACTGTCAACTGAAGACTTGTACCTGTTTTTCATAATACATTTCCTTGAGGTTATGGTAGTGTGAAACTATATTTTCCTAATGACCAGGTTTTCTTTAATGCCAGTTAGATTGTTGTCTTCAGAATTAGACTAATATAATTGTAACAGCCTTCATGAGCTCATACTAAATGCATTTTTGAGCCTATTTTAATATAAGTGGACAGAGATGAATCAGAAGTTTGGTTTGGATCACAGCCTTCTCTTTACCTTTTAATTTTAAACAGCTTTCTCAATCACTGTGATTGTCTCAGCTATGTTATTCATCCTCTTACTGCTATTACAATGCAATCAGTGTTGTCTTCAGACGAGCAAATAGGTTGAGAGGATGCTATTTACCTTGTGGTGATCCTTCTTGTTCCAACAGCATAGAAGTGCAGCAAAACTGAGATTAGTGATGGTGTTTTCCCGAAAGAGGTTGGAGAATAAGCTATTATGGAAAGCAGAGCTTTTCTAGGTCTCATTTAATCATAACTGTGAAAGATGACCATGTCCCAAGAGAATGGAGGAAATGAAGGGAAGCCCATCACTGCAGCTCCTGCTGTAGCATGATTTCCCAGGGCCAGGTCACTCATACTTACTGAGATTGGAAAGCCTGCTGGACATTAGTATGAACAGAGGGAGTCATCCTCAGTTATGTACCACATGGTACCTACATGATTATGTCTGTATGTAGAGGTACCTATCTTGGTGTAACAGTTCTAGACCTATGTACCTTTTGGTTAACTGTGAGAATTAGCAGAAGCTCTGTGGCTCTCTTCACTTCTGCAATGCTGTAGTCTTATTTACTTCGGAAAAATTGGCACTTATTGGGGTATTTATTAGGACCTCTTGGGCACTATAATATAAACAACTGAAAACAAAATGATACTGAAGTTAAACATGTAGCCAGAAAGTGTAGAGCCAGATTTAAGAGGAGGTATTTTTAATAGGTTTTTTAAGGAAAGACGGAGAAGTGGAAGTTGTTAGCCTGAGGAAGGGCTGAGTGAAGAAATGATAGTACTTTTTCCTTGCATTTATTAATGACTGATGCAAACAGAGGTGTAACCAATGCATGTGTAGGTAAATTATTACCCAGTTCCACTGGTGATAGGATGAGCCTGAAGTAAAGCAAAGAAGCTGCAAGTTAGACATAGGAAAAACTTTCTAGCCATGAGGTTAGAGAAACACTGGAAGGGAATAGCCTGAGAAGGCTGGAAAAAAACCTCTGGTGGTAAAGATTCTGTGAACTTCTGCTAAGTACGTTCTTAGACGTACTTAATCCTGTGACAAAAAGATGGATTAAATGATCTTTTGAATTGCCTTATTTTCTGTTATTCTGTACAGTTAGTCACAAGACTAACTTGTGAAGCAGTGCTGATGTACTTGATAAATTCTCTTGCTAGCTCCTTTTGTTCTTTCTAATAACCAAAAAATGAAAAATGTGCAATGTTTTTCAAACATCTCTTTTAAACATAGCTTTTATTTTCCTTCAAAGTGAGGGGAAATTATTTCTACATAAAAATCTTGCCACATGAAATGGTTATTTCTCTTGGCAGATTTTCTTTCCAATGATTCACTGATTCCCTTCAAAAAAAGACAGCTAGATAAAACTATGAGGATTACCAAAGCAATGTACACAGCAGCAAAATAAGAGCTAAAATGTCCTGGTGTGTAAGAAAAAAGTAAAATCTGGTGTAATGATCTGATACATGTATCTGGTCCTTGCACCTAAAGTCCAAGGTGAGGGCGGACAATAAAGGCAAATGAGTTCAGTTTCTGTAGGGGTGGTGAGATTAGAAGTTATAGTGTAATTGCAGGCTCTTTATCAGCAGAAATAAAAACCACCCACCTGCTGTGGGTACTCTGTCTCATATGCATGTTCTCTGTTCTCCTTGATCAAAACATTTCAGGACCTTTCCTTGGAATAGTGCTCTCTTTGAATCAATCATTGTTGCATCTTCTGCATGGGAAAGACATATTCCTAAATAACCCTTATTGTGCAAAAAGATAGCAAGACACCTAAAAAACATGAGAAAGGACCATTTCTTCAGCTTGTAGACATGTTGACACACAGAGTGAAAACAAAGCATCTACAACTAATTTCTTAATGATTTCTGTAGTCTCCTTTATGATGTAGCTCCAGAGATACTTGTGATTGCTAGCAGAAGGAAGGAGGTGGTGTGAGGCTGAAATGACATGGAAAAGGATGGGTGTTCTCCTTCTCTCCACAGTAACCACAAATTAACTTAAATGATGCATTAAGGATGAAAATTGGTGCATCAGACCATCCTTCTAATTGCTGATTTACAAAATGACAATGAAAACCTAATCTCTCAGCCTCCAGGGCCACATTAAAAAATAAGTAAGAAGCTACAACCAAATCTACCTTTCCTCTTTCCTTTAATTGTAATTTTCTAAAGTGCCTTTTCAGTCTTCAGTAATAATAATCATAAAAAGTTATTCAACTGGATCACTGCTAATCACCTTGGTTTTTTATCTCTGTTTTGTGGTCTAGCCTTAGAAAATACTTTGTACAATCTAGTACCTGTCTTTTAGCATGCCACCTGTTCTGTCCATCTCTTCTGCCTGGCTGAGAGATCTCTAATAGCTCAGCTATCCTCATGATACTGCACTAAATGGCTGCTTTAGTAAGGCAACAGCACTTAAAATAAAGTTCAAAATGGTCAAGCAGTGAGTGGTTAGTTGTCTCTCTGTCCTAAAAATTGTCATGTGCAGTCTAACGATCACTGTATCAGCATAAAAAAGCATTTCCCTCTTATCACAAATATTTATATATGTATACATGTCTATGGATTCTGTCACTCTCCTGGCCTTTGATGTGGTGGTCTTGTATTCTAGTCCCTGGCTTTTATTTTCCCAGCTGGCACTTCATAAAATACAAGCCTCACAAGACTTGGATTAAAATGCCAGTTTCCTTGTTGACAGTTCTATTGGACATAATTGAATAAATCTTCCCTTCCCGTCCCTGGAGAGCTTCTAGGTTTCTAGATAAACTAATGATTAAAAAATTACCAGTAAGACTGTATATAGTCAATCACTAGAAAGACTGTACTTAAAAAAAAAAAAAATTACCTTATTTCAAAAAAACTTTAAATCTTATTTCCAGTCTGACATAGTCTTGCATAACTGATATGCTTTCTGTTTGGTTGTTTCTTTCCCCATCACTCTGAATTCCTGATCATATTGCATGGAAATATGGAAAAATTTTAATAGACTCTCCTCTACCAAACATAATTTTCTTCCCAGATAGACATCAGAATCGTGTGTTGATCTCTTTTTAATTAACTGTTATTAAAGCCAAGACTTGTCTCTAGTAATGCCTCACTATGAGAATTCCCGCAGCTTTGTTTTACTCAGGAAAAAATCTTACTCCTTTTTATCTTAAAAATTTTAGCATCAGCTTGTTCTTTGTATCTGGTTTTTGTTATTAAACTGAACCCCTGGCTTATATTCAGTATTATTCCTTTTTATGCAATTCTAACTTTAAGTCTGATTGGTGTTTTAATAAATATGACATTCCTTCTGAAAAAACTTGGGGGCTTTTTCAAACAGGACTGATGCCTAGAAATATTATTAATTAGTATACATAATTTTCTGCACATTTTTCTTTATGGTGCTATGGTTTTTTATTAGTTTTCCCTTAGAAGAACTGACTTATTTTTAAGCTACAAATGCATTTTTTTGGATGTTAATATGCTTGCAGATGACAGCACACACTGTCATGATTCCTTGCATGGAAGTTTCACTGATTTTTAGGTTTGTGATCTGGTGTTTTTCATATTCTATTATGTCCTAGAGAATCCTCTTGTGCCAGCATTTTTTGTTAGCAAGAAATCTTTTTCACTAAACCCTTTGTAGATAGCATGGTATCTCCTCTCCTGTCCTCACAGGTGTTTCTCAGAATTTAATAATTCATGAAAATGTTCATTTTTCACCCCTTCCCCTTTTGTTACACATAGGGGAAATTGTCTTGGGGTTTCAGTGTGATTGTAGTAGACACCTGTTAGTGAAATACCTAGTATTTACATAATAAACCTCTGATTTCATAAGGATTTGGCATCATGTTGCTCTTGAGCTGTCAAAAACGGTGTAATTTTTGTAATTTTTGACATATATATTTTTTTGGTTTTTTGGGGTTCGTTTTTTTTTTTTTAGTAATCCAAGAATTAGACTCTCTACACCAGCTTTCAGTAGCACCACGTAGGCTTTTTGGTTTACAACCCAAGCTCCAGTTATTGTTGTACAAACCAGTAAGTTACTTCTTTATTATTCTCTAATGTTAACATGAGTTCAGGACACTGAAGACCTTATATGTCCAGCATTAGTCTGCTTTAGCAGTGACAGTAGGAGAGGGTACCAGACATTCCTACTAATGTTGGCAGCAATATTTCCACTGGGACAGAGCCTCTGCTAGAGCTGTAGAATGTGCAGCTGGTGATATTGAATGCATGTGAACATAAGATGCATTTGGATACACCGGTCGGCAAAAAGCTAGATTAGCCTTTTTATGTGTTTGTCAGCCAAACTTCATCACATCTCACCCTAATTTCTAGGAAAACAAGAAATAACAATCCCAAGAAATGCTCTGATTCTAATGAAATGCCATTTTTTGCAGTATTTCCAACTACCTCAGTTGCTTGACCCACTTTCTGAACGACTGCACCCTCTAATGGGGTAAAACAGATTGACTTTGACTTTCAAAGCAGCCAGTTTATGTTGTTTATATCCTTCTAAAAGTCCTTACAGGTATAATGCAAGGGCTCATTTTCATGACAGTAAAACAAGCTGAGTTTTGTTGAATTTAGATTGCAGGGGAGGTTTGAGTATCCAGTAAAGACTTTATATGATTCATCTCTACTCTGGGTTAATGAAAAATGTGTAAAAAGCTAAATACATTCATGGTGAAACGAGAAAGGAATTTTAATGAAATAGTAAAAAATCAAATTTATTTTACTTCTAAGAAAAAAAGTATTTTTTTTTCATATGGTGTAATTTGTATTGTGTTATTTTACTAAAGCTTTGTAGGGAAGTAGAAGTTTGAACAATCAAAGTGGGAGGAAACAGAGACTTAACAGTGTTGTCTTTTGTCAAACAGATAATTCTCTAATGGACCAATGAAAGCCAATGATGACAAGTTGTGGTCAACAGTCCTTGAATGTGCTGATGGTTCTGCTTTCATTACTCTTGTCAGCAGGTAACTTTTATACACTCAATTTGTCTTTTCACTGGAAAAAATTAGTTGCAATTTAATACTAGGTTCCTACAAAACAAACAAGATCAAATGGATTGTTGATTTTTCTCCTGCTCAAGCTGTTTGTTGCTAACACACACAGAAGAGAATCATGCAGAAATCTGTCAGCTGTTAGACTGGGCATTAGTTGAATGCTATGGTTCTTAGATGTATTTGTTTTTCAGGAGTTATTTGTGCCATTGAAGTTTTCTGTAATAATGAACGAATATTAAAAAAAAATAATAATTTAAAATGTGCTTAGTCCAAATAGATTTGATTGTACTAGTTTTTAACTCTCAGTACAAAGCCTTTTAACCTCCATTCTTAAAGTATTTTACAGTCCCAAAATATTTTTCTTCCATAACTGCTTCTTATTCCCTTGTACTGCATCCCATCCCTAGCCACTATACATAACACTTTACCAGACATTATATATCTGAAAGTATTCTTGGGCTTCAGTAAGAGTTGTTACTACTCTGTCTTTGTAATGCCTATAATATTCAGTGTTAGATCCTCATCAATTAATTTAATGTGTGTTTTGTTGCCCACAGACTCATTGCTTGTTTGCCAAGTATTCAAGCTGATTCTTGCTAATGACAATTCATTATTTAGCTCTAACTGAAACAGTCCTTTTCCTAACAAATGCTATGCTATGTTATGCTATGTTATCAACTAGGCTACTTCTCTGCTTAATTTTAAAACACCATTTTCCTTCAGAGTCCTTCCACTGATATCACTGTGTATGGCAGTGAATCCCTAGTTATGTACCTACCCTCCTCCTATGCACAACAATCAGGCACAGGGTTTGTAGCAGCTTCTTTGTTGTTTTCCATGTTAAAGTAATTTCAGAAAGCTATTTTCCCAGTGCATGAATGAAGCTAATCATTTAAGAAGACTTTAGTGAATGTATCCCCGTGATCAAACATCATCAAACTTTTCAAGCTGCTCCAGTCTCTTCTGTTGATTTTTGTTAAATTTTCATACCTTTACTACTCTTTAGAGGGGACTTCTACTATACACTTCCCAAGATCCCACTTCTCCAACTATTTTCCTCAAGATGTTATAAATACCTGTGTTCCAGTTGAATGAGATATTTTGATTACACCATATGTGCAAATAGAAGTAGTCAGCCACTGGTATATAAAGACACCTATTCACTTTAACCTAGAAATAGCTTTCTTATACTTTTTTCTCTTAGAAGGGAAGTACTGCCTTTGAAGTACAATATTTCTATTTGAAACTAATTACATATAACTTTTACTTCTTACATTATTTATCTTTTAACATCAAAAAACTATGGTCTTTGTAAATGTGCATCTTATCTTCTTGTTGTTCCTTGGCTATTAGTATTTTCTGAGTACAGGCTTAATCAGATGCCATCACAAGCCTTTCATGCCAGAATTTCATTACTAACATCTGTAGGAGTGAGTTTAGGTCTTTGCTAATTCACACATGTTTTACAGTACGATATTTATAATTTTGCAGACAGCATGAATGTTTTGTTGTTTGTTTTGGGTTTTTTTTGTCTAAGACAGGTCAGCTTCCATAAAGGAAAACTACTTGTTTTATGCAGTGGGAATGACTGAGGGGAGAAAAGGGTGCTGCTCCCACTGGAATGCTGTGAACTTAATATTTAAACTGAGCTGAAATGAAAATTTAATGGCAAAATTCCTTTTGAGTTGCCTCGATTTACAGACTTCTGTAAGATTGTTTGACTTCGAAGTCTGTGACATCCTAAGGCTAGCAATCTTAGTCATACATTTCTGCAATCTGTATGCATGGCTGAAAACTGCACTTAACCATTGGAAGTGTAACATTCACCAGTTCCACAGACAGAATGAATGTAATGACACTATTAACAGAAAAGTTCCTGAGCAGCTCTTCTTAGAGCCTGGTCTTCCTTGTGTCAGACAAGGAGAGAAGCAAGAGCAGTGGTGGTGGGGCAGAGGTGCAGTCAGATAGGGCAGACCTGGCTTAGAATGAGGGTGACATCTGGTAGCTGCACTTGCATGGTTAGGGAGGAGACACAGTTACCTAATGTGAGCAAAATGCCTTCAGGGCAGGGACAAGTAACACTGAAAAGAAAGGCTTCAGTTCAGAGTATGTATGCTGTGATACCATTTTAAGAAAGGATGAAAATTAATTGAGAATACTGAATCTTAAGATTGGTTTTATTTCAGTGCTATTAAGGTCACAATGCCATGCAATTTTTTAGGATTTGTGAACACTCACAAGTTGTACAGCTGCACAAGGAATGCATAGTAAAGGGAGGCACAGCACGCAGTCATGCCAGAAGGGTACCCTGTCTTGACTTCTCACTCAGATCTGCTTTGCAATGATGTTGATGCTTATATTAGTTTACTGGAATGAAACATGTTTGTGAAAACAGGGATGACAGCAAGGCTTCTATTAACAAGCAAATAATTGACAGATTATATGTCCACACGGAAAAACTATCAGAGGTTCTCAAATGGTTGGCATTGTGCTAAGTAAAATGCATACATGTAAATATTTCTGTGGATCCATATGGAAAACTTATATAGACCAGCCATTCTGAAAGCCTTGGGGCTTAAAAAATTTAGTAGTTCACTTTTTCTATATATATAAAAATATAGTATATTCTCTTTATACAGCAGATAAATCTTAAGATCAGTTTAAATCAGGCATTTGAAGCATGAAAGACTGTTATCTCAAAATTAATAATTACAGAGATAAGAGCAACTGTGTCATCTGTTCAAAAATACTTTAAAAAATACTATGAGAATACTATGAGCAAAATAATATGAGAATTTGCATTTGAGAAATGAGATGGGTTTGAATTGAAAAGTTTGGGGTTGTCTTCCTTTTAAAATGGCCAAAGGACCTGTCTAGGAGTCAGGGGACACTTTCCCACGTGCTGTTTATTTATGTCACTTAACACTTCCTTGTAATGAGTAACGAGCAAGCTAAATTTCTTAGGGACTTTCAGCCATCTAGTGCATTCTCACAATGCAGTGTCTGTCTCAGAGCAATAAATATTTTCAGAAGCAGGGAACTATTCAGTTGGTTATGAAGCATAAAGAACTAGTTTGAGTTTATACATCATGCATTATATATGTATACAAGTCAAGTATAACCTTGCAGGGATGCTCTTCACTTGTGGTAACTTAACAGAAATGTAATTCACCTAAGCTAAGTTGCAGTAATAACACAATTACATTTTTGCTATCCTCTTATTTGCAAAACTAGTTCTAGCAATAAATATATTCCATTAAAATGCCTCAAACTTGAAACAGTCATTGATGCTGGAGACCTCAAAAATTATGTGTAGGTTGCTGTAATTATGGAACTTTTAAAAGGAAAAATAAGTTCAAGTATCTTTAGACATAAAAGCCATTACACCTGCAGTTTGGAAAAAAAGTATTATTCTGTTGATAATGCATGATAAGCAAAATTTGTGTTGCACTCTGAGGCTCCGCAAGTATCAAAGAAGAAAACTTTGTTTCCCAAGAGCAGCTCACATAATCCAAATTCAGATACTCCAGCTAAGACAATAAAAATCCAGATGCCTACAAAGTGAAAACTTTCAAACTGATCAATTACAATCAGTTATATTTTCTCTACAGCTGCAACTGAAGTATTACATACACTAAGCCATCCGATTCTGATAAGACATCTGTAGGTTCAGTGAAAGCTAAACTTCAGATGGATAGAGAGAACACTGTACAATGTGAGGAGAAATAAACCAAGCACAAATGTTCAGGACTTAAAGAATCTCTTAAGAAGAATGGAAAGACATTTTTCTTAGTAGTGAGTTTATCGCACAGCTTTTTTGATATAACACATATATATCTTCCTGTGAAGCATCTGAAGCCAACCATATGTCAGAAAAGGATTCAATAGTTGCTTTTCTGCTGGATACTGTCAATAAAAAAAAAACCATAGATAAATATCAGCGTTGGAAGTGCAGTGCTACACTATCAAGAATACACGTTTACTTGCATTTATTAGCTCCAGTAATAAAAACTTAATTTCTGTTTGCTGGCATCATGCATTAATCCACCTTTTTTTTTTTTCTACCTGTGCACCCTTGGGAGCTGATATGAACATTTACAAAACACTTAGGGACTTTCATAGGTGCCTAACCATGTGCATCTAATGGCCCAGATCATCCATGTGGGCACGAGACCTACAAGAGACCTGCATCCACTCCACAGAAAGCTGAAGACCAGACAGAACAGCCCAGGGAAATCCTAGCTGGCACTGGAGACCTGTATTTATCTAACTGAATCAAGCTCCTGTTCCCATCAAAAATCAAATAGTTAAAAGTTCTGTTTAGTTTATTAATTTCTCCCGTGCCAAATATCTCTTCTATTGTTTTCTAGGTTTTACTTTTCTGGAAACAAATGATATGTAGTTAAGCCTTAGGGAGATGATGAGCAGAATGCAACTTTAGCAAGTTTCCTGTTGATATGGAAGTTGGATGAGTGGCTGATAGGCCATAAGATTGGGCAGCTGTCCCAAGGGACATGGACAGACTGGAGAAATGGGCTGACAGGAAACTCATGAATTTCATCAAGGGGAAGTGTGACGTCCTGGACATTCCTGTGAAGGAACAACCACAGGCACCAAGTGTTGGGGGCCATCTGGCTGGAAGGCTCTTTGGGGCTGCATTACTAGGAGTGCTGCCACCAGGTCACAGGAAGTAATCCTTTCCCTCTGCTCAGCACTGGTGGGGCCACCTCTGGAGCATTGTGTCCATTTCTGGGCTTCCCAGGAAAAAGAGAGATGCAGACACTGGAGAGAGTTCAGCAAAGGGATACCAAATGATGAATGTAACCAAAGCATCTCCAACAAGAATAGGCTGAGAGCTACGAGTGTTCAATGTATGGAAGAGAAGGCTCAGAGGCATCAGTGTATATAAATACATGAAGAGGGGAGATAAAGAAGACTGAGACAGGCTCTTTTGTGTGGTGCCCAGTGGCAGGACCACTGGCAGTGGGCAAAAACTGAAGCAGAGAAGTTTCCTTCTGAACATCAAGAAACACATTTTTTATCAGAAGGGTGACTGAGTACTGGCACAGGTTAGCTGGGAAGTTTGTAGAGTCTCCATCCTTGGAGATACTCAAAAGCCTTCTGGACATAATTCTGGGCAACAGGCTTCAGGTGGCCTGCTTGAGTACAGGGGTTGGACTAAATAACCTCAGAAGGTCCCTCCCAATTTCAAGCATTGAATGTTTTCAGAATTTAATCAGTCCTGGAGCACTTTCATTATTGCTATGATTAAAGGGGGTGCAGGGAGTAAGCACTTACTAAAACAAATGTATGTTAATACAATTACATGCTTTATGGATTTCACAACAGAATTTAAACATACAGATTGTTGCAGGAGTTACAGAGGGTATTGAAAATTTAAGTCTAAGACAGACAATTTGTTTGCTGATGCATCCTCAGATTTGAAAGACACATTTTTCCCAGGAAGGGCAAGATACATACTTAGTTATGTCAGTATCTATGTTCCTTTAGAATAAACATTCTTCTGGCACTTTCAGTTCCTGACTGAATTTCTATTGTGTTAAAGTAGTGATGACAGATACATGTGTGTGCACATGTGAATGTATGTGTGTGTGTATATTTTAAAACATGAAATGTTTAGAGTGGTTTTCCTTCACTCAGAGGCAAATTATCTTGTTTTCTCATCAATTTAGTAGTCAGGTTTTGTTCTAGGATTCTTCTACACACACAAATAAAGAAGTAATCTCCACTGTCACATTCCTTAAAATGTGGCTAGACCTATAGAATGACAGAGCCTTGAAATTGATTAATTTTATTAAACAGAAACAAAAATGTTAGGAATTGGCATTTTTTAAGCAACATAGAAAGAAATGAGGATTAAATGGATAAGGTGGACAGATGCAATTACAGATCTAATGGTTCTGTATCTCTATGTACAGAGTGATACAATACAGTTAAGCTGAATCCATGCAAGCAATTATCTATACTGGAAATCTGATATAAAAATCATACACCGAGTTGCAAGGGTTAATTCTGTCAGTCTAAAGTGCATATCCTTTTTTAATTGGTGTAACCTTATGAAATGCAGCTACCCACAACATTAATATGCCTCTGCTCTAATCAGGGTAAAACCATTTCACTGCAAAGAGTATCCAGACTCCTGACTTCTAAATTCCACTTTCCTTAGAGTATGAAGACTTTGGGGAGCCTGTGTGGTACATGTAGTCTTAAATGGTGCCATAAGGCCTATCTTAACACAAGCTATAAAGCTGTTAAAATGTTGGCAGTATGTGGAACCAAATACTGTCTCTGATGAGACTTGTCAGATCAAGCAGGAGGTTATGTGTGGTTGCTTATGACCATACAGGAAAGGATCTATATCATCCCCCTCTGCATGGTTAATTAGCTCAGGGCAACTCAAGTGATTGCACAGCTTCCAGTTCAGATCTGTTTGCAATGAAGAGGCTCAGGACAAATGTAAGAACTCCCAGGAATAGCTGTATTTCTGTTAATTCTATCTATTTGCAGATCCAAGGTTGTTCAGATATGTTACACTGTTTTCTAATTACTATTTCTGGCAAAATAATCCTTATCAAAGGATAACCTTTACAGTAGAGATGCTTCTTGTGAAGAACAGTGACTTGAAAATCAAATGCCATCAAACTTTTATTGCTGCTTTTACGCAGACTTTTTGTTTCTATTAAATCATCCCAGGAGACTCAAACATGAACATTGTTGGTGCTCATGGGTATCCATGTGTTTAGAATAGCAGTATGAAAATGTTTCACTAAAGATTTTAGTGCTTTTTTTGGAATGGAGGGCGTTTCTTAAGAGAAATAATAGTGATCAGGAACTTAGAAACTAAAAAATCCAAAAATACAACCAGAATCATAATATTGTAATGTTTTAAGACTAAATGTTATTATGTTGTAAGTTTGGGGATATTAGTGTGTTTCAGAAATCAAACAAAAAATTTTTAAGCTAAACCAATTAAAAATAATACTTCAAAACATACAGGTAATATAAGTAACTCACAATGCCAATGTTGTTCTTTGTTTTACAGTGTTGTCCGCGCATTTTCGGGTCTGTGAACCATATACGGACTACAAAGGTCGCTACCACTTTGGTTTTCACTGCCCCCGTCTTTCTGACAATAAATCTTACATCTTTTGCTGTCACCATAACAACACAGTATTTAAATACTGCTGCAATGAGACAGAATTTCAGACTGTTATGCAGATGAACTTAACAGGGAATGCAGATGGATATATGCATAAGTAAGTAAATGAGTTTTAAAGTACTCTTCACCAAACTGTTCCTGTTCTAATAACATATGTCTGAGATATGGACAAATGGAAGCCATTAGAATAATTTTGCATACAGAAAAACAGTACTGAAAGGTTTGGGCTGCTACAGAATTCCTGAAAGTCAGGCTATTATAGCTCTGTTTTCTTTGCCTTGACACGGACTATGAATACTGCTAGGAGAGCACATATGTAAAAATCTTGTATAAATGTAACAAATCTAAAGTTCCATGCAAAAGTTACAAAAGTCTCTCCCCCGCCCCCCAATCTGATCCAAACTGTTCAAATGTGTGTCAAAGTAAACCCCAAAGCTGTCTGTAGGAGAGAGAGGAAGTGAGGTGACATTTTCCATATCAACCCAAATGTACTGTTTTGAATCTCTGGTGTTTTAAATATAAATGTCTTGGGGAACAGAATGTATTTGTTTGTAACCCGTCCTTGTCTGATCTCCTTGCCTATTGCCTGGGAAACTTCCACATACTGCTGGGGCCTCTCCTCTAGGATAAATGTTGGCAACTTTGTTCCTAAAGAAATGCTAAGTAGCAAGTAGATCTTTGCTACTGATTACTTACTTGTGATGACAGAATCTTCACTTGTGGTCTGTTTTCTCTTTAGTATTTGACAGGCTGGCCACACTAATCTACAATCTGCAATTTCTTTCAGTGCAGAGGGCAACTTTGAGCTGATGTAAGCCCCCAAGGTCGAATTCTGTTTTATCTGCTTTTCCTTGCCATTTTATTCTGGAGACCAGCCCCTCCAGCATAAGGAAGGGGCAGATTAAAGACAACCAGAATTCCAGTCTATTAATTTTTGTTTACAACAGCAATTTTAGTGTTTCTTCTGTGGTGGAAAAGTTAGTCCCTATGTTGTCACTCTTCCAATGGAAGCAAGTGCAAGGCTGCTAGGAGACTGTGGTGTTGGAATACTGATGTCAGTTTGTTTAACTCAGTGTGTGCAACTGTGTCCAGCAGCCATCCTATGGACTCAGAAAGTTATTGTCTTCCTTATATCCAGTCCTCATATAGCTCTGCCTAGATAAGTTTGAATCTTGCATAGATGTAGATGTTGCATATTCTAACTTCACAGGCTTTAAAGTGACACTGTAAAGAAGCCTGTGTACTGTGTGGTGTAAAGGAGACAAAAAATAGACTCTACCATATAAGATACCTTGATACTGATCAATATGAATCAGTACTGTCTTGTGTGCATCTGTGTCCTTGGGATGAAATTTCCTTGCCTTGGCCTTGTGGTGTGTCTGGAACCATCAAAAGAGCATATCACACAGAAATCTGAGGAGACTCGTAAAGTCTAACAGGTCCATTGAAGGCCATGTGTATTCTGCACCCTAGAACTGCACAATCTAGAAACTGGTAGCACCCTAACCTGGGACTACCCATCTCTGCCAATGTATATGCCTCCAGGCAACCTGGTGGAGTTTATACCACAGAATGCCCCAGCATCCCAAGTACTCTACATACACTCATGGTAGAAGCAGGATGTGCTCCCACTTTGTGTATTGGGATAACAATGCTACTGTGACAGGAATACAATACCTACCTGCAGACACGTCCTCACAGGACTCAGTACAGGCTGTATGCATAGTTGCAAGAAGAGCCAGAAAAATGCTTCACACTTGGTGTGATAAAAACACTCATAGTGATAAAAGAGAGTCTCAAGAATAGTGGACTAGTGTGGCTATTGCCCCCACACTTTCCCAGTTCTTTGTCTTGCACAGAGCAAATTTTATCTACTTCTTCCCTCATTATTCAGCAAACCCTGCACCAACACTGCTGAGAGACCCAGTCTGCCTACAGGCAGCTTCATCACAGAGTTTGGGGTGTTACTGACCAGCTGTATGTCAGCCAAGTATAGGGTCAGTGCTTCAGTCTTTTTCCAGTATCTCAGCAGCTACGCTGTGTAGTCATGCCAGAAAGCTTAATAAGGTAAGGCTCTTCTGCTCTTCATTTCACTAACAGCCTGAAATGGACAGGGCAGTCAGCCACTTTCCAAAGCAGACATGCAGAGAGATGCAGGTATAGTGTGGTTGCAAAATATGTCCTGGGATGTAGAATGTTTCTCTGTCTCCTGCGTTCTCTGTTTGTGTGTCTGGTCACATCAGTACATGTTTAACACACATGCACACACATACAGAGAAATAAATGTTATAGGGCAGTTCAGTTTGTGTGAGCAGTTCCTCAAGGGGAAAAAGGTAATTTGGTATTCTGTGAACTACAGTCTTCATTTAATTGAAAATATTTAGAGTGCAGTCTACGTATTCATTGGGTTTTATTTAGCAATTTCATTTCTTTTATATATATAAAAAAGTTACCTCATTCAGTTCTGATGGAGAAAAAGCTGTCTCTGTAGTCTTTTTAAGATTCATGGTTGAGAAACACCTACAGACAATTTACTGTGTTTTCAGTCTAGAATTTCCTTTGGACATTAGCTATGTGATGATCTTTTACCAAGGTGTGTGAAAGCATGATAAATGCAGTAAGAAGCTTCTGAAGAAGTAGCTTAGAGAAGTGCAAGGGTGGAAGTGGTATTGCCTTTTTTAACTTCCTGAAACATGACTTTTGATAAAACAGTCAGTGCCAGAAAAATGAGGGGTGCTGATTTCTTTATAAAACTCCACCAACCTAATGAGACGCAGAGAGCTCTTCTCACTGACACTGGTATAAAACTTTCCAATAATTTTACTGTGCTGTGAAGAGGCAGAAAGAAGTGAGGCACAGTTAAAACATTGTAAAAAGCACCTTAATGCACTCTGACTTTATTTAACATGTACAATAATTTAACTTTAATTGGATTCTAGTGCTTCCAGGGGTCACTTTACAGTAACAAGGTCAGCTTCTTTGTTTAGATCTAATTTCACACATCACTGACAAAAAATTCCAATGAAACCTATTGTACCGTGGCTGGGAAGAATGATTTAGGATACAGGAATAGCAATGAACTTAAACAAGGAAGAAAAAAAAAAATTGCAGTTTTCAGGGAAGAGTTATTCAATATTATTATTTAGTTTATTGAATTGTTTGTTTGTTTGTTTGTTTTTACCCTTAGCCATTTTTATGATCATCAAGACAATTTTCTCATTTTATGGTATAGTTGTGAGAAAAAATGAATAGAGTGACTTCTAACTTCATTGTCATGGCACAGCCGAATAAAAACATTTGTCTTCTACAGTTGTACAATATAATTATAGCCAGGTTTCTTTACATTTTTTTCTATTAGCATAACAAATATTTTTGTGGTTTTGTAAGTGCAGAATACTGGACTATTATATCTTTGGGATCATGCAGCTTGATCCATTTATAATATTTTTGAGTAAGAAAATTCATTTAGAGTTAAATATAGAAATACCAATGATGTCTAACAGGAAAGAAAAGTTCTGCCATCTTTAATATTTTTTCATGAAATTTTGTCTAATAAATTGTATAACTTCTTAAAAATAGAATTTTCTTGGATCTAGTGTTCATATTCTCTCAGATTTTCTCTTATGCATATTTTGGTGGATTATCAGCAGTACTACTATGCTAGAGGTCCTTAATCTGATACTGGAACATTATTACAGCAGTCTGTAATAAATTCATGTTCTCCCTTATCTCGCATTCCAGTTTTTCGGGGTTGGATGACTTGCACATCACACGACATCATTGCACCAACAGCAACATGAATCATAGAATCATAGAACTGGCTGGGTTGGAAGGGACCTCAGAGATCATCAAGTCCAACCCTTGACCACTACCACTGTGGTTACCAGACCATGGCACTGAGTGCCACATCCAGTCTCTGGATGTGAATTACTCTATGAAGATAGAGTAATACTACCTTTAAACACATACAGCATGTCCCCTGCTTCATTTGCTTAACTGTCTGCCAGAAAATCATCTTTACAAGTAAAAAAACCTAAATTATCAATTATCAATTCCACTACCAACTCTTTAAAAAAATTGTAATTTAGCCTCTTAGGTGACTACAGTAACAGGTTCCACAGAAAAACAAAAGATTGGGCAAAGACCTTTAGCTCACAGTATAAACAAAATAGGTAAAACAAATTAAAGTGTACACGCAAAAATGGCACAGCTTTCCACAGTATTAGAAGTACAAAGGCCATTGTTAGCCTGTACTTAGTGTATTTCCTTGAGGCAACACTTAAGGAGTGTTACTACTGCAAGTAACAGCCCCGTTTAAGGAGAATAGGGAAAGAAACCTTTTTCATGGCCATCTGCTCACATTTAAGCTCTGCAGCTGCAGAATTCTGCTCACAGTTGTTTTGATCTGTTGGGTTTTTTAAGCTTGAATTCCCAAATGAATTATTTTCTATTCATGTGCTGCACATAAAAACAAGAGACTCTTCTAAATAAAATACAGCCTGGTCCTAATCTTCTTGTCATCTGTCTCAAGAAGTTAATGAATTAGATAGAAAGAGTCATATGGTTGAGAATAATAATAAAATAACCTGCCCTTTCATTTGTGTGTAAGGATGTTAGAGTAACCTAAGCAGGATTCTGTACATAGAATAAGAGGAGATGGATGCTAGAAGTATTTTTTGTTCTCAGATCAATTCAAGGCTCCCTGAAGTCAGAGCAAATCTTTCCATTGACACAAGTGGGCTCTGTATCAAGGCTAGCCCATCTATACATGGTAAATCTATAAATGCTGAAGTATCCTAAAATAATGAGTTACGAAGCTTTTCTGATTTGTCCATGAATTAACCTGTGTGCCAATAACAGTGGAGGAGTGGGCAACATAGATTTAGAAGTAATTTTCACTGTTATTGCTAAACCCTCTATTGAACCTAAACAGAAACCTCAAAACTGACTTATTGGGAGGGACAGGAGCACTTGTAGAGCAGGGCAACATTTCCAGCTAGGAAAAGGGAGAGGAGGAAAACAACATTTTCTACTTGATTGTCTCTGTGAAGGGAAAAAACCCTATATATAATCTACAAGTCCATAAATTTGGAATCTCTTTACACTTTATTTTAAGTGAAATGAAACTTGTGCACAAAAGTACATGAAAATCAGATTGTGAAATGAAACTTTTGCAATTAAGTAATTTCGTTCAATGAAATAAAACTGAGTCCTAGGAGTTTTTCATTCCCAGGTATTTTCTTTGTTTCTGACCTTACTGTTACTCAGTGTTAGTAAGATTATTTATTTTATAATTGCAATACCTTCTTAATTTGTAGGGAAGTTTTAATTTTTACTATAATTAGTAGTGATCAGCAAAATAAGTATTTTCTGCCATATAAAACCAGAAAATATCAAAGTATGAAGTTTTGCTCTGTGTACAAAGTATATTACATATTAATTTTGCTTGCGATTTTTCACAAAGTCCTTTTGACAGTGGTATTATCCCACTGTCTGTTAATTAAAATAAAGCAGTTTTTCATTTTTGTACTTGTGAGAAACAGATGTTATTTAGAAGGAGCAGATGGATAACTCACATTTGGCTTGATTAATAAATTATTGCTTTAAATTGGAACACTCAAAATAGATCTCATTTTTGACCAGTGAAACTAAATATCTAAAATATAAACAAATCCTTTTGAAATAACTATAGGAAATGTTTCTGACTCTCACATTGTTGCCAAAAGAAACAAAAAAAATATTTTCTAATTTTTCTATTTTTACTATGGATCAAGTATAGCTCACCGATTTGTAAAATGCGTCCTATTGGTATTAATGGTGAAGAACAACAGGAATTGTTCCCTGGATTTCTTCCCGACTTATACAGACTTAACTTCCCTTTTATTCATATTATTTTATTTATATTATTATATTTTATTTATATTAGCAGAAAATACAGAAGTTTACCCCCCAAAAGAGAATAAATCCTCTGAAAGTCAAGAGCAGCACTTCTGAGAAGCCTGGATCAACCAGATCCTATTATACTTTCAAGTGCCTGGACTGTAAAGATTTTAATGAATTACAAAGGTCTATCCACTGTTTTGTGAAGCTAGGCATGCATGTGTAAGTCTTTAGTAGAGACAAGGACTCTTGAGTTAAGGTTTTCAGAAGCACTATATTTTTTTCTACTTCTGGTCCTCCTGGAAATTTACTGAGGTGGTTTTTTTTCTTTTAAACTCTAGGCTTGTATAATCCTAAAGTTACACAGAAAAGGACCCATTAAAATTCCTCTTTTTACTTACATTTATTTGCTATGGAACCTCACTTAATCTAAGCATGTTTTATCTGTATAGAGGAAAAATCATTCCCTGGAGATGAGAATCAGCCTCCTTAAGTGCTCCCAGGCAACAGCACAGAAATTCTGATTTCTTACCTGATTTCTTGTTTCAAATCCTTATTTTTTTTTTTAAGTTTAAAATGAGTCATATAAAACTTAAAATGCAAGTGAAAGTTCAAAGCAGAGACTTAAAATATTTTAGGTCCAAAAAAGTTTGTGACAGGTTTTTAAAATGCCAAAAGCATACATTTTTGGCTTGTATCTATTATATGTCTTTTCAGCCTTTTTTCTTCTCACAGCACTTCAATTTTGATCAACATTCTGATAACATACCGTACCCTTTAAGTTTCTCTGAAGGTCTGTGAAAGCATGGTTGAGTGTGGGTTCAAATTTATTCATGTAAGTTCAGATTCAGATAGATGTGGGTTGCCTGCCTTTTACTGCAATATAATTTTTCTCCAAGATTGTCTTCCTAATGACATTCATAACTATAATCCCTTCTGCTTCCTCTTGCTTTCACAGTCTCTGGTGCACATAATTCCACATTAGCTCATAGGTCTAGATTAGTCTGCTTCACTTTGTACCTAATATTTCATTCATACCAATTTCTTTTCTTCTCTGGTCTAACCTCATCCTCCACACTCACAGTTTACACTCCAAACTACTTTTACACCTGACAGTCATTTTTCTCTTAATAATTGCATCTCAAGCAGAGCTTTAGCACACCTTCCTTTTTTTGATCTCAAAATTCTTGACCCCTTGTTCCTTTTCTTCCTTTCCCCCCCAATTTTTTTAATACCTTCAGTCACCTGTCATGGCTTTACAGCTCTGTACACCTCGTCAGCATCTGATAAATTTCATGGCCTTTAACTGTACATATAAATGATAACTTTTACCAACATATACATATAAATATCATACAATGCATCCCACAGGATGTGTATAATATGATCTTATCAATGTTCTTCTATCCTAAATTTATTACTAGCAAATTAAGAGGTCTTAAGCAGTTTTTCTTGAAAGCCTATTCTTCTACTAATACCATCTGTATCCATCAATAATTAATTATTAAATACAGCAAATCCAAGCACCTCAAACACTTTTTAAGACAAGTGGTTTATAGAGCATATGAGCAGTAAATATTTTCAGTAAGAATAGGTACTCCTTGCTCTCAGTTGTTTCAGCATATTTTCATATGGTTAACCCTCATGCTCATAAATGCTGTGTCAGTGAATTTGCAGAGTAAGACATAAAACCCATTGACCATGTACACATCAGTGGTCTCAATTAAAGTATTGAAGCTAATTGTATACCAGGTTTCTGTGCTGATACACATAAACAGATGAGAGGGAGAAATAAAAATGTTTATAAGACAGGAATGTTTAGTTTTAAAAACCTCCTATGCATGTATCAGTATTTAGATTTTAATAATAAATAATTTTAATAATAAATAACTTTAAGGACACATGCATTAGAACAAAATGTTTTTATCATCTATCTATCTATATATCATAGTTATGTGGTTTTAACAAACAACCTTGATAAACTAAGACAATGATCATTACTGATATATGAGGTAATTCTTTTGTTTTCCTTTTTGGTTTTTTTCGCAGCAACTACAGTGCACTGTTAGGAGTGTGGATCTATGGCTTTTTTGTGGTGATCTTGCTGGTACTGGACCTTTTGTATTACTCTTCAATGAACTATGATATTTGCAAATTTTACCTGGCACGGTGGGGAATCCAGGGAAAGTGGATGACACAGGGACAGAGCCGATGGATTAACCCTGCTCAGGATCCAAGCCAAGTACAGACACAGCCTCAGCCAGAGACACAGCCTCAAACTCAGCCACAGCCTCAAACATCACAGACAGTACATACTTTAAAAGGAGATGCTTTAAGCCCACCCCTGATGTCTTTTCAGAGTACATCTGCCTGGTAAGTAAGTTAAGCCGTATTCGGATATATTTTTTCACTCTGTTGTTTTGTAGTATGAGCAATCCCCTGTATTTGGAAATGCCTGCAAATTCAGGCTGAATGACACCATATCTAGCACATAATTCTTTATAACATGAACTGTCTTACAGAATTACTGTTTAGGAGTGATTGCTTACTCTGGAATATATTACAACATCTTTTAATACCATTCTCAAAGAAACAGACAGTGCCATTTTTCAGTGCAGTTTTAATTCTCTGTTTTACAGTGCTTTTAATACTCTGTGGTACAAGTAAACTACATGTCTTTGTTACACATCAACCATTATAAACTGAATTTTAATCTGGTGTCAAAGAGTTATTGCTGTGTGGATCTATGAATCTGTTGTTTTGGTTTTAAAAGATGATATAAATAGCAACACTGAAATAGCTTCAATGGAAGATGTCGCAAATCTGAACTGTTTGTGCCATGAAGCACAGAAACAACATAAAAACCAGTTTTTTTATATGCATAGCCAAAAAAAGCATAGCTTGATCTGATTTGACAGAGTGACACAAGTAGGCTACTGCAAAGTTAATTGCTACAAAACCATAACTAAGTTCACCAAAAAAAAACCCCAAACTAAATGGAAAACAGATACTTCAGGAACAGGCAGAACATGCAATATAAGTAGAAACTAAATACTGATAGTCATGGCACAAAATTATATTGAATTCTTTTGGACTCTTTTTACCAAAGAAAACAGAAGCAACAGAAGAGAGCTGAATTAAACAATGCTCTTGATAAAGTATAAAAAAAGGCAGGGACTTTTTTTCTTGGCAAGAGGACATACAGATCTGGAAGGGGCAGAGAGGTTGTAGAGTGATGAGTGTATTTTAGAAGTGTTTCAGAAGGCTGACTACTGACTCTTTGCAAAATAAGGTGATCTGAGTAGGGTGAAAAAGATGGCAGCAGTTCCTGAGGCTGTGGAGTAGATAAAGCCACAGCACTGGTCTTGGTCTGAAACTTTGAGTAGCACTGTATTGCAAATGGAATGATACACGTAGTCCTTTTATTTTGTATCTTGCCCTTTAATTTTAAGTGTAAATCTAGAGTAAATAGGTCTGCAGATTTTCCATAAAAGAAGAGGTAGAGCTAGTTTGACCCAAGGGCAAAGCTCAGTAAAAGAAGAGGTTGTTTGGCTTAGTAGCCAGAACTGGGTGTAGCTGGTGCAGATCAGAAGGCCTGGTCCATACAGAAGAATCCAGCAGTGCTACTTAAGATAGACTTACCTGTGCATAACTGTAGGCTCTCTTCTTTTCACTTCTTTTTTCTCTTCTCTCCTTTTTTCATCTCATAATTCCTTCAGCTTTTACACACATCAACTTCCCAGCCTTCAGTCAGAATTGCCATACAGCTTAAGACCAACATTTGTAGTAGAATGATTGTATTCTAGCTTAATACGTGTGTGTGTGCCTGTCTGTGTATGTAATGTAACTGCAATGACTGCATGACTATGTGTTTGTATTTATAAGTACATGTTAAAAAATCAGCCTGGTTATACCATTTGTTAATTCTACCATACCATTGTAAATTAAAGGAAATTATTCAATAATTCTTTAAGGATTCGTGGACACTTTCCATTACTGACCTGTTGTTCTGTTTCTTTACTTTTTTCAAGCATTAAGCGGGGAATGTATGTTAGGATCAGGTGAGCACATCCCATATGCTCCTTTTCCTGTGTTTGCAGGAGATGAGCATTGATAAGCCCTCCAGTAACCCTCACCTCTTACCCAGTGAACCATTTTTCTGTGCTCCCCTCAGTTCCCATAAAACTTTAGTTTTTTTCTAATCTTTTCATTGTTCAATGAAAGAAATGCTTCCTTAACAAAACCCTGTTTATCCCTTGTATTTCAGCATGTAAAATATTACAAGAGATGGCATATTTTCAAACTTATAACCTGCAACTTTTGAAACTCACAAGCCCTTAACTAGATGCATAGATGACTCAGGCCGAGTTGGATACATAAAATATATCAAGAAAAAGGTAATAGGCATCAGCAATGACAAGCAAGGTGTTGAGCATGTGAAAGAGGTTTTTGAGTAAACAGCTCCCTCAGAAAGTGACAGATTTGTGATCTATAGCAATTGCTAAGCCAGTGGGGAGTAAGAAAAGGTTGCCTGGCTGTTTATCTCTGCATTACATAATCTGCAGGTTATATCCATGAAAATATGGTAATTTTGCCATGTAGAAACAAAACTTAGTTTCAGAGCCCAGTTCTGCTGCAGTCTGTATGCAGTGAATGATCTCACTACTGTTTTCTCAAAATGTAATCATACCATCAGTGAAGAAATGCAGTGGAGCAACTGGATTTTGAATTTCCATCACTGGTTTTCAAATTGCCTGATCTATTAATATCTTCTTATATTTCATACCTGAAATTCCATTATTCCAGGTGACGACACCAAAGTCTTAGATACTTTGTTAATAGCAGATTTTGAGTCTATAAATCAACTTTTAAGTTTGTGTTAGCATTTTTCATATGTGTCCTAAACTTATCCCAGCTTCTCCCTCTGTAGAAAAAATAAGCATTTTTCTTTAGCGTCTTGCAAACAGACTTGTATATATATATATGTATACGTATATATATATTGCTGGTATCTTGCCATAAGAACAGTTCCTGTTTACAGATGAGCTTTTTGAAAATACAAAATAGATTATTTAATCTTGTGAGATACACAGATATCCCAGGGCATAAAAACTTAGATACTGTTAAAAATGTTTCAAAATCAGTTTACGAGTTTTCATGGTGACAGATATTGTTGAAGTTGTTAGCTTCCTGTACTACATTTGTTAAAAAATGTGCCCATTCTAGAAGACAGTACGTAATGGTAAGAGGAAAGTGATTTTTAGATTTCAAGAACCTCAGCAACACTGAAGACTTCAAATATCCTGCAGAAAACTGATTGTGTAAGGAACTGTCCCAAGATGTCAGGATTAACCTATAGTTATGCAAGTGCTTTTTATTTTATAATTTCTTTTCTTTTTCTAGTTTGAATTCTATAAATTGGTAATGAAACCAATGACTGAAATAGGTATGTCAGAGAGAAAAATCATGTAAGTCGTGTATAATGTGTAGATGTTTAAACATTTTGTCATAGCAGATCACTTTATTACTTACTTGAGACAAAGAAAACCGTGTATAGCCATGATATTATTATAGCTAAAGAAGTCTGGGATCCATTATAAGTGCTGCTGGCTTCTCTGCAGAGGGCTTGCAGTGTTGTGCAGGGACTGGAAGGAAAATCATTAATCTCAGAAACACCAAGCCCGGTTTAGAATAGTGTTGCTTCATCATGTAGTGTATGGATTTTGCAGCCCAACTAATGTTCATTTCTTCTTTAGTATGAAAACCCTCTGAGGGGTGTCCGAAGGCCTGTGTGGTCTGAAGGTCCTGGTGGATGTACCTTCTGTGACACAAACACCGTCACGAACAGCAAGTGACTGAGTTTAAACAGTTGTGGTTTGCCTCCAGGTCGTGGCTGAGGTGCATGAGCTGGGCCTTTCCACACTGATCAGTCCATGTAGGAATCTGCAGTCTGGTTAGCATGAAGAAGCTTTTAACAGCTGGAGATCAAACAGCAAAAGGCAGCAAGCAAATTGTTACGACTGCTTAACAAAGTACAAACCAGGGAGGCAATAAAATGGAATACTGTAAGCTGAGGAATCAAAATCCTAACTTTTTAAAAAAAACTTTTTTTTTGCTTTTTTTTTTTTTTTTTCCCCCACAACTTTGGGTATTTTGTTAATTGATAATGACTAAAAAAGGTCAGACTAGCAAGGAAGATCACATAGGAAGAAGTGTGGGCTAGGCTAGCCTGGAAAGAGTTTCTCCAGATTCCTCATGTCTGTGCTGTGTTCTAGAAGAGAGAGAGGAACAGCTGAACATAATCTCTCTGCCTTGCTCTAGTGATGTTAAACTCCTTCCCACCTCCCTCAAAGATACAATTCACAAGGAATACTGTCCTAAAGTCTAAATTTTGCCTCTATTTCCTGCCTTTCTGCACAACACCACGTAGAGGCAATGTATATCTGTATATGATCAGGTATATTATGCTAAATGGCTCATGATTTCAGAAACCTGCTGGTTGTCTGGAATCAAGAGAAGTAACAGCCCAGCAGAGTAAGCCCATACTTATTTTCTTCATGCAGATGGAATGAGTTACACAAAGGCAAGTCTATTTTTCCTTCCATGAGGGCAGTGGAGAACTGGAACAGGTTGCCCCGGGGGAGGTAGTTGAGGCCTCATCCCTGGAGATAATCAGGTTGGGACTTGACAAGGCTTGGAGCAACCTGATTTAGTTGAGGGTGTCCCTGCTTACTACAGTGGGGTTGGAATAGGTGACCTTTAGAGGTCCCTTCCAACTCAAGTTATTCCACGATTCTTCAGTTCCCCTTATTAGATGTTGTGGTCTATTTTGCTAAGAATTCCTGAGTAACATTGTCTTTCTGACAAGTAGAGTAGTTTTTAGCCTGCTGCTATTCACCTGCTAGGTGACACCTCTTCAAATATTACCAAAACACACAAAAAATACCCATAAAACCAAACAAAAAACCCCAAACCAAAACCAAAGCAACCAACCAAACAAAAAACTATAGAAATATTGGCAGTTTAGAAGCCGGAAGGGAACTAAGCATGACCACCACTCTCTGCAAAAAAAAAAACAGAGAGAGAATACTTCTTGGTGGCTAAAAAGGCTGTGTGCAAGGATTCCATTTGATAACAGATTTTTAATAGGATAAAGACTATCATCAGAGCACAATAACCACATTCAGTAAGTCCCCTGCTACAATGGTTTCTAAGAGCTATGCATGCAGCCTTGACTGTGTCACCTAGTTTGGGACATTGGCAATGAAGTGGGTCAACCATGCAGTGTGAACATGGCCATAGTCCACCAAAAATATCAGGCATTGGGATGGCAGAATTCTGCACAGCAGCTACTCTTGATACAAGATATTTACAGTAAGAAAGTGAAAAAAAAAATGCTTTCTTACATTTTAAGAAAACTGTTTTGAAAAGAAGATCTCAAATTTTCATTTGCAGAATGGCTACATTTAACATGAATATGGTGACACTACTTTAAAGATTTCATGTCATAGGTCAAAGCACAGTTTTTATTTATTTACAGCCCCTATCTAGATACTCAGACTAAATATGACAAAGCTCCAAGATTTTTTTTAAAGATGGGAAGAAATCAAATTGAATACTCATACAGTGCTTTTATGAAAGAACTGCCTGGGAATTAACATCATCTGGAGTGTCTGTCTGGTAACAGATGTTAGGTGTGTTGGGCAACATCTAGCATTGTATGTGTGCCTCCATTCGCTTCAAAATATATTGGGTTAGAATAGCAGATATTGTTGCATTTATTTTCTTCTAAATATTCTTGTCTGTTTGCTAGGAACAGCACTGTAGTAATAGAAACTGCTTAATAAGAAAAGCACAGCTAAGGAAATCACTTTCTGCTGCTAGAAGAGCCAGATATTTTTGCATTGCATATCCCTTCTCCTGCCTGATCTCCTGTTTGATGTCAGGGCAGGAGACAAGCAGCAAAGACAGTGGGCTTGGAACCAAAAACCTTAAAATCTGCAACATCCCAAGTCTTCTTTACTTGCCTCAGTACTATGATCATGCAAAGAAAAGGGAAGATTTTTTATGTTTATAATTTGCATTTAAATGATTCAAGATACATTAGTTACTGAGTGCTTGCTCTCTTCCTGGTATTTAGAAATTCGTATTAGCATGTGAAGTTAAGCCAATATGCAAGCTTTCTGTCCACCTCAGTCTGAAGATATCTTTGTGTAAATTGGTAGACAATGCATCTTTTTTTAATACATTTGTAATACATATTTTTCATTTCTCACCTTATTCTCTTTTTCCTTTGCTCTGTAAATTACAGACCCGGTATTGCAACATTTATTTCTCTACATTCTTGTTAACTGCAGATCCATTGGATATGAGCTGACTGGTATTCTGTATTGTATGGGATGTCACATTTATCACAAACATTTATCATTATCTTTTAAGTGGACTGTAAAGTTGAAGTGGTTTAACTTAAATGAGTTGTCACAAAATAGCAATTAGAACAAAAGTGAGTAGTTAAAAGGTTATCATCTGAAGACTACTTCTAAATGAACTCTGCACACTGAGAAATGAAAAGTAGTAAAAATACTGGGAACCCATTCTGAACATCTGTTTAAATTTTCTCATATATTTTTGTTAGAGTTTTTTTTTCAGTGAGATCAGTTGCCTCATCTGCATTATAACAAATCTGGAATAACACTACTGAAGTAGCAGATAGCAGCATGAAATTTGCGTGAAATGTGAAGACTCCAATTAAGCCCACAATTGCACTGCATAATGTCACAACACTCCAGCATCACACACAGGAATGAGTGTGACATCCAAAATTTTATCAACTAAATCCATAATCTCTGTCACAATAGAAACCACTTAATTTTAAAAGACTCTCAAGTTATTTTAGTAGTTACAAAACTCCTACTCTGTACATCTTTTTAGGTGCCAGGTGCTCAATAGTAATTCTAGTAGTATGTACACATTTTCCACATTTTATATATGCACTGAAGAATAAAATAGCAAGATTATTCTAAAATGTCTTGCTTAGAATCTCAAGTATCACTGAGAAACTTTAAAACAGCCCCAGCCACTCTACAAGTACAGCTGAACACAACAGCTGTGCTTCATATCCACAGACATTTGTGCAGTCTGGCCATTTCTCTCAATAGCACATCAAAGGTATCCAGGCTGACTGATTTGACCTTCACCTTTGCATTTTAAGACTGAAGTCCAGGTGTTCATAATCACTTCTGATTTAAATCTGTAAATAAAAATGTAACTGAAAATCAGACTAATTGTCTCTGACATTCTCTTAAGAGTAGCTGGATCTATAGCAGCAAAGGTAAAGGTATGAAGCAATGAGTAGCTGCCAAACCTTGTATTGAATTATGCTGTCTCAGTTGTATTAATTATCAGTGATCAAAACTTACATTTTTACTATAATATTTTTAAAAATTCAACTAATTGCTTTTGGTTTTCTAGAGACTAAATAAAACAGATGGATAAGCAAACACCAGGGAGTATAAGTAATATTGGCCCAAAATGTTGCAAGTGGCAGAAGAATAAAAGGAGAGGTATTAAGGAACAGGAGTTAATGATCTAAACAGGCAAGACTTCCTGTATTTATGCAAAGTTGCAAGCAGATTTCTAAGTAGAAGATTTAGTGTAATTCAGAGTTCTGAACTGAAAGAAAGCAGTTTTTTTAAAAGGGGAAAAAAAAGAGAAGGGTAATGAAGGACAGAATACTATCCATGTTAAATAGGCCATGTCCCAGAGAACTACTTAAACCACTGGCAAAACAACTGTATACACTGGGTGCTTTTAACAGAAGTGAGAGTGAAGAAGAAGAAAAATCAGAGACTCTGAAGAAAAATCCCATTGCTTTCAGCATCTTGAAAAATCAGCTCTCAGTGTGTATATTGGATGCCAAGAAACAGTAACTCAAGGAGGACAAAGCAGGTAATAGAGCTGGAGATCATGTACAGACTAATTTATTATTCTCAGTGTTATTATTAAACAAAGAGCAGTATGTAATAATCCTTTTATGGGGTTGCAGAAGACCTTTTAGAGTATGCTAAATTTCTACAAGAAATAATGGCCTACTAGGGAATACCAGACATTAATGAAATCACCAAAAGCTTGGGTGATAAAACTGAATGCATGACCATAAATGGTAACAATGTCAGGGAATTATTTGCAAAGAGAGCTGAGGTCAAGGATCTACCACATCGTTACTTTTATTGTCACTGTTCCCTGATGAGATCACGACAAAGACAACCAAAGGGAGCAATTAGGCATTGCATCAGAAAAGTGATAAAACATGTTTGGATGACCTTGGTTTATAATGATGTTTCACTGCAGAGTTCAAGCAAAGGCCAGCAATTAGACACAGTCAGTTTGTTCATCATTAGGAAGATAGCAGATATATGGTTGTTAAGATCTCAGCATCAAAATAGATCAAAAAGCATTGAAATTTGAGAAACATTACAGTCATTTTACAGTTCATTTAGTCATTAGAGAATGGTGATGTCAATCAGCAAACAATTTCAAAGAACTTAAAAGGATTTGGAGAAGTTACCTGATCAACACTGTCATAAATAAATATACACAGATACCTACAACTTTAATTGTGAAGAAAATCTATTTAGTCACTGCAGAAAAAAACATGCCTCTGAAAAGACTTTGAAATCCACTATGAAAAGATTCTTAAGAATCAGGAATGCCAAAGAAATAAAAACAGTTTAAGACATTAAGCGGCAGAAATAAGACAAATGTCACTCGAATACAATTAGAAATTCTGCTAATGTTATTCTCACGTCAGGTGATAATGTGATCCCAAAACAGAACAAATGAGACACATTACTTTAAACATCAGATTTAATCAGCACAACACTATGTAGCCTCCACAGAGCAGCATCAAAAGAATAAATGGTAGAAACTGGGCACCTGTTGTAAAATGCAGAAGGGTAAAAATAACTGCAAAAAGTGGTCACGTGTGAAATAACTAATAACCACATAAGCTACCTCACTTCCCACTAGGGTAATCTCCTTTCTGGAATTTCATAGAATCATAGAATCGGATGGGTTGGAAGGGACCTCAGAGATCATCAAGTCCAACCCTTGACCCATTGCTGACTATGGCACTGAGTGCCACATCCAGTCTCTTTTTAAATATCTCCAGGGATGGAGAATCCACCACCTCACCGGGCAGCCCATTCCAGTGCCTGATCACTCTCTCTGTAAAAAAATTCTTTCTAATATCTAACCTAAACCTCCCCTGGCACAACTTAAGACCATGCCCTCTTGTCTTGTTGAAAGTCGTCTGGGAAAAGAGCCCAACCCCCCCCTGGCTCCAGCCTCCTTTCAGGGAGTTGTAGAGAGCGATGAGGTCTCCCCTGAGCCTCCTCTTCTCCAGGCTGAACACCCCCAGCTCCCTCAGCCTCTCTTCGTAGGGTCTGTGCTGGATCCCTTCACCAGCCTGGTTGCCCTCCTTTGGACCTGCTCCAGGACCTCAATCTCCTTCCTGAACTGAGGGGCCCAGAACTGGACACAGGACTCGAGTATATTTGTATAGTACTCGAATGTTTGTATATATTGGTAACTTTTACTTAGGTCCCAAAGAATCTCCCAGGTGGAACAACTGTGGAGACAGGACCACGTAGAGTGAGTCTCAGAAGCAGCAATAGAAAGAAAGGTGTCTGCACAATGTGACCACCTGGCAGGACAATGGCTCTTGGGTTCAAATCTCAAAGGGGACAAGGTGCAGGTACAATTTTACATTCTGAAGGACTGGAGCTCTGGTACATAGTTAAATAGTTTATTCACAAAGGAACCTTTGTAGATACAAGGATTGTGTGTATTAATCAGCTGATCATATTTCTAAGCTGATTATCTATATTAGAGCAATTCCTTACATTCATTAAAGTGATGCTGCTCTGAGAGCTATGCGGGCTGCCTTCTTTCTGTTGAAAATCATTGCTGTCATGTAGAAGCATGTGGAAAAGTAATTGCAGTGAGCTTCATCAAAAATTACAGTAAATTAATTAAACAGTCATTAACTATATTTAATGTTGATTAAGGCTACAGATTTTAATCAGTCACACAGATGAAGGAGGCGAGTTATTTTATATTGCATTCCCTAATTCTCATCTCTGAAAAGTGATGATTCATAGGGAGCTGCTGAACCCAGCACCTTTTATTGTTCTTATGCTAACAGCTCACCTCCAGCACAGTTTCATCTAAAAAGTCTGAACAAAATTATGATTGAAAAGCATCCAGAGTACACCCTTTTTGGTTAAAAACAACTCCACAACTTCTCTTATGCTGCTGAAGGTAACAACTGAAAGCAAATAGAACAAACGGCTGCTTAATTTTTGAAGACATTTTAAAGAAAATTACATGAGGGGTTGGGAGCTTTTCCTTTTTTTTTAATATTTACTGAAATCTGTCAGAGCTCATAGCAAAAATTGGCATCCCAATTAAAAAGACCCCCACTGTTTGCATAGACAACTAAAAGAAGAAAAAAACGTGGGTGTATTTTTGTGGATATGTTAAAAATACTACCTAATTGTGATGCTAAAGAAATAAAAAAAAAACTTGTTTCAGTATTTGCCAACTCTTGCTCAGGTTGACTCTACCACTGTTTTCATTTAAAATAATAGAAGTTTAAAAATAAAATAAAACAAAAAAGTAAAAATACCCAAAGCAGGCCAACAATTAATCTTGAGAATGTAAGTCCACAAGGTAGTTCTGTCTCTAAGAAGTAGGTTTTGGAGGAGTTAGAGACAAGTGAGATAACAGAAAAGAGCTTGATAAGCATTAGGATAGTGATAAGAGTAATGCATATCTTCCTGTTTTAAGTCCTAATCTTCCTGTGCCTGTTACACCAGTAAATTTGACCTGTGAGGAAAATCTCTGCCTTGTTTTGGTTTTTTTCCCCTATATTCTATGTAGATTATTACAAACACAGCCTACAGTATTAAAAAAAAAAAAAAAAAAAAAAAAAAAGAAAAAATTATGTAGGTATTTGGCCTGGCATTCCCTTGTCCTTCTTGAAGGCATTTCTCATGACCACTGGCTATAGCTTGAGTTAGCACTGCTCCTATATACTATGGAAGTAAATGTGTACTTAACAGGGCCCTGGTGTATTTATCCACACAGTGTTTGTGTGAGTTAGTCAGGTCTTGCTACTTCTATTTGACAGATAAGAGAAAAGCTCATCTGGTTACTGAGGGCCACACTTAAATATTTGACAACTCTTCTATTATTCTTATTCATGTAAAATTTAGTACATTTTGTAATACTGTAAAAGCAAAAAATTGCCCCCAGCCCCCCAGTCTCATATTGAAATTTCCAGATCATACCTTACTCATACCTAGAAGGCAGTAATCCTGGAACTTTGGAGGCATGTGGTGTTCTTAGGTTTGGACTCTGGTGGTCCCAGGTTCAACCTGCCCTACACACAAGCATTCATGATTCTTCTGCTTGTGTTTTGCACCTTACCTGATCTAATATATTATGAGGAGACCACATGGAAGCACATGACAAAATTCACTTGCACAGTGCAGCATGTAAATCTAGGTCTTTACCAGGGTTCTAGTAGGCTGTATAAGAGAAGACAAAGGAGTTATTAAAGGATTCACAAACTTTTTGCACTGCATTGAGTTTCTACGTGTGTCTCTCCAGTAATTCTATAAGAATTTGCAGATTCATTTAAAAATTCCAGTATGCAACAGGCCATAATCCAGCTCTTAAAGACTGATGATATCATGGTCTGCTTTGGTATCTTAGCACACCTTTCTGTGCAACTGATTTGCTTTTTCACAACACTGAGATTGCACATTTTACATTATGTAGAAGGAACATGGTAATAAGATTCAGCTAATGGCACAACTCCATCTCCACTGTTCTGTTGTAGGCACTGCTGATACGGAAACATACAAAATGTCCAGCAACACAACAGGTAGCTACTCACCATTGGTTTCCTACACAGTAAGCAAGCTAACAAAATTGTTGAGTATATAAAGAGGAGATACCAGTTAGAAGTAGGGAGCTGTCATCTCACTAGCAGTGGTGAGACTGCTAGAGGGAAATGTCACCTTCACTGCCTCTAGCAGAAGAAAGATTGTAATGGCAGATGGGAGAGCATTCAGAAAGGGCTGCAAGATCTTATCTGACTATTGGAAAGTCTGAAAAACTGTGAGAAGTTTAAGAAGCTCAAGGCTAAAACAACATTAAAGGCAATTTGATCCCAATCTGTAAATTCTTTGTGGCAGGAGGATTTCAGATAAAAGAGGACTGTAAGGAACAAAGACAGAAAAAGGTCTAATACCTGGAAGATCAATTTGTACAAATCTTGGCTGGCAATAAAGAGCAGGATTAACCTCAGACAATTTAGCTATCTAAAAGTCAAGCATCTACTAATTATTTAGAAACCCACACTAATACATTGAAAGAGGTACTTCCACGAGGCTATTCATCCCCCCTCCCTTAGGATGGATTGAATCACTTGAAAGCTTCTCTTCACTGATTTTTTTTTTACTAATGTCCCATTGACATTGTCATTATTGTCACAATTGACATTATGAAGATGAGCTTATACAAGTCAGTAACATCTAACCAGCTGAAGTTTGACATGGGACTGATCTCACCTAAGTGTACTTTTCTTTTCAAAGTTGGTGATTCACCAAGGAAATGTCCTCAGATGTGGCTGAATACCCATGACTTTTGGTTTTGAAACTGTCAAGGACTGTGCAATATAAGCAATATTCCTACTGGATGGGAAGCAACATCTGTGCAGAAGGCCAAACCGAGGACCCTAAGGAGAATGGGTTTTCTAAATCCAGTTTATCTGGGGATCATGAAAGCTTGTGTTCCCAGAAGACTCACACCAACATCAGGTTTTATTGAATCATACAATCATTTAGGTGAGAAAAGACCCTTGAGATCATTGAATCCAACTGCAAACCTAGTACTGCCGAGTCCACCACTAAAACAAGTGCCAATGTCTCATAACCCTTTTAGTGAAGGAATTCTTTCTAACATCCAGTTTAAACCTCCCTTGGCACAACTTGAGGCCATTACTTTTTGTCCTATCACTTGTATCTTAATTGAACAGACACTCATTACTACTTGTCAGCCAGAACTGAACACAGTGTCTGAGGTGCAGCCTCACCAGAGCTGAGTACAGGGGGATGATCACCTCCTTAGTCCTTCTGGTCACAATATTCCCCTGATACAAGCCAGGATTCTGTTGGCCTTCTTGGCCACCGCTGCTGGCTCATATTCAGCCCCAGGTCCTTTTCCTCTGGGCAGCTTTTCAGCCCCTCTTCCCCAAGCCTGTTGCATCCCATGGCATTGTTATGACCCAAGCTTGACATTTTCCTAGCATCTTATTCTTCTCAGACTTAGAGAGCAGACAGCAAATATAGGCCAACAGCTGCACATCAAAAATCACATAATACTTTATCAAATTGTCACATCCTCTACCATTAGAGAACACAGGGGATGAACATGTGGCCTTCCTCCTCCCCACCTCTTCAAACAAATGCCTGATTATGCAGCTGCTGCATAAGAGCTGCTGATACCAGTGGGACTGTGCAGTGATTGCATAATCACACCAAAGAATGGATATCTCTGGGCAAAGTCTCATCTTGGCAGCAACTGCCAAATCCTCATCTCTCATTCTGCGGGCACAGAAAGCCAGAGGTGATAGCAGAGGTGAAGATTAAATCTGTGTGTAAGTAACTGGCTTTCAATTTCTAATTTGGAAGTGCTGTAAGGTTATAGTGGACACAAGAACATTGACAAAGCACAGCAAGATTCTCTGTCAAAATGCATGCACGTGATAGCTATTGTTGAATTACTCATTCTGGATTATTAGGGTCTTTCTGTCTCCCCTGTAATATTAAGGTGCACACTTGAAAACCACAGTCATCACTGGGCAACTGCAGGAAGCCTGAATGTCTGTCATGAAATAATGAGCATACAATAGAGCCACAATATATATCATGCACACACATGCAAAAAAATGAGTAAATAATGAAGAATAATGTAGAACAAACATAGAATAACCGACCAGCTGGCAGTGATAATTGTTCAAAACAAAAATTTCTGTGCTTCATAAGTTACCAAGACATACCAAATGGACCTCAGTCTGATGACATCAAGCAAGCACTTTTTTCCTTTGTGACTGAAGAAATGTTGCTCAGCAGGTGTCATACAGTGTCACTGATCCATGCACAAAGGTTCTATTGCAGCCAAAGGATGTTTTACACCCCAGCAGACCAATATCTAAATGCAGCTGTGAGACAATTTAATAAATAAACAAACCAGTCACAGCTCTATTACCGGCATCAAAGCATGTTTCTTTGTAAAGCCAGCTCAGATAAGCACAAAAGAGAAATAGTTTTCTTGCCTTTTGCACACTACTAAAATTTTCCAGGGTTCCTGGACTCTTCACTTTCCACATTTCAACACACCTCAACTTCTCCTATGGCTTTTTACATGGGAAAAGCAGGTAGGAAAGGGAGAGTAAAATGTTTCTGCATAAATTTTTCTTTCTAACATCTCTCCTAGCATATAGTGCTGTTTCCAGTGATCATGTTGTGGGTGTTCTCCTTCTGCTCCTAACTACAAATAAACAAAGTTAAACATTATTTACTGCTTGGATGGTTATGTGCAATGTTCTACAACAGGAAGCCAAAGAGTAACCAGATGAAATTTCAAGAGCTTTACTGGTAATTTTTTAATTGTTGATAATTTTGTCAATGTTAAAAAGTTGTTCCATGCTCTTTCTTGAAGTATCTTCAGAAATTTGTTTTTAAAGAAATACTTTTAAATTTCATACTATGAGAAAAGCCACACAAACTCAGCTGAGATAAAAAAATGTACCCAGAACACTTGCAGGAAACACAATGACCGCTTCATAATACACTGAAATCTGTCTCTCAGCACAATAATTGCTACATATTTTGTCTTGAACTCTGACTCAGAAGACTAGCCCTCAATACTGAAAAGTGAAAGTAGAAAATAAGGCTTTTTGGTAAGAGAAGTAACTATTTCAAGAAATAAAATTGTTTCCATATGCCATTAATATGCATTTTATTTCCAGAAATAAAAGAATTTCCTGTATTGTGCAGAGGTAAATAAAAACCTGGTTTAATTTGGAATAAATATACAACTCGGGACTAAATCACAGGTTTGGGGATCAAAATTCAAGTGCTGAAACAGATTCCTCCCTCCTAAGTAGACCATTCTGCAGCTGGAGCAAGTTGAGCCTCTGGTGAGGCTAAGGGAAGCAGTACATGCGTCTTGTTCCACATCTTCTGGAGGAAGCAGCAGTCATTAGAGAAGGTTTAAAGGGGAGTAACTTAGTAAGTCAAATGAAATGCAGAGGCTCGGTGGGGACTGAAGAGCAGTTCCAGCATCCAGAGGAGCTCACTGCCTACATTGCTGCAGGGCAGCTGTTGGGTACAGACATGGGAATTGGCCACTCTGCCCCCTCTGCGGCTGCAGCACCTGCCTTGCTACCAGGATTTCATGGTATTACTGGGAATTGTGGGTGATCCAGCTGGGATCCGGTTCAAGCAAAATATTAATCTGATCTTCTTTGGGAACCAACTTTGCTGTCTTTATCCAAATGGAATCTAGAAAAATTCTTCTCCTGCTTCTAACCTAAATCCCCCTGAAATCTCAGTGACTTTCCTTTTTATTGACTTCTGTGGGCCTTGAAAGAAGTCAACACCTTGAATTGGTACCAAAACACTCAAATGTTATGTTTGGCTGACTCCTTTCTACTCCTTTCAGCATGTTTCAACAGCTCAATTTCCATGAATGTGTTTAGTTTTATCCTCTGCTGGACTTCAAGACATGTTAGTAGTAATTTTAATAGACTGAATATTGCTGATGCCAACATGGCAAAGAGCATTAGGGCAAAAAGAGAAAATAAAAGCAGCAGGATATTCACCTGATGTAGTTTGGCCTACTTTTGTTTAGCTCAATTGTTCATTCTTGAATTTTAAAAAGAAACTAAGGTACTGTTCTGTTCAAAATGGGGGGGGGGGGGCGGTGGCGGGATGGGAGGGGACAATACACAGAAACAATGGGCAGATGAATAAATGATGCATATATGCACACATTTACATATATACATAAATAACTCTTCTCATTGTACATATACCCACATAGTTCCTTACAAATAGACAGCTTCACTTACTAACTTTTCCATACAGCTCAGTTAATATCAAGTTACAAAGCACAGACATCATCCTGTAAAGCCACATTTCACCTCAGCTGTAAATTCTAAAGACCTGTGAAAACATTTAGATCTGACTATCCACAAAAGGAAAGATAATCTACACTGAGTATAGGTTGCATATTTATCCTTTTAAATTATGTCCTTTATTTATAAATAAAGGTCACTGTATGGCAAAGGATTTACCAAAAAAAAACCTCCAAACAAACAAACCCCCAAACCAAACAACAACAAAAAACCAAAACAAACAAAAAACCAAAACAATCCCCCCCCCAAAAAAACCCCAAAAACAAAAAAACCCAACCAATACTGTAGACCTAATTAAAAAATACACTCTATAACTGCTCTTCTTTCTGATTCAGGCACTGCTGTTATACTGAAGTTTGGATGGTGTGGGTTTTAAAATATCCCAAGTAAAGTTTTTGGGTGCATTAAGAGATTGCATAAGCATGGAATGGCAGTGTCCTAGCATGCTACATCATAAATCACATGGCAGTTTTTACTGCTTTCTTTATAAAACTGGCTCTCCATTTGTAGTGGATTGATTTAATTCAAGTTGAGTCCTTTTTTTCATAGCATGCACCTGAATAGGACACATTCTTGTGAAGCATCTTGTACTTTTCATTGTGCTCTCCTGGATCTTAGATATATGGGTTAACACTGCTGTGTAAGAGTTCAGCAAATCTGAAGAATACTCGAATATCTTAGTTATGTCAAAGCTCCTTTGTGAGAAAAAATTTTGAAAGCCAGTAGCATCCACTTTTGGGAAATTGGAATGAGGTGAAATCAGAGACAAACAAAAAACCCCAACCTCTCAGAAATTCTCCAAGAGAACTGGACTTTTTTGCTTTCCAGAACTGTGTTCGAGAGTATCAAACATTTCACAAACTATCAAATGAAAATTATTACTACTAACTGAAAAATACTTGACTTTCAGAAGCATAGGATTACTTCAGAAATCATTATTCACAGCAAGTAATATTTATTTATGTCAGCAACCCTATTCATTTCACATCACTGTTCTTTGTAACTGAGAATTGTAAAATACAGCCTTTAGTAAAAAAATAGAGATAATTGTATCCTGTGTGGTTTCATTCCTCTCCCACCCAACCCAGCTGATGAGAAAAAAAAAAAATTATTCAATTTGTAGGACTATAGATATTCCAGAAACTCTACAGGAAACTTTTTTTTTCTCTCTTAGCTTTGGTCTAGTATCTGGGCAGCCATATTAATGACAAAAAAAGTTAAACCAGCTGCTCTTTTAACACTGGCAGTTCTGGTGGGGGAGGTAGGGAAGGCAAGTCCTTGCCTGCAGCAGCTCCCCGGGCTCACCCCCATGTGCCATGTCTTCCCCTCCATCTGCCTGTGAGAGTAACCTGGGATCCATGCATATCCCAAGCTTCTTTTAAAAAAAAAACAAACCAAACCAAAACAAAAAAACAAACAAAAAAAGCAGCCAGTTTATCAGTAATAAAGTCCTGTGCTGTACTGAGAACAGTGCTGATGCAGAGCCTTCCACTTCATTGCAGAGGAGAGCTGAGAGACATTTTCTATCTGGGGGAATTGTGTTTCTCAGGTCTCTGGCTACCAGCTCAGAGCTCTGCCTTAGAAACTCCAAAAGAGTGGACCCACCAGTGGGAAGCCCAAACACATGCTGTAAATGAAGCATTCCTCTGAAAACCATCTTTGAGTTCTATGCTAGCAACAAGAAGCTATGGAATCAAATAAAAAAGAAATTTAAAAAGGCAAACAAAGACCCTCCACTGATGTGAGAAGCTTTAACTCACCTGTAGCTACACACCAGTGGGGGCCTTGGCTGTTGTTAGTTAGCAGGTCTTAGTCTTGAGTTCAGATTTAGTTAGGAAATAAGTAGCAACTGAGTATAAATCTTTCAGGTTACTGTATGTCCCTCTGGCAAGGAGAGTAGCTCTGCACCTCCCAGCGCCCCCCAGCCTTTTCTCTGCAAGACCTCTTTCTCCTGTACAAGTGCTCAAGCCAGCCTGCTCCTTGGGAACACAAGATCTTCCCAAAGTTTCTAAAGCTCTTTTAAAGCCTTTGAGCAGTTCTCAGCAGTGATGTAAGGGGGAGTTTGTTTTATATCCCTCAGTTCTTATGGGAGTTACACAAGCTTAATCGAGGCTAAGAGAGGTGATTTCTTAAGAAATGGTGCAAGCAATTTAAAAGCCATATTTACCAACACTCGTAACAATTTTTTTAAATGGAACTATTGTAAAAATTGCAGTCTTTCATAATTTGTGCACTTGTTTTTTTCTAGTAACCCCTTCTCAAGGGTTACTTGCAAACAATCATTGCTAAGTTAGTAGCTAATATGGTGCTAAAACTATATTAATGACAAAAAAGTTAAACCAGCTGCTGTTTTAATGCTGGTAGTTCTCACTCCAATGTCAGACAGCTGACAGCATTCATTTTTGTGTAATAGTAAGGCTTTATGGGATAATTAGCTTCCATAACACAGACAATTCTGCTCTGAAAGCCCAATGGAAGTAAGCACTTGCCTATTTCCCACCTACATTTCCCACGTGGAAGAGAGGAGAACAGTCTGACAGGTGACATGCAGCCCCATTTTCAGTAACTGGTAGGTGGGACCTATTCTTACTGCACTTTTGAGTTAATCCCATTCACACCTTTTGTCTGACTTGTTCCTCCTTCAGTGCACCATTGTACTGATGCTGCTACATCCCCCAGCATGGGCAAATACATTGCTTTAAGGAAACCCTCATAATTCAGATGGTATCTTCCCACCTACCAAGTCACAATCTGAGCAGACAGCATCCCTCATGTGATAATGGCTTTTTCAGAATCAATTACAAAAAGCAGGCTTTCTAGTGCTTCAGTAGGACTACTATGATAGTAGTACAATCTTTAACTCACCCCAGCAAAAGTTTTCTCTCCTCATAGCCTTGTGTTTATTGCAGTACATTGTGCATCCTAGCATTGCTCAGAAGACATCATAAATCAAATTTATCTTTCCAGTAGACCCCAGGTAAATGCATGTTCTCCCACTCATTGCAACCAACCGTTTACCTGATGTTCTTGAATAAAGATAGCAGTTCACAAGCTGGGATATGGAAAGGGTAATTTCTGTCCTCCAAAAGAGCAGCAGAACTGAGAAATCCTGCTGAGAAAGTCGTCTTTTGAACTGTCATGGAACTGCTTAATATCCTGAGCACTCTCATTCTACACCCCAGATCCATCATTCTCACAAGCTGCCATCACAGTATAGAATAATTTGGGCTGAAAGGGACTTCTAAAGGTCATCTACTCCAAAACCCTGCAGTAAGCAGGGACACTCTCAACTACATCAGGTTGCTCAGAGTCTCTTCAAGCCTCACCTTTAATATTTCCAGGGATGAGGCCTCAACTAACTCCCTGTGCACCCTGCTCCAGTTCTCCATCTATGCTTAATCCAGAACACATGATAACCTTTCTAGTTGCCATTAACACCTGCAATAGGCATGTTGTGGGTCACCAGCTTAAATATAGTTGGAACGTGCCCTCAAATATGAACCCCTCCAAAATGTCCTTCTGGAACATCATCAATATTTAACAAGTCCATTTGTCCTGTGCCTCCATGGCACTTACAGGCTTGTTATAACGACTCATGGTATTTCTTAAATAATGGATAGAAGCATCCTAGACATTTCTAACTACTTAGCAAAGGGATTCTCTCAGTTGGTCCCATTTATGTGTCCTCCAACCATCAAGAGCACATCTACCAGAGAGGAAGGTTCAGTTTTGTCCTTAACACATCCCAGGTATTTCTGTCTGTCACAGTTTAATGCTGGGCCAGCAATTAACCAAGTGAGAGATGCTCTCTAGTAACCCCCCTCCCCTCCCTCATAAAGAAGGGAGAGACAGTAAAGGAGAGAGACTTACAGTTTAGAAACTAAACTATACAGCTTTAATGAAACATGAAATGATAAAAAGGATAAATTATTAAATACATACAAATATTCAGAAAAACGATACCACATTCCTTCCCCTCCTCCCCCTTTAACTCTCAAGGCCCCAGGGCAGCCCTGGGAAAGTCCAGGCTGGACTTCTGGGGTCAGCAGCAGTCAGGAGATGGAAGTAGGAACACAGAGATTCAGGTTGGCATAGATCAGGACCACAGGAAGAAAAATGGATGGAATCCTCCCAGGATGCCAAAGCAAACAGGGACAGATGAAGAAGAGCAAAGACAAAGGGCAAAGAGGAAGGTTGAAGGAAGGAGAAGGGGTTTGACCCTTATGATCCCTTGAATTTATACTGAGTTTGACGTGTATGGGATGGAATACTCTGTTTGGTCAATTTTGGTCAATTGTCTTCTTCTCTCTAAAGGGTTGCAGGTGTGACCTCTTTACTCCTTTTCTCTTTCCAGACCACAAGGTGTTTCTCATAACTGAGCAGTGGCCCTGGTTCTGCACACCAGTCTCTAGCCAAAACTATAAACATTGAGGGTTATCAGTCCTAGAAGCAGACACTGATTGAGAAACTTGCTGTTAATTTCATCAAGTACAGCTATTTAAAAGAGACTTACTTGAAAGCAAAATTACAAGGCAGAAAATTATCTCTATCCTGCCCCAACAAGGACACCATCATCTTTTCTTAGGTCTGCAGATAAGAGGTTGCTTAATTTTCATGGGTCTGGCATGTGTGGCCCATTCATTGTGTTTAAGCCCTAAAGCCTTTCTGAGGTATTTGCTTTCAAACATATTTTGACATGTCTCTCTACCTTTGGAGATTTGTCAGCTATGGTAGGAATAACACAAGTTAAAAATTCAGAGTCTCTGTTTCAAATTGAAAATTTCCAGTGCCTGGATTTCATTAAAATTTTTAAGCACCAGATATCTATCTTCCCTGAACCAGCCATTTAAAAAAAAAAACAACATTAGTGGTGGCTATCAGGGATGGTGGTCAAAAAATGGATTTGCCACCATTTAAGGTATGACCATCAACTAACCTCATGTGTGTGCCATGATGCATTTCACAACTAAACCAGAGGAGGATTTGGGCTGCATCAAAGGTGATGTAACCCAGCAAAAGATCACTCAGCCTTGGGATGAAAATAGAGGCCAAACCGCTGCTCCTTTATCACAAGATGGCAACATCCAGTGAAAATAATGTTGACACATTCCTAATCAATAAAAAACCTGACACACTCAGTCTCTTCAGAACTAAGTCAACCTGAAGCAAATTTTAGTTGCTGTTGAAGTTTCCCGTGCATCAGAAAAATATAAATCATTTGGCTCTTTTGATGTTCTCCCAAAGAAGAAAGACTAACCCTACACCTAAAAAGTCTGAGGACTTTCCTCTTTCTTTCACACAATCAAGAGGACCAAACTAAGATTACACCATCAGCCTTCATTCTGGTGTTTCATAACTGTTAAGCATTGGACTTAGCAAACTGAGCAGCCTTTCAGATGCGTTATATCCAATATTTTGGAGATAATGTTATATGCTATCTATAATGTAGCCAATAGGAATATAGACATGCCAAACTATGAAAATTATTTCCCTGCTGTTTGGCAGACTCTACAGGCAGAGGGATTAGATTATGTTCTATTTTTTCTGGTTTGTAATATATTCAAAAAACTGAATGGCTTTTCATTTGGTCCTGCAATTAATTTTTCATATCCTTCCTTTCAATGTTCTGAGGCTTTTTTTAAAATCTAGTGCATTGTGCTTTGTCCTCCCTTGTCCTTCCATTTATGGGGAAGGAGGACATTCCTATTGCCTATAATAATCAGTGCATCTGCCAAGGGCTTCTTATTGTAGAAAGCTGCTTGTTAGCCTGGTATCCAAGCTGTTCCTATGAGCAGAGAGAGTGAAATCTTTTCTTCCCCTCCCAGCATGACCAGATTTGAAAACACCACAGCAGAACCTCAACAGGCACAGGCATATCTGCTTTGATCAACTTAATACAATTTTATGCCAGAGTGCGATCTGGACATTTGTGGAGAGCATTTTCTTTGTTATCTGAGGTCTGAAGGGGCTGTCATGCTTGATGGTGCTTTGATATGAACACTAACTTAGGAAGAGGCCCTGGAATAGTGAATGTGGCAATGGTTCATTTGTCAGAAAATTACATAAGACTCTGAAAAAAAACCTCGTCACCAGAGACTCTGAATCATTCCTTCATTATTGATGGATGTAATTTTTTTTTTTTTTCCAGTAGAATTAAGCTGCCATGCAAAGTCATTGCTGTGGAAGAGTAGACAATCTTTTAGTTAGCTACTCCCTTACCAGGCAATGACAATCGTTGGGTGCTGTTTGCTGAGAAATCAGGTAGAGCAACGATGGCAATCCAGGGTGCTACACTATGGTGGTAACCTTAACTAGTGAGTAGGAGCAATCTGAGCCATCTCTAGGTCCCACACTTCAGCTCTAATTACATTAAATCCTGTAGATGTGACCAAAAGTGACAAGCATGGGGTTTCTGTTGCCGACCATGCTGTGGTGGGAGGCTGCAATTGAATATTCTGGTTACCGGCACAAGTAAATTATTATTCATCTTTCTTAGGAAAATGCAATTGTTTTCACTGATTCTACTGAATCCCATCAGTCAATCCCACACCACACTTCTCACTAGAGAAAGAGGACCTTTTAGCCTGGCATCTGTCCTGTCACAGTTCCATTTCAGGCAGAAGCTAAAGTTTTGGCACCAGGCTCAGCCAGGAGCTCAGAAAATGCAGGGTGAATACTTCATACTCAATGTAGGAGGCTCTCAGAGCTGAGTGTGGTGTAGGTGATGCTGGCTCTGCTGTTCACATCCTCCTGCTCATTGTCCCACAGCTTTATACACACATTAAATGAACTGGCAGATAATTGCAGTTACTCACATGAGTGATATTTTATCTTCTGTGCTGTATACAAATATTCATAAACTCCCATATGGTCTTTGGATCCAGGAACTCTTGTATTAGACCACCTTTGTGACACTCTTGATTTTTTGTTAACCTTTGAAGAAGGATCTGGCCAGAAGCAGCTTTGAGACTCCCAGGTACAGGAAAAGGCTGATGGGGCTGACATATTTAAAGTTGAATTCCATCCTGGAGTACACAAATGCCTGCTCTACCTGTTCCATCTCTGAACATTCCTTTAAAAAGAAATAAAAAATTAAAAGAAACAATTATTTAAATTATGCAGATTGTTGATTAGTAAAGCATTTCATCTAAGCTAAAGCACATATAGCAGCCTACAGAAGAGTGAAAAGAACTGAAGATGCTGTGAAAGACAGGTGGCTCCAAGTTGTGATATGTGCTCATACTTTTCAGTTTCTCTCTTCCTAGATACTTGTTAAATTAGTTATGACTATATCTCAGAAGACTCTCTTCTGGATGCAAGCAACTTGTTTTAACCTCCGTCTGCTTTCAGATCTCACAAGTGGCAGGTTTGCATGTTTTGTTATTATCCATTTCTACTGATGTAAAAAAAAAAAAAAAAAAAAAAAAAAAGGAAAGGACAGTGGTAGAACAAAACAATGCCGAGTATTTATTTTCTTATTTATTTCTACCATGAGGAAGGCTATTTAGGCTATATGATTATTAGAAAGCAATTAGAGTTAATTAATTAATTGTCAAACTTTGACTTAGGTTTCATTTCATTGAGTTTTAGGTGAAGGCTTCATTCCTCAGAGTTAGTTACAAGAAAACTGCTTATTTGTGCTCAGAAGTCCTCTCTAGCTAACAGTACTGTGAGAAATGCCCAAATCTGAATGAAGATAATACTATGGAGCTACAGCTCAGGTGTCTGCCTGCCCAGCCTTGCACTCTGAGCAGTCACCACTGCGTTTTCAGTAGAGTTAGGCTGACACTAAAGTTGAGGCTCAAGCCTCATATACTGAATAGATTAGATGGGTAAAACACCAGATAGCCTCAAGTGTACTGATTCCCACAGATATTCTGCTGTCTGAACCAGATGTTTCTTTATGTTTTATGAAATGCAATATGTATAATGTAGCACACAGACTTGGGAATACCCAAATGTGCAAAGAACTCTGGTGGGAGAAGTGAATTAAGTATTGCTGCTATTAGGCTACCAAATCTTGCCTCCAACAGCTTGTATTCATACCATTGTTTGCCTGCTTGAGCAAATGGATGCGTTGCTTTAATTTATCAGTATGATTAATAATATTGGTCTACTTCAAAACTTTCCCAGTTGAGCTCTCAGCCAATTTACCTGCATGCTGCCACAGTTCATACATGGATGGATCACATAGCCCATTATATGCACACATTCTACACGAGGTAAAGATGGGCAGATTTAAGGCATTTGCTACATCCAGGAGGCCGTGTAAGCAATAAAAATATGACAAATGCTCACAACATTTCTGTTAGGAAAGCACCTGAGTATAATATTTACTCATTTATGTTTGTGGAAATAGAAGTGCATTTTCTCAACATACAAGGGGAATAGGGGCTAGAGTAAACAGTCTACACTTGGTCTGATACATACCTTGGTAATGAGTGCAGAAGGAAGCCCTCTGCACTTCCTACATTCAGAGCAGACTACAAGCAGTAGAAATAAAGAGTTTAGTAGTCCTTTGCCTTTCCTTTTCCACCTTTTTAGGCAAGTATTTGATCTTTTCATCTCAGGTAGTAGACACCACAGCAATGTGGAATGTGTACACTGGAATACATACACGAAAGAGAGATATGGGGTGAAATCTGATTTTTATCATGTAGCATACAACCTTGCTGTCTCCAGCAGCCAAGGCTCTGTGACCTGCAGGAAAGCATTACATCTCCCTCCCTTGCTAAGTTCCTAGGGTTCTCTGTTGATTATACTCCCCCAAGGATTGGCCTAGCACATCATTAGCACCTCAGGTATGCACCCAGACCCAAGAGCTAGGAATCACTCCGTGTTCTCCCAAATTACAGGTAAAAATAATCAACTTGCACACCTGCTGTGTGATTAATATTTTGCAACACCAGGAACAGTTTAATATGAACAAGGAGAAACAAGGTTAGCCTCCCACTCTGAGTATACAGAAAACTAGAAGGAGAATGCAACTACCCATGTTATACAGGCTCACACTGGGCCAAATGGAGCTAATGACAGAAAGGCCTCTTAACATCTTTCTTTCTCATGCTTTGCCTTCCTCTTTCTTGCATCCCCACATGAAATCCACAACTGAGAAAACTACAAGTTTGTCTTTGCAATAAATCTTTTGATATTGTGTGCTCATAAAAACCTATGAGAACATTTGTGGTTTATGTCTTCCAGAAAATTATATTGTTGTGCCTCGAGATGGGAGAGGTAAGATCAGACTTAAAGGAGCAGCTTTCAAGAAAATCAACTAAATGACAAGAGCTGAAAAAATGATGGATAAACAGGAGAAAAACAACAAGAGAGACATTGAGCAAATCGCCTGACAAGAAACACCATTCAGACAACTTCTCTAAACAAACAACACAGAAAGAGTCTCCAGAACAAAGTGGTCTGTAAGCAATATATTGATTCTAGACTGACAACATTATCTCTGAAAGGAAGCATCATACTGGAGGAAATGCTCAACAGGAAGAAAAATAAGTTGCTTAGGCTAACCCACACAAAGGTAGAAAAAGATCACAAGACAAACCTTTGATAAATAACTTTTCTTTGCCTCCCCATCCATCTATTGCCCTTTGAGCCTAATCCAAGTGTCCGAATACTGAATGTGAGTTTTTCCAGAGTTCTCTGGTGAATATTTTGTCACATTAAGGTAGATGCTGGCAATACCCTTCAGTGTTTGCTGTATTGTCACATGAATTACATGGTAAGTGAAGCCCTTTCATTGAATTAAACTGCAGGGTAGCAATTGTTTCAACCTTAATACATATTTTAAGATAATTGGCAATGAATCTGCTAAGATGTCAAACATCTAAGCACATTTTGGCTTCAGCTTTACACACCTTCCTGAAATGAGGAGCTTTTTTAAGAAGCAGCACGGGTACCCTATTCCACCCCCCATACTCCTTGAAGCTGAAAGAGAAATAGAAGAAAATACACATGCCATATGTTTCAAAAGCAATAATACCATTGTCCCTCTGCTTTGCAAGACAATAATCCAATTCCCCAAGCCACTGACTGGCTTCAGAATTTAGCCCTCACAAATCTTAAGAATTCTTTTGTAATCCAGAAGGGCAATGATACTGCCACAGAAGTATGTGGAGTATTTGGTCACTGGGTTGCTCAACTTAACTTTTCACAAGGCATATTTCTTGTAAAATCATACAGTCTCAAATAAATGAGGAAATACTGTGGAATTCTATTATTTATATACAGGGAGGACCTGTCAACGACAACCAAAAAGAGGTGTTCATCTAGAAAACAACACAAAGGCATGATTTCATGAGATTAATTCTTCATGCCCAATATTCTGTCCTGCAAATCAGAATAACTTTAAAATAACCATATATTTTACTATTATGAGGAGCACCTTGTCAATGAACAATCATGTCTTCCTTTTGTACGGCTTTGAGTGAAGTGTTAAACTCAGAAGAGATAGATTACCAAGTGACTTGAGCTAGTTCAGGGCTACTGGAGTGCATGATGGTATGTGACTAAAGCTTCACAGGAGTAGTTCTGGGGGACCCAATGAGGCTGGACACCACAGGAGTAACTCATCTTCACATAAGGCCTAGTCTGAGCAGGATGTCAATATTCATGTGCCCCTTTTCTTTGCAAACCAACTAGGAAAAAAATGCTGAGTCTCACTGAGTAGGGGCAGGCAACAAAAAGGACCTCCAGAAAAAACCCACAATAAGTAGCTTGCAGATACTGACAGTCCAACCTGCTCTCTTTGGGATGATGAGAACTTCCACAGGGAAAGGGGCAGTGGTCCTGGTGGTGAGAGAGCTGATCCCATGAGACATGTAAGGTGGTGTTATTAGTGCCAACTTGCAAGAAATGCAAAAGAAACCAAGTAGCTGGAAGCAGTGCCATCCCTGACTGCCAGCATCACATCTTCTCTATATGTCCACACCAGCTCAAAGATCCATAACCCCTGCAGACACCGAAGAGGGAACATATCTACAGTAATCAAGTCTTACCTTGCCGCTTTGCAGTAACTGTTTGCTTCTTTTATCTTTGACCAGCACCTACTTTCATTGTGAGGTGATAACTGCCACAGAGAGCTTTGTAAAAACCTTATGTTCATGAAGGAATTTTATTAGATACTGGTTTGTGTGACTTACTGTATTTTGTAAGGGGTTTTTTCCCTTTGGGAATTGTGTGTTATTAATGAGCAGTTTTATGCTTTCCTTCTAGTATATGTATATCTTGTAACTTATGTGCTTTTGTTTGTTTTCTTCTGTTCTCTATACAGAGCCAGTTAATATAAGGTAGATACTCTCTGTCTGAAATTCTGATTTTGCCTACCAATTAACTTATGGATAAATACATCTCGTAACTGATGAACAATTGTTCATTTTGTCCTTATAATCAGCTAATAGCCTCTCTCATTCAAAAATAGGAGATCCTGAAAAAGCCTAATATTTGTTGGGCTTTAAAATAAGGGGAAATAGTGCACCACACATTTCCCTACCACCACCACTACTGGCCCTTCACAGTTAGTGTTTGGAACATTAGAGAAGAGCACTGGCTATACAGCCACCTGAACATCTCAGTCACCTATGCAGCTGTGCTCTAATATCCCTCTATCCCTCTACTTTTACCTGATCGAAATTATGGTGTACCAGATAAATCCTGATGAGTTTTAAATTTTAGTTATATCTACAGAGAGAAACTGATTCAAACACAATAATTCTCTAAATGAGAAAAGACCTGATCTAAAATAGATATTTTTTTTTCTGTGCCTATCCCAATATAAGTGGAAAAACAAGAGAACATATCACAGAAGCATATCATCCCATTGCACACCCTATTTAACAATGGCAGCAGTCTGTCTCAGTGGCTGCTAACAACCTTCACTCTCCAGAAGCCTCCTTCCTTGCCCAGCTCATTTTCTCTCTTCTGTTTCACTGAGAACTGAGTGTCCAACTTCTTAATAATTGCTGTGTATAACATAGGACATAAAAAGATAAGTCATAAAGCTTGTGCGGGACTTGGTGTTGTAATTAACCATCTTTCGTGCCTAGTTATTGATCTTACAAAAACACAGAACGAAAAGAATCTGGTCTCTTAATGTACACTTCAGCATATTGTAGCAGCTATTTTAGATAACTGTTTTTAATAGTTTTATTATGGCTGTAATTTCTTCATGAGGACTGTCCACTTGAAGAAGTGATGAAGTATCATGTAACAGTGATTTTTAAAGTCAGTTTTATTTCACACCAGTGATGGTGTATCAAAAGTAAAGTAACAAAAACCAAAACCTCACCCACTACCCAGGAAGAAACATCTTTTCTCAGCCTCGAAGATTCTCTAGTATAAGACAGGCATTTCTTCCAGTCCTCCTTTTACATAAATAGTAAATATCTAAGGAGATAATAGATGCAGTACAATAGGCTATTTTAATAGTCAGCATCAAATTTTAGGCTAATTAAGCTAACTAGAAATTCTAGGGTTGCAGTGATTTCTCACTTTATTAACACATTGACAATAATGCTCTTTACATAACACTCGATGTTTGAAACCAATATGTGCCAGTGTCCAGTGATTTGCTAATCTAGATTGGATCTAATCCTGTCCTATTCTTTGCAGCATTCTCTAACTTCATGTTATGAATCACATCTTTCTAAAGTGATTGCCAAGTAAACCAAAAACATGTTTTACACTGCTATTGCACTGCTTTTGTCTTTATATACAGTAGTTTTTATAAGGATGTCCTTAGGTTTTAATAAACGAGTGTAACGTAAACTAATCTCTGTAATAAAACTTGCTTTAGTGTTTCAAAGTCTATCTGGAATAGCCATAGAGATTTGAGTTTCTGCTTTTATTCAATAGTTTCAAACTTCCTGGCTTCCTTCCATCTGCACTGGAATTCCCAGGTATCGGTACTCCATTGTTTTTAAACTCCCCATTGGTTCACACAAGGGGAATCAAAGAGAGTGTATTTAATGTGAAGAATTATTCTTGGATTTGGAGGGGGAGAAAGCCCTCCCAAACCATACCATGCACACACAAACACAAAAAAAATGCTAAAGGCCCTTGCATAGATAAATACATAGTCCATTTATTCTGCATCACATTTCCAGCAGTGGCTTATACCAGATACTTAAGTGTGAGATACTGAACAGACACAGCTAAGAAATAAACACTCTTTCCACTACTCAAGGTTAGCTCAGAAGGCCAAATGTACAGCTAAGCAGAAAGAAAGCAACATTTTTTTTTATACACACAAAGTATTGTGTCCTGCACAGATGTTATGGTGGGTCCACCCACCCACCTGAGGCAGAGGTAAATACTGTTTAACTTGCTCTGTACAAAAAAACCAGGACCAACAATTCTCAAAGGCAAGAGATATTTTTTCCCTGCCAGGCTGAAGGATTTAGACAGTTTTTCCAGAAAGTTTTAGACTTTCTGAACTCTAGACTTTCTGTGTTCTCTCAGGTCCCTTTGTCACCTATGGTTTGGTGGAACATTTGCCAGTGTTCCAAAGCTATTAAGCATGCTGAGCAGAAATTTTGTCTTTAGGACAGGTAAAAGGGAACATTTTTGATAACTGGATTAAGCATACACACACACACAAAACTAGCAAAACAAACAAACAAAAAAATGGTGTTTTCTGTTTTTAGCTTTGCTTCTGCTTAAAGCTTCTCCATTCAACTGCTCCTCAAAAGAATTTTGGTAATATATACATTGTGTCTAGGTCCTAGCAAAGGGCATGGGCAGGAGCTTTTTGCTGGGTGGCATACACTGGAGGCTTCTTACCTCTCAGTTGTTCTGTCTCTTCTCTGTCCTACAGCTCCCAAGCATAAGTTTTCTGAGGCTGTTGTCCTGTCCAGGACAGATTGCTGATGTCCAAATGAAGTGCTGACACGTACAAAGACTGGATATACCTTTTCACATTAGAAATTATGCTTTCCATATCAGATCACTAACCCCAGACTAGAAACAGTACTGCAAGAATACACCTGGACAGTCAAAAATATGGAAAACTTAAAGCAAATTTAAAAAAAAAAAAATTGAAAAAGGAAATCCTTTGTAATGCCAGTTATTTCATGTAAAATGGCTCATTCATTCCTGCTGCTTCTATAACTGTAGATATAACATCTGATAAAAAATGGAAAAAAGATAATTTTCATTAAAACAGTGCTTCAGTAATTCTTAAGTTTTTTGCAACTGTACGAGACTACAATTACATCTCACTTTTCTAAGATGCATGGAGATATATTGCATAAAGACAAAAGAGTTTTAGAAATGCATACATTTGTAAAAACCCAAATAATCACAACCCACTTCCCTCCTCAAACTGCACTTTCAATTATGAAAACAGCTAAATTTACAAGACAAATAAGAAATGGTAAACAGACGTATTAGTTGTCTTATGGCTTCCTTACTGAATTTCAACAATTTTTACAGCACGCTTCTAATAATGGAGTAAAAATTATATTCAACACATTATGCTCAGCAGGAACAGATTTTATATATGAATTAAGCAAATTAAAAATCTCTGGAATTTCCACAGAAGATGTAAAAATGCTGATAGTGACTTGCAAACTGCCACTACCAAGCCAAATCACAAAAAAACAGAAGCATCACAGCCAGTTCTTTTAAGTGTTTGTTCCTACTAGAAAGCAGCAAGGGGGATGATGGGCTGGCTGTTTACATTTACAGAAGGGCAAGGAGAGAAAAGGTATCTCAGGTTTGATATTTACTTCCAAGAAAACAAAACCGTTGCCCTCTCATCTTAGTTATTCTCAACAGTTAATTTAATTTGTGAGGAAAGTGGAGTCTGGGAGGGGAAAATATACTCAGATATACACTCAGTATATGTGGCTGTTCATGTCTAAGTGTATGTTGGCTTGAATTTCCCAATCAGCATTTTAACTCTGCTAGAAACAGCTGAAGTATACAGACCCTCGAGCTCTTACCAAATATGAATTCATCATTTCATCCTCAAGAGCAATTCCACCACTGGTGTTTATTTGTGAGGATAATGAAGAATCAGCAGGATTTTATAAAGAACAGAAAAGTCATCTAAAGAGAGGGAAATTCTTCTGCCTCTCTTCACTATACTTCCATGAGTTATCCTTTGCATCTTTCTTTTTTGTACTTTTCCATCAAAATACAAAGTGGAAAGAAAGCAACCTGTTAGAGACACTTTCTTTGGATAAACACACTCTAAGTAGCCACCAAAATAAAAACAATTGTCAATTTATTCAGGAAGGAAAAACAGTATCCCTGTGCTTTATCTGCTATTATTATGCAGATAAGAGCTCAGAGACATTTCATAACCTTTTCCTTTCAACTAACCACATGGACGTTTGTTAAAGCAATATATCTCTACCTAATCAAAAAATCCCTAAACCCTAAGCAAAGAAATCTTGCAACGCTGCGAGTCTCACATTATAGGTTTTGTTATATAACCCATACAAATGCCACATGAATAAAAAGTACTGCTTAAGCCCACAGTCAAAGTTTGATTGAGTTCCTGGGCTGCGGATGAGCGGCACCGGAGGTGACTTTTGAGGTGTGTGCTGTGTAGTCATCATTCCTCCATTTCTTATCTTTTTCCAGCACTGCCCATATACAACAAGCTACTGCTCTAACCTAAGCAAGCAGTGCTCTTTCACACACCTATGGATACTCCGACCCAGCCATGCCTCTTGGCACTGAGAAAGCAATGCCTACCCTCAAGGACTAACTTCACCTGGTAAAACATTGTGCCTCCTAGTCTGCACATGGATGCCTTTTATTTTTAGCTGACACATCACTAGCTGGTGGCTAAGCCTTGTTGACTGGTCCTTTTTCTCCAGTAATTCAGTCTCACAACAGCAAAAGTTATACCACAGACATTCAGAAGTGCCTGAAACTGAGTCAGGACTGAACTAAGACTACCTGAACACTGCAACTTTCTGTTCTAACTCCTCCTCCCACTTCCCAGTGCCCAGACAGCAGGGAAATAGGCTATGCTATTATAGGGGAGAATCAACTATATTCAGAAATCGCCTTATTTGACACCTTTCTGAACCTGCATCATTTTGCAGATAAACACATATTCCTTGCTGGGAGGAGTGGACAAATCTGGCAAATCCAGTTTTCTGTTTCACTTCTTGACAGTTAAATGGAGGATATTTTGGCTGGACTGTGGTCTTTACTCATGTCTCTCCAACTGGTGCAAAATGCCTGTTCTCTCCTCACATTCCTTGCAGCCCCACATTTGCAGTCAACTGGAGGTTCAGACTTCTAAGGTGAGAGCCCATCACAGGGTTCGCCTGAAGTTCCAGCATACTCTGGACTAATCCTTGGTCCCCAAAAGAGACTCTGCCAGGACCAGGCTGAAATCCTGCAGCCTGGTGCTACCAGCAGATTTCTACACTGTTTGTGGCCACTCTTCAAGGTTTGATCTGGGGTCCCTAGTGCTGTCCTTTCCAAACCCTGTAACACTGCCATTGCCTTTGCCAGCTCTCCCCTTGTCACAGGAGTTTTCTGCCAGCCCCACCACAGCTCCTACTCCTCACTCCATCACCAGTGAAGTATTTCCCTCCTGTATCCTAGGACCCAGAAGCACCCATATGAACTGAGGAAGGGAGCAGCTGTTAACACGAAAAACACTTCTAAGTGTATGCTTTGCATTTGCATTTTAAAACCACTCTCTGCTGTCCAGATGCTCTCCAGTTTGTATGACAAGGTTTGGCTTCAGCTTTGCTGCTGTCCAGGCTCTGCTGAGATGAACTGAGGAGACAAACCTCAGGGAGCTGGCAACCAGCAAATAAACTTTGGAGCAGAGTAGGGTAAAAATAGTGGAATCTGAAGGAAGGCCAAGGTGAGTGCCTGCTAGCTGTGAGCAAAGACCTCTCTAAGCCAAAGGGAACCCAAACTCCTCTCATTGTCAGCAGGGCTGTTTGCATGTGTCCAAGTAGCAGCTGCAGGACTGAGTCAGGCTCCTTTCTCACTGCGAAGTCCAACATCCAGAGACTGTCTAAGATCAAAAGTAGCCACTCTTCATTCTTCTGAAAGCATTAGAAGTGATCTGGCCCAAACCCAAGAAGTTTCAGTCTGGTTGTCTGAGATCTGCTGGGCTCTGGCTCATCTTTGCTGTGCCATCTCCCACCTCAAGCCATCAACTCAACCACCCTGTTCAGCCCTGTGTGTTCCATCTCTAATTCCTCCAGAATTGCTATAGGAGCATTACAAATGGCTACTCACTGAGATGCACATAGGAAATGACAGAACTCACAGGAAAATGTAAAATTGGATAGCGTGGTCGGGGCTCCTGCAAAAAACATGAAGTTTTTGCCAAAGCAACTGCAGATTTGAAATTTCGTGCGTGTAGTCAGGTTTCTTGGCCAAAAAACCACATCGACTTTAGCAGAACTACCCATGGGTTTCCATGTGCTGAGCAGCTCCAAGGCACAAAAGCAGGGTTTGACAAACATGGACAGAACTTAGGTGGGCTACATTTGGTGGCAATGAGACCTTAGGAGCTCAGCATAGGCCCTGAAGTTTATAGAGCATCCACAGAAGAGAGTATAAAGCAGAAGGCTGAACGACTTCTTGCCATGAACTGAATCAGAGGGAGGAGACCAAGAAAATGCCCACTCTGCAGGACATTCTTTTCAGGCCCTCCTAGGAGGGCCGTCTTGGATGCAATATGAGAGAATTCTTCTAATATCTTGATGCAGAAAATCTCTAGGGTATGATTATGTGCCTAGCAAAACAGCAAAGGCAAAGCTTCAGCCAGAGCTTTATGAGAACTGTGTGGTTAATCTATTCCCAGCTTCTGCTGCTTTAATTCTGCCTTGTTGAAAAAGAAAGGAACTCAGTAAAGGGGTGGTAATTAATTCTGCAGCAATACTCAATAAGGGAAAGTTTGGTTTTAATAAGCCAAATGGAACTACTGACTTAACACAAACACACTTAGAAGAGCAGGACACCTCAAAAACATTTATATTACAAGCAAGAACAAAGCAATAATAACCACAGGAAGTATTGCTTGCTTTCTGGTGATTAATGAACCCCAGGAAAGAATAAAATACATTGTCTAAGCTTTTCTTCCTAAACTGAAATGTGCAAAGGAAAAAAATGCCTACAGTGAAAATGAAGCCAAAATTTCACTGTGGGCTTATGCTACCATCAGAACAGATTTAGGTCCCCCTCCCTAAGGACCTCAAATAATTTCTGTTGATAAATGAACAATAAGAAAGACCTCTTTCTTCACTGGAAATTCAGTGAGGGGTTTGCACTCCCTATGCTTTCAGGTTCAGGCAGCAAATTAAAGGTCCCAAAGCTCTCTGGCCAGTGCAGGAGACGGATGGGTGAGAGATCTGCCCCTCTGCAGCAGCATCTGGACACTGCCTGAATCCCTGCGATGGAGTGGCCAGGTGCCAGGGAGTGTGTGTGCAATAATCCATGTGCTCAGCACTGGAGGGAAAGAAAAACACAAAAGGAAAAGACTCCAGCTTCCTCAGAGATGACCAAAAGGAGTCAACAGCCAGAGAGCAATAAGTTTCACTCCAAGTCCAAGATTAAAGTTTCATTTCAATTCAATATTCTTCCTATTCTCAGTGTCTGCCTTCAAAAGGAAGCTCAAGGACTAAAGAGTAAAAGATGCAATTTTTTTTTTTTTTGAAACTACAGTACATACCAGGAACATTACTACCATAGCGTGGCATAAACACCAAGTTACACATATGCCCCATGAACCCTGATTTTGGTATTAGTGCTAATGAATACCCAGCATAAATAGATAAAATCCCAAGAAATCAAAGCCATCACCAATAGCTCAGAAAAGGGATAGGAAGATTTCAGGCAACATATTTCAGCAGCTCAACAGACGTAAACTTACATAGTAAGTCACTCTCAGGACGTGTAAAGGGACATCTGAAGGAAAGCAGAAAATTTTGTAATACCCAGTGTGAATCCCCCAAATAATGAGCTTTGTGGATATTCCTTTGGAGTAGAAAACAATCATTCATTCCAGCTGTGTTCACATCCTTTTTGCCTTCCAGGGTTAATCAGCTGAAATGCTTTTAGCTCAGATTAATGTATATTCAGCTGCCTCTGGACTTTTTCTATTTTGCGCAAAAATTTACACACCCCAAACAAACAAACAGCTATCAGTAATAACACAGTAGTAAAAAAAGGAACATTTCAATTTGGACATAATTCCCAGAACATTAAATTTAATTCTGGAAGAGTAAAGTGAATTGAATTTGTTTTCTAAAGAGAAAGAAAAAGGGATATGAAAAAGGTTTCTAATTAAGGTCTGCTAATTTATAGCATTGCTTAGCACACAAGGAGATTAAAAGATTAATAGCTGGGAGCTTAAAGTTGCCAATTTCCTGCACAGTACGAGTAGTGATAGCATCAGCATGGTAAGTGATGCCATTTATGACATCAATGGTTTCACCTCATACCAGCAAACCCCTTAAAACCTGCTGCAGAAAAATACACCCTTCACTTGGGTCTGTTCAATCACCGGGCTTGCATTTGTGCTTAGCAAGTTCTGAGGCAGGGCTAAAATTTCTTGCCACCTTGCTGGTTCTTTCAAGCTCCCACACAATTGAGGAACACTGCAGCACACACTCACCTTCGGCCCTACCACCCCGTGCCCCTCAACCCTCTGAGGCCATCCTGGTTTTAGCTTTCTCCTGAGGGGATGTGATAAGCAGGATGCGGTGGGATGTGGCAGAGAAAACCCTGTACAATTTACCCTATGCCTTCCTTGCTGACCCCCGTGCCCCCAAGCAAGAGGTTTATTAAGTTCTTGGCCCCCATATACACAGGGATCCCTGCCCAGAATGTGGCTTAGACTCACCCTGCCCTGCCATCTCTGTCACCAGAAGTGGTGGTGGGAAGGACGTTTTATATCTGAAATAAGTAAGCCATTTGCCAAAGAAAGCCAAGGGTTTTGTTAGATGTGCATTACTCTTCAAGGCAAGCAAGTTGGGGAGGTCAGACTGTCAAATTGGCATTGCTTACAGCCCTAGAGATGGGGAGTGAGACCCCACATCTTCCCTATCCCAAACTGTTTAGCAGGGGTTCTGCAAGTCACTAATGGTGCCAGGCCTTCTGATATTGAACAAGAAATGCAAACAGACAAAGCACTGCTCCCCTGCACCTGGCCCCAGCATCAAAGTTTCCCTATCAGAACCTGCCGGGTGGCTGGAGGCCAGGGGGGTCAGCAGATAAGGACAAGCAGCATCAAGGAGCTGCCCCTCTGCCAACCAAGTGCCCCAGAGTGGGGGAACCCCGCAGCCCCCATGCAGCAGCAGGACAGGCAGCTGGTCACCATGGGCTTGCTCACAGATGCTGTGGTGCCACCTCTACCCCAGCTGGTTGGTGTTGGGTCAGGGGACTAGGCAAGCAGAACAACTTGCCAAAATCCACAAGCCAAAAAAAAAAAACCAAAAAAACAAAAACAAAACCCAAAAAAACCCACCCAACATAAAATCTTGATCCCTGTGGCATGCTTCACCCAGGCCATCTGCTAAGCACGTAAAGCAGTAAGAGTAGATGTGGATTATATCCCAATAAGAGACCAAGGTGAAAAATGTGTCACTCTGGATTACTTCCATAATGAAAAAAATCAAACATTCAAGTGCACATATCAAAGCTGAAAAGGTGAGACAAAACATCCTTGACCAGAACAGAGTTAAAAAAACAAACTGAACAACCCAGATGGCACCAACAATCTGACTTTGATCTGGTTCTGACATGCTGGTTTTTGAAGCACCTTTCTATGCCTTACTGGATTCCTTGGTGCACTGCCAAATATAACCCAGGTGTATTCACCTTACTATTTATTTACTTCTAAACTTTCATTTACATACTCAATATATAGAAATTTTTAGTGCAAATTTACTATCATGTCTTAGTATGCAGCTAGACATGGTAACTCTAAATGTCACCTTTACTTAGCAGAAAGAAATAATGTACTTTTTAATGCAGAGTTCTTGTCCCTCCACATTTAATTAACAACCAGCAACTACTCAAATAGTCACAACCTCTGCATAAGCCTTGTGATAAAAGGTACTTTTCTTTTTGAGATTATAAGCAAACTGTTTCCAACTCTATGGGCAATATATAAACAGGGAGAAGGATAACTTTCCAGAAGAGCACCACAGAATAACAGAGAAAGTCTGAGGTGTGGTAGGAGGTTAGATAAAGGCTGTGCAGAAATGCTGGCCTCCCCAAGTTGTATGGATAATGTTAAATCCATGAACCAATGAGCACCACTACCATATCACAAGGTACATTGTGTATTAGGTGCATACATACAGGAGGTAGCCAGAATCCAGACATTTTTTTTCCCTGACACCTTTTTTGCTCAAAAATGGTGCTTCAGTTCTACCAAAACTGGAGCACTGGAGTGAGATAATCTCATGAAAATGAAGAAGGGCCTTATTCAATCAGAAATGTTTCAGAAAGATATATTCCAAAATAGATATAAAAACAAAAAAACAAAAAAACAAAAAACCAAAACAAAACAAAAAAATCCACACCAAACCAAAAAAAATCCAAAACAAAACAATTATAATTTTCAAGCTGTATGTACAACATTCCAATTTGTTCTAAAGTCTGAAATGGGAATAAAATTAATTCTTACACATGGTCTCAGCAAATGCTTAACTTGGAGTGAGGAGGGGAGTTTCCCCCTAGGTTCTCAACATTTTTGCAGAGTAAAACAATCTGTTCTCTGATCAGCACTACTAGCAGATCTATGCTTTTCAACACTGAAGTCCTTCTCTGTGCTGATACACAGAAAATGCATATCTGTTAGATCACAAGGGAAGTTTAATTGCAGCTGAAGTTTATGCCTGCAGGATGGGATTTGACCCTGTCAGTAACTAACACACGAACCAGGACAGACATTTTCCATGGCCTTGCTTTTGTCGGGTTGTAAAAACATCAGACTTAAATGTTATAGCATAAAAATGCTCTTTTTTTTTTTTTTTAAATAAAGAGGGAAAGATTTTCCAACATCAGCTTACTAGGAGAATTCTTCAGCATGATCAAAAGCTTCTGAAGAAGTTGAAGTGCTGGCAGGGAATGGGAAATTCCATCACAGAAGTTGTGGAATTAATTCCCCTAACACGTGTAATAACAATTATCAAGAGAAACTGGTTTATTTACTTGTTTTTTTGGACCTAATGGAAATGCCCTGGAGAGTAACTGCGAGAGCAAAAGCCTAACTGCATCCAAACCAACCTGTTCAAAGGAACCATTCAAAAACACTTACACAAAGAGAGAAACACACTTCCAAACATGCCAAGGCACTGGAAGATCCAAGCAGCTCATTGGCAAATGGACAGCTAACCATACTATAGTTGAGTTACAACACACATTTTACAATGTACCAAATCACAGCCTGCAAAATCTTAAAATGGGAACAACATGTCAACAAAGCTAAAACTTGTAATGTTTAATAAAATCATGTAATGACAGGATTTGAGGTGGTTGAGAAGAGGCTCAGATATTGTTGCTATTCCTGTATCACTGCTACAATTACATTTCTACCTCCTCCTTTTCTGCTTATTAATGTTTGCTGCAGGTTTTGTCTAAAAGCACAGTGATTCAGCCACATATCAGAGCTTCACAACCCTAAAACTGGAAGGATTAGTACGGGTTAAATCATCAGATGTCTTCTCAATAACTCTAAAGGTAGGATTATAACGAGAGACCACTCAGAAAAGGAGGATTCCTGATCTTTTAGCCTTTCTTCAGGCACTGCTCCCAAATCTGTTCAGATTCTCTGCAGCCTCCTAAGAAGTGTTGTAAATTTATCTTCAGAAAATATCACAGTCTGATGTCTTCATCTTTTACTACTTCCAGAGAGCTGAGGTTACTCTGAAGCAGCAGGATTTCTATGTCAGCATCCCCCCTGAAACTGTTTTATTCCTCACAACATCTTCTACCAATTTTATTTTGGCAGGTTTACTGCAAGAAAGAAGACTCCAAGAAGCAGCCTTGTGCTCCTCAAATATATTAAAAAAAAAAAATAAAATCCAGGGTCCTCTGAGTTCAAACTACCTATTCCCTCTTTGCATGTAAAACTCAAAAGCTAGCCCCTCTGAAAAGCTAGAGTGCACAATGTGCCATTGTTGAGGTATCACTGAAAAATTCAGCCACTGCAGTTTCTCAGCATTGGATATTGCTGAGATATGCTCCTTCCAAGCATGTGCATGTTCATGGCAATATACACGCCCAGGTGAGGCTTCAGCAGCTTCAGAGGGCAAAAAAACCCAAAATAACTGCCAGAAAACTCAGTGTTCATTAGAATCATAAAATGGCTTATATTGAAAGGGGCCTTAAAGAACATCTGGTCGAAACCTCCCTGTAAGGGCAGGGACACCTCCCATGAGACCAGGATGCTCAAAGCCCCCTCCAACCTGGCCTTGAACACTTTCAAGGAGGGGGCATCCACAACCTCCCTGGGCAACCTGTGCCAGCATCTCACCACCCTCACACCAAAAACTGCTTGTTGATCTCTAACCTAAGTTTACTCTCTTACAGGTTAAAGCCACTACCCCTTGTCCTGAAAAATCCCTCCCCAGCTTTCCTGTAGGCTCCTTTCAGGTACTGGAAGACTGCTATAAGGTCTCCCTGGAGCCTTCTCTTCTCCAGGCTGAACAATCCCAACCCTCTCAACTTTCCTTTGTGTGAGAGGTGCCCCAGACTTCTGATCATCTTCACAGGCCTCCTCTGGACTAATTTGAACAGCTCCATGTCCTTCCTGGGTTGGAGGCTTCAGAACTGGACACGGTACTCCAGGTGGGGTCTCACAAAGAGAATCACCTCCCTTTACCTGCTGGCCAGGAGGTTTACTTACACGCTCCTCACTGCAACCTCTGCTTTCCACTTTAACACATTTAGACTCCTGAAAGCTTATGCAAAGGAAGAGCTTCAAAGAGAGAACATTTACTTCTGTCCCTCTGTCCCATCTGCTATGCATGCCCAGGTTACCTGGAACATTAATCAACTCAGATCATTACTAGTAAATCTTATAATATCTAGTGGGTGATTAATTAAATGCAATTCAAAGCCAAACACATTTCTGCCTGTATTTACAACATTTGCAATGCAGATACTGGGCATCTGTAAAGATGCATGTCCCTTTCAAATAGCACTTCATAAAGGGAAAAAACAAGGCAAGAACAAAAATAATTTAAAAAAAACACAGTAGTTTTCTTGCTACAGTTTTCTGCCATCTTATCAAAAGCAGAACAGAGGCAAATCAGACCAGCTCACTGGATGGAAATATGCCTCATGCAGTGGATAAGCAAAGTTTAAATTTCAATTCAAGCAACACAAGACTCACAGAAAACAGTATATATACTGCATATATTAACTTTGGCTCTTTACATGTTCTCATTAAAGAGTTTTTAAACATTTCTGAGCAGCAGCAGCAGCTAGGACTCCCCTTTTGAAGAGTAAAATCCTGCCAAAGTCTCATCTTCCTAAACCACTTGCTCACTTTAATCCCACTGATGTTTACCAGTCTGTTACCAAATGTAAACAAAGTGTTCAGCATTGGGGATGGAAGCTCTCCCCAGCAGATACAGAGTGATAACATTTGCACCCAATCAGCCAAATCAATCAAACAGCTGGCAAATGTAATCCTGCGTTGGGTGTCTGTTTTTTTTCCAGAAGTCTAAATTCACATTAGAGAGGAGCCTTAATGCAAATGCCATGCTATTTTCAGAAACCTAATTTGTCTTTGCAGATGGCTGGTGGTGTTTGTTTTAACCTGCTCTGCCTCAGTGCCTGCTCTTCCCATCAGCTCTCCATTCCCAAATCCTGATTGCTCCTTGCAGTCCAGGGCTGCTGCCCCTCAATCCTCATTATGGGTCAAGAGACACTTTGTGCAAACTGTTATTGCAGGGATGGGATAACCACAAAGCTGAAATACCTATCAGAAGAGGCAGGTTATGCTTCACCGTTCTTAAAGGCACAAAAATATGGTGTATGTTACCTAGAAGCTAAGCCTAACATGGATTTTGAAGACAAAAAAAAAACAAAAAAACAAAAAAACGTCACGAAGGGCACAGTGCCAATGAGAAAAATTTCTCTAAGGTTTCCCACAAAAATCTTTGGACCATCTCATGGAGGAAACACCTTGGGAGAGATCCATGGAGCTGGGCTGCTCACACCCCAGCTTTTTTTGTCTCACCTGCAGCTGTGACAGTCATCAGTATTTTCTGAACATTTTGTTACAATGAACTTACACAAGATTTCCACCACAGCTGTAGAGACAAGGGACCATGTGCAGGCCAGAGAAGCTCACATCAAACACTTTGAAGGGTAATTTCTTCATTTGAATGAGTCAGGCATATCAAAATCCTTTCAATTCAACACAAACTAATGGTTCTCCCTAAGAGATCCAAAAGGAGATGACCATAACACTCCACCAGCCAGGAAGAGAAAAAATTAATCTATTTACACATGTTAACACTGCCTGATTAAAACACAAACAACAACAACAAAAATCCAAAAAAACCAAAACCAACCCCAAAACCACTTCTTAAAACACAGCACAAAAAGTTTCTGGCATCCCTCCTTTGAACCTCTGGCCTATCCCCTGATCCTACCTTACTTTTCCTCATCCAGAGGCAGGGCTGACACTGTCTGGTGGCTCACAGCCTCATCCCAAGCTGGTAACTCAGTGGCAGCTTCCTTCACAGCCACCAGTGAGCACAAAGCACTCATTGCCCACTCTGCTTGTGTCCTGGAATTAAAAAGGATCTCTTTATTGCAATGGGGAATCAGCAATGCAAGATGTACTTTTTACCTAGCCACAGACATAAAGATTAAGAAAAAAAAAATTAGTGTCAGTGTATCCCCAGTCTTCATCACACCGATTTGCAGCTGGGAAGAAATCAGTGGGACACATCAGTCACAAGGGACCAGAGGCCACACCTGAGCCAGGGATTTAAAGGGACCATATCCTGTCATGAGCTCCCCAGGCATCACAAATGTACACTGTGCACCACATGGGCACCTCAAACCTCCTGCTTACATTGGATTTATTTATTATATAGAGTAGAAAAATACAAAAGCAACATGATAGTAATATAATGTGGAGCACAACTTAGCACCTTGCCTAAACAAGGGCAAGGCGAACTGAAAATCAAATTAGTCTAGGACTGATCAGGCTTGAAACCACACCAGTAAAAATTGCTTTTATCAGGAAAACCTTTTTTCAGTGGAGACAATTACTGACAGCCTGTAGCATTTCAAACCAACAAAACAAAACAAAAAGCTATATCCATCTGGTCAGGAGATTCAGCTTTAAATATAATTATTTGCAACCCAAAAATTCTTAATCTCCTTATCTTCCTGGGTGCTTTAGTTAACACTTGGATTGGTTTGTTTGTTTGGGTTTTTTTTAAACATCCACCTTTAATTGTGAGAGCTGAAGACTTGTTTTTAATAAATGAAAGCTGAACTTCTCAAGTAGTCACTTGCCTGTAGAGGAGTCACTTGCTTTCAAAAGGAGGGGTGGAGGAGAAAAACCTCCTACAGAATCACATAAACTCCATGATCAAAATTTCAGGAGTTCATAATAGATATGTGCCTTCATGGCTTTTTAGATGATTTTGGACAAATATGTCATTAACTCCTACAGTAAAAGAGCAGTTTGGAAAACCCTTCGAATACAAATAAAAACACCTCAGCACTAAGGTGGCTCTGCAATTCTCCCAGAGACATGTACTCCCCCACTGTGTGATCTAAAGGGGAGGACAAGGAGCATGAATAGAGATGAGAAATTAATTTTGGTTGGTTGGTTTTGATTTTGTTTTGGGGTTTTTTTGTTTGGTTGGTTGGTTTGGGGTTTTGGGTTTTTTTTTAAGGAAAAATTCAAAGCAACAACAATAACCAATGCAAGCCTAGGCCAGAACAGTCCTTTACCTTCTTCAGGGTCAAAGTGAGCCCATGCCAAATGTTGTGGTGTAGCCAGGGTTTGTGTGTTTCAAGTGGTTGCTGAATCACAGGTGTGTGAGGCTGAGCTCCCAATGCACCTCTGTCTGCCAGAGTTTTAGAGGATGGGACTGTTATTACTGGTGTGAGCACTGGTCTGGAGAAACGGGCTAGGGCTCACACAGAAAGGGAGTTCTTCCAGAAACCAAATACCTAGTGAAGGGAGAGGCTTTGAAAGGCTTCTGAGAGATGGCCACCAAGAGATGAAGGGCAATGGGTGTCCCAACTCTTTTTGTTCTCTCTCTGAGGTTACAAGCTCTTTCCCCTCCTACAAAGGGAAAACTGCTCTATCTGCCAAGTCAGTGTGGAGGAACTGGAGACTCCACAGCTTTACTCTTTGTGACCTCTGAGTTTCCTGAGGAACATATTTAAGCTTTCTGCCTTAACTTCTAAGGTAAAAGAAACTAGGTGCTGCAGCCTCCCAAATCTTCTGACATGGGGGAAAAAAACCTAAACAAAACCAAAAAAATCTCAACAAACTCCCCAGTCATCCCTGGGATTTGCTGCTGAGAGCTCAGGTTGCATATTTATGTGTCTGCTTTGCACAAGAGCACCCTAGACTGTAACAAGTCCAGTGCAAGAGGAATGCTCTGCAGATGGTACCAAATGGATGCCAGACAAACTCTTTATTTTACAGTGCAACACAACTGCTAAGCTTTTGCATCCTGGTCAAATTTCCAAGTTATCCAACACAAGTAATTTACTAGTTAGAGGGATGTATCTTGTCAGTGCCAATTCAGGTCTCAAGTTTACTTATTCTCCTCACGTAGCACAACTGGCAGAAATAACAGAGCAAGATCAAAAGGAAAAGAAACTAGATGAAAAAAAAAAATTAAGTATGAAATAATACTAGTAACAGACAAGCTGCATTTCATGATCAAAGGAATGAACCTGGCCCCAACTATATAAATAAAGAAGTACCTTCCCCCATTTCTGAAAGGAGGAATTTGCTGTTTGCCCTCATGTCACGCAATCCTTTCAAGTACAGTTATACTTGGGTACTGAAAAGAAAAACAAGTGACAGAGAACCTCAAATTTTATTTACTTGCTTTAATCATCACAAAAGAGGACTCTCCTGGGATCTCACTGCTTTTCCATCCGTGTTGTCTATAATCCACAAAACCAAAATAATCAAACCCTAGAGCATCTTCTATTCCATATAAACTAGGAGACTGTCAAAACCAGGGCTTGTAACCCAGCTGAGGGTGCTCAGCAGCCAGAGCAGCAGTGGCTGTCCCCAGCTCACACTGCATGCCCCACACATCTGCTCCCCTCCATAGATATGCAGTGTCCAGCAGTGCCTACACCTGTGAGGTGACTCTACCCCAAAAAGGCTCAGAGAGGGCTTTATCACCAGCTGGAAGAAATTAATGAAAAGTAAAGGTTTTCCACCTGTCAGAACCTCAAAGGCTGTCCACTGACACTGGGAAGCCCTTGATGAGATGCCTACTGCGAGGTCTGCTTGGGTGAGCAAAGGAGATCTCCTCATTGGGGTTACTGCTGCTCCCACAGCACCTATCATGCAGATCCATTTTGTGTAATGGATTTCGGGGAAAAAAAAAAAAAAAAAAAAAAAAAAAAAAAAAAAAAAAAAAAAAAAAGACAAGAAAAAACCCCGAAGTTTTCAAGACCGGGAAAAAAAAGACTGATATTTTTAAATTTAGGCAAAACCAAATCAAAACAAAGGCCTAGAAATGTCAAGAGGAATTCTGTGGTGAAATCCTCATTTTGTATCTAAATTCTCAAACAGAATTGACTTTACTTCCCATCTTATTTATTAAGGCTGATACAGTTCACCAGTTTGGCCAAAAGACACTGGGGAAACTGATGACATTGAGGTGAAATCTAGGCTGGAACAAGCTCAGCTGGACCCATGACATGTTAAAGACCAAGAAGCAGCACAGTTTCTGTGACACATCCCAGATCTGGACGAGCTGTTATTTTCCCTCCTTCCCTCTACACCAAGCCAGAAATGGGTCCAGACCTACATCCTCACTTTAGGTAAGTGCCAGCAGCAGCAGCACTGCCTTCCTCAGCATGCAAATTTCTTGTGCTCTGACCTTCTGTGACAGAGCAGAAAATCATTACAGGATTTCCTACTGAAACGGTCTCAGGGAATGCCTGTGCATGGCAGGTTTTTTTAATGGAAAAATGCATCAGCTTGATGTCAGCAATAGCTAATGCGCTGAGTATTAAAAAGCTTTGTGTTCTCATGGGATGAAATGAGTTTTTCTAGACCTAGAATAGCACTTCTGTGTTTTGGCATCAACCCAACCTGCAGAAAAATTGGTTCACCCAACAGAAAATTTTGGATTTTGGATTGTATTTTGTTTTTCAGTATTAGCTTAGAAATACAGAAAATGTCCTTGCAGAGCAGAGATTTCCAAGTAATTCGATGTTTCCATGCCAAGATTTTTCAGTGCAATTGTTCTTGAACAGAAGGTGCACGTTAGTAAACACATTCAAAGGAAAGATACCAGCACCATTGGAATCAGCTCCTCTGTTCCTGCTGACAATGGCTGACACATCCCCACAGAAATCTGAACTTCACAAAGCTACACCTTGTGAGAGAAAAGAGCTCCCTTGACAATCTATGCTGTGCTACCAGGTCAAACAATCCCTTTTCACCTCTTTGCTTTCCCTCATCTTGTATTTAAGTCAGACACTCTGAGGCATGGTTCTTGCCCTCTTATTTTTTGGAGTTGCACTTGACTTTAGGGGATCTCTTGCCTCTGTGCAAGCCCCTTGCCAACTCTTGTAACACTAATCATCCCAGCAGGAATTTTGACTGGATGTGTCTTCATAAATATTTCCTTTCTGTATATTAGTCCCCCAATAATAACTGGCAAACAAATAGTGACTCCTGACTCTGTGAACAGGCGTGATGCTGGTAGGCCTAACAAAAGCATTATCCATTAACTCATGGTGTTTCACAGGAGAACAATAATAACTGTGTGGACTTGATGTCAGTGTGATACAGAAAGTGATGACATCTGAAAGCAGGGAAGCTGGATGGCAGCTGCAGAAATCAGGAGTTTTGTCTCACTTTGGATACAAACCAGAGCTTCTCTCTGCTGTACATTTTTCAGCTGACTTGGCTACAGAGTATTGGAGGGGTGTCTGATCAAAGCAGCGAAGTGGGGCTGCCTCCCTGGGCTGTTTCACTGGCTATGTGACCAAGAACCGTGTTGTCATCCCCTTACTTGATAATCTGGGCTTAATCCACATGCCAAGACACTGAGGTGTACAAGTTCTGCTGTGGGGAGTAGTGAGGAGGTGATTTGGGCAAAGACAAACCATATCCCGTGCTTCCACAGAGGAAGACTACAGCTCAAAGTGGCTAGATAGTGGATAGGTGTACCCAGACCTGCTGAAGGATGCAATCATGGAGACCCATGCCTGAGGGAACTGGGACAGCAGAAGCTCTGACCACAGGGAGTATAACTTCTATCTGAATAGCTTCAGAAAAAGACCATTTAACAGCTTCTGCCACAGATTCAGTGGTTTGTGCTGAAAGGAAGTTCAGGCTGGGCAGCCTGTCCCCTAGACAGCCATATTGCACTTTAGAAGAAAGGTACAGAAAAATACAGTAATTTAAAATGAAATACCAAAAAAATTATTCCTAAGAAAGCTTTTTCTCACACATCATCTCCAGGCCTTTCCCAGAGCAAGGGCTGGTGCTGCTCATCATCGTCTTCCAACACCAAGCATCCAGATCCAAGCCAACCACATAGCTTTCCAGTAGTTCTCTTTACTGCAGGTTCATGCTGCCTCACAGCTGAACAAGAGCAGCTGTCAGCCTCACACTGCTCAGATAAGTGATCATCACACTCTGGGAAGTTTATCTGAAGACCATTTCAAGCATGCAAGGTACCATCTTCCACCTTGGCATTGTTGGTGGGTCTTTGCAACTAGATGTCAGCACAATGCCCCAGCAAGGTGGAGGAGAGTCCTCACTCCATCTGGAGGCACCAAAATATGAAAAACAGACCCCAACCTCTTCTTACTAACTGAATGACTGTGCCTGGTGGCCTGGATAAATTTTAAAATGTGGTATTTAGGGATTGAAACTCCTTTTTCTTCCTTCCTTTAATAGTTACAATCAATACTTCACAACATATCCCACAAATGAAAATTTTAAAACTAAACATCTTGATTTATTCAAAAGGGCTTTTTTCTTATCTAGGTTTTTTGTTGTCAATCAGTTTTTTTAAAAAACAGAGAAGCACCACTGAAAAAAATCCAAAGGAAAGAATCCTTCAGTGATTGATTATTGCAGCCCTTCAATTACAGCAGCAGTTTCAGACTTCAGTAATTCCCTCCCAGATAAATGTGTGAATCAATAGTACACATCATTTAAAAAAAATATTCCGGGGACATCTTTATTTTTCATACTATTCAACACAAGTTCAATGTGCTTTCTCTAAAAAGCAGAAGAGACTTATTTGTTCTCATGCTCCTGTCTCTTTACCCACCCCTATTTTATTGACGCCCACAAGCATCAATACTAGAATACCCATTAGTTTTAAGGAAAAAAAAAAAAGAAAAGAAAAAATTATTTCAACAGAAAACCCTCACTGCCAACCTTGGCAAAAACTAAGCCACTTTCTGTTCCTAACAACCTGAACAGAGCTGAAGGCCCATCAGTACCTTTCACCTGTGCACCAAGCTCTGGGGGACGAGAGGCAAGTGTCCTTCTGAACTGCCACCTTTTCCCTTAGCTTAGTGTTTGGCAGCATTATAACATTTATAATTCATCGGTTTTATATCTACTTGCCTGCACTAAGAGCTCAGCAATACAAGATTAAAATCCTTGTTGCAAAACTGAATGCATCAGAATTTCTCCCAACAAACAAGCCCAACCTAGATTAATAATTCATCTGCCCAAGGAAGGAATAATACTTGTTTTACTGTGTGAGTTTTGGGGCTGATTTTTACGGCCTGGAATGTTCAAAGGACTATTCATAAAATAATGAAATGTAAGGTATAATCTGGTAGGGTATTTTTAGAAAACTAAATTATCAAGCTTGAACATTAAAGCTAAAGCACTGTAGGACTAAGCAGAAAAACAATAGTTCCATTTTTTAATTTATTAAATATTTTCTCTTTTAAGTAAAATTATGCATTTGCAATCTCTCCATTTAGAGAAGAGTTTGGGAAGAACTTCATACACACAGTCAAGCAGCTGAATTGCCTCCATTTGCTGTGCATCCAATTTGCTTTTTCTGTATTATTCACTACCACAGAGACATGGTGATTTAACATTAATTTAATTTACATACAGTAAATGTGCTCAGAGTATTTGCACAGATTGACTAGAACTATGGGACCGGCTTCCCAAATTCAGCTAAATTCATGGCAAAGCCCACAGGAAATAGTTATTTTGCTAAGTTGCCTGTGGAACACAATCACCTCTTAACTCTTCAAATTTACCCATTAACAAAGAGCTAATCACTTGCGTTCTGCATATGAGCAACAGCTTGACAAGCCTTATGCATTTGCATCTTTATCCTTTTGCATACCCTTGCTCTGCACCTGTGTCTGTGTCAAAGCCTTTTTGTTGGTCAATAGAGTTTTCCTTTTGGAAATCGTAAAATTTGTTGAGTATAAAATAGACTGTCAACATTTTGACAGTAGAGCCTGGCAATAAATTTACATCTTTAGTAAAAGATTAAAACCACTTATCTATATGGACTGGGTGGGAAGGATATGTAAGGATCTCAGGAATGTTACCTGTTTCCAAGGTCTCTCCAATAGTAGGAATGTGTAAGATTTATCTCCCAGAACAACCTAGGCTGACCACACTCCATTTTAGTATGGAAAACCAGAGAGAAATTTGTGGAGTCCTTGCCAGTCCCACCTGAGAAAACCATCTTTCTGTTCTCCAAACGTGGTGCTGTATTTTAGTCTCAGTCACTGAGCAAGACAAACAAGCACCACTGTCTCCTGGGTTTAGTTATATCCAAGGATAAATACATTCCTTTTTAGTCTCCGCGAGCATCCAATTGAAGCCCTAAAGTATGGACCAATATGATACAAATAGCAAACCAACCTCCTTCTAAAGCTCATTAGAAATACCTATACATGAAGTACAAGCTCTATTTTCTATTACATTAATTTCTCTGTCTTTTTTCATAAAATACCTTGCATAAAATACAAAGTTTTAGCTTAGATCTCAGCTCCTTATTGTCAGGGATTTTGAAGGGTTGTTGTTTGGTTTTTTTTTTTTTCCCTCCCAGAACTTTCTCTCTTAGATGGCTGGAAACCTTCATCTACTCAGAAAATTGGTCATCTATAAATTTAAGTTCAATTTGTGCCAGTAGTACTCCTTCAGTTTTTTCAAGCAAGTCCTTTAAATCAAAGCTCCTCCACATGCAGCATGTAATAATCTTAAAATTACAGGCAGGTGGTGAGCAGACTCCTTTACCTCTTACCACAGATGTGAGCAGTAAAGAAAACTGGAACATGCAGCAGAATCTCAAGAACAGCCCTTCCCTAAACCAAAGAGCACCCACAGCTGCTCAGTCAAGGGATCAAAACAAAGTGCTATAAGTACAACAAGAAGTAAAGACAACTATCAGCTTGTGGGTGGCTTCCTTACTGACCACTGCAAATAGCAGAACTTTGGCAGCCTATTAATGATCAAAAGCATTAGTAGTCAGCTGCAAATGTTAAAAAACCTGATGAAATTCACATAGCATGATGGAGAAATACTGGATTTGTAAAAAGCACCAAACCTATCTGCTGTGTCTGGCCTAGATTTTGTGCACACAGTCAAACAGAAGAAACATAAGTTAAAACCTCTGAGGACAGCATCATCCTTCCTCGTCCGAAGGAGGTTTCTCTGCCAGACCACTTGTGTCTCCTTTCCTGAAGAGACTGCTCAAACTAATGGACATCAGGCTGCAGTCTTAAGTAAATTATTAAACCACCTCATTGTTTTGGACTCTGACCTAACGTACTCAAACAGTTCAATTACCTTACCTGAAAATTTACATTAGCTCTATAGATTTGCTGCTCATCTGGGATGACCTAAACAGCTCTTCACCACTTTCAATGCTTGCAGTGTATTTGAATGTCTCAGTAGTATGTTACAACCTTTTGCAGTATGTCTTCAGCCCAGTCAAATAAACAGTGACTTCTGATAGCCTAAGAAATCTTCCCTGATCACTGTAGCCTTTTTTCTTTGCACTTGTCCCACCTTTCTGGTACATGAGGGACTGTGACTAAACACACGATGTCAAATGTGGCCTCAAGGCTGTTGTGGTTTAACCCCAGTAGGCAGCTCAGCACCACACAGTCTCTTGCTCCTCTGGCAGTGGGATGGGAGGGAGAACTGGAAGGGTAAAAGTGAGAAAAGTCATGGACTGTGATAAAGACCGCTTAATAAACTTAATCAACTGATAATCAACTTAAAACAATCAACAGAACAAAAGCAATGAAGAACAAAAGAACAAATACTCCTGGCAAGATTCCATTTGAACACAAGAGTAGAATTTTTCACTATGAGGACAGTCAGACATTGGAATGGTCTCCCAGGATAAGCTGGGGATTCCTCTGCTTTGGAAAATTTTAAGTCTCAGCTGGATGGGGTGCTGAGATATATTAATACTAGAAGGGTTGGACCAGATGATCCTTGAAGTCCCTTCCAACCTGACATTTCATAAATCTATAAAATCTCCGAGTCTATAAAACTAAGAGAAACAAGTGACACAAATATCCTCAAGTTGCTCGCTACCAAAAAATTGCCAGTCCCTGAGCAAAAGCAGCCCTGGCAACAAGCCCCCACACACACACTCCCCCTTCTGTTTCTATTGCTGACCATGACATTGTGTGTTAAGAGATGTCCCTCTGGGTCAGCTGTCCCAGCTCTGTCCCCTCACCAATGCTTGTGCACACCCAGCTTACTTGCTGATGAGGCAGTGAGAAGCAGAAAAGGCTTTGGCTCTGTGTAAGCACTGCTCAGCAGTAAGGAAAACATCTTAGCATTATCAACTGTTTTCAGATCAAATCCAAAATATAGCCTCCTACTAGCTCCTGTAAGGAAAATCCTATCCCAGCCAAAAGAGGTACATCTCTGTGGGAGAATACTAATATTTCCCTTTTTCTTGGGTCATTTTTTAGTAGAAGCAGATATATGAAAAGCTCAGGTTAACCAAAACATTCATATCTACCTCTCATCTCCCATTGATATATTGTCTCCTGCTTTAGAATAAAAATCTTATTAGTTACTAAGTGTTACTCATTCAACATTTCCCACTTTATTAAGACATCACACAGTTCTCCAAGGCTACCGTCAGGCCTCACCTCATCTGTAAATTTATGATTCATCCATATTTGCTAAGAAATATGTTGAGCTGGAGCTAACCACTCAGCATCCTACTAGTTATCTTTTAAAATGAATCATGAGAGTCATAAAGCAAATGAGGACCCTTCTTCTTTCATGCTGTGCAAGCACCAAAGGGACCTAATATATTGTAAGTATCCTCTTATGGCTGGCTTAGGAAGGAAGAATTTTTAGGTGGTGAGCTTCCCTTCCATGGAAAATGCTGCACACGCAGGGACACGCAGCAAGTTGCTGCTGGTTGTGCACTGCTCCCGCCCTCAAGGGAAAGCTTGGAGATGAGAATGTGATTTTTACTCTTTTAGCTCATTTTATGACAGGAGTATGCGCATGACAGATGAAGAATAGCATGTATTGGAAGAAAATTCTGAGGGTGAATAAGAAAGAAACACAAGTCACAGCAGAGGAACCACCAACAGGATTTGCTAATGAGCCATCAGCTGCCGGGAAGGTAAATGCCAAGGAAGCTCTCTGCCCCTGAGCTGTCACCATTGCCTCAGCAGGGCTCACTTTGTATCTTTAAACATCTTTTCTTCCTTTCCTCTCCTCTGAAAGACAGAATCCTGGGGGACAAACTGATCAGAAGCAGGAGAGCTGGGCAGGCAGGCGAGCCTGGCACTGAAGCACTGACAGCTCGGAGACGATGTCCCTGGGCAAGCTTATGAGACTCCTGCATCCCAGCATGGAGATGAGCTAGACTTGGGATTAGTTCCACAGGTACCATCCTTCAGACAAGACAGCCTGAAAGCTGGTGGAGCTTCACATTCACTGAGGCTTTGCTGTACAGCCCTTGTCTTTTGTCTAGTCTTGAGATGGATATGCACAAGAAAAATCTTCTGTTTAATAAAAACTGCATGTAAAAATACTGTGTAACACAGGTGTCATCTCCATTAGCAGCAGTGGGTATTAAAAGGAAATGGAAGAATGGAATTCATGTTGCTCTATAATGTGCTAAGTGATAATTCAACAGTAAAGGCATTCTTTAAAAAGTGATTTGAAAACCTGGTGCTGAGGCAGTTGGTAAAGTTTTATTTAAGTACCAGTTAAAAACTAGGAAGTAAAATTATGTTTAAAAAATACTTAGAAATTTGTTTCATCTGTAATTTCCACGTAGCCCACACCCAGGATGAGAGCACTCTTGTAAATTGGAATTACTGTCTAAAAGAAAGGCTCTTGGATAATTTCTATACACATTTTTTTCAGTCTGAGTTATCATTTTCCTTTTTTAATAGCAAACCAGATCTAATTTCCAACTTACAGAGCCCAGTCTCTTCTTGATTTGCAGTCCAGATTTTGCAGTATTGTACAATGTCATAAGAAGCAGAGAGATAAAGAAGCTAGAAAGCAAAGGAAAGCAGTCAGTTTTGCTTCTGTGTGTAAGCAGAATGAAATGCAACAAATGAATGAACAGGAAAATAAGGAAAAGCAAGGTGAAGAGAAAAAAAAAGAAAAGAATATTTTTCTCCTCCACTGCTTTTAAGTGGCAGTGAACAGGCCCTCCCATCTATCCAAAGACACTTATTCACTGCAAAATTTCCCTGGCTCCACAGTACAAATAATGGTGTAAAGATCAAACATTAACACATGTTGAGTCACTGTCTCTGCCTGCATGGATCCAAACAGCCTCCACACCCATCACCCTTCCCAGGCTGCAGGGATGCATCTGGTCATCCTAGAGCCCCAGACCAGAGCTCTGGGCTTTCTAGCAACCCTCTGCTTTACCCCATCTCTTTCCCTCATATTTGGGCAAGAGAATCCACACTGGAGCCCTTGGAGTTGACACTTAGTCCCTTACAGAAAGGTAATTTTTAAAAAATAATTTATAATTGCCACCACTTTTACTCCTGCAAACAGGAGAGCAATGCAGGTGTGTTTTTTCCAGAACAGCTTATAGATTCAGTTTCCCTAGGACCAGTGGTTGTCTTTTGTCTCCCTTAAGTGTGTGCACAGATGGAAGAACCCTCCCTGATTTCCCTCCTCACAACTTTCTTCTAGTGATAACACGACAATCTGTTACCTCTATTTGCTCAGGAAAGCACCCAATTTTAAGAAACATAAATGTCCATCCTTTGCTGGTGGGAAGCTTTCAGACACCATTCCCATCCCTCTATGTGGAAGGCAGCTCAAGAAAACCAGTAGTCCTCAAGCAGAAAATCCTTGGTTTCTGCAGATGGTTCCTCCTCACCAAAACACACCATGAAAAGGAGCATGGCACTATGACAGCCCGAGTTGCTTTTTCTAACCAGAAACACATCCAGCAGAAGCAGTGCTTTGGGGACAGACTTAGAGGAATCAGTGCCCCACTCTTGCTTCCTTTCAGGTTCACAAGAAATTATGCTACTGCCCTCCCAGCCACTATGCCAGGAACATCCACCCCATCGTGTGGCTGCACAGCGGCAAATATTTCTTGCACCCCAACAAGCATCAAATTCTAGCTACAGAAAGATGTTTTAAATCAACAATAAGGCTGAAATACCAGAGAACAGTCATCAGACAGTATGAATAACACTGCAAGGCATAGAGGCTTAGCCATCCAAATGGAATTCAGCTTGGCACAGGCAGAGCCCAAATCTGTCACAGGAGTAACTGAAGAATGCAGAAGTGAGGAAAACTAGTTTTGGCATTTGTTTTTCTTAACTTGGACATGTTTTAAATTTAAAATGAGAAGAGCATGGTAAGGTAATGAGAATGGCCAATAGATGTTGTTTTCTATAGAATAGGCAAATTATATCACCATTAACATGATAACACCATTAATAATTTCCATGAAAGCACAGAAACATACTAAAATATAGGTAAAGCAACCTGGTCAGACCTTTTGTTTTTTCTGCAGAATTTACCTCATGGACCTTTTACCTTAAGTCAAATAATCTGTTTTTATCAACTATACTGTCACTGCCTCTCTGAAGTAAACATTTTTCAAATTAAGCCTTGAGTGGGTGGCAGCAGGAGAGGACACTGCATCTATTTTTTTAATTAAAAAGTTATCATTTCTCTTGGTGTTTCCATCTCTCAGTGACAGAACTGGAACACAAGTGTCTGTGGGGAGCCCCAGTAACAGCTGAAATTCAACCCAAATTGTTTATCTTTAGGAAGTGGCTCATGACAACCCTAGCACTTTCTTGCCCCTTCTTCTTTGCAGATGCCCAGCCTTCAATAAAACACAACTGCCTGCTCTGCTATACAAATCAGGGCTGTACTGTGCACAAAGAAGTTGAACAGAAAATAAACCATCCTCAGTTCACCAGCCTGGGATATTACCTGATCTCTACTAAGCTGCATTTTTCTGAGAAGTTACTCTTGTTGCCCGAGAAAAGCAAGCAAGTAGAGATTTCCTCTTTTAAAAAATATGCTAGCTTAGAAGTTGAAAAAGTTCCTGTTTTACCAGAGGTTGGTCTAGAAACTTGGTCTTTAAAAAGGTAGCCTTTGGTATTTGCTTGCACAGTCTACCCGACTGCATGTTCCAAATCTTTAGCATTTACTGAAAAACCCTAACTAACTATTATTGCTATCAAATAGCAGCAAACATCATCACAGGTACCTGGTGCTACTCACATCCACATTATGGTTTCATTTGCTCCCAGAGGAACTCAGTGTTGTGCCAGGGATTGGAAAGTACAGACTTACAGGAGCAGGGTTCCAAGAACTTGGAAATATTTGCAACTGAGATAAAAAATTTGTAGCTTTTAATATTAGATTTTCAGAGGGATATTGCTTAAACCATAAAAGCAGAGCAGAAGGAAGGAACAGGATCATACTTTCAAAGAAGATGTGCATTTGATTTTAGTGTGGAAAAAGTTATGGAAGAAAACTGTATACCTTACCTTGTTGGTAAGACACAAATAGTCTAAATCATACAAAGTTCCTCTTACCTTAATAAAAGGAGTCCATTCTTTCCTGAAAAAGATACTGGCAGAAATGAATCCAAAAGACTGCACTGCTGTGGCAGAAAGCAAAAAGCTCAATTACAGGCTACACCTGAAGGCCCTGAGAAGAAGCCTACAGGCAGGTCTAACAAAATTTCTGCAGAGGAAAATGTTGAATTTCATTAAATCACAGTTACTAAGGAAAAAAAGTAAAATGTAAACATTTGCATCTCATGCTTGATAGTGATCCATCCAGCCCATACCTCCTCTGTGAAGGCCAGCAGGCTATGAAAAACCATTTTCAGTTTGAGACACGTCATATTTCAGCTGGTCTAAGCACACAAATGTTCAAATACACCCAGGTGGACAATTCAAAGAGTGGTTGTTCCTGCTGTTGTGACATTTAGGGATTCACACGCAGGGTAGGAAGGTTGTCAGAATCATATTCTGCATTCACATTTGGATATAAGGCCTGGAACATCCCTTTGGAAAGAAGGAGTTACATGAATGGTGATAAGGAAAGGATTATTGCTCTTGAAGAGGTGCCTGACAGGAGCTGCCAAGAAAAAGCTTCAGGCTGCAAATCTGTGTGCAGCTTGGCTGTCCAGCACCCTGGAAATTTAATTCTCTAGGAGACCAATAAGATTTCAAAGATATTCTTGTGCTCAGCACTGTTTCCCCAGGTAACTGAAAAGGATTTAGTGAATTTTGAGGCAACTTGCATGTCTATGTGCACTGCCACATACCTGCCCAGGGGTCTGAATGCCCTGTGGAGGCTAAGCGTGCAGGAGCTACTGGACATACCAGTACACAGAGTGTTGTGAAATAATACTTTTTGCCCAGAAAGGCTAGGACTCAATTACTGAAACAACCTGTACCAGGTCCAGAAAAATCAAATTCCACCTTAAGACAGAACCCCACCAATGACAGAACTTAAGTACAAGAGGTTATATATGATCTAAAGAGCTTTCCCAACCCTCCCTCCACCCTGGCCTATTACCCAAAAAAACCCAAAACAACTCTTGGATGCTCGCACCTAATTAATTTTGTCGACTTTCCAAAACTACTCAAGAGCTAAATGTTGTTTCTCTTATAATGACTCACAATAGTTAGATAAAATTGAGGATTAATTTTAGCAAAGTGCTATCCAATGGCTAAAGTGCTAGTAAGTGTGCAGAGAACCAGGACAGAATGATGTGGGAGCACTGTGTTGTCATGGAAAGGACAGAACCACTTCAATAGTTTCTCTACATTTATAATTTCTATAATTATATTGTCTCATAATGAAAATAACCTCCAGGATGCCTGCATCAGTGACATTAAGCTCAACCACAGCTCTCTCAGATCGGTTTTACCACATAACATATTTTCCAGACATACTTTTTCCCATCTTTCCCCACCTGCAGATAGAAAAGGTCATCAACATACAAGCTCAATGCAGCTATAGCTACAGCATTTAGACTGGGGATTTCATTCACAAGCAAGAAGTAGGTTGTTTAGAACAAAATTAATCCGCAGGAGGTCTGAGCACTGACACTCATGAAATTACTGCCCAGATAAGCACCACTTTGTAAGCTCTTCTGTTCCCCATAAGTCCACTCAACACTATCAGCCCCAGCATGGGAGGCTGAGGCCAAGAAGCTGAGCAGCACTAAAAACATGTGTCCCTGCAAAGGCCTTGGCAGAGGCTGTGGCAGCAAAGCACAGCAACACTTTTCCCAGAATGAGCCAAAAACTGAGGATGGTACCTTTGCAACTTCTAAATGAGAACAATCTGCAGCCATTGTCTGGTGAACAAGCAACACCAAATGGCCCATGAAGGCCCCAAAATTCTCTTCCTCAGCTTTGTTTCTTCAGCCTTAGGGGGCAGTCATGCCTTGTGAATGGCAACAAAAGATTTTGGGCTTCCATGCAAAAATTAGGGCTTCCCTGCATAAGGGACTGCATTTACCACAGTGCTTCACATTGCCAAATTGGCTCCTACAGAAGTGGCCAGCTCTTCAGATCTCCCACCTGGACCTAGCACTCCACACCTGACTGGCTGGGGTGACCCTCTCAGTTCTCTGGGCTGAGCAGGAGCATTTTTTAGCACCCATCCAGTGAAGCTGGAGAAAACCTTTTTCTTTATAGATTATACAGCAGTTCTGTGGAGTGAGGCAGCACTAGGGCTGTTGCCCACCCCCAAAACAATCAAATGGAAGACTGTCTCCTGAAGGCTACAGACAAGCTTAACCCATTTGTCATTTCCCCAGCCCTTCCCAAACACTGTGAGTTTGCAATAGCTTTTTCTCCTTTCTTTGTTTCTTGATTTGCTTTTCTTTCTTCATGGGCTCTTCTCAGCAAACTCTGACTTAGTGTTAGTGCTCCTTACTGCAGGGCTCAGGTACTCCATTCCTTTCTTTTCTTCTGTCTTAGCTCTCAAGGAAGCAGCAGTTCCTGCAGCTTATTATAGCCCCTAGACAACTGGGTGCATTTTCATGCAGATGTTTTTCTTTTCAAGTGAAAATAAGTGCTCTTTTACCCACATGTGCTGGGTGTACTTCGTTTCTTTTTAAAGGCACGTGTTTTAGTGCAGCCTTTGTAGGAGAGAGGAAAAGAGATCAATAAATAAAATACATAAATCATAAACGCATCTTTTCCAGAGGCAAAGGGGTAAAGGAGACTAGAGAGGCCACAAGGCTATTTGTCTGCCAGCACTCCTAAAATCTGCACAAAAATTAGGGACCATTGTAAGGCAAGATGTAAAGGTCAGGCACACTGCTCAAAGCCTCAGCTTCTGGAATCATAGGAGTACAGTGCTATTTTAATATCTTAAAAGAAAGAAAAATAAAAAATACTTCCCAGCTCTTGCTGATGGGAAAACAACACACACTGAAATATGCTCCCAGAAGACACAAGACATAAATGTAGAGCCCAGGAGTTAACAAACCAGGAGTTCTGCTTCCCAAATAGAGCTTTTTAGTCAGACAGAGTGCATTGGAATCATACAACTAATTTTTCTTGTGAGAATAGCAATGTAATGCAATTAGCATTGATTTAGAGAAGAGTAAGGAAATGGCTCACCATGACCATGCATAAAGGACAAATCACTCACACAAGCAGAGTCTCTAGCTGTAGGTGACGTGGAGATCAAGTGTGAGATGCAGGGTAACGTGGCTAACACTGAAAAGCAAATTTAAGTTGGCTTTCAAATTAGCTGACTTAAAATCATTGTCAATCCAAGGAGGCAAAGGCCTTTAGGAGCAGACGATCAAGTCAACTGAAAGTGACAGAAGATCGCTTGGATGAAATTACTTTGTATGCAGGGGCTGAAATTAGAAATCAAGTGGTAAGGCTGTGCAGGTAGAGATGATGTCAGACACTGGGATTCAGTCAAGAACAGCAGAAAAAAGGCTTGAAGAGGCACTGGCAATGATCAGGAAGACAAATGATGCCACCATTTGCCTAAGAAAGAGCGTCACTGTTAGGGAAAACATGAGCTCCACATTTTTCTACCCTATTGTTGTTGTTTATGTCTTACTGTTTTTCCAGAACTGGAATTTTACTGTTTGCTTTGAATTGGATGGACAACCCTTAAAAGCAGATAGCAGATCTTTCCAAGAGCCACCAGAGGAAGAGACAGGTACTTTGAAGTTGTATTATAGAACTTTTTCCCCTGATAACTTAAACAAACCTTACTACAAATGCACCAGCTGAAAACCTTGCCTGATGGTACTGGATGATGATACATTTCTCTTTTAAATATATTTTCACACACATATTTGAAGTGAATTTGAAAATCTGTTTATGCTTCTCCAATATTTATTTTTCTTATGTGTTCTATATTTGAAAAAACTGCTCCCCTCGATTCTTGAACTCTCTCACACTGTTTTTTCCAACAACCAAACCCATTGACTGCTTTGACCTTGTCAAATTATAGAAGCTAGGTAGGAGTGAAACAGAGACACTTATATAGCAATACCTGCAGCATATCCCAAGATATTACAAAAATAGAGATTGTTCCCAGTAAGTGTGTGGCATCTTTTCCCCAAAAGCAGAACATAAACCAAAGTTATGAGGAAAAGGGGATTTTAATCTTGATTGGTCCAGATGCTGGGACTTGCTTTATTTAGTCCAGCTCAAGTCAAAATTAACAACTTCAGCCTGAAACCAAGGCCATTTTAAAGTACCAGTATCTGAAGAAAACTTAGTCTAATAAAAGTATAAATGGGATCACTACTTTAGAAAAAAAAAAATCAAGCAAGCAAGCAAACAAACAACAAACAAAAAAAACAGACCCAAACCAACAACAATCAGCCAATTATATCCTCGCTCTGACATCCTAAAAATTGTAGGCCTTTAAAATTTAATTCTAATTGCATTAAACCTTTCTAATCACTTGGTTTTTAAGATTTCTCAAGTGTAAAAAGAGTGCCAGCTCTCAGAAAACCATGAAAGGCTTATGTCTATCTCCAGCAGCCCATGAGAAACCAGATGCTGAAATCAGGTGGATGCAAGTATTTGACTTATTCAGTATATAATCAATAGACCCATACGAAGGCTTTCAGAAACAGTCAGCATTTCTAAATCCTGGTCTTAGACCAGTGGTCACTGAACAAAACCCCCAAAATCCCTTTTGTGCAGGTACTGGTCACAAGGTCATGATGTTTTTCAGATAAGACAGAAAAATCAAGATCCTGTACTCTTGTGCTATTTAAGATCCTTGGGCAGTCTTTCTCAACCATAACTCTGCAGCTTGCAGCTTCCCTTTTCATTTAACTATTCCCCCCCTCTGCTGCTCACTGGAAATCACTTTATACAGTTTCAGCTTGGAAAGGTGCTTTTGTTTCCTGTCCTTAATTTCATGTAGCAGTGCAATAAATTGGCATATATCACATCAGTTTGATGTGAGGTATTTAACTGCCAGATGTTTTAGGATCTTCAGATTCCATCGAAGAAACAGACTCAAATGCATCATTATGTATGCAAGCTAAAGAGCAGATCCAGCCTCATTTCAGCAACAGCAGAAAAAGGATCCAGTTGGTGCATGACTTTGATATAGAAGAACACATTTTTTCAAAGTGAACCTAAATTTACGCCTGATAATTATAAGTGTTATAATTATTTGCTACAAAAAAGAGATACTGTTCAACAGCTAGCTAGACAGCCTGCAAAAAGAGTTGCTTACAGATGCAGAATTCACACAGGGAAAATGTAATCACAGAAGTGACACCTCTTTGAAAATGTTGTGGTATTGCCCTAAAGATCTAGCAACAAAGCCTCAGCCAGTGAATTGTGCCAGCTCCATAAATGAGGATGCAATAACTTTTTGTTTTCACAACTTAGTGTCCGCATCAACTATTTTTAACTTCAAATCACAAGTCACAAAATAAAGACAAGGTTTTTCAATGCAGTGCCATTAGGAGATCCTAATGATACATGGGTATTCTCATGCCAGGACCTTTTTCTAAAAATTCAGTATTAAAACCTGCAATATCTGAAGAACTGTTGTATCCTTGCTCTAGTGTTACTCTGCAGAGCATGATTTTCCCTATTCTTTTCATTCTACTCCTGAATTCTTAGGAATAGTTTATTCTGTCAGAACTGATTTATTTCATTGTCTTCCTCAAAGCAAAACAAAACACTTAGCCATTCATAAAGGCAGAATTAGAAAAAGAATCAAAAATCCCTCTAAGTCCAAATCCTAGTGAATCATACTCATGTAACATACAGAAGAATAAAATTCTCCTTTCATATCATCTCATAAATTTCCCTGAGAGCCTATAAAATATTCCTACAACGTAATTACTGCTGTGAGCAAGCCAACAACTATAGCAATGGGTATTAGATGGAATTCAGTCACAAAACACTGACTTTTTTTAGGTGTATGAGAATACAGTTTATCAGAACAACATGGTCAGATGCAGCTGCCCCAGCTTTTACTAGAAGGAGCTGGACACTATGAGAGGTTAAATAGCTTGAGTACCAGTAACAAGTCAGAAATCAAGAATACTTTACATCTTCATCATATGGCTGGGATCTAAAAACTTAATCATTCAGCTCTTAAAGTGGGATTAGTCAACCCTACACACTCCAGCCTAAGCTGCAGCATGGGCTGTCACTGCAAGTGGCTTTTGGCACACAGGGCAGCCCCAGCTGCAGCATAAAAAGGTGTAGAGGAAGGGTTTAAGCATTTAAGCAAGTATGGAAGCTCTAAACTGTTAATTACACAAAAACAAAATACCTGAAGATTTAAATTTCAGTAGTTGCGCAAAGGGAGTTTGCCAATTAAAAAGTGTATCTGTTGAAAGATTTACTGGTGTGTGTACCCACTTCTGAGTGGTTAGCAGGGAAAAAAATTATAAAACAGATGGTATAAAAGGTTTCAAAATTAGCTGCACAGGTTCCTTCAAATATCTAGCTGAACAGGAGAGAGCTTGTACATATATTCAGTCTCTGAAGAACAATTTAATCCAATTTTATAACAAAATCGTTGTTATATTTCTTTCTTTTTGAAGAATAAGTCAGACAATAAGAGCACTAAAAACCATTTTGCAGTCAAGTACCACAAAAACCTTAAGTGTCCCCCTGGTGATCCACTGCCCCTCCATGAAAGGCATCACTTCTCAGCAATCAAGTGCTGATCCACATTTTGGATTCTGCTGTCTCAAACTTACTAAAAGGTCATTCTTGTACTCTAAGGATGCAATTCAAAACTTAAAGAGTTCTGAAAATAACCTTTCATCTTTAGTGATGTACTATAATCTCTCTGAAAAGCACTAGTAATTTGCAAGCCGTGTTGAGGTAATTGTGTTTACCCAAACCTATAATTCTGAAGTACTGAAGTGTTGGGGTTTACATAAATGTGACCAAGTCCTTATGCAAGCACATTCATTTTCATTTAACTTAGAGATTATTTTTTTTTTCCTCTCCGCACATCTTCCCCTGTCATTCAAAGGCAAACAAAGAGAAAACAAAGGAAAGTAAGAGCCACTTCTGACAGCCTTCCTTCCTCTTCTGGCTTTATTTCGCTCTTTCTTCTTTCAGAAAAGGTTCCTTGTGAAGGATTTCATCAACTCAGCCAGGCAGAAAGCAGCAGCTTCAGGCAAAGTCAAGTAGCAGAAACCCTATGATAATGCCAATTCACAAAAGGGTAGTGTCATTACTGAGAAACTGCCATAACAATTTCATATATCTTTGCATATTGATAATTAAACACTCAAGATCCACAATTGCCACGGACATTGATGTAGCTCCCGGCCACTATGGTGGTGTGGTCAGAACATCAGAAGAAATAAAATGCAACAGAGCTATGTAAAAAGAGTCTTGAGTCCCAGAGAGCTGTTGTGAGATGAAATAACCTGCACCTTCATGCAGCTCTCACAGTAACTCCTGATGCTGTTTCTAAATGCATTACTTCAAGGGGATCTTGAAACTCACTCAATAAAAAGTAAAAATAATTTTAAAAAGCAGCTTTGAATATTTCCCCAAAAGAAAAATGAAGAAAAGGCAAATGATCAAAAGCTCAGAGCAAAAATCAAGTCCTTAATATTTATAATCTCCCAGTCTATAAACATTCAGCATTTTGTAGGTGATCAAGTTTGAAAATTGCATTTATTTTGCCCTTTTCTGCTTCACGTTCGGATAAGAAGCAGTTATCTAGAAATAGGCTAGACAGACGATTTGGGAGTTTTTTTCTGTAAAGCAATAGATTACAGAAGGTTACACAGAGCATGAAAACATTATATCAGGGTCACATCACCAGGAACCAAAATAAGAGGGCATGTACAAGCAAAAATGAGTCACTGGAAATTTTGCTAGTTTTTCTACAGTTTTGTGCCATCATACAAGATATTAAAAATGTGGTGGTGGTGGGAATGGGGAGAGGAAATAACTTCAAGCTAATGTCTCCTGCAAAATGACATCCAGGTCAAAAATGAAATTAAAGTATCTCCCTTCTTATTTCGAGCGTGATAAAGGACAACCAGGGGACCCCTGGGTGGGAGGCAAGGAGGTAATATGGGATTCTTGCCTAACATTAACATCTGTATCTGCATTCCCTTAACTCCCTTTCTGTAGAGAAATCAGTGGCTGCAGGCTGGGGGTGTGCTGGTGTCATGGTCCCACATCCCATATCAGACAGAGATGCATTTATTGCAAAAGGCTCCTTTCTAGCTGAGTAGTTCATAGCTATAGATAAATAGGAGTACATAACCTATTTGAGATCCCACCTCTGCAGGCTGTCAGTGTCTGAACACCAGTTGTCCAGCACCTGAAAGATATTTTCACAAACTATGTGTGTTTTCAGGAATATTTGAAAAACTAGAAGCCCCGACACATGGGCTAGTCCATCAAAACATCATCCCTTCCACAGAAGGAGTGTGTAACCCAAATTGTTTCTGGAGAGTTACTGCTATGCACCAAACATGTTCACACTTTAAAATTTTATTTATTTGCAAACTATATCTGATAAGCTGCACTGTAAAAAACAACCAACTAAATAAAACAAAGCCACCAAAACCAAACCAACAGATGTTGTTTAGATTTTGGGGATACTATTTGTAACCCGGGCACAGATTACTTCACTTCTGGAAAGTTTATGAACACTCCACATCTTCAAAGACATTTGCTCTTTAAATAAAGCCTGCAAAATTTCTCGGAAATTTTCCGACAATATAAATTCAGAACTGGGGGTTAAAAGATAAAAATACAAAAATACAAAAACAAAACAAAGAAAGTGAAGAATAAAACCCCCAAAAACAAAACACCAAACAACCCAAAACAAGCAAACATCACCACTCAACTGCAGCTCAAAATAAGGCAGGTGTTCCTTGTAGGATTTCCCACCTTTTTTTCTTAAGCTACTATATAAACCCAATCACACTGTAATTGCTGCAATGCACACAAGATTCATCACTGAAATTGTCCTTAGTTGAAATTCATTCTCATTGGTAAAAACACAGATAGTTCCTAACAGCAGTTTCTTCTGTACCTAACTGTCCTATCTATCTTCATCACATGCTTTGCCAGCACTTAGCAGAATACTTATCAAACCTGGGCTCTTTTGTGTTTCCATGCTGAACATTTTAAGATATATGCTGCTATTCAATCAAATGCAGGGCTGCAGCAAGTTTGATTCCAGGGCTGATGTCAATGCTTTTGTTTTTCTCTGAGATCTTTGATATTAGAGCAGCATATCTAAAAAGCTATTAGGAATCCCTGCAAAGAAATTCACCAATAGCATTTACTCTGTCTGTCAGTATATGAGTCATTAGCTCACTTAGGCTTGTAGATAGGAGATATTACTACATTTCGTGAATTGCCTTTAGAAATCGTGGTTACCATGCACTGAGTTTATCATCTTGTGAAAAAGTCTGCACAGCACTACTGCCACTTTTCCCTCAAGATGTTTGAGAAGGTGCTGGTGGAGGTTTTCCCCTCCTGCCTGGGTGGAAAAGCATCTCCATGGGGCTGGTGCAGAAGGCAAGGGGCAAAGCACAGACACCCAAGCTCTGTGATTCCCCGTTCCTTGGGCTCCACTGCAAACCCACGCTCTGCTCTTCTGCCAGTGCCTGCAATGATGTAAATACAACACCAACACCTGGGTAAATGGTAGCAGAGTGACACAGCTACTAATGAAACACTTGAAACAGCCATTCTTCTTAAAGAATTAATGACAATTAGAGTGGAAAACTGAGACCCAGGCATTCATATACCAACATATTTGTACAAATGAGAGCTCCCAATTGTGTCTGCTTCTACCAGCTGCTTTTGTTAAAGGTGGATTGTGAATCAGACCAAAAGAAAATTGTCTTAGAGTAAGAAATGATGAGAAGAATGATTAATCCTTTTTGTCTTACTTGCTCACAAAATATGCTCACATAAACAAGCACCCTCCCTTCTTCTCATGTTCATACACCCTCACATTCTCCTTTCCATCTAAAATATTAATTTCCTCAGGAACCTCTAGCTATAAAATATTAGTCTAGCATCCATCAAGAGTTATCAAAAGGATACTGATCAGCAAAAATTATCCCTGCTGGCATTCAAATTAGCATTGGACTGATAAATACGTCTGAAACTACTGGTCCTCAAAGCATGAATGGCTAAAAGGTCTCAATCTGACACCACATAGATTGCCACTGCACCTTGTGGCACATCAGCAAGTCAGGATGCAATCCACGCCCTAGGAACCAAAGTTTAATTGAATTAAAAGGCTAAAGACTGAACTTCAGAAGTGAATTTCCTCTACAATCACAAAATTTCTAATGCATGCACTGATTCATGCATTCTAAATGCAAAAATTCTGTATTTCATCACATTTTCTTTATCTCTTTTGAATTATAAGACAGAAAGTCATAATGCAAAAAGCAGTGCATGTTCTAATACTTAATTAGAGGCAAAAGTATTTAATAAAAATTTCCTCATCAAAAAGCCAGGGCTAGAGGAGAATTTAATTATAAAATTTATTTTAAAATGTTCACTTTACTATTCTCCATCCTTCTGTAATATTTCGCCATTAAGCATAATGAAAAAGCTTGCAGACCAGGTACTCTAATGAAAATGGCAGCTTATAAATATAACAGAAACTAATGAACATACTGCAAAAAGCAAACCTTTAAAAAACCAAACCAAAACAATCAACAAACAAACAAAAAACACAAAACCACCACCATCTGTCTCCATAACAAATTATTTCAACCCACAATTGCACTGGTAACCTGAGTGCTGGGCTGCTAAGCACAGTGAGTGGCACACAGAGCATTGCAGCTTATCTTTGGGTCTGCTTTAAGAGGATGTAACATCAGTGATTTTCAAAGGAAATTTTTTGAGGTTGCCTTTCCATCTTATGTCCCTGTATTAAATAGTAAAATGGTTCTAACAAATAAGTGCTGTCACGACCAAATCTCTGTCCAGTAAGCCAAAGGCACAGTTACCAATCTACTGAGGTTATCAAAAGCACTAAGAAAACCCACAGAGACACATAAATCTTCCAAAGTTTGATCAAAATGCTATTGTGACCTCTGAATGGGAATGACACTGGCTGCTCTCAGAGTCCCAGTTTCAAAAAGATGCTCAAGAAGATGTCCCATATTTGCCTGTAAAACTACTGAGGCAGTGACGGTTCAGTGTAAGCAGGGTCACAGCAGCACATTGTCCAGTGTACCTTGGGAATGACAGCACATAGAATCATAGAATAATTTGGATCAGAAGGGACCTCTAAAGGTCATCTAGTCCAACCCCTCAGCAGTAAGCAGGGACACCCTCAACTACATCAGGTTGCTCAGAGCCTCGTCAAGCCTCAACTTGAATGTACTCAAGGATGCGGCCTCAGCTACCTCCCTGGGCAACCTGCTCCATTTTTCTACTAGAACAGTAGGAATTAATATGGTAGCTGTGGGAAGCTAAGAACCAAAAATGGAGAGAGAAGATGCACTGCAAAAAAGTAAGTATTCTAAGAAGAACTTGTTTAATATATTATTTTACACCTATAATGATAAAAAAACCCTAAACTAAATATGCATCTTGATTCTTCCTTGCTTTTCTTTCTCCCTGTGAGTCAAAAAAATTATCATCTTAGTTTGAATATTAATTACATCCAAAGGGATGCTGTGTTTTAATCAAAGATGATTAAAAGTATTAAGACATATCAGGCTTTATGAAATCAGAGGAGAAGCTCATTAAAGATTAATTCAGCTCGCAATCCATCATACTGCCTTCAAGGTAATATTGAACAGAGGTATTAGACTTTGGGAAGACATCTTTCCACCCAATTTGCAGTGCCTTTTAGAAGAAGTTACTTAACACTTCTGCTTCTACTGGAAGGAAGTCCACCATCTCACATCCCAGGGAAGGGCTGTTGAGAGACACCTTCCTCACTTAGGCACAAACCAGTGCCTGTGACATTCAACACATTCCTCTTGCTGCAAGAAGAATAAAAATATTTTATTAAGCCACTGCTAAATAAAATTGCTTTTAAAGCCATGGCTTTGCAGGATCAGTGCTTCAGCTCTCATTGCAAAAGGGGACTGAAGACACAATTTAAGAGGGCATCTAAATAGATAAAAAAGAAAGTAAAAGAAAGGTAATATCAGAAACCCAACTGAAAATGCAGAGGGGGAAAAAAGAAAAAAAAAAAACAAAACCAGAAAGCGTTATTTGCCTCAGTTCAGAAGGAATGAATAACAGAGCTAGGAACTGAAAGCAGAAAGTGGATCTTCTGGCCTTACTTTTGAAAATATTTGTATTCAGCACTACCTTTCTCAAATTAGAATTGATAAAAAAGCAGCCGTTTGATTTCTTTTTCCTCCTAAGGAAAAATCTCAGAGTAAACAAGATGATAAAGTGAGGCAGGATCTAATCAGGACCAAGACAACGTCTGGCAGAGCTATCAATCTTGATGCTCTTCAAAGACTCAAGGGAAGGCATTTGCTCCCCAGTCCATGCATCTGTCTCAAAGGCAAGCTTTGCCCAGCAGTTGTGGTAATTGGATGAAACAAATCCCTAAGGGAGCCAGGAAGGGGTGTTTGAGTGTAGGTGGCAGGGAAAGATTTAGCTTCAGTAATAATTGATGTATCTGGGCTTCAAAAGTCATGCTAATCTTCACAGAAAATATTTTTTAAAAAAAGAAAAAACTTTGATGAAAAAAACAAGTTTAGGGCTAAAAACCAAAAAATATGCAAAGGATGTCCACAATCAGTTTCAAAGATTGTGATTTTTTTATGAGATTAGAGCCATCCTACACCTTAAAAAAGCAAGGAGCCAAGCCTCATGATAACATAAGCTCCTGTTATGTTCCAGCAGAAGTGCAATATCAGTAATGCTATAGTGCTACTCCAACAAGACTCCATCTGCCAATTTTTACACAACTCATCAAGAATCTAGAACAAACCAAGGTGTAGTCAGTCTGATCCCATTTGTACTGAAACCTCTGTGTAATGCAGAGCCCTCCCCATGTGTGACCAGATGCTGTAGCTCCTGCCAGCAGCCTTACAGCCTCTGCTTCAGTATCCAGACACATTTTCAAATGCTTCTGATTTCTTCCACCCAAGCTGGTCTTCCCCCAGAAAGGACCTCACAGTCAGAACCTGTTTTCATGACATTCTGTTCTTCCTTATTTTAATTACTTGAGTTCCACTTTTTTTCTTATATATTTAGAATTATTTGCAACTGTAAAATAGTTGGTTTTCTTTCCTGCATGCCCATCTTTTGTGATATTTCCCAGACTTATGCACCTCCTTTCGAGAAAGCTAAGGATCTTTACATGCTACTGGTCAGCTACAGATTTAGATTCAAAAGATCTGATTTATCTTACTGTGCTTCAAATTAACCACAGTAGGACAGAAGGTCTTCACCATGGAAAGGCAGACAACAAAGAGTGCAGAGATTTCACTGGCAACAAGATATTAGAGCAGATAAATAGATTTAGGTTATTTAGAGAGGATAGACAGGGTGCCCAGCTTCAAGAAACAGTCAATAGCTTCTTTAAAAATTTCAGACCTACTAGAAAAATGCAACCAGCTAAAAATGACACTAAATTGCTTCTCTGGGTATAGGCTTTATCACAAATAAGAAAAAAAAAAAAGGGGGGGGGGGGGATGCAAACAGTGCTAGGTGTCCAGTGGAAAAAACCCTTCTTTAGATGTAGCCCTGAAAATGCCCTAAAAGGGGCATTGCAAACCACTATAGGAGGGGAGTGTGGCTCTTTCGAAGCCAGAACTATCAGGTATGTAAGTGAGGACACAGTGACCCCAGACTAATTGGGTTTTCAATGAGTAAATCTTCTATACCAAGAGAAGCCTTTGTTCAGAAAGAATGCAAAATCTGAGCAAGGCAGATTTTCAAGTTCTGGAAAATATCTGATAATAGATACTATATTTTTTAAAATGTATAATAAAAGCATTTAAAGAGGTACAGTGCTATGTTTGCCATTTATTTTTCCACTGCTAAATACCAATGAATGGGGACAGAACAATAGTGGTAGGTTGGGGGACACCACAGCCAACTTAGAGCAATAAGGAAATGCAAAAAGTAGCAAACATCAAAGAAAAAAAAATAGAAAGCACCCAACATGCCAGATCTCACAGAAGAGGCAGAGAGGAGCATTCCCAGAAAAGCTGAGAGGAAAGTGTTACATTTAATACTGAAGCAAAGGACAGAATGTAGATTGCACTGCACCCTTAGGGAGGTATTAAGATGCCATTCCCAGTATTGAAGATAAAAGAGGTCAACTGAAAAGATTCAGCAATAACCCAGAGAAAGGAGAGGCAAGTTGGTGATGGCAGGGGCAGTGATAGCAGAAAATGCAAATTAATTTCTTACTTTCCTGATCATATGGGGAGATGTCAAGGAAGATGAATTTTATTTTTTTTAAGGAAGAGATAATAAGAACAAGGAGAGATAAGGCTAGTAACAAAGTAGTTAAGAAAAACACTGGGTCTCTACAAACTTCTCCACAGATGCTTGCAGGGCCTCAAGTGGAAATGCTTCTATAGCCAGGGAACAATCAGAATATGTGACAACAGTTCCTACAACATGGTGCTGAGTGAAAGACCTAAAGACTTACAAAAGGGTAAAATTTGATTTTTAGTTGTAAAGGCGACATCAATTAGTACAACAAGAGAGACTCTAACACACAAGTTAGTCTGGAAAAAATACATATTTTAGATGGGTTCCTGAAAAAACACATGAAAACTAAATCTGGTAATGCTTAAGAGGCAAATGTTAATCAGGGACACAAGAGAGGCTGCCTGGGACTTGACTTGATACCCTGGGCTGGAGGCCAAGAAACAGGTTCATGTCCCAATTTGATCTCTGACCTTGGAGGGATCACATGTGTCCAACCTTTGCTCTTTTCCTGCTTCTTTTATTCCCCACCAAGCTGTTTGGGGCCAGTGCTGTTCCTCACATTCCACAGGCAGCACACCTCCATTACAGAACTGAACTCACTCAGTTGTGTTGAATAGAAGCAATGAAAAAAAAAAAAAAAAAAAGTAGGGGATAAAATAAAGCAGCAGATGACGCAGTGACTAGAAAATGCTCAAAACACTTCTTATTGAGGAATAAGAACAAGAGTGATTCCTGCAGAAGAACCATAGAAGACAATAATAATGACTGTAGGTGTTACCACAGCACACACTGTCTCAACAGGGAGCTGTAGTAAAGGACTGGGACAGCGTAGAAGGCAGAAACCAAATTCAGAAGAGCGTGGGAAGACAAGCAACACCAGCAGATACAGAATGCATAATGTACAGCCAGATGTACATGGATATTCACATGTCTCTTGGGGGAAATGCCAGACATGCTTTAGGCTATCCATTTGCTTTCACAAGAAATTCTCTGAATCCTTCTTGATGTAAGTAAGCATTTCATGAACACTTTCCACACTGTTGTACCAGTGGGTGCAAAGTTCTTATGTAGCATTTCTCTTTTCCAGCCAGGTAAACAGACCCATTAACCAGGTTTCTTCTGTCTACAGTTACTACTTTTTTTCTTAAATTGTGCACTTTCAATAATGTTCCTTCTAGTAATCTTCTTAGAAAAAGCAAATGAACATGGCATGAGCAAGCAGAGCAGAACAAATGCATTTTAAAATGTGACTATTAGTAAAACAATTTCCAGTTAGGTAAGGGTAAAAAAAGCAGATAGATGACATACTTTATGTAATTATTCTGTAAGCTGCAGCACTATAGAGAGTGATACAAGCTCACTTTAAATGAATTATCTTAGGTCTTTCACCCTGGAGCACAGCATGGGGTAATTCCCCTGCCAGCAGCAGAATTGGATCCAGTGTGGTGGTGCAGAACCCCCCCCCTCACTGAGCCACCCTGCAACATGAACACCAGCCAGCATTGTTCTTGCTTTAGTTACAAATGCAGTGGGTATAACATTGCTCCTTTATCAACAGCAAGATTTCAGAGCTGAGACAATCTATCACTTTCTGCTCTTGCCTACTAGAAGAGAGAGTTCAAACAATTGAGTAACTTCCAGTGCTAGTGATAATACAGAGATTTAGGGTGATTAGGCACTCCCTAACATCACCCAGAACTCCTGGGAAATGTACCCGAGGCCCCTCCTACTCAGACCACCAGCCCACTCTGAAAGTTGATGAAGATGACCTAATTTGAACAGTGGCCATCATGGAAAAATACTGACCAAAGTCAAGCATCTTGAGACCCTAAAAATACTGGTCCTAAGAAAGAGACCCTTGGACTCCCCAGATCACACCAAGCCATGACTACTTGTCTCACACACCTCATAAGGGAAGCTGGTTCATCAATCTGGGAGGAGTAAGTAGCTGGCCACTTCTCTTAAATACAGGGGAAAGTCAAATTATAATAAGTTGCTATAATTTGAATCTGGGGCAATCAGGGGTATACTGTGACTTCTCTCATGCAATTCGGTACCAAAATTCAACATCTTAACAGGTTAAGGTCTATATATGTGTGTGCAGGTGCATACACACACAATTTAGTTTAAGAACTTTGTTAGATCTTTAATCGAACTTCTGTATTGATTATAAGAGATGATTAGAGATTAAATGGGATGGAGCATGCGCAGATCAGGCCCCCATCCTCTATCACACCTACCCAAAACCTCATCTAGCTACTCATATAGCTCTAAAACCATTGTGTTACTTAGGAGGGATGAGAGCGTATTTAGTCATCCCTAACATAATTTAACCAGTATGTCCACATTAGAGTAACATCCTATTTAAAATAAAAGATGGCCATAACCAGCAGATAAAGCTCATAAGTAAGAATAGTCCTGAAACAATTGTTACAGGATAGAATGTTGGCTAATATTATAACACAGTTTTGTCACATTTTGAAGTGGTTGCTCATCCCTCGCTCTCATGTTAAGGATAAGAATTAAGCAGTTGGAGAAAACTGAAGTGAAAGCTGTTGATTTAAAAAGCTTCACTGTACTAAAAGTCCTAGCAGCTCTAGCCTCATATCATCTCCTCAGGAAAGAGCAAAAAGTTGATCTTGCCGTGATATGCAGTGTTCTGAAAAGAGTAAAAAAGTCCTAACAGATAAAAATTTATGTCACCAACTACTGAAAAAATACAGAAAAGTTCTCATGTTGTCATGCATGTTGAATAAAATATCCTCTTGTGGAGGCCACCTAGTACCCTTTGCTAGTAAATGTGGAAAGGCTGATAAGTAATTTTGTGAGCAAGGGTGAAGTGGATGCAGCACTGCCAAGCTGAAGACCTGAGGCCTTACCTAGCATTTGGATGTTTTCTACCTTTTCTAGTTGTTGATTTTAGATTTCATGTTTCTGGCTCAGAGAAGCCAATGGCATGTAGAAGTCCCAGTTTCAACTGTGGCCTCATTGTAGCAATTGCAGCATGTTTACAAAGTTAAAAATATTCCTTGTTATATCTAAATATAGGAAAGAAGATAAAAGGAGAAATAGATCACCTAATTTTGTAGCAAAGGAACCAAAGGTCTGGGACATTCAGAAACAGCCCCCCCATGACCAGCTAGCAATTTAACAATCTTCAAACAAGATGCAGTCTTATGTAATTAAATATCCAAAAATTGCAGTTCACTTTTTAGACATCACAGCACACCTAAACCAAGCACGACATTATACACCTTTTTCCTCTCTCAACACTTCCCAGTATATTAACTTCAAACAATATTAACCACTGGGCAAACATTTGTTTCCTCAATATTTGGCGTAGCTGACATCACTGGGATCACACAAAGAAGAATGGATCCCATATCCCACAGTGCCATTCAGTTTGTCATGAGAAACTACTGTAAGAAATAAGAATTTTTTTAAAAAAAATCTCTACCTTATATCTTTTTCCTTCTGCTTTTCCCTTCTCTTTTTCATGACAAAAATTCCTCCTCTTTTCATTGATAGTAGAGGTGATGGTACCTGACTCTCCTTATTAAAAAGCTTTCCCTGACAAGCAAATTCATTGAATGGAAAGCACCAGAGAATAAGTTTCCAATCTACTTTTTTAATGCAAAAAGGATAATGATGTTCTTTAGCACTAATTATGGGTGGGGAAACACTTTTTAGCTATTTAAATATTAAAAAACCCTTTACTGAGGAACTGCTGATACTCCATGATATCACCCATAATTTGGAGGATGATTAGGAATTTTCAGAGTTTATTCCATATTTGGTCATGTCTTTGCCATTCTGGCAAAACATTGCATTAACTTGGCTAATCACATCTCTGAATACAATACCTGAATGTGTTGTATATAGAGAGATCTCAACAGCTACATTCCCTAAGTATATTAGTTACTCGTGGTTTACTCTGTCACAGGTTTGCAAAGGAAAATCCAGTTTTTGTACCTGAATTTCTTCTCCAAAGCACGGTGTGACATGTTGTGACTAGGAACACAGGAATATAAGGATGCTGAAACTGTCTCCAGCACCATTGAGGCTGTTGCTGCCAGGCAATTATGTGAATGATTTTGTAGCTGACCAACCTCTCTATCAACAGCAGTTTTTCCTCAACTACCTTTACAGGAAGATTACTTTAAAATCTTGTTTTTCTGACAGCTGGATACCTTCTAATTTTCAGCCCCACTACATGCGTAGCTATCAAACACCTATTACTTTCTGCATTATTCTCTATTAGTGTAAATGGCTCTTTCCCATCTTGCTCCCTGCTTTTTCTTCATCCCCAGACACATAAATGCTCACAACTTTGTGCCAGCAGCAAATTCTATTAATACATTCTTACTTCTTTTGCATGTATAGTTAAATAGAATACCAAATAAAAATCATTACAAAGGCAACAAATGAAGCCCAGCTGGCACATTTTCTTTCATAACAGCCCATTTCCTCTCCATACCTGCCCTCTCCAGGACAACACTACACAAAGATAGTATTGCCATCCTCCTTGCACCTGTGCACCAAACTTTAAGGCTCATTTTCATCCTGGGAGTTCCTCCACAGCAGTGAAATTCCCAGCATTGGTCAGTGTGATCCAAGCATTTTAAGCAACCACTGACTCCATTGCACTATCTTGCTGATAAACTGCAATGGCTTTTCAGAAAAATTTACCTTTGGCACTGCAAGGCATCTTTTCTCAAGTCCAACCCTTTTCTTGGAGATAAATAGTTGTCTGTGCCTGCACACATTTCTTCCACAAGCCAAGAAATCAGACTCCTCCAAGTGTCACCAATTACATACACCTCCATCAGTCAGAAGTTTATTCATCATGTCACACATATAGTTTCAGTGTCATCAACTAGCTACCTAGCAACCATGAAAATCACAGGGGGAGGTAATTTGTGCTGATGAGACATACAATCAGTTGATTAGCTCCAATTAATTTGGAGTTTGATTTCTTAATTTTTCAGCCACCTGTTTTCAGGGAGATTTCACCATTCCTCGTGATCCTCAAAAAGAAAGAGCTCAGCTGAATTTTGCATAAATATCTTCTACTCAGGAATTAAGATCTCCACTGCTTGTTACATATATAAGAGGAAGATAAAAATAAGTGAATCTATGTGCAAGAGACCTTGGACATGGGAAAGCTAGCACTGGTATTGCACAATTAGCTGAGATATGGTTGCTTATCTTCTAAGAGGTCTGGACTGTGGCTCCGTAACACGTAGTGGTGAAGAACCACTTGCAGAGTGACATTGAGCTTGGCATTGCCTTTCAGTAACAAGTCACCTGCGTGAGGAAGGAAGGATGTTTCACTGCACTAAATTTACTCAAGAATCAGAGGATTCAGATGCCAGACCCTGATGATACTACATTGATGTTGTCCAAACTTCAGGAGAGCCAGGACAAGCTTGAAGCACAGCCTTGGTATAGCATTTGCCTCATCAATAAATGTTGAACCATCACTTCACAATGGGTGAGGCTGAATCATAAAATGGTTTGGGTTAAAGATCACCTAGTTCCAAGCCCCTGCATGGGCAGGGACACCTCTCACGAGATCAGGTTCTTCAAGATCCCATCTAACCTGGCCTTAACACTTCCACAGTGGGGGCAGCCACAACTTCCCTGTGCAAACTGTGCCAGTGTCTCATGAACCTCACAGGAATGAATTTTTTCCTTATGTCTAACCCAAATCTCCCCTCTTGAAGTTTTAAACCATTGCCCCTTGTCGTCTCACTACATGCAAAAAGCCCTATCCCAGCTTTCTTGTAGGCCCTTTTCAGGTATTGGAAAGCCACTATAAGGTCACCTCACACCTTCCTCTTCTCTAGGCTGAACAATGTCTTTAGTAAACAGATCCAAGGGTTTTACACTGGGCAAAAGCAAGATATTCTCCTCTCATCTCGTTCTTCAGAACAACAAAACCTTTTGCTGAATCTTTCCCAGAGGGCTGAGAGGGGCTGACACCAGCCTTGGGAACCATCCCCACCAACAGCAGCCCCACAAGTCTATGACCAGCCTAAAGCAGAGTCCCCACAGAGATACATCAGCAGCTTTACATACAGATAGTACTACTTGCTCTCACTAACACACATGCCTAATCATTAATTGAAACAGTTTATAATTAATGGAATACACTGGGAAATAGATTTTGCCAGCAGAGACCCCACAGTGAAGACACACACATTAAGCACCCAAGTCATTTTGCTCAGGACAGTGCCTTAGTTGGTTGTTAATGTGGCCATCTTGCTGTCTTTGTAACAGCAACACCCGAGTTTTCCATATCACACAGTCCACTGACTGCCATCCTGCCACCCAGCATGGAAGCACTGAGACCTGTCAGCTTTCCACTTGCTGCCAGAGAAGTCAAAAAGTGCCTGCAGACCCCACAAGAAGGAACACAAAAAGAGGAATAGGTATAGCTAGATGTATTACCATTAATATTACCCCTGACCTGTGAGAAGACAGCACTCAGAGCTCCTGCTACTTGCAAATGACAGAAGCTGTTTTTAAAAATTATATGGGGAAATGGATGGACATTTCATTCTCAGGATGCCAGACAAGGGAGTACATGATGTCCTGTAAAAGGCGTGGGTATTAAGGGAATCTAAAGGTATGAAGACTGCATTCACACAGAATGTAACTGTTCAGATGCCTTTATAAAAATCATTTATAAGATTTTGCCTCAGGTCATGGTCAATTCGGAGTTTGGTAGAGCCTGGGATCTGGAAGCCACCATCTCTCCCAGGTGTGAGATGCCACCAATTGCCTGCCTGGATGCATCTCACTTCACACCTCTCACTACATTCCCAAAAACCAGACCTCAATCTTTTCCTTTATTACCTTAAAAAAATTAGGAGTATTCTGATTTTCACAGCATACCTCCATGGAGAATCCTCTTTTCAGCTGCATGTACAAACAGATGTAGATAGAAATAATTCAGAAGAACAGAGTGAAGAAATGTTTTTGGGAATGTAGTGAGATTCTGCTATTTTTTTTGTTATAATGAAAATTACTCAATATACAAGTTTTCCACATAGGTAAGTGCCTTAAACATAAACATATGTGTACACCAAAACACCCCCTACATATGAAGACCACCGACTTAACAGCCCCTTGTTCCTGCTAGCTCAGGGGCAGAAAAAGTGCCTTTCCTCACTGATGAGGGCTTTGCCCATGCTTGCTGCTCGGGGAAGAGCATGCCAGAGCACCTTTGCAGAGCTGAATCTGTGTTAGTCAAATCATATTGACTCCTGATCAGAGCCATGAGAATGCCCTCATGGTATAATGTGTTCAACTGTGCTATCTGTGACAAGGGTGCCCTGGTTTGGGCCAGGATAGAGCTAATTTGCTCTCTTGTAATTTTGCTTTCAGCTAAGTCTCTCATAAATATCTGCAATTGCTGAAATTATCAGCAAGTTTCATAGTTTCTCTGCTTCTAGGATTGATAACACTTGGTGTTATTAGTTATGGCTAGAGAACGTAGAACCAAGGTCCCTGGCTTGGTTCTGAGGAATGTCTTATGCTCTGCAAAGAGAAAAGGAACAAATGGGTCACACCTGCAACTCTCTTTTAGGGAGGAGCCAACAAGACAAGTGACCAATATTGACCAAACAGAGTATTCCATCCCATATACATCATACTCATTATAAATTTGAGGGATCAGGAGGGTCAAGACATTTACCTTTGCCCTTCTCCTTCACCCTTCCCTCAGCCCTTCTTCACCTGTTCCTGTTCACTTGAGCATCCTGGGAGGATTCCATCCATTCCTCTGCCTGTGGTCCCAGTCTGTACCAGCCCAAATCTGTGTGTTCCTGCCTCCAGCTCCTGGATTGCAGCAGTCCAGCCTGGACTTTCCCAGAGCTGCCCTGGGCCTTGGTGGTGATGTAAGCATTACTGGGGGGAATGGTTGAGGAACCTGGTATAGTTTTTTAGTATATTTGTATATACTTAATAATTTTCCCTTTTTATCATTACTGTTTCATTAAAGCCATGTAGTTTAGTTTCCAACCTGTAAGTCTTTCTCCCTTAATCCTTCTCTTTTCTCTATCAGGGAGGGGAGTGGGATTAATAGAGAGCATCTGTCCCTTGGTTAATTGCTGTCCCAGCGTTAAACCATGCCAAAGGGTTATGCACTAACATTCCTCTGCATCAAATATGTCCTAATGCATAAAACCTGTAGTAATTTTAAATAGCATTCTAGTGTGATGTTCTTGCTTTTTAAAATGCATTAAGGCATTATCCAAAATACACCATCTCCTAGTACTGACTTCTACCAATCTATAATGTACACACACAATAAAAGTCTATGCTTGTGACACCTTTAGGACCAAAGTACACTCAACCTTGAAATAGCACTAAAAAGAAATAGAAGCATATATGGTTTTAAAAGGGTCTGTCATTTGACCCAGAAGGAAATCACACACTCTGAGAAAAAAAGCTCCCAACTCTAAGGGCTTCTGTATGAAAAAATAATGAGACCCCAATTCTGTCTTCAAACACCCCACCAAACTGTACAGCAGCACAGTGACAGGAGCTGCTTTCATGCTACAGTCACAGGCAGAGAATGAATTGCAGGTTCTGGAAACAAAGGCTGAGCCAGGGTGTTGGAAACAGCTCAGACTTAAAACCCCCATTCACACTGGTAGCTGGAAGGAAAAAGCTCCATCTCCCCAGTTACAAAAACGTCCAACTCTCTGTCACTAAAATTAGGTTTTAAGTGTCTGTAAGTGATGCATTCACTCATCAGCTACATTTACAGGGCCAGGTTAAGAGAGCTGGGGTTGTTCAGCCTGGAGAAGACTCCAGGGAGACCTTATAGGCCCCCTTCACGTACTGGAAGGCTACTATGAGAAAGACAGGGAGGGACTTTTTATAAGTGCCTGTAGTAAAAAGCTACATCTTGTGATAGGACAAGGGGTAATGGTTTTAAAAATGGAAGAGAGTAGATTCTGGTTAGACATTAGGAAGAAATTCTTCACTGTGACACACTGGAACAGGTTGTAGACTGTGGATGCTTTATCCTGAGAAGTGCTCAAGTTTGGATGGGGCTTTGAGTAACCTGGTCTAGTGGGAGATGTACCTGCCAATTCAGGGGGGTGGAACTAGATGATCTTTAGGAAATAGATAAAGAAAACTGTTCTATGATTATGTGATTTTCAGAGAACTTTAAGGTTTCCCCCCTCTTTCTTGCCTCTTCTTTCCTCTAATACCACAGAGACCCTCCAGATTGAAGCCAAAGGTCGTGGTGAGCACAGACCCTGTTGGGAACTCCCTCATCTTCACTTCTCTCAAGTCCCAGAGCAAAGCCATGAAAGAGGCAGACAACTCTTAAAGTTATTACAGTGTAAAATCCAACGTTACAGTTGGCAAAGTGTTCTCAGCTGTATGAAGGCATCATCCAGCCAATCTTGGATTATCTCTAAAATGGGGGTACTACCACCACCCTAGGTGATTACCTGCCTATTTACACTGCCATTAAAAAGGAAGTTAGGAAAGGGATAAAGAAATATAAAGATTTTCCGACTTCCTGCCAGTTAAATACATGAGGATGTTGTTATGAATAAATTTTTGGAAAAGGATTCCTGCAATGCTGTGGGAGGACTTGAAGGAAGATGACTGCTACCCTTGATTTCATTTCAGAAAAACCATATGCTAAATTGTAGGAATCAATTTTCGCAGCTAATATTTTGACATTTCTACAATATGGCCAAATTAAAATGATAATAATTGTGTTTGGCTTGTTTATCCTACACTGATGGCTAAATGTATAAAGAAGGCAGGGGGTGAGTGGTATGTTCATTACTGCTAATTTACATAAGATAAACACATAAGTTGTGTAGAAGCAGTGAGATGCAGCTTAAAATCTTCTTACCAGCCTGATTTTAAACCCATCCAGATTAACTAAATAGCTGTGTCTCTCTGTGAGACACTGACTGAGAGTATAATAACCCCATTTGTGTCCAGAGTTACATGAACTCACTTTGGTGTAGATGCACACAGATGTGCACCTGATGAGGAAACACCAACTCATACCCTGACAGTATGTAGAGCCCAGTGAAGGAGCTAATCCTTACAGGGAGGCTCTGCTCCAAATATGTGGCCATTTCACTCACTTTGGCAGGATATGCACACCATTTCACCAAAGGAAACACATTTTCTTCTAATTTCTAGCCCTGCACATACAGACTTGAATATGAAAATCCAACAGTTTGCCTTCCTCATGGCAATCTAGAGGTTTGTTTTGGGGTTTTTTTTATGCACATGTACAATCTCTAGTCTAAATATCCAGGTTTGACACATCTGGAATTGTGCAGCAGCTCCAGATCAGGGTTCAAGCTGGTGCTACTATTCGTCTTTTGTACAGGATTGTTTCAAATTATTGCTCTGGCTATTTTCCTATTATTGATTTATTGATTCACCAGTGTCATCTCTGCTAAGAATATAATCTCTTATCCTTACTCATGCAAATAATGTGCTATTCCAATGGTTAATTAAAAATAAGATCACAGATTAGAACAGAAAAATCATAACAGGACAGAACGACTGCCAAAAATACCTCAGTAAGCAGTGATCTTGTTCCTTATGAAGCCTACAGAAATGCACATATATACTCAAAGATAATTAAAATGTTACAGAAGAACAGTATCTCGGTCATGTACCCTAATTTGAGAAGTTTTTCAGCTTCTGTAGAGGGCTGCTGAAGTGGCTTACAACTTTACATCCTACAGATCTGATAGGCAAAAGGTTCTCTTTGTCCCATACAGAAATCCCTACAATGCCTTGAAGAGATTATTATATTTTCTGGGGAGATTCTCAGGTCTGGTGCCTGAGGTTCTCTTTGGATTTTTCTCTATTGAACACATCTCAAAAGTAATTTTGGCAAGAAACATGCAGGACTGAGGCCCATCCCAATGTCTTACAAAAAAACAACCCTACCCCTGACCACCACAGTCTGTTTTCTATCTGGTTTCATCCAGGTGTGTGTAGCAGCACTACTGGATAAAGGTCATAGTCTGATGCCCACTCAGTCTGCTTTTCAAGATTGTAAAATCTATAAAACTAATTCCACCCTGTCTCCACTCATACTTAGATTGAGACTACATCCCATAGATACACCACAAAACTCACTTTCTTCAATGGGTTTGGTCCCACAGGCCCAAAGAAGTAAGCAGCTGCAACAAAAATGAGTTTCCATCATTGACATTAGAAGACACAGCTCTAACAACACAACAGCCACTGATGAAGGAAATGTCATATTTTAACATGCAGCCTGTAGACCTTTTAAATACTACACAGATGCCAGGCTAAACCAAAAGAAGCGGAAGAAATTACATTCTGCAAGTATTGAATTATGTCTTCTGACTGCCAGCCAGCTGCTGCTTATTTTCAGATTAATAAGCAGTATGGCAATGCACAGGCACCCAACTGGATGTGGAAATCAGAGTTTGTCCAGCAGGTGACCAAAGGAAGTGTGCATGATTTGAGTTTTAATTCATGTTTTCTGCAAACAACTTAAAGGTATTATATACTCTTTGCTCACAAAGATGCATGTATTTTCAGCCATCATCCCACACCCTTTCCGATCACACAAACAGCTGAGCATGTTTTAAGCACTCTCTAAGTTAAAACATATGCTGAGAAACAAAGGATAGTTCAGATCAGCACAGCACATTGCAAGTGAGATCCTAAACTGGTAATTAATGATTCATATAACATTTTCTTAATATGCAATCTGCACAGCCTAGGAAATCTACAAGGACCTAGAAGCACACTAATTGCAATGTTTTAGCTCATGTGGTTTTAAATATGCCCTATTTTTTCTCATTTAGACCCAACCCTTTTTAAAAAACCACTAAACAACACGAGGGCATAAACACTCGTGAACGCATATCAAAGTTTACTCTTTCTCAAATTTCTGGCAACAGGGTTTCCTATGAAGGTCCCGCACTTCTTTCTTCAGCAGATGATTTTGCAACATGGTAGCACAGAATCAACAGTACCCAGGACAGCAAATTATAATTTTTCTGTGTTCCATGAAGTTAAAAGCAAGTATTAAATCCTTTAAAAAGGATTCTTTGAGTATACCTCTGATTTGGTGTCTCAGATAGTTTCTCCCTGGCTGTACATAGCCCAAATAAATCTTCATAAAAAATTTGCTTTAAACATTTTCCATATTTCCTTGAGCTAACACTTTCTTACCTTGATGCTAGTCTTATGTCTAGTGCATGAAAGAAATATTAGGAGATATGCTCCTTCTCCATGTCTCCTTGTCTCTGGGCTGTGTGACTCTCAAGCAAGTCTAAGCCATTCTAAAACCTGCACTACTCACAGACAGCTGGAAGGAGGCTTTTAAACTTGGCCAGAACCTCCTAAAAGTCAGTGTCTCAAATGCTTGAAGAGCTAGCTAAGGCACGTTCTAGGTCAGCATCTTAATGACTTGACTCCTGCCAGAATTCATTAAAAACTTGCTTTAATTCTGATATTTTAAATCCCACCAAACCAGCTCTCTAACCCAGCCCAGGGGGTGGGGGAGGCTTTGCCCCCTGGCACTCTGCCTTATGGGGCTCCCATTTATTAGAGGCAGCTCTGGGGGGTGCAGTCCCATCCATGAACTCACCAACTACTGAAACCAAAGGAATAGCAAAGCAGGGACTGAGGTATAGTTGGCACAAACCCAGCCAGGGTCCCAGTAGCCAAGCATAGGATGTATATGTGAGAGGCATTAGGATGAGAGAGAACAGAGGCAAAGGAAACAAAAAGAGCAACTCTCCAGGGGCAATGGAACAAACTGATTCATCTGGGAAAGCAGATGAGTGTTTGTGCCAGCATGTAATCCTCTAAAGCTGTCAGATCCAAGACTCTAGAGATGAGGCAGAGATGATGTGCAGCAGGTTCTCTGGCAGTGCTAACACGATGTCACCCACTGCTGGCATCCCAGGTAATCCTGGCCTGAAGAGCAGAAAAGGATAGAAAAGTGTCCAGAGGAGAATATCAGAGCTGAGGAGAACTCACTAGCATCTAAAACTTTTTTTTTTTTCTTATGAGCTGCAGTATGACTAGCAGCTAATATTAATTTTAAAAGTAGTAGCATGAAAAAAGCAGATTCTTCTACCCTCAACATGGTTGAGTAGTCTTTATGCCTGTGTAGTCCCTGTGAAATTAATTACTTGTTTTAGAGATCAAAATGTTTTTTTACATGAGGAAAAAGAGACTCAAAGCCTCAGTAATTTTCAAACACTGCACATGGACACACAGTATTTGTCCTGGAATTAACAAAGAAAACAAAAGAAAATAAAAATTTAAAAAATGTATTAACAAAAAATATGGATTAACAATGACATTAATGAGAAAATGTGGATGTTTTTAACAGACAGCATAATCAGAGAAGAGGGAAGAAGACAATTGGTGGCACTTCTTATGTGCATTCCAAGGTAAAAAAATGCCTGGCAGCAGAATACTGCATTGTGACAGTCAAAGCAGAAAATCTCTTTATCTATGCCCCAGGAAAAAATCTATTTGCTGTAAGGAATGCAGCAAACATAGAAACGATGATATGATAATTATAAGGTGAGAATTACTGAGAAGGCAGACCAACTTGCAGACAGAGTTAATACTTTGTAATTGAAAAGCTAAAGATTAGATAGCAACGAAGCTCTGCAATTTAAATAAAGCTGCATGTTGTGAATGCTGTCTGATACCAGTTGTTGAGAAAGGGGCAGCAAAGGCTCACAGAGCCAAAAGTTTTCTCTGTATTAGATGCATTTCAGGATGGAAAATTAGATGAGTCAGTATCTAATTTAGTATTTAATATACCATTTGAACATTATAAATGTAAGTGGATGGTAGCATTCAGGTATGATAGTGAGCAATGAAAGCAAAAATTACTTTTAGAGGAATGCTGCTAATTTGCACATCATTAATCTTCATGCCCTGTAATTCAAATGCATAATAACAGTCTCTCCCCATGTCTCAGCAACAGCTGAGTAATGGTGCTATACTGTAATCTCACAATATGCATTCAGTTCTGTTGGAGGCAGGGCTGATAATATCAACTATTATTGAAATTGCTTAGTGTTGCCTGCACAGAGCCATGCTTGTGCTTGCTCATAGAACTGTGCCTCGTGTTAGCCACCTAGATGGGTGCTGTGTGTCCTTCCTAAAAGAAATATATTTATTTCCAGATTAAAATCTTGAGACATGATAATGTAGTTGCTTCTGAAAATGTGGGCTTGTGAATGGGATATGTGTGTTTCTCTGTTGATCTTTTTGGAAAACTGCTACTTGCTCTATTAGGGTAGCAGTTTGAACAAGGCATAGTGCTTCTTTGGGATCTCTGTTCTTGCCATCAGTAGAATAGCTACAGTGTGAGAAATAAAAAATTAGAAAGGCACCATGTTTCATGGAGGTTTCCATGGCTGAGCAGCCAACATGTGGAACCAGAGCACTTAATTTCTGTGTAGTTTCTATAACATTATTGTTAAAGGTACTGTATCTATTTTTAAATAAATAGCCTCTACCCAATGACACAATACAAAAAATAATACAGACACAGTGTAGCCAGACTCCAGCTGTGCTAACTACATCTGCAAATCCAGGTACCAAGGACTCAGATGAGAACACAAACAGCAATCACCTCTGAAAAGCTGCCTTTACTGCCTTTACTTTACTTTTTACTGCCAAGTATCCAATAAGAACAGAACTGGACAAGGAGCAGTTGTTTGTTTATTATTACTATTATTATTATTATTACTTCTACTACTTCTACTCTTATTACTACTATTAGTACTATTATTATATCTTAAAGGCTGGAGCTGGGTTTTCTCCATGTTGAGATCAATATTATTTTGCTTATACAAAAAAGATATACAAAGTTTTTCAAGAAGAAAAAGTGAATTCCCTGCTATGTTTCTTTAAGACATAAACAACCAATTTAAACTTGTATTTGGATAATTCTCTTACAGGCCTTTTAAATGTCATTTAGTATATGTCAATTTTTAAGTGAAAATATCACTTTGTACTAAGAAGTCTGTAAGTTTAATTTCAAAGATCATAGAAACCAAGCTCTTACTGGGTTTTACCACAGGAAATGTCAAAATCCAAACATCCAGGGCAGAAATACACGGCCCTGATTAGAAAGCCATCATCTGGTCATTCAATACCTGACAAATGCACTAGAAACACATGCACAGTAATTTCTTTTGCTGATGTTCAACAAGGTGAAAAATAATTATGTGATGGTGACAACCTCTCCACATTTTGTACACAAAAGTCAGCTGGTTAATTGAGCAAGCTTTTTACAGGATTGCACTCCCTGATTTTAAAGCTTTAAGCGATTTTATTCTTAAACCCAGTTTGGTCCAAATGTTGCTCTCCTCAGTAAGCTGCAGGTTTCTGGTAAACTTTGTTGTTTCATGGAATCACAGAATGGTTTGGGTTGGAAGGGACCTTAAAGATCATCCAGATCCAACTCTCCTGACAAGGGCAAGGACACATCCCACTAGATCAGGTTGCTCAAAGCCCCATCCAACCTGGCCTTGAACACTTCCAGGAATGGGGCATTCACAGCTTCCCTTGGCATCCTGTTCCACTGTCTCAACACTCTCAAACTAAAGAATTTCTTCCTCATGTCTAACCTAAATCTACCCTCTTCCATCTTAAAACGATTACACCTCACCCTATCACTATATACCCTTGTACAAAGTCCCTCCCAATCTTTCCTTTAGGCTCCTTCCGGCACCAGAATGCCACTAAAAGGTGTCCCTGGATACTTCTCTTCTCAAGGATGAATAACCCAAATTTTTTCATCCTGTTCTCATAGAGGAAGTGTTCCAGCCCTCTGATCATCTCTATGGCCCTCTTCTAGACTCTTTCCAAGAGCCCGATGTGCTTTCTGTGTCGAGGGATCCAGATCAGGACACGGTACTGCAATGGGCCCTCAAGAGAGCAGACTGGGAGAATCACCTCCCTCAATCTGCTGGTCACACTCCACTTGTCATCCTTCAGCACAGTTTTCTGATACTCAGACTCTCTCCTGTGCTTCAGGTGACCACAGACTGGATGTGAAGGCAGGCGAAAAAGAACAATTAAATGAGACTATAACAACTGAAGTCAAAAGATGCTTACAGTCCTATTGAGCTGAATATCGCTGACTGTTTTGAATCTCTCTAACCTAACACACCCTGCCTGTTCCAAAATTTCACTGCTTACACAGATTTCTTTTTTTTTTTTAGAAAAAAACTACATCTATTTTAAATATAAAATATCATTTTAATGCATGTGCACAAACATATGCCTAAAATATATTTGTGTAAAATATAAGCATGCATGTGTAAGTATATAAAATAAATCCATGTTTGTTTACACACAAATTACATAAAGGACATGCAATGGATTCAGTGTCAAGCTCACCCCAACCTTTAGATTAGTAATGTGGCCATCTGAGTGACTGTCAGGATTCACTGAACAGACTGTCCTGCTGACCAGGAGTGCCTGAGATTTCTACCAATCATTACAGTGGTGAGGAGACCCTGAGAATTTGGGGGGAGAAAAGATCCCTGAGGCTCCCAGTCTAGATTTTCTGAGATTGTAATGATATTTGTCAGTATTCAAAAATTTCATTCCTTCTTCCAAGACTTTTGTATGCCAAACTGAGTCAGAAGAGAGAGCTAAACCAAGATATTATTTCTGCAGCACATTTTTCTGCAGCACGTTTATAAATACTCAATACTGTAAAACAGCAGATTCAGAAAGTACTCCAAAGGATTGTCCTCATTAATATATGAGACATCATCATGGAAATATGCCTCTTTTTTGTTTGTTGAAGGTATTTCCTTGGATTACAACAGAGCATACGCCAACGAGTTGGAAGGGTTCCCATAGCATGGGAGTGAAGTGTTTGAGGCATGCAAAATTATGCTTTAGCACATGTTCCTGCTTAAATATACTCCAAAGTGAGTCCTTCTGGAGATAGAGAGCAAGCCTTATTGATAGTACTGCAGTGACAGTCAGTAAGCATTGTTTGTTGAACACCAGCAATACCTTTTACTATTACTCAAGTTACGTGAAAATTGGAAACCTACAGAAAAAAGTGAACTGAATGTAAATAGTTTCTGATGTTGCCTGAAATATGTTTAAAAAAAAAAAAGAAAAAAAGGAAAAAAAAAAAAAAAAGTAAGGAGTAGCAACTCAAGCTTTTAATACCTTTCTGAATGCCTTTGATTCATCCATTTTACAAGATAGGCAAACAGAAGTTTCGAGGTTTTTTCACTATGTCACAGAAAATTAGGGAACTAACAGGACAGAACTTGGTCCTTAAACCCTTGGATGTGAACAAGCTTTGATAAAGGCCTTTAATTGTATATTTCTCACTAAAGAGTGTGAACAGCAGAGAAAAGAGAAGTAGATAGGCAGAATCCTCAAGTAATCAGCTTTGATTACATTTGAATGCCTTTTACTTTCACATCTGCTAGAGCTGCCAGCAATGGGTGTAGAAGTCTTGTTTTAAACAGATATTGGAGAAAATACATATTTGCATGAGAATTTTTTAAATGAAGTATCATGCTTATGTCAGCTGTAATAAGTGATTGTGATTCCAGGCACACTTCAGCCTCACTGACAGGATGATTCTTCTCTATTAAGCAGATTTATTCTTCTGTTGTACTAACAAAAAAACCCAAACCAAAACAAACCCAAAAAGCAAAAAAACCCCAAAACAACAAAACCAAAACAGAGTAGAAAAGAGAAGAGGATTAAGATACTGTAAGGCTCTAGGATGTCTTAGAGCAATCCACTTCAAAATCCCATTTCCAGCTAAATTAGCTGTAATTCCATAATTAAATAGTAAATCACAGATTTTCATTAAAAAAACAAAATAAAAAAAAAAAGACAATAAAACACTCCCCTAAATCCTTTTCTTTCCTTTCTTTTTAACAGCTCAAGACATTTTTTTATTATTCTGAGTTCCTCATCATCGAATGGCAGGTGATGGTAAAACATAGAATCACAAAATCACAGAAAGTTAGGGGTTGGAAGGCACCTCAAAAGATCATCAAGTCCAAACCCCCCTGCCAGGGCAGGGTCACCTACAGGAGGTCACATAGGAACACATCCAAGTGGGTTTTGAATATTTCCAGGGAAGGAGACTCCACAACCTCCCTGGGCAGCCTGCTCCAGTGTTTTGTCACCCTCACAGTAAAAAAATTTCTCCTCATCTTTATATGGAACCTCCTATGGTCAAGGTCCTGCTTACATGCAGCATTTGAATTTCTTTCTCATTGTGGAAAACCTTTAGCACCTTGCCAGTTTGCCCCACTCAGTCAGCCTGTGAACCACAAGGGGCTGCTTGACTTCCACTGTACAACCCAAACTTCTCTCAGGGGTATTAGTGGGTACAAGATGTGTATTCAACATGGTGCTTGCAGCTCCCTCAGATCTGTACTGCAAGATGCCACCAATGCAGTTCTATCAGGTGTTCAGAGCAATTCTCATCCTGTGATGTCATTTTTCCTCATTGTTCTGAGAATAAATGTTTTACAGATCATCACCTCATAGATACCTCACCTGAAGAACATATTCTACTGTGAAATATCAATGATATCACAGCAAAAAAGTGGTGGAGAAAGGGGCAATAGCAAGTTAAAGTCCTGATGGGTGTGCGTGGCTTCTTAAGAAAAATTAAGCTACCTAAACATGTTTGGCTTGGCCCAAGAAAAACTAAAAAACACAGGAAGTAACATTAAAGATAAGCATTGGAGAACTGCAAAGAAGAGTATGACTGGAGGAGGTGGAATGGAACAACAAAAAAAAAGTTGGGAAAAAATCAAACTAAAATAGAACAAGTACAATTCTTTCCCAAACACCAGAATGGCTTTACCCCCCTGCCTCAAACATCTAGAGCAGAGCATCTCAACAGCTTCTGTGAGGGAAAAATTCATTCATGGTAGGCTGTAACAAATATACATATATGTATATCCATATTGGGGGGCTTTGTATAATTTTATTCTGTGGTGAAATCCTTTAAGAAGGCCATGTTCAGAGGTGAAAAGCCCTGGAATCAGCTTACTGAGTAGAATGTATCTCTACTTAGAAAAAAGTTGGGTAGGGTACACAGTCAATGTAACTTGAATAAAAGGCAGAGGAAAACAGTATGTCTTCAACAAGTTAATAAATAACATGAATGTAATATTAATGAGCTACTTTACAGAAAATTCATGTAGATCAGTTAAGTGGCATTACTGAAACACTTTAGGGGCCTCAGAAAATGGGAGTTTTTATATAAAGTTGCTTGTGTTTGGGGATTACTGAACAAATATAAATGATAATAGGGAGCTTGGCAGTGGTTAGCAGCTCCAGGGAGTCCTTCATCCTTGCCATTTGGATACTGAAAACAAGGACTGTAAATGGGAGCAAATGAACATATTTGTAATAGAGGAGGAAAATGCATAAGGCAATGAGCCAGCAAAGACTCAGCAAAGCCATGGGGAGCAGTGATGTGCAGCTCAGTGACTGCCACAGCATGGCTGGAAAATTGGCCTCGTATTATGCCAGGAGAAAGTAACTCTCCAGAGTTGCAGTGGGCCTCAGAAAAAGGAGAGTATTGCTGAGTGATTAATAGAGGTAGCTCACTTTCTACCTGGAGGATTTGGACTGGTGGAGGAAGCTCTGAGTCCCCAGCAGTCCTCTGGCTGTACAATGTGCCAGAGCAAGAAATTCTGCAATCCCTTGCTGGAGGTAACTTGTTCTCTGGCATTTTTGCCTATGTCCAGCAAGGTATTGAGCCTTGTTCCATGTCCTTTGTCCTTTGTCCACATGGGCTTAGGAACAGGCTCTGAAACAGGTATGCAGGGTGAGTTTGCATTGTCTGTTGCTCTTTAATAATACAAGCCAAACACAGGAAAGCCTAACATAAGCAGAGCAATCATAGAATCAATTGTTCCTCTTGGAACAAACCTGTAAGATCATCTAGTCCAGCCTTTAACCTAACTCTACCAACTTAGCAGACTTCACCTTCTTCACACTTCATTGTCACCATGTTCACCTGATGCAGCTGCTCTGTGTCCACTCTCCCTCAGCCCCACAGGCAAACCTGGTTTACTGCTTCACTGTGGCTTGCTTGGGCAGGCTGTCCTGCTCCAGGGGGGGATGCTCCAGCAGCCGTGGATGCACCACCTTTCCCAGGACACACTGCAGACCTTTCCAATGACTCATTGATAAAACCCACATTCCCTTAGAAAAGCCCCTGAGGCACGGCTTTGGCAAGTTGTGAGTAAAAACAACAGTTCCCAGCATATAGCTACTTGCTTCCCAGTGCAGGAAACCTTGGGATGCCAGCACATCACTCACCAGATTGCAGAAGATAACATCTCCCATGTTTCTGCCTCCTTGTTTCCACTCCACAGCACAGAGGTACCTCAGAAGTTGTCTGACCCATGGAGGAGAACAACACTGCTGCAGCTGAGGTGGCTCAGGATTGCTGCATGATGCAATTAGTTCTTTTGCCTCAATCCTATATAAGAACAAGGAAATAAAGAGAAATACTAAAAAGCACTAACTACAATCCCTTTCCAAACTGTCATCTTTCAGGAGAATTGATGCATCTAAGAAAGCAGTTCACCTGCCAGGCTGCAGGGGAGGATCAGAATAAGTGCCCCAGCCCTACTGGAGCTTCAACACCAAATGGTCAGTCTGGGGACTGTGGGCAAACACCAGGGAAAATTAGGGCTCCATATACTAACTGGCTCTTCTACACTCCTTGCTGCTGCAGGACCTGCCATTTTCTACCCTTCAGTGTGAAGCAAGTTGATGTATCCACCACTCAGCTGATTTTCACCAGAAACTTCTGTTTTTTTAATGAAGAACGGTCACAACTGAGCCACCTTCTTCCTGCCTGTCCTTCTCCTAATACCTTTCTCTTCTGGAGTACCACATTTTTGTATTGCCAACCTGCAAAAGCCTGAAAGCTTAGTAGAAACAAGAAGAACCACACACACCTACACTTCTGCTTCCTTTCCCGCCTCAGATATGTACATCCAGACAAGCCCCTTGCTCTTTTCTCCCCAGAGCTACAACCTGCTTTCCCTCTCCTATATTTTGCTTCATCAGCAAAGAACAACTCTGTTTACTGCCAGTCTGCATCATTTCTTCCAGGAGCAGCAGCCTTCCAGATCCTTCCTCAAGCATCACCAGGTGTTACTGAAGTTTTTGCTCCCCCTAAATACCTGTCAGCTGCTAAGTCCCTTCAGAAATGCTAAGAAATCAAATGTGTGCTCTCTCATTGCCCTTTCACTAGTGGAACTTGCTAAGTAATGTTTATTTTCCCCACAAAAATCCACTCTACAATAATTTTTGATCAATAGTTTAAGAGCATGTTAAAAAGTAACATCTAAATTTTATTTAGACTTCCTCCTTTCATGGAATTGCAAATTAAAATCTTCAGTTCCCATAGTTGCATAACTGGGTCATGATGGGATCAGGAAGTGAGAGAAGAGTCATTTATTTGTTTCCAGAGTAAGAAAGTGGAGAGATGGAAGAAGGGTGAGGGGAAGTGGAGGGAAGCAGGACAGGGGAGAAGGAGGCAAGTGAACAAAGTTACAAATAAAGGTATATTACATGGTTTTACAATAATTTTCTTTTTATAAGCAGCCACAGCATTTCAAAGTAGGTTTTCCTTCAAAAGTCTTTCAAGAAGAGTCACATTCTGTGATACTACTAGTAAACGGTTTTCTTTTTTTTTCCTAATGTTTTATAGCTAGTTTATTTATGGTATAGCAGTTTAGTTTGTTATGCTCAATTAAACTGGCTTATGGCTTCATTGTTTTGATTTTTATAGCTCTAGCATCAGCTGATCTAGAAAGCCATTTGCAATGGGAAGGCAAAAGAAGCAAGTTACAGCCTAAAAAGAAGGCAAATAAACCACTTAATATCCATCCATAAATACAAGATTATCCTTCCTTTCCACACCCCTGCTATAAAATGGAAATATTTCTTACTACCATCTACTGACCATAAAAGATGTACTTTGGGTTCAGGCTTCCTGCTTTTCTGAAGTATGACAGCATCCTTTTGCTTCACCGCATCCACTTGTGTACCAGACCTCTGGCAGAGCACTCATTTTTTTGACACAGAAACAATTTTCCAGCATAATTACAAGATGTTCTCCATTAGAAAGATATATGTGTATGAGCAGTTCCAGATATATTGGCTTTCCTTTTTATGTGTAAACAAGCAGGGCTATACAAATTCCAATGATAAATCTCCCTGTGGGCAGCCATCCTCTGAAGCTGGCTGCACAAAACATTACTCACCACTACTTTCTAAGAGACATAGGCAGATGTTTTAGATTTTGGCCAGCTTGAAAAAACACTACCAATGAAGGCACATGAAAAGGGGCCTGCTAGGTCAACATGTGCTAGGATGCTTCTGTTGAAGTTTGAATATCTACTTCTTTGCAGAGAGACTGGCACTTTCCTGCTATGAAACATTTATCCCATGTTGACTTATTGCTTGAAGGGTTTTTATCCTGTGGGGCAATGTTGTGATCTGTGTGCATATCAGAAAGAAATCAGTTGTCTCTGGTGTGGTCAATAGAAGATGGAGCATTGCACTCAGATCTGTTCATGGCCAGGACTGGGGTAAAGAGAGTAAGGGGCATTTCCCCCTCAGAAAAACTGCTTTGCCCATATTCATTGATTACAGTCTTGCAGAGGAAAAGGTTATCAACATTGACATCATTTTAACCACATGGTAAAGGGGTCAGGAAGCACACTCAGACATCCCATGTATTTCATGCAGTGGAGATTTCCCTGTAGGATGTGAACCACACCAGAAAAAAGGTTGCACTTTACTGGTAAACACTACTGAAACACTACTGGTTACTAGAAAGCACTACTGAAAACAGGGTCCAACTCAAGGCAGTGAATACCTGTAGGAGTCTTTAAATAAGACAATAAATCCATTAAATTACAAACGTTTCTTTCCTTCCTGGGTAATAAAGTGCAAATCTTTTCCAACTTAATTTCTCTCTCCTTCAGATAGAGGGAACAAAAGTTTCAGAGCATCTTCTAGCAGCCTGGAGAAAAAAAACTGTGGGAAAATAATAATAATAACGCACATCTCCCACCCTAAAATTAACAATAAGTGTAAAAAAATGTCAGTTCTAGTCAAACCACCTGCTACTGACCTGAGGAACAAACTGATAGATAGCAAAATTCACTCAGACATTGGAACAGTCTGGTAAAGGAAGTGCTGTATTCCCCCACTTTGGAAAGTTTAAAGTCTCGTCTCAACAGGTTGCTGAGACATCTCAAATAAACAATAATATTAGAAGGGTTGGACCAGATGATCTTTGAGCTCCCTTGCAACCTGGCACTCTATGATGAGTCTATGAAAATCTTGGGCCTTTTATTGAGCTGTTACCAAGACACAGCCAGGCAGTACAGAGCAGCCATGTGATGAGACACTCACTGGGACATTGCATGCTGCTTTGTTCCTCACACCATGTAAGCAGTGCCAGAGGCCAGGGTGAATTCATTTAGATAATATACACCAGGTTGCTGTGGAAGACCACCATAGGCACACTCCAGGGCTAAACTCAAGCACATGAGGCTGAACTTTATGCCTAATATGGATACCAACAAAACTACATCCTTCCACCACACTATTTTATGTATAATTACCAGAGAACTGTTGCTTAAAAAGTAAAGGCAGAAATTCTCAGGAAGTCCTTTCACATTTTCTCATCATTTTTTAGCATCTATAATGGTTTCCAGTACTGGGAAGTTCGAATTATCATACCAAGACTAAACCTAACACCCATAACTTGCACATGGAGTATCAAGCTGGGTACTGGGCTACAAAAATATAACTAAGCCCTCAATGGTGCTCTTCGTGGTTTATGGAATATTTCTCTGTTACCTCACTTCCCACTGTGAGTGCTAAAACATGGTGTTTAGTCTCAGAGTTTTAAAGCTTGGCTGCTGTACCAACAAGACACAAAGCCTTCCATTTGCAAAGGCTTCCTTAGCAAAACTGCAACCTACAAAGGTACCATTGCCTGTCTTAACCCTCTCTTGCATATTTTTTTAATTATTAACTATTAATATTACATTTAATTAATAAAATAAAAACTATTAATTATCATCAGATTATTTATAAAGCTGCTTCATTTACCAAGTCCATTTTTCCTCAAGAAATGTCAGGAGACAGGACAAGGGCAGAGAAACAGACACCTTTGTTCAAGAAGCAGCACAGCAGCACCTGAAGTTGTAACTGCACTGATGAAGGGATGATTCTCCCTTTAAACACTGACAGAAGCATGAAGTAGGCAAGGTGCCTCTCCCTGGTCCCACAAAAGCCCTGGGAGAAGTCCAGGACAACAGTAGAAATGTCAGAGATCCCTCTTTTTCCATTCCACACTTCTCTTTCTTCCCCTGCCCACAACACACACCCTCCCTCCCTCCCTCCCCCATAGCAGCAGAGAGGAAAGGATCTGTAGCCAGATTCTGCATCTTGGTGCACTTATTGACACTGTCTGTGATTAGGTACAAAGATTAGGGAGGGTGGGGAGACAGAAAAAAAGGGGGGAAAGACACTGAGTGGGACCATAAGAAGTTAACAGCTTTTGTCTCCTCCAGACTGTTTTTTTTATTAGCAAACCAGTGGAGTATCCCTTGAAAGCAGGTAAGGCTGTGAACTAGGAAGGAAGTTGCTAATGCTATTATTTTTCTAGGCTTTTTTTTCTGATATTTGCTCTCACTTGCCTTCCCCCACCTACTCAATCATTGTTTGTTTGTTGGGTTTTTTTAATATATATTAAGAGAATACAAAGGTACCATTATGACAATTGCTCTCTCAATGAGAATTATCAGAATATACCTCAGACACTGAAACATGGGAAACAGAAGAAAGACTAGAAGTATGACCACTGCTGTAAAATAAATAATCTTCGTATAGCAACTGATTCAATCAGCTTGCTTAGGCTTCACAGTATTTCCAGACTTATGAATTTCCCAGGATTGAAAACATTTATCTCAGCAGCTTGCAGAGCTTTCCGCTTCTGTCTTTATTACATACAGTCAGATTGTCTTCATTTCTCATTTGCAGGGGATTGTTTTCACAGGCAACCACTGTTTGTTTTGAAAGATTCTGATCTTTCATTTGCCACTGCACAAGATATCTCAGCACTGAAGGGTAGGAGGAGATATTATCCAAATATAGCTGTCTGTCAAGTGTCTAACACAGAGTCACTGTAAAGCAGCTCTGTTGGAGACATTGGTTTACATTAGTACTTTTTTCTTTTTCTTTGTGAGTAAAAAGTGTGTCTTTGCCTTGACTTGTCATCGTGGAAAGATGTGGATTTGCAACTAAATATAATATTTATTGTGAACTTGGTATCGCTACCCTGCCCTCAAGAAAATATATTTAATTTAGCATGTGTTTGTTCAGATTCCCTCTTCTCACATCAGAAAGTTATCTTATTTGTCATTATGTCCTTTTAGGCATTTTGAAATGGAGTAGTGTACAGAATTTAGCATACAGAAAGCCAGATGAGAGCACAGGCACACACCCTCCATACATGGGCCTCCTACCAGACACTCCTACACCAGTGACTCCACCAGGACACCTGTAGACCAGTCAGCAGATGGTGAGCACTGAGCACCCTCACACAGCACCATGCCACCACTTCCCACTGCTCATGTCAAGCTCCACAAAGCCCTTGAGCAGCCCACCTTGAATATGGACTCCTGGGATCATCATGGTTGGAATGTACCTTCATGATCATTGGGTCCAACACTCAGTCCTACACCACCTTAGCCACTAAATCATCTCCCGAGGTCCCACATCTACATGTTTTTTTAAAACATTGGTGGGTGGTGGGGGTGTTTTTTAAAACATTGGTCAGCACCACAGGGTGCTGAGCAAGTGCCATCTTCCCATTGGTGTTCAGTTGTTCTGGAAGAGAGCTGGCAGTGTAGAAGTGTCCAAAAGCCAATTAGAGAGGTGGCCAGTGGTACCATTCCCCCATACACAGTGTCGGGCAATACATATACCCATTGAAAGAAAAATTTAAAATTAGAAAGAACAGAGACTAAAAAAAAAAAAATCTGAAAAAGAAGTTATTTGACCGGTTTCTCTGTGTACCCATCAAGACTGCCAAACTGGTGAATGCCCCTCACCCCATATACGAGGAAAACTCATGTCCCTCATGGATAAACCCCCAGAGCATCTCCCCAGAAACATGTTCTATGTGCATATTCATGGCAGCTCTGCCTAAGAGAGCTGGTTATGTTATGAAACATCTTCATATCCACCAGCTCCTGGGGTGAGCCAGTGGCTTTATGGCAGATATCCTATAGATTGTCCCAGCCAAGCCTCAGAAAACAACCAAGCCTTGGTGGTCACTTGCTGCAGAGCAAAACAAATGCTAGCTTGTGTGCCATATTTGGAAAACTCAGAATTAAAAGAAATAAAAAAGAAACCAAGGAGAAAACATGAAGCAATAACTTTAAAAGCTGTTTCAGAGGTGGAAGGGTTTGCAGGGGTTTTATCTCAAATCTCTTCAGGAGCAGAGATGCTCCCAGTGTAGGTGGGTGTTGTGGAGCAATGGGCTGAGCCTGGCATCTTCCCTATAAGCAGACACAACAACATTAATCACACACCTCCATGAAAATGCACTCCCAGGTAGAAATGAGCCTGCTTACGAAGGGAAGATGACAAAAAACACTCAGAGAGGCAACTGGTTGGGGAACAAGGGCAGAAGGGTTGGTCCCTGGGGCTGTCTCCACCATCCCCATCAAAGACGATCATTAGTCAGTCCCTGAGTCAGGAAACCACACCGGATCATCCCAACTAAAACTGTGTAAGGATTTGGGCATCACAGTGTCCCAGTGACATGCTGGCTTCTCTAGCTGCTCTCATCTCAGTGGCCCTCCTCTCTCCCCATGCCCACCCACAGGCGGAGCTCACAGGGACCCTCACAGCAGCATCATGTCCCCAGAGTCACCTTTCTTCCTGCAGAAGGGGTCTCTGGTCCCTGCCATGGGGCTCTTTTCCCTCAGACACCACTGACAGCTGCAGCAGTGTGCAACACGTGGCTACTGCCCAACACTGTGGGGCACATGGGTCACCTCAACCAGACAGACTGCCTTTCCTTGCTGTGCTATCAATATTGTTTGCCAAGCATCTCCTTTTTTAAGGAAAAGTAAATTTTAAAAACATCCTGATTAGAGTGAAGCAAACAACAGGAATTGTTAAAACACATCCTCACATGAAGATAAAGGCAAAATTAAACTTGCAGCAACTGGATTACTAGAGTTGTCAAATCACAGAAAGAGTAATTTGGGAGAGAAGCATACCTCCAGCTATTAATGAATTTTCCAGTACCCAAAGTCAAGTTATTTGCTGATGGATTTTGCCAATTTTTTGTTTTGTTTTGTTACACCCCCTTCCTTGGGATGTACAGGCTGTTCACAGTTATTTCTCCAAAGATAATGGAAGCAGGATTTCCATAAACGGTTTGCTTCAGCTCCCCAATAGCCAATTAATTTTTAAACAGCTAATACTGGATTTGCTTCTGCATTTGGATGAGAGGAAATCCTAGATATTGGGAATTAATAAGGAAATATCCTTGCTTATGCTCAAATACTCTTTGCTACATGCAAATATGGCTAAGCATGCAAACAGGCTGCCACGGAAAAGTCAGCACAAATGTCTGCAGTTAATCAAAAATAGCTAATGAGCAAAATTGAAGTGAACATTTCATGCTGCTACTAGGATTGCAAAGGAGAGTTTCTTGATTGGACTGGCTCCAGGCCAGCAAAAAAAATGGAACTTCTAGAGCCACCAAGTTTATAATAGATTATGTTTCAGAGGAAAGTTGTGAACAGGAGGTGGGATCACCTCCAACACATGTCTGTAGCTGTCTCAGTAACAGGTCAGCACCCAGGTGTCCACACTCATCCCACCCTTGCTTAAATTTGCATCCCCCGGCTGGAGCCTGGCAGTGTCACAAGCACTTGGTTACCATCCTGCTGGGCCTGGGAGCTGCTCTGGATGGCGTCCAGGCAACATCCCCACAAATGGCAGACTACATATTTTGAAAAGGATTCTCTGAAAATGCTCTCATTTGGCTCACCTCCCACTGAATTCACAGTTAAATTAACCGTGGGTGTCTTGAAAAAAAACAGCCACAGGACCCAGAAAGTACCAGTTTTGGACAGTGTCAATGCTTCCTCTGGGTAGCAGGGACAGGAGAGAAGGTGTTGCCAGATCCCAACACACGCAACAACTCTCCTGTCACACACTTGCCTCTGAGAGACCTTCTTTTCTGCCCTCAGCACTGTGTGGTATCTTGCTCCTGTGCAAAGCTGCCTCTGCATTACCGCTGTTACTTGCTGTCAGCATTTCATACCCAGTTTCTGTAGGAATAAACTCCGAAGGCACAAGCCAGTGAGAAGTCAGAGAATAGAGAATTTTCCAGTATGCTCATTAAGGTTGTTTGCTGATGGAATTTGACAGGCTAGATTACCAGTCTATTAAAAATGTCTTTAGAATTAGTGGCTGCCTACCATCATTTCCTCAAACAATGTTTGATGAGCACATCATATAAGTGCCAGCTTATATATGATAGGGCCCCAGCAAAGACTCAGTTCTGAGACCACCTTTCTCAGGCTCTGCACCAGAAGAAGCAGTGCAAGATTAGGACCTCAGTAGCTGGCATGATCTGACATTATAACAGGCTGTGCTCAGACTCCTGGTCACTGAGCTCTTTTCTCTAAGGGACCCAAACATAAAGGGTGCCTGTCGCCCAGCTTGATCCTGCTGGGTTGAGGTTTGGACAGGTTTCTTACCTGATGTATTACTGTGTCTTCTTGCAGTCACCAGCTCCTTTGAAGGTATAACATGAATAACTCCGATCCTGCTGACACAATACAAATCTTTCCTCTGCACCTCTCACCTTCCCTCTTTAGTACCAGCCAAATTTTTCCCTTCTCCAGGCTTCCTGTATCTGCTTACTCTCCTCCTCCGGGTCCTCCTTCAGTTCCCCTGAAATGTCCCTCAGTCCTTAAGTCCATTGATCTCATTGCTCTGCCCTCACTGAGCTTTTCTGTTCCTCACAGGTTGTATCCTCACAGAGATGCTGATCACCTCCTCACATCCACAGAGCTGTACATTGTGGGCAGGTTTCACTCTGCCTGGAAACCCAAAGAGATGGTAATGACTGTGGCAAAGAGGTATTAAATGGTTGTCCCCTTGTCCCACTGGGGACACTGGCAGATCCACTGGTGACAAAGAGAAATGGCCGTCAGGCTGAGCAAGAGAAAACTGGCAAATCATGATTAATAACAACGTCAAAATAAAACCATGCCAGCTGGCAACAGCATCGTCTGCCAGTGGGCTGAATTTGCGGGAAGAAAAGTTGTTGTTGTCTGTGTCTTGAAAGACTCAGAGGCCTGTAGGAATTGTGTATAGCAAGGATGCCAGCACACCTCCTCCTTCCCCCACCCTTGTCCTTGCCAACACAGTCTTACTTTGCACCTACAGACAAGTCACAGCATCTGACACAGTGCTGGCCACCACTTTGGCCAAGGTAGTGACTAGACTAGTGGTATGCAGAAAAAAAATATGATTTTTTTAGGGTTCACACTGAAGAACTCAGTAGTATTATTGGCTCTCATCCTCTGAGTTTGGCACAGATGGATTCACAGAAGACACACCTTGGCAAATAGATTTTATATGCAAAATGTGCAACACAGGAGTGAAACGGAAAACATGCATGGTGATTCACAGCTACACATTCCGTATTTTTTAAGGAAAAAATCCACTTTCAACACATTGCCACCCTTTGGAATCACATAAAACCAACAACTACAGGACTTGAAGTTTCTCAGATATCACCTGTAAACACTATGCCATGGCTCAGTCTTTGGGTTGCTCAGCATATTATCTCAGCTTGATAAACAGCAGGTAAGTTGACAGTAGTTTCTGATTAGCAGCCATCTGACAAAACTAGAAGAGCATTGCAAGAACAAATCCCATGGATGAAAGCCTTGACCTGCTTGCTTAGCACACCACACCAGTGCAGGTGACAGCCTGCTCATCTGCAGTGCTTATGATTGCACTGCATTGTATTTGAGAAACTGTTTCAGAGAAGAGAAAAACATGCAGTGACATTTGGAGAGAGACCTGAAGTAGGTCATCCTTCCTAGGATCCCTTCTCAATGTGATCATGCTTACTGTGATCAGGCTGTACACAGATATCTATGTAAGTACTTTAACTCCCATGTTTATGTATGCTCAGTTCTTACTGTTTAGATTTAAACAACGCTTTGGTCTACTGAATCTGTTCAATCATAGCTAGTACCAAACCTAATAGACTATTGTGTATAGATGTTACAAATTTGTAGAGTTTCCACTTTGTTTTCAACAAAATCTGAGATTTTCATGTTTCTCTTATTCCAAACTAAAAGGAGGATTTTCTTTTCAAAAATTACAATAAAAAGAGAATGAAAATATAATTTTGTACCAACTGGCAGGAGATTGTGTCTGTGAAATATGAATCCATTTCACTCATTTCAGATTGCTTTTTCCACTCACACACTCAAGACTCCTTTCCCCACCTCCACACAAGAGAACAAGCAGGGACAAAACTTCTAACACTTTTTTTTATTATTATTTGAGAAACTTTTGGTGTAGCAGATGACATGAAATGTGTTAGCTGCCTACATTTGCAGAGATGCATAGTGAACTTCAGTAACATGCTATGAGATGAATTAAATTGTCTGCCAAAAGCAAGCAAACTTTTCTAGACAATCTGTTATTTGACACAGTGCAACCAGTAAAGCCTGTTGTACCATCTGCTCTGTATAAAAGTGCATGGTACATGTTTTACACAGCTTCTAAACTTAGCAGTGAGCCAGAGTCAACATTTCTACAGTGGGGATCCCCTATAAAAAAATTCTGTCAACAGCTCTTGCCCTTTTGACTTCACGTCCAAGATCCTAGAAAATCCCTTTCCCTATAGATTTCATTGCCCTTCCAGACAGACTCTATGTTGTCAGCAGAACCACAAGTCTCTTCAAAAGTACATCTTGCTGGTGAGCTCATGAGTAACTTTAAGGCCTAAGAAAGCACTGAGACAAAACCTTTGGCTCTTCAAGTTCCATAATACCAGGATGCAAGTTTTACAGGTATTTGTGTATAGAAATTACACGTTTAAATGTACCTTATCTAAGAAACTCAGTGTGACAACTATACTCCTCTTGTCTGTGCTGTAATCGTACCAAAACCAACCTCCAAGCTTTGCCTTAGGAGGTGTCCAGCCTTCTGTTGGTGTTTGCTATTGCTGAAAATCATCGTGACATTTCATATGCAGAAATATGTGCACAAAACCTGTGGAGTGCACACAGAGCAAACCTGAGGTGTCACAACTATGATGTATGTCCTACACATGCCCAATTCTCCTGGCACATGGCAAACCTGGCACGTCCAGGAGAAGCTACACTGCTAGACACAAAAATACAGTAGAGGGTATCCTCCCACCAGCGCCAACTTGGAGACCATTATCCAGAAATCCCGTGCATGACCACAAAAAATCCAAGTGTACAACAATCAGAGCAACAATCATGCATCTGCTGGAGTTCTTAAAAAATCACATTTCTAAAACCTCCCTATTCAATGTTTTCCTGCCAAAAAGGGAACAGATTCAAGAAAACTATACACACAAACACACACAGACACACATCCTGTCTTGCATGAAAAGGTGAAATAGGGATGGAAAATTAGCTCATTACTGTGATCTGGATGTACTTCTGCATTTCTAAAATTCTGGGTCAGTCAAAACACTATCTGTGATTTTATTTATTTATTTCTAATGGAGGAAGAACAAAGGAATTCTTGCGTGCCACCAAGAAACATTTTTAATTCCTATATGCAGTAGCCAACTGGTGTTTCCAGATTTTTTTCACAGCTTTTTTGCACTGCAGATATGGCTTCTCTAGAAGATCCCTTCCCAGTGACATCCTGGTGTTGCAAGAAAAATGACTTTTTTTAAAGAAATGTATTAATGTATCTATGGTTAAGTATCCAGGGTTGCAAATCATAGCAAACACTAGCCTAAAGAATGGGCTGATTCTGGGGAACAATAATCAAAGGAACTAACAGAGCATATAGAACATAGGTAAACTGACACTTTGTACTAGATGGTATGTTATGTTCGGGTGGTGGGAAGAAGTTAAACAATAAGCCCTGGTAGAAGATTTAAAGGATAAGGATGTCAAGCTATTGTTATTTACATGATTAATGGAACTGGTTTGTGATCTGACTATATGGAACTCTGCCTGTAACTTAAGGTTGTAAAAAGTATAAAAGCTGGAATCAAAATAGGGAACGGTGGACTCCTGACTTGGGACGCTAGTCCTCAGGTTTCCCGGGCCCTTAAAATAAAGCACCGCATAAACTAACTCTGTTGGTTTGTGTCTCAGTTCGGGCAACACTGGCAGCTCTGAGGACAGCCAGGGGAAGAAGGGGTCTCTGTGGACAGGCAGCTGTTTGTTTGGCCACCTGGGCTGGCAGCATGAAGGGGCACAAGAGGAAGGAAAACTGTGGGGACAAGGAGTCAGGATGCCAAAGTACAGAAACACAGAGAGAGAAGAAATTCACACAGAAATTCAGATACTAGAAGGAGGCTGTAAACAGAGGTTAATTTTTTGCATAATTTAATCTATTGTGTTTGTAGAATAAGCTGACAAAGTAGTAGACCTGATTCTGCTATGACTTCTTTCTAGTACTATGACAACATTATAAAGTAATGTGGCTCAAACTAGCTAAACTCTTCTCTTTTTTACAGCAGAATTGCATTATTTATATGCATTTAGGGTGACACCATGCTTGCAATAGTATATCTAGCAAAAACACCCATGACAAGAACTACTTTGAAACTTGTTTTTTTTTTACTCTACACAGTTTGTGGGTTTTTTCCCTGGCTTTTGGTCTCTAAAAGCCTGACTAGTGCTGTGCTTGCAGACTTTAAGACATTATCTTCTCTGGCCTCAAGCTGGCAGCTGGGTTATGTAACAGGTGGTCCTGAAAGACACCCAAGGCCAGGGACAAACTGGCCTCCACTGTCCCCCTGGACATTTCATTGAAAGTACCCTCTGCAATAAAGGATCCTGAGACACAGACTAGTATGAAAGTGATGGTTAACATGTTTAATCAAATGCTTCCACAGTGCTTCCCCCTCTAGGTGGGGAAGAAAGAAAGAAACAAACAAAAAACAAAAACAAAACAAAACAAAAAAAAAAAAAAAAAAAAAAAAAAAAAAAAAAAAAAAAAAAAAGGGAGGTTGGGGTTGGTGGGAAGGGGATTTAAGTAGGGAAAAGATGAAAAAAGATGGGAAAAGTACATATTCACATTACACCTCAGGCACTTCAATGCAGGCATTTCAACTTTTCATTTACCATAATGGGCAGAAGAAATTTCATAATTTCTCAGAAGAAAATAAAGCCAGCCACCATGGATCTCAGTGCAGAGTGCAGCTCTCCATAGGGCATAAAGCCTGGTGGGCACCTGAAGTACAGATGCAGGGGGCAGCATGAAGCAGCTGAACTGCATTTCCCCAGCATTTCATGACAGCAAGATTTTAGGACTTAAATGTAGATAGTTCTCATCCAAGCAGGCAGCCACTTCTGGACAGGTAAAATTAATCAGGTTTTGATAAAAGCCCTTCTTTCTTCTCTAATATTTATCTGTTATTTCCTATTATTTTATTGGCTTCTTGCTGAGGTATGTGAAATTCCTTAAGTACAGCCTCAAAAGGGACATCTGTGGGTAAAGTTCTTAAAAACTATCATTCTAGACAGGGTCTAGAGCAGAATGGTTTAAGGGACTCCAGTTGTAATGCAACTGCATGGAGAGGAAAGGCTTAGAAATCTGGAGGTGCTAAGGGGAAAAGTCAAAGGCATTTGAACATCAGGGGAACCCTGGTGCCTCCTGATGAGAGGACAGGGGAGACAGGGACATTCCAATGTACAGTACTGCCCTCTTGATTTCATTATATCTATGCTCAAAACTCACCTCACCTTATCTTGTTCTTTGTGTCCTGTTCACCTTGTCAATGTCCTATGTAATTTTGAGTAGCACAGGAAACCTATCCATCTCCACCAGAAGCAGAAAGGCTCATATACACTGTTTCCTCCAAAGTAACACTTTCATCTGTTCTTTATTATAATCTTAATTGTCTGAAAAAAATTAAAAATTAAATACATGTGTAAAACCTGACAATACCTTGTATTCTTTGGGGAAATTTTATAAGCCTATTGGTGAAAAAACAGCAAGATCCCTTCACACAGACACAAACATACCCTTCAAACTCACGGAGAGGAATAATTTGCATTAGCTGCTTTCATGGGTCCCCGAGCCTACTTGCTGAGAGACTTTTGGAAGTGACTGTGGGGATCTCTCCACACAAGAAACAACACAATAGAAACCCTAGGAAAAGAAAAAGAGGTTAAAAATGAGAAGAAAAGACAAACAAAAAAGACACTAAGAACAGGCACCATCTTAAAGGTATATATAGGTGCTGCTCCCATCCACCAAATGCACTGGTGGGCTGTGAGCATTTTCCCTCTGGAGTTTGACTGGCCAGTGCATCAGTAAGGTCCAAGTTAGAGGGCTGTAGCCATGTAAGGCCATGGGAAAATGGCAGTGGAATCTACCAGGAGGTAGCTTACAAAGAGGAGAAGGGGTTTTGACATTGTTCTAAGGGACTGCTCTCAGGTTTGCTTTCCCAGGCTTTGCAGCCAGTACCTGCCTCTGTCCCTTGATTCCATTAACAAAAACCTCTGTGGATCTGCTGTTTCCCATAAAGTCACCATGGGAGCTCTGCCTCTTCTACCTGTGCTTCTTTCCATGCACCCTTGCCACTCTGCCTCTGGAAAGACATCTTTATAGTTACAAGGCCATATATTTGGGGAAGACAGGACAAAAGAAAAATTACAGCAAGCAGGAGTTAGAAACACTTTGGATCTGTTCCACATCCCAGCTGTTGCCTTGCCACGATGCCACTGTGCCACTTATCTTTGAGACAAGGGTAATGACAGAAGCTCCTGTAGGGCTCTTATCTGGCTCAGAAATTTTTGGACCATTGAGCAGTTAATTAAAAGATAAACAGACCAAGCATTCTTCCTGGGAAACGGAGTATGACACAGCCAGTTGGTGACCCCATTGGAAAACTTAACAGGCATCACAGTGAAAGCTGCATACCTAGCTATGGAGCGCATCAGAAAAACCCAACACCTGAAATGTCCATCAGGCATTTCCACTAAAAACATCTTAATATTTAGGACTTAAATATGAAACGTAAACTTAATTATATGTTAATCAACAGGCTAGCATGGAGAGAGCTTAGTTTAATCAAAATAATGTAGTTAATTTTCTGGCTTTGTTTTTCATTATCTCATATTTATAAGAAAAAAGGGGAAAAGGTTATCTTGATGTAAGGCAAAAGTAACATCTGAGAATAATAATATATATTTCTTATTTCCCTAGTTTCATACTGCTGGAATATCTTTTTTAGCTCTGTCACATGATATTTACTATTAAATCTGTGCCAAGTCTGTGACTACAAGTCAAATGTAAACAGTGCATTTTTATATTCTACACCAGTTTATGGAGTGTCTGCCTGTGTGATGGATTAGTAAAGTTCTGTAGTGTGTTTTAAGAATCAAATGCAGGCTCTTTATCAAAGTGTTCAGAGACATCAAGCATGTTATAAATTGGCTCAGCATTAAAAAAACAGATTAAAACATTCACTTTTGGTCTTGCCACAAACATTATCTATCATTTTTTCCCTCTATGTTTTCAAAAGAATGACCTGTTCATAACAGGTTTAGGCAGGCTGGTGTTGGGAAGGGAATGTGATCCATTCATTTACTAAACACCAAAAACCACACTTTGCCTGCCAGGAGCCTGCAGAAGTACAAGCACTCATGCCAGAGGAGTGGACCACAAAACTCAAGCCATGCAGAGAAAAATTCAATGCTTTCCTTGAGCAATAGTAAACATCTGACCAGGGCAGCACCAGCTAATCCCCCACCACTGACTTTTTCACAGCTGCTTAGTTAAGCCTCAAATCATGCACTGGAAAGAACTCCTGGTTACCAGCATGTGAGAAGAGATTCAAGTTGGCTTCCTTGTTAGGAAAGGCCCCTTTGCCACCAAATCATCACCAAACACCATGCCACCCCCTTGCCCCCCCTTTCCACAAGCCACATCCTGGTTTTATCTGCTCAGTAATGATTTATTTAACAGTTCCACTTGCAATGTTACAGCAACAGCAGCAGGGATCTGGGAAGAAAGAACAAACTTCTCAGGTCTTCCAGCTGATTGTTTGAAGCCCGTTAAGGAAAAAACCCTAAGATATCTATGGAGACTTGCACATGAAAAAACCAAGTATTTCTACTTAAATCATTCAAAACAGCATAAAGAACTAACATTTGCTAGGAAAGCAAGCTGATCTTGTAGCTCATTGGCACCACATATTGGATTTTTCTCAGTAAAAACATAGCAAGGTAATTATTGCTGCAGAAAGGATTAGGTTCAGGGCAGCTCACAGAACTTTTTTCTCCTGCAGCTGTGCAGCATTACCATGTTCAAAGGCAGGACTCAAAGACTTATCAGCATTGCTATCTAAGGCTCTTTTCTTAGGCTTTGTGATCCCAAAGTAGACACAACAAATTCTCATCTGTAAATGTTAGCCCTTGTACTAGGCAAGCTTTGGTTTTCCTTTAACATGCAGATCAGATCAGAGATCAAATGTCAGAGTCACTAACGACAGGAAATTAAATCAGTTTAGTTGGAAGCCAAAATGGCATAAATAGCATAAATTTTTTTTTTTTTTAAATTAGGTCTCAATCTTTATGCAACACAAACATGACATAATTTTAAGGTCAGGGGAGTAGAGGTTTTGAAGGAATTGTGACTCAAGAATCCCTCAGAAAGATGAAGGGCGATAGCTAACATAAAATACAGCTAGCCTGGCTGCATCCAGACGTGGTCACTGAGATGCTTTGGGACAGTTGCAGAACAAATACAGACTCAAATACAAGAGTCTCAGAGGAGTTTGAGAGTCCCCCCAGAGTAAGCACACTGTCAGAAGTGGCAGAAGCTGAGTTTCACCACTCCCATCCACAATGGCCTCTACTTGTACCAGCTACAGAGGAAGTCACCCTCTATCCACCTCTTCCCAGAGAGAAACCACAGTCACATTAGTTGCTGCTATAACCTGCTTGATGCCAGAATCAGTATTCCCTTTGGTCAGACGTTACATTAGGGCTGCAACAGGCTGAAGGTGGCCACAGTTTGGCATCAGTTTAGCAAGGAAATAAGGGCATCTTTCCACAGTCGTGCAAGAGAACCCTCTGTCACTTACTGCACAGTCTCACATCAGCATGATATTCTGGTCCCTTTGCCATATTCAAGCAGGCAAAGTGGGACACTTTTATCAAACACTTGGTAAATTCAGCTTCAGTTTCTTCTACCTATTCATCTGCTGTCCTATCCATATCCTCTTTTCATAGAACCATAGAATCATAGAACTGGCTGGGTTGGAAGGGACCTCAGAGATCATCAACTCCAACCCTTGATCCACTACCGCTGTGGTTACCAGACCATGGCACTGAGTGCCACATCCAGGCTCTTTTTAAATATCTCCAGGGACGGAGAATCCACTACTTCACTGGGCAACCCATTCCAATGTCTGATCACCCTCTCCGCAAAGAAATTCTTTCTAATATCTAACCTCATATCTAATATATAACCTTTCTGACACCATACTTTTTTCCAGGCAGAGTCTGGAGCAAGAGCTACAGAAATACACAGCACACTGGCCCTGGACATGCACATAACCATATAACCACAGTTACTGAGGCTGTGTATGTGAAGCCTCGCATGAATACATACTTGCATATATAATGTTAATACAGGACGTGTCTAACACAAGTGCAGGTGCAGGGAATACAAAAATAAGACCATGACATGCTAGGAATTAAAACAAAAACAACCCCTCCCCCCAAAAAAGCCAAACCAACAAACAAATAAAAAACCCCAAAAACAAACAAACAAAAATGGGCCAAAAAAAAAATGCCCAAGCTCTGTGCCATGCTCTTCATCTTTCTTTTGTCTTGTATTTGGAATACAAGCAATACAGAATCCGCATTGTAGTCTTCACATCTCTGTTCACAATATCTGTGAATAGACAAACCAAAACCAAAAAAAGTAAATGGGAAGTGTTAGCAAGCCCTGGACTAGAAATAAGCTTCAATCATCAAAAGACAAGCTTTCACCTTTGCCACATTATGATCTGAACTGATACAATTTAAATGTAACAAGATAGTTGTTTGTTAAATGAACTTAAGGGAAAAGGACCTTCAGTACACTACCTTCTGGATGACTGGAGAAATATAGTAAGAAATAATTCTTTACGAGCAGAGAACAGAGGTGGTAACAGAACTTTACATCTTTAGTTTTTATGATTCTTCTATGGCAGGAATCCTGTTGGGAATTACCTGACACTGGGTTTTGGTTGTAATGTTTCCATCATGTTTTGCTGCTGTTGGCTATTTTGTTGTTGTGGTCTTTTTTTTTTTTTTCCATTTAGTTTTCAGCTTCTGTTTTCTTGGCTAAACAAATTGCTCTTGTATTTAGTAATTGCAATGGAAGACAGTAACTGATACAGGGGCTTTACAGTTCTTACAGTGCTGTAAATCACTGGGAGAAAGACTAACAATGAAACTGCAGTAAATGAGATCCTTGAACAGTCTAAATAGTGTAGCTGTAATAAGTACTCCTAAATCTTATTAAATTCAATCACTAGCTGAGGATTCTCCCAGTGAAGCTAAAAGATGTGCAGATGTTGGCACCAATCTTTCTTATCCTGATCTATTCTTTGAGGCAAAATAGAAGAGCCAGGAGGATGGAGAGCAAGAGTGGATTTAGCTACTTTCATACACAATGTGTATCTCAGCATGGAGACCTGAGCTCATGTAGATTACTCTTTTCAAACTCCTTTCCAAACTCCTAGGTCTGCAATAATGGCAAAAAGCCCACAATTCCTGCGTGGCTGTCATGTAAACTGCCAACATCACCAAAGCATTAGTGGAATAAGAAAAGAAAAACCAAAGGAAATCCTAAACCCTATCCTTCCCTCTCATGATGTCATGGGTTACATACTAAACACACACATCCTCTTGCTTATGAATAACCAGCAGGGGAAGAGATAATGCTTTCTAGTTTTTAATAAAGGTTTGATTTCTTTATTAAATAAGAAACTCTTCGAGCTTTTGAGCTTGATGGAGGATTGACAGGATGAGGTTCTGAGCCCTGCAGCCACAGGATCATCCCCTAATGTAGCTACATCCCTCATCCAGAAGCTGTTCAAAATTCTTTCTTTGGAGCACTTTTTTTAATTGGAAAACTGGACTCATCCAAAGTCAACTTTCTGTGAGTAGGGTGCAAGAGGGAGGGGGGCAATATGCATGACCATTGGCTCAGTGATGAAACATTCACTTGGATGTAGGAGACCAAGATTCAGCTGTCAGGTCTGAACTAAACAGAATAGTAACTTAAAACCTATGAATTTCACATTCAGGAGACCAACCCTCCCACTCTTCTGAATATCATTAGAGGACTCAGAGTTTCTGATTTTCAGGACATATTCTGCAAGGTATCTTCCTACATAGATAGGAATTGACCTTGATTCCAATACCCTAAAACTTTTTATGAGATAGGAAAACAGCTTTCCCTCCTGCTCATCTGCAACAATTTCCTTAGAATCTGCCACTGGTTCAAATCTTAAAAAAAATACCAAATAGTTTAAGTTTAGTGTAAAGTCTCAAAACTTGTAGCAATCCAATATTTTACTGTAGGAATAAAGACACTGCAGAACCTCCTTTCCTCAAGTACCCAAACTTTTGCTAAGCCAGGATGTTAGCAATTTTGTTCCAGGCAAGTTTGCACATCATGACTCACCTTCAGAGTTCACAGAAAAATTCAGAAGATCTCCATCTTTCATTAAGTCCAATGCAAGGTTAACATTGTGAAGCTGTTGATGAGAGAGAGAGAGATCAGTAGAATAGAAAATATTTTCCACCCAGCAGTGTAGTGGCCAGGATGTTTTAAGTGTTTCTCCATTAGCTGCAAATACTGATTCATAAATATGTACTCATATTAATTTCCTTAGTTTTGATAAAGTGCTCTTCAGCATTCCTACCAATTATCATATAAAATCAGATATAAAATCCATCTCCAACAAAATGTATCCCATGAGGTGGGCAGAAGAATCCATTAGACCTTGCACATGAAAGTCTCATAATAATGGATGTTTCCACAGTGGAAAGAGGCCAGATTCATAACTGGATCTAATAGATGCATGGAATTTACATCTACTTCTTAACAATGTGCATATGCTTTACCAAAACAGAAACAAAAACAAAAAAAAAACATGGAAAGAAAATGTTCTCTATCTCATTCAGAAATACAAAGATCTGAAATTTTCTGATGATATATATTTGCGAGCTATGAGTGTATGTTTTAACATTAAAATAAAATGTCTATATATGAAAGCAGCAATTATGATACCTTTAACATTACTCAGGAGAATAAATGAAAGCTGTGCTTTTTCTCCTGATTTTTCCTCACTTGTTTTCTGTTCCACATAAAAGCATTATCACATGCATATGCAGTAGTCACAAATTATTTTTTTTAAGTAATATAACATCCCATTACTAGTGTCTAACAGCCTAAGGGCACTTGTTTACTTGGCTGGTAATTAGGAAGCTTCCTTCCTCTGATGAAGTAACAAGACCTGAATGAACTTCAAGTTGTCTCTTTGTACATTCCATAGGTTACTGAGAGCTCTTCTGCTATCTTCTGGCAATAAGCACAGGGGTCCCTCACATGTAAGTGAAGCAACAGTTGTGTGAAGCAACAGATTTATATTTTATCTATTTCTCTGATTTACATGTAACTGATAAATACAGTTTGCATTTGGGCTTGTTTTCTTCCTCTGAGAGTCAGCAGCCAGGAGAACTTGCACTCATACAGATCTATACAATATTGTGATTGGAATGAATAAATCAAATGCTTCAATAATGAATAAGAGAAAGGGGCACATTTCCCTCTCTGCTATATGCATGAGATTTGCACGGAATTATAAGATGCAGATTTCAAAATCTTCAGACAGAAATATTGATATTTAACAAGGCAACCAAGAAAAATAAGTTGTTTCATCCAGCGTACTTCCAGACTCAAAAGACCTGGAAAATGCTCTAATATTTACAAACAGACAGAGATCAAGATATTTAGGGCATTCTATCTCTTGGCCTGCCTTGGCAAAAGTACCAAGTTCACACAGTTTTGATAAGCACAGGAGCCCTCCTTCTTTTATTCTTCTTCATTTCCTGACCACACAGGTTCACCTCTAATCTCAGACTGACCTATTCCACAATTACACACATTATGCCCAGGCTAAAGTTGCTTTACAGTTACTTGTAAGCCTGATTTTTCATTAATAAACAGCCCCAAAACCTGCAACAAGCCTACACTCATTCAGTGATGCCTTCTTGCACCTGCAGGTGGGTCACATTCCCAATTTCTCCTCCTGCTTTCCTCAGCCCTCCTGTTCCTCAGAAACAAGAAATAGGCAAGGGAGGAGCCTGTGTCAATCTCCTCCTCAGTATCACTGCTTTCATCCCAATTTCCCTTCCCTGCAACTCATGAGGGGTGTGTGCCAGCTTTCAACCTCAAACTTTCCACTTGAACGAAAGCCGATGCACTGCACCAATTGTAATGGTGCATGTGGTTGTCACCATTTTTATAAAGCAAATGACATGTTTTAAATCTCAGCAAAGGTTACATTTTCATACTTCAGTGTACCAATTAACGTCTGAAATGACAGGGAGTTAGAAAGCACAGGGGAATTGAAAGACGTATTTTATGTACTAATGACAGTTGAACTATGGTCACTCAGTATTTTTAGTTATGGTGTCATCCTAATTTTCATCTTGTAATGAACATCAGAGGAGAAACAAATGGTAAATACTTGGGCTAACTGCTCAACAATAAGTCTAGTACTTGGAAGTAATTGTGCTAAAATGAATTTGCTGAGCTGCAGAGAACTGTACTGAACAAGTGTCCAACCCCATTATATAGTTCCCTGAAGCCAGTGACCAGCATGCACATGGTAAAAGCTAGGAAGTCTGAGCTCTGATTTGTACCCAAAAAGTAGGAGTTCTTTCTTAAGCAGCTCTCAGGAAATAAAGATCTGACATGTTTCACCTTCAGAGATTTAACTGAACATAAGCCAGGAAATTTAGCAACCTTTTCAAGATTGTCAGAGCTATTCAGTGACACAAATGAAAATCTCTACCCACACCAGAGACAATTTGAAAATCTATCAAATATTAAAAAATATTTCAACATCCTAGATCTGGGGAGGAGGCCCTCACACTGTCAGGCAAGCATGTGCTGCCTTCTGGCTGATGCCACCTTTTTTACTTTAAAGCACTGATGAAGTCTGCCTGGTAGAGGTTGAAGAAGGTGTCAGACAAGTCTGGCTGGGCAGGTTACAGCTCCCAGTCTTGGGGGAGGAAAAGATGTAAATTTTTCTTCCTAAGAAAAAGAGCTTCCGAAGAACAGAGGGGGCCTTCAAAATGTTCTGTTCATGTTTTGATTATGCTATATTTTTAGGACAGTGTAAGGAAACTGATAGAGATCCAGCTCTGTTATGCAAGAAGTGTCAACCACTCAAAGATGTTGTTTGCAGGACAGGCTTGTAGGACTCCCCTCCACACTCTGTATTTCATTCAAGGGATTCAGAAGCATTTATCTTCTTAGCAAATGCAAGTAGGAATAATTTTGGAATTATAATCAGATAGTTCAGATTATAATCAGATAATAATTCGTTTTGAGGAAGACACTGACTTGTTCCAAGGTAATTTTACAGCCCCAGGCAAATACATTTATACTGTCCCAAGCCATCATCCTGCAAACACTGTGCATGCATTTGGCCTCAGAATCAGCAGTTAAAGCAAGAGGTAGAGCTCTTTGCCAACGTACAGAAACATTAAACTCACAAGATGTTCAAAGCCTCCTACAAGTTCTAAGTAATTAAATAATAACCTACCATCTCTGTGGTACTGGCTGGATTCAGGAAGAAATCCCTTAAATTCAGAAAGTAACCCTCCAGTTGTCCAATTAACAGAAGTAAGATAACTCCATCTGCAAACTGCATGAAGAATTATCTGAATATTATTTATTACATTGACTTTTAGGAAATTACTCCTATAAATGCCATTCTAGTGATAAAAGAATGTAAATGGTTCTCTGGCAAGCAGACAGCCTAATGGCTCATCTCCCTCAACCCCTTCTACAGTAAACTTTAAGTTCATATTAGTTAAAATACGACCTTGCAAAAGGACAGCTATTAAACCAAACTATTCCAGATGTGAAGAGACTTCAGACAATCACAAGTGACAACCGCAAAACTACAAATAAAATAAAATTTTACCTAGAGCCTGAGGTTTTATGACAAAACACTTGCAAAACTTCCTTTCACAGCTGCCAGCCAGGAAGGCCCAACAGAACACCAGAGCACAACTCCACTTTTCACCCTCATGGTGTAAATCACAGGGACTGCCACTGCTCCGAGGTTTTGAATGCTTGGAGCCAAGCAAGAGCTGTTGGCTGATTCCTCCCACACTTACTGTGTGTGTGTGTGTCTGCAAAAGCAGTGAAAGAAAAGGCCAGGAGGGATGTAGCTGAGCTCATTTCCCATTGTTTACTCTCTCCCTGGAGAGGCATGGGGAGGATGTCACAGGTCCCCAGCTCCGAGGGAGCTGCCGTCCACCCTCCTGGGAGGCAGCGGCAGCGTAGGTCTGGCTGTGCCTCTTCACCAGCACCCAGAGGGGTGAGCCCAAGGTGCCTAATGAGCTCTCCTCTTGCAATTTCACGGACTATAAAGAAGCTCTGAGTTCAGAGGATGGGACTTCGAAATGTAATGAAAATCAGGCCTTCCTGCCATGAAGCAAATCCAGCGTTAAAAAAAATCACTAAGCAAGAGCAATCAACTCTGCTTTCAGCTTAATGGTCAGAACACCCTTATTTCCATCTTAACAGGAAGGGCATCCACAGGAGTTGGGCAGACTCTGAAAATTGCTCCCTGTAAGATTACAAGGGCAGCATTCCCTACAAAGCTATAGTTTTTCATTCCTTATTCACTTCAGAAACTTCAGACACTGAAGCCTGATGTCTTAACCTGAAGCTAGAAATAATTGTTATGTTGCCAAGTTTCAAATTACTACAACAAAAAGGCAGAATCTTTACAGTGGGAGGAAACATTCAAATTGCTGAAAAAACACCATTAACATGCAGCTTAGAGCAGGCTACCTGAGACTCAATGTCTTTCACATTTAATCCTAGTTTTCCAATGTGCTGGTTGACAAACTGCAAAAATACCTAAAGAAAACAGAATGGGAGGAAAGGGTAAGACAAAGGAGAAATTTTTCCAGTGAAGTAACGGATTATGCTTTACATTACAAATTTTGAAGACTGTGAAAAAAGTAAATTACCTTTTTTACAGCATTCAGCTTATCTGGAGCACGGCTAAATAACTCATCAAAGGCATCATCTTCTGTAGCAAAACAATATTAATTGGTATTATTTGGAATAGCTGTCAGATCAGATGTTTTAAAATGGGTCTAGAAGGAGAAAAGTGCTGGCATTTTATGAGCCAAAGAGGAAAAAAATTTGTAGAGAGACAGGGAAAAATCTTTCCTTTGTATCCATCAGAAGATAGGGTAAAAGGCTTCCCTTCAGACTGACTACATTAGAGGACACAATTTACTTCATTCAGCTCAGTAATCTTTGTCTGCAGGAGTCTCAAGATCTGTGCTGCCACCAGACTGAGCAATGGCTAAGCTTCGCATGTTTACAGTTTATCTCTTTCCAGTCATGTTCTTTTTAACCCTGAATCTCTAGGATAAAATACTGTAAGCAGAGAAGAGCTGTACATTTACTACTCTCCCCTAACAGAAATGTCAGTTATATCAAATTTGCAGTAAAGGAGCCCCCTTTCTTCAAAAAAAACCCACAGAGTAGATACTGGGTTTGGGGACCCTGACCTTGCTCTGAAAATTCACAGATCTTAAAAATTAACAGTGCTGCCACCCAGTTTAAAGGCAGGCACTGAACCAGTGCCAGCAACACCCTGCCAGAGAACTAACATGAGTGTAAAGATTTTCAAGGAAATGAGATTCAGTGAAGTCACCCTCACCCTCATTTTCTGCCCAGGCTTATCAAGAGCAGGATGCATCTCCTCACAATCACCTGGCCACAAGACTGCTCTGCTAGTTTAAGAATGAACAAATCATGTGAAACACCCTGAAAAACCAAGGTGTACTGGCAGCATAACAAAATGGAGAAAACAGTTTCAACAGTGCAGGGGAGCAAAGGCAGCTTTGCTTAAGGAAAATTTCTCCTGAAAACCAGCAGAAGAGAAACATCTGCTGTGAAAGGTCATCCTTGGGCTTCTGTTTTCTCCCTGTTAGGGAGCTGCTGCAGGAACAGTGTCAGGGAATAGGTGATTCCATCAAACAAGTCACTGATCCACTGCCTGTGACATGCAAGTCTCGCAAACTCGAGAGCCCTCTTCTGGAGCCACATTTTGGGATTTCTCTCTTTGTTAAGCAAGCTCTGCCACAAACAGAGGGAGAGAGCATTTTGAAGAGGGAATAGCAAAATTTCTCTTCCCAACAGGGTCAGGCCACTGGAAGAAACACCTAATTACAGGGTGGTGGGGTGTTTTGGAGATTTTTGTTTGTTTTTCTTGTTTCGAGTTTGTTTTCGTTGTTTCGAGTTTGTTTTATGTTTGTTGTTTTGTTTTGGGTTTCTTTCACAATTTCAGCCCACACTAGAGACCACTCGGTGGAATAACTGATAAATATGTATTAAATTATACAGTTTGTACCTCTGCAAAACATGAAAATGCATATATAGTGAATAAAGGGAATGTCAGAGACTTAAAATGGTTGCCTTGATTTACTGGGGAGGTAACGTGCTCCTTTGCAGAAAGTAAGAGCAGCTGACACTGAAACCTGAACAGTGCCCAGACCTTCTGCAGGCTCAGTGCACATGGACATTTTTCACCTTGAGTATTTCACAGCCCCCAGAAGCCTTTCAGGGTAAAAACTCTGGGATGCTGATTTTTACTAAGCTGCCACCTACAATTGAGTAACAACAGATTTTAAAATCTCCTTTGCAAACTGCAGAAAGGAAACCACACTGAACCTGGTAGCAACAAGAACAATTCTTAAGCCATTATGCTCATAGTCTCTACAGTGAACAAGGTCAATGCATAAATCCAGGGCTTACTTTGCACCCAGCCAGGTCTTCTCTGATGCGTCATCAACTGATTTCTTGTCTCACCTCCCATCTATTGCCATACTCTACAGGCAAAGTGACCAATTTCCAAGCCCTGACTTCCAATTTCTGTTTATATGAAGACACATTAAGAGAAGACATTTGGAGAGAAAAGACTAGGAGGAATTCAGGAATCTGCAGTAACTCTAGTGGGAGCACACTGATTTTATCATGAAGTAAAAATGGATCAGAATGTGGTATATAACAGTTAACACTGAACTTGGTAACGGCAGTACTTACTTGACTGTGCTTCTAAATTCTCTCTAGAAGTACAATAAAAGCAAGAATTAGAAAAAGCATTCAGTAGAACTAATCTTCTTCATAAGCAAAGCTTATCTGGGCCATCAGCTGTCTTTTACAGCAGGAAATACAGAAAGAAGCGCTATTAATTTTATCTCAGAGTAACTTTCCAACCGATATTTTTAAGTATGCAGTATATCTGTATAGGCTCTTGGAAATATATGAGATTTCAACTGGCCCACAGACTAATGAACAGTTCCTCTCTAAGCACAATCCATAACATCCTCTTCCAATAAGCTGTTCATGATATTAGAGTTTGAAGATGTTCTTGCATATAAAAGATGATAGTAGTAAAATCTGTTTCTAGTTCTTGGAATGACATTCATATTTTCTCAGTATATAAATGGCATCCTGCTACTTAACTGCTTTAATAATGACAGTAGCTCACAAACCCAGCAAGCTCAAACCTTTATTTCACAGTAAAATAAGATGAGAACTGCCTCCTTTGTCTTTGTTTAATGGCACAAAAGTAATAAATTAAAAGTAGGTTTAAAGAACTGTGCCTTTAGAAAAACTCCAGTTTAATCTAGGACAGGTACATTTACAGTACTTGAATTTTATAATTGTATTTGTTATTATATTCCATGGCAATATCAAATATCAAGCTTCAGGAACAGTCCAATGCATTACCTTAGAGAAGTTTATATAAAAGAACTGTATTATAGTGTAATACCAAATCTGAAGAAGGGGGGGGGGGGGAAGAATTCAGAGAAACAGTCTTCATGTTTATGTATATGCATGTCTGGGTTTACACTTTTTTGTCATCATCATGATCCCAGATAATTTTTCTAAGGGGGAAAACACCCACAATATTTTCTTTCTCTGTGACAGTGTAAAAGCCAGATATAACCCCTCTTACTTGTTTCCTGTTATATATTCCACCACATTCGCTGTCCTTAATCCTCTGGAGGTTTTCTGTTGAAAAGACAATGAATTTTTTTTTATTATTGTTATTCAGAAAGCCCCATAAGGTTTTATTATTCAATTAGGCTTTTATGACCTGCTTGCTACCTTAAGATCAGCAGAGGACATTTATTCAAGAAGTCCAGTACAATAAGTACAGGCACTTTGAGAGGTTGAAGAGAGAAGAGAGGAGAAGGGAGCAGCAATCAGAAGTTACCTACTTCCCCATCAGAGGCAGCCAAAGGAGAAGCATGTGGTCCCTTGGCTGATGAAGCTCAGAGACTGGCATGTTCATCTGGAGACATGATGGATGCATCAAGCTGCTTTGGGCAGGCAATGATTTCCTTGCACACCTTACTGCATTAAGGACTCCAGTTCTACAGCACTGAAGGTGGTCACCTCTCCCTTTAATAACCTCATGCCATGGTCTGCCACCTATCAATAAATCCCCCTGCAGAGGACTTCGGTTTGGTGGATTGCTTTGATTTAATTGGCAGTTCTTACTTATTCTGTAGCCACCTGGGATCTTTGCTTATATCCTTGTATCTTTGGTCCTCTATATAAATCTCAGTGAGGTCAGACAGTCTAGGAATGTTCAAGAAGAGACTGGATAGGGCCTTGAGCAAGCTGGTCTAGTGGGAGGTGTTCCTGTCCATGCAGGAGGCATTGGAAATAGATGATCTTTAAGATCCTTCCAACCCAAACCATTCTATGATTCTGTGAAGAAATAGGAGAGGATGGACATGCCTGCTGCTTTGTATGGGCACCTCACAAATATCTCTTATCACAGAAGAGTTTGGTGTTCAATGCTCTCCCCACTTCGGCAGTAGAAAACACCTTCTGATTACATCCTGAGTCAACTCCTTCAGGTCAAGTCATCGCTGAAGAGGAGCACATCCAGCCCACCAGGGCAAAGGCAGATCCTTCCTGTAGGCATGTGTGGCAGAAAGTCCAGGCCTTCTCTTGGTCTCCTTTGGTCTTCCTCAGCATTTTCCACTTCCTGCCCTCAACACCTTTTCTAAGCTTCTTGGGCTTTCCTCACTCTTAACCTCATGATTAAGGTTGCCATCAGGGACACAGATTTCTACAGTGTCTCTGATGGCACTACATGGCAACCAGCTACAGGGAATAAGCTCACTTCCACAAACCCCTCATCTCCATTGTCACCCCTCTCTCTCAGGGGTATCAGCCCTTTCCCATGCTGCATTTTCACAGTGACTTTCACAGTTTCTGCACAGCTGAGGCAACTCACAGCCCCATGAGGCACTGGATGGAGGGCTGCTGTCCTCAGAACCTGGGTTGTCACTGATCAGCCCCACAGGACAGGGTGGTAAAGCAGACTTTGGACTCCCATTAGATACCAGCAAGACGACTGCTCTGCTGAAGTGCTTGGTTAGGAGGGGGTCACCACAGCTTGCTTTACAGAACCAAACCCCTGAAGAAGTGTTCCTTCCAGAACATTTTCAAACCTCCTGAAATGAAACATGTGGCTCAAGGGCATGTTTTGTTTCAGTTCAAGTTATGATTCTCCAAAAGAGGGAAGAGTGCTAGGCCATGCCCTACAGACCATGCGCTGGGCTCTCAACACCACTGAACGCAAACCCTCCCTTAAAGCTGTAACACTTTAGTGCTAATCTTTGCAATTATACCCCAAATTTCAGGTTATCTGATGTTATCCTAATATTCCAAAGTTGACTTTAAGAAACAAGATAGAGGAAGAAAGCATGTAGATATCAGCTTGTAGAGAAAACCACCAAAATATGACCCCAATGGAAGGGGACTAGAAACTCCTTTCCCTTAGAAAAAAATTCCCAGCCTTAAACCAATGTCACAATTTATAAGTGCAGATTTCTATTTTAAAACAGAGGTAGTAACAGCAGAATTTTTTCTTTTTCTTCTTTACCAAGATCAACAGCTGGTTTTAGTTTGGACCATTCCTTTTCTTGATCTAGGAGGGAAAAACAACACAGTGTTTCTACCCTTTTAAAGATATAGCATCTGAACTGAGAACAAAATTATAGACTAGCACAGCAAACTCAGAAACTAAAAGGCACAGTTCTCAGTAAATACAAATATCTCTTTCACAGCTGCACACATATTTCTCCCTAATTCTAAGCAAATCAGTCTTCTGAAAGGTCTCTCTCTAACAAATATTTAAACTATAATTACCTCAATGGTGATTGTTTCCACTTGAACATTTGGAGGCATGGCCAGGTTGGGTTCAAAGTGCTTTGCTATTGCAACCAGAAGATGCAGCGTGCTCAGTAAGTCCTTTGACAAGATAGCTATTCCATGCAAAGAAACAAAACAACTTTTAGTGGGCAAAACAAGTAAATCTGAGTTTAAAATCACAAATTCTCCCTGTGCAGAGCATGTCAAAGTTGTGGATAGCCATAACACAGGTGAGACATCAAATTTGGGGTTTATATGACATTAAAACTCAGCAATAGCACACCTTAAATGTTCTTTTTGTGAGACATACACAAGGATGCTGAGGGCTGTTAAGTGGTCCACAAGCCATACACTTAGAGGATACAGCTTGAAAGAGTAGTCAGAGCCAAATATTCCTGTCTCACTTCTGATTCAACTAGTAATTGAAAACGGGTTGTTTAATTACTGTTCTGGCAGCCCCTTGCCTCATGGCAGCTTTATAGCAGAGAAAGACCCATGATGGGTAATTTTCTCCAATTTCACTTCTGCACCTACCTTCCACACTCCATTTCATCTGACTTTCTTCCAATTGTAAACACTTAGCTACACCTTCCAGAATCACAGAGAGTTTCTGTCGCTGCTTTTTTTCTGTTAATGCAATCTTGTCAACATCCAGCTTGAGACCACCCAGCTTCTCTTTGACAGAGTCCGTAGGAAGGAGAAGGATGTATTTTTACACCACCATGAGGAAAAAAAAACAAAACAAAAACAAACCAGAAACATAAAATGACAGCAAAGCACACAGTGTCTTGTTTCAAATGTTCAATACCATGTAATAGCTTCCATAGACCCACAACCCACAGCTGTATGCCTTGCTAAACTCCTGCCCTCTCTGAAAGCCTCAGTAAAGTCAGTGAAGTTTTGCAAAAGGGAGAGGATCCAAGTAATTTCTTGCAGCAGCATCCCCCAAACCCAGCATTCCATGATCCTCCTTGTCCTAATGGAAGTGACAGGAATTTTTCTGTAGATAGTGTGTACAGAGGCATTATCAACACACACATATAGAAGAAATCCCAGCTCATTGCTCAGGCAAGTAAACTATGAAAATAAACCAATAATGTTGCACTGCTACCTTCAGCCTTGGTGAAAGGGGATATTACTTGAAAGACATCCCCAAAGAGAGTGAAAGGGAAAAGAAAAATAAAGTAGGAACAGGAGAGATGGAGAAATAGAAATAGACCAACTGGCTGTTCCAAGAGACCACATCTTTATTCAAGCACCTCACAGTGTAGAGACCCTCTTGGATTTTTATCAGTTTCCAGTTCTAGTCCAGTTCTTTAGACCTAGAACTTTTTGTTTGTTTATTTAAAGCAGAGAAAACATATAAATTATAGTGTTGGTTCCATCCAATGTTTCTGATAGCATCACAAGTTACCCTTGTGCTCTTGGCTTATGAAGCCCTCCATCTGTTCCGAGGCACTGTAATTTCACACTTCAAAGTTAGTCTTTTTATTATGTTAACTAGCAGGTAGAAAGATTTTCTCTGAAGACAAATAATTACATAAAACAAAAAGTGGATCATCAGGCACTTGTTCAGAATTGCAGTTATCATGGATGGTCCACAATGCAGTCCTTTCTCAGTTAGCAAGAAGCAAGAGTCCAGCAGATGATTGCTATTACAATTCATGAGGTTTATTCTCTAATCTGGAAGCTCCTCCATCTTGCATTTGCAAGCTAAACTCAATGCAGCAGCTTACCCAAAAGATGATGTAGTACCAGACCATCATACAGATCTTCTTCCAAATTTTTAACTATGATGTGTTCCTCTTTCAGGGTTTTGTTAAGCCAGTCAATCAGTAACTGTGGAGGAAACAAAGCAGCTGACAATTGTATTCTTGTTGTTTAGAGACTATAGCACGCAGTCATATATGGTGTTTCATCTTTTTCTTTAGCCTCCTATATCACATATTTGTTTGCTTTCCACCTCCATTTTCTTCATGCTTTTTGGCTGTTTTTTTTAAAGGGAAGTTAAGTATCAATTACTTATCCCTAATTTTCAAGTGAGATAGATGTCTCACAAGTTATATTCCTCTGAAATTTGCAGAAAAGTTACACATGTGGAGAGACATAACCTGTTTCTACTTCCGCTGGGGAAAAGGCTGCAGAGTACTCTTCCAAACCCCTGCTCTACATTTCACAGAATCCACACAAATTCAACCATCAGATAAAAGTTTGTAAGAAAATAGGCTTCACTCATTCTGTTGGTTGTTCCCTGTAGATATCCATGTTACTAATGCTCTTCCCTGTCCTCTCCTAGTTCTATTCTCTTTTTCTTTCTGCAATTTTGTATTCATGTATCTCCAAATACCTTTTTGGTCTTCTTTTTTTGTGGGGGAAGCTTTTTGTTTATTCTGTTTTATTACATGGTAGTCTTCCCATTGCCCTTTCCAATCTCCTTTGCAAGAGGAAGCTGCACAGAAACCCAAGAGGTGGCTGCAACTGGAAAGGAACCACGTTCCCAGTTACATCCCTTCTCCCTGCGGCCCTTGAGCACTGTATTCCTACCTACACAGGAGACCAAAGGAGCTCCTCAGAGCCTGCCCAAGCATGTGTTTTATCTACATGTGATGACAGAAAGAGAAGATGACCTGCTGAAACAGAACTGAAAAGCAGTAAACCTGGATGGCTGTTAGCAAAAATCTATTAAAAGAGGGGAGAGTAATGCTTGTATTGCTACTATTGCTACAAGTGATTGCCTGGAGTTAGTTTTGTGGATAGTGTGCTTTTCACTCATTGTAAACAGAGGAGAAAATTCATAGCAGATCCTTGTAAGTTAGCCAACATTAACAGAAATGTAAAAAGCAGTTTGAAAATAGAAATTAAAATCTCTGAGATGCTTGAAACCGCAAAACCCAAAAATGCCTGGCAGTAGCACTTGCCTGAACTGAGGAGCTGTCAAAGTGTTTGTAATATACATCCTCAACTAAGTAACAAGAATTTCCTGAAGCACAAAGCTGTGCTCCTCAGTTAGTGCATGCAGTTTAAAACCTGGTGATGCTTTAGATGTGTGGGGGATGGAGCAGTAATGCAAAAGTAATGGCACAACCAGATGGAAATCAGAAAAGCAGAAAGTACTTCTGACTAAAGAGCTATGAGATCCCTTGTTTGTTATCTCAGCTGTGAACAGGCACATCCACAGCTTGCAGCTCACACATCTCTGCCTTCAGTCCAGTTGCTGGGGCCCACTCAGCTGCAGAGCATAGCACTGTATCTAAAAAATAAGTAATTAGAGAAAGAGAAAAAGGAATACTTCAAGAAGTTTGCTTCTGGCTTCCAAATGTAACCATCTTCTATGTTACATGCAGTTGATATCTATAGTAACTACAATGAGACGTTTCTGTAGGTCTCCAAAGCCACCTCAAAATGGCAATTCAGTGGAACAGCCTTCCTTCCAGGAGACTTTCTCTGTTTCTTTTGAAGATCCTCTGTCCCCACCTCCATCCCAATCTCTTATCTAGAGGAGCCATGAACTCTTTAGATTAAAAAGGCCACCAGTGGCACTGATGGGCACTCAGAGGACTGCCCCCCCTGGGCCCCAGTTCCCACCTCCTCACCGTACAAAGTAGAGAACTTAGACAGCAAAGAACATTGTTTCAGGAGTCTCTGACAGGAAATGAATTAAGCACTGAAGCTCACAGCAATCTTGATAAATTGAAGAAAGCTCTTCGTTTTTGGCAGTCTGAAAAGAAAAAACTCTGTGTCTCTGCATACAACATAATTGCATCTTGCAGCACCATCTTTCAGACTTTCTCTTTTGTATAAAAACATTGTGAAAGCCTGACACAAAAATTAAATATTTTTTATCAAATGTGCACAGAGGTTTATGAAAAAGTAATACCAAAACACATATGCTTATGGATTTGTGAATACCATATAATAAACACATCAGCAACATAGCCTAAGCTGGTTTTCATAATATTTATAACAATTTTAATATCTTTATAACACAAGAAGCACTGATGTCCTAAGGGACATGCCACTTGCAGGAGATTTCAACCTTCCCTTGGGTTGTGCCATTAGAGAAACACGGGGACTGAGATTTTCAGGATTACTTGGGAATAAATTACTTTGCTGGGAAAGTAGAATTCATCCCTTACAGCTAAAACAAGAAGACAATGTACTACACAACAACTTGGAAGCTTCTCTCCTGAATTCTTGGTGACTTGCATCCCCTTCATCCCTTCTTTCTCTGTGCTATTCTGTCTGAGCCAGGCTGCACCACAGCCAAGCCAGCTGTCACTCACTGGAGGTAGAAAATAAGATAGAAGAATTTCCAGGCACCTCTCTTTAGTCACAGCAAATGCTGATGTGCAAAGAATTGTCAAAGTTGGAAAAGACCTCTGAGATCACAGCATCCAACCATCAATGTTCCCCTCATAAAATAAACAAAATATACTTACCAATATCTATATCAATATGCCCACTACAGCATGTCCTGGAGTACCTCATCTATATGGTTCTTAAATACCTCTAGGGATGGTGATTCTACCACCTCCCTGGGCAGTGTGTTCCAATGCCTAACTACTCTTTTAGTTAAAAAAGTCTTCTTAATATCTATCTATCTATCTATCTATCTATCTCTCTCCTCATTATGATGAAGGAGGAACTAGGTGCTTCTGGTTGGCTCATCTACATGCCCCAACTCAGGAGAAGTCTCATGTAAAAAGAAATTCAATTTTTAAATCTATGATCCACTTTACACACAGCAGTAACCACGTTTGGGTGAGGCAGGACTTTGAAGCTTGGTCCTTTACAGCCCAAGCCATCCTGGCACTATGCTTAAGCAAAAGCTGTGGTTTAATTGCATGAAGCCCAAGTGCCAAAAGCAGAGCTTGTATCCATCTGTAGAGAGTGAGGAAGTGGGGCCAGAGAGTTGAGTAATTTACTAGGCTGAACATTAACACAACAGGTTAGAACAACTTGAGGTCAGGGTCAAACAATATGGTAAAAGAAATGGTACCAGTTTTAATTCTTCCAATTTGGAATTGTTGCTTGAGGTCGGTTTTATGAATTTCCTCTTCTCACCTATGAAAGGAAGCAAACACGATCCATTACATTTATCAGATATGACTGATAATGCAAGTTTTCTGTAAAATCTACTATCAGGGTAATATTACCAATATTACTAATTATCACATGGAGAAATAGTTATTTTTATTTTAACTGATTACAATCAAGAAAATGGTATATCAGACTGTTGGAAATTACGCTTCATTAAAATTCAAATAAGTAAGATCATTTCTGGAAAGAGGAAAACAAACTTGGTCAGATCTTTATGTGTAAAATTTGAATTTCAGTTAAGTAATCAGCTAGATCTTGTGTTGCTTCTTCATAATCTGCCTCTAGAGTCAACAGCCAAACTACACACACAGAGCTTACTCACTGCTTATATAACCGTGGACTGCTGCTGAAAAATACGTGATTCATTTGTACTGTACACTTTCTGATTGGTTCTTCAGGTCACTCTTTGGACCATTTTCTGTCCTGGTTCATAAAGTACATACCTTGAGCAATGACATTCTCTTCTAGGAACTGATCAAGCACAGCAGGCTGTGTAAACGCATTTAAAAAGTCAGAATCCATTGTCTTGCCTCACTCCTGATAAGCTGGTAAAAAATATGGGAGGGAAATTATCATACATAAAGCCATGTAAAGATCAAAATCAATGCTAAGAAGAAAATAGGCAAACTGAAGAGTTTCTTTTTCATGACTAGTGGATTGCTTTAAAAAAAATAATTAAAAAATATTTAAGTGCATGTAAAGAAAAATAAGTGAAAAAGAACTTTCTTTTTTTTTCTGTTAATTACCAAAATTTAGGAAAAAAACACCGAAGTACTAAAACTTGCCCTAATTCCATCTAATCTCTTTCATCTGAATTAAGTCAGTAAAACCCTATTTCAACTGAAATGAAAAGCCTTGGGTTCCTAGGTACTAATGGGTATCTGCTACAAAAATGACCAATACTTAAGAAGAATTAAATCAAGAACACAGAAGTTAAATTACTGAAAGAAGCTTATAAATATAAGCACTCTCCTTTATTAGACCAGCTGCCATTGCTGTGGGGAAAACAGTGACATGTTTCTGGGTAGACAATGCCATCTTCTTGTTAGATGAAGATTTGGCTTCTCAAAGATTTTTTAAATTTTAAACACAGATTGGAGAACAACTTTCTTTCCCAACCCAGACGTCCTCAAATGAAAGCAGAATGACAATACACAATGCAGAGGTAAAATTACCTTGTCAACAAACACAAAACTATGGGCAAGGTTTTCCAAAACAGCATGGAGTCGTGTTGGAGGACAGCAGAAGTCAGAGAAAAGAATGGGGCTGTCAGAGCTGTGTGGAGAGGCTGCACACCCACCTCTACACACCATCCCACCAAGCACCCAGCTAAAGTTCACCTCTACTTCCAGCAGCTGTTTCCAAATAAGAGGCTGGCAACAATACCTACCATTCTTCTAGAAGCTGTGACTCAAACCACAGTGCAAGTCACACAGTCTCATCAGAGATGAGATTGATTTTTTAACCACGGGTATGCAAGACTGTGCCATGCTGCCTACACAGACAACAAAAAAGACAGAGCCAAGCTCCTACAGGAAGCTTAAATGGTATGAAGTGTTCAGTTTGAAATGCTTACTTTTACAGTCTTAATGCTCACATAAAGGTTTTTCAGTCAAGTCTACAAGACTAAAAATAATAGGATGATTTAGCTTGGCAAAGACTAAAACTCAATAAAAAGGTAAAGTTACAAATAGTAGAATCTGAATAGTCTCTTTTGCAAACTACAAAATTATAGAATCATAGAATCATTTAGACTGGAAAGGACCCTTGAGATCATTGAGTCCAAATGCAAACCTAACACTGCCAAGTCCACTTCTAAACCACATCCCTAAACACCATATCTACATGTCTTTTAAGTGCCTTCAGGGATGGTGACTCAACCACTTTTCTGGGCAGCCTGTTTCAGTGCTTGACAACCCTTTTGTTGACAAAATTTTTCCTAATATCCAATCTAAACGTCCCCTGGCCCAACTCGAGGCCATTTCCTCTTGTTCTATCACATGTTACTTGGGAGAAGAGACCCCCCCCCCCCTCCTACAACCACCTTTCAGATAGTTGTAGAGGGTGGTAAAATATCCCATCAGCTTCCTTTTCCCCAGTACAAACAACCCCAGTTCCCTCGGATGCTGTCATGAGACTTTTTGTCCAGACACTTCATCAGCTTCATTGCCCTTCTGTGCACATTCTCCTGCCTGACCCCCTTCGAGTGAGGGGTCAAAACTAAACCCACTAGTCAAGATGCAGCCTCACGAATGCCAAGTGCAGGGAGAAAATCACTTGCCTAGTCCTGCTGGCCACACTATTCCTGATACCAACCAGGATGCTGCTGGCCTTCTTGGCCTCTGCTGGTTCATATTCATCCGCCTGTTGACCAACACTCCGTTTCCTCTCGGCAGCTTTCCAGCCACTCTTCCCCAGGCCTGTATGATTGTATGGGATTGTTGTGACCCAAGTGGAGGAGCCAGCACTTGTCCTTGTTGTATCTCATGCACCTGGACTTGGCCCATTAATCCCACCTGTCCAGGTCCCTCTGTAGAACCTACCTAGTCTCAAGCAGCCAAACATTTCCACCCAACTTGGTGTCAACTGCAAACTTTCAGAGGGTGCCCTCATATTAAAGAGAACTGGTCCCAGCAGTGAGCCCTGGGGAGCACCTCTTGTTGCCTGTTGTCAGCTGGATATAACTTTATTCACCATAGCTCTTTAGAACTGGTCATCCAGTCATGCAAGAAGTAAGATGTCTCTTTAATAAACCGAATGTGTGGTGATATAAGTGAAGGAAATCAGAATTATAAACCACAATTGTACAAATAAATAGTTATCTGCAGATTGGGGGGAACTATATAAGGATGATGGCTCTGAGCCCTGGATAATCATGGCACCATATGGTTTGTGTCATGGTAGCATGAATATGAGATCTGATCTTTCCCAACCGTCCTAAAATCTATGAAAACCAGAGCAGAGGAGACAATATGATGACCAGAAAGCCTTTTTACACTCCTCTGAATCATCAAATCACAGCTGCTGACAGACACAGGGTACCTGGTGGGATGGACTGCTGCTGTGTAAATGGGAGTGCTACCTGCTTGGATGGGGAATGTTCTCCTTTCTCACTGAACTTCATTGCTGCAGGGCCACTGGAGGAGAGGGGAGGCTGGCTACTATTTGCTCTTTTTTTAGCAGAAAATGAGATGCCCCATGCTAAAGATTCACACAGGAGGGGACTCCTAGTGCCTACCCAAGATGCCTGTGTTGAGGCACTCTATCTCTCAAGGCTCGCTATGTAATGAGTGGACACAGTACATTTAAAGAGCAATCCAGAGCATTTAAATGGGAGTCAAGCCTTCTCTCAGTTACCACCTCCGTTCTCTTACAAAAAGAGAGGCTCAGCTGCTACCACAGGTGCCTGAAGTGAGATGCTATGATGACCCAGCCCAGTAAGCACAGTGGAGCAAGACAGTCACTGCAAACACTGTTGCCCAGTGTTCATCAAAGATCTTCAAAGTGACATTTCTCTCCTTGATAGTTTTATACACCAAGCAGCACAGTGCTGCTCTGCAGGCTTTCTCTCATATATTTATTAAAGACTCCAGTTGAAGTGCATTGTGAACAAGTATTTTAACACAGATTTTGCCAAACCGAGAACAATGATAGAAAACAGTGACTGGATGCATTTGCACATCAGTCTGGTAAAGCCAATTAGGTACAAAATTCCCAGCAAGCCACTAGGCAAAAGGATAATGAGAGAATTAGTTTCATTATGGTGGCTGCAAAAACCTAATGCTGTCTCTAAAAAGGTGCCTGGTAAAATAAGATAAGAAAAATAGAGTAATTTAGAGCCTGAAGAATAACTGAACCATCTGAGATAAGACTGCCTAGATTAAATGAACTGAGAGAGAAAAAGTTAATTAATACAGAGCAACCTAAGGACAATTTACTTTTAAATTAGGTTTCTGACAGATGTTTTGCTTTGGGAAGTCCTGCTCATAACTTTTCTGTAATCATCTTTGTAAACCACAATTTACACAATTTAAACTCTCAGCTTTGCTGCAATAGTCAACCTGTGTATCCCTTCCTTTGGCTATTTGCACTTCAAAGTGATGTATACTGCCTGCTGCACCTTTGTTCTCTGTTTGGTCAAGGAACCCAAACATCAGAAACCACTCTCAGATTTGAAAACTTGTAAGAAAAGGCCCAAAATTAAGAATTTGCAATAGCACAAGTTAATATCCTCTAAGTCCTCAGTTCTGTGTGTTCTACTTAGTCAGTGTTAGAATTGCTCTATTGGGTAAGACTAGCTTTTGTAATACCTAGTCTCTTACAGCACAGGGAAAAAAAAAACCCAACAAAAAAACCCCCAACAACAAACAAAAAAAACACCACAAAAACAAAACCATGAACAGTGTAAGCATATACAGACACTTCCCTAAAACAATTCAACAGCCTGAAGCTCAGCCTTCCTAAATCAAAACTAACATTTACTTCCTAGAATCATAGAACAGCTTAGGTTGGAAGGGACCTTAGAGATCACCTACTCCAACCTTCCTGCCATGGGCAGGGATGCCCCTCATCTCAACAAAGTTGCTCAAGGGCTCATCCAGCCTGGCCTTCAACATCTCCAGGGAGGGGGCATCCACAACTTCTCTGTCAATCTGTTCCAGAGTCTCACCATCCTTGTACTAAAAAACTCCTTAATATCCTTTCCCCCGGTAGTTTAAAACCATTTCCCCTTGTCCTGTCACTGGACAATCTTATGAAAAGTCCCTCCCCAGACTTCCTGTAGGTTCCCTTCAGCTATTGGAAGGCAGACAAAAGGTGCCCCCTGGAGTCTTCTCTTCAGGCTGAACAATCCCAGCTCCTTCAGCATCTCCTTCTATCAGAGGTGCACCAGCCCCTGGATCATCTCTCTGTCCCTGCTCTGGACTCATTCCAACAGATCTGTCCTTCTTATGGTGGGGACACCAGAACTGGATGCAGTATTTGAGGTGGGGTCTCACATGTGCAGAGTAGAGGGGGAGAATCACCTTTCTTGATGTGCTAGCCATGCAGAGTTACCTCCCAGGAACTTTCCATACACCCCTTGAATACCTATATCTTCCACCCTTCAGCAGTGAGAAGCCAGGAGTGTAGCCTTACCCTAAATGAAGCACCAGCTCTTCTTGCTTTCTCTGACCTGCCACCTGACAGCTTCTCCTGAAGCTCCCCGCTGTACACAGTGCAAAGGAGACCAACTGATCCACATCATTCATGACCTCTGTTTTGTCTCCATGTTTCTACTGCATTACTATCCTACACCTTCAATAGTCATCTCTTTCTGACACTAAAGAACAGCCTACATCTTAGCCATCCTCCACAAGGAAATCCCTCTGTAGTACCTTTGATTATCCTGGTTGTCCCTTTCTGAACTCTCTCCAGAGCTATCACAGCCTTTTTGAAGCTCTGGGAACCAGACCTGCCCAGAAGTAGAGGTGCACTGCAGCGTTCACAGCGGTGTTCTCTGTTCCTCTCCTTATTCCTACTTTTTTGATCACTACTAAGAGCCAAGCTGACACTTTAATGGAACGATCTATTATATCTCCAAGACTTTATTTCTTCCTAAATTGCAACACATCACTCAGAGCCAACATTTATCTGGAGAGCTAGTATGTTTTTTTTTCTCATGTGTTTCACCTCCTATTTATCAACATTGATTTCCCACAGCCATTTCAGATCCTGTGAACTGCAGTTTTTCAGCATTTAACAGACTCATTGCTTATTACTAGTAATTAGCATTTTTGAGCAGTCCTTCATGTAAGAAGCTGCATTTCTTTGGGCCTTGGTCCCACATGGCAGCCTTTTAAAGAACAACATATTGCAGAAACAACATAAAATGGAATATAACTGGTTTGGACACCTTATGGGTTAATTATCTAATGGAAATGGGAAGGGATGGGAGGCTTGGATGCAAGCTCACGTTTTGCTGCAACCAGCCTCTGCAGCTCGTTATTCAAATTTCCTATTCAGAGCTGTGACTGAATACATTCTGTTTCTTCCAGTCACCATCCTCCAGCACAGATTATTTATCACTACTTGGAGAAGTGATCATTGTAGGAGACAACTGCATGAATACTGCTTGTAGAGGCATTTCATGATGACATTTTAAAGTAAAAATTGAGGTTTCATTATGACTGCTCAAATGAAATGGCAAAATTCAGTCCTTCATTGTCTGAGAACATCACAGATGTACAGACTCATCTCTTTGAAAGTCAAGTAGTGTTTTATTTCTCCTGTGCCAACTGCTGAGGCAGCCAACAAGTGAAGCTTTCTTAGGCTGGGTGCTAGACTATTGCACAACATTCCAATACCACAACTACTGATAAAAACCTAAGCCCCTCGTTGGGTCGGCTAAGCTCAGTTTTCCTCCAGGAGTGTTCACACAGCCTGGCTCCCAGCTACCTCTATGTACAGTATATAGACCACTAATGAGCTACCAGTAGTCTCTGGCATAAAAACTTGGGGCAGAATATACACAAGGCACTCACCAATGTCACCAAACTCTTTCAACTGTTTTATTTCCTGTTGAAAAAACAAAAGCCCTACTCCACTTCAGCTCGAACCTATTTCCTAGGAACGGTTGTGTAAATATATCACACAAAGGGGGGAACAAAACCCAAGTAGGAAAATTATTGTAAATAGCAGTATTTGTGCCTTCAGAAAACTAATTTAAAAATAAATAAGAAAAAATAATAATATTTTTAAAAAAAGATTATGCACTGTGCACCCAGTTTAAAAATTACTTTTACTTCCTTATTTAGAACCAGATCTTTCAAGAGCCACTTTTGCTCATTACCATCAGAAGAGATGCCATCTGAGCAAGAACAATCCACATGGACACAGTCTTACAGTTACAAAAACAAAAACAATTTTTAAAAGCACCCACAAGAGAGTTTCTTTTCCCAAACCTCCCCTTCTCACCTTCAGCAATTCTACGGAAGCTCTTCCAAGATCTTCTCACAGCAGGCACGATGAAACTTATGGGGAAGCAAGGACTGAGGAGCTTATGGGGAAGCAAGGAGCGCCCTGTGCCGAGGCTGCAGCCTCCCATGCGGGGCAGGGAGAAGCAGACAGAGGATGCAAGAGGGAAACTGTGCTGCCTGGTACTGACTGCTCTTAAAAACGAAACCACGGTCGTATCCGGAACTTAGTTGTCTGTGTGTTTGGGTCCTGATGGAGACTACAATAAACAGAAATACAAAGGCAGGAAACATTCAAATCCCCCCTCTCCCCAGCTCCTGAAACACCAGAAAGTATTAGAAAGGTAAGATTTTTCCTCCACAGTACTGCATGGCAAGACTGATAGCTAACCTGCAACTGGGGTAACTCACAGAATTTTTTCTTTGGGTATGGTAACGTAACAGCCAACAACAAAAAAATCATCATGCTACATTGTACCTTTCACTCGTGGTTCTTTGAGCATTTTATATAGCAGATGAGAGCTACTCTACCTACCCGAGAGAAGGAGAAAGCCAGACAGAAAGAGATTAATTAATTTGTCCCTACGAGAGCTCGTTAGACACACGAATGCCCAAAATGCTCATAGGAGACAAGAGTTACCTCCACTAGGCAGTGCTGCTGCTCTTCCTTCCTTTTTCCATCACTGATTAAAGAAGAAAAGCTCCCTACAACAACAACTTCCCCTGCACATTTCCTTCAGGCACCACTTACATTAGTTAACTCTTCCAGAAAGCAAAGGCAGCTCTGCAGTCAGCCATGAAATCCCTAAATGAGACAGTGGACAGCCACACTAATTAAGCTGGTCTGGTTTAACACTATTAAGGGACCTGTGTTTAGCTCCATGTCATACACCAGAATGGGTAGTTCAGCATTAGCTAAATGGGATAAAGGAAAGTGGGTTGAAAACGTATTTCCAGCTTCCATGAATTCTTAATAACTGAGAATTTAATCCAACATCCTTAATCAAAGGGTAAAACTTAACTGTATTCTCTAAGCAGATAACAAGCACAACAATACATCAACTTAGCAAAGACCCAGAGTCCCTTCTGGACTATGTAGATGTGCATGCCATAGCCTAGAAATCTAGCAAGTAAAAACAAAAGGAAGGTATGATTGGAGATGCTCTTGTGAACTTTGAATTTCATAGCAGCAAGCAGAAAGAGCAGGAAGAATTAAATGCTGGGAAATCCATATGTAATTAGTAAATCTCTCCCTATTTCAAGTGGCAACTCAAATGACTTTTTTCATGAAAGCCTTGTTCACAATACAGCATGGCAGTGCTAAAAGGACAAGTCAGAAACACACATGATGGACAGGTATCTTTTTTCCTCCAAAACTGATGTTATCACCCATGTGAGAAGTATCCAATCTTCTGTAGAACAGCACTATTAAATCTTGTATCAGCTGCATTTGATTTCATGACCATCAACCACCCCACCTCAAGTCTTTCTGTACATTCCCAAAGCACACCTCATGCACACACACACCTGGCTCTCACATAAGAAGAGACACTGAAGAACAAGTGAAGGAATCAACAGCACCCCTACCAATAACAAGTTCTGATCATGTATTTTCCTGCTTCTCCACAAGGCCTTGCTCTACTGGAGAGTCACTCCATGCTCTCTCCATACCAGAGCAAAGGGAAGCACACAGGCATTTTCAGTGTCTCTCCAGATTTACTTGGGCTGCTGGCTTCCCAATTGCTCTATAGACATACAGGGCTGGCTTTATTTTTTAAAAAAAAAAAAAAAAAAAAAAAAAAAAAAAAAAAAAAGTGGCTGATGAAAGGACCTAATTTGTGTCTGCCCATACAATCACCTCACCTGTACCATGGGCTGTTCAGGACATCATTGCTTTGTTAGGTCTGTATAAAGCATCATATATATAGGACTCTTGATGAAGAAGATGGCTGATGCTCACCTTTCAAAAGTTCCTACCACAGGCTCATTCATGTAGCAAAAGAAAGATACAGAAAACCAAGCAATCATTATTTATTTATTTGAATAAATAGTACAACTGTCACAAACCATGCATAACACTCCTGATGTGATTTTTAGCAAACATAGCATTGCATTGTAACTTGCTTACAGTACACAACTCCTGTCACAAACCTGGATATCTCCAGCATATGACAAGTTCAGAATTTTATCCGCAAGGCTGGTTTTTAGTAGTTAGAAATCCAAAGTAAACACTGTTAAAAAGAGTAGAAAAGACTCTTAAAAATATATTAATACTGAAAGCACTGAAGGAAGAGAGGTAAGAAATCCTATAAGGTTTAAACAGATGTTTTTTTAATTTGCCACTGTTAGTTTTTCATCTTGAAAAACAGGACACAGTGGAGGAGCATCTGGTCTATTTCTGTGTTAACACAGTTCACTGGAACTGAGTAGGTCAAAACAGATGCACCTGAAAAGAAAGTTGTATGGACTGGAAAATACAGACTTTCGTTAAGCACTTAAAAAAATTGAAACAATGCTGCAAAGCATTCAGCACTCCAGATGAAGTCAACAGCGTTCAGATCTACCCCACTGGCATGTAAAGAACATACCTAAAACTCCAATAACACAAAGAGTTCACAAAAAACAGTTTTAACGTTGACTTATCTTTTTGAAGAGGAAAAGAAGTATCAGAAAGGCAAGACTAAAATGAGTGCTTAGGGAACCTTTACAGACATTGTTCCTCCTGAAAACTGGACTGATTGGGATGAAGGTCCAGTTCAGTTAAATCCATCCTGTTTCCCATCCGGTTAACAATAAATAGAGCATTTATAGGAAGGGTGATCTGGCTAGACAACAAGGAGCCAAGGAATGAAAAATGTGTTTTTCCCGTACATTATTTACCAATAATAGACTTAATTATTTACCAATATAGACTTAAAACCATAACAAAGCAGGATATGACGTGCCCCCAATATGCTCAAGGCACCAAGCCTGCAGTCTTGCCTGACAGTGATATTGATGTGAGGAATGCTAAAATGGACCCATGCCTCAGGTTGTAGGGGAGGGACTCAGAGAGCTTCTGCAGAGTGAACAGAAAGACAAAGTTGAGCAAAACAGAAACTTAAAATTTGGAATTATGTTTTCATATGCTCACATGCAATGAAGATGCCAGCTGTATAATCCCATCTCAAAACCAGCCATTCTCGCTCCTAAAGCCAAAATTTGCTCTAATCCATCTCCTTCTGTTATTTTCTGTTTGCTTTTGATATCAATATGGCTTGAAATTTTGAAAAATAGATTCCCTGGAGGTCTTTCCCAGCAGTTTGCCAAATATAAACAGCAATGGCGTTTCCACATCACCTGCAGGGAGGTGGCTGGAATGACAGGTCTTTAACAGATTTATTTCCCACAAACAACACTGCATCAAACTAAAAGATTGAAAGACCTTTCAGTTCAATCACCTTCCAGCCTCACAATACCCCTGTTTCACAGCACAAAAAGTTAGACCAATTTCATTAACTTGCCAGAAGAGCTGACCCACCAGGCCTTAGTGCCTCTGCAAGTCCCCTCTGCAATAACTGCTAGCATCATGGTGGAGTCTGGTGGCCCCATTTGAAATTCAAGTCCAATTGTTCTAGGCTTTGTGTAAACACTGAGAGGTCAGCTCCCTCCTAGAGTACAGGCAAGCAATGATTCCCCACAGAACCTCACAGAGCAGATGAGCTCTGAATTTTTCAGGGAAAAGGTAACTTCCTTCCATCTTTGTTTTGACAGTATGAGGGGAGGTGACCTAAATAGTTCAAATACTAGAATTCAGAACCCAAAAATACAAAACAAAGAAGCAGAAGCCCCTTTCTTCCCTTTGAGATTAAAAAATGTTTAAGGAGGGAAGGAGAAAATCCCTGTTGTAAAATTATACCATTCAAATAGCATGCTTCCTCTTGAACACAAGGGTAAATAATTTTTGGTGTAAGAAATCCACTTTTAGGGCAAGAAGATGCCTACTTAAAAGAGGACTCAAGTGGAGCAGAGAATTACTACCTGCTTCCTCTTTGAGGCACCCTGCATAACGTTTCACACACATCACAGCTGCTCATAAAAAAAAGAAAAAAAAAGTTGGTGCTGTGATGCATGAAAGCAGCAGTAAACCTCTCCCCTATGCACTCCAAGGAAAGGTCTTCTACTATACGCAGATCCCACAAGTTTACTCTGTAAATTACAATCCTACTTCCTTCACACAGCTCTTCTCAAAAATCTCTCAGACAGCTCATGCTCCAGCACAGCCTTCTTGTACACACACACTGCTGCACCGAGTACATCACCGGCCAGGAGCAGCTCTACAGATTAAACCTGGTAAGTACAAGGAGGTAACTAGAGTCTACTGGATAAATCTAGCAATCTTTTTTTTAAAACAGATTGTCACTAAAATCCGTAACAATTTAAAAGACAGCAGGAGTAGGTCAGAGCCTAGCAGAGTATTTCTTGGCACGGCAGAGGGCAACTCAATGAAATAATTTTGAAACACGACTGATCACTGAAGAGCTTCAGATTCGAGTGCTAACCATTGGCTTGCACTATGTGTACCACATATATGCATAGCCCAGTGCAATCCATAAATACAAGCAAGCTCTTATTTATAGAGGAATTCAGTTTTACTCTTTAGGAAAGAAAAATACATAAAACTCTGTTTATAAAAGCCTGATCCCCAGAACTTTACAGCTGTCAGTAACTCCAACAGGAATGAATCTGACCCTTTAACTTAGCTATGTAAAATGAAGAGCCAGTCTTTAAACTGCCAAGCTCATTATTCCCTGTGTTTGTTTCAGAAAAGACGAGGAGCAAAATGCATTAAGACAGCTTGTGCCTCTTTGACCAGCCCCTGACTGACCTGACTGAAGCTGTGTGCTTAAAGGATGACAGTGGCTCTAGCAACCAAATATATCCTAGAAAGGGGATGAAATAAAAAATGGACATCATAAGATTAGCTAGTTATCCCATTGCAAGACATATTCTTTGTAAACACTGAATGGAAGTAACACTGAGTAGCATGGGGTTAACACAAAACCTGAAGCTTTTGCCATCAGCTTCACATAGTGCTTGTAATTCCCCTCAGTCCCACCAACCCAACAGAACATACAAAACATTACTTAACAGAAAAGGCTCAGCAGCTAAATAAATTCCAATGCTGATTTTCAGTCGCTAACACTTAAGCCTGGAAAATTATCAAATGGCAGTTGCAACCAAGGACCATGCAAGAGAAAGTCTGTTGAAGAACCAGTTTCCAGCCATGAGGAAGGTCACATGTTTTCCTTGCTCATTAAAGTAGTTAGTGGTATATCTCCTTTATCAAAAGAATACTTGTAGATCATAAGAAACAACAGATTCAAAATAATTTTATGGTAAAAGTGTCAAATATCTACACATTTCCAAGTGACATAGAGAATACACATGAATTATTTTTAGTGGGATTGTCATACAAACAGCTGCAGAGAGACTGCATCAACCGTAGAAAGAATATGTCAGGTATAGCATAAGGCACAACGGGAGCGTGCAGAGGGTGTGTTTATTGTAATTTCTGCCTAAAGAAGTTGGAAGGATGAAGACCTCAGCAGCTTCCAGGATCATTCAATGTTCTTATACTTTGTGAACAGGTTGTATAGAACCCTGAGGGTAGACTTCAGATCCAAGTTGACAACATCTGTGGAAGAAAAGGAAAAATGCTTAATTTGCTTTTTTGATCTCCTTCATTTGCCCTCAAAGGAATCAAGTCCCTGCACCTCTAATCTGGAGGGACCAGCAACAAAAGCCTACAGAATTCTGATCTCTGCAATTCAAGTTTTTTAAATGTCCCACACGATGCACTTCAAAACACCTTCATGGTAACACAGTCACAGATAACTTCTCTGGAAAACAGAGGATAATACCCTTCCTCATCTCAAACTGGTTGCAGAAAAAGTCTACTTCTGCCTGAGACCTGGGCTAAAGACTTTGAGGAATAGTACTGATGGCCACACTGGCCACAGAAGCAGCAAACTAGTAACCCCACACATTGTATGAGATACTGAACCTCACAAATGCACACGTCTGTAATGATAGAGTTCATGAATAAACAAAGCTGAATTCTCTTAGTAGACTCAAAAGCTGTTATCTATTATTCTTTCTACCATACTAGGCCAGGGCACAGGTCTGGAATAGTACTCAACAAAAACTTTTTTTGCTAGCACATCCAACCTATTGCTATAATAAAATGCCAGGAAATACCACAGAAATGTAATCCAGGGACTGTAGGGGGAAGCACAGCACAAGAAGAGGTGGAAAGAAAGGTTGGATTTAACATGTAAGAAAGGAGAAGGAGGATAAAGAAAAAATACATAGTAAACAATATATATAGAAGCAGAAATAAGGCAGAACACAATCAAAAAAATATTTCCAAGAACTAAGAAGACAGCAAACCATTAACAGACTACAATTAATGTGAGGCTCAAGGGAAAACCTACTGCCTGTTTTGAAGAATCATTGCCAGGACCTCTCTAGCCTTCCCTCTCACCACATACTGGATAACACCAGTGGTTAGACCTCACCATTTTTTCTTGCATTTTCAGTAACCTCTCAAACTTTCTTTCTACCCTTCTTCTTGTATCATTTTATATACGTCATTTATGATATTGCATTTGCAAAAGAATTTTCTCATGCCCCAAAGAAAGGAAAGATCTTAACTGTTGTGAAGTAATGCACCCTGAAAAAAACATTGTCTTACCTGGATAACTGAAATATGAAACACATTTCTAATTTTTCCAGGTATCATGTAAAGTTGCTTACTACCCCAGAATTATCAGTAAGGTAACAGCCAGAATCAGCATTGGTTCCTCTGTACCAGACCCAGTTCCCTCACTTAAAATGTAAATTTAGCCATTGGGAACAATGCTTTGTAACAGCCAGGCATTTCAAAAGCTGAAAAATCAAGGCAAATATCTGGAAAAGAGACAACTAGCAGCAGACCTGACCCACTGATGCTGACAGTCACTTTTGTCTGCCTGGTATTATGAAAATGCAAAAAAACTCCCAAATAAAAAAAAAAAACCATAAACCTGACCCAGTCAGCTCTGTAGGGACCAGAGATTTGCAGTGTTCATTTGTCCAATTCATCCCAAAGGGTTTTATTTTTCCCTTCCCACTGAAACCAGGACCATAACCTCCATCTCAGCTGACACAGTTTGAAGAGACATGATCGAGTCCTATCGGGTTCAGTTCCTGCCTCTGGCTGACATCAGTTCAGATGCTATAAACCAAGATCAAGGTGCTAGTGAAGAGAAATAGAAACCTGGAGGGTAGTGCAGAAACATCACTGGAAGCTAGAAGCACAGCTAGGAAATCAGAGCATGTCCCAAGAAGAGAGCAGCTGGGTATAAAAGGCAGTGAAGTCCAAGAGCACGATACAAGGGCACCAGAAAGAGCACAAGCAGAAGCTGGGAGGGGGCTCAGACCTGCAGCTTGTTCTGGGCAGGTATGTTCCATCTGCCCTCATGAAGGCATTTAAGGCTGATTCCTACTAATTTCCAACAGCAATTTGAGCTACCTAACTGCTGCTGATCACCCCTGCTGATTACAATGAGGAATGAAAGGTATGGGTGGCCCCATCCATAAAAGAAGGAAGGGACCCAACACGTTCATTTGGCAGTGTAATGACATGCCAATTTAGAGTCAGAAAAAACTATTGCCATCACACAGATTGATGTCACACAGTCTTAGAGAATTTTACCTTGGAAATCCCATAGTGAGTTTATGAACCAACTTGTGGCTGAATTAAAATATTCCCTGATGGAAATTCCACCTCCATCCCTTGACAGTTCAGACCAATTGTTAGTTACCATCTCTGTTGCAAAAGTTATACTGTAAGTCTAGTTTGACATTTTCCTAACTTTAAGATCATGTTATGTTTTTTTTTTGCTGCACTAAGGAGAATGATAGTGTGAGATGCATTCTTCCTGTGTGGGTGATTACAGCATTCCTTAATGATCAGAGTCTAAAAGGCATACCCAGGAATAAGCATGGGTGAGGATATACCCCAGACAGACAATGAATCCTTTGGAAAGCCTTCAAGGGGTACACTTATGGCTCCACTTTGTGGTACTATTGTTACTGTCTTTGAATGGAGATAGAAATGCACTAGAATATTATTTCTATTATAAACTGTTGAAAGCTACATGGCATGAACATACCCTCAGGGCGAGCTTTTGGTTTCTTCAGTCCTCCATCTTGCATCAGCTCAAAAGCAAAGGAAACATTATGGACCTGAAAGAGGTGAAGTGCTTAGAATCTCAGAGTTATATAGGCATTGGAAGTGTTAAATAATTTTTTTTAAATGCTTTAGCTTCTCTTTGTTTGACATAAAGAAAGATAATTCTATTTAAATCAACATTAAACATTTACATGCTTAAGCATGGCAGGAAGTACATACAAGACACTAAGAAATGAAAGCTTGTATCATTACAGAGCAAATATTCACTTTGTATACCAAGGAATTAATTTAAGATTTCCAAATTTCAAGTGTAAAAAGGAGACTGGGTACCACATGAACCAGAAAATCCCATTAAGCCCCAATCTCAGTCTCTACAGCAGAGGCCAGAGAGCTCCCAGTAACAACTAAACCAGGACTGCATTATGTTGAGTTCTTCCTACCTGTACCCAAGATCAACATTTCTGACTGCAAGGCATGAAATAAATCTCTCACCCCAGTTACCAAAAGAGGTGACTGAATAGAGATGAGAAAATACATATGAGTATATAAGAAAGAAGAAAAAAGGACATTAAAGGGAATTATTTTCAAACATTTGTACTTCCTGTGTTATTATCAGCTGCCTATCAAGCAACATCAGCATCACATTGTCAAGAAGCCAGGCTGCTTGATGCATGACCCTGTGCAACCTTGCTTAGTCTTTTGGTTCTTTGACTTCCTCTACTTGACAACAGAGATAAAAGTCAAATTAAGTTTCTCTTTGAACCAAATGCTTGAAAAAATGCTTGGTGGTGGCAGTTCCTAGATGGACTGTGCAGTTAACTTGCCAAACAAGCTGGGCTCAACTGTACAGAAAGAGATTCCTGAACAAGCCACCAAGATTCACCCATGAACATAAAGTCAGAGGAAAGAAAATGGACAAAAAGGAAAAATTCAAGAAAGTACGTGCCTTCTTTTAGTTTCTCCTTTGAGGAGCAAACACTATGGTTTAAAAAGATCTGCACAGCAGCTTTCTTCTCTAAATTTCTTTGCTTAAATCTCAGTAAGCATAATTATGAATTCTGTGTAGTTTTGTTACTGCAAATGACAATTTTGTAGATACATAGCAAAGAGGAGAGATTTAATGAAAGCTACTTATCTTGAAAGTCAGGCAGCTAGCTACACATACAAAGCTACCCTACAACAAGGAAGAAAGGCCCTGTTCACTGGCAGAGAGGCAGTGGCTCCACACAAAGCCACAAGATTAGTTCAGGAATACTGGGTATTCCTTACAATTCACACAGTACACAACAAAGTCATAACTGAACAGGTGCTGGCTAGAGGTAAACATCCTGCCTTTCTACAGAGGCAAAAATTTAGGATACTAGGATAAAAAAAAAGCAAGAGAAAACTATAAAGGAGAGCTTTGATAAGACACAATAGATAACCATCTTCCTACTGCTCCGTCAAGTTCCTGTGCAGTAGACAACAGTCAAAATTACATAATCATCACACTTGGAAAAGACCTCTAAGATAACAGAGTCCAATGGGCAATCCAGGAGAAAAACACCATGCCCAACAAAGCACATCCTGAATTGCCATATCTACAGGTTTTTGGAATACCTCCAGAGATGGTGACTCCATCATCTCCCTTGGCAGCCCATTCCAGCACCTGACTACTCTTTCAGTGAAGAATTTTTTTGTAATATCTACTCTGAACCTCACCTGGTGCAACTTCAGGCCATATCCTCTACTTTTGTCATTATTTACTTGAGAGAAGAGGCCAACACCCATGTCCCTACAATCTCCTTCCAGGTAGTTACAGAGAGCAATAAGCTCTCCCTTCTTAGCCTCCTCTTATCCAGGCTAAACAACCCGAGGCCCCTCAATAAGAGCTAATTGCCAACCCATCCACAAACTTAACATCTGAAGAAGACCCTCATAATCAGAGACTGATTTCCTGCCTTCAGGGAGCTCTCTTAAGGTCCCACATAGTAACTAATCATCCCTGAGGAAGTCAACAAACCCTATGTAGCCTACAGAACCAGCAGGCCCCAAAATGTACTGACATCAGCCTGCATCTGTAATGGTGCTCATTTGGTACAGCTCAATTTCTTCTTGCAATGATTGAACCCAGGTAAACACAGGTAAAGCTGGGTTATTTTACCAGTGATGAAGTCCCATCTCTCAGAGAGAATGTATCTTTGCAGAGGGGTTCTCAACAGCAACAATCTACACTGAAGCTATTACGAAAACCCCATCATTTTAAACTGCTCTCACCCTACAAAGCATTCCAGCTTCAGCTTTTGCCAGCATTTCCAGTCCTAACCAAGCCATCTCCTGCTCCAGCTCAACCAACACAACACTTGAATACTCTCGATAACAGAACCTGGCAGGACAATAAAAAGCAGGGGACAGATGTGTTAGTCCAGCACAATCAGGCTCAGAGTAGTCTGGTACCAGGCACTGAATATACACAGTGTGCATTCATGTCCAGGAACAACTGCAGAACGAGGCAAACTTTTGGCTATGACAATAAAATATTTGTTAGGCACCTGTCTCATTGTTAGCACTAGGAAGGAGATAGGACAATAGAGCAAATGAGAGGCAAGGAGCATGACACTGACTTTATCTCCTTCCAGTTCTAAATGAGAAGACAATTATGAGATTATGAGAAGACAATATAAGCCTGCAAAGAATCCACTTTTCTTCCCCAAAGCTGGTTAGTCATTCACTCCTTATCAAACAGAAAGAAATATCCAAAGCAGACAAGCTAACACATTCTCTCAAAAGCTAAAGTCAGCAAAAATGGCAATGATACTGCTAGGAACTGGACACAGAACCAGATGCTTGTGCTCACAAATTGACTTTAGACAGGCAATTTTTTGTGTGCTCCTGCCCTGGTAGGATCAGAGCCTCCACCTTGGCTCCATCAGCTTCAAATAATGCTGCCTGTGAGCATTCAACATATAGTTTCTAACCCCAGATGAACTCAAGATCATGAGCTAGGTATCACCTCTTCTGCTGCAGTAGCTTATTTACATATCAAATAATGACATCTGTTTGCATGGTTTGTAGCAACATTAAATAAACAACAGAAAAAAAAAACCTAATGGGTATTAAGCGACTTACACCAATGAGATGAGAGGGCAGCTTTTAGGGATGATATTCCATGAGCTCAGGAAGAAGTCATACTTTCATGCCAGTTTCAATGTACAGGATGAAGCTAAAGCTGAGCTTCCCATTTCTTACCTTTTGTCTTCCCTGACTATTTACATGGTATATAATAGGCAAGGCCAAATATCATCTCTGCTGTCTAGCACAATATGTGCAATAAAATACTTCAGGCAGTACTACAATTTAATAAATTGCTTTAATTATGCAAAGTCCTATACAACAGAAAGCACTTATTACTGCTTAACCCATTCAAGATATTCGTGAGCTTTATTAGCTGTTTGATGCTAGTAACAGAACACTTTTTCCCCTTAACTATGGGGAATATGCCCACTCCTTTCACAAGCAATATTTAGTGGTATTCACTATCAAGTGTCATAGCCAGTCCATCTTTGCTACAGCTCCTGAAGATTAGAGGGTTCTAATATACTGGGCAAAAAGAGAAAGGACATAATAATTGGAAAATATAATGTGGCAACAAGGCAAAAAGACTATAACTTGGAGTTTCTACCCACCTTTTGATCAAAACTTTCAGGTGTTAAGTAGAAGTTGTGAAGTGGAACAAAATAGTCTTCAAGGAGACCCATGAGTAAAACCAAGTAAACACCATCTGCAAACTAAGTAGAAATACTGATGACATTCTTAGGTAAAAACATCTGTTTTCAAAGAAGCATTCATAAACGAGCAGAACAAAGAACGCTTGGCCCAAATTATGTACTTTGATTTCTACCACTGTTCTTTGCTAACACAAAAGTGTAACACTGTTCAGGACCCACAGACCACTTCTTTCAGGCATACACCAAAGAACTGATAGCAAGTTTAACAAGTATTTAGGGCTTTGCTTCATCTGCTCCCTGGATTCACCTCTACCCTTGCAATCACCAGTGCAGCTGAGCAAGCTAAATCAGTCTTTTCTAATCAGTCTGTTGTTATAGCTGCTTTCGTGACAGTCTTTAAAGAAAAAAAACCTACAGGATACAAGGCTTTCTGCCTACATCTGGTAGCACTATTTCCCTTAGTCTCATTTCCTGAGCAAAATAAGGAAGACCATCAGCTATTGCTGTAGCATTAACCCATGCAAGATCATGTATGAACAACTATTTAAGCTACTTTCATGCAGTAAATAGCTTTAAGCAGAAGAAATTAAAGGCAATTTACCTGAAGTTATCTACAATTTGTACTTCTTAGTTGTGCAGAGTTTTAAGTCTGAATAGCCAGGGATTGAAAACAAGATTGTCCTCTCCAGCCAGTTACCTATTTACTAGAATGCTGAATACCATGGGGTGAGGTTAGGGTATGTATGGCCGTTCGTGCTTTTCCTTGCATTCATTTTATCTGCTTAAGGAATCTTTCTAATTTCACTACAATATTTAACATAGCTTTTTCGATTAAAAGAAAAATACATTAAAAAATCTGTTTGCACATTATATATTCCCAGTCCTAATTCTACAGCACCTGGTGATTTCAACCACAATTCCTCTTACATCGTGTGTGCTGCACATTCAAATCTCTGCCCTTATTCAGAACTTGAAATTAGGTCTTGAAATTAGCTTCCCAAAGGATTTTGTTTCAAGTAAAAATAGATTGTTTATAGTTTCAGTCAATACTCAATAATCGCTAAATACCTTCAGCAATACTATTCAGTATTTCTTCCAGACAGGATGACTACTTAGACTACTTATTGGCTAAAGTGGATAATGTTACATATTTGTAACAGATTTCCCATTTGTGAGCCTGGTATGTCCTTTGTGACATCCTCTAACCTTTCAAAAAATAAATTGCTGGGTATTTTCAAGGCATTAAGCAATGATTTCTTTCAACAGAACAGATCCAGTCACCCATTTATCTCAGCAAAGCTTTATAAAATAGCAGTGAATTACTGGTATTAAGCTGAGACAGACTCAAACCAATTATCCATACTCCTGGTACAATTTTCTAGATGCCTTTTTTTTTTTTTTTTGCCAGGACAAGACAACCATTTCTCCACAGTTCAGTGAACTCTGGAAATAGTGTCTTCTGCATAGACAACCCTGTGCCTGAAAATTGCTTATTTTCCATAAAGCGAGAAGTATCCCACTGACAATGAAATTCACACTCACTTGAGGTTTCCAAGCATTTTTAGAACCTAATTCTGAGCTAGAGGTGGAGAACTCCTCAGAGTATATGGTGGTGGTGCTAGCTTTAAACAAACTAACCTGGATACCACTGGCAGTCAAGCCCCTGCAGCACAGGAGCTTTGAGCCATGGCTTACACCAGTTCAGTATGAACACTCACAGCTAGAAAAGACACAACCCACCATCCACCCATAGCTATAGGAACTGCTTTGTAGCACTCTACTTGGATAAGAGAGACAAACTGCCCTGGAATTAAATTACATTCTACAGTCATTAATATGTCCCTATTCAATTTCCAACAGTTTCACCTTATAATACGAAAATCAGCAGCAATACATGTAAACATGAGTAAAGGAAGCAAGCATCAGTTAACATCATTGCTACTTAAAAGACAGAGCCCTGATCCTAAAGATTAATATGCCCAAACATAAACAGTTGCATAACAAGGTTTTATGGAGTAAGGGCCTAGATTTGTAATTTACACAGCTAGATTACATACAAAAAGACAAAGTCTTCTACCTGGGTTTCTAACTCCGTCACTTCCAAATTCAGTTTATTCAAATGTTTGTTCACAAAGGTGATCAGGGACTGTAAAAAAACAATCAGCAGAGTAAGTGATATTAGACTCTACAGTCAGTATCTATGTGAACATAAATTTCAAGGCATTCTTTTAAGCTTAATACAGATGCACATGTGCTATTAGCTTTTCCATCAATAAGTACAAAAAACTGAAAACAGCTCAGTCATTTTTATTGTACCGTATGCCAGAAGTCACCAGATGGTGCTATTACATACAGCTTACTTTTTATTTTTCCTAGTACATAAAGCCCACTTCAGCATTTGTAGGAAAAAGCTGCAGTGACATTGGTTCTTTTGTACATTCTTTGTGAAGATAAAGAAAGTAGTAGGTGTGTTTACTGTCCACACTTATCTCTTCAGGTTCTTGGAGAATATCCACTACCTGGGAGCAAGGTATGAGCAGCTAAGACTCCCAAGAGAAGACAGTGCACTATTCTGCACACACTTCTGGTGGAGTGATGTGTGCATGCCAATTAGCAAATTAGATTTGTGATATAACCCAAGTTTGGCATTTCTGTTCCTGCAAGAAGCAGACTTGCAAGATCCTTTTACTATGAATCAGGTACATGCTGATGCATGTATCATCAAGCACTGAGATCTGTCAGCCTGCTTATAACACTTCCAAAAGGGACAGAGTTTGGTGTAAACACCTTAATTGTACGGATAGAGTTAAATTAATTCTCTATAAATTTCAAAGCATCATTTTAAATGCATACATCCTCTGTTTCATACAGAACAAAGGGACAGATTACACATCTTTGCATACTACTGCTCTAATAAATAGCTGAACAGCCACACTGGAAAAGCCACACTGGAACCACATGAAGTCTCTACCTTATACATTCTCTAAAACTAAAAAAGAGCTGGAGGAGACCAACAACTACTTTATTCATCCACTCTGCCTAGCACAAAGAGCCATGTCAAGAATATGTCTGAAGAGGTGTGATTTTTAGTGATGCTCAGCCTTGGACATGTAAATTAGGATCCATGTGACAAGAGCAACACTTCCGTAAAAATTGAAAATACATTTGAGGATACTGTGGAAAATATCTTCCAGTTCTGGAAGAGCACTTTCAGAATAGGAATGAGCTGAAAATCAAACACCAAGTGCTTCCTGGGGAGACCGAGACTGTAAGAAGACACATGCATGACTCTGGCTGACGGATAATTTGGATTGAATTTAGCAGAGGTACCTAGAAAAGCCCTGGCCAATAAAACAGAGCATTGAGTCAAGCCTGACCAAAGACCTGACACTGAAACAGTGAACTTTGGGGGATAAACATCCTTTTCACTATTCCAGTACGCCCCTTTGCCATTTACCAGATCTTTCTTGAGATAATAAATAATAAATATATACTAATAAAATTTGATTTTACTTTTTACCTTTTTGACTACGCTGAGTTTGTCTGGTGCATGATCAAACAGTGTGTCGAAGGCATCACGCTCTGGTTATAGAGGGAGGGAAAGAAGAAAAATCAATACCCCTTCAAGAGCCAAGTGTGGGAAGCAAGTTATGTGACCCAAGCTTAGAGGACTTAGACAGTCAGGTAACATAGACTTGAGCTAAAAGTTACCACCCTATTTTGGTGTCTAAAGCCCTGAGAGAACTCCCTTGGAAATTCTGAAAGGGAAAAGCAATGTATGGTTCACTGATTTCTCTTTTCTGCAATTTGTAGTTGGTACACAAAGTATGTAGGAGGAAGAAAACTTAAAATGAAACACAAATTTTGATTATGCTCCAATCCTAACTTAAACAATGAGCCATTGAAACATCACCAGGTATTGGTGCATTGCAGCTAAAGTGGTAGCTATTGTTGCATCCACTGCTCAGTGTCAAAATCAGATATTTATGTGGTTCATTTAGAATTATCCATAGTGCCCTGACTTCAGTAGAACTTAAAACTGAGCACAAGTGTAATCTGATTCAGCCGCGTATGAAAAACAAAGCTTACATGCAGCGTGAAGATTTATCTTTAGAGCTTCAAAGCACTAAGAGTATCTAATCCAAAATCTACTAGATCAACTAAAGTAGTGCAACATTTCACATAGTGGAAGCTTTGGACTGACTGAAATTTTCCAAACACTGAGTTTTTTGGACGAACACTGTCATCATCACGTAAACCAAGAAAAAATTAAAGATATAATCAATTCTAATTGCATTTAAAAAATCCCAAACAAACCCAAAGACTTAAAAACACTGGAAAAGTGTGAGAGTTTCAAGCTGATAAAATTTTCAGCATAGTTTTTAGCAATGTTTTTTCCTAGTTCAAATTATTTTTATTTACAGTACACATTTTAGTAGTTTTCTATTATTAAATAAATAGACATTTATTAACCAAATTCCTTTGGTATGTGAAGATAAAGTTACTTAGCCCCTACAGCCCCCTGATATTGTTTATTTTCAGAGTTCCTTTTTAATTATTAATGCAAATATTCTGCAATAGAGGAAACGGTCATGTTGCACACAGTCCTTTACAGGAGCCCACATCTCTTTGGCGAGAAGTAGTGACTTAATGCTGCTAACAACACTAAATGCAAAAAGAGAAGTCTCTTGGCAGTAACACCAAAAAAACCCAAAGGGTTTTGTTTGCAATACCAGGTCTACTGTTGGTAAGGTCAATACTTCAAATTCTAGTGAACATGGAGGAGATAAAATACTCCATATAAAGGACTTAGGGCTGACTGGTCACTGAAAGCAGACAGATAATCAGAGCTTTCTTAGACCTCATACTATACACCTTTACTTCAGTAATTTCCTTTTATTTATTTATACAGAAATTAAATGGTTGCATTATGAAGAAGGAGTAACTTATTGCTGAGAGCTGCAAGGATTTTTATGTGAAAGCCAGCACCAACAGTACAAGGAAATATTGATCTGTGCAGCATTTGTGCTATTCATTACTTAAAAATAAAAACAAATCGATAGAGACCTGTCTGAAGAGCATAAACACTACACTGGATGACCTGGTTCTTCACATCTGTGTGGAGTAAAAAAAACCTGCCCCTGCATTATATTCCAAACCTATGGAATTGTTCAATTCATTGTCTTGATCTACTGAAGGAAAACAGACAAGATTTCTATGCCTGATATAAATAAAATATTTCAGAGTCAACTTTGCTACTTACCAAATCTTCCCATCATCATCCTGCAAGCCAGAGCATTCAAAAAGATTGGGTTAGTTCATGAACAATCACTTTGAAAAGTAAAGACCCTGGACTTAATGGGCCATTTCCTGCACGATGCTGAGGGCAGACCAGACCCAACAGTGTTTCAAGGAATGTCCCCAGCAGACCACCAGTGATGTCAGGGTAATACAGTTGAAATGAATGGAAATGCATACTTTGCACTTAATTGTGATTTCTTATGTATAACTATTTTTATGAAGAAGAGTGAGGGAACAAATGTACTACTGCATGTAGTTTCCAGAAGTACAGTTACCAGATGTTATGCCACAGAGCTCAGGAGTGAGGCTATCTATCACTCTTTAATCTGTTTTCTCTGAAGAAAGAAAACATACATCAGATCTGGATATTATGTAAATACAACTGCCACATATAAATTATATGCACAGCCAGTGAGCTCACCAGACATATGCAGATGTTTATCAGCTGAGAATCAGGCCCTGATTTGCACAGAGGAATTTAAAAGTATTCAATGAATGCTGGATTCTGCTGATCACTGCATTTTCTATAGCTATACTTATCTCTGGGTATGCAAAACATTAAAGACTAAACCTCTTAATATCGTGTAATATTAAATAACTTTATAAAATACATGTATAAACACTCATGTAAATCTGTAAACATCTTTCTTGCTAAAAAATGTCTAAACCCCACTCTGCAGATTACCACTTGCAAACCACATCTGAAGGGGAGGACAAGCTAACTACATTGTTCAAGGGCATAGGAGAGAGGGGAGGAATTTTGGCCCACAAACCTGAGGCTGAGCTCTGATCCTACAAAAAACCACCATGAGATCTTTAATGTTCACACAAAGATGTTATGATCTCATTTTTGAGTGTTTCCATCTGAAGGATCATCCCCACTGAGCTAGCCACATGGTACTTCATTTATCTTCAGTTAGAGAAAGCTGAGCCAACTCTACAGTGAGCCAACACACTGATAAATTGAAGGAGGGCTCATCTAATTCCCTCTTAGAAGAGTTGCCTTCAGGCCATGAAAAGGAAAACCTCAGCTTTTATTTGCAGCCAAAGTGCATGTCTAGCCTTCTCCTTATAAAAAGGACTGTAAAAAACATAAAGAAAAGTATTTTGTTGGAAAAACTGGAGAGAGAAGAGATTTATTTATTATGGCTGAGCTCTAGCCCAGAGATCTTCTCTCCTTACAATTTAAACAGGGTATCACTTCAGTTTTGAGAGAATTGCCTTTTGCCAAATTAATTCCTCCCCAAAATATCTATATGGGTCCTTCACTTTAGAGAGGTAACAGCACAGGGCAGAAATCAGTTATGTATTGCTATCTCCAGAAGGCAAGGGGGCAAAAAGGGCCCACATAGGTCACTTTCAGTGAACTATTCGATTAAAAGCTTCTGTAACACAGGAATGCCAAGAAGACACTCTTCTCCTTTGTAATGTATTTCCAGAGACCAAGTTATTTCTATATAGTCAAAAAAGCACCACATCAAGGGATTTTATTAGTTTAGCAAATTTTAAGGGGGGAAGATTAAGTTGCTCTTTCATCTTTGCTAATGATCTCGCATCATGTCCACAGAGACACTCAGAAGCCAAAGTGCTTTGTGCTTACTCTGTTGTAGTTGTCAGCTCCTCTGTAACATGAGTGGTCTGAAGGAGGCCTTCACGTTTCTGGAAAGGAAGATGAAATTAGAAACTGAGACAGCATTAGTAGAGGAGAAACTCATTAGGTGCTCTGCATCATTCAGCATCTTTCAAAATCCCTTGAGGAGAAAATAGGATAAAGCATGTTCACTACATTTTGTAGAAGTAGAGGTGAAAATACTGACACAGGAGGGCTCATTCCCAGAACAGTGGCATTTATCAGCCTGACAGTTAAATGGACATATGTGTGTATACACATATTTATATATAGGTATTTTCAGCCAACAAACTCCCTAACAATTCTCCTCCTGAGACCAGAGTCAACATCATGCCTGGAACACCACTTAAATAGATTTTGTGAGCTCTGTCCTAAATTCCCTAAAGGCATTTGTTCATGTCATAATGTCAACCAACAATTTGACACAATCAGCAGCCTAGCTCTCCAGAGAGGTCTGAGGCTGAAATAACACAGACAGCTGCCCCCAGGCCAGGGCTCCACTGTGCCAGCAAAGCTCTCTGGGCATGAGGGTAGCTCTCCTAGAACAAGCATGTCACTGAGGCCACCAAGGAAATGTAAGGAGCATAAAAAGTCCAACTAGTGATTTCACAACGAATATTATTTCCCTGTTCCCGGGTTTGGTCTCCTTGGGATAATTTTCTGCACGAATAAGAAGTCTCCTACCCAACAGAGAGTTAGCATGCAGTGAGGCTCAGTTTCAGAACAGTTTTATAACAGCTTCCTCGGCTCTGTTTAAGACACAGCCCCCTGACACAGGTGGGGTCAAATGCTTCTGAGCCTCTCCAGAGTTTTGGAGGCACAACACACGCCTTTCAGAGAGTGGAAGTGCTTTACTCAAGTCTTTGTATCAATGTGGGTCCCTTCCAAACCACTGGGATATAGCCTTACGCCTGAACAGAGAAATTTATTTCTTCCCTTTTCTATGCTAAAAAAGCTGACAAAAAAAATCTCAGATCTCAGCAGCCATCTCGGAACCAGGTCTGTCAGAATAACTCACGGCGATGCTAATGATCAGGTAAGGAGGGAAACCATCCCCCCAGGCATGAGCTCCATAAATATACACCATCTCAGTATTTTTCACCAGCTGAACCTGAACCAAGAACTTATTAGGGAGAACAGCTCTGATGAGAAAGAAACACATCCTTCCCCAGGAGGAGCAGGCTAAGAAATAAAAATTGAAATCTAAAAGACAGTGAGAACTCCCGCCCTTCCATTCCCTACTCAAGGAATGAAGGCAGCATTGCTTTCCCAAGCCATCCCCCAGGGAGCCTGGCTGAGAGCATGGTGGGAGCTGTGGTCTCCCAGCACTGTGCTGATACAGCTCCGTGCCTGAGCTGGGCCCTGTGCTGGAGCTGCCAGCTGGCCACGTCTTCACAGCCCCTCACTTCCCTATCATCACACATCTTATCCTGCTCCCCCGAGGGAGATACGGGAACAGTGCCAGAAGCTTTGGAGAAACAAGCCAGGATGACAGCACAGATGAGGAAAGCATCTGACAGGGGAATGTTTTCTTGCATATAACATGTTATTGTCTTTATTCCATCCCACCACATCTCTGCTTTATTAGCACAGGTTTCTGGACCTTCCAGACACCACATACCTCAGGAAGAAGACCTACAAACTGTGAACAAAAACTCAGTAAGTAATGACTAGTGAATAATGCCTTTAAACACCTGATAAGAAAGAGGAATGGATGCCAACACTGACTCCCATATAGGTGGAAATGGCAGCATTTCTACCTACTCCCCTCCAAGGCATCTGAGCATGCTGCTCACACAGAAAGCCTAAGTCCCTTGGCCTTGCAATCCAAAAGCAAATGCCATTTTTTGATAAAACTTTGATTCCTTGCACCACTGCCACCAGATATTTATTCTTCATCCAGCCTTGCCTCTGACCTTTCAGTCTGCTACTCAGACTACAAGGAAATTACTGTAAAAATACCTCAGGCCTCCCAGCAGCACCAAGATAAGGTGAAATTTTAAAAATGAGGCTGAGGAAAGCTAAGCGCATACGATGGCAATTCCTGAGCCCTGTAAAAATAACCAGCACAGTGAGCCTGAAGAACAATTTTTACTCTTACTTCTAAGAACATTTCTGTTTTCCTCAGTTAAGGTATTTCTTCATCATGTGAGGTTATGTTTCACATATCAAGCAGGAGAATCAGACGGAATTCTTGGGATTTTCATTTCTTGCTGGAAGAATGCAACAAAACCACAAAGTTTCTCTCCTCCCTGCCCCCAGTGAGGAGGCCTGGAATGACAGGCACATGCTGAGTGATACCACTATTAGCACATGTATCATCTTCAACTCAGCTCAGCACATAGAATAGCTCTCATCAGGATCTTACCTAGAAGATCCACCCAAATCCTTACTCTGCTAGGACATTTGATAGATAATTTGGACATATACTGTCATGGTTACAATTTTTTTTATTTCACACAAAAGCCACCAAGAAAACCAATTCAGGAAGTTGATGTTAAAAAGATCTGAAAGTAACTAGGTTTCAGGAATTCCACTCTTGAGAGGTGCTACCTCATGATGCCCGTTATTAAATAATATAAACAAAAGGTTTTCTGTTGGGTTAGTCTTGTAGTCATTCTAGGTAATACTGACAGACAAATAGACAGGCAAAGGTTCTTCCTGCCAATGGAGGTAAAGCAGAAAGTCCTCTCCAAAATGCCTGTGGGTTTCTGAGTGAACTATACAGTGCAGGAGCAAAGAGTGTATTGACCTACAGATCCAGCCATAGGTCTTCCTCAGAATCAAAATTAACTATTTTAAATTTTAAAAAATACAGCACCTTAGGAAAAATCTCTGTCACCTCAAGATGCTATAGCAAGGAAAGAATTTAAGTGAGGGGAAGAATCACAACCAGTCTGTGGAGATGTTGATAAATGCATTCCATGAAGCAGACTGCTGTCATAATACTATCTCATTTTATGTAGTAGGATCCTAAAAATTAGAGAAGAAAAAGCCCACAAAACTTACATGAGCTAATAAGGTATTCTGCCTTGCTCTGGGATGGGCTATGGAAACACATACAACTTGGCCAAGCAGTAACTTGCTAAACCAGTATGACTCTCTTATTTTCATAGTGTAAGGACAGCCCTCCAGGGCAAGAAGCACCTCATGCATCTGCATGGTGCAAAGACAGCTCAACAAAGCTGGTAATAATAATCCTGAGTGCCAAAGTCACCCATGGAAGTGAGACTAACTAGATTTTAAAATTTCATTCCGGGTGTGTTCTTGAACAATACTCCCAGAACATCCTGTAAGGTTTTCTTTCTGCAGGGTCACTTTGGCAAAGCTTACAAAGAAGTCACTTAAACTGTTGATTAATCCCCTTAAATGCATATTTAAGCAAGTAGAGGTACCTAAATTAAAATCTCTTGGAGCAGGCATTTTAATTGTGATATAGTTTGACAGAACCCTAATCATCACTGAAGTTAGTTATAAGAGATCATTTAACAATAAATAGATTATTATAATAATGATCTTCTTAATAATAGTTTTCTTACTTGGATTAGGAACAATATTAACCTCATTACCATTCTTCTGCTTGTCATTAGTATAACAAAGGCTAAATAAACCCCATTTAAAGAGATCTGTTAATGAATCAGCATGTATTTTTAGACTAGGTTATGGATGCGGAACTACAAAAACTGAATTTACCAAGCTATCGGGCGAAAGTTATTGTTGCAGAAGAAACATGTTTCTGTTTATAGTGTGCCTTTGTAAATAAACAAAGCTGAAGAGTTGCAAGCTTCTCCTAGCAGTAGGATAGGGGGGCTGAAACAAGCCTTCTCTTGCATGGGGACAGCTGAGGTAGGCTCACAGCCAGCAATTGCTATAACCATCTCCAGGACTCCAGGCTCTAGGTTCAAGGGCAAGAGCTTGTAGCCTCTCAAGCTTAAATTAACTCCCAGTGTACCATTGCTCTGACAGCTTCAGGCACTCCCCTGCAAACAGAGGAGTTGCTCTTTATCTCTTTCTCTCTTTACCTAGATTGTTAGTCTTTATTTCATCCTGTCTTCATCTCAGCTTTGTCTAGTCTCAAGATAAAGTGACTCTAGAGAACCAGATGCTTTCAGTCAGTTGTCCACAGACATCCCTCTGCTACAGAGGTGGAAGGTCCTGAATCTTGAGGTAAGGAAAAGAGAGGCTTACCTCTTTAACTATGGTGTTTTTTTTCACCTGACTTATCAATACAGAAGACACCTCACTGTACTGGGCATCAGAAGATTTATAGAATCCGGGTATCAGAGGACTGTTGACAACCTTATATTTACATATTCCTCCTTACCTTTCCAAGACAATAAAAGGAAATTTAAAAATAAATTAATCTCATATTTATTTTCATGTACATGCTTAATTCACCATTTTTGAAAGAACTATAGCAGCCTGAAAACAGTTCAAAATCATCTCTTAAAGATAATACATACATTTATTGTGAACCAGGGAGTATCCTGTGATACCAGGGAGTATCAATTACACATTTACATCACATCCTGCACCTATAGAGCATTCAGGCAGGCAGCCTGGAAAATTTTATTATGTAAACATAAAGCAAAATGAGGCTTGCCTGATCAACCCCCATGAAACTGCATCTTATAAGGGGATCCACATTTGCAAAAGAGAGTCCGAGATCATTTTATCTTCTTTATTCTTGCAAGTAAACCTGATACTGCCTGACAGCTCTAACAGTAAATGGCAGGTAGAGAAAGCTCTTCCACAGCCTGCTGCCAGCAGCTGAACCTGCACTGCACCAACAGCACTGAGCACAGCAGCAAAGAGTCACAGCACCATCAGAGAGGCAGCTGGAACTCTGCCTGGTGTTTCAGCAGAAGTTCAAAAAAACTGGGTTCACATGCTGTACTGCCACAGGAGCTTGGGTTGGGATAGAAGGCGAGATAAAAACCAACAGTACATATGAAAGCAGAGTCTTTGTAGACTGAAAGGAAATGGTCAATACCAAGAAGAGACAGAGGACTAGAGCAGTATCTGGGGCTGGAGTCAGGGTTCCTCAGGTCAGATCTCTTCTCCATATCTAAGGACAGCTAATAAAAACACTAGGCTGCGAAAGAAATGATAAAAGTCTATTAGCATGCCAAGGAAAACAACGTGTCTAAGTCTGCAAAGTAAGTCACTGGGGAAAACCAACATTTGTAACAAGCTTCCCAGACTGGGGAGATTCTATTGCTGGGGAGATTCTACGTGCTAAAACTCCTTTCTGTGCTGTTTGTGTTTCAACAGCTTTTCTACAAAAAAACCCCAAACAACAAACAAACAAAAAAAACCCCCAAAAATAAACAAAAAAACCCCCATGCACAAATTACAGACACAACTTTCACTTACACAAAATCCCATCAACAACATGGCTTTAGCTTGATATTACAGCAGCAAATGATGGTCCCAAACAAGACATTACACTCTTGGGATCACATTTAAAAGTGATCACACCAAAAGTGCACTCCCAGGACTATGACTCACAAAACAACTGAGAAAAGAATTTTCAAAATGACAAGAGATTGAGGAGCAATGGACGGGAGCAGCCCAGTACTACAGAATCAGAGTGAAAAACAGTGATTGTTCTGACCAGTTTCTCTTACGAGTTCATACTCACCCGTACAACTACCACTTGTACAGACACATGTTCAGGCAGTCGAATGGGAGCCCTGAAATGCATTGCCAAAGCTACCAGAAGGTGAAGAATGGAAATCAGATTCTTGCCATGGATTGCTGCAGGGAACAAGAAAAATGAAGCAAATAAAAAAATACTGAGGTTGTATTTTGAACAAACAGCTCCAGGAAAAAGGCAGTGAAAAATGTCTTTGGTGAACAGTCTCTTTTCTTTTTATCCTTCTTCCTCTTTTACCTGAATCAACAAGGCCTACACTATAATTTTACAGGTAGCAAAGCCTAGATCCAACCCTCTCTTTAAGTTACATGCCTAACTTAGGAATCCAAACACTCCAGCTCCCTCTAGACCATGAAGACAGGCAAACTCAGTCTCTCCCCTGCCACTGTACTGGGGAATTATGCTTTTAGCAGACTTCCAAAGTGTTAACACAAGCTTTCCTGGCTGGAAGAGATGATTCCCACTCACTATCTAGGTGAAGGGACTTCTCAAACTCCATTCTTACATTCAGATTTTAACAGGCCATGCTCAAACAGAGGGCACTTTCTGCCTAGCCTGTCGGAAGCTGCATCCTCCAGCAGGATATAGGATCCTTTTACTATCACAGGGGTGGTCTGAAGGGTTGGACGACCCTCTAGAATTGGAATGACTAACATTTTTTATATCTGCAGGGACCCAAATTCAGGAAGCTAACAAATAACTTCGTAATGAAAGCCTATCCTTAAAGGAACAAATCACTTCAATAATTTCATAGACATGTATGTCTGTCCTTAAACAAAGTCTACAGAAGAAGGTACCAGTTAGAATCCTTGTATGGATGTAGTAACCTCCTCTACACAAATAATTCTAAAAATCACATTGAATCACAGACAATATGATCAACCTACTGATAATCATACCCTCCTTGTCCATGTATCTGAGACAGAAAGCACAACAGAGTCCTTACAGTCAACATTCCACTTGATTGTCCAGCCATGGGGTCTGAGCAAATCGTGGACAGCTTCCAGGACTGTCTGCAACTTTTGTTTCTGACCAATTTCAGATTGTGTCACTTCTGCCACATTCAGTTTACGGTCAGCCAATTTTTCTGCATTTGAAAAAACCAGAACAACAAAAAGAACAGATAAAATCAGATTTAACAAGGGTCTGGGTAAAATAATGAGCACAGAGCAGTGGGCAGAGCTGGGCTCTGTTAGGAATTTTCTGAGAGAATGATTTTCCTCAGAAAGCAAAATACCTGAAAGCAAAGCTTTTGTCAAAGTGTGTATCAGTTCCTATAAAACCTGAAATAGAAAATTTGTAAGGTCTAGAAGAACATATTCATCCATCAGGTCTCAAAATATATATAACAACTTTCAGATAAGCACCAAGTTATTACTAACATCTATTGTACCTCCTGTTTTCTTTCACTGCTGAAAAGCATTTGGCACAATACAGTCTTCACTACACACAGACTGTGCACAAGTTTAATGGATTTTTCAAATAAATTAATTTAGCACAAAAAAAGAGAAAACACTGTGTAGCCACTTACTTAAGCTTGATAAGCTTTATTACAGGCTAACTGAAAGTACAAATTTAAGCTTAAGCAAATTACGCCTTTTGAGACCATCAAGCCATATGACCTTGAATGCTCCCAGGAAGGGGGAAATGTGTTTATATACACCTCAACACTTTCTAAATGTCTGCAGGCCTGAGGCTGCAACCAAGGCCTACAGAGAAAGCAGTGATACCTAATGACGTGCCTACAGTGAAATACACTATTATCTGCTGAAACAGTAGTGTCTGTATGTTTAGTATTCATACAAACACTCCCCAGCTAAAAGTAACTCTATACTCCCACTCCCCACCATGTCTGGAGGGTCCCTGCTATAGTTTAACCAATCAATGTCAAAAGTATTCTTGTTTTATTCCTCAAGTTATTTTGGGGGAGTTTTAACTGCACACAAAGGTTAAAATTGGTTGTGAACCAATTTTAAAAGCTTGTGAACAATCATCAAAAGGCTGCAGACCTGCTGTTTAAGGGTCAGGTCCAGAAAATTCAGTAAGCAGAATCCTTTAACACCAGTGGAATTAGCTCTACTATGTCCTCTTGTCCCACTCTGACACATGCATCCCACATCCCAGCCCACTCTTGAAAACACATCATAAGTAAACTGAGAACAGTCTGAAAATCTGCTACAGTGTGGATTTACAATAGCACTTGCAGCTCCAAGGCTCTTTCTTTGCTAAAAGCACCTCCATAAATCACTGCACCATCAGAAGGTTTTCTTCATTGTGCTTCTTGCATGAACACACATATTGCTAAGATGTAAGAGGGCTGCAAAATCACAGTTTCTTTGCTGAGTATATCCTGTCATGAATCATTTGCACACAAGTGCACATTATGTGTATGTGCCTGCTGCCACACATTCTCTTATTCTTATTTTCTTCCCCTAAAAGTCATTCTATCAGGACCTCAAAAAAGCTCTCAGCCCAAAAGCTTTCAGAAGCAAACTACACAGACAAAATTTTGGACCACACGGCTTCTGCTTGGTACTCCACTGTAAACAGAAATCTCTTCACCTTTTTTCTGCCACATATTTCACCGCCTGGACTCTACTAAGTCTGTGAAACAAACACCTAGGAACCTTGACTTCCTTGCCTTTGAGCAGACAGCATGAGAAGAACAGATGGAGAAGCTGACATGCTATCAGTGAAACAAACTCTGTCTCTGGTGAGATGATGAGTTACTGCACAGACCTGCTGCTGCCTGCAGCTTTGGAAATAAAAACTTTGAACCCCTTCCAGTCTTTGGGGCTACCTCCTCTTGTGTGAACTTACCTAGCAGCTTCTGCAGCACCTGCCCATCATAGAGGTCCTCTTCAAGCTGTTTGACAATGATTCTCTCCTCCACCAGCACATCATTAATCCAGTCAATTAGAACCTGAAAGTACAAAAAAAAGCAAGCAAATGTCTAAAAACCACTGAAATATTCTTTTCATTGAAGGTAGTAACCAGCAATACAAAGCAAACCAAGAGGAACCAAGCTTATGTATTTCAAATTTACAGAGAAATAAAGGACAAAGAGATGCTTTTGCTCTATTGCTTTTTAATTTAGATATTGCAGCATGGCAATTTTAGCGACCTCTATTTTCCCCCATTAAAATGTCTCCTTATTGGACCAATTCTACAGCAAGTACCAACTGCAACTCTACAACAATAATCTTTGCTAGTCTATCTGTTCTACACAACTCAAAACTCATGTCTTACCTATTTTATGTGAGCAGCAGACCTGCCAACAGAGGACCATAGTCCTATGCTCACCATAATCACTACCCTGAAGAGCTATGAGTAGAACACCAGAAAGAAGAGCTTCAGAGGGGAAATGTGAACATTCCTACTAAGAACAACTAAACAGATCCACTGGCTAGATCCCTGCCATTAGCAACAGGACAAGGTATTTTATCTTAAAGTATTGCAGAATACAGAAGCCTGGAATTAAAATTTTGATCAAATGGACCTGATAGCCATGCTAAAACATGTGCAGTAGTCCCCATATGTGGACTACAGTAACTATAAAAAACATTCAATCACCTGCAAAACAGGAATGAACATAAAGAACCTTTAAAAAGAAAAGGAACTGAGTTAAGTTTTCCAGGTGCCAAAGATAATAATTTCCAAACAGTTACAGGAAAAACAGCCTTGACTGTTTGAAGTCGCTAGTAGTGCTTTCCTCCAGTTTATAACTTGGAAAATTAAATGACTTTGTCAAAAATAATATCATTCTGTGTGAAGAGATGGAATGTTAAATCCTGCTAAATGGTGGATTCTATAAGAGGAAAAGAGTATTGCCAACCACAGACATGTAAAATCCATTAACTAGAGCTAAATAAAGCAATGAGCCTCATTTAAAAATTCTGCATTTTTAATTTGCTTCATATAAACTTATAGACTTTAAATTCACTTTCTGATTAGCTCCTATTCCACCTCTGTTCAACAGTCATGATGGCTAAAAAAGATTTGTGGTTTTAACCCACAAGTGATTGTGAAACAAAAGAAAATAAACAAAATATAGACAGGCTTGCACTGGAAAACACGTACCTTGGCAATCCCAGGAAACACATACATTTGAATAAATTGGTCACAGGGACATTGAGTAACTCAGTCTGGTTACTGTTGTTCATTGATTCTACAAACCTCAACCGAGTTTTGCATCCACAAAGTTAACAATCCCAACACGAAATATTAATGCTTCACGTACCTCTATTCTGTATCTATAGTACTTCCAAAGCATGCTGGAAATGTGCAGGGCTGAAACTCAGCTCTAAAAATAACATAAGAGCAAATTTAGGTGGAGGATATGCCAACCAGTCAGTTGATGGAGAGCAAAAATCCACATTGATGCTCCTGTGCATAAATCATTTCTGCTCTCTAAGCTGCCCAGAGGGATGAAAAATCTCAAAAATTTTAAAGAACTCTCTTTCAAAATTAAGATTTTCTGGTAAGTTGTTCACTAGCCAATATCAGCAACTTGTATCAAAAGTAGTCTCCTCTAGAGCAGCTAAAGCAGGAAAGAGGAGATGACATTTGAAGACAGATGAAAATACCCAAGACTGTGCTCTGTCACCTGTATTGTTGCTCCACAGCTCCCCTGTGACCTTGTAGAAATTTATCTATCATTTGGGCCATCCCCTCTATCAGATGGCTTCCACTGTGCAGTTACAGCTACCACCACTGTTCCAATACATGCTACCAAGTTGTTCCACACTATAACATCCACCTAAATGCTGTTTGTTGGACAGGAGGATCATCCAGTTTCTCCCTCCTCCCATTTCATGCCCTTCTCTTGCAACACCCTCGTGGTTTGCACGGCCCATGAATTGGCAACCACATTTCTGATTGAGCAGCCCAGCCTGCTGGCACATGGGCCACCCCTGGAACTTGGGGTCCTGGATCAAAAGGACCGTGTCACCCTGGCATGGGTCGTCATCCTCTCACTTTGGCTGTGGTCACAGGAGCCAAGCTGGGAAGTCTGTCTCCTCACAAATTTCCTCCAACAGGCCCTGGAAACCACCTTTCTTCTGTGTCAGACAGTCTGATAGATGTAGCATACATGGACAGGAAAAAATGTTGAGATAATTGCTCTCCCAGCATTTCACCCTATAGCTGGCATTCCACCCTATAGCCTCAGCAGCCTCTGGATCAGGGAAGCTTTCCCAGCCCAGTCCTTCTACTCTAGATTTAAAGCAAAGGTTTTACACAGTCATAACATGTCAGCTGTCATCGATCATCAAATCTTTGGATTCCCTTTGAAAACCCCAAGCAAAATTAGTTCTAAGCTTATAGCCAGCAAGAGTTAAATGCAAGAAGATGCAGCCTAAATACACCACAGCTCTGTTCTACAGGTGGGGAACCATGACCTCATTTGGAGAGAAACTCCAATTGCCTATTATATGTTACAATATTTTCCAGGGAATAGCAGGACATTTATGGCAAAGGACTGAAGAGAGGTATTAACAAGTTAACGAAGGATTAACACAGCTGGAAGACAACGAGAAGAGGGATACCATCTTTCACCTCAAAAATGTTTACCAGCTATACAGAAAAGTGAGTTCAAACCAAGAAGATACTTTCCTGTCCCAGATCATCCAGAAAGGGATTTCCAAAGCCTGGCAGTAAGGGGACTGATGAATTCCAAAACAAGCTTGACATAGACACCAACAGAAAAACAACAGAAGAAATCAAAGTCAGAAGATTTAAGTCTTCCATTAAATTTACAGAGCAGACTTTCAGAAATTAGCTGAAGTTCAGCTGAAATTATCCTTTGACAATCAGATCCCACTACAGTTCCTGTAGGAAAAGGCCAGATTTCCCAAAGATCTCAGACACTTTAGTAAAGGAAGACTTAGGATACTAAATTATTTGAAACCATTCACAACTTTTATTTTGTTTGCTCTGTGCTGAATGGTATTTAAATCAGAACCTAGAAAACGCCAATGAATCAAAAATAAATGTTCATAAGTACCTTCTAATGTAGGAGTCAACATCCCCCTTCCAAGAGCATAGGTACACAGGAATCACAAAGTGGCTTTGGGTACAGGGTATTAAAAACAGAAATTAATTACACTACATGCTAGTTAAACATTTCAGAGGCATTTAGCATGGAAAAATTGTTGCCAAAAAAGTACATAAAAGAGATTCAAATTAAACAAGATCTGTCCATAGTTACTTTAGTATTTTAATAGTTCAGAAAGAAAAATATCTCAAAGACTATTCTAACTTCTTTAGTATTCAGACTACAACTTCAGCTCTGCTAGAAAAAAATGAATTTGAAATTTAAGAAAAAATTTTAAGAAACAACCATCCAAGTGTTTGTTTTTGTTTTTCTTAACAGTCCTTGAAGACTAGCAATTTCTGCAATTAAAAAACAACAAACAAATCCAAGAAATCTGCTGTCCCACCTTCTGATTTCCTGATTGTGTCTTAATTACAAGCCTGGAAAAATCTGCACAGAATTTTCTTTTTAGACCTCTACCAGAGAAATAAAACATCATAGCAGAAATACTTTCTAACTTGGCTCATGGAAAGTCAGTTTTCCACTTTATAGCTGCTCCTTCACACAAAGACAGAAAATACTCAATAACGTAAATGTCTAAAAATTTAAACATCTTGATACAGTCACAGAGTAAGTACTTGGTGGGGAGCAAAGGGAAGGCACAGACAGAAAGATTGTGCATGAAAAAATGCTTAACTCCAATTTCTCTGGTCTCACACTTCTCTACCCATTCCTTCACTTCTCTATGAAGGAGAAATGCATACATCTGCAGTTCAATATTGCCTTTTAAGATAGGGATACATTTACTGTTTTAAATAATGAGTGTAAGAGAAACACCACAGGACTGAGGAATTGCAAGAGCTGTTCTCCTAGTGTCAGCCCTAACACTATGCCTCTCCATACACAAAGGCTGATGAAGCCACCACAAGATCCCACACGTAGCTGATGATCTTCAATGAAACTAAAACTCATCTGGTTCAGTACTTGGAGACTCCCAAACCAGCACGCAAGTATATGGAAATGTTTGTTATGTCACTTGTCACACATGCACAAAAACATGCTTTTTTATAGCCTATAGTATTTGGTATTAGCAGCACAATTTTAAAACTTTAACACAAAGTCCCCTTGTCCTCCATGCATATCCATACTGATATAAAACATCTCTGAACTGAACTGTGTCAAATGCCCAAGCACACGCATTTGTAGTTGTTAAACTTCCAGCAGTGCTTTATGTTTTGACACCTCCATTTATCATATCGTTTTTAGGACAAATTCACATCTGGTTAAATGAGCCATGTTGCATTACTAAACACTGGGCTGAAAACTGCAATTCTGCATGAAGCAGATAGCTGAAACAATATAGAATGAAAAATGAGATTCCCTGGCTCATTTATTTTTTTTTGTTCATGCAAGACGGATTTCTACATCAAACTTCACAGTGCAGCAAAGTGTTTTTGTTCTGCAGGCTGGCTGCTCCCATGGTGGTGAGACACATTCAGAGTTCATCTGCAAAGTTCAAGGGCATAAGGACCCCATGGTCCCTGCCACACAGTAATGAACAAAATGAAAAACAAGGCAAAATACATGAACACATCTGGTACAATGGGAAAACAGGAAGCCCAGGAAAGAAAGAAAGAAAACCCTGATTTCAGTGACCCTTTTCCCCCGAATTCCAGGAGCCCCAGGAAAAAAGAGATTAAAGCTATGAAAACTTAATTGGCTTCAGATTTGAGCCTGCAAATTAATATGAAAAATTAATATCCAGGACTGGAAACTGTTGACTAAGCATAAAGCATTGGCAGCCTGTAAACAAAGACAAGGCTATTTGTTTTCAAAAGTAGACCACAGAGAATTTAGGAAGCATGGTTTAATCTGGTCACATGTGAAACCTTATGAAAAGGACAGCAGCTTCATTTTTATTTTCTCTTTTATTTTCTCCACAGTGAATTTTTTAAAAGCCATAAAATTAGACAAAGGAAAAGGTGATAATTTCTAGGGCAGGTAATGGTTTACTACAAATGAGAATATTTACTCATTTCAGAGTAGCAGTGTTTGTATCCCTGTGACATTCAGCTAAGGCTTTAAAGGCCAAAAGTTGTTGCAGCATCAGTCGCTCTTACAGAAATCTTTGCAGGGGGGGAAAGCATCTTGCAACTGTGACTTGCTGTCTTTTGTCAAGGTAAGGTCCTTTCAGACAGGACCAAATTCTCGCAAGCTGTTTTTCTGATTCAATTAGTACAAGCTCTTCTTCAGACTTCTTCTATCAAAACAAATAAGAATATTCTAGGAAATCTGCCACTTATGTGAAATGTCAAAGTATCTGTTCAAAGCCTCCAACCCAATTTCTACAGACCGCTAACTCTAATTATGTTTAGGATGACAACCAGCAATGAAGCTTTTGAAACTTTTATCCTTCAGCTATATCTGAACCAGAAGGGGGAACCTTCCACCTTTACACCCAGTATACAAAGAAACATTTATGAACAACAAGGAAGTCACTCCAGGGTCAGCTTCCTTTGATTTGGAGTTGCTTTTTGTTTGTTTTTTTTTTTTTGGGGGGGGGGAGGTTTGGAATGATGTTGGTTTTATTTTTTGTTTACAGTATTTAAAAGAGAACTAGAAGAACCCCCAAACACTCCTTACAATTAGAGACACAGATCAATATATTAATGGAAACTCAATTTTAAACAGATTCACACTAACACATAGACTAGAAACCTGGATCTGAAGTACACAATAAAAACGAATGTATCATAGAATACCTCTACATCTGATCATAAAACTTGTAACTCAAACACTTCAAGTTAATCGTGCACTTGTCAAATATTGGACAATGAAAAGAAGCTCACACATTTCAGACACTAGACATGAAAGTACTTTGTGAAGAGATTATTTATACAAATATATAAATAAAAAGATAACTCATCTCTCTCTCCTTGAGAAAGAGAGTTTTGTGTCCATTGAGCTATATACCAAAGTGTGTTTCATTAGACACAGAGTAAATGAAGAAAAAAAAAGCTGCTGGCCACAGAAGAAACTTAGATGAAGGCTTCATTTTGACAAATTTTGGCTAAGCTTTTTTAAAATGCTGTCAATGATGATAACAAACAACACTTTGAAACATAATTCTAGTCCTTGATGATTTTCATATGTGCAAGAAGACTTAAAGCAGATATTTTAGCATCCATAACTAAGCAGTCTTCAGTAAGGGGATGAACTGTATATTTGCTTTAATAAGACTGAGGAATAAGGATTTCTGCTGGTCTCTTTGTGTTACCACAATTCTATATAATCTGGCCCTCCAGAGTTACAACAGACCTGTCAAAATCACTTCCAAACACCCCCACAAGTTTGCACCAATCAATTCACTATGCATATAATTCATACAGAATGAGGCAAGCAGAAATTAAAACAACAGTTTGTGGAGACAAAGAGATATTGAAGCAGTGTCAGCAATAGATATCTCTGCTGTTTCTTTGCACTGAGATCCATTTACCCAACTGCATGTGACTGACAGAACTGAAATACTCAAAATCAGTGATGGCAAACCATTGGCATGTCTAATGCTGGTGCTGAAAGAGATTTAGGCTGGCACCAAGGGAACAAAGTCACCCTGCCAAATTTCAAGAGTCATGAGGCTCTATTTCTGCTATTGAAACATTCTTCTCAGAAGGGAAAAGAGAGAACCACTTGAACTACAAAAACCTCTATCTATTCAGCTCCTCACTCCTTGCTAGTTCTTGCTAGATGGAGAAGGCAGGCTTTTCTGCTTGCTGTATAGCACTTAGCATGGTTGATTCTCATCCAGCACTAGGGCTCTTAGAAAATGTCATTAGCCATTGCAGAACAGAAAACAAGGAATAAATTCCTCCTCTCTTTTTTTGCATTCTCCAAATTCTGTGGCATAAAATAGGTTTTGCCAACATAATTCAAACCTCTCGCTGCCTTCCAGATTCAAACCAACATAGTGTTGAATATTTCTCTACTTAAGTCTCCCTTAGATTCTCTAAAAACTGCTGAGAAGTATTCAAATGATTAGTAATTACCTAAATTACATAATTTTCAAGTTGGTACTCTACAGGTCACATCTCTCCTTTGAGAATGATGCTCAGGAAACAATTGCATGCTGCTCCCCATACCAGCTGCTCTAGTTTAATTGGTAATACATTTTCTCTTCATGCAAGTGTAAGCTTGCACAGTGAACCAGAACCTGATTCTGCAAGGTGCTCTATGCACTCAGATACATTCTCGAGTGCTGCTCTACCTTTGATATTCATTCGTCCTAAAATTTTTCAGATTTATTAACTAGAAAATACAACCTTGACAGACTGTGACTTTTAAGGAAGACTCAACAACTCGCATTAAATTAAGCAGCAAAATTCCCAGTTTAAGAGCAATTATTATCAGTACTGTATTATCTCAATATCAAATCCCCTACATCACAGAGTGCATCTGGTTCCTTCACTGCAACAACTCTGAATTCAGCTGAATTATTCAAGATAATATTTCTGCTCGACTAGCAAGGAAACGGTACCTTTTGAAAGAACAATGAAAGACCACTGTACCTTCTGAGAGAATTAATGGATCTGGGTTCTAACAAAGAAAGAATGTGCAAATTCACTTCATTTAAAACTACAATATATAAAACTACAATATGTATATAGGTGAATTAGAATAACAAATATATTTGAGCACAGCTCCTCACTAAACTCAGTGTGATGTGGTTTTGTAATCCTAAATAGGTTACTGATTTGTTAAAAGCAGACCACTGGGCTTGTTTTAAAGATGCACCAGGTGAGCAGTTTTCTGAGGTATTCCGTGAAACGTGTGTGCAGCCAGGTGCACACCTGAAATGAATGTGCCACAGCTCCACCCCCTATTTGGAGACGGTATACACTATCCAAAGTGTTCAGATTCACCCAGCTACAGCTGTGTTGTTGTTTCTAAAAGAAGTATTTCTAAAAAATAATTTTAAAATAATAAAGAGGAAGTGTAGTGGGAGGTTTAACACAAGCACAAATGCCTCTTGGAAAGAAATCACATTTGTTCAGAATTCCTTTCACTCCCTATTCAAGCTTTCTCTGTTAACCTCGACAACTTGCAGCATAGAAAAGGTTGTCCTAAACCCTAATCCCTCAAAGATCAAAGATTTCATCAGGAGCATTGCTGAGGCAGAAAGCTGCACCTCACATCATCATATCTGGGAATACTATTATCACACCTTGGGCAGGTGTCTCCAGTGATAATACAAATTCAGGGCAGTCTGGTACCTGCCCTAGTACATGGGAAAACTGAGAACTTTCCTTCTTTGAAAAAAACCCCAAACAACAGAATATAGGACAAAAAGAATCCTAGTTACAACTTTCCTATAACACCAGAGGTCTCCTCATTGTCCCCTACCATGCCCTTGTTTATTCTGTGCTACTCTTTCATCTCCTGAAATCTCACTAGTACATTCCAAAGCACCTTTCCTGTTTTCCTAGACAGAAAGAGCCCACGTCTACATGCAGTGACTCCAGGTAGAGTCAAGGTAAGCACTGATCCTCATCACTGTGATAATCAAAATTACATTAATGGACAATGAAGCCTCACTCTGTAAGAACCATGAGCACTCTGACATTCAGCCTTTTTATGCTTCTCTCATTGCTTTTAACCTTACCTTGTTGATGAACTCAATTTTCACAGATACACTTCAGCAACAAGATGTACTCCTCAACTGTATCTTGATAATCAGCTTGTAATTTACTCCAGCTCACTACTTAAATTGAAGAAGGACAAAACAGTGATCTCCTACCTTGATCAGTTCTTTGAACTTGGGGTCTTCTTTTGAGTTAGGATCAATCATAGTGCGCTCCTCGTTCTCTTCTGTCCAAGCAAAATGAGAAACTTTAGTGAGATCCACTTCAAATGCACACTCTTGAAATACTGCAACAATTCCTAATCATGAAGTGGCCTGTCAGCTGATCAAGAAATGACAGTGCCTAGTCATCATCTTAGCAAGGGGATATCCAGTGATCAAAGAATTAGGCATTTTTAGAGACGCACAGAAAGATAACAGCCCTAACTTCCCTAAAAAAGGATTGTTCCCATTGACCTCCTCCAACTTAAACCCCCCAGAATGCATCAGGGAGATCACTGTCCTCTACACTCTTATACTAATATGCCAAAAAGTATACTCAGCTACTTTTTTCCCTCTCCTCAATTTGCACTTAACTTCTCTTTGAAAACACGTCTCCTGAATTACACCATCTTGAATAGTATAGCAAGCTTATGGCACTGCATTCAGTGAAATTGCAGAGGCTTGGGCTGAGAGTTTGTGCCTTGCTCTCTGGTTCACTGAAACTTGCCCACTCATGTGGCCCTGTGTGCCTGAATTCCTTACTTCTGGAGAATGAAAATTACCCCAATTTACATCTGTTATATTTGTGCACAGGGAAAGAATACAAAATACATTTCTCAGGAGTAGTCTTCTATTTCTGCTGCTACTGTGGGATGCAGAGATGTGAGAAATGTTCTACAACAACCAGTAAGGCAACCACAAGAAGCATGAATGCAGAGACTGATTTTTAGAAGGAATTATTTCATACAGAAATGTTGGTAGCAGAATCAACTTGAGCTCAGTAAGGCTAACAACCAACCAACCTTTTGGAGAATTATCTTCATAACAGCATATATGAATACATGCATCATGTGCTTGTTTATATTTCCATGGACATGGACACCAATATTTAGAAAGCAGTTGGAGCAAGTCTCATATTTTAAATTATGGTGCTTGCTTTCAAGATGCAGACCTCTTCTTGCACCCTTCATTCTAGGTCCTTTAGTAGTGAAGTGGTAGCTGTGATCTAGTTTAGAGATCAGTTCCTTTAAGAGGAGAACAAAAATAAGACTCTTCTCTCTGAACATACGTGACAAATTTCTACAAACCTAGGGAAAAACATGAATTCTTTGGCTGCCTTCCCCCCCCTCAGTTCCTTTACTTCCTCATTACTCCTTGGGATGAGTCAGGCAGTCTAGTCGCAAGGAAGTGACACCCACTACACACCCAAAATACTGCTAACTGAAACCTTGAGCAAGATTTGACCCATAATGCTCTATGATTCACCACAGAACTTTAAGGTTCAACACAGTTATAATGGTTTTGCATGATGAGCCTTCAGGAATGGTCCTGCACCTCCTGTAGTCATACAGACCTTTAGTGGTACCCAGAAGAAACTACTGGAGACATAGCTGATTTGTGCGTATACACAGAGCAATCAACACTTCACCCACATCTCAGAAGAACAGCACTTTGCATTTCCTACTACTCTTCTAATCAGAGAATCTAAATGACTAACACTTTTTTATTTTTAGTTTCCTGTTTTATTATCTATCACCATGACAGCTTGCTTCACCTAATTGCATAGATTAAGAGACATATGGCCAGGAAGCAAAATACTTTTACTCCAACAAGTTTTAAACACATTTTTTTCTAGATTAAATTATACTGTTGCTCTTGTAGGGACTCGGGAAAGGTGGGGAACAGAGAGAACAGGAATTTCTATCCTAATCACCTTTACTTATTATTTTTAGCAGCATAAATGCTTATCTGTTCATTCAGTATCGGGTACCATTTTGCTGTACTGTAACTTGCAAAGTGGAAGGAGGAAAACCAAGGAAGGACAAACATAACATCCACTACTCAACAACAGTGTAGTATGAATGTTGAGAAGAGGGAGTCCAAGGGTTCTATAGGACACAACCCTCTGCTACAGACTCTCTGTGGGTTGGTCCTTTTGTACTTCAGTTCCCTATCTACCTACCTGTCTGTCTGTAAGATACCACTTCCTTACCAGGGAAGGATGTCCATGAGGACAGAAAAAGACTGAGATCCACTTGGCAAGTGATAATGGAACCATTAAGCAGATCTATTCAGCAGTATTTTCCATCTACTTCCCTGCAAATCTCCCCTTCTATTTGCTTTGAGTGTGATCACAGAAGAACTGTAGTTCTCTGCCAATTTATTGAACAAGTCAATTTTCCCACAGACTACCTTGTTTAAGTGTATCTACCTAGGTGGCAATGCTCTTTAAGTTCCATTTTAGCCCTTCTAATTTCACAGAGCGGGCCTCTGGGAAGAGCAAGTACAGTTCTGCTCCTTTTCTCGCCACAGTGTCAGCCCAGAGAACCCAGGCAGAAGTGTTGAACTCCAGCTGGCAGGGCAGGAACACACAACAATTCTCAATTCTCATGCCCAATTCTCTTAAGTTGTAACTGAATAATCTACATTGAACAGTAAAGCAAGGGACATGCGGGTCACAGTGGCCACCTTCATAAGTAATTGCCTAGTTGAGGTCTGTAACTTGAATACTTTACCTAATAGTGTGTCTTCTGGATGGATGTCCATGGCACTTGGATTCATTGGTGCATTGATAGCATTTTTACCTTCTTCTTGGAGGTCACTCACTGAAGAGATAAAAAAAACAGAAGACTGTAGTGAATGCAAAGTTTGCAGATATGTAGGGGCTGAGGTGGGTATTCATAATTGGAGAAAACATCTGGTAGCTCCATTTCAAAATGGGCCTATGGTTTATGGAATCAAGAACTGCAGCCACAGTGGAAAATAAAATAGAAATAACATCCTTTTATAGGTTCTTATTAAACTGAGCAACCACATTACTGGCTGAAAATATTTGGCAAGAAATCCAGTTGTATAGTAAGAGCAACCTCTGAGTGCTTGTTTCCCCAGAAGGAAGGGGTGTGAGCCTTGTCTGCAGGACAGTGCAGATCTAGAGCAGGCAGACAGCATGACCACCACTCATCTCCACCTTTTCCAGCTGCAAAACATAAGGAAGTGCAACTAGCTACTGGATTCATTAAGGGCCTCAGAGAATCCCAGGGAGACCTGCCAAATAAAGACGAAAATGTATTTCATTCTAGCATTGTTACTGACTAAAAACAAATGTAGCACAATCTGGTGAGCACAAATCTGGAATATGTCATTTCAAGCTCTTATCCCAAACATACAGCTCTTGTTTGGAAAAGTCAGTAAAGTACCCTTTACGAATAAAATTGATAGTAAATTACTTTCCCACATCCTGCCACTCAGGAGGAACTGAACTTGGGAAGAAGTACTGAATAATTGTTTAGTATCTTGATAGAGCTTTACAGTAAGAAACAGGGGATACAAATACATGGTAATAACCTCTCCTAGTCAGTGACAGTTCTGTATTAGCGTTGGGTAAGTTCACTTGTGGCAGCACTTGTGGTATTGCAATTTCTTTGGGAGAGGCCTAAGTCCCATACTCCTTTTAGGGGAAAAAACAAGGATTTCCAAATAAGTAAGGGCTGCAGGACAAACTTCTCTGGAGAGAGAAAAGAATGAACAGTTAACTAATAGTCACTGTATCCCAACAAGAACGTCTTTCAAGATAGTCACTATTCCTCTTTCCAGTTGGAAATCAAACCACAAGCTAATCATTTGCATGCAGTCTGCATGCAGTCCTCTACCCATGCTTGCTTTTTTTCCTGCTCAATAGAAAGGGAAAACACAGTGACCCTACTGCTCCAGAGGTGGAGAGGGAAGAATATACTACAACCTCTACTTCTTTCACGGATACGTGAAAAGAAAATTCTTAAAACAAGTGACCACATTTCTTAATTGCAATTCCAAGATGTTGGCTAACTCTGGTTCACAGCATGATACTGAAAATGACTAAAATCCTCAATTATGAAATTGTGTTCTTATGTTCTGCAAGCAACAAAAGCCAGTCCCATATTTTTGAGACCTTATGGCTTATTTTAGAGTGGCTGGTTAGAGCTAACACAGCACAAAGCCTGCGGGGAAGGGGCTCTGCCAGCAAGAAGCAGGGCTTGCTTTCTCTTGCTTTCTGTATTGTGTACCCTCTGCAAAGGGAAGGGAACAAAAAAGCATTCTCGACTGCGGATAGAATACAAACAGAATGCAAACAGATTTAACCTCCTGAATAAATGTCTTTATTAAAGAAACTGTTCATTATCCCTTCTCTGCATTCATTCTCATTTTTTTGGAAACTTCTCCAGATCAAAGACAGAGAGCAAAGAGGCCTCACAGAAGAAACCAAAGCAGTTCTCACAGCATGGCTTTTCTGGCACTGTCTGCATTATGCCTAACTAGAGCTTTCTCGCCCAAGCAGCTCCTACACTGTGATGCCAACAGGAATACAGCCACCAGGAGGCATAAGAAAAATGGTGTGGAAACTGGACATTACACATTAAGATTTTTAAAACCTTCCTAGGACAATAAATAACCAAATTCCACTTAAGTCACACTTTGCTTTAAAGTACCAGCTTTCTTCCTAGGTGTAACTCTTTTCATTATTAGACCACTGCTGTCTTTCTGAGAACGCCAAGCATTCAATAAGGTCAGGACATCGTTGTTCCTAATGCCCTGCAAATGGAGAAGTGAGCTGCTAAGTCCTCAGAGCTGTGAATACATGGTACTGTCTTCAGTGGATGCTATGTAAACAAAATACTGCATAAATTTCAATCCAGAATACTTCTAAATGCAGCTAAACTGGTTTTTTCCTCAAATTTTAATTAGATTGTACACTTATCTCTTAAATATAAAAATAATTACACTCTTCCTAATGCAAAAACCTTGTTTCTGAGCAATTTATTAAACTGACAGAGAATGTTAACATGGAATTGTATATTAAGCCCCCTCCCTCACAAGATGAAGAGACACATAAAACCCTTCCACTTGCCTTCAGATCCCGTGTGGCTGGGCCAGGTCCACAGGATCAAAACATCCTCATCTATGGCTACTGGCAAAGCATGCCTATGCCAGCAGAAAGCCTCCCAGAGCCTGCTGCCCAGGGAGAGCCCTGCTTACAGAGAGCCCAAACACCAGGTCCTAGGCAGCTCAGGAAGAGATTCTTGCTACAAACATAATCTTTCCTACCTCCTTTTTTGCGCCTTTTGCACAGCAGCCCTGCCATCCCGGCCCCAGTAGCGTACACAGGTACCAGATTAACAGCACAGGCGGCTGAATGCTGAAGGAACGACAGCAACTGGATAAGGGGCTGCCAAACCTGTGTTAATTTGGGCATGGTGACACAGGAGGAGGCACAAAGATAGCCTCCCAGCTGCTAGTGGGGGTGGGGACCGGGACAGAGGACACTGCACTTGGCTGTGGACTCACAGCCAGGAATCTCTCTCTCCCTTATTCTTGCTGCCTCTAGAGATGGCCAAGTGCATCCCTTGGTCTGCTGCTGGCCACCGAAGAGCAGGCACCTCAAAGATGGTGTTTTCTCTGCAAGGAGGTTCCTGAGAAAGCCATCTCCACTCTCTATCCGAAGCAGTCAGGTTGTCCACCTGGAAAATCTTGCTCCAGGCCAGGAACACACACACGCGTTTGCAGGTCAGCAGCCAGCATGCAGAGAAGAAATTGTGCTCAGGAACATAAATATGCCAGGGTACTCCCAGCACCTGCTGTACTCCAGAACCCTTTCATGCAATGGTTGAACAAATGCTGAGGACTTTTTCCCTGCTTACTGTACCAATATTCATTTAGAGCTAGTGAGGAAAGAAACAGAAGCAGAAAAAATTAACTGAATCACAAGAATAGAAAAAACCGAGAACCCCTCAAATGGGCAAGTGAAGGCAGTTAAAAATAACAGGACAGAGCAACAGGTACATTTCTGAGAAGAACGTAACTGCAAATTTACAACAAAGAATGGCTTTCAACCCATGCTTTCACAACCCAAAGGTACTGTAAAAGATTACGGATGTTAAATCATTGGTAAACACCAAGCACCTTGAATCCCTATCAGCAACAGTGGCTTTGCTGTACTATTTACACAAGATCCTTACATCAAACAAGCCACCCATGCAAGAAAGCATTTTCCTGGTAGAGAAAAGGTGCACTTGCACAACAGGTCATGGTAGGTCCCCCATGAGATATCACTGCTTCTTCCTTGCTCTCCACCTGCCCGTTCACAGGTCCCTTTCTTTTCCCTTCCCCACAGGAAGCTTCTTCCTCTATTGAGCTGGCATAGTCCTTTGATCTTTCAATTAGATCTGTGTAAAAACTTTTTGCTCTAAAGCCTGATCAATTAACTTCATGGATTGGTCTGAAGAAACGTGCAGTAGGGGAAAACAGGAACCAGTGGGAAACTGAAGACAGGCTGGAGGAGCATCGCTTAGTCCAGGCTGGTCTGCAGCAGAACTTTGCTAGTTTCTGTTGCCCCAGCCAAATCTGTTTGCTCCCATGGGTACATCAGGCCAGGCCAGGGCAGAGGTCTCCCCCAGGTGTGCCAGCAAAATGAGTATGAGCAGCCCCAGCATACAGAGAATGGTCTCCTGCCACAAAGAGTTTGCCCCCAACTTGACCCACAACACAGATTCTGCCAAACAGTTACTGCCTTCATATAAAACTTGCCAATAATCGAAATGACTCATCTGTGAGCTTACAAAGGACAAGTCAGGTGTAACTACAGGCACATAAAGATGATGCCTTGGAAAGGTATTTGGCACAATTAGCCACAATGTCTCCCAGATGCCTGCTATAGCCTTCCCTCCCTTCTGGCTGGAGATTTCCTCTCTGAGCAGATCTGCAATTAACAGGCAGCACTGGTCCTCCTCAAAGGGCTTCAGCCAGCACCAGCAAAATCCAAATGTAACAAGGGATGGGCAAACGGCCAAAGCGTTCAATGAAAACCCTGAGCATTTCCCTAAACCAGAAATTTAAATTCATGAGTAAAAGGTCACTTGTCTACCGGTCCCCAGGAAAGCAGCATGGGCTCCTGGCAGCCCTCTGATGTTTTAACAGCCTCCTGGCAGTGTCAGCAGGCAACATGATTTACTCACATTGGAAGCTGTGCTGGGCTTTCAAACAAATGATTACAATGAGCGGATCGCATGGACAGGTGCTCTGCAGCACTACATCTGTAAGCCAGGCAGGCTGTCATGGAGCATGGGATTACACACAAACTGCACAGAACAGGAGCAATTAGCTGCAGAAAGTTGGAAGCACCACCAGGGCTATCAGGGATTTCTCACAAATCAGAAAATGGCCTTTAAAGTCAGCAGGAGCACTATAAAATGAAGAAAAGTCTCTGGGTTCTCAGTTTTATATGAAAGAACAAGCTGATAACGATTTGTTCCTTTCTACCTTCACTCAATAATTTTAGTGTAATTTTAAAAGACATAACAGCAGCACAGTTCACCAGTTCACAGTTCTGAAGTCTTTACCACTCACTGTCGTGTTACTAAAAAATTGACTGCAAGCCTTTGCCTCTTACAAAAACAGATGGTAAATGATACTTAATTTTAGCCCTAGTTATTTCTGACTGCAAAGCTGAATCCAGCCCCACAGAAAGCAGCAGCTGTCATGACACTCATCACAGGGTTCTGGATATGGTGCTCTCCTTCCCATTCAACCAGTGCTGAGCTGTCTCCGCAGCACTGCCTGACCACAGCTTTTACACAATGTACTTTCATCTGGTGATTAAACTCTAACTTTGGAAGCTATTAGAGTGGTTTGTTACCCTTGGCTCCCCTACAGATGATTTGTAACTTTGTCATCCTCTTTGGCCTGAGCCGCACACAAAAGGGAAACATGCAAGGGCCATGTAATGCAAACTGCAGGAGAAGCTCTTTTCCTGCAGCTCTTTTCCATCCCCCAATGTCTTACTGCTTCCCAAGTTTCTTCGCTCTTCCTAGGAACCAATCCACACCCAGCTGCCCTTTTTTAAAAGGGACTCACCTGCCTGAAACTCATATGCTAATAGTTCAGATAATCACATGCAAAACATGCAAGTCCATATTCAAGACCATTTCTACTCCACTCAGACCAGTGACACGACTGTCATACACTCACACCTCAGGTGGGATGTGGTCATGGGACAAATCCCCCTGATGAAGCAGCCAACCCTTGCATAAAAGTTCAAGTACTTGCTGGAGTTCCCACTTCTTGCATGAGGCACCAGACCAGAAGGTAACCAGTCCCTGATGGGTAAAGAGCCTGCAGTGTCTGTACGTAACCCACTCCTCTGCTTGCCTATCACAGACCAACACATGCAAAACTTCCAACAGACACCTAAAACTCTTTCACAAAGTCATCTTCAAAACTGTAAGCCTTCTAAGATCATAAAACGTTTTACAAAAACTGGTATTTTTCAAGAAAAACTGTTGTACTGAAAGATTTCAATCCAGCCCCAAACACAGTGCATTCTGATAAACTGAAATTCTTTTTCTCTTTCCTAGAGACAAACAACACACATAACTCACAGGCCTCCTACTGCATAACTAATCACTTAACATTTACAAAAGGCTCTGATACCTTCTGATAGAGGCTGCAGGAAAGAGACAAAGCCTCCATTAATTATAATAGAGAATTAATAATCATAGGCAAATCAAAGGCAAAGACTTTATCAAATACACATAAAGGTACTGTATCAAGGGACTGTACTCAAAGCAGAACCATGGTAAGAAAGGAAATCATTTATAAGCCTCAGCAGGCAGACAAGGCTAGGCTCTGTGAGTTAAACAAATGGGAAGCCCTAAAAAAAGCCAAGTTAAAGGCAACTTTTAGGAAAGGGCTGTAATAATCCCTTTGTTTAGTTGAAAAAAGCATGATTTTTTGCTCACATGCTTGCCTATATGACATATGTGTTAAACAGACAACAGGTCTATCCTGTGACAGCCAGAACAAAGACTTCTCCTTTACTTTTGCCAGGGAATATATACCTAGCATGGTAGTAGCATATCCAATACTTGAGGCAATGAGGAACATTTATGAGAAGCTGGGAGTTTATGTTTTGCTTGGGAGGGTGAAACAATGCTTTCTCCTATGAAAATTATTATTTTTCTATCAAGTTGGGTTTGTTTTTTTTTTTTAATTCTGATGAAAAACAAATTTGCATTTTTGGGTGGGTGATGCCTGTGTTGAGATAGCCAACATTAACATGGCTAGAGCTGTCCTCCCCAAGCCCTGCACATGTATCAGCCCTCCTGAGAAGAGGAAAGTTTGCTGGGGTAGAACAGGAACAAGCAAAGAAGCAGGAACCTGGAAAAGAGGAGCACTGAACAGACACCATGGCCATGAGTGGCTTTCAGCGTGACCAGCATTGGCATCTGAACCCCTAAATCAATCAAAATGAGACTGTAACTACTAAGCAGACAGATCTTAAGCAAATTATGTGGCCCAGCATGCATGCTGAATGAAGTTGCTGAGTGCTGAACTGGTTTTCTGCTACAGTTCCCTGCAGGGCCCTGCAAAACTTGAGTGCTGGTGCTGCCAAGGAGGATCCTGCCCTCTCTCAGCCACCGCCTGTGCTGGGCAGCCATGGGCAACACAGCAGCCAACAAGGCACAACTCACTACCCCTGCTGTTACACAGATGGATCCTCCCTCCAGTATTATTCTGGCTCTGATAACAACTGGCAAACCTGGAGCTGACCCACAGCTGCCCAGGTATAGACTGGCAGTGATAAAACCCCCAACACAGAGCTATTGTATTTAACATTCAGGTCTTCTTTCCAGAAGTTGGACTGATCCCATCCAAGCCTCAAGATACCCAAGCACCGAGCCAGAATGCATCTCAACATTTGGCTTCCTGGCTATTTCACACCCTCTCTGCTCATGCAACAGGTCTAAGACCCACTTAGTAAATACTACTTCAAAATATACTCTGCAAGGCAGAAATACAAGAAGCAGACTTTGACAGAGGCTGACAGAGAGCTACAGAGCTAAAACTAAAAGTCAAACTTGGGATTCATCATTCTGCTCTAAGTAGTCCCTGTTTCTCATTTCTTTAATTATTATCTTAAGTTACATAGCTGTCTTTATCATGAAACAGGCATCCATCCATGCTGTCAGTAAAAGGGCTCTCCAGACTTCTCTCCCATCCCTAGCTGCCAGTCACCAATTTCCTTTTTCTGGCCCTAGTGGTTGCAAAAAAAGCCACATTATGGCACAGAGCAAAAACAGTGTGCCTGAAAAATAACTAGATAGGAAAGGAAAAAAATACAAAGTTAATGCTCATTGTGTAAACACACAATAACTAATGCTAGCCAAAAACAACAAAAAACAACAAAACAAAACAAAAAACAAAAAACCAGAAGAAATTAGTGTGGACAAGAATGGTGTTTTAAAGTAGAGGTGTAAAGGTATTTTCAAGCAGCTCCCAGCAAACAGTTCTGACATTTTCTCCTCCCTGCCTGAAAGAGAACAACCCTCCCCTTCAGGCAGATGAGCAAGAAGTCAACAATCTGCATTACTTACTTGTGCTGTGCTGCAGTCTCCTCAGGATGCACACTGTTACAGCTCAGTGCTGCTTAGAACCTGAGCTCACTGTGAGGTTTGGAACCAGCACATGGCTGGGAGCAGGATCCCACAACTTAACATCATGTATCCATTCATTTCATGGACACGAAATTTTTCTCACCCATTTCCTGCCCCCTGCACCAGCTTTTGCACAGACTTGCCAACAAATGAGAAAATGTTTCAGGTAACAGGGCCCAATAATGTAATGTAATGAACAGAGAAGCTCTGGCTGCCCTCTCCCTGGAAGTGTTCAAGGCCAGGTTAGATGAGGCTTTGAGCAATCTGCTCAGGTGGAAGGTGTCCCTCCCCATGGCAGGGGAAGATCTTTAAGGTCTCTTCCAACCCAAATATTCTATGACTCTAAAGAGGGTTGTAAGCCCTCATGTGTGCATTTTATTTCTAAGGCAAAAATAAAACAATCTCCAAAGCCATTTACCCTTTACCCAACTTTCCTAAGCATTAACATAATTCACAGCAAAAACATACAACTTCTATACTCCAGCACCTTTAGTGGGCATACATTTGGCACTTCTTGTCCTTAACTTGTAAACAGATGGCTGCAATCTCTAAGTTTTTTTGAGAAAAGGGAAAAGCCAGGTTGCTGCCTTAAACACACTGCAGCTTGAAAGGACCCTAAAAGCAACTAGGGAAAGCTACACTCCTCCCTCTGCATACAAATTCTGCTTGAAAACAGGGAAAATGTCTTTCCCAGCCTCCACCAGTTAAAATTCCATCACAGCATACAAAAAGTCATTTCATCCCATGAAGCAATGGTGGAGGATTATGTTTTCCTGCATGTTTACCAGGACAACTTCCACCTGAGAGAAGGATGTGAAGTCAAACCTGCCTGATGAGTACAGAGGGAAAGAAAAAGGACTGAAGACCTGTACCTACCCCCACCAGAAAATGCACAAGGCATTTTAGATTTCCTGCTACCAGTTCTCCATTAAATACTGTGTTCTACTACATGGTGCTTAGTACTCTTCCAACGCTTCTGGGTACTCCCACAGACAAAGCTGATGAGCACATGCAGGTAGGGAACCACATATTCACAGTCTAGGAATTCAGTCCAAGGATGCAATGAAGCTGAATGATTTCTACAAGATGCCAAGCATCAACACAACTCCCTTAACCAAAAGCAAGACCAGAATCAGCTTGCTACTTAAGGCTGTTTGATGGGTCTGGCCAAAGCAAATCACCAAGGGAGAGCCAGCAGAAACTGTCAGAAGCAGATCTAATAAATAGCATTACTGGGATAGAATTCCCTACTCAATTCCTTCAATTCTTGTACGCTCCATCATGAAGAAATCAGGGAGAACTTCAGCACTTCAGTTTACTGCCTCCTACGAGCTCTCTTGCTGACCCCACACACAAATCTAACTGCAAACTTAATCAAATAGAACATTCGGCATCAAAAAAGTCACTACCGCAGCTCATGGTAACACATTTTACAACTGAGCTGGTTTCCATCCCTTCACCAACTTCTTCCCAGTCTCATGGTTTGACACTTCATTTGTTGGTGCCCAAATGAAGCCCACTCAGTTAATTAACAGCCCGAGCAGTTTTACCTGCTTCAGCTTACTGCTTTCCCCATATCCTTTGCCTTCCTTTCCAAAGGCATGAAAAGGTCAACCACCACCACCAAAAGCAGTCTACTATGCAAATATAAAATCATTCAATGTTGCTTTTTCTTCTGAACGTGTCAAGAGAAGTACAGAGTAAGAGACTCACTTCTGAAGGCAGGGATGGCAGGTGAGCACTAGAAGTAGCAGAAAGGCACAGTCACCTCCAGCTGGTAGTACAGAGCTCAGCAAACCAACTTAACACAAATGGGAAAGGAGAATAGAGCTATCACTTGCAATTCAAAAAAAGCAACTTTTTTGCTTGTGCAATGTTATTCTACAGGAAGTATGAGCTGAGATAAACCATCCTGCAAACCACAAAAAGTGCACATGCCTAATTGCTGGAGTTGCCCAAATGTCACCCAGAAAGTCAAGGAAAACCCTGAAAAAACCCTCACTTATAGCAACTATATTTGCAACCCAAAAGTTGAGGGTTTGCTAGTAAATACTAGTTTTCAGTTCAACAGAGCACAGAACCAGAGAAGGGATCAACAGTGCTACAGACTAGAAGTTTTAATCTAAACACTCAAGACAGTTTTCGGATAACCAAACACTGAAGTTTGCTCATGCCCAGCTCTACCTTTCCTGTGCCCCACCTGCACTCACGGCAGTGAAGCCATGTACTGAAAATGAACTGAAACATCCCACTATACAAAGAGACACTGCAAAATAAAAAGAAGTTTTCTCAATGGTTTCTAGAAAAGTCCTATGTGAAAAATTATGAGCTTTGAGCACCAGAGGAGCCTGCCAAGACAAGCACTTCAGTGGTAAGCACTACAGACCTCGCAGTAAAAGAAAGTCTGGAACTCAGAGCACACAGTCTCTCAGAGCACATAAAAGCCAGTCCATGAGGGGAAGGTACAGTGAAGACAGAGGTTACCATAAAAGCATTCAGATGTTTAATTCTGCCAGGTTGAAGTAAGAAATAGATACCACCATGTCCTAGCAGAGCTGCTGAAGATCACGTAGAAAGAGTGGAGTCCAGACTTCTGACTGCCATTCCACCCCAGTCTCACAAATACTGTCATTAGGGGATTACCAAATGGAACCACAAAACAACACTCAGCCCAGGAGTCAAATCAAAGCATGTCTAAAGCACAACAAAATGTCACATTTCACAAAGTCTCAAAACGACCTGCAGCTGTTATTTTTTATTTTGCCATCACACCTAAGAGTTTTTACATGATTTGCAGTTCTAGCTTTCTGTGGTCTCTTTTTAAGCTTTTGCACTGATAATACCAGGTCATATGGGCTAAACAAGGTAGTGTTTCAGTGGGGCAAGACACCTTGAAGACTTTCAGGCTCTGCTACCATCAGTCCCAAAATAGCTTTCTAACTACACAGCCTATCCAGCTCATCCTCACTAAAGAAGCAGACAGAGCAGCAGCCCAGTGGAATCTATGCTTTCTTCCTCACTGAAGGGTTAGACAGGAAAAAACTGGTACTCTTACTACAAGCTTAGTGTAAAGCAAGTAGAAGGGCAAGTACAAGTTCCACTGAGCACACTGGTATTCACATGCTCATAAATCATTAATCCACAGACTGCACACTGTTTAAGAGATGCCCGTACTCCAGTCTTTGAAGAGCCTAAACTGCCAGGAAGCCACATAAGCTAAATGGATAATTTGGGGTGGAAAGGATCTCTGGAGATCTCCAACTGAATCTCCTTCTCAAAGCAGAGTCAGCTCTGAGATCAGACCAGGTTGCTCAGGGCTTTATCATGTCACATCACAAAGCCTCCAAGAATGGAGGCTGCACAAACACTCCAGGCAGCCTGTCCCACTGCTTCATTGTCCCCAGCATGAAAAGGTTTCTCCCTTAGTTCAGACTGAACCTCCTTCATTGCAGTTTATACCACTTGTCTCTCTCCTCTGCACAACAGCGAAGTGCCTGGCTCAGTGATCTCCTCATAGGTATCAGCAGACCACTTATGAAAGATATCCCAGAAGCAGTCTCTTCCATAGGCTGAACAAGCCCAGGTCCCTCAGCTCTCCTCGCAGGACAGGTGCTCCAGCCACCATCCTGGTGGCCCACAGCTCCTCCTCCGGTTTAGCCATCTTTCCTGCACTGAGGAGCCCAAAACGGGACAGAGTGCACCAGCTGGGATCTAAGGAGTGATGAACAGCACTTTGCTCAACCTGCTGGCTGTGTTTCTGTGACTACAGCCTAGGATACTGTTGGTGGTCTTCACAGCAAGGGCACACTGATGGCCATGGTCACCTCACTGCCCACCAGGGCCCTCAGGGACTTTCCAGCAGAGCTGCCCCTCAAGCAACCAGCCTGCAGCCCGCACCACTGCAGGGGCCTTTTCCCTCCCAAGTGCAGGACTTATCACTGGCTGGATTTCAAAAGGTTCCTGTCGGCCTGCTACTCTGGCCTGTCTGCATCTCTCTGAACAGCAGCCCTGACCACAAGTATACCAGCTGGTCACACAGTTTGATGTCACCTGTAAGCCACATGGGCACACACTCCGTTACCTCCTCCAGGTAATCGATGAAGATGCTACACAGGACACGTGCCAGGACAGACCACGAGACACACAGACACGACATAGGAGCAGTGCCACAGGCAGTCATGAGGACTTTTTTTCCCCTTTTCTTGCACTACTCTGCTTTTACTCCTCCAGTGTGACAGATATGAAATCTTTCACATTTCCAATACAGCTCCACAGAATCACCTGGCCAGCTGTGCTGCTGTTACAAGAGAAGCCCTGTCATTCTCGCATCATTCAAGAAGTCTCACACACACCACAGTGCTCCTTTTGACCACTCACTCACACACACATTCACTCTGGGATGCTTACACTGCCCTCAGGCTCAACCCCAGGTTCCCTGGAGAAGTGTCCCTGACACGATGTACACCTGGTGAATTTATGGAGCAGTACAGCAGTAAAGAACAGATTGAGCTGGATGCCTCTGGAGGGGAACCCCAAAAAAAGAAATCGCTGGGCAATTACACATTTACAATCTAAGTTTCCCTCATCTCACGTGACAGTTCTGTCCAATAGTAACACTTCAGTCTGGGGTCTTCTTGTTCCTCATCTGGTCATTTCTCTGTCTCCAGGCAGGCTTTCTTATCTCAAGGATGCAGCTTCTGCTGATGGATGTGGCTAACTTATCTTTCTAGTTTGCATCAGTTCTGGGGCCTCCCTTCATGTAACTAAGTAAAAGTTCATAAATTCAGCAGTATCTACAAGCCTACAGTTTCAGCAAATTTAGCTACTAATACTAAGCAAGGCTATTAATCCTAACAGTTCTTAACACTGCAACACACCAAACGACTCAGTCTCTCTGGAACAACAGTGTCTATTTCCTGTGGATTCAGTGAAAAAATGGAATGCCCCAGCTCACAGGGTTTCAAAGTAATTTTGTTGCATTCCTGGAGAAACCTCTCACTTGCCACTGGATCAACAGTAAATTTATTTAGCAAACTGATGATCCAAGTGAAGATGCCTTCTATCACAATTCTGTATGGCATCTGCATGTAATACCATTCAAGGGGAAAAAAGTCATTCACTATTTTTTTACCAGTTTGTCCCCAGAAAAGAAAATCCAGACGTGTTCCCCCCTAGTTAAAGAGCTAATGGAAAAACATTTTTTACCAGGTGCTGAACTAGCTTGGTAAATGTTGGCATCTGTGATATGTTTGTTAACATGTAAATTATAAGAATTAAGGGATCAGAAATACACAGCTGGAAAGACGGTGTAACACAAACACCTTAAATAGCAGTCATGGCTTGGTCAAGCATGGTCCCCTAGTCTTCTTACTGCTTTTACTACTGATATAGCAACAGCCACCACAGCTTAGGGTTTTTTTAACTAAATGCTACAAAGCTAAATGATACTGAGGATCCAAGGTGCCGATTTAAACTATGGCCCCTCACTGTGTTAATGCAGCTACCACAGCAGTGCTGCAGTAAAAGTGGGCATTTTCAAGACAGAAGTCTAATTAACACATCATAAGTAGTCTGGAGAAAAACTACTTAGTCTGAATCTGTGTGGGATGCCAGAGGAAAAGCTCACACGCATTCAGCTATCCAAGCCATGTCATGGAAACAAATATATACCTTTCTCCTTCAACCATACAGCAGAGAGCAGATACTTAGACCAGTCTCTCTTCCCTTCCTATTGCCATCAGTCTCTCCCCCTGACGAGGAACCCTCAAAAAACCCAGCTCCACCAAATCAGAGAAATAATGATTGGAAGGACCTGACAAGGTTCAGCTTGAAGCTCAACTAGCAGATGAGGTCAGTCATGACTGCTTCTCCCCTTCCACATGCACAGAAAAACCTTACCAGTTTGTGTGGCAGCCAGCACCAAACTGCTATAGAGGCAGCAGATCTGCCTGATCATCACCTGGCACAGCAGGACCAGAGCATGACATCCTGCACCCCTTTAAAATCCAGTTTCCTAATGACAGAGCTCCATGATACACACTTATTTAGTTACCTAGTTAGAGAGTCAAGATCCCTGTCAGATCAAATTCAGTACAGACCCAAATGTAGCTATAGCGTTAGCATTCTTGCAGCCTGACTAGTTTTCCAATGGAGGCAATTCACTGTGACAATACTGGGAGCCATTCAAAGGGAAGATGGCAAAAACAAGTAAGCCCAAGGTACAGTTTTATAACCCTGTTCCCGAGGGGTAATATTAAGCAGAAAATGCAAGCCTGGATGCCCTGGTACTTCTTCCTGTTCTACCATTTCTGAAGAAAATCCTGTCAGTGTTGCAAAGCTTCTAAATCCATCTGCTGGACTAGGCAAGCAGAGAGCAAACAACACTACTGTCTTTTAAAATGACAGAAGTATCAGTATCTGTTTAATAACACACATGCATACATCTGCCAAACAGACCTAGTGGAAAGACACTTTCTGAGAATTACAAATTTTTCTGTATAAAAACAGTAAAAAAACCCACTCAACCTCTATACAGACATCAAAATAGCTCTCCTCCTCATCTGGCTCTCACAGTCTCCATCCTTACGCCAAATAAACTGTGTATGTAAGCATATCAGTTAATTAAAAATTAGCAATAAGGCCATATGGCAGCCATGATGAAAAATATACTATTTCTTTTTTCAGTGGATTTCATTATGGTTCAACCACTCAACAAAAGTCCTGAAGAAGCAACAAGAATTCCAGGAGCCAGAACAGTCTACGTGTTTTATAACCAAAATACATCATTTTAGAATTTATATCTGATGGCCAGAACAGTCTCAGGGATAAGAAGCCTTCTTTATAAGCAGCCTATTTTAACTTGGAGAAACAATGACTGAGAGGCTGATGGAGTTCTCAGAGATCCTGCTGCTTGCCACTAACAAAGCCAAAACCAGAATTCCATCCCATTACCTCCCCTCTCAGCCCAAGGGCTCTGGAGAGGAGTCTGCAGTGGTTGCATGGAAAAAAAAAATCATGTGTACAGGATTTATAATTAGAAGCTTGACTGTGCAGATATATGTTCTTCCATGAGGAAGTGACAGTGATTTAAGGGCCCAAAGAGTACAGAGCCACTGCTCTAGGCCAATAGACATTGCGAGGTGTGTGTGTTCTCTCCACATCTGGTTTTCACAGCAAGACTTCATTGGATTCAAATTGCAAAACCCTAAAACCACATATGTTAGCCATAACGCTTTTCCAGCTAAACTAGACATACACTACAGAAGTCATGAATTTTGAGTTGCAGCTTTCTACTTGGCCAACAAAAGAGACAAAATCAGGAAATCTATACCTGAGCAGGCTGAATATGCTTCACCCTGGGGAGATCATTTGGCCACTGACCAACTAGTTGTGCAATACAGAGGTTCCTGTTCCCACTTCCCTTCCATGTTCAGCCCACCTCCAAAGATAAATCAGGGGTCTTTGTCACCCACATGTGAACTACTAGTTTAGAGCCCCCAGGCACAGCCCTTCCTGCAGTGGTGGGGACAGCATGCACCATCACTGAGTAGCATGTCCTGCAGCAGAGGTCCCAGGATCCTGCACATTTCCAGAGGGCAGCCTAAAGAGAAAAAGCAGGGCTCTCCCACTGCTCACCCGGCTCCTCCTTTCCTTCCACATCCCTCTTCCCCAATATAACATATGCCACACTTCCCTCCACTGCTCAGGGCAAGAAGGGCCAATGCAGGCTACAAGAACAACCAGAGGTAGGTAAACCACAGCCATCAGGACAGCACATGAAGTAAGTAGATATGCCATACAGACTTGGGGAAAACCTCCTGCAGATATGCAGGCTCTGCATGTTACGGTAAACAACTCTTGTCATTGCATCAGTTGATTTCACAGTGCTCTGAGAAAAAAATACAGTTCTCCACTAAAGCCATGAATATGTAACAAATTTCAGAGCAGAGGACATATGAAGGAGAGGATAAGCAACTACCAAAGTCACTACACAAAAGAGCTCAATTAAAGGGCTGTGCAGAGTAAGGCATCTTGCACCACAACAGACGACCAGAACACAGCCCATGCACCAGTGACATCCAAACACTGGCATAAATCAGATCTTTCTCTGGAGCTATGTGGTTGACTTTCAAGTCTCTGGCTTCTGCAACAAAATACACAGATCCTATTAGTTCAAAGAACCTGAAGGTTTGCTGAAGTCATGATTGCTCTAAAGAGCAAAAGTCAGCACAAGAAGCCTTAGTGAAACAAGCCTTCCTTTCCTTCTTTCTTGCTGGCCTTCAGGTCTCCCAGAATGACTGTGAGGAGTCTGTGGCTGGCCTTAGCCTGCTGCTGCAGTGAAGACTTTGTCCCACCATTATAAGAACATGGACAGGATGAAAACACCCAAAAGGGAACAAGACTCCAGGGTTAAGAAAGCTCCTGCATTACCAGCATCAGCAAGGATGACAATGATCACAAATAGATGATGTTATAGAAGAGGCAGAAAACTCCTCCTCATGATACATGTCAGTGTCTCTGTACAGTGGTATGTCCCTGTCAAGACCTCATGTCCCAGGAAACCTGACACAGAGAACCTCTCAGGTCTGCATTTGCAGGCCAAGATTTCTAGCGGTGTCCAAGAGATTTGTTCACTCAACCCCCTTTGAAAACTAACAACAATTAGGCATACAAATCCCTCAACAGCAGCTTTAAAGTCCCAGCTACACTGGCACTTGCACAGCAACAAACTTTAATCTTTTCAGCTGTGTCTGTAGTACTAGGATACATAAGTTACACACTCTACATTTCTTTTCATAATTGAATAGCAAAGCAATAACTGCTGAGACACCAGTTCCAGCAACCAGCAGACTGTGCTCTTGCCATAGACCACATAGCCCTGGATCCCTTTGCAACAAGTTGTTCTGACATGATTCACAATGGAAAGAGCTCACCAAATAATCTCCCCAGTCTCCTAATATCAAAATATGATTCAAAGCTCAAGTCATCACATTGGAAAACTACACCAGCTTCATCTGTTTTTGGATCAGCTGGCCTGTAACAGTTCTTTAAATACATACAAAGACATTTAGCACTGTTATGCGTAACTATACTAAATCTTCTGGACTCCTGTATTGCTGGTGTGCTCATCACTATGATGAATTTATAAAGAGATCTTAAATATTACAACTCTTAAATAAAAATACAAGCATTTAAGTCAGCATGATATCATACACTGCAGAACACAGCCTGGTATCTCTGCACAGATCCACCAGTTGGACCAAGAACTGCCCCTTTACATTGTCCAGCAGAGAGCATCTACACAGACTTTCCATCAGGTCATGATTTTGCAGCTCCCCTGCAGCTCCTCCCCATTTATATCAGGTCCACGTACAACTTTGTGAGATCAATATCTCAGAGAGCTCATTCATGTGCTCCTCAAAACTAACAGCCAGATGCTAGCTTCTAGAAGTCTTGCCCAAGGTATTAGTATTAATAAATCCTTTAGACGACATTGAAGTAAACAAGCCTCACACACAAGCAGCCCCATCAGTTCCAAAGGAATGATAAAGAAACTGTTTCCTCCTATTTAATTCTGCTGTTGATCTTATTTCCTCATGTTCTTCCCTCCAGAAAGCCTGTGGAACAGGCAGTACAAGCAGTTCCACCTGAACAATTCAGAGATGGGTTTTAGCGTATGCAGAGCTGCAGGGAACAGGCAGATTTGCGGCACCAGAGAGGACTTAGGAGGCAACAGTTTCTTCCCCTGGCTTTTTCACTGCTTGCCCGATGACCCTGAACAGACCACTTCCTTACCTCTCACCTTTTCTCCTCACAAAGCAGGCAACAACTGGCACCTTTCTGAGATAAAAACCTTGCCATCTAGTGAAATATGTGCCTACCAGGCTACTTACCAAACTGGTGTTCCCACAAGCAAAGGCAACAGCAAACACTTCACGGCCACGTCCTCTCACTGTTATGCTGATACGCACAAAACCTTCACATATTACAGTGGGACCTATACAGGTTAGACCAATGGGCCAAGGCTAATTGCATGAGGTTTAACAAGGCCAAATACCAGGTCTTGCATCTGGGTCATAACAACCCCATGGTAAGCTACAGACTTGGGGAAGTGTGGTTAGAAAGCTGTAAGTTGGAAAGGGACCTGGGGGTCTTGGTTGACAGTCGACTAAACCTGAGTCAGCAGTGTGTGCAGGTGGCCAAGAAGGCCAATGGCATCCTGGCTTGTATTGGAACACTGTGGCCAGCAGGAATAAGGAGGCGATCATCCCTCTGTACTCGGCTCTGGTGAGGCCACAGCTTGAGTACCGTGTTCAGTTCTGGGCACCTCACTATAAGAGGGACACAGAAGTGCTGGAGCGTGTCCAGAGAAGGGCAGTGAAGCTCATGAAGGGCCTGGAGCACACACAAGTCCTGTGAGGAGCGGCTGAGGGAGGTGGGGTTGTTCAGTCTGGAGAAGAGGAGGCTGAGAGGAGACCTTATCCCTCTCTTCAGCTGCCTCAAGGGAGGTTGGGGTGAGGAGGGAAACAGCCTCTGCTCCTTAGTAAACTGTGACAGGACCAGAGGGAATTGGATGGAAGCTGCACCAGGGGAGGTTTAGGTTAGATTTTAGGAAACAGTTTGTCACTGAGAGGGCTGTCAAACAATGGAATGGCCTGGCCAGGACAGTGGTGGAGTCATCATCCCTGTAGGTATTTAGAAGGCATTTGGACCTGGTCCTTTGGGATACAGTTTAGTAGTTAGATTATGGTGTTGGTCAAAGGTTGGACTGGATGATCTTGGAGGTCTCTTACAACCTGAAACATTCTGTGATTCTGTGATAAATCAGCTGTTGCTGCAGTTATTCTGCCCTCTGCAACACTGTCATCTCTCCTTCTTTCCACCTCTCTTCCCAGTTTCATTAGGCACAATAAATTGCTCTTTTCTGGAGCAGTTTCCTCATCCCTCTGCCCACCCTCAATCCTGAGCAACAACACTAAGCAATTAAGTCTGTTGTATTCCTCTCACTGATTCGTCCATGTAGGCTATATATATATATATGCACACACATACACAGATAGAATAGATTTATTTAGACAAACACCTGTTGCCCAGATCTTTCATACACTGTGTTATGAGAAAAAGAAAACAAAGCTTTGGAAGTAGGCTTGGAGCAAAGCTTGCAGCAGACACCCTACTTTATTTCACTACAAAGACATAACTGACTGAAAAGAGTATTTTTTCCAAATATATCAAGTTCCTTTTACAGATGGAAATGAAACAGCACTGTCAGAAAAAGTATCTCTTACAAGGTCTGAAAAGAAGCTAGGGGATCATCTGGCTTACAAACTGTATCCTGCTGTACGCCCAACCAGCACCTCAATGGTTTCCTAAGGTAATTAAAGCAGATTTTGGAACTCCTGTACAGATGAGTTAAGTTCATTAACCACATTATGGCTGTGTCACATCTTGAAAGCCCAAGATACACCAAGGCAGGGCCATGTCACAGTAGCATCAGAAAACTTATATTTTTGTGGATTTCCATTATAGCCTAATAGGGGGTGGGGGGCAAAATGGAATAAAAACCCAGTGGTCACACAAGCATTGGAACTACTGGAACTAATACATCCAGCTTTCCTATGGATGTGTGTCATGACTGACTGCAAGATTAAGAATGCACATCTCCAAGCAGTGCTCTCTCCATAGTTGGGTCCTTTCTCCAGCTGTGTCCCTCCCACGTGGGCTCTCTAGTAGCATGTATGGGATGAGCTCATCTGCAAGAGTTCCTGCGGAAGGATTCCACTTTCTGTATTCACTGGTGACACATTTTGACACAATCTGCAGTCATTTAGTAATCCTTAAGATCAGTAGTTTTCTCTCAGGGGCATTTTTAACCAAACTATGGGTTAAAAATATTTCTGGGAAGGAAGAGGAAGGGAGGAGCCAAACAGACAGTGAGATCATCCATCCCATACTTCCATAGGAAACCAGGGTGAAAACAGCTGCTGTTTCATTAAGTTGGGGCTGCTTAGTAAGTCAGTTCAGTGACAAAAATTCAGAAACATAGTTGTAAGGTTTAATAGTGTAAAGGAGACGTTCAAGCTAGAAATTCAAAGGCTTCCTCAAGCAGTTAAGCAACCTATAGAATTTGACTTAAAACATTAACAAAGTTGATTGGAGGTCTTAGCCCTACCTTACAAAAGCAACAGGTCACACCATACTGCTGATGTAAGAGCAGCAGCAAAGCTGTTTGCATGCTAAGTAAATACTTTGAATACTGTCACAGTGACTATCACCAGTATACCTAGGAACCTTATTTATCCTCTTGTTATAAAGCACTGGTATGAGCTTACACTAGCTGTCTTGATAAGCCTAATCAATCCTCCTCTACCAATTTAGCCTCTCTAAAAATAGACTGAAGCTTGTTATAAGGTAGTTAGCAAAAAAAAATATTTAAATTTAGTTGCTTATGGGTTGGTAGCCTCACATTATGCATATTTGTTACATAGTTGCCAACCGTGATTGAAAAAGAAAAACACATAAGTAATGAACAAAAACTTTTTCAGTATCGTTATAAGGATCTTTGAGCTGCGTGGCTCAGAAGTAGTGCACAAAGACGAAAAGGATTAATATAACTGGATTACAGCTCTTCCACAAATGAGGTTAAAGGTCATTATATGAATACAGCTGAGATGGTGACAGGAGGCCCACATTTATGTTACAATACACGAGACAGGTAGCGAGAGCAAGAAGTATGTATTAAGAGCCCTCTGGCTTGCTTGCTGTTCATGCTGTTAGAGGCAGAGGAAACAAGAATGACTTTTGGTTGTGGCAAATGAGCAGCCAGCATTTCCATCCGCTGTTGAGGCGAGCAGTTGGTGGGGAAGGAGGTATTTGCTCTGGGAAGATCACTCTGACCTCTGCTGGTCCCCTCAGAGAAAACCAGCAAAATCTTCCCAGAGGGAGGGAAGGAGAGCCGAGATGTTCCAAAGCACACATAAAAGTTGACCACGTGGCTCCTATATGGTCTATCAACTCATTCAAGGAACACATCTCAGACAAGCTTCCTATTTGCTTCTGTTTCTCACTTATGTAGAAAAATTCAGTTTTTAGCCCTGAAATTTGCTTCTGCAGCTGCCCAGGTCCTACCAAAACCCATGAACTAGCCTCTGTTCTCCCTGGTGCAGACCCCCCACCACCTCGTTCCTTCCTGCTTAGCCTGTAGACCCCTCCAGTTTCACAGCTGTGGTGGTCTGGACAGCCTGAAGTTGAGGGCTATGCCACTGGGCAAAGAAAGTGCAAAATGTGCCTTTCTCAGTACTTAAAACTTCAAGCAGAGGAAAACTTAAAAGGGTAATAAGCCGTTTCCCCTTACAACAAAGGGCCCCAGCTGCCTGCGGCCCCACAGCCTGTCACACCCGACGGGTGGCCACAGGCTTACAAATGGTCTTTCCTCCCTTCCCATTTTCAGGCTGGAAGGGATAACTCAAGTTAAAAGCTGAGTCTCGTGTTTCAGCTTCCTCCCCAACCCACTAACATAAGCGTGACCACCATGCTTTGCATTACCACAGCAGTGGTTCCCCACTAAGTACCCAGGGCAGTAACCAAAATGGGCCCTTTCACCACCAAGAGGGGCTGTGGCCACACAAGTAGGCAAAATAATAAGACAAACTCAGCAAAACCAAGTGGGTGGCCCCTGCTGAAAGTAATCACCTCAAAAACATCACCTAGCGATGCTGAAATTTCTAATTTAAGAAGGGACACTGCCAACCGGTTTACACTTAGAAGTCACCATTGAATTAAATACATTATTTTGGAGCATCTGGAAGTGAGTTTTCTCCACCATCTTCCTTGAGAAGCAAATGAGATTGTCAGGAAGGCACAACCACTTATGCTGCTCCTCAGCAGAACCACATTGGAGAAACTTGATTAAAAATAGATAACAAAGGAAACACCAGTAAGCCACACCAAAACAGCCAGAAGGAAAAGAAAGCAATTTCCTTCAGCCAGGCTCTTATTTTTAAATATTAAAAAGCTGCCTTCTAAATGCTGCTGGCAATTAATAGACTCAATATGGGTAAAACATGTGCTCGCTCAACAGCCAGCTCAATGAAGGCTGAAACTCACATTATGTTCTTTCCCTACACCCATCAGACACTGTAACAAAGCAAAGGCTGGGAAGTCAAAATTGCATTAAAGCATAAGGCAAACACAACCAACTTTCCTGCTAGCATCCAGCAGCAGTCTGGGGATAACTCAGAAGGTTAGTTTCTCCACAGAAGCCAGCATTTGGTCAGTCAGGGATTGCAGAGGAGGACAGAGTACACAATCCTCGGAGGAGACAACATACGGGAGAAAGGTACAATTTGTGTACAACGGGATGGACCTTTTTTATCAAGTCCAGCGGCAAGATGCCGTCTCTTTATCTACAACAACAAAAAGTCATGTTGCTTGAGAGCACCCAGTGCTATCTCTACACAGCCTCTGGTGTCAGGGACTGCTGTGAGGACACCTCGCACGGGTGCCCGCAGCGTGAGACACCCATGCTGGGGGTGCAGAGGATTAGGGCAAAACCACCCAAATGCGGGTGCCACTTCTCTAGGCTGGGGCTGAGGGAGCTTCTCCAGGTTCCCAGCACCAGAGGGAACTGCCGTGGCAGGTGCTGGTGCTGACAACCCAAAAGAACACACTCCATGTATCTCGGTCTGAGTGCACCCATGGGAGTGCTTGGGGCTTAGGTGTTTTTGCTGAACACACCTGGTTATGAAAAAAAAAACAGGGTGCAAAGTGCCTTTGCCAACACAAAACCTATGGATTACAGAGGCCTGGAACGAAACACGGGTGGATTTCATTGTTCCCTCGTGGCTTCCTCTGCTCTCAGACTAGAAGAAACGACGACCACCGTCTCCTTGGTCACCAGAAGTTTATTGTACAGCAGAAAGCGTGTTGGGGGCTTCCAATCCCAGCACCCAGCAGACGTACAAGAAGGGGAGACGAGAAGGAAAGGGAGGTACGAGCGGCCAAGCCCGCAGCCGGCCCTGAGGAGAGCCCGATGAACGCCCACCCCTCACCGGCCTGCGGCGGGAACCGCACGGAGCCCTCCAGGCAGCGCCCCGCAGCCAACCGCCCCCCAGCCCCGCTACCCCGGGGCTTGGGGCCCCGCCAGGAGCACGAAGAGCTCTCCCGCCTCGCCGCCGCCCCCGACCCGGCCGGGGCTGCAGCCGCTCCGGGGGGCCGAAAGCAAACACCCCGCCTACCCCTCCCCAAGCGGCGCTGCCCCTCCGCAGGGCTGGAGGGGTTCTGCCCCAAGACTGCCGCCCGCCCGCCCGCCTGCTCCCCCCTCAGGCTTCCCGCGGAGGGACGAGACGGGACAGGACGGGAAGGAACGGGACGGGACGGGACGGGGAAGCTACTGCAAGTCACGCCGGTCGGATGCACTTTCCTTCCTCCCTTGCGCGCGGGCCAACTTACCCTCCTTGGCTTTCTTCTTCCTCGCCAGCGTCCCTCCTAGCTTGCCGAGGAAGGACTCGTCTTTCTTCATTCTGTGGGGCCGCAGCGTCGGGGATCGGACGGGAGCGGCGGACATCGGGTTCTGCTGGGGGGTGACCGGGGGAGCCTGCCCCAGCCCTGCCCTGCCCTGCCCTGCCCTGCCCTGCGGGGCTGAAGCAGCAGCCGCCGCAGCCCGAGAGAAGTCCGGGAGGGAGTGATTCAGCCGGCTAAGAGCGACCGAGCAGGGAAAGCCGGCAGCGGGAGGCGGGGGTGTGGGAGCCGGAGCCGCACGGAGGGCAGGGGGCGGGCTGGGAGCCGCTGCTGGCGGCCACAGCGCCCTGCCACGGCCTGGAAGTCCGCGGGAGGCGGGGGCGGGCCCCCATGGCGACCCAGCCCTCCCACCTCGGACATGGCCCGAGGTCTCTCAAGGGGAGCGGAACGGCGGAGCCGGGCAGGGACCACCCCGGGGTGTTCCCCGAAGCCAACCCCGGCCTCAAGCAAACATCGAAGTTTTACTTCGGGAGAGCCGTGCGATTCCCATTTCATCTGTGCAGGAGCGGCCGAGAAGGGGGAGCGAAGGGTGGATGGGCCACAGAAGTTTCTTGCTGGCACTATTTTAGATTTGCCTCCTAATTTCTCAGCCAAGCACCTCTTCTGTCAGACTAGCTTGCCCTCCCCTCCTGGCATGTCATCTCTTAGGCTGGGCATCTCCCTTAGGGAAAAGTTGTGGAGAACCAAGTTGTGTTTACCAAGCCTCCCATGCACCGAGGCCCACAGGCACCTCCGAGAGGAAAGCCACCACCGCCCAGCGCTCCCAGCACAGCCAGGAACACAGTGAATGTGCACGAAAGTGGCACAAAGGAGAAAGCTGGGTTTGATCTCACAGAATTTATTACTTTTCATTTACAACACCCAGGAGCATGATCATGGCTTTGTGGAATACACATTAAAAACAGATCCTTAAGAGTTCATAGTGTTAAGCTCTGGTCCTGCAAAGTCTAATGTACATACTTAACTTTAAGCCCCTGACGTGGTCTCCTTGACTTTTTAATAAGACTATTAGGTACCTGAAGTCACACACAACCTTTGACTATACTGCAAGCAGCTCTTTCTCAGCATCCCTTGCTCCAGCGAAGATCTGCATTTAAATCAACCCACCGTAGCACAGGATCCACATATCCAGCTTGCAGAACAGTTTTCCACACTTGAATTGGCACACAATGCTACACGACAGGGTCAGGGCACGAGATAGCAAAGATGCTTTTCTGAGTGTGTAGTTTCACAAGAGGTTTAACCAAGCTAAGACCCTCTCTCACAAAGACCTACTCTTCTCCCTCACTGCCAGCAGCTTGTTGCTTTTGTACAGGCAGTTAGGCAAATAATATATAATAATAATAATAATAATAAAAAAAACCAAAATAAAATTTCCACCGTGAGTGAGCAAAAAGTCACCCAAGGCCAAGTGCCAGCAGAAGGGAAGTGGAGGGAACACAACTGGGGCTGAGGAAACCCTTCTGAATGGCTGCACCATGAACTAAAGATTATAATGCATCTGCAGCCTGATATATGATGGACTGATGACTTATTTTGAGTAGACATTAATTCTCTGGGGTTCCTACTTTAAATAAATTCAAGAGTGAACACAAACTTTTTTCAGTTGGTATTTTATTGTAATTTTTTACAATGATGCTTTCAGAGAAAGATGCCAGAATAGACTAACATTTTAATCCAGCCTTGCAATTATAAAGACACTACCAAAGAATAGGAGTGGTTGGAGCATGGCAGGGAGGTTGGAACTAGATCTTTAAGGTCCCTTCCAACTCTAGCCACTCTATGATTCTAGGAGGTGTACTGCAGCTGCAATGGCAGAATACTGGACACAAGAATTTCAAATTATTTTTGAGAAGAGCTATGCCATCTCCAGAGTGGGCATTGAAGTCCACCAGCCAAGGCACAGCATTAAACACGCAAGGGAGCATTAATCAAAACTTTATAACACAGCCTACAGTCACAGTCCCAAGGGGTCCACTGCACCCAGCAACTATCCCACTGTGTCTGTGGAGAATATTAAACCACTCAAAACAGGACAAAGCTGCCCTAAACTGCAGAGAAAGAAAAGCCACACAAAACTCAGCATTTAATCAAAATTCTTTTTCATCAAGTGAGGCAGAAGCAGTGGAGGATTCTTCAGAATACAAACACAGAACAGAAGGGCATTTGACCTGGAAGATGGATTTTTGTCCAAAGAAAAAACATAGCACAATATGTAGTTTGTTTTCTGTGTAACTGCTGTTTACAGAACATGGAAGTTTCTAAATCTAAAGAAACTGTAATTTATGTCTGTTGTATTTTTTAAAAATAATATTTTTTTATAACATCTGTAAATTTTAGTATAAAAATATTTTGCTTTTCCCTGCTGAAAGTACTATTTAACACAACAGCTAATGAAAGATCTAAAACAATGTTTCTTTCTCATTTCTTTTTCCATTTGAACCATAATTTCTTCCCCTACAGGCTCTATTTCTATTGCTGTGTTTTGTAAGCCAACCGAAGAGTGACAGACAACTGTTTCCCACAGAACTGTGGAGTAGCCACAGGCTTGGAGTAGGATCTGCAACTACTTTTAACACTCACCTTTAAGGGAATAGATTTCAAGTTTATAATATTACTCTGCTCAAGCTGCTTGCTGCTCCAGTGCAGCAAGGTACCAAGTCACCCACTGCACTGCTATGCATCACTGGCAAAAGCAAACAAGAAATGGGGATGCTGTTTCTGCCTCTCAAGTGCAGGCATCTTAGATCAGAGCTCCTTATCAGATTAATAAGCAGCACCACCACTTCCATAATTTCCTCCAGCACCATACCATTATGTTGTTACCACATCTCTTAATATTTCACAAAATAATATATACTGTGGATTTTAACATAGCAGTCACTCACTGACTGCAAGTAGTATTAGCTGTTCTTGCAAGCCATGTTTTCTTGGGGTCTGTTGTTCCATCAGGCTGCTGCACGATCATCCCACCCTGCTGAGCTCCTCCACTCAGGACCCCCAAGACCACTGAACTTAATCTCAGGAAATCCTGAGCCTTTCTGAATAAAGTATACCCTCTCTAAAAGCCAACAAGGCAAAACCAAAGTAGTAATCACACTGTGCTTGAGAACTTCATGGAACACAACAAGCCCTGGTGTAAATCAGGGCAGTCCCTCACATCTGGCCCAAACCTAGGGCAACGTATAGATTCACTCTCATAGATCATAGAATCCAGCATGGAAACAATTCTAAAACTTCACTATTTTGTTTGCAGAAAGACCAGTGAAAATTATTATAGAGAACATACAAAGGAGGCAGGCTCTGGGTCTGTCGCATCAGCAGTACATTCAGAACAATTTCCAACATCCAGTAGGTCTAGCCCCAACACCAGACAAGAGCAGTGGTGTCCACTTGCTGGGATATTGTAGACTACAACAAAGGCTCTAGGCACCTGAGGAAATCAAACTTCTTTAAGCACTCATCAGTAAGGCATTCACACAAAAAAATCACAAAATTCTTATTCGGTCTCTAAAGTTTCTTTCTCCTGATTTCAGAAATGCAGTTCAATAAGAAGGAAGCCTGCTCAGTTATAACCTCAATTTATCTTTCTGTTTCCTTGGCAAGTCCCAAACCTGCCAATGGCTTTCAATTCTGACCTGGTTTGTTGCAGGCTGTGGGCAAGTATTCTGTGCTCTATGTCGCATAGAGCCTACAGAAGGGATTTCCTAAGCCTCTAGGCACTAATGCTTAATGCATTGCTGACACAAGTTGTAGTGATCACAAAGTCTCATTCTGCATTGCCTCAGCTACATGTTCCTCTGTACAGAGTACTGTGATATTCTCACATGCTCACCTCTTCCTCAGTCAACTCAGATTTTCTTTAAAGCTGCACCAGGACAGTCATGTCTTGTTTTGTTACAGAAACGTTTGCTTTAGCTCATAGATAACATTGCCTTTAAAAGGTATGAACTTTATGCTGTGCTGATTTTGGAATGCACAGAAACCTAAAACTTAAAATGGAGTAGCTTGGCTTTAATTACACAGCCCACTGCTCCAGCTTTAATCAAATAACCTCCTTCCCTGCAAATACTTGATCTTTATACCTCACAGCAAGATAGGCCTGTCTTGTGTTTTCCCATAAAGGCAATGTTGATTGCTATTTTTTATTGATACTGCTTCTTTGGAAAACAAATTCATCCTATTTCCTGAAACAACAGTATGTTGCCCATAGCAAAGGCTTTTAGACTCTTAAGTGAGAACTTAGTGAAGCTGGGATCAATACCAGATATAAATCTGCCTCTCACTTAAATGGCTTTGAGGTTTCAGGCTATACCTTATGAATGTTTTATGTTGACTGATTTCCTATGCAGAAGGGAGCTCTTTCCTTTGCTTTTGCTGGTGGAAAAAGTGGATTAGCATACCAAAACTCCAGCTATGTTCCAATACCTATACTTCAGCTATTACAAATTTTTCTAATGAGTATGTCAACCCTTGGACTTTCTAATGAGATGCACACCCAGTTTGCCATTCAGATTCGCACACAGCATGAACACAAGCATCTTCCACACAGTTCTGTGTCTATATATCCAAAACCACAACTTTCATGTTCCTTCAGTACCAGGTTTGCCAGTCTAGCATGTTGTTGCAATATTTAACAGCAACATAGTAAGTAATGAGAGTGCTGAAATGTTGTATTGTCTTCAATAATTTAATTCCAATATAGGTCCTCCAGCTTTTTGGAGGAATGCTCTCAAAATTTTCACAGAATTGAACTTAAGACCTATGAGACTTGTGTATACAATACAAACTGCCAGGTTGATTGAGTAAAATCAACTCCCATGCAGCAAATGTTCTTAGAAAGAGGAGGCACACATCATACTCACAGAGAACGAGAGTCCTGGCTCTTCTTTCTACATTTTAAGTTGACATTACTTCAGAAAAATAGTGGGGGGAAAAAAAAAGACATTTAAAAAAGGAGTAGCCTTAATTATGCTGAAGAGGTACAGAGGAAGAAATTAATTGTTTAAGTTGCCCACTTGATTTCAGGTTATTATACATCTTTGTAAAATTAAGTTAGCAAGGGAATCAACTGCATTCTGCTGGCACAAGCCAAAGAAAGGCATTTTACAAATGCAAGCTCCATTTTCAGTACATCAAAAACAACCCAAATCCATATGGAAAACACACTGGTAACACTAAAGCACACATAAATGTTGGTCTGCAACAGGACTAGTGAGCAGCAAGCTGATGCTTTCATTTCATAAAATTCACACTGAAGCCTTAGATTACATTATCTTTAAGGCAGTGTGGGAAAAATACTTTGTCCAGCCTCTGGGGGAGGGAGGAAGAGATCTGTTCTCGTATCTGAATTTTTTATGACAGTGCAGTCAGAAAATCTGTGAGTACAAACTTCATGCAAGAAAGCTCACACATTTGTTCATAAGCAATACATACACACAGTCCAAATCACATATAAAACTTCAGTGACTCGAGTACAGCACTCAAGAGATAATGACTTACAAGTGTCCTTTAATAACTGAATTAAAGCCACACAGATCATTCACTTCCGATGTTCATATCCCATGTATTTATAAAGAAATGCTTAACTTTGTAGCACAAGTAGCAAAGTATGTAAGCCTATTGCCACAGTAAAAGAGGCCAGGTTGAGACAATAGAGCCTATGGCAAAAGAATGTAAAATTACACTTCAAGAAAAACAAAACAAAACCTGAAGTAATTCTGAGTCACATCATAGTGCTTCAAACAAACAGCGCTCTCCCAAATAGGAAATGAAGAGCTTATATCACTACTTTTCATCAAGCGTGTGTTAGTCTTTAATAATTTAACTGGCTCATGGCCATTTTCAATGACACAGCTGCTGCTGCATGAGTTTAATGGCCTTCAGTTTGAAATGCATACTCCACCTAAAGGGAAGTATGAAGAAGGCCAGCTGTGCTACCCATTTAAACCTTCCATATTGAATGAGACACCAGCACTCTATGCCCCCCAAAATTTACTCTGGTACCCCACCTTTTATCAGGGATGAGATGCCTGTGAGTGCACATTCTTTAAGAAATCTATCATGTCTTGCCTGTCTTTTCAAAAGTAAGAGAAGTACCCCAGAAAGACTAAACCTAGTTCAAAATCTGTTCAAAATTAGCCCCAAACTGTTTGTATATCTAGCTGAACATTTAAAAGTCTGTATTCACAGTGCTCATTTTGACGTTCTTCACTTCCTTTTTTATTAAATTTTGTTTCCTCTGCATTAGTACTACACTATTTTACATCAAATTCAATATTTTAGATTATATTAGTGTAATTAGATGCATCACAAAACAATGCTGATATTGAATTTACAGGTTCTTATAGTTCATCACATACTGAAGCAAAGCAAAACAACTCACTTTTAAAACTAGAAAATTATTACATCTTGTTCTATTATAACAATACTTATTTTTCCAAAATGATAGATAACTTATGGACAGAAGATATTATTTTCTTCCTGATTTGTCAAATGAGTGAGAGTGGTTGGCGGGGAGGTTGTGTTTAATGCTTGGTTGTTCATTTTTTTAAAAAAAATGAAAAAGGCTACTTATGTAATACCGAGGTAGAAATGCTACTGCTTTGCTTCAGAATTCTATTAAATACTCCATTTAGGTGGAAAAAATTTAAAACACTATTTATTCTATGCAGACAATAGCTCTGCTAGCTGAAGAGCAAGTTCCATGTTTTGCTTAACAATGGAAGAAAGCCATATGCTCCAACTTGTACAGAGTATGTCCAGAATAGAGTCTCATACAAATTACATTAAAAGCATCCAAGAGTACTGCAGTTGCTAACAGCAATTTAGCACTGCTGTCAGGAAACATACATTCAATTAGACTGTTTCAAAAGCTTTCCATGGAAGAGGTGTAAAAATCTTCCTGAAAACGATCACTACCACTGTGGCTGCCAGGCTCCAGTCTTTTTAAGGTTGACAAGAATGGCAGGCAAACCTACAATCCTATACACTCAATTCTGTACTTTTACAATGACTTTAGTATGTTATCCTGTACAAAGCTCAGGATAATGTCCCAGACATATAACCAACTCCTTAATACATCCATGAAGGAGTAAGGTATTTTTCCCCCCTGTAACATCACAGTAAAAGCTTACAATTTTTAAATTTTAAATACTGCTCCCACAGAAGGGAGAGCCTACCTGACCCCAACTCACTTCCATATGGGCCTATACATTTTGCTGCACATGGAACAGAAAGAATGCTTTCCTGAAAGGGCACATAGCAGCTCCTACACCAATGGCCAACAAAACCAACAGGTATTTTGGAAAGGCAGCAAGTCTCAAACATCAGTTGCTACCTCTCTGCAGAGATTTCCACTGGCAGAAAGTTTAGACCTGTACTAAAAAAGGCACAGAGCAACAGTAAACATATATTATTTTGAAGCACATTTCCATGTTATTCAGAAGTCATCATCCTATTCTATATTTAAAGCTTATATGACTAAATCAAATGCAGTCGTGCTCTTCAGAGTGAACATGACAGCAAATCTGCCCCTACATCCTAACAACCTCCCCATTTCCTTTCTCATCTTCCCTCAAATTTCCCTTATAGCTTATTCATTAGCAGTGCCCAATACCACCAGATCTCCAAAACAAAACATTAACTTTTTCATGTAAGTGGAATAGCTCCAAGATATTCAGCCACTGTCTTAAAACTGGTGATACAAATATTAGCCCTGCTTCTGCCACTATTGCCTTCTCCCTGGCTCAGAGATGCCTCCAATACAGTAATAAGACTGTAGAGCCCTTGTTCCTATCAGCCCACCTCTTCTCTCCAGGCCTCTTTTAGCCCTTATAAAGGGCTGTAAGCAGTGAAGTAACAACAAAGCTGAAGAAACTCTGATTCAGATGGGATTTGAACCTTGGCACTGTTCACTTAAAATTAACAAGTCCAGAAGCATATGGGCAGCACAGTTCCAGCTGTTCCATTTGGAGGCATTTATCACCACTCTACTGTCCCAAAGTGCAGGCATGGATATAAGGCAATATAACAGCTAAAACTATCAATTTAAGCAAGTACTATGGTTTTGAATTAATTAAGACTGCAGCCCTTCCTTACACCTTTTATCCTTCCACAAACTCTGGCCAGAAACAACCCAGAGGAGAATCACTTCACATCTGCCCAAAGCCATTCTACTACTGAGCATGCCTAGCACTACAGCAGCTCCTAGTGGGATTCTAGCTTCTGTTTTACCAGTCTTATTTATTAGAGAATGCATGAAATTTCAGATAATAATATACTAATCATATAAAATTTTCAATAAAGTAATAGTGTAATCCAGATGTGGCTTCCAGAGGAATACAAGAGTACTTTGTTTACTATGATGGCTTTTGTGCACTTGTTATATGCCATAAGAAAATGTTATCTTTCAATGGTGTGCAATACAGGTAGGAAAAGAATGACCCAGGTAAAGGCTCATATAATCTGACTTTTCTCCCTTTATTCTTACTGGACAATTCTATGGTGTGTGGTATAGTGTGGTTAGTCTCTGACTGAAGGCCTTTTAAGCCTTCAAAGTTCTTCCATACATCCTTTACTTTCCACACAGGTCACATTTATCTCATAATTTATCTGTGGGCTGCTGCTTCTTAGTGTGCTGGCTGAGGCTAATTCCTTAAGTCCACTCAACCCAGGAGGGCTACTTTCCCCTCTAAAATGGCCAGCTGATACTAGCTTAGGACTCTGAAGTGCTACACTTGACCATTCTTTAGTAAGTGCACAAAACCAGAGTTTTTAAGGCAACAGGATACATCAAATTTTATACACAAACTTTGAACTCCTAGGGGAAAATCCTAACTGTATTTTGGTATCTAAACATTCCCATTCTTCCCACTAAAAATATTTCTACATGTCAAAATGTAGATAGTGTTGGTGAAAAGGCACTAATGTTTGTTGACATTCTTAACGTAGTATCATATTTTATCTCCTAACAACAAAAAAATCAGAAATGTTTTGCTAAAAGTGTATTTGCTATGGTAGCTGTCAGATATACACATTGAAAAAAAGGTTTTTTATATTAAATGTTATTTGAAACAAACCTGACTTCTGTCATTCACACTATTTTCTGCTTTGAACATCTGTGAGCTTGATGCTGCCAGTTTATAAAAAGGGAAGAATGTTTAGTCAAGCTGAGCTCTGCAAAACCAATCAGATCAGCTCCTAGCCTTCATATTTTGGAAAGTGAGTTATCAACATGAACAGATTTAGTTACTGTATTACACAATATACACCAGTGCTAAAGCAACATTTATGTAGTCTCTTTAAAGAGAGTGCTGCCTCACTGCCTACTTAACTGATAACAAGATTCCATGGAAGTCCTGACAGCATTCAGCAAACTCAGGTGGTGTGCCACCATGTCCAAACCAGTGTCTTTAGATGAGTAGAAGAAATGAGGAGTGTAAGTAGTTATGTATTTCTGTTCTACTCTCCCAGAATCTTCTTTACATTACAATTTTAAATTTGCCAAAACCTATTAACAAAAAATATGTAAAGTCAGATGCAGTGAAAGTGGATCTAGGTTAGGATTCTCTTAGCATAATGACAATCCGGGATTAAAAAAAATATTTTAAATTTTTTTTATGTAACTATCTTCAAAGACAACTTGTTAGAAGTAAAATAGTGAATTAGACCCACCTTAGAAAAATGTAATATATGCCAAATGATAAAGGAGTTGATTTGTGAGGGGAATTAGCACCTCAAGAGGTCAGTAGTGAGGCATGCCTCACACAAAAACACACAAGGTAGTACCACATGATCACAACCAGACATCCCTTTGTGCAACTGCTACAAAAGATGCGTTTGCAAGGCCCAAATCAATGGCTTTACTTGAGAGCATTAGAACACTCAAAGCTGCCTTAAGAGTTGAGAACCCTTAACTTTTTGAAGTTATTCTTGAATTTTGGCATTCAATGTGCTAGACAGCTAACTTCCATTTTTGAGTATGCAATTCAGATCATAGGAGACACTTAAATTATTTTACAATAATGAAATATATTCAAACCAGAACATTATGGCTCACCTACAACCATTACTTATATAAAATAATTGTTGATGCATAGCAAAATTTTTTCAGGGTCATTTGCTCACAGAAGCTGACAATGAAGAAAACCTGTTCCCTCTTAATTCCCACTCCAGCCACTTAGTCTTCCCAGCACTTATGGTTAGAAGACTGAAAGCTGTGCAGGCCAATGACAGGTGTAATCATGTGAACTGTACCCGAGAGCCAATTTCTGACACAACTCTAATATTTTAAGTAACAACTAATAACAGAAAACTCCAAGTTAGCTAGAATGCTACACTTTCCCCTCTTTGATAAGAATCAGAGGTACAATGAACTAGAGCATAATTCTTTAATGTGGTTTCATGTGGAATCTGAGGCAAATCACTCAGACCTGTATTCCAAGAAAAATTTTAGACCATATCAAGCAATATTATAGTCTTGATTTCCATTACAGACCACAATTTCATATACTGGTGTAAAATGGTTCTGCATCATAGAAATCTGATTCCTGCTCCAAACTGAACACCATCACATATCCTGAAAAGAAACAAAAATAAACAATATAAGTAACATATTAAGAGACTGATGAAATTACTTATCCCTACCGCCAAATACGCAAGGTTTTCAATCTTTTGAAAGTTACAATTCAAATTTTAGCTAACAAAGGCTTTTTAAAATAATTACTTTGCCAATCTTTCATTCATGTGAAGTATTAACATTTGCAAAACAAAGCTCATAATTTTTAAATTGCTATTGTTCATTCACATGAATGACAAGGAGAAACATTAAAAAACTCCTTTATGTAGGAGAGTAACTTACAGTAGTCACAGGCAAGAACAGGCCCCCTGAAGTTTTTCAATTAAGCACTATAACATTTGCTTGATGCAGGATAATTGGTTGCTAACAAATTCACTTGTTTTACCCTTCATCTATAGTTAAATTTGTTTCATTTTTTCAAGCAGAAACCTTAAACTGATTATTTACCCAATCATTTCATTTTGGAAAGCTTAAGAAGATCCCATGAGCTGTTTGATCAATCATTTCTCTTAGAGATATAAAATCTGCAAGGTAGCCATTCATACATTTCAGCAGCTCATCTCAAGTTCAATGAACTTTGAAATTTGAAATACAAAGTCTTAAACCAAGTAGTACTGAGAAACCAAAATGAATATAGGCAAGCTGAAAGAAGAGCATCAAGTGCTGAAAAATCTCTAAGTGGCATAAAATAAACAACAGTAAAAAGCATCAGTTCTCTCTGCCAAAACCAGATAGAAGTGCAATGAGCTTTAAAACCAGTTATTATTAAAATAAAATTGTGTAAAAAAACAAACCTATCACCAGACTGTACTCCCATGGGGAAACAGTAGTTAAGTTCCAATCTAGCAATATTTCCAAGTCGGAGCACTATTCCAGCACCATAGGACCATCGGATATACTCTGCCAGCCTCTGCAGGTGAGCTCTGGGACCATCACCTGAAAGCAAAAGAGCAAGAGATACAAGAATCAAAATAGACTGTCAAGGTGGTCAAAGGCTAACTGTATTTTCAGTAGACAGACTACTTAGAGCACCTCCTGCAGATTCAAAATTTATTTACTACCCACAATTCCTGTAAATGACAGTCAGGTACCTTGGGCTCAAGCTACAAACTTCTACAATTTTAGTCAGATTGCTGGTCAGTCTTCACTTGTCTCTGTGATGTACCTACTTGCATGAATCTGAAAATGATTACTAAAGACTTAACTACAAGTCTTTAGTGGGTCTCTGTTAGTTTTAAAGTTGATTTGTCTGCTTTTCACTTGTGTCTAAAGTGTCTCCCTCCCATATGGATGCCAACTCTCTTTCATCAAGAGAGGCAGACATCAACTATCTGTATATCCCCAAACTGACTGAACCAATACTGAAAAATCATACTTTCATACGTTGAGATACACCTTTAAAAAAGTTGGGGATGGAAGACACCCACCCCACCCCCTCAAAAAAAAAAACCCAAAAAATAAAAAACAAAACAAAAAACACATCAGCTACTGCACTCTCATCTACACAGTAATACCACCACTTTTTATTTGGTTCATCCCAGAAAACATTAGAATCCTACTAAATCATCATTTTCCAATATAGAATGGTGTAAGTTAGCAGGTATTAATCAATTACCACACTAGTCTGCAAACATCACCAATTCACAGATACTACTGTTGTCATTCTAACTCTCTTTCCTACAAGTTGTACTAGAATTTATGTAGAGAGCTAAAAAAAAGCTACTGGCAATCTGTCAAAAAGCTGGTGCACTAAAACATACACAGTTAACAAAGTGCTTCTTATTAAACAGACAACAGTTCTCCTTATTGTTGTTTTTATATATATATATATATAAAAAGCAGGTTTTGTTACATAAAATTCTACTGACTCTTACCATAGTTAAGATTGCAGAGGTTTCCAGCATTAAGGAAGAAATGTGTTCGGAAAAGGTCTCCAAACCCTCCCCGGCCTGGCCGAAAAGGGAGAGGGGTGTACAGATGTAAGCCTCCAGCCCAGTAGGCTTCTCCTCCCAAGTAATCACCTAGTAGGGAAAAGGAAAATGTTTGAATAAAAGCATTTAATGTGGAAGATATGAAAAAGGGTACATCCTGAAGTTTTTATATTGCACTGCTACGTCTTCTTCAACTCTTGCCACTCGCTTCTAGCTCCAACCTGACTACTATCAAGTAAAACATTAGCACACAGATAATTCTTTAGACCCTCCAAGTGAATTGCCTTTTTTCTTCACTCAATCACTGAAAGAGCCTAAGGCATGCACCTACTTGTGGTTCATCAGAGACTACCTCTTGAATATCTTTGAAATACTTGCCTTAGTTTTAAAACCAGGAAACTGATGTAATTAAACAATTAGTTTTAAAATATACTGAATCCACTGATAACAGCAAGTCAGCAGCAGGGTAAGGAATAGAACTCAGGAAGCTCATGGCTCACAGAACACCTCTGCTGATCAGATTTCCTTTCCCCTAAGCTACCTGAACATATACTGTATCTAATAGAGGTTTAATGTGACTGTTGCTCTATCTTTTGGGAACTTTTTCAGCTGGAAGGGGGCTTACTGATTAAAGTGAGATACTGGAAGCATGCAAGACTGAACACACACTTGGTTTACAGAAGTAGCTTATGGCTTAAGTAAGAACTATCAGGCTTTCTTCCACTGTGAACTAATACACAATGACAGATGAAAGACAACACTTCACAGATGAAAGGACAGAATGAGTGCTATATTTTTTAAGTTATACACACAATATTGTCAGAGAAGTAGGATTTAAAAGCTTCAGACCTTCACTCTGGGGTCCAATGCTGTACATACTGAATCCACGCACGCTTGTTGGTCCACCAAGGTAAAACCTGGTGAATACAGTCAAATTTAATTTAGTGCTTCTCTTGAAGAATGGATTTGAAGATATCTAGCCATACTTCTACCATTCCTTTTCAGAGCTAGACATAACTTTGTAACAGATTTAGTGAAGTCTATTTAAATAAATACAAGAATTTACAGTTGTCTAAATTCTGATGTATTTGGGAAAAAAAAAAAACAAACCAAAACTGAAATTATTAAAAACAAAAATCAGTCCTCCATCACTTAGAAGATCAAACCAGTACTGGAGACAGAATAGTGTCTGATTCTGCCTCTTGTAATTTTGATAGGAATACTGTAGTTAAGATCTATCATAGGTGAAGCTGATACTTGATAATTATTGTAAATACATTCTAATGGTTTCTGCTAGTGATCTCTAAACACAGTTTGTGAGAAGGGCAAAATAGCCTAGTAAGCCAGTGTAGCTACAATGTGCAATGTGGCTTTACATCTAAAAAACACCTACAGTATTACCTATGCCTGATACAAAATTTTGCAGATGGTAAATATGGTTTTTCAACCATAAATATTGGCAAGCAGAGTTACTACATAGCAGATTATGAATCTATACTATCCCAATATGACTATCAAAGCCAGAAGACATGGTCTTTTTAACATGCCATTAAAACTAATTTGAAATTTATTTTATTATCTTCAGAACCAGAACTACTACTTTTTCTTTCTTCTGATATAGACTATTCTTTACACATTACCTGGGTTGACTGAAAAAAATATTAAGAAACATTTAATAAACTTGCCTATCAGCTATACTGGATGGCTTGTCTCCAATAGGTACTAGCATTCCACCCCAAAGTGATGCTGAAAAAACCTTTGGAGAAAAAAAAAAAAAACACTTATTAATAAGTATTACTTAATTACTAAAAACAGTAAAAGTAAAATTTCATTGCTCAGTAACAGGTAGAGCTCCCATTGGTCTGACAGACAGTTACAGGTAATCACACTGTAAGAGCATTTTCAGGAAATTCTTGATGACTGCTGCCCTCTTCCTTTCATGCAGTGCTACAACCTGGAAAAGTCCATACCCATTTGAACTAAAAGGAACATATATGTATCCAGCTCTTAGTCTCTTACAAATTTTCATGTCTTGAAGAAAGACAATACTGCTGACATAAATTAGTCCCAGCAATTTTAAACCTATAGAAACTTAAGTCCATCAAAGAGCTACCAAAAATGTACAATTATTACCTGGCTGTGAATTAGACTTATTAAAGGAAGCCATCTTCTGCAACTTACTGTCATGAAATACATATACACCACTACTGCTTACCCATAAAGTAATTCTTGGGAGCCAAACCACCATAATAAATGCATTTAATCCTTTGCCTGCTACCTGTTTACCAAGCAGAAGTATTACTGACAGACAGTGAGATCTGTTATCAGTACCCAGGCTAAAGCTGTTGGATAATTACACTTAAAGTTCACTCCTACTTCTGCCCTAAAGGTCTCTAGATGCTTCCTCTGTCATGATCACAGGTAAATGCATATCCGGTTACACAATACACAGCATATGCAAAAGCCAGTTTGGCATAAATTTACACCCCTGACCAATGGATTACAGAAAAATAAGTACACTGTGGTATGTGCACCAAATTGCCTAGAAATAACAGAATGAAAAAGCAGAGTGACAGATTTTCACAACATCAGTCCATCAGCATCTGCACTACAGAAGTAGTTGTCCAGTTGCATTGTTGGCACAATGATAACATTGTTCCAGTCTCCTAGAATTTCTTCATTTTTCCAGTACTCCTCAAAAAGCAGAGATATTCTCAACATTTTGGTTCGAGAGTTGTTTTTTTTTTAAGCATGTTGGGATGCAAATTGTTGTAACCTCTGATTATTAAATCTTTATAATGGAAGTTGCAGTTTCATTCCCCATTCAGCTATGATGATTTATTGCATTGTTTCCATGTACAAGTACAAAGAGATTTTTAGTATATAACTAAATTCTTACTTCACTAAGCAGAAAAACACCTATTTCTATCCAATAATAGCTCTACACTAATATGCCTGAATTTTAAGTCCTTCAAGTTCTCATAAGAAGCGAAAGTACATTAAACATGAACCTGAAGCAGAATTATCCAGTGTCATTTTCTCTTAAGTAAATATAACTACTACACACATGAAATATTCTACCAATAAACCAAGACTTCTAAGCAATGATGATACAGGAATTTGCTTTAAAAACTGCAGAGTTACTGCAAACTGAAGTACTAACACAGACCCTACACCATCTGGGACATATTTGACCTACAGTGTGGAAGACTGGGGCCTCAAACTTCTCAGATTACCATGTGCCTTTCTTATTGCAATTTAAACTGTTCATTGTGCACAAATATGAGAAATTTTAAAATGTTGCAGTGCAAGCTTAGTGCTACAGCAAAATCAGCCTTCTCATTCTTGCCCTTTTACATACAAAAAATAATTACATGCCACGATACCAAAAGTAGTGGTCATATATTCATGATTTACGATCAAAATTGAAAACTAAGCCAACACTAGTCAGAATATTCAAAACCAACTGAAAGAGAGAGAACAAAGGCTGCAGTAAGTTTCTGAAATGTCACTCTTAAGAAAGATCACACAGACCAGGCATGCCCGGTGCTACTCCTGAAACTAAAAGAATTCATATGATTAACTGTCAGACAAGTCCCTTCCAAAATACCCACTTCTCAAGTGGCTGTGCATGGCAGGAATGTCAGATTAAATATAGAATATTTCACTTTAAAAAAAAAAAAAAAGAAAATCAACATATATATACCATCCATATTTCATCTCAGATTTGATCACCAAAATATCTTTAAAAAAATTACCGAATCGAAGAGGAGTTGCTTATTCAACTGAAATTCAAAATCTTCTTTCAGAAAGCTCACATCTCCACCTGTATAGCCAGCCAACTCCTGCAAAGACATATGTTCAGGAGAAGTTAAGATATTACATGTTTCTCCCCTGCAGAAGTTCATCATGTCTGCATCAGCATAAGCAGTGTTTTCTGTACAAGAAATACAGATATACTATATGGCAAGACTACTACATTTTGGACTAATGAAAAAACATGCATGACCCTCACAACAAGTAGCATTTTTCTCCCCCAAATATTTAACCAGGTTATTGTTTTCTAAACTATTTTGGAAAAAATAGCAAAACAGAATGGAGCTGGAAAATTCAGCACCAGAAATCAAACCTTTTACTGCATTTACCTAGGACCCGAGATGATTTCATATGTACTAAACCAGGGCTGAAGCACAAGACTGCCAGTTGCATTACACCACTGCTAGTTGAAAATAAGAAGTGATCTATTCAGTGTTACAGGCAGCATCTAACACATTGTATGTTAACTAAACCCCGAGGTACAACCATCCTTCTCAGAAACAGAACAGTTCACTGCTGCTTAGAGGAACATAGTAGCATTTCTTGTTCCAGTAGAATTTCAAAATCTGCTTCTAAAGCACTGCAGAAATTAATGGTTCTGAAGTATTACCCATACAGCAGAAAAGCCAGCTTTTTTTAAATCTCTGAAAATAAAAAGCATGAAAGCCATTTTCTGTGTCAAAAAGATACATACGTTTGAGAGTTACTTTTTGGCAATCTTTCATTTTCAATTCCAAGACTTACAAATTCTATAAGCAACAAGAGAACCACAGTCTAATTGTCTTACGTTACAGTGTCATAAAACAAGAACTAATACCTACTATAAAAGTAGAGCAAATAGTGTCAGGGATAATGTGCCTCAGCTAATAAGTAATTTCATGATAATGGCAAGATAAAATGGCTGTACTATTTGACCAATGGGATGCAAACGAAAATTTGCCACCATAGAAAGGGCTTCAGGATTTTAAAAGGCACATACTGTAAAGATAAAAAGTAAATACTGGTCATCACTGTATCCTTGTCAATTTGTGATTAATTTCTGACTTCAGACAATTTTAATGTGAACATCAATTAGATATATTAAGACTTATTCAACCACACTTGCAGATAAAATCTAATAATAGAATAATCGATTTAATACTACCTGATTAATTTTCAGCAAAGCACCTCGCCTGGGCAAGATGGAGGAGTTCCGAGAATCAATTACCATGGCATGCTGAAAATAATTATTTTAAGGTTATTGTATCTGTTGAATACCACAGAATGACACTAATATTTTCCTTCAAAACTGTGCAAATGCTAAGACAACCACAGCTCCAGCTAAGGCTATGGTAGCATCATGGATTTAGGAACAACATGCCTACAGACTGGCTCTGTTTTGAATTTAGAGGCCATACAAAATGCACACCTTTGTATATTTTGGCCATGGTACACAACAAAAATATAGCAGCAACAATGCCCTGGGGTAAATGACCCATTTTGTCACAGTAACCTGGAAATAGTTTTATCTCCTGCAATTTGTACAAATAAGATAGAAGTTAAATATGACAAGTGATAAAAAACTGCTAAAGGAAATACTATTTAGAAAGGGCACAGTAACTGCAGAATGAAGAAACTTACTGATCCTCTCTTCTACAAAAGAAGATAATTCTGTAAAATGAGATGGCAGAAAACAGGGACGAGGCCTTACAGAAAGAACAAGCCAGCCTAGGCAACAGTCAGAGGGCTGCAGTCAGCTACAAAAATATGTTTTCTCTTTGGACCTACTGGATGACTGTGTGAAAAATATGCCTGAAGTAAAAACCACTACCAACTAACACAAAAAGCTCCTTTTGTATCATTGTAAGACTACATTGTAGTCTTACATTGTAGACTACTCCATGCATTTTTAAAATTATTTTTAATAATCTTTATTAAAGTCTGATTGAATACTAATTTTAAATACCTTCTAATAATTTTAAGTCAAAACAGTTCTTAATATTTTTTTAAAAGTCTTACAGAAAGAGAAGATTTAAGAGAGTGTCCACTTTCTTCTCGAACAGAAAAGGATGCTGTTCTAGCAAGGCAGCCAAGCTCTCTCCACACACCCTCCCACTTCAGTGTGTGATTGGTCTTCCAGATTGGGAACTACAAATGAAGAACTGAGTAAGACACAAAAAACAATTGCTAGAAAACTAAAATAAACATTAGCCTGAAAAGTCTCTCACAATTTTTTTTTCACGAGTATATGCTTTTTCTTTCCAAACTTCTTGGATCAAGAGAAGCTCTTTTTCAGCTTCAGACTTTCTCCAACTTGGTGAACACTACTTAATTCATCCTAAGCAAAAACTATTGATGGGCAGATGCAGTGACTTAGGCAACCATCTGCCTCTCTGAAATGATACTTTAGAAACTAAAGATTTAGAGGAAAACATATTGGTATTGTAACAAAAAGACTAAGATACATTAACTCTGTCATTTCAGTATTGCTGACCTTTTGCCAATAATGAAAAGATAGTCCTGTGCCAAGTGTTTCAATCATTAAAAAAGTAAATTGAAAATTTGTGAAAACCAGCTGTGACCTGAATTAAGTGGAAATGAAGGATGTGTCCCACAAACACTTTTGCAATGCTTACATTAAATTCTGTGGATATTCCTCTATCAGTTTCACGAAGAGAGCTCCAAGGGAACTGTCCAGTTACTTTATACAGGTTAACTGAAAAACTAAAACAGTAGTGGTAAGTTTGAAAGTGAAACTTTTTAAGTAAGCAGAGTTTTAAGTCATCACAAAAATTTAAAAAAACAAACATACAGCTCTGCTGCATTATTAATGGAACCTCAGGAAAGGAATATTTTTAATTTTACTGTTATGTTTTATGTTCCTTCACTAAAAAAAGTATGCAAAAATGCATCCCTTACTTTCTTTCAAATTTTCCACGCTGTGGTTTGAAGAATGAGAGGCCATATGAAGTTTCCTTTGTTCCATAGGAGAATTGGAAGGTTACTTTTTCTGCACGCCCGAAGAGATTGGGAAACTTGAGCCCAAGTACCTACAGAAAAAAAAAAAACAAAAACAAAGCCTTCACAATATCTCATATAGTTTGCTGTCTTGCATCTTAATCATATACTGAAGGCATATCCACCACGACAATCAGAAATAAAGACATTAAAACCAGTTGTAACTCAACGTGGTTTTCTTTAAAGTTTGTTATCTATTTGCACTGGCAGCAGAAGCTGTCACGATAGCACACGTTACAGTAAATAATCCAGTTTTTCTTAATTTCCAGTAGCTGTTGACTTAATTTGCATTCTCACTGCATCATCAGTACTCTTACTACCTCAAGCAAAATCTCCCAGCAAGTCTCAAAGCCCAGAAGAGTGAATCTTTGGTATAATACGGAGCTGTTCTGCAACTGCAGACTTTCCACCTGATTGTTAAGAAAACTACTTGTCAGGAATAAGAAATTCATCAGAACCACAGCAACAAGCCAATGGAAAAGTACTAATACAGAGCCACTTCCCTGTATTTTTGTTTTGAGAACAAGGTATTTTTGCAATCAGTTCTGACAGCAGTATAACACACCATTAACATTCTACAGAAACCAGTTAAACACTTTTGTCTGTTCTGACATAAACTCTTTGTATGCCTTTGGTGGCTCTTAGCCCTCTGGCAGACAGGATGAAGAAGGTTTCCTCCATGCACAGACACTACCAGGACTGTTCTATTGTTCTGTGTCCTATTATAAAAGAATGTAGAAAAGCTATCAAATCCTGATTGCTTTTGTCTAACAGCTATTGGAAACAAATCAGTCACCTGAAGTTTGTGGTGATGGCTAATGTGCAATTACTGAACTAACCAGAAAAGGTATTAGTATGAAATATTACATCCATAGGCTTCAGATGAATTTAAGGGATTAGAATAAGTGTCAAATCTATTCAACTCTTAAGGAAACAATCTCTCCTGCCAGTTCCAGTGTCTCCAAGTCACACTTTTATAATTCAAACATTTTACATCAACGTAACAAAGAAAGATAAATTAGAGGCAGAACTGAGTAGAAAAGGACGAACCAAAGTGGCTTTCAGAATGTTTTCAAACTCACTAGAACCAGCAAGCAGGATTCTCCACTAGTTTCATTCAGGTCTGGACACCCTGGACATAGCTCTTAGCAGCTGAGAACTCACTGAATACCTATTCTCCCTGCACTTGCAAAACACCATCACCTGAGTCATGCAGAATCTTATCCAGGTTAAAAATACCCCTAAGAAGAAAAGGATGAGTCCCTTGATCTGGCTTATCTACCAGCCCCAGGCACAGCTGCACTGTGCACATGAGAAGGCAGAATGTGTGCAGGGAAGAGCACCTGAATGCATGATCTACTTACACCAGCTCTGCCATTAAAAGCTCATTAACAGAACACCAGCACGGCTGTTGCTTCTTGTGTTGCCAGGTAGGTATTTTTAATGCAACATTTTAACCTGATGCATCATTAACTGAATCAAATGGAAATAAGTTCCACGACTTATATGGCTTTGGAAAACTTTGCATTTTGCAGCCCAGAACGAATGGTACTAGTCTAAAGTAGTGACAACAAAGGACAGTTCCTAAGTTAAACATAAAACATTTATTCTTTAAATAGATCTCATAGAAAATAAATACCAAGCTCTCTATATAATTCATACTGTTGGTAGTTCTTTAGATATTGTCATGAAATAATTTAAGAATTAAAAATTTAACATAACAAGTTAGAGGCTTCAGCATTCTTCTCTAGCTCAAAATAGGCTTTTGCTGAATGAAAGCCTGACTAATACAAAGACTCTTGAGACAAAGGTCTTGTCAAAGCCTTAGTAAAGCTGGATCAAGAAAATAATTTGGCTTGGGTCAAGTCCTCACTTATTTAATCACTAAATTCCTTGGTAGGTTTGAAACACAAAAGTAAGTGCAGTGTGAAAAGGAATTAAGAATTATTTTAAATAATCCATACCATACTGCCTTCATTGTTGCCAACCATAGTGTTATAGCTTCCAGTTAGTCTTCTCAATTCAGTTACTTCAAAGGTTACATCTAAACCATTTGGAAGGGCATCATCTCCTACATAAACAAACAAGCATGTTATCCCTGAACAGCTAACTGAACAAACACAGAAGATAATCTGATTTATTTAAAACCTGTTTGAATTAAAGTATAATAAAAACCTATGCTACAGATGAAAATGGCTTGAAAAAAAACGTTGTTTGGATATGAGCGCAGAATCTGGTTCAATCATAGTGTGACTGGCTTTAATCATGTTAGTTTAGTTATGAAGGACCATGACATGAATCAACATGTTAGTTTAGTTACATATGGAAGCACAAGTCACATTTTCAAGTTTTTTCTCAAGTGTTCCTCTGAAACTTTGGATTAAGGGATGTGTACTATAATTATTTTAGTGATGGAAATTCACTCATTTTTGCATGCATTTAAGTAAAATTTACACACACAGACACAAGCAAATACATCTTTTTCATAGGCACATATATGCGTAGACACAATTCAAGTAGTCACATACTGTACTGTGTGTAGACACACATTTGTATATATAGCACACCTACACGTACATCTTAAATATGAGAAGTGATATGAGAAGGTAAGTTATATATACAAAAAGCATCCAACTTATTTCAGAGGGAAATACTACAGGTATGCATGTGTCTATGCGTGCATGAGAAAAAAAGGTGAGGATTACTGAGGCTATACATACCTTGACAGGTATCAATCAGAACATCCACCTGTCTGAAGATTCCCAGACGAAGCAACTTTTCACGAGCTTCATGTGATTTTCGCATCACCTACAGAATGAGGTCAGTAGCTCAGTCTCTCAAAAAATAACTAGGATAAAATAACTAAATTGCAACTAATCATACAATGTTCACAGATTTTGCATATGAGGATATACACGTATATACACACAGGTAACAACCCCTTTAACACTTGAATCTGTAAAGAAATAAATTAAATCCAGAGCCTCTGGATCAATTCCTACCTTTTACTACGCCACATCCTAATTGTTATAATACTGAAACCTATTATTCAAATAGATTTCAGTAATTAAAACTTATGCATCTATTTACAGTGACCATGCTTTTGCCAAAAACCCTAAACATCCCAATCTCTTTAAATTTTGACCAATTTACACATCTCATGGATAGTCATTCTCCAGAAGGAACCACCACCTAAAGGTGCAAGGACATGGGGCCTAACTCACACTATGATTCACTGTGGAGACAGTCATCAGCTACCTGTTCTGTCATCCCATAATTTATCTTAAGCAAATTAACTGCAAGTGTTACTTACACAATACAAATTCTCATGTGGGCAAAGTGGAGATTAAAAAATATCCCAAAGTGCAGTTTGCCATCTCACAACATCTGTGAGTTGAATTCATCAGAAAATAATGTACTTGGCAGTATTTCATGTTTGACTTACATATCACAAGCCCAGAACCATCACAAAACTTGTTGATATTTCCCCATGTCTGAGGGTAGGACCCCAAAGCAGGAAAAAAAAAATAGAGAAAATTGTAACCTGAATATTTAAAACTGTAGGTCTGATATTTGGTATGATACTTACATCAATAAGATTTTTAGCCTTGAAAACATCAGCTATTTCATATATGATAATGTCATCTTTGGTCCTTCCAAGTCCATCAAAGTGTACATGCTGAACCACCACCTACACAGAACAAATGTTTGAACACAAATACTGAATTCAGTTCTAGGAATGAGTATAAATATCATCAATGCAGGACAAATACAGTTGTCCAAGTGAAAAACCCTGACAATTCCTAGGCTAATTAGTGCTAACCTCCACAATCAGAAGCCAGGCTGTCTACAATTCTGGAAAACTGTTCCCTCAACATGAAAATTAAAGAACCCCAATACCAAAGACAACACTGATTGTGGCAGAAGAGACGGTAACAGATTTAATTATGACTGTTGTATGCACAAATAAGTCACTTCAGAAACCACACTGAGATACTAAGACACACAAGACAAAACATACAGTTGGTCATAGCTAGCTATTTCTTGTATCAGCAACAGGTAAGTAAATCTTGAAAAGAAAAATAAAACAAGACTGCAAGACATAAATATTTAAACTGTATTATTATTTAGTATTACTATCATTGGAGCACTGTATTTTAAGATGCATGTTAAGACCACTTGCATTATGAGTTTTCATATTTCCTTAAAATCATTCATCTTGCAACATAATCATTTGAGATAACTTTATCTTAAAAATCACAACACACTCCAGGTTACCTGGTACAAATGTTTGCATTTCCCTTACTTTCCCAACATTTTTAGTCTATTATAACTTCAGGGGTAAGTGTCAAAAAAAGATCTTCAAATGTTTCATGAGTTTTCATATAATAAAATAGCATAATAACAGCAATCTAGCACCACTGCAAATTGCTTTAAAAAACCCTGTTAGACTATATATATAGTGAACTAAATTAAAAATTAAATGTTGTTACCAAGTTTGTAGAGAGAATGAAGCAAAAGGAAAATTGTAATAAAAACTAATACTTATCTCACCCCTCATTCATGTCTAAACATATTGTGGGGCAAGAAGACATGGTTTTATATGTGAAATAATAAAGAATAAGTTACCAGCCCCTGCTGAAGTTAGTAATTCCCTTAGGGACATAATTCATGTGTTGGCAGTTTACTCTAACCTGGTTAATACTGCACTCTAGCAGATTAAGGACTGTTGCTTGGTTGCAGAAGTAGTAATCTCTTATAAGAGAGGAAGAAGTAATATTTGTGAACAGGTCTATTTGCTCAAAGGTGACTTTTAATAACAATTCCTGTGGTATGGGAACAAAGAACCAGAACTAAACAAGAACAGATTAAATTCACAGTACTAAATTAAATTCTTTCACATCTCAAACCACAGTTTAGAAAGTTCCCTTAGGAAAAAAAAAAACGAACAAGCAAGCAATTGTGCCAAAATATTTATCTTAATAAAATAAAAATCAGACTGTTGTTCAGGTACTTACGTCTTTGTTTTCCAGAATTTCCTGCTTGGCCTCAGGTTCAGCTTCAACCAGTTCAGCTTCCTCTCCCAAGCCACCAAAGTCTGGCCCACCCATTGGAAGAGGGTCCAAACTCTGAAAGCACACCAGAAAACTGCATGTAATATGGTACACAATTTGTGACTTACACCTTTTGCAAAGGAAAAACACCATGGTTCTTGACACTGTGCTCTTCAGATTATAAGGGGGGGGAGGGGGAGGAGGCAAAAAGAACTAAAATGAGAATTTCCTGCACACTTCTTACCTATCTGCTTTCTAAAATTCTTAATGAATGCTGAATAGCTTCCGTGTGAGAATTCCGTGAGAATTATTTCTCAAAAATAGTCTGAACTCTTCCAAAAACACCGTATTCTTAAGGCATGCTTCCTGTGCAAATATGAACTCCACCCTCTTAAAAAATGTTAAATAATCAAGGTGTCACTACTTATTTTGGGGTTTAAGTAGGGAAAGGAGTGTGAATGTTGAACAGTGAAAAAAGAAAAATAACATGTTTTCTCCATGTTCCTTTGCTTTTTGTATACTTAGGTGCTTTTCTATTTTAATACTTTTTTTTAACTATCCTTCCAAGTAATGCTCAAGAACCTAAGGCCCTATCCAGCAGAGTCAAACATTTGAATCAAACTGGTTTCCATCACAGGATGTTTTTATTTACTATAACTTAAAAAGTCCTAAAATAAGACTTATGAAAAGATAATGGATTCCACCATGAGTGAATTGAGGGCTACTCGCAAAACCAAAGGTCAGGATTGGATAAATCAGTAAATCTACTTTTAGTCTTAAGTCACTAATACAGTACTTGCTGCATTATTTAAGGCTCACTGTTTTGCCAGAGTTGTAAATTGCAGCTACATATCAACATCAAGTTAAAAAGAAGATGGGATCCTCTCTTGCTCCCAAAAATGTTCAGGGAAGCATGAAACAGTCTACATCCACATAACCAGTACACCAGTCTATACTGCAGAAGGACACAAAAGCAAGAACACGCGGAAAAAAATGAAAGAGAAAATAAATTAGTTGTGGTAATTAGGTACTCCAGAGTCCTAACAGCTCCCTGCAGCAATATATTCCTAAGCCTAATTAAACCCTATGTAGCAGCTGCTGTTTCCAAAAGACTCTCAGAAAAGAGGTATTCTACCTAGGATCTTGAAGAATCATCCAGACCATTCTTAGCTCCTGAAGAGGTCATTCATTCATTAATCATATCTGAATGATGTGCATCAGAGTTTTAAACGACCCTATGCAGGCTCTCTATGGTTTCTTTACAGGGAAAGTAGATTAAGCCAAACTCACACACTATTTCACCAAATGGACTTCAGGTTTGCACTGTGATTACTCTGCTTTACAGCCAAAGGCACCAGTGACCTTTTCTACATTACACTGATATTCTCATTGCTTGACTACTTCATAACCTGTCATGCATGGCTCTTACGCTTTGACATAAAGCAGAGTGCTCAAGAGTGGGCTGCTTATCTAAAATTATCCTGAGAGGCATTGCTCTAAGGCTTGGAGCAGATAGAACCTCATGCCTTCCTAAAGTATTCTATATTTTCTGATATTTAAGACACACTTTGCTGCCATGATGGCCACAACTTCTCTTTCTGCTACTCTTTCACACTTAAATCTTAACTTTTCTTCTTTAAGAAAAGTTAGACGGATTTGGAGATTTATGCTTCTGTTCACAAGGACCACTGAGGCGAGGGATACCCAACAGACAGCTACAAGCAACACTGCTGGTTTTTTCGTCAAAAAGCAAACCTACACCCTTCCCTTACCCCAGAGTGCAGTTTCTCTGCCCCACTTGGGTTTTCGCGAAAACTGCTACGGTGGGAAGTGTCCCTTACCCACGGCAGGCGGGCCGGAACTGAATAAACTTTAAGGTCCCTTCCAAATAAATCTAAATCTATTTACGCAGCCTGGCTCTCACCAGCCCCCTGGCGGCAAGGTCAACCCCGACCGCCGCCAGAAAAAAAAAGGAAAGACGGAGAAAGGGGACGCAAGGCACCTCCGAACACCGGGACGCCGGCAGCGGAACCCATCGGGACCGGGTCCCTTCTGGCACCATCCCCTCCCCGCCTCACCAGCCGGGCCCCGCGCATGACGCCGGGCACCACCGCGGCTCTCCCCGCAGCGCTTGGGAGCGGAGCCCCGCCGTGATACCGCCAGGGCCTGCGCGGAGGCCCTCAGCCAAGACGCCCCGATCATGATTCCGCTTGCGGACGGAGGAGCGCGGCCGACGCTCGCCCGCGCCTCGGGCCCGGTCCGAAGGTCGCCGGGCGGCGACCTTCGGACCGGGCCCGAGGCGCGGGCGAGCGTCGGCCGCAAGACCCCCATCCCCGCTGCCCCGCGGCGCTTACCCGGGCGTGCACGGTGCCCATGGCGGCGGAGGGAGCGGGAGCGCTGGGGATAAAAGGGGTGAGAGCCGCGGTCTCTTCAAGGCCGCAGCACGGGGGCAGCCATGAGAGGCAGCCCCGTCCCGGCACTCATTGGCCGGAGCAGCGGGAAGAGGCGGAGCGAGGGTTCTGACCCCCCCGCCCCCCGGATGCAAAACCGGGGAGGAAAGTGACGCAAGTGGTGACAGGTCACTGGGATCCGTGACGTCAGACTTAAGCCGTCTGAAAGTGGCGTCAAAAGTTAAAATGTTTGAGGTTGCTGGTTTGCTTAGCCCTGTTGCCTACACTGGGATAAAAGAATGAGTTTTAACTGAGACAGGAGACATCAGGCATTTTCTTCCTCCAGACCCCGTCTCTGCTTTTTTGGGGTGTTTCTGTTTAAATCTGATGTTATTTGTGAGCCAGCAGACTGTAAATAAAGTCGGTTTTAAATTAAGGTGACTTACAAGCCCAGCTGGAGCATGAACAAGCACCTCTCAAAGGTTATAACCTAAGGTCTTATTTTTAAAAATTATGCCGCGCAACCATTCTATCTTAAACTCACGAGGAAAATAACCGCCTTTGTTTGAACTAGGATTGGACCAATTTTTTCTCTTGTAATTTTACTTTCAGGGAAGCCTCTCCACCCACCGCCTTCGCTGCCCCCTCCACCTGCCTGGCAGGAGGCTGCAGGGTGTTGGCCTCTTCTCCCAGTGAGAGGAGAAGTGGTTACGGGTACAACTTCTGCCAGGCGAGGGTTAGAGGAGGTATTAGGCACAATTTCTTCACCAAAAGAGTAGTGAAGCATTGGAGCAGGGGTGGAGTCACCATCCCTGAAGGTATTAGAAAAACAGGTTGATGTGGCACTTCAGGAGATGATTTATTAGTACAGGTGGTGTGTATAGGCCTGGCAGATGACTGGATGACCTTGGAGGTCATTTCCAACCATGATGATTCTTCTAAGTAGCTGCACTTGCCCAAATTAACAGCATGTATCTCAGTCAGTGTCTGCTTCTGGGACTGGGAGCTCTCAGTGTTTATAGTTACAGGTATAGAATAGGATCCTGAAGCAAGGCCGCTGCTTGGTGATGGAAAACATCTTATGCTCCAGAAAGAAAAAGCAAGTAAATGGGCCACACATTTTCCTTTGGGGAGGAGCAAACTAGGTCACCAAAACTGATGAGTATTCTATCCCATACATGTAAAACTCAGGACAAATTTGAGGGTTCACAACTGTTAAGATCTTCATCCATGGCTAGCTTCCTGGGAGGATGCCATTCATTCATCTGTCTTTGATCCCAATCCATGCCCTCCTGAATCAGTGTGTTCCTGCCTCCAGCTCCTGGCTGCTGCTGACTCTAGAAGACCAGCCTGGGACTTTTGCAGGGCCTGCCCTGCAGCCTCAGTTTTGACAAATAATGTGTTATTAGGGGGAGGGGGTAGGAATGCAATATTGCTTTTGTAGATATTTGTAATTTTTCCTTTTCATCACTACTGTTTAATTAAATCTGTGTAGTTTAGTTTCCAAAACTGTCTGTCTCACTTTCTCTCCTTTCCCTATAAAGGAAGGGAGAGGGGTTAATAGAGAGCATCTGTCATGTGTTTAATTGCCAGCCCAACATTAAATCATTACATTAACACATTTTGATTTAACTCACGCTAAGTCCATTAATCTCAAAAGTAGAAAAATTGATAACAGAAGAGATTGTACTTTTATTTTAGAAAAAGGAGACAAAATTGCAGCAGTGCAAAATGTAAGTGGCAAAGGTAGATTTAAATGCAGCTACTAGAACTATGCCAGTTACACATAAATGAAGCAAAACTTGGCATTCCTGCTTAAATTCCAAAACATGCTGGTAAGACTAATATTTTGCAAAACATTATAAAATTAAATTATACAAAGTTTAAAGGTACAAAGAAAGACAATATAAAACAGATCTTGTATCATTTAATTGTAGTTAAGAATAAAATTTCCAACTTTTCTTGTAAATTTGAAGATACATACACAAGAAATAAATGAGAGTTAAAGTAAAATAGCACCAGTCTTCTATAGTATGGAAATGGATGGTTTGACACTTTCTCCCCCTGCTCCAGCATTCTAAAATCAGTTTTAGTATTGTAAAATTTAGCACTTCAAGCTTAGGTGAATCACAACTGAGAAACTACTTAAAGGCTTGTCCATGTGCTACGTTTTGCTATTTGACAGATTTCTGGATACCGAAGTCCACAAACTAAATTTCCATTCTCCTCAGCATCACAATCTAATTGCTGCTTCTCCTTGTACAAGACACTCTCAGTAAAGAGTCTATGGTGTCTTCCCAGGACTGCAACCAAGTTGCATGAATGAGAAGTGTTCAAGTGTCACACACTTGCACCCAAACACATGCACAAACTCAATTGTAAAGCCATAAATTTTTTTTATATTTTGTTATTTACATTTCCTAATGTAGTCATACACTAATGAGTTGTCTTTATTAAAATTTAAAATTATGCAGAACCTTTTTAGTGGAAAGTGCTCAAAAATGGGTGTGATTTGGCTAAGTTTCTACCCATTGTTTGAGACCTTTGCACAGCTCCCTGGATATTGGCCCTTCCCTGCTTCCACATTTGCTTCTTCTAATGATCAGTCTTGGAAAAATTCCTTTGCATTCTTATACCTCACTGAGATAGAAATGACTTTTTTCTTTGCTCCTTTAGGGAGAAGGAAGTGAAAGAAGAAATGAAAAATCTCTCAAGTTGGATGGGAAAAGTAATCAAGAATGATTGGGCAGCAATTAATAGTAGACCTAAACATCAGCCACCACTTTTTAACAGAAATCTACATACAGAATCTTCTGTAACGCTTAACACCTTCTCAAATTACTGTTTGCTACTACTAAGCACAGTCACTATTTTACCTACTTTTCATATTTAGTCAAGTAATAAACCCTTACTAAGAAAAAAAATAGGTCTTCTGTAATCACAAAATGCATTTGTTTACACTTCAGGGGAATATGTCCCATTTCTTAAGTCTTTTTCCCTTGAAGTATCAGAAGAGGGAAAGAACCATAGAGGAGAAGTATGAACCATGGAATACATACAACAACCTAGAGTAACATTGTTACTACAGTATTTCATGCAAACCACTTTTCTATAAACACAACCATATGTTTAAACATAAGGCAAACTGACACAGGAGGCCAATAAAAAGCCCATTCTTGTATTTCTCTTTATGAAGTAGAAGTCCAATTTCATTTAAGTGCTATAAATGTAATCTTAACCCATAATATTGTTCAGAATTCTATTAAAAGCTTTTTTTAATCAATGCTTGTTTTTCTACTATTTTTAGAGAATTTATATTTTAAGCTGAAAGTAATTTTTTTAAAAAAAAACATTTCCAGAGAGACAGTGTTTACTACATGTCTTACTACATTTGATTGAGCTGGTGCTTCAACAGAATTGTAGTCTGTTACTTAGTATAGCAGCCACTGTTTTTATAATCTTTAAAACAGTAGAATTCCTAAGGCAGACTTGTCAGGAAGCTGTAAACAAGTAATTTTATGAGACTTATTGGCAATAAAAAAAGTGATCTTTAGTCCTTTAGGATTTAAAATTTTCCACCAAATAGAATTTTGGAAACTGTGGAATGTACTTCCAAATCAATACTCTGGAGCAGTTTGGAAACTTGCCTCTGAGGAGGAGTCAAAATCTATTTCCAACCCAGATTCATCAGAATTTGGGAGAAAATTAGGATAGGAATTTAATTCTGCATGCTCCTGCATGTTAGCAGAAACATTTTTCATAGCTGAGTGCATGAAGCATGAAGATTCCCATAGCCAGGTTTCAAGGTCAGCAGAAGAGTGAGGCATTTTAAGGTGGCAGTATGAAGAATGAAATTCCATAGTAGATGGGATAGTTTGACATTTTCTTAGTGATCCAGATTTGTCATCTTTCCTGTTAAAAAAAAAAAAAAGTGCTTCAGTAACATTTATATTGCTGTTCATAAATCTGACAAGGAATCTTCATAAGGAAGCACACTAGAGGAAAACAATGTAACTTGAAATGCATTTAGCAGGTTAGGATATGGAGCACCAGGTAAATCTTGAAATTACTTTATCTATATGAGGGCACACAGTCATTTTGTGTTGTTCTCAAAAGTAGGTACAGAAGAGTTACATTACGTCATATTGTTCTGATGAGCTCAGAAGGGTAGACCTAGTTTGTACATGACACTTCTTTAGTCCTGATCTTCCCACTTGGAATATATGTTGATTTACCAGTCATTGCACTAACTAAACATTAACAATAGCTTCAACATTCATAAGCTGAGTAGCAAGTGTATGTGTAAAAACACTTCCCAAATGCCATCTGCATTCTACGTTTCAACCAGCCCATTATCACCAAGCTGAACAACTGGAACAGAACTTTCCTACTCTAAAGAGCACGAGTCACCTGGTTAGTGTTTTCCAATTTGAAAAGCATGAAACTGAAGTTGTCACCAAGAACACCCATTTTTTTCTTTGAAGTTCTCTCTGCTCTCTTGCAGCACTTATGGGGGAAAAAACCAACCATAAAATGGTCTGCAATGCCTCCTTTCAAACACAACCCCTCCCCCCCCGATTCACTATACACACACTTCAACAGCAGCTCTCATACGTGAAATTGAGGTGCACCAGAAGATACTATGCCCTAGGGTAAGTTTCTGGAAACTATTTTCAAATTGTGAACAGCACAAATTTGAGATTTGAGTTTGAATCCAAAATGGAAGCTAGATTTGATGATTCAAACAGAAGAGGGTAACAAAGATGTGTGTGGGATTACTCTTCTGCAGAAGCCTATATGAAAATCTTGGTGGATGCAAGAAACTAAATGAAAGTAACTGCAAGCCCATAAAGAATTACCGGTAGAATATAATGCAGATTCTACACAAAGCCTTGGGACCTAGCTAACTTAAGACAGAATCCACTTAAAGGAAGGCTTCAGAAAACTGTTAAGTTTGAAAGCATAAACAGTTCAGTGGGAGTTGATCACATTACAGTTATCATAAAACCAAACAGCAAAAGCCACATGACCACCATGCTCTGTTTTATGGTCAAGACCTTGCTCTTTCTACAAGAAAATAAAAGATGTCTCTGGTTAATCATGACTCAATGACCAAATAACCACTCTGAGAAATTAGATCCCAGACAGTCTTGTGATAGTGTTCCCTCCAAATGCTCATGTCACATGAAGAGTCTCATGATTGGTAAGGCTGAAATATGAGTGACATCAAGGAATTGCTCAATAAGGGCAAGAGCAGCAGTAAGATGACTATACTCAAATTTGCTGGGCAATGAATTCAGAAATATTAAGAGAAAAAGCTAAAAAAACCCCACTGGATTACATGTGGTATCCACTACCTGAAGAGATAACAATAGCAGGATACCAAGGACACTAGAACAGGTTGTCCAGGAAGTTGTCCAGGAAAGTTGTGGAAGCTCCATCCCTGGAAGTGTTCAAGGCCAGGTTGGATGGGGCTCTGAGCAACCTGATCTAGTGGGAGGTGTTCCTACTCATGCAGAGGGGTTGGAACTGAATGATCTTTAAGGCCCCTTCCAACTCTAATCATTCTATAATTCTGTGATTCTAACTCCATTCTTACTTGGAGATATGACCTCAAAAGCCATAGTGCTATACAAGAAAAGGCTTTGCCTCTCTTCTCCCTTCCTGAAATCAGTTATTGTACACAGGAATTTAATGCTTCTGAATTCTAGATAAAACTGAATATTGTAAAAGAAAATACATTTATAGACTAATATTAAAGCCACCATTTAATACATCCAAAAGAGAAAGGAAACTCAAGCTTCCACCTCATTAAGTCCTCCTTTAAGCTGGAGTCTTTAACAATAAGTTTGACCACTCTCTACTTCTAGCTACTGTGGGAGAAGAAACAAGGTGTCTCCTCTATAACCCACCCCTCTCCCCAAAAAGCCTAAGCCTATCAACAGACAACACCTCTTCAACTACAATAAATAGCAGCTAGTAATCAGTATGAACAAGAATTAACAGAAAATACTTAAACAATGCTAAGAATTAGAAGAAATGATAATTGTTGTGTAACTTTTAAGAAAATTATTAAGATCTATCTGTCATAAGATAGAAAGTTATTAGAAATTGAAGCTCTGATGAAATAGAGAAAATCACTATAAAAATGCATGGATTTGCTTGAAGCAGGCACCCCACTTTACCTGGATATACTGAACAGCTTGTTTTTAGCCTGGGAATAAACTGTACCAGCAATCCGACAAAATTGTTCTTGCATCCATCGAACATCAGCAGGCATGTCAGGAAACCAGTTTACTAACCTACAACCAAAACCAAAATACACTTGTTTTGTAAGATACAATCCACAATATGTACTTACATGTCATGTTTAACATTCAAAGAAACACAGCTTTCATTCTCCACAAGTAAATTCCCCCACTAAAGTCTTCAGGTCCTCCCAACATCTAAATTTCCATCTACTCCACTCACTGTTTTTCTACAGGTTAAGTAAAAGGATGGCACAGGCCACAGCATCTCTGATCTGTGCTGATCAGATGACCAGTATCTGTACTCCACACCTTGTAACCAACATTTAGGAAGCCTGTAAAGAATTCCTGTCTCTGAGACTTCCTTCTGAGTGGCAGTAACTTTCTAGTCAGTTTCAACTTAAGCGGGAGAGGAAAGAACAAAAGCACAGTGGAAGAATAAATAGCAAGCAGAAAAAAAACAATGTCACAAATGTGTATTTTTTTCCCTATGATGCTCTTAAGAGAAGTCAATTACATCAGAGAGGAATGAGTGGCAAAAACCCACATTAAATTTCTGTTGAAACTTGCTTCCTCCCCATCTACTAAAAAAAAAATAAAATTGCACATAAGCATTACATTAAGTGACACAGAAACAGGAATTCTATGTGGCTCCATTTACATAACATTTGCCTTCTCAAACATTTTCTAAACACAGTAATGACATCTACTATTCAACAGCTAGAATTCTCTTAAGCAAGCACAGAGCTTAGGGTTCACAGGGCATTCATTTAGCATAATTTCTCTTTTATAGGAATTGAAAAAGAAAAGTAAGCTGTTCCACACATACAATTTCCAGTCAACCTAAAAATCCCTAGTAAGAAAATTTATATGGTGAGTAAACACTGGATTTTACTCCCCACTTCAGAAAGAAGCTAAAGCACAAGAACTGTTTGGATAGAGTTCAAATACCACTGCAGAATATATTAACTGCAATGAAGAATAGACCCCTGCAAAACAATTCAGGATCCTTCTTTTAAGCAGTTACGAGACAGCTTATAGTAACATGAGTAAACAGTTTAGAAATCTTCTTAATACGCTTATTTCTCTAGCCTTATGCTACAGAGGTTTCAGGAGAATGCATTATGTGGGTAGAAATAATGAAATTGGAAAGAATTACCACTTGAATTTTTGAGTATCGAAATGCCTACAACACTGAGTGAGCTCTCTATTATTCTATTTCCAGAAGTATAGTAATTCTAACACAGTTCATTACAAGTTCCTTACCGTAGAGCAACAGAGTAAGCAGACTCCACTGGCAGTGTGTATGGCAGCATAAGATAGGATATAACCCGGATTGGGAAGAGTTTAGAGAACTGAGCATAGAATCCATTCTGTTCTTTACAAGCCTCCTGCAGTGCTTAAAAATAATTTTTGAAAGAGATGTTAGACTGTTTGAAAACATTTCAAATATTTGCTCTAAGTTTGGTAATCTTTATTCTACATCATCATGTGTGTTGAATAAGGCTCAGATGGAAAATGAAAGCATTAATATCAGACACTCTTACCACAAAACTTCTCCACGCTGTTTTAAAATATGTGAAACACAGACTCACAGCACAGGGACTAAAGGCTTTATTCAGAATTTTTAAGCTGTAAGTCTAAGAATTAATTTATAATAAAGAGGATGCGAAGGTCACCTCTCTCCAAAAATACTTGTGTAGTTTAGCTAGCATACCTGTCTTGTTAGAGACAATGCAACTCTAAGGAGTTTGTTTAAATTCTAGGGTTCTGCATATTCCAATTTTTATCTATAATTGTCAGAAATATCACACCTCAAATTTTGTCTCCCTAGGTCACTGGAGGGGGACAAATTTCAAATGTTGAAAACACCAATCAGCATCCACACAAAAATTTGGTAAAATTCATAGATCAAAGAAATACTGTAAGTGGTTTTGGTCTCTTAACAGCCTATTAAAAGACTGGAAAGAGAATTACAAGTCTACAGAAGCCTGTTTTTAAAACAAGATGGGGATAATCAATGTTTGGGATTGAGATTCAACTTTGATGTGAAGTATATGCTTACAAAAATACTGTGTGCATACAAAGATTATCTGAAACCAATAAGAATTTAGTTCAGGACTCTGCAGTGTGGAAAGTAGCTCCTTACTCCTGCTTCAATCTTCTGTAGCTAAATCAAAATGTTCACTTTTAATAAGTATTTAAAGAACTTCTTTGGGTTGGGCTAGTTTCTGATATCACAGGCACTTATAAAACTAGATAAAAACAGCATATGCAAATTCTAAGCAATAAGCAGGGAAAAAAATAAACCAAAGTTTCCTGATCAAAGCTACAGGAAACAATCTGAAGCATGTACCTTTACGAAGTCTAGGAGGTAGACTCTCAAATATGCTGTTCTCCAAAGGCCATGGGTTTTGCTTCAATTGGTCATCAAGTACTTCCATTTTCAAAGATTCCACTCCATTATTTTCTGTCAATTTTTTTTGCTTCATATGGTCAATGTGTTGCCCAGCTTCACGAGGATTTCGTTTTGTGAAGGACAAGTGGATATAAATTGAATCATTCAGAATACCTGAAAGAGTCAAGAGCTTCCACTTAGGCTTAATCCACAGGTCTTGAGTACCTGTAGTCTCTGTATCTGTAGTATCTGTACAAAGGCCTGTTCTGAGGGAATATCATATACCCAATGTCAAATACACTTGCTCTTCTAATTCCACAAATGTTTAATCATACTGATGAATACTCTTTTGCAGGTTTGGGCCTTACTTTAAAACAGGTTCTAAAGAAAAGGAAAAGTGAACAATTAACTGAAACTGCAATGGAAACATAGTCATGTAACAAAGTTGTTTCCCAGCAAGATAGCAAATAATTTAAAGGAGAGGAAAACTGATATAATTTTTTTTTGAAAGAAAATACCTTAACCACATCACACACTTGACAAATTTGACATGGCAGGTAACACATGAGTACTTTGAGACATTGCTACTACAGAGTAGAGAAGGAAAACAAACAGTACACAATTTTTAAGATGCATCCAAAGTACAGATCTAAATCAGCACTGGTTGCCTTGCAAAACTGGTGCCAATTAAGACAGAGCACTGATAATTACCTTAGAAACAAGCACTAGATAATGAGCACAAACCAAAAAAAAAAAAAAGGGGGGGGGATTTATACTCTTTCCAGAAAATTATTACGAAGTTACTTACATATAAAGACTATCAAATTGGACTACAATCCTAACCTACATACAACAGAATCTCTATCCTACTTAAAATTAATCCTGAAAGACATATGTCAAAAGACTATGCAGTGAATGAGAAAGGCTATAATTGCAGTGAATGGAAAGGCTATAATTATCATTGATTAAGCTTAAAGCAAGAAAAACCTGTGACAGAATCAGAACAAAGTTGATCACAAGACTGTTAGTGTGAAAAAGAGGAAAACAGTGCAATACACAGAGGATGCAAGGGAAAGACACCTAGGAATAGCTGCAAGGAATTTCAGGTATTAGTGTCAGATGGAAACACTGACACAGGAAACTTGTGGGTGCAGTACAGCAACAGAACCCATCAGCAAAGACAATCAAATTATAGGCTCCTCATGCTTATAATCACCTGGTAAAATGTGTGAAGCAGGACTTTCTCATTAAATATTTAGTAATATTTGTAGAAAATCAAACTCTAAAGTAGAATCGTGATGCTGCTTAATAGTGAAGAAAATTGTTCAAAGAAAACTTGAATATTTAACGTTTAGTTATAACAGAGTATAAGCAGAAAGCATATAAATCTACAACTGCATTACTGTATTACAGCTGGCACTATCTGTAATAGTGCAAACACCACATTTCAGTTTTTACTGTTCTAATCCTTCTCAGCACCAATTTGCTTCTGTATCCAAATACTGCAAGGGCTATGCATAGTTAACACACAGTTAACTTCACCTTAATATGAAGTTATCATCTTCAACTTGTTTGTCTTAAAGTGTGCAGAACTATAACATCTATTAATATAAAATGTTACTAGAATTCTAGGAGTAGAGCAGAGTAACTCTCAATTCTTCTACCTAAGCTTAGCTGGGTCTCACCAAGTGCTATATTGGCAAGTCATCTTCTGAAGTCTTACATGATAGAGACCAAGGATCTGTCTGTGACTGTTTATATATTGTTGTTAGACAGTTCTCAGTTCTGGACTATAAGACTTCACCTAGAAATTCACATGCATGATAGCAGAAGAGAGAATAAGAAGATCCAGGTTTCACAGGAGTGGAAAATAATAGGATATTCCTATCCTTCATCATTAGCCCAAGACAAATTAATAATGCAATTTCCCTAGAACTGGAATTCCTTGGTAATTTCATGTAACAATACTGTTAACATTCACTTCACAAGTTTGCTAAAAACCCAAAAGTTCAATTTCTGTGTGGCAGTACAACATATCTCAGGTGAATAGTTAAGACAACTATATGATTTCTACAAGAACTAAATTACCATGATCCCTTCAAAGATCTAGCCCCTTCTTAGCTATAGAAAACTGTCACTTTTTATTTTAAAGTCAGGTTAAGAAGACCAATAATTATCCACAAATATAACATACCAGTCTCTTTCAAGAATTTAAGAGCATCTGAATACCCTTGCTCACAGATTTCTCCTAGTACCTGAAAACACACAGTAAATGAGTTAGACAAATAAAAAGTAATTCAAGAGCATTTCCCTCATCTGCAGTTAATACTGCTTAGCAAAGTTTACAAGGCAACTTGCCTGTGTGAAGCATTAACCAAGAACCTCAGAAAACCATGAAACTTGAGAATTTCTGCTAAGTTCTGAAGCACCTGGTTAGCAGGTTAACATGAAAGAACTAAACTGACTGTTATTAAATTACCAATGTTGATTTTATGATAGAATCCTGTGCTAATTCCCAAATAAATCAAGCAAATAGCAGACATGTGTTTTTCTTCTGAGAGACTAAAAATATGTAGAATTAAGACAAACTATGGAAAAAAAAAAAAAAGGAACAAGACGAGAAATGTCACCATAAAAGTTTATACAACTAGATGCCCAATTATATGCCCAAATTACTGTAGCTTTCTGCAAAAGCAAGGCTTTCATCTGAAAAGATGTTTTAGTAATTACACAAAGGCAATGAGTTACCTTAGGTTCTGGCGGAAAGAGTGCTTGTGTTAAACGGTAGAAGTTCCCCAAACTGAACTGAATGCTGGTGTTGGTCACATTCATTTCATGAAAGTTGGCAGAATTTCCCTTTGGACAGATATCACACTCCCCAGCGAAAGGCGAAATTGTGATGGTATTCTTAGATTCATGTTGAGGTAAATTGTCACTGATTCCCCCATCCACATACCGCTACAAAAATGAACAGAAATATAAAGGCTTAAAGACTGAAAATTTCAGACTATCAAATTTCCTATGTCATTATTAAATAGCACTTGAGACCATAACCAAACAGTCGCTGCCTATGCTCCTGGGCTAAATATTTTGAGTAGCATTCTTTGTCCCCTAATTGTCAGGTAAGAAACCTTCCTTCTTACAGTTCCATGGGAACTCTTCTTACAGTTCCATGGGAACTGTATCTATCTGGGATTCTTCTACATGTTTAAGAAAGAGAAAAGTCCACTGAAGTTACACAAACATGCAGAGAAAAAGTAATGCAGCTGTCTCCGCAGCACCAACCAAAAAGCTACCAGGATTTCTCCTGAAAGAATACAAGTGAAAGAATAGCTCTACACTACAAAGCTCCTGTTCCATGATACTAAACCATTCAGCTAGAATAAAAGTAACTTTAAATTATTCTTCGTAATTAGAATTTGGTATAAAAGCATCACGACTACATGGTCATAACAAAACTGCAGCAAAACCCACCACACCCAAAAGCTTCACAACTGGAAATTAGATATACCTATCTAAAGTCACTCTTAAGTCTTTGTTTAAAAGTAAACATGCATGAAGCATCAACACAGTTATATAGCAAGCTGCTACAAAGTTTACATAGTTGACATTATATTGTGCTTAAGTCCTACAGGAGTCACACCAGACACATGCAACTGTGGCATTGTTACACAAAAAAAACCCCCCACCTCCCAAGAATTGAAATCATACCAAAATAATTGCAAAAATCAAAAGCATACAATGATTCCTTCATTTTCCTGCTCTCAAAATAGGACCAAGTAAAGCATCACTTGTATGTTTTTGTACTCTGAACTAAGCATTTTAAAATAACATTGTTGTCTGGTGACAAGAACTGAATAGCCAGATTAGCCTGGATCCACCTAAACCTTGGATTCAGTCCAACGTCCTGTTTTCATAACACCTTTAATCTGGAAGAGTTTAAGGAGACATAAAAGCTTTACAAGTGCAGATAAAGAAAAATCCCTATACAGTTCTAATCACTTTTGCTTAAATTTCAGCATAAAGAAAAAAATACATTTTCTATCTCTCCTTGACCTTTAGCATTTCCAGATTGCCTTAAGAACAGTCTGTATAACCACTGTTAAGAGTATTCTTTCAATACTTTTCCTCTCTCCTTGTGTAAGGCACACCAAAGTTGGAAGGAAAGCAAATACAAGTTAATACAACCCTCCTTTAATGAGGGATTTCAGAAAACCCAGTATAGCCATGAAGTGTTAAGAGGTTTTGTAACCAACAGTTCTGTGAAGCTACAGAAGAGACTTGCATACCCACAGTTCACATTTAAAAAGCAATCTTTCTAATACTGTATACAAACAACAAAAGACATTAAAAGGCTTCATTTATACCTAAATGAACATGGAATTTTAATCCATGTTTTAAGGCAGACCTACCTTCAGGAAGATTACAAAGGTTTCTAATAAACTATCTTACAAGATTTTAGGGTTTTTTTAACCAAATGACCCTTCCTATACCTTGAAGCAGGTGAATGAGCATCACTTTCATCAGTATTTACCCTGAAGTTAAATACTTGCAAGCTTAGAATGCCTTTTTATAGTGACAGCACAAAATCTGAAAGATCATGTATGTTTTGCAGAATGAAGAAGAAACACTTAACAAATCTTTCACACACTTAGTGTTTCCTTGCTTTTTTAAGATGTTGGAACTTACAGCTACAGTACTAGAAGCTATGCTGAAGGTATTTATTTTATAGGATAACTAAAACAACATATACATTGTCTCTTAACATTTTCAGAGTAGCTAGAATGATTTTTAAATCTTAACAATAGACTTACCACACCTCTAAATGATGGTGGAATTAGGCCACAATAAATTGGGACAAATGAACTACAGATTAAAGCCTGTAGGAAAATGAGATCATATAAATTAAATGGTAACTGTTATTAAAATTATAATTTCTCTTTAGATGTTAGCAGAAACAAACAAGCAAGCAAGCATGAAAAAAACCCTTATAAAGTACACTTAAACAAAAAAGAAGGAGACTGAGAAGGGAGGTATCAAGGACAATTTAAGATAAGGGTATTTCACATTTCTTTTTCAGAATGTAACCACATTCCATCTATTAAAAAAAAAAGGGAGGGGCATGTCTCCCTAAAACACCATTTCTAGAAATGCTAGAAAAGGAAAAGTTTATAATTGTTCACTTCAACTCTGTATTTTCTGAGTAATCTCAGTAACAGTGAACACAAATATCAGCAATCTGGGATGATATTAAACTAGCTTTGTAACTGACACTAAAAGTATTAAGAAGTTAGACTGTTTCTTGGTTAGTATCTTGATAAGAATGACTAGGACAAACTTTATTCATGAGGGGTATAGTTTCATTAGAGACACTGCACTTGAGAAACACTTATACTTTTAAAGACTGATCCCTCACTAAAACAGTTTGCAGATGCATTGAATGGGAAAGCTATCAAGTTAATTTAGCATAATCAAGCTTGAATTTACCTTTAAAATACTTTCAAAATTGCAATATCCTAAAATGTGTAAAATGAAAATCCAGTGGATGATGTAAAATGGACATAACATTAAAGAAACTTTTAATAGTTTCCAGAAATAAACATACCTGGACAACTTCTTCTTTAGAGTTAAAATTAGATATCAATGCATTTTTACCATCAGATACTCTGGTTAGTGAAATATACAGCCTGCCCGAAGACAACTTGTGAGTGTTTTCTGGAAGATTTCTCATAAGTCCATCTCTAATTATCTTTATCACATCAAAGGAAGGATGAAGAGGACCAAGATTTCGCCTTCTAGCTTCTTTGGCTAATGCCAGAACATCTGCACATGCTTGAGCTGAAAATAAAATGCATTTAATTTAAGAACAGAAGCTATGTCAAAAACAAAACAAAAAAACCCCCACACTTCCAATAATAAAGTAGGTCCAGTGATCCAAATTTTCTCTGAATAATAGTAGGAAAATTCAAGAGCTTTTTAACAGATAAACCAACTGTACACAAATGTTGAGGATCTTTGCAGAAGAGCTAGCCACTAAGTTACTCATATGTTATTTACAGGTTGACTGTAGGTGTAAAATACCTATACAAGATACTTCTGTAAAGAGTTGTTCATTCCAGAACGTTAACATTAACATTCCATTAACATTCTTTAAAGAAAAAAAAGAAAAACGAGTGACCTTTCGTAAGCATAGGCATGGATACATTCTATATGCAACACCCATAAAAACCTGCAGTGTTTTATGCACTGATTTAAGGTCCACAGAATGTCTGCTGAAGAAACAGAGCACCTGGGCTCATCACAGCTGGTACCACTTTTTAGATTTTAAACAAACTTAGGGTTTCAGAGTACCATTTATCTTTGCTCATATATATCAACACAATAAAGAGAACCTTGAATATGAATTTACGGTAGGGAGCACCAGGAGGGAAGTTTTTAAAGCAGTGGAACGGGAATGTGGAGGAGATCTGCAACACCTCTCACACAAGTCTCCACTTAAACAGATGCATTTTTACCAGTACATAAAGGCCCATAATAATTTTTTCTCCAGTTACATCGGCCTTTGGGAACTTTTCCAAACCACTACCCAAGACACAATAATTTACACCACACAGCAAGAACAGCGGCTCATCCACCTGCAATATTTTGTTTGAATTTTTGATGTCATGCTTCTCCAGGGCATACTTTGAGGAAATTGCCTGATAAGCTTGTCAACTTGGTAGAGTAAAGGGGGTGGGGAGGAAGGTCAAAGTAACAGGTTATTAACCTCAGTGGTATGCTACAAGGTCACCTAAAAGTATTTTCCAAACTTACATATTTCAACTTACACAGCCTATCTGGAATAGGCAGGAGTCAATTTATCAAGTTAAACATGAGCACTGTGCTGGAAACAACTCTGTTTAAGCCTTTGAGTTGAGCTTAATTGCCAAAAACATTATCTTACTGCAACCTTATTTTTTCCCCCTCAAATAGCAATAATTAAACCTTCTTCATTCTTGACACAGTAAACAAAGAGTCTATGTTCAAAAACATATCTCAAAAAAAATCTGAGGTATCAGACATACTTCATTTTTATCAATACAATTTTCTTCTTTCCACTCTTGTAGAGTAAAGCCTTGCGCCATGAATTCACTGGTATCAGTAGCCTGACCCCACCACCCATCCCAGAAGACTGTGAAATATTTAGACACAGCTCACTGCTCATGGCCAAATACATGCTGATGTTAGTACAACCCCTTTATGTGCAATTAAAAAAAATACAAGGCACACTGTAACAAGTGAAGAAGTTATTTCCAAAAGCAGTAATGCAGACAGTTTTTGCAGTTCTATTTCATCATGCACTCATAGAAATGAATATCTCCCTTTTAAAAAATAAACTAACATAGCAGTGTTCAATCTTCTAAATCTCATAAACAGAGAAATCAGGCACACTGCAGTAGTCTGCAATACTGAACTACCAGAACTCTGTCCAGGAAGAACATTCTTAGTGCATGCATTAGTTCCCTTTTGCAAAATAAGTATATTTTTCAACACCTTCTGTACCAGGTGATTGTTCCAAAAAACAGACCAAGAACACTGGGTACATGGAAACATGAGTAAATACTCAAGTTCTCACTTCTTTACGAGGTCTTGTCCCTGTTTTTCTAGCTAGCATCCTGTAAAATTGAAGCTCAACTTCTTATCTAAGTTTGAAGCACAGTACCATCTTCATACATTTGAACTGCAGGCTTGTTTCTGCAGAAAAAAATGATCAAGTGCCCTCTACTAAGCTTGCATTGCAATTATTAACCTCTCAGCATAAAATGTCAGGCAAGAATCACCTCACTTTAAAGATCTCAAGTGCCACAAAACTAATACCCTGTAAGTTTAGATTTGAACATGTTTCAACTTTCTTTGAGAAAATAACTACCCATCTCTTCCATATACAAGACTTTCTACATTTGAGGCAGTCTATTGGAAAAAAAAAGAAAGAAAAGTTTACATACATATTTCATTGTAACCTATTTTAAATAGAAGGGCTCCTAAGCTGAAAAATAACATGTTCTGTCTACCCAAGGGTATGAGATATTAAATCATAAATATTTAAAAAGCTTTTCATTATTAATTCAGACCGTTTCAACTTACTTTTCTTCTCCTTTCCTTCCTCACCAGAGCTGAAATACCTCTGTCTCAGTTACCTCTGAGACTGGTGTATTCCAAAACGATACCAGACCCCGGTACAGCTATTTTATTTTTTGAAACACTGCAGAGCTGAAGAAGTCAAAATTCCTATTAAATGTGAACTGTTTCTAGTTAGGTTTCTATATTCCTAGGTTAAACAACTTATTTTGTTTCCCAGAGAGTATTAACCTGACATTGCATTCAGTAGCTCCACTAAATCTCTTCTCTTTAGTGCCCCTTCAGAATGGCTGACCACATCACCACCAGGACACCCCATTTCCAAGACATCTATAGGGAAGAGCTAGCAAGAGGAGTGCATCTTAACAGTTCCAGCTTGAAATAGCCTGCAGTGCTCTTCATCTTCAAAAGAACTGTCACCTCTAAGCTTCTTCCTCTATCTTCCCACAAACTCAATGAATTCAACTTCTTCCTCTGTATGGAAAAACAGTTTTGTTTTGTTTTGTTTTGCTTCGTTTCCTAACAGATGGCTGTTTGCCTCAATTCAAACTTGAAATTCTACAAACTCTCAATCTACCTATCCAACAGGTAACACAAATAAAACCCTTTATTTAAAACATCCAACTTCAAGAGATGAAATATGCACATCTATTTTAGTCAAAACAGCTGCTCATATATATACATACATGCTCAGACTTGTATATGCATATATACCTACACAGGCTTGCACTCCAACAAGTACAATAATTCAGGGGTGAAGTCTTGAACATTTCCGAGGATGAAGAGCCCACAGCCACTCTGGGCACCTGTTCTAGTATTTTACCACCCACAGGGTAATTTTCTTTTCCTTATACCTAATCATAATTTGCATTATTCCAGTTTATGCCTGCTGCATCTCATCTTTCCACTCCCTAACTCTGAGAAAAGTCTGGCTCTGCCTTTCCACAGCGAAATGCAACTGTGAAAAAATGTGGGACTTATACACAGCATTTGTTATTTCTGCAGGTGTGGTGATTAAAGTCTATCAAAAGAAATATACAGAGTATAACATGAACTAATGAAATACATAAAATTATTGTACCGTACAGCATGTCCTCAGAGCTTAGTTACAATTCTCTGTTTTCACAAACTCACAAAACATGAAGAGCTAAAAAGATCCAGAATTAACACATAGTGTGATGACTTTACAATGATACATAGATATGTGGCTAATTTTGAACTGTCTTCCAACATTCCCAAGTGACTTCTTTTTCTTTTAAAAAATTTTCAGGAAGAAATACTATTGTCCATTAAATACAATATCTTGGGCAGCGATCACACACATCCTAGCTACTCGACTGTGTTAGAGAAAAGCAAAAATCTCAGTTGGCATACAAGAAGGGAAATAAAAACAGAGTAATTTGAAGTCTTCAAACATCATTTATAAAAACACTAAAAATTTTAAATTGTTAGCAATATATATTTTCATATAGACAATAAACATTTTTTTAGTGCTTATGAACACTTCAGATATTTAAAGCAGCCTCCTTAACTAATTTACAATTACCTAGGACTCAGAACTGGATATGTTCTAAAATTAATTAGTTATTATGGATAAATAGGTTTTGTTTTAAAAGCTGGTAGCAGAGTCATAACTCAAGTGTATTGAGGATGCACTTGAGTTATGACTCTACAGAAAAATTAAATTTAAAAGTTTCGGTAACACCAGCTTGCTGTTAAAGCTTTGAAGAAATTAAGCATATGGGATACATTATCAGTGGCTAAACAGCAGACACAAACATTTGACAGCATGACTCTCTTGCACAGAGAATTTGTTTTAGTCAGTGAATTATTCCCCCTGAAATTTAAAAGCAAAATACAAATCCCTTAGAAAACAAGCATCTATTCTTTTATTCTTCTATCTACAAGATGAAACTTGAACAAAAACTTCTAGTTCTAAACATGTTAAGGGTACCATTAGTAAAAAAGAGTGCTGAACCATGAACTAGTCAAGCTTTTATTCAGGGGATCTCGTTGGTTTAAAAGCAATACCATTTTCCGAGTCCCATATATTTCATATGCTTTTTAAACTGCATTCTAGTCACTATCCTAAATATTTGGATATTTTATTTATATCAAGCTTGCTGGAATATCTAGCATATCTAATTCACTAGATAAATGTATACTTGGGTTCTCACGATCCCTAAACAAGTAAAAGTAAGGTATACTTTTCCTACTGATAGAAGGTAAGTGCTTATTTCGTAACAGAAACTAAATTTAGTTACGAACTACAATCTTTCATCCAGCATAAATACAACCGATGAAGTCTATTACTTAAATCACAATTAAAATCAACAATTTTAGTCAATCCGCTGCTTCTAATCATATACCCAAGTAACCTATGTAATATACACTGTGCACAGATTAAAGAGGAAAAGCATGTTAAAGCTAACCTAAGCCATGACCTTAACTCTCTTAGCCTGACCCCAAGGAAGGAGAAGCTTTAGAGGAGGCAAGTTAAAGCTAACTGAAACTCCATGTGCCAAGGCAACTGCAGAAGAGATGCTTTATTTCCCAATAAACTGTGAACATTCTCTTGCAAACTGATGACAATCTGCTTGCTTTAAAGCATGTTAGGATTCAGCTACCTCTCGCTCTCCCAACAATTTCTCTACTTTGAGCAAAGGTACCAAGAGTTGATGTAACTTCTGGCTTTGGGGCTGCAGACAGTGGGTCGGTAACAATCTCTCTTCGGGCAAAGCAGAGGAATCTATCTACAGGTATCTGTCCCTGGACCTGAGGCAGTAAACTCCAACTATTCCAGCTACACAAGTGTTGGAACTGGATGTGGATGCATCATCGAGACCATTTCTTGAACCCAGAGGGTGCTAAACAGCCATCCAAGGTGCAGACACATTCACTTTAACACTTGCCTCTTCCCCGACCCTCAGGAGTAGAAGCTATTTTTGTGCATTTTACCCGGAAGCAAGATGTGCACGGGATGAGACATAAACAAATAGAAGAGGCAGCCCAGCACACCTACAGGGCCGTGTATTCCGCTGGGATTTAAATCCACAGAAGGGGTTATGTTCCTTTTTGTGGGCAGAAAACGAAAAATAAGAGAGACAACGGCCGCCCAGCCAGGAGAGGGAAGGAGAGCCCAGCACAGCCCCGCCACCGTCCCCGCCACCAGCCCCGCCACCCCGCAGCGCCGGCGGAGGCGGCCCCAGGGCCGGAGCCTCTCCGCAGTCGCCCTCCACCACCTCCGCAATCAGAGCCGAGCCGAACCGGCCCGACCCTTCCCGCAGGCCCGCACCGCTGTCCCCCGCCCTCAAACCCACCGCCCCGTTCCCCCTCATCCCTCCGAACCCTCCCCCGCTCCGCCGCGGGCGTGTCCCGGAGCCGCTGACCCAAAGAGCCGCCCCCGGCCAGCACGGCGCCGGCCAGCGCTCCGGCGGAGGCTCCGTAGATGTGCCGGGCGTCGCGGATGACGTGCGGAGCGCGCTCCTGCAGGCAGGTGGCGGCGCCGATGTGGTAAACGCCCAAGAAGCCGCAGCCGGCGAAGGAGACGCTCCAGCCCCGCTCCCGGTCCAGCATCGTCACCGGCGGGCGGGCGGGCAAGCGGCGGGCAGGGGTCGGTGTGAGGCGCACACCCCACCAGCTCCTGCGGCTCCGGCCGCTTTCCCGCTGACTGGAGCGCGATGGGCAGAGCCCTCCCTACCGCTTTACCCGGCCCGCAACGCAGCCAATCCCGCGCTCCCGCTCGCCCCGCCCCGCGGCCCCGCAGCGCCGCAGCCAACCCGCGGGCGCGATGCAAATGAGGCCCCGCCCCCCACCCTTGCGCCCCGTCCCGGGGAGGGCGCGGCGGGCGGTTGCGGCGCTGCGTGACCCGCGTCCCGCGTGTCGGCGGCGGGCGGCCCCTGGGCTTCTCAGCGCCACCCGCTCCTTCAGCCCCATGGCCCAGGGCGCCCCGCCCGGGCTTCCCTGCTCGTCCGTAGCCGGGCGGCTGCTCCCTGCCCCTGTGGAGATAGCTGCCGCGGGGCTGGTCACGCACTCTCACCCGCGGCCGTGCGCCGCGAAGTAGGGCGCAGGCTGGGCTCGGTACGGCTGCGGCATCCGGGCTGTGGTAACGGTGGAACGGGCCCTTTAGCCTTCAGATAAAAAAGGAAGCCAGCTCTGGGATCTGTCCCTGCTTCCAGCCGCGGAGGGGTAGCCGGACACGGAACAGGTCCCAAAGCCGGTGCAGGCAGCGGGAGGGCGGGTTTAGCAATTACCGCGATGATCCGGAGCTCAAAGGATTGCATCCTGCTAGCGTGTACAGGCATTTGTATTTCATGACCTTCTTTAAGAGCAAGCACTGTTTAATAATCCTGCAATAAATTTTAAGAAAAGAAAATTCCGTATGGTAATATGAGGCTTACAAAGGGACGATTATAGAATAAGCTGCTTTTTTCTGAGTATCTCAAACTGTTACCTTACACAATTCTCTCTTCGTGTTCTATCAGCATTTTATAGACGAGTGCAAGCAGTGTAGCTAAATGCCATATGAAGTCTAGAGCAGTGTAATGTAACCACGTTTCCTTCAATAGTACCCAGCTGACTGATCCATCAAAACCGAACGTCAGGTGCTGATGAACTTGGAGGTCTCATAATGGCATTTTTAACCACCTGAAGACCTCCAGGAAACCTGAAAGAAACTGACAGAGTGATTGACACTAACTGATTATCATGATCACTTACAACTGACTTTACAAAACTGCTTAATGCAGTGCCACATCATGGTGTCTAGCTTGGCTGCGAACAGGCCTATACATTTATTAGCACAGCACTGTGATACCTCTCTGTTTGCTATATAATATGCCTGTATGAAAAAGCTGCTCTGCTGCTGCCAGTGAGCCCTGGCTCTTGTCTGCATCACGAGGGAGAACTCTTGTCTGCATCATGAGGAGTTTCAAACTGCAAGAGGGTACCTTTAGATTAGCACGAAGAAGAAATTGTTTAGTGTGAGCATGGTGAGACACTGGAATGGGTTGCCCAGGGAAGCTGTGGATGCCCCCTCCTTGGAAGTGTTTAAGGCCAGGCTGGATGGGGCCTTGAGCAACCTGGTCCAGTGGGACATGTCCCTGCTCATAACAGGAGGGTTGGAACTAGATGATCTTTAAGGTCCCTTCCAACCCAAATGTATCTATGATTTGATGCTTTTGTCTCTGCAGACTGTTTTCCTCACCACTAGTTCAGGTACTTCTGTGGAATGCTGCATTGCAGGCCAAAGGTGTGCTCTGAATGTTTCTTTGCTCAAGTCCTCTGGAGGTCTTAAATGCATCTGAACATGTCCAAGCAGGGTTTAGCTCCCTGTAAAAGGTGCTGGTTTCCCCTGAAAGTTATAAGAGGAACTGGTATTTGTCAGTGACCCATCTCCATCATAACAAATCCCAGAGCCCATCAAGGTCCTGCTGTAATGCTGGTGAAGACTGAGTTGCTCAAATGGGAATTCACAAAAATCACCATGCCCAGCAGGGTGGTCCCCAGAGCTGGACTATGAAAAAAACAGAGAACACCATGTCTGAAATCATCTAGGGTTTAATTGCATCACCGAGGGCAGCAGAAAACCTCTATAGCTGTTTGCATGCACCGTCATATTCTAGCAATGGGATTTAAAAATATCTCAAAAGAGGCTGAGAGGAGCTCATACTTTCCAAATACATCTGGGAGAACTTGTGTTGTGCAATTTTTTATTTATAGAAAGCAGGCTGCCAGGAAGAGAGAGCAGGACTCAAGCTCTTTTCCAATCTGAGTGGGCTTGAAGCCATAGTGAGCAATTGCTAGATTGTTTTATCAGGGAGATTTTGAAGAAGCCTCAGACAAAACACTGTGATGATAAACTAATGGTTCTGCCTCCAAGAGAGCATCAGAAGCACTAGGCCACACTTCCCATTTTCCCAGCTCTTAGCTCTAAAGCCACTTCTGTCTTGTTGGGCCACCAGCCATTCATCACCTCACCACTTCAGCAAGCAGAGTGTCCTAATCCTAATCCTGCCTGTGATTCTCTTCTGTGAGGCACTTCTCTTTATTCAAGGAAGAGAAAGATGCAAGACTGAGCACACTTCAGTTCACAGGGAAGGAGGGAGCTGAAAAGAGAGATGAAACCACATCACTCACTTCCTAGAAGATCCCTATTTCATTAAAAACATGACTATGACCCCTATCTTTTCCCATTCTCTTAAAGGAAAGGGCCAGCACTGCTGTATTTCACATTCTCTCCATGTGTGCTCTCATATTACTTACTCAGAGCTTAAGTGCATGACAAGTAGCATTTCTTAATCTCTGCTTCTGGAAGAGAGACTCTGAGGTAGGTATTCAGTGAGGGACATTTCTGACCATCTGCATCCAGTACTGCAGCCCATCCTTCAGGCAAGGTTTCACTAGACCCTTACACAATCTTCTTCAGGGAAAGCAGAATCACCGATTCTAATTGCTTAACAACATATTATGATCAACAGATAAATCCATGTCCCTCCCTATCTCAGATTTTTTTTCTTTTTTAAAGTATTGCGATTCTTCAGCACACAACACCAAGTTTGTTCCCAACACTGGACTCCCCTTCTTGCAGATGCCTGCTCTTTTTCAGTATCTGTTGTTATCTCCTGGGGCTGCTCCATGGCAGATCTTGCAATTTCTTCACTACATCATTTCCACCTTAGCAAATGACTTCTCAAGCAGGAAAAAAAAATTAAAAATCAGCTCAGGTGCATATAGACAGGATGGATCCCATCTCCCTTCCCAGGAAAAGCAGCTGTCTCATCAAAAAAGTAGAGTAGTTTGACACACTGAAACCTTTGGCTAATCACTGGCTATCTCATCTCCTTTTTATCTCCAGGCCTATAAAGATAACAGTCCTTCCTCCCAAAACTTGTTCTAATCCCTTCTTTTTCTTTCCTTTTTTTTTTTTTCCACATTCAGTTTATTCATTTAATTCCATTTACAGGTTCAGCTGCCCTTCACATAGCTGTTTAGGATAAAGCACTTAGAGAGTTGACACTTACTCTAAAATCTGGGACATCTGAGAAAGCTGATGCAACCTCATCACAAGCACTACCAACTAGCCCTACAGCAGTTGTACAATATGCAGTTTCAGGATTGTCCCATTTATCTCTACTGTCACTACATATACTATGCTGCAATCTATGTTGCAGACATATCCTAAATCCTTTACTGAATCTAGTCCATAATAATTTCTTCATAACTCCAGGAATGTGAAGTAAGGTCTGAAAGGCCATGTGGTAAAAATCAAATGTAGTTTGATGGAGGTACAATCTACCAGGAAACATTCATGCAGCTTACAAACTTCTGTAAACAGACATCAATCCAATGTGTGGCATGTAAATTAAATAGGCATGCCTTCTGTCTGCCATCCAACAACCAAAAGCTTCCTCTTAAATCCTATTCATTTTGATACCATGGTAATTATGATACAGTCATGCCATTTTCCTAAGATACAGATTAAATCAAACCTCTCAGAAAAGACGGGAGAAACTGATAATGCACTTATAAAATGCATTTATCTCCTTAGAAGGAAGATATTGTTGAAGTACAAGGCCAAATGAAGGCATATAATTTATAGGAAAAAGAATCAGACAGGATATAGGACCAGCAGGAGGTAATGATCACTACTGCACAAGTGACAAGTTCTCAGGTTAACAGATCTCAGTCAGCCTTGAAAATCTTATGAGAATTTGTGTCATTGGAAGGAGAAGGATATGAGCTCCAAGAAATTATAACTTCTGGAAACAGTGTATATTTTCTACAATCTTTTTGACTGACAGAGATTTGTTAATAATCATTGATCTCTCATTTTTCATAAGGCATTTTAGAAGAGAATGTTGTATCCTGAAAGTCATTTTCAGGGGATGCTGAAAGGGATGCAGCAGTGAAGCTGTCCCAGTATCACTCAGCAAGGCCAATTGCATCATTGGAGGAGAATTTAATAAATTTAATAAATAAAGCCTGATTTTCTGAGTGCTAAACCAGATCAATAGCCTAGCACTCCTCCAGAATGATGACAAAGCACCTACTAGAATTTCTAGAGCCCAGGAAAATTGCCTTAACTTGCTCGTACAGTCTGTCATGGGTGTGTGTGACATTATTCTGACCTCATCAAGTGATAATCTACCTAATCTAAAAACACCAAGGCCTCATCTGTCTAACACCTTTCTGGGAATGCTCTGCTGTGAAAATTTTCTGAAGAAACATCAAGCATTTGCATCCAGGTGCTTTGGTGAATAATGCAAACTTGTCTCATGACAGCAAGCCTTGTTTTCCTCTCTCAAAAAGGATCCAAAGAGAAAATCCAAGGGACTGCATACACTCCCTTTGTGATCTCTTATTTGGGATATTGCAAGTTTACCTCTCTTGTTTCAATCCATGCAGGGGAGAAAGAGTATGAGCTATGTTGTCTTAGTCATTCAGATAACTCATGTTTATGCTCCCCTGAAGATGACAATTTTTTATAACTAACAATAGAGATTAATTTAACCCCTTAAGGGGTTAAGGGACCATAAGGGAAATCCTAATGGATCGGTAGCCAGAAGACTGTTGAGCAGCTTTTACTGTTTAAAACGTGCAAGGAAATGCAGGGCAGGAATGGAAAAGTGTTGAGTTACAGAGGAAGATTGCCAGGGACAAGTACTGATTATAACCTGGACAAAGAATCCCATTACATTCCCTGTGCCAAGGCCCTGCTTGCAATCTTTGCTGACTTGTTCACCAGGGCTGTATGCTAGGGAGCAGGGATAGAGAAAGGATATTTAAATTTTCCTGTCAAAACTAAGTTTTCACAGTTTTTAACCTGTTTGTAGCACCACCTGACATACTTTCACTACCCTTCACACAGGAACTACACTTAGTACAAGCAATGTTCTTTTCCATTATTTGCTTCCAGTTCTGCTTAAAGCAATTATATCAACCAGCAAAGACACAGGCACTTTATGGGGATTTTTTTTCACTCAGCATGCAATATCACGGGCCATTAAGCTTGCAAAGGTCTCAAGCTAACTGCTCTCAGGTTTCTCCAGCTTGACCAGCTTGTTTGTGAACAGCTCTCAAGAATAGAATGGCAGCAGGTAAAGAAGAGCACAGTGCATGAGACACACACTATGCATCATCCACTCAACATCACTGTGCTTCTGTCAAGGGTCTAGTTAATCCACAGAGCATGTAACCCACTCATGAAAAACCAAGAGCTATCCATCTCATGCTGAAGGAATGAAAACAGTGACTGAGTTCAGTGACCAGTGTCTTGCTTTATCAGTTTATCTCTAAAAGCAACAAAAGTCCTTCAGCACTTAGTGTATTTTCAGATTGGAGAGTGTCTGGAAACGAGTGTAACTGGTTCTAGTAGGAAAAGTAATCAGTTTTCGTATCTTGAATTCCTTGGTGTGATCTGTGTTTCTCATTTTCAAAGTTGAATAGATAAATCCTGAGAGTTACAATTAGCTTCTCAAGTCTGGTATGGCAGCCAGTGCCTTTACTCTTCATAATTTCAAAACTATTGCATAGGATAAATAGTCCAATACTGTTTCACATGAAAATGGTCCATTTTTTAAAAATACATTCACATAATTATTATTGCATAACTTTGTGGCCTAATATGTATGTGGCAACAGTTTATTGCCAAAGATCCCAGAGAGGTTTATACATCCTACAAATGAGATACACCAATAAACATGTCTATTGCTAACTTGCAACCTCAGCATTTTTTAATTATTAGTTACTTTTGAAGTATTTTTTATTCATTAAGACAGAAAACTAAGAATAAACAAAGTGATGCTGGCAAACTGTGGTAAGTTCAGACAGCCAGCAGAGTTAGATTTTTCAAATCTTGTCTTGCAGGGCACAGTTCTTTTTTCTTTTTGTAACAGGGTTACTGTTTTGTCTCTTAAGCTGTGTCATTTATGCATTAATTGTATTATTAATTTAAATTACAATTATGGATTTTACTAAAACTGGTGAGTGGAAAATAAGATCTTGCCATAAAAAGGCCTAATAAATAGCACCTTATAGCACCTGATGGGACATCTCTTAACAGGTCTTGGCCTAAGAAAAGACTTCAAACCTGGTTTTGCTCTAAAGACAACATATTTATCTTCCCAGCTCTTAGACCAATACTTAGGGATAGATGTATACATAAGTTTTTCTGTCAGGAGGTTTCCCAAGAGTAATGATGCATTTTGAGTTTTGTCTTACAGCACAATAATCTATCAGGCAGGAAATACAGATGAAGAATATGTTCCAGCCACCTGCTTACAGTGGTTCTCGTTCTGCAGAGAAATGTGGACACAGAAACAGCAATGATCTTTCATTCAGCACACCTGAAAAGTGGAGACTCTTGAGAACAGTATGAAATTAACATTGTAATAGAAGGAAATTATTGCTTGTGTAAGTAGTAACCAGTAAGCTGTTTAGCATGCATTAGCCCCTTATTAACATTTGAAAATGTGGTTAGAAGTTCTGGAGAGGATATTCTAGAGCTGAACACAGGTGAAGATGCTGTCAGCAGAGTGGGTGGGTGGTATATAACCATGTACACTGTGCATAAATGTAGACCTTTGTTATAGTAGTCCTGGTTCCCTGGCTTCTTTAAATACCAGGGATTTGAAGTTCTTGGATTTTTAGTTCCTCCTTCCTGGAGAAGGAAAGAATATTATACCAAAGAGCTGAACCTTGCAGATGGCTAAACCAAGTGCCATAGATGGATGACAGCACAAAAGGAGCAGACACTTCACAGTCACCACAAAAGGTTGGCCAAAGGAGTTCAAGCAGTTTGTCTTGCAAAGCAGAAATTTCTAGTGAGCTTTTGGGCAACCATACCAACCTGAGCAGTCACTACCAGCCCTCTGCCACCCTTGGCTGTGCTCATACAAGCATCCATAAATAGTGGACCAGCTGGAGGACGTACAATGCCAGGAAATAACATTTTTTCCTCTGGGGTGTTTCTCAACTTCAGCTGTCCTGCTGCTGAACAGCTAATGACCCATGGCCTCGCCATGGACTGTCTTCCTTGCTGTGCCTGTAAGCCAGGTGACTGGGGAAAGGCATTCCTGGCACATAGGAGAGGGCAAGGGGAGCTGAGAGATCAGGGGTGGGGGGGAAGGCAGCCCAGATGGGGGTGATGTACACTGTGTCCTGCACCTTTCTGTTCAAGTCAGTTATAGTGGAGATTTGAGGGGCTTAATGAAAGTTACCCCTTTGTTGTGAGGATGTTGGACAATCAGCCGGTCCCCACTGTGGCCAGTCACATAAAATTAATTCTGTAGCCTTAAGGCTTTCTAAACATGGGGGGAAGAGATAGAGATAATTTAGGGAGTCTGCCTTTTCCAAAAAGGTTTCTGAGGAGCCTTCTTGTGGAGATGGAAATTTGGAGTAGCTATTCCAGAATACAGTGGAGTGTCTGAAACCATCAGATCTGGTTACAGCTTCATCTACAGGCCAACAAACTGTGGTATAGGATTTCAAACAAACAGCCTTCCTTTGGTCAAACCTTAAATCACAAAAGTTTGAATTATCCTCCTCTTTGATCTTCACTCGTGCTTATAAACAAGGCCAGTGACAAACTGCAGGTTACATATAGGACATGACAGCCTTTATTCACCTTAAACCAACTGTCCTTTCCTCACTATAGTGGTAGCCAGTTGGCATCTACAGATGCTCATTGCCTTCTCAATAGAAATACATGAATGTATTCCTAGAATATATGGATGGTTCCTTATCACTTCTTGGTCCCTTTTTTGCAATAGTGACTTCACCCATTTTCTCAGTCATGTTTGCTCAAGAACTGCATGCAGAGAGACAGCTCTGCTCTGGGACCTTCCTCACTATTTTATTCTTATTTGTAAGATTTATGATTCTGAAACAAGTATTTATGCAGCTTATCGTAGCTGTTTCTTTGGACCAGGGTACTGACATCTTTACCATCTCTGCTCTACTGAAAGACCAAGGACTCTTGATTTCCTGATGCTTTTGTATTTCATCCCTTTACCCCTTGTCCAGCTCCTGATTTCTCTGTTCCCCATCTTCCTTTCCTTTTCCTGACACATCCCTGATCCTAGGCTTAGCCAATTCAAGTAGCAGAATTCAGAAAGACAAAACTGAATAATCTGCTGGGTTAGAAAGTTGAACTGTCTTAGCAAGAAGCAGCTAAGCAAGTACCAGAGGCAATCTTTCCCTTCTTGGTGGGAGGTAGATGGTGTATTGGTTCTGCCTGTGTCATAACTTCACCTTAAAATGGGGGTCAGTGCTGTAGTGCTGTGGGGGCTGAGGCATATTTGTAATCATCTTATCTTGTGACTTGTGGGCAACCCCTGCTTCCCTCTCTTGGGGGTACACAGTGACAGCCAAAGCTGGTGAGTGGGTCAGTCAGCTGCCTCTGGCATGGGAAAAGGGTGACCTTCACCTCCTCTGCCCTCTGCCATTCCCCAGAAACCCACGGCATGGAAACCAGACTGCTGCTGTGTCTGTCCCTCAGCTTTTTCAGAAGTGTAATCTTTTGCAGTTTCTGTGTCTGATGTGACAAAAAAGTGACAAAAGGGTGGTGGTTTTTTGGTGTGTGTGCGCCCATCCTCCATTACATCTTCCCCCCCCCCCTCACCTCTCTATACCCTAGGCATACAGAAATTCCCCTTGATGTACTTTGGATGTCTGTATATGTGCCTTTTGAGAAATGCTCCAGTGGACTACACTTCACACTTTTATCCGTCTTAAGTTCTGTACAAAACAGTAATTATCACCTTCTCATGAAGTAAGTTCTTGTCCCTGTACTGGGAAGGCACAAGCCCCATTTTCCCCCTTCCCTGATCCATTCTAATTTACTAATCTAGGTCACTGTGTCACACCACCACCCCATACTCACCACTCCCCCCTCTTCTTTGGGTGTGCAGTGCTATGTCAGTTATGTTGTGAAACAACGGGATCTGATCTTAATTCCCAGCTGACACATTCAGAGAGACTCTTAACTTCAACTTTACTCACAGTAATAGCTCTAGACCCGACACATCATGTGGAATGAATTATATTATTCCAAAAATAGGAGTAAACACAATGTTTGTCCTTCCCCTAACTAAATATTGAATTCAGTCAACCCAAGAAACAAGCTTTATTTGTTTCAGTCAATTTCAAAAGCAAAGAATAAAGTTTAATATCACCAGAGTCAAGTTCTGAATGAGAAGATTCCCTATTTCTATCCTTCCCTCTTCCAGGGAGAACTCTCACTGCCTGCTGCTTACTGATTTCCCACTCAGCTCTCCTTGGTCTTCACACACACCTCAGCAATGCAGTCCCAACCCCATTACATGTAACTGAACTGTGCTCCTCATTTCAGCAGAAGATAATGTTTGAAGTAAGATACTGCAGTCCTGATAGTGAGCAGATCAATCCTTTTTTTTGCCACAACTAAAAGGAGATAATATGTACCTGAGAGCACAAGAGATGAAGCTAAAACTGATTATTGCCAGGAAGTACAGCAAGATCACAGGAAGCTCAAAAGGACTGCAATGTGTGCCAGGCAGATGCTTCACTCTTCTATCACAAGCTTTTACATTTTTTCTTCCAAACACAGGAAGAGATTTTTTCCTATCACAGCAAAAGTTTTCCATCATTTCTGGACTGTCCATGGAAGGTGGGACATAATTCTAGACTAGCTCAGAAAAGACACCACTGATTTTTTTGTCTAGGCATAGAGCAGTATAAATGAAGATTAACTGGGAGACCAGAGGAAAAAAGAAAGAGTATAGGTAGTTGGGATAAGCCATCTTATCTTTAGTTGACCTCTTTTAATCTCATTTGTTGCCAAGATCAACATAAGCACAAGTTCTGCATATTCAAAAAACAAAAAGACAACACACTCAGTAGCTTTAATCTTTATCTTGCATTAAACTTGCCAAGCAGAAGTAGAAGCTTAGCATAATTTCATGGGGGCATTTCAAAGTTCAGCTAGATAATAATGCCTTATTTACTTTCAGACTTTCATCACAGTAAGCTGTTTTTCTGGCATAATTTAAGGCACATATTTTGACACCTCTCAGAAAAGACTTCTATGTGGCTTTGCCTACCTCCACTGTACCATGAAAAATGGTACATATATATACAGAACAACAAACAGCATAAGCACTAAAATACAATTTTAGATCTCTTGCTGCATCATAGGTTTTACAAAATTAGGTGTTTCTATATCACAAAGTATAAGCATATATGGTTTAACTACACAGACATATACGTGTGTTCAGCACACTTTCTAACCTTGGTGCCCACTTACATTTGTCAGCCTTTTTCTGAGTACAAAGAGAATGCCATGGAAATCCTGGCCCCAAAGAGCAGGGTGCAGTCTCTGGAACGATCAAGATTCAGTTACGATTAGATGCCACAAAGTTGAATACAATTTGTCTCAGTTCACGTCCATTGGCTGTTACCAGAATGTTCATTCAGTCTTCACAAATCTCAGACTATAACTTTTGCTATAGATGACCATATAGGAGACCACACTGCAGCCTACGGGAAGTGGTTCCACATCCAAAGGTCTATAGGTATCCATTTAATGGCCGTGTTTCACATTTAGTAATTACTGAGGTTGCACTGTGTTCAGTAACATAATTAAGATGATAACAGGGAACAACTGACGTAAAGGTTCCCCTTTCTTTTTGCTACCCAGTCCCCATGAGAGGTTATTTCTCAGAGGGGTGCTGGACATCTGAGTGCCCTCAAGTCAGAGAGTTAAGGCATCCTGGTGCATGTAGGGAGCACTGAAGCTGGCTGAGGGGCATGCCTAGCTAGACAAGGGACAGAGGTGAAGGAAGGTCAGAGAGAAAAACAAAAAGATCAGTCTTGGGAGCACTGCTTTTTTGGGGGAGACACTTGGCTCTGCCCTCTAGGCTCAGGGAGCCCATTGCAGCAACACGAGGTGACTCCTTATGGCCCCGCTGCAGCGCCAGCTCGGGAGTCAGCTGCTCTTTCTGGCAACTCATTACAATAGCTGCTAGAACAGAAGGTGACACCAGCTGGGTTTACATTGCCAGGATTACCCTTTTACTAGCATTAGGACTGCTATCATTTGTTCTTCTGCACATCCCTTTGCCCATCCTCCTTGCCCTTTTCTTTTGCCTTTTAGCCTTTGCAGGCAGCAGACTCTGCTCTGTTGCTGTAACACCAGGCAGCACTCCAGCCTTCCTCAAGCATCTGCTGCAGCTCTGTTCTCATTAATTTGGCCTAAAGGCTTTTCAAAGCATTTATAAACATGGAACTTTCTTCTGTGGTCAAGTGCAAGCCACCTACTTGCTTCATATAAAATACCTGTCAGCACTAGGTAAACTGTAAAAAACAGTATCCAATGACATTGATACTCCAAGGGCTATCTGCCTCATGGAATATTAAAAAGGCAGAAAAGAACTTTTCATGGATGCCTTCTTAAAGAGGCATTAGGAGGTTTATAGCTATAGCTTAAAATATTTTCATGTAGGTCACACAGATGGGTCAACTGAGATTAGTCATATTTCTATAATTCTTTAAAGGAGTATATATCAGTTTCTAAGTTGGTGGGTGAGGTAGGGGTTTAGCTAGTCTGAAGGGCTCTTCATACAGGTGTAAAGTTACCAGCCAATTTGTAAAACACAGTTTCTTATAATCTACATTCCAATCCAATGTGCAACAGAAAGACCATGTGAGATTCTTTTTTCTACATAGTTTAATGGCATGGTCCAGCTGTTAATCACTTACTGATTAATCACAGAAGTACAAAATGTCAGATGGAGGCCTATGGTACACAGCTTCCCCAGTACACATCCCAAACTGCTCACAAGCACTTAATTCATTCTGAGTTGTGAAGACCTCAGTCAGTTCTTGGCCCAAGACCTCAAAATGCCTTTCGAAATGTAACCAGCACTAATAAAACACATTCCTACAACTCCCAATCTTGTGAGTTGGCTCTGATGTCCTCTACTGAAGGGATGGATCCATTCCCTTCCTTGTCTTAACCAACACCATTATTCCTTTTCCCTTCATGAGAAATCAAACTAGAGCACAGCTGTCTTCAGTTTATGAAGTCTTTTGACTGAAGCCATAATGTACTGCTTCCTACCTCTGAAGAAAGTATACATATTTCCAGTACAGCTCCCTGAGAAACATCCCCAGAAAATATGGAAAAAAGAAAGTTGCCCTCTCATGTCATTGTGATATTCCAGTTGTGGCTAAGTAACTAATTCTTCAGATCCCCACATCACCTTTAAAAAGAGTGAGAGATAACTGAATGACTACACTCATGCACCTTTTATTTCCTCCTCCCAGTAAAACCCCTGAATTTACAGAAGACTGCAGTTTATATTCTATCATCATGGTCTATCATAGAATTGTAGAATGGCTAGGGTTGGAAGGGACCTTAAAGATCATCTAGTTCCAACCCCCTGCATGGACCTTCTACTTGATCAGGTTGCTAAAGTCCCCATCCAACCTGGCCTTGAACCCTTCCAGGGAGGGGGCAGCCACAGCTTCCTTGGGCAACCTCTTCCAGTGTCTCACCAACCTCAAGGAAATAATTTTTTCCTCATCTCCCCTCTTCAGAATTTTTTTCCAGTAAAAGCTATTTTGCAAGGTGAATGAGCAGCCTCAGAAGCAATTGAAAGAACAACTGAGAAGCTGGAACAGAAGCAAACAAGCAAGACTGAACAGCTGGTTGGAGAAGTAAAGGATCAAGAGAAAGTATGGTGGGACAGCAGTCTGAAACTGTGCTTTAATAAGCTAAGCTTTTTGTGGGACCAGGGACATTTGCTGTCAACTCTTCGCAAAAGGAATAGTTAAGTTTAATGCACACAAAATAGCTCTTTTAATTGAGTTCTTAAGAGGAGGTCCTAATTCTACTTAAAGATTTTATCTTTTGTTTAAAAACATTCCTGATGTCAATGAAGCTTTATTAATCTGTGGTTTCCATGAATGAAGACATAAATTAGAGTCTCAGAGTAATGCTGCAAAGCATGGCAATTCATTTCACAATTAGAAAAGAGTACAATATAGAGGAAGATGGTATAAAATGACCTTTAAATCTGCAAACAACCCTATAAAAACAGTATCAGAAAGGAAATTTCAGACCAGAGAACATTGCATTGTGCTAATGTTACTTATGTTCTTTGAAGCATTCATCTCAAGCATGTATGAGACTATAAGTACAATCTACCTCTTAAAATAACTTTGCTGCAGCTCATGAGATCCAGGTGAAAATTTCTGAATGTTGTTTGACTTTCAGTCTATTTTCTTTATTTCAGTAGTTTGATTTCTCTATGTAAAAGCACATTCAAAGTGCCACAGGATATTGCCTCTGTGTTCTTCACTATTAATGCAACATCATGTGTAGAAATCCTAAGTCCTGTCTTTCTCATTCTAAGTCTTTTGTCTGCCTTTATGGAGAAGGAACAAAAAGCAGGTCTAAGAACTAATGCTCACCCACCTCTTGCAAAACTCAAGGAATTATATACATAAAGAGAGCTTTTTTGGTTGAGGCTTTGCACTTAAAACTAAGATTTGTCATGATCTAATGAGCAATGTATCACTAGACTTTACAGGAGGGAAACATAGTGCTCAAGTATTTAACTGATATAAATTGGCAAAGAGCATAAAGCAAATGGTACTATAGTACTTACAAGTAAGTATGTGGCAAGTAGTCCAGTAACTATTGTTTTGCTTAATCCTATAGCTTTTGCTTTACAATGACAACAGCAGTAATCCAGAAAGCAGGTCTAACAGAGATTAATGCAGGCCTATCCTCCACACAGACTTTTTTTAGCTGGAAGGCTCATACACAGGCGGTGGGTGTTCTGTTTTCTCAGTTCCAAAGCCAAACTGATTGAGATAAATTTTCCTATTTTTTTCCAGTTTCATTTGCATGTAACATAATGTGGATATAAATTAAGTGAGAGAAAAGCCAGGTACAAGAGAACTAGAAATAGATTTAATTTGTTGTGCAAAAAGGAACACTCCCTTTCAGGTCAGATTTTAAAAATCTATCAGGATGAATTTCTAGTTTCTGACAGTCCCATTTGACACATGGCTGGCTTTTGCAAATGCAACAGTGTAATTAAAGGGTAGTTCAAACAAGAGTTGCAAAGGTTAGGTCATGCAGTACCTAGAACTGGAGAGGCAAACAGAATCCCTATTACAGCTGAAGTGACATTCTTTCTTCTCTTTATTTACTTTCCCTTGCATGTATTATTTACTTAGGCTATGGGGTGTCCCTTTTTAACCAAAAGCCCTTTAAATCTACATTTAACTCTGAGGCTGCTTCATCCCCGTGACAGAGGAGAGGTGAAAAGTAATGCAGTTTATGCTTAATGTTTCCCTAGTGTTGATGTAAGACATCTGGTAGTCACAGCTGGAGTCCTCAGCTGGAAACCAGCCCTTTGAAAGAGAAAGAAGCATCTGAAGCTGCATCAGTCACTGCAATTTCAGACTGTGAATGCACACTCCATTGTCTGAAATTCCAATGTAGAAAATTGTACACTTTAAAAAAAAAATAATTGCATGGAGTCAAACTGCTATTAAGTGTATTTGCTAGCAGGGGAAATACTACCAGATGGAATATGAGTAGTGGCTTTTTCCTGATTATTTTTTACAATTAAAAAGTATGTGTTTTGAAACACAGCAATTTTGACTCTGGTAATGTCTTTTGCAGTGCAAACCAAAAGCAACAGGATCACTGAAGACCAAAGCTGCACTAATAAATTTGTAAAACATGGCCCTGGCCACAAGTTCATCCTGTAACTATAAAGTCTTGTTCATCTCCCTTCTACCCTTTTCTGGGGATCACTGCTTCCACAGCAAAGTTGGTAAAAGTAATGGGAGAATACATTATTCTCTTGATTTGGAATCACATGTTTTAGCTAAATTTGCTATAGAAATGCAAGGGTGGCTGAGCTAGCCTGAACGACCTAGGAGTAAAGCAGATCAGAGGAGTGCTCACACAATGGGCATACATTGCTATTGCAGGACTCTGGCTGAGAAAGCAGGGACTTCCATCCAAAACATGACAACTTCACATCCCTTGAAAAGAAATTCGTCACATGATGGTTATATCAGGAATGAGTAAACAGCTGTTCTGCTCAAAGATAGTGATCCATTTGAAAACTGAATCTGACAAGAATAATGTAGGCTACTTGTTCAGCACAGTCTGTAGTGAATTTAGAGTGGTGCTTTGAAGAATCTCTACAGGATAGCTACAGTTTCAGCCCAATTCACGATGTAAATACTTTAGTAATTTCAGAAATATTGGTGTTTTGGAACATATGGTCCTCCATTATGAACAAGAAGTTGAAGTTCAATAATCTCTTTTGTTCTATGTGTGAAAGGCAGAGCAGACCTACCCAAATAGCATTTCTTGCCTGAATGTAGCACCACAGCTGAAGCCTTTATATCCCCTGTTACAAAGAAAAGCCTAGTATTCTGCAGCAATCCAGAATAGCACCCTCAGTTTAAGCTTCCGAGTAAAAAGAAAAATCAAACTATACTTCGGAAGGCTACAGTGGATCAAGAGATCAATAACAACTTGAACAATTTCAGTGGTTTTCAAGTTCAGAAGGTGCCCTTGTGTATTTTCCTCTTCCTAGTGACTGTTTAAAAAATCAGATACAACTGTTGTGAAGCATAAGATGTTTTGCACATCAGTGCCAGTTGTACCTCACCACCTAACAGCAATGTGAACATCACAGCTGCAATATGAATGTTAAGTGCCAAGGTATTTAAAGACTTACACAACAAATTCCTCCATATCATGCTAGCTTGAATAACTGGGATTGAGAAGCTGATTTCATCTTCTCCTGTTTCTATGGTTCTGATGCATTCCTAAGTGCCAAAGACCCCTGGAGTTGCTTTTATAATGGAGTAAACCTCTCATCAAATCACCTTCATGATGCACGTACTCCTCCTGCCACAGCCTTTCAGAGCAGCCATCAATGACCTAGTACTGGCTTGGAGTTAAATTGTCCAGGAGACTTTTATCTGTACTAACAGAAGATGAAAACCTTCCATGTTCATCTGCACATAGCTCCCTTAGGACTGGCTTCTGTCTTACTTCATGCTGACTTCTTATATGCATCAAAAAACCCCTCCTTTACTACCCATTCAAAGTAGTACAAAGACTCAGTGACAGCCAAATCTCTCCTGATTTCTGTCTGCTGTTTGTTTGCTGAGTAGAGCACCCTGGAGTATGTGTAGCACATCTTCAGTTATGACCTGAGCTGTATTTATTGTTACTATTGACTGCAATTCAAGACAGCCCATTTGAAAAAACTCTCTACTATGATTTTAATAGGAAAATGAAAAAAAATAATACAAATTCAATTAAAAAAGCATTACCTGTAGGGCCCCAGATCTGCATACCAAATCCCAACCTGGTCACAACTCCATCACTAAACCACTCAATGCCCCCCACACTGTTTGCCCAGCTACAGAGGAAAGACACCAAAGACTCCTGGGATGTACTTCAGAAGTTTTCCCTCCTCCTGGCCCCAAGACTTGTCTAGTCCACAGCATCCACAGGAAACATGGAGTGTGGGAGGACTGCATTTTGACACAGAGTATAACGCAATGACCAGGCCACAGTCAAGGAAATGGATGATGAGGATCTGAAGCTTTCTCACAAATTTGTTTTTCATTTCTGTTTTCCCAGGCCCTCATGTAAATACAAGAAAGGCTCATCTGTGACAAAATAAGACTTATTTCTGAGGCTTAATGTAGCCAATTCAGATGGCATCTGAACACAAGGAGACTCATATCCTTGTCTTCTGCTCTTGAAATGGGCTGCCTCTTCAAGCCACCCAAGGTACTGAACATGACCAGAATACAATGCAGCACTAGGTCAGAAACTCCCTAGCCTGTCAGTGCACAATGTATTGGGCAATAGCTTCTCTTCAGAAGCCTCTTTTCTTAGCAATTGCTTTCTCTGTGTCACTGCTTGGTACAAGTTTCATTTCCTCTAAATCATTCCCACAGAAGATCTTACGTGCTCATTGCAGCTGTCTGTAAATTAAAGTAAGTTTTTGCTCAGTTTTCCTTAATCCTAAAAGTAGCTCCCATGTCATTTAATTTCTCCCATTACTCTGATGCTCCCCTCCTGTCTAATATAAATTGTACAAAACCTGGGCATTAGGTGTTCCCTGAGTGGATTTGTACTGTTCATCTCACTAGGCAGTCATACATACATGTCCTTGTAACAGACTTACTAATCTTGCATAAGAACAAAAATAAAAGGAGTAAGTTATAACAGACTTGAAAAGTCATGGTTGCTCTTCTGTGTAACTCAAGGTTGAACAAATATGAAATATTGGGATTTGGAGTTTGTAGTGGGAAGGTGACAGCACTGGATATGTGGCAAACACTCTTGCATTTCACTCAGAAGAGGCTGCAATAAGGGAAGAAGCTTTATAGAACCCGTCATCAAGATTCTCAAAACATAAAGACAAAGACACTCACTACAGTTTATAAGTACAGAAAGCGGACATTTAATAATTTGAGCAAATCTGGGATTAGAAGATTAGAAACTAAGGCTTCGATTTCCCATCCACATGCTTAAACTTCAGAACAATACTATCTCTCCTGTAATACATCTGGTTTGTATTGTTTCTCTTTTTAGAGACTAAGCCTGTATCCCTAATTCATCTGATCAGTTCCATAGAAAGTAGTGAGAAAAAAGACAGAATCAAGCATTTAAATTGCAGTCCTATGGGGTTTTTTGGCTTTTTGTTTTGTTTTGTTTTGATCCAGCACCTATGTTTTCTTAGCACTCAGTACTTAAACTATAATAATAAATATAGTAAAGAGTATTAGGTTACTATATTCCAAAGGTTCCAAATTACATTCAGCAAGCAGGTAGGCTTGCTACTGAAGGTACAATGTACAGTGTAACAAAAACATACAGAACTATTTGCCACCCTAATTAATGAGTCTGGTTAAGAGAAGTCATATTACACCTAAACATATGACACACTCCTGGAAGATTGTGACCTCTGTCATCATTATAGGTCCACCCACAGGAGATGACTGCAGCTATTTGCAGAAGACACATTACATCTGAACAACTCACATGTGCTTTCATGAAGCAGCTGATGATAACATCGAGAACCATCATGATACCACCACATGCCAGCAGATAATGTACCATAGGCCCTGTGGCTGGTTGAAGAACCACATTGTTAGCGTATTAGGATCAGGGTGGAGCTGGAGGTGGTCTGAAACCAAAAATCTCATAATTTTGCAATAGTCTTCGTGGATCACGAAGACGAAATCACATGTGGATTTGTCATCTGAAAGATGAACTGCTTCATTTCCAAATACAGCAAGTGTCACTAAAAGAGCCTGCTCTTCCATTTGTGTATCATTTCAGACCTTGCAGGGCAGGTAGGACTTCAAACCTGGCATATAGTAATGTGGTTTGTTAGTCTCCATTACAGACACCTGGGTACAGTCAGGCTGCAGTGAATTAATACTGCTGATCTCACAGAACCAGTCCCTTACGTGCAGGGAAGGCTCAGTCAGTATTGTGACTCACCTGAGGGTTGTTCTCCCTCCGTCTTACACAATCCACACAGGCAATGCTGTAGGCATTGCTCACATCTCTTCCTGCTCCTTGCTAAACAGACTTTTTGTGGTAAAAATGGAGTGAGAACCTGGCTTCTCCCTTGCTGTGCTACACAAGCCTTCAGGGAGTGCACTGTGCACAAGGAGCAACAGGAAAGATCAAGAAAAAGTCTTCTCCTGAAGAATATTGCCACCACTGACACAAGAAGCCTTAGCAAAACATGGGGAGAGTTAAGACTGCAGTTCCTCAAGAGCTAACAACTATTCTGTCTGCACTCCAGCTACATAATATGAAATGTTATTCATATTTGAGAAAATAGCTCAAGCTTCCTCTGCAAATTGAAAATAAACACTCTAGTTGAGTTATAAATTGTATTTAGTACCACCTACTTAGTCTTGAGAATGTGTGAGACGTATTCAGCTGAGGACAGTGTTGGATGGCAGTACTGTAGTAGCTCAGGTTCATAGGTAACACATAACAGGCATCATCTGCTACAAAGATGCTGGCCAGAGAGAGGGAAGGAGGATTTTACATTGAATCTAGTCTGTAAGAATTATGTTTTTACAACTAGGCCATTTACATGATAGACATTTTGTCGCTAGTGTCTCACATAGAATGAAAGTAAGCCTTATCCCAGGATTGCCCAAGGAGTTAAATATAAGAAGCAGGCATATTTGTGAGAAACATGTGAGTGACTTGATTGGTGTCCCAGACAAAAGTTTGTTCATCACATTTCCTGTCCATTTTCAGGCTCAGGTTCTATAACTCACAACACTGGCTTCCTTGGGAATGCCTTTGAGAATGAGTCTAACCTGGACAATCATCATGGGTATGTGCTCAGAGGGAGGCAGAACACAAAGCAGGACAAGGTGAGAGAGGAACTGCCAGGACTGAGATCAACAACTATTTTCTTGGCCATCATAGTTAGCTTAACTTAAATCTGTTTTGAAGTAGTAGTTGGCTAGTTAATTGCATATATACATGCATGAACATAAAGAACATTGTCAGTTGTGTCACTAATGACATTACTACTATGTTTCCACTTCAAGTTTGCACATTTTAATCTTTATTATTGACACATCAATGCAATAAGGTATTAACGCACATTTTTCATTTTAAGTATGTGAATATCCACATTCCTGCTGATGGGGCTCATGTAATTCACATAATGTATTCTTTAATGTCTGCTTCTTAAGTCCTAGTCAACATTTATAATAGTTTAGGATGGATCATATTACTAAATAAATCTCCTCTTACCTTCTTTTAAGCCCCTTGTGTAGTCTTCCATTTTCCACATCCCTCATTTTCTGTGCCTTGTGTTTCTGAGACCTGTAATGCTCTTGACTGCAGCAGGCTCAGTGCCAACCCATCACCCACTCTTGCAAGCAACCTGGCATGTTCATTTCAGCATCCAGATCCTTCAACCTCCATCTGCTCACCACTTTCACTCTTTCTAGACTGACTACCTTTATGCTACCTTACTGTAACTGTTTTGTCTCCTCTCTGACATTCTAACTTGCTCAGTAGCAAATATGTTTCTTTTATTTTAATAATTTTTCCCCAGTTTGTCCAATCCCTTCCTTCTGGCCTTTCCTCTTCCAGGACTTCATTAGAAAATGAGGCATAAAACTGCTTCACAGCTGTGTGGATCCATTTGGTCTTCTGTGTTGAGGCGAGGCAAATTTTTTAATGAACTTGTAGCAGAAACCATTGTTCTATACCTTTCTGAAATCACAAAAGAGATTGTCCAGGATGGCCAATTTACTACATTCTGAGATGTCTGGAACCATGATCAACACCTGTTGCTGATTAAAGCAACCCTAGTATACAGGTAAAAGCTCAGAAGACCAGATGAGCACCTCTTTTCTTTAATATGACATTTTATAGCTCTCTATGTCCTCATTGTAAAAATAACTGCACAGCTAGAGTAGCTAATTTCCTCTCACACCTTTTTTTTTTTTTTTTTTTTTTTTTTTTTTCCCAAGCCTGGAGGCCAGATTTATAAAGCTGCAATTGCTCAGAGACACTGATCAGGCATCTGATTGGTTTTACAAAAGTGCTTGGAAGGTAGGCATTACAAAACATAGCTCAGAGTCCCTAGCCCAGTACCAGCCCAAGCCTTTCAATTCACAGCCATACACAGAAGACTGAGATGCTGTCCAGAAGCAGTAGAGCTTCCTTACATCACTACACAAAACCCACTATACCACAGCCTGACTTGTGCACAGTCAGCTCAGAGCTGTCTGTTCATGTCTTTACACTTTCCCTGTCTTTACACTTGCTCCCAGTTAACTGGACAGGACATTCTGCAGCTGTTTGAACAGCAGAAAACTGATTCCAAAGCATGCACTTTAAATTCCATTCAGTAACTCACAGGGTCCTGTGTAGTTTAAGGCCCATGAGTAGGAGACTGTCCATGCTGCCTAGGGCAGATTAAGTTGGAAATTTTCTTCCTTATAGCTCTGTCCTGGCCATAAACAGTCACGCTGCAAAAATTATCTTTGATTAAAAATTAGCCCTTCATTGGAATAAAAGTTTCTCTTAAGATAGCCACAAATAACTGTGGGAGGATGGAACAGGGATAGAAATGTGCAGATAGCTAAAGCCATCTGCAACCCAACCAGGGGAAATATTTACAATGTGGCTAGCTAAGTTATGCAAGGTATCCCATCATGTCTTGGCTGGTGGAATTGCCATTGCACAGCTGGTGGTGAGGGTTTACACAACTGCGCTTTTGACCTTTCGGCAGAGCAAAACCATTGATCTGCAGTGCTGACTTATTTGCTACTCATCTTCCTCTCACGTGATCTTTGCTTTGACTTGCCAAAAAGATTGATGCACCTCTTGCACTTTTCCTTTGAAGCAATACCACAGGTTGCTGATTATATTTGTTTTTGCCTTTTTGTTTTCCTGGGCTTGTTTCATGCAAAATGCACATGACACATCAACAAACTGACCACACGTTTCCTTATACTGTTTAGGCAGGTGGTGCAGCAAGCTTATCTTATCTGAAAGCCTCTCCCTACATGGTGGGCTAGGAAATGTAGTGCTAAAAATAAAGATGATCCATTACGTCTACATGAACTTATGATCCAAGACTGTGGAATTTGAGATGCTGTATGGTATAATTTTAGAAGCACTGCAAATTTGTGAAAAACACTATATGGTACAGACCTGCCTGAGTTGGCACACTGTGATTTGCACTGCTACTGAATTTAACTCTGGATGGTCCTCTGCAGCCGGGGATACTGAGCAGCTGGCTATGTCATGTACTGGTTATGAACACTTTAGAGAGAGATACATGTAATTAATTCATGTAATACTTACGGTTGCATTTACAGATTTTACATATAAAAGTAAACTGCAGCTGGCACCCCAACACATGCAGATAGTTTATCTTCCTCTGAACATGCCCTTCCCGACTTTGATGCAGACTGCTGTTACAATGGTTTACTAAAAAGGTAAGATAAAACATTTCCAGATTTAGGTTTTTTTCCCATCAGGTAATTTTGAAAGATGAAACTCCATTTTTTGTGAGTGCAACAATACGCAGACGTCTCAAGACAGGGACATCCTTTACAGTATCTCCAGTTAAGGAGTAGTCACATCTGACAGCAAAGACAGGGAGACATCTTTCTCATTCTTGAGAAATACAGATGTGCTTTTCGTAGTAACAGACCACAGAAATACAGCCATACCAAAACAGCAGAGGAACAGCCTGTTTCCAGGGGTACATCCTGCATTCACAGATCTTAAAACTACATTTTTATGAGGTAAAAATTTCATTATTTTTTCTAAGAGCTTCTTTCCCTAAGTTTCTTTTTACACAAAATTTATACAGAGGGGAGTCTAATGACTTCTGTGAAGTTGGTCCCAGTTTACATCACTGTTAGGGAATCCAAACTTTTTCACCTACATTTCTTCCTGCTTCTTCATGGGGACACTGGACAGCTATACTTTCTTGGACCAGTTACATTACAGAATGGCCTAAGTAGTGCAGAAAAGGCTGGCAACACATTGAAAAATACTGAAAAGTACTTTGCAGACTACACATTTTGATTCCCTTCAAAACTCCTCTCTAGTTTGAAGGTTAGTGAAACACTCCGTTGTGGTTCATCTGTTACAGCATGTTTGATTTTTATTTAGCTTTAATAACAGATTATCATCAGGTCATTTGCATATATTGTTGGGTAACTGAATGCCAGCCTATCAACTTCACCATTTTTGTTGCAGGCTACCCTGTTTGTGAATGACAAACTGTACCTGAGCACAATGTACTGATTGCAGACTTTTTTTTTTCATGGAATTGCTAAACAAATGGCCTTTGTACATTTTTTAGTTCAGTTGCCTTTGAATTCCCAGGAAATCTGATGTGGCTCAGATGTCAGATCTGATTAAGCACGGAGGCGGTGATCTGAATGCATGCAGTAAATCCTGTATGTTTAATATCCACATGCATACATCAGCTGTGCAATTTGTGCACTATAGATCCAACATCCCCTACATTAGGACTCACTGCACCTGTAAGACAGGGATAATTGTTCCAAGTGCAGCTAATCCTGGGCACCTGGAGCTGTAGCAGAGAAGATGAGGAAGGAGAAGAGAGCAACCATGGTGCAGAGGTCTGTATCCTCACTATTGAGTCCCTAGCAGTGTTGGGGTGGTGTGGTTTCTGATGCCTAATCATTACCTGAAAAGGTGGAGTTAGTAAGTCATCTCAGATGTCATCCTGCCAAGCCCAGGGAACAAGTTTGGGTACCTGCCTGGGCAGAGGGGGGGTGCTCAAGGCTGAGCCCACCTGCAAGATGCCTGCCTCATGCTGTAATGAAAGCTGTCACCCTACCTAGTAAAAAGCAGCAGCAGCCAAGAGACTGGAAAGAGGGAATCAGGATGAAAAGCTTATTGTGTAAAAAAACAGGTATGGGTCTAAACCCATGCACAGCAAGGAGCAAATGATCTGTACTGACGGGAGAAGGTGGAGATGTGCGTCCTTCCTCACTCCTTATGTCCTCCAGCCCCCATACGCGTTATGCCTGAGCTCAGTGTGGGGATGGGGACGAGTCCCGGGTGCACCTGAGCACTGCTGCTCGCTGCCCTCTTCCTCACGTCTCCCCGGCCCTGCTATTTTGACCTTTTATGAGTCTGGGCATCTATCGCCCGCGCCACTACCGCGACACCGCGGAGCCCTGTGCCGCAGGCTGAGGTGACAGCAGGGGCGGCTGGTCCTTCCCTTCGTCCCCCAGCCGGTTGCGGCAGACCGTGTGCGTGAGGCGGGCGGCCCGGAGAGAAGCGGTGCTGGGGAGGGTGCGATGCTGCCAGGAAGGGCAGCCCGACCCTGCCCGTCCCTCCCCCCATCCCTGCCCGCCCGGCGGGAGCTGCGGCGGCCCCACCGTTACCGGCGGCCGTTAGCCGCGCATGACATCACGGCGCGAGGAGCCCCGCGCCCCCTCCCCGTGCGTGCGTGGGGGCGGTCCCGGGGCAGGGGCTGCCGCGCTGAGCCGCGCCCGCCGCTCGCCTGCCCGCTCGCCCGCCCGCCCGCCGGAGCGGCCGCCACCCCTGCGCCAGGGAAGAGGATGGCGGAGAGCGAGGCCGAGACCCCCAGCACGCCCTGCGAGTTCGAGAGCAAGTACTTCGAGTACAATGGGGTGCGGCTGCCGCCCTTCTGCCGGGGGAAAATGGAGGAGATCGCCAATTTCCCGGTGAGGGACAGCGACGTCTGGATCGTCACCTACCCTAAATCAGGTAGGAGGGCGGACACCCCCCTCCCCCCTCCCTCTTTCTCTAGCCCGGGCAGGGCTGGGGCTGCTCCTGAGGGGCTGGGTGGCGGGAGCGGGTTGCCCTCTCTCAGCTCTCCGGGTAGCCGGCCCTGGGAGGGGCGGGAGGTTCCCCGGGCCCGCGGTGCGCAGCGGCGGCTGCTTGTCCCCACGGGAGGCCGGGGCGAGGCCTGCTGCCCGCCGCCCCCCGCCTCTGCGGCGAGGGACCGCCCTTCGGAGCGGCGGCCCACGGAGGCTGTGAGAGTTGAGGGGACTGCCAGCTCCGGGTCCCAGGCACGGGTGGGGCGTCCCAGCCCTGGGAAGTACCCACCGCGTTTAGAAATCCGGGCTGGCGCCAGGGGTTGCCGCTGTCTGTACTGCGGGGGGATAAAGGTGCTGATCCAGGCAAGGGAAATACCGCTCGGCGTACGCGTAGGAAAGCGGGAATGTATATAGAATGCATGCTGATTGCTAACGTGACATACAGCTTTCCTGGGGGCTTTGCAGCTCTCCGAATTGTTCTCCCGAGGCGGCTGCCCGGGTCGCTTCGGGGGGACATGTGCTCCAAGTACACTCTCACCACACTGGCTGAATTGCCAGAAATATCTCCTGTTAGCAGAATAAGTGTGCGTTCCTCCAATAAAAGTGTCCCTGGGCTGCTTTATACCACTCAGGTGTCTGCTTCTAATGTCGTGTATAATGCCTCTCCATTTCAAAACAAAAATGTTTAAACAGAATCAATATAGTGTATAGTATATACAAAAAGGCTTTGTAACCCACCTGATAAAACCAGATAGACTTTCTTATTAGGCACGTTCTTAATCACTATTTTCCTGACAATAAGATGATCTCTTTCTAGAAAATTCAAAGTCCACTGGAGATAACAGATGTTAGGTCTACAATTACTTTTGTACAATGATGTTTCAGTATCATAACCTCTGACTTATTTTCTTGTTATATGAATGGCTAGCTCTTGGTGTACTATCTCAAACACATGCTCATTTTCTGCATTGCAGCATCTCTTACCTTATAAATTCTCAAGCAGTATCAAATGTTTGTTATTTTTGATATGTCGCTACTAATGATGCTGTTACAGAACTTGATAGATGCATACATTAGATAAGGGAGAGCACGTAGAAGGATGGCCCCCAAAATGCTAGGATAAAGAGCAGACAACTTTATTGTTCATTTAATCTGTCATCTTAAACTTATAGCATGCCACAAGAACTCTTAATTCTTCCATTTTAAGATTACAGTTTTGCAAATCTGGGTTTATAGTATTCCTATGTTACTACAGCACCACAAGGTTATATTGGTGGATCATTAAATATCCTCATTTAACCTGTTTCCAGCAGCTGGGCTCAATATAACTAATATATCAGCTGGCAGTAGCTTAGTTTTGATGGCTATGCAGTTGGCTGTGAAAAGCCAGCTAGCATAATCATATTTAATGTGCTATTATTTTGTGAGTATAGGAGCATAATGTTAGGTCTCTCGAGGGCCCAGCTGAGGCCAGGAACAGGGAACTGTCCACTTACAGTGTTATGGCTTTGCTTGCTACAAGAGAATTTGCTAATAGTGACTGTGGAAGAATAAAAGGGAAGACTGAGAATTGTGACACCAAAACTGAAGGTACAATGTCTTGTGGAGGAGCTGGGGAAGCAGCCTTGTTATCAAAATAGGTGTGATAGTATTTTTACTTGCCAGGAAAGAGAATGTTTAGGTTTTGAAGAATCTGATGTCCTTGTCATGGGAATTGGCTCTAGAACACAATAGTAATGTCTGTAATTTCCACCTCATGTTACTCCCAAGTCTACTGAGACCCCTGGAACTTTTTTTGTTAGCTGATCCTATGTGGATTGCAGCTTGTTGCCTTACCAAAGGCTACTCAATCAGTTATCAAAGGGTCTGCTGACTAGGGATGGGCACGTCAGTAGAAATTAGGGTGCTCTAATAGGGTTCCCATTGGTTTAGCCAAGGTCAAGGAAGCCTACAATAAAGCCAAATACTAAATCCAGAAGACCAACCTCCTCTGCATTATCTTAACTGTAACTCCATCTTCCTGTCTCTCAGTAGCATTGAGAAAGATATTTCTGTTTACTGGAGCTAATCAGAATTTTCATAATGTGGCTGTAATCAAAGATGTAGGTTTACAAAACAGATGTCATGCACAAATGTAATTTTTTAGGGTGAAATTTTTTGTAATCTTTAGATAACTGGTCCCAACTATGTTTTACGTACAGTTTCCATTAATAAATTACATTTGAACAAACTTTCAATAATATTCTTGACAAAAAAATTCTAGGAAAAATACACCAATGTCAGATAGGTTCAATGGAAAACTTTTTTGTTGTTCTTGAAGAAACCATTTTTTTTCAGTGTTTGTTTCACCAGCTCTCCATCTGCTCAAACTCTGGAAAATACACAAACAAGCCCGTCTGCTAGATGTGCGAGAGGCCAGAGCTTCTCGCTCTTACTGAGCCTTGTGCCACAATCTAATAGTAGAAGGCTACATCAGTAGCTGTTGACCATATGTTAGTTTATCTGGCAAAATACACAAGTGGCTTATAGGGTCAGGACTGCTTCAGTAATCCTAGGGACTGCTGAAGTGGTATTTAAGTCATTTTGAAGACATGATGCTCTGCAAGACTGGACGATACAGCTCTAACCATGTGAAATGGAGACAGCGTTTGAGAATGGTCACAGTTACTGGTAAATTGGGAATGAACCAGGAAAAACTTGGTCCAATAATGGCAGAAAATTTAATGTACCAGTGGCCTTACTGCAAATAATGCAATAATCCTAATGGAAAATGGTTCTGCTTTAATGTGATTTCCACTGATGGATGCCTAAATAATGATACTCCTTGTATCTTTAATTATTTTCAACACCTGTGCCCAGTCAATGGTAACAGCTTTTCAGCTTTTGGGAGCTGCTGGGTTAGGAGAAGCTTGTACCCAAAACCCAGAGACTCACTTAGGTACATATGCGAATGTACATAAATTCTTACTCAAATGTACGTGGTAGGACTGAAATTACAGAAAACCTTTTTTGTTATGATGCATAATTTAAAATGAGGTGTGCTACTGCTTTGTTTTGTCTTTTGTGTAACTTTGTAGTTTAGAATCAGCAGGCTGAATGGGACACACTGAGATTTATAGTAGCTGCCAATGTGAATACTATTCTCTAGAATTAAAGAATTGGAGCTCATGCAACAGATTGCTTTACAGCTAAGGTACAGATGCAGCATTCATAGGAAATGCTGTGCCTCTGCCCCTCTGCCACAGATTTCTTTGAACCCTCTCATACTGTGGGCTGTTTGTACCCTATTTGACAATTAAGATTCTTCTCTATGAACTTAAACTACAGAATTAATAAATAAGCAAATTCTTTCATGGTATTCCCTCAGTCACTATGCCTAGAGCTAGATTAGCTGTCTGCTGAGGCCCGTGATTTCAGTGGAATTAAATCAGTCCCTAAAATATAGTACTGAGTTCAGGTTCATGTAGTATTTTGCCATGTCTTATGATGCTAACCCCTGGCTATATATGATCTGTCCATTTGCTTTACTCAAAAATAGTGTGCAATACCTCTGTCATTACCATCTGCTATCTGTTCTGAATGAATGCACGTTTTACATTATTGGGTCAAAGCGTACAAGTTAATCTCTTTTGCAGAGCTGGTAATTTCAGTAAGTGAACTATCTACATTAATAACAGAGCCTTCTTTCCCATGTTGATTATTTTGTGGAATAGTTTTTTGCAGTTCTGTGTGGGCAAACATCAGCTTCAAGTCCAGAATTTTTTCATTTAGCACCACACAACAGGTCAGAAGACCAAGTGCTGCACATGACCTTTACCATCTGAAGCTGGTTTTGGTTTTGTTATTGTTTGGCTTTGTTTTTTCTTATAGGTGGCATTTTGAATGTTTTTTGCAGCACTGGATTTTTATAACTACTCATTAGCTTGTAAGGAATATGATGGATGACCTAGGCCTTTGGCTTAATGAAGTGCCAACAGTGAATTTGCAAATCGGTTCAAGAACAGTTATCCTGTGTGTGGAGTCACTGAATTATCTTCTTTCAAATTCTTTAATGCTTGACTTGGTGTTTTAGAAAACCAACCAGAGAAAGTTCTGTTGATTTGTCCGGTATTGTATTTACTTAAGGAGGTTCTGTATGTACACAGGAAGGTCATGCTTCTTATTGCAGCTGTTGGTAAAGTGCATTGCATGCACTGTGAGTTTTTTGCCTCCTGCTATTTATTTCTCTCCCACTGCATACATACCACTCTTTTATACTGTTCTGTTTCCCACACACCTGATTCCAACACCTCCCCTTGCTGGAACACCAGTATTCCCCAGTCCCTAGCCTGACTGATGAGAGGAACTCTTAGTGGTTCCGTCCTTCCCTTTTCTCTGCTTCATGTCAGGGGCTCTGCATTAATGCATGGCCCATTTCTCTCTTGCTGTAATTCCTGTTAATCTTTCCATACTAGGGATCCTATGTCCCCCAGTCTTCTTTTGATATGGGGCAGCTGTTGTTTATCCACTGACCATTATTACAGCAGTGTCAATTGTAGCTGCTGGGTTGTGAACCAGATATAGAGGGTACAATGTAAAGCCCATTTTTCTTATTTGTCTGATTCTTCACTAAAACTAATAGACTTCTGCCCATCAACATGTAGACTCAACACTCAAAAGTTAGTACACTTGAGGAAAGGGAGGCCTGGAACCATTGGGGATTTAGACATACAGTTTTTCTTTGGCTGTGAAATTGGTTTAAGGATTTCTTATCTCTGGTCTCATATTTATTCCCTTCACCTTCCAACAGTCTAAGCTGTCTGTGGGACCATGTTCTAAAAACATATTGGCAAAATGTCTTGATTTAAGAAATACATTATAAGGAAAATGTACCAAATTACTATGCTTTGTAGGAAATCTTGCTTTGTTTGTTGTGTGCAATCCTACTCTTCATGTTTTCCTCAGACTATAAAAAACTCTTGGCAGGGATGTTGTGTTTGCCAGTAAGATTGATTTCTTGTTCTTTAAGCATTATTGTACTGCACAACAATGTTATTTATTATTCAATATAAAAGGGTATTATTGCTTGACTAAGGTTACATGGCTACACATGACCTGTGCTTGCAGAAGCATCCTGCAGTCTGTGGACATCTAACCCACACTAACATATCTGCAGTTACCTGCCATAGCTATCTATGAGTAGGTGACAGGTCTGCACAGAGCTATGTCAACTGAATGTTATATTAAGAAATCACTGTGCCTGTGTCCTCAGTTGCCTGCCTGTGGCCATACCCCAATTACTGCTTGGGAAGTTGCCCTTTTGCAGTGCCCTGGCTTGCTGCCTGACTACCTACCATAAACAAGTGACCTCTGCATGATGTGACAAACTGATAAGCCTAAACATAAGAAATACAATTCTTCTTCACACCTACCCAGCTATGTATAGGCCCAGCACTGTTGCCAGTCAGTCCTGCTTTGCACAGTCATAAGTGAGAGCACAATTGGGCTGAGAGGTTGTCCAGGGATGTGCCCAAGGTGTGGGAGTTTCTAGGCTGGGAGCTGTCAGACAGTGACAAGAGTTGGCATGCTTCTTGGTTTGAGATGGCCTTACACCATTGTAGCTAAGGCTCCTCAGCAAACACAAGCACCCATGTGGATGTATTGTGTTAATTTGGTTGATTTGCCTTCGTTTAGAGTGTTCTAGTGGACCTTCTCTCACTGGTTTTGTGGGTGCTATTTTGTAACAAAAGGTTTGCAGTTGCAAAAGAGCTAGATGCTTCTACTCTGGATTTAGAGTCCTATTCTATTTGCAGGATTTTAGTACCTTGACCTTAACCATTTGTATTTAAACAATGGATGCAAATATTTCTATTACTGACCCAAAGGCATGCCTCAAGAAATCATGAGTTTGCCTTAAAAATCAAGAGATTTTTTTTTTACACAAAACAGGAAATTTGGATTCTTTTACTTAGACCTCTGGTTTTTTTAGGCAATATTATGCATGCTTGCAAGCTCTTCCCTGTGTCATGGGAAGATAGGAAGCCTCTGTTACTTTCCTGAATATAGATGAACATGTTAGTTAATGCCTTTAAAATCTTCATATGGTATTTATGTTTTTCTGTTACAATATTGTCACGGTTACTTGTCTTCTCTATCCTAAATAATTTATTTAAACCTCATATCAATCCATTTTAATGCAGCATGAATGTCCATCAGTTCTCATACCAGCTGGCCAGAAGGAATAGACTTCTGATGCAAATAAAAAGGGAACAGCAAACTGAAATGGGTGATTGAGATGTTTTGTGAGCTCTCCTTTTAGGGACTGATGTACAGGATCCAATCTTGATGAACATGATTCCATGCTCTGGGTGACTGAAGTAGTGTTCTTTCCACTAGTTAGAAGAGTAAATACTCTGCTTAAACTCACTCCACTGAGGAGCACTCAGATACAGAAAGTAACACCTGTAGCCAAGTGTTTGGGAGGGTTAGGGGCACTGGGTTCCTGCACTCTGAAAGGTCTTTTGTAATGGATTTTTATGTACAGATCAAAATACTTTCTGGTATTGACTCAGTCTGAAATACTGCTAGGCAAAGAAATTATAAACAAACAAATCAAATAATAAGTATTTGAAGACAATGTTAACTTGGCCGTTGATGCATTTGACTTGATTTCACAAGGAGTAGAATTTAATAGGTCCTTTTGTGCCTCAAACAGGAAATAAAGATGAAGAAGGAAAATCTGTCATTAAACAAAACTTGTTTTTGTTATCTAGCTATCAGTGTTTCTCTCATGAGGCTTTTATCAAACCAGTGCAGAGATTTTACTAGAGATGGAACAAAGGGTTCAGAAGAATGCTCCAGCTACCTAGTAGGTTTTATTTTGTCTCTCGAAAATGTAGCATAATTGCTTCCTTCCTGTGAAGTGCTGAAAAACTCAAGCAACTTACTTTTTGAATGCAGGCTCAGGAAAAAACCAACCAAGCAAAAGTGTTACTGTGTGTAAAAAGTGTATTCTGGACATGTGAAATCACGAGTGACTGAATTAGATTATAATGACCTCAAAGACTAAGTAATTAGAATATTATGTAAACCAGTCAAACTCATCCAAAAGACAGCCAGAAATCTTTTATTAAATTAAGACTTTTCTCTTGTTGAGTCCAGAGGAGTTTATACGCTCTATACTGAGAGGAAGGAACTGTCCCTGTGTTCTCCCATCAGTGCTGCTTTAGAAGTGATGCAAGGTTTGCTGCACTGGATATGTGCTATGCCTTTTAAGCTAGGGATTCCATGACCTTGAATAAGTCATATAATCTTTTTGTCTGCATTTTCCAGCGGAGGATGTAGATGTATTTCTTCTCTACTGGTTTCTGTAACACCTTGAAGAATCTTGTGCCTCACCACCAAGGTGAGGCACAGGAGCTGAAATAATTACAGTTCTGTTTACCAGTATTTTTGAGAGTCTTACAAAAGAAATACACCTTTATGTCATGTCTTAATCCTGTAATGCAGATTCAGAAGCAAGAGAAGTGCTTTGCTGTGTGTGTGCATGCAGACAAGACAAGATGGCAGAGGAAAATGCCCTATCATTATAACATCTCAGCCAACTGGGCTAAGAAAGCCCAAGTTTAGGAAAGGTGCTGTGAGGGTAGTGAAGAGGTACTGAAGAACTTAAGGAAGGAAGCATATTGGAGGCTGAAACTGTGCAGGGGAGATGTCCCTAGTTAAGTCTGAGACAGTGGCTGAGATTGTAAAGAATAAAAAGTAAAAGAGAAAGCAGTGGAGTAACAACTGAGGAGGATATCTGTCACTAAATGACAAAATCCATCTATAATTTTAAAAAGATGCAAGCTGATTTCATATGCTTTTACTCACCCACTGTTCACAGCACAGCATGTGAAGGCCATTGTCTGTGGCTTCAAATTGAATAAGGCTGCAAATTCTAGGTGACATTAGGTCACCTTTTGGGGAATAGGCACTGGTGTTGAATTAACCCTCTACTACATTCACTGCAAGTGTAATAAATTAATCTAAGCCAAGAAAATGAGACAAATGTGAAGCAGGTGAGATGAGAGTCATGTTCAGAAGACATGCACTGTCTAGACATGTGGCAGTCCAGATTTGGTAGTACACTGGCTGCTTTGCAGTGTCCTGGTGGTGCAAGGCAATCATAAACATCCAGTTAAAAGCTTGTTTACTGTTCATCAGGGTTATCAAAGTGGCACAAGAACAGCTACAGGCATTTCTAAAATTGGATTGCCCTATGCATGTATATAATGTAAGGGCACATTAATAACAGTCAATGTCAATGCTGCTGTTGTATCACATTTTATATGAGGAAAAGCATGTTCTTTTCAAGGATTTTGCTGCAATACTGAGAAACCCATGGTGATTTTGACCGGCTCCATATTAGATCTATTATCGTTTCTAATTCTGAAGGGCAGCAGTAGAAACAGCATAAAAATAAGTGTATTTTGCCTAAAACTGCAGTTCAGCAGACACGGTGAATGACAATGCTAAATATGAATGAGGGCTTAGTGACCTTGCAAAGATTGTTTTTGTTTAGGGTAGGTATTATTTGAAGGGGATTCTCTCTGAGACAAAATGCTTTACTTTCTGACCTTAGACAACTAATAGTTAACTAAACAGGCTGCTAAACATTGGTAAACAATGTTTCTTGAGATTCTGAAACAAAAATGTGTTGCTCTCTTTCATATATAACCCTTACTGGCGATGGTTTCACATGATGCTATTGGCCTTCTAGAAGTTTAACCACCCTGTATATGCAAATGCACCTTGACGTGTAAGGAGACTTTCCCTAATAGTTTTCCTGGAGAGGATTGAATCTGAGGTATAGAATTACATTTTGAATAGTGTCAGGCAGACCAACAAATATTCTTATGGAATATGTTCACAGTGAAGGGTATGAGAACTACCTGAGCACAGGTTTCTAATACAGACTCCCTGTTGTCTCCCATCTTCTGATTCTGTTTTGATCGCAGAGCTCACTGTGACTGCATTTAGCCACAGAACATATTAATACTCTATAGAACAGAACACAAAGTGATATAGTTGTCCCAGAAATCCATGGCTCTAAGACAGTGAACAGTGACAGTAACTATGCACTTCTCTTCAACATAATGAAGTCCTTGAGAGTGATTTTAAAAAACAATGACTTGTCACTACAGCAGAGTTCTTTTCTGCATTGTTATCCTAGGTACAGTGTTGTGTCACCTGTATGAAAATGAAGGGAAGTTAGAGACAGTGTAAGTACTTTCTGTTGAAGATAAGTGAGCTCCTGCTGGGGTGATATATGATGCAGTTTAGTTTCATTTTTGTTAGACTCTAGAAGGCTGGGAGAATGGGACCGCTAGAGGAAGGGGGGCAGGATTCAACTGCAATAAGATTGGATTAAGGACATGTACCTTCTTTATGTGTTGCAGAGAGGAGATGAGACTTGAAAACCTCATCTTAATATGCCTTGTGCCCATCACAGTGAGGAGGTTCCACTGTAAGTTTGCATGGCCAAAGTTTGCCAGATGATTTTTCAGATGCTTGAGACAATCTGCCCTGTAGCATATATTGGCAAATCAAAATACACCTCCCCTGCAAATTACTGTCCTGTTGGCCAACCCTTTGGTATGACTGCGTCATCCTGCATGCTTGCACTGTTGTCATGAAAGGTGTGGTGTCTCTGATTTGGGTCGTGAGGGTGGGTGTCCATTCAAAGGAGGAGCCTGGGGAAAGACAATAACAACTGAATGTCCTGGGTTTATGTCCTGGGTTTACTTTAGACCTGGTCAACCTTGAATGAGTGTGGGAAGGGTGAAAAGGGATGTCCTTCTGTCGGGTAGTTGATAAGGGAGCAAGTAGGCTTATCTTTTATTTTCATGCTCTCGGCATGTTATAGTACATATTTTTTTTCATTTTGTTTTAGCATGATAGGTATAGTGCTCTCTTATACCATGGGACCATGTTTGGTTGGCAAGTAAGAAACTGAGAGATAAGTATCTAAGGGCATGGGTAGATGTTCTCTTTTAAAAGCACCTGTGCTTGTGCAGAATGTGTCCTTAGCCTGCTGTTTGTCATCTCTCATGGAGAGATGTCATCTCTCTGTCTCTTAGAGTATTTAGTGTGAATGCAATCTAGTTTGTTTGTCCCAGGCAAGATGAGTTAATGCCAAAATAGAAACTCCTTAAGCTAATTTGGCTGATTTATTTTGAAGTGAATTGGAATAACTTCACAAAAACTGGTCCGTTGGTGATGACATCTGGTGCAGACATAATGAGCACCAACAGATGTGGACATATTTTACCAGCCCAGCTAAAGCTTAAAGAGAAGAATGAAATACTTTTCCCTTTGAGTATCTGTTCCCAAGAAATGTCAGCTACCAACAAGTATCAGCTGTCGTTCAAGGGCTTGTAACAAAATTTGGCACACTTAGACATGAGGAAATCATGGATGAGGAGGCAAGGATGGAGACACAAATCATGACTCATCAGTCAGAAGGCAATTAATGACAAACAGGTGTCTTGTTGTTGTTTTTAATCCCTAGATTCTGAGCAGTCTGTGGACTTGACTCAGTTCTTAAGGCTCTTAGTCTAATACTTACCCAGTCCTCACTTCAGTGCGTGTAAGAATGCTGTGGATTATTAAGAGGGATAGAAAAGAAATACCTTTTGCCTCAGCTGTCCTCAACAAGAGGCTTTTTGCCTTGTCCCCTGCCTGCTGGGACAGATTGCTGTAGTCAGTGCAATGGTCCAGTGCTATGGTGAGGGAGTATGTGACTCAGACTATTTTTTTCCTGTTTTTCTGAAGTCTCAGGTAGGTGACATAGACAGTCATTTACTTCACCATGGCTACACTAGTAAGCATAACTGTGACAGAGGCTGACATCCAAGCTGTTTACTTGTTAGCAGTTCCCTGACAGTTTGTTCTCCCCTGGTGTGCTCCCCAGCATGGTGGGGAAGGTGGCTGGAACCAGGGACTGTTCTGGGAAGCTATGGATGAAGCTGCTGTACTCTGGCAACTTGATCTCTGTGGGTGTGTGTTCAGCTGTCGTGCATGACTGCCTAGAGAACAGGCCCTGGTGCATTTTCTTCTTTAGTGTTGCTAGGATTAGAATCCAGCATGCTCAAAATGTCAGTAGTCCTTTTTCTCCAAGCTTCTTGTGTTGGTGAAATACAACTGCATTGCCTGGTTTGCTGTATGGAAGTGGAGATACCTCAACAGTTGGTGCCTGGTCTGAAATACACTGTGGTCGATTCTGTACTTTGCATCCTGTCCTCTATTGAGCAGTTAGTGTGCTAATGTGAGGAGGCATTAGGACTCAAGCCATTTTTAAAAAGTAGTACTAATGCATTATCTGAAAATAACACTGCTTTGAAGCTAGTTTATTAAAGCAGTGCTTTGGGATATTGTATTGTACATAGTAGCAATAATTCTATGGATAATACATTTCTGTAAACAGCTCAGTGACAGCTTTTTTACCAAACAGAAAGTACATTTTAGTCCTAAATAGAATAGTCCTAAATAGCCTGTGGTGAAACACATTTGAAACACAGGTCAAACCTAATGGACCCATTTCTGTGTTCGCTGATGTAAGCCTAGTGGAAGACAAGTGGAATTTAGCCTATGGTTTAAAAGCCAGTTGCTGCGGGTGAAAAATAAACTCATAAATAAGTCTAAAAAGCCAGGACTCTGCTTACTGAATGTTACTGGAAATTGTGCAGTTAACACTTGCTTTAAATCCAGTCTTACTTAAGCTGTTGCTATCGGTTTCAGAATACCCAGATTGAGGTTTTTTCTGCTCTGCAGACTTCCTTGGCAAGTCACTATTGAACTTTAGAGGGATTTCATCCATGTAAAAGGTACATTAATCTTAGAGGATGAATATTTGATCCTTTCTGAAAATCAGGACCTCAAATACATATTTAATTGGCAAAAATATTGACAATATGAAATAATGATTTCAGCCTTTATTCTGAATTCTGAGTTTTCTGTAGGAACAGAATGGGAAAACATGGTATCAAGGTTATTTTTGTTATTAAAACCCTACTTGGTGATGAAAATCCCTATTCTTAAGCTAGCTGAAATCCAAGCTGTAGGAGAACTAGAGCATACAGACCTCTAGAGTAGATATTGTTATGGTTTGGAAATTGTCTTCTCCTAATGGAAAAATCTAATTTTTCCTCCACTGTCACAGAATGAAGAAGAATCTGTTATACTTACCTGAAGGTATACACTGGAATGAATTGGTAAAGCAGGAATGAGCTTACAGGCAATTAGACAAATTATGTGGAGAATTGCTTTACAGCACTTGGAGGCCAACCTGACAGCTTTAGCAGCCCTCTTCTTTAATGAGCACTTACATCTACTGATACTAGACAAAAAATGAGTCATAATGGTTCTTTCGTATTGTTAGATGAAACTTTTTTAAGCATTGGTAGTTGAAATGAAGTGTGACTAATTTTGAGTGCTAGAAGACTTTTATATTGGCATTATTAGTACTAAATTTTATTTTTCCATGAGGTATTCATGCAATGGGTGAATAATAGAAGCATATACCAAAGACCTTTGCATCCTTGGGCTGCAGGTTTTCCCCATATTAGTTGATATGAAGGGGAAAAAGGTGAAATAAACGACATTAGAAACCATGTAAGGAAGCATAATTTTGCTGGAAATTTTATGGTTTTCTATCTGCAGTTTCACTTTGAATAAACCTATGAGGCTTAGTGGCTGCATGGGAGTGTTTCAATAGCCAGAAAGTAGTGAGAGGAGTCAGAGAACAGCTTCATTAAAGAACATTTCTCCCTCCTACAGAGACAACATTTGCTATCTAAAGGCATAGAAGCAGACAAGAGTAGCTGTACTCTTTCAAAGTTACGGCTATCTTGCTATGCTGTCTGGTTAGTGCTGCAGTGCTTACACTTACTGATAAGCTGAGGCAGGATGGCCGTGAACTGACTTTGCTATTATTGCAGCAGCACTCACCAGGAGAAGGGATACAAATGCAGAGCTTACATTCATCACAGGGACTGCTGTAAGGGTGATATGAGTCCTGATTTCTGTGCATTGTTCAGCATCACAGAAAATGACAGTGCAGCCCATCTACCACACTTTCAAACTGCTGTGGCATGCATACTCCTGTGCAGAATAGAAAGGCAGGTTCGCAGAGAATTTTAAACTTCCAAACCTCCAAATTCTGACAATAGCTTATCAGTGCTTTTTCCCATCCAGATACTGTATAATAAACTGGAACACTTTGTTTTCTCCTGAGGTGTTGTATTGACATAACAGAAGAGCTTGTCAGGGAAGATTGCTTCTCAGGTGCTGTACACTGAAGTTCCCTAGATGGTGACTGGCTCTGCATAAACAAAAATTAATTCCACATCCATTTTGGCTATGGCTTCGGAGCTAGCAAGGCCAGCAGTTGTTCACCAGGATGAAATGTGGATCTGCTGCAGCTGGAAGAAGGAAAGGTAGAATTGCAAGGGGCATAGGAATGTTGCATCTGGTTCCTCATGCCTGAAGGCTGACAGATTAACCCTGTTTGTCAGTAACTGTTTATGTACCATTCCAAGTGAGGCGTGTACATACACATGCGTATTCATTCAGCAACACAAGTATAAAATGATGGAAAATACTACAGTGCACGAGATTCACTGCCTGTCTCCAAGAAGAACCTTGGTTTCATATACATACATTCTAGTTTTTCTATCCTTTTCTAGAGGATTAGTGACCTAATCCTTTAATTTCACATAAAACAGTAACACTCAAATGAAAATAAATCATTGTTGGCAGGCAGGCTAGAAAACTAGCATGTATAAAGGTAAGTTCTGCACCTTTTTCTTTTTTTTTTTTTTTTTTTTTTCCCACTTTTTAGCTTCCTTCCTCTTTTTCTTCTCACTAACAAGTACCACCATCATTGTCCCTTTTACTAAGAAAGTTTCTGTGACATTTAGATCTGTGCAGATTTTGTGATTGACTGGTATTATCAGGTTGTTGCTATGATCTCCTTTGAAAAACTGAGTTTCAGCTATTTAGTCTAATCTTCATCCATAAAATGGGTGAAAATCAGGCTAATATAGTGAAAGAAAAAACAGAAAAACTAGCACAAAGCCTTTGGGTGAGTGAAATCAGGATCAGTGGTCCTAGTGCAGGTTTAGGAAGGAGAAATTCTAATCTACTGGCTGGCCAGATGTTAAATTTCTAAACTGTTGGTTTGCAATCCTCCCTTTGCAAGAGATACTGAAGAAATATTTGCTGTGTGAATTGGAATAGGATGCTGGAATATGTGAGCATTACATACATAAATACAGTAATTTGTATATGTCCATTTTAATAATGAGCCCTGAGGTTTACATATTTAAAGCACTGTTTTAAAGAACCTGTAGTGATGGAGATTATTTTTCTGCCTTGAGTACCTTCCATGTGCCCTGCATTATTCTTTCAGTAAATCACTAATTCTGATGAAAGCACATTTAGATAATGACAGCGGAGACTTCTGAGTTTCCCCAGGGCTGCTTCCTTCTGAATTAGAACCCATCTTCCCCATGCCTTCTGCATTAATATGTTATCTCTTATCTCTAGTGCTCCATGGATCTGCTAGCAAACCAAGTCTAGCACGTGGCCATAGGTCTGAGCAGAACTTCCTAAGGCTGTGGGGTCCTCAGGTTTAATCGCTGGGCCAGTGTTAAACTGTGACAGCTGTGCTTCCTGACCTTCACCTCATACCTGGTAGATTTTGTGCAGAGCTGATATGACATGATGCTCTCCTGAAGTTCCAGCATCGTTCTGCCTCAGCCCTGCAGCCCTTCTGTATTTGGAGGTACAATGGAGATGGCTTCTTTTTCCTGGAGATCACCTGAGTAATGAAAAATAAGAAAGTCCTGGTGATGGTGTTTATCCCCATGCAGTTATTCCTTTTCCTCTCATGGAACAAGGTTGTTGTAATAGCATTTTTATTTGCAGGCAGAATTGGAAATACAGAAATAAATTATAGAGACCCAATGTGTCTCCTGTCAGAATAAATATTTAGTGAGAATAAGGGCCGTGCTCATTCAGAGTCACAAGGGCTGATACTGAAAGTACCGTATGTATGCTCATTTTAATGTATAAAATAAATGTTTGGACTTAAAAATGCAGAGTGAACAGCATCAAGGGCAAGTGTGTATTAAGTGTGCAACAGCCATCCGTGTGGATAATGATAATGTAAAAGTTTCCTTTTTTTTCTCAAGCTGTTTTAATTTGCTTACCAGTCAGTGAGGAAACAGAAGAATCTTAAATAACTTACTGGAAAACAATTCTTGGAGAAGTGTGGTCTTTCATGTTGTATCCAGATTGTGTTATTTCAACTGGCCTTGAAAGTACATCAGCATTTGTAACCCTACCTAGCTCAGGTTAAAAAAAAATAAAATTAATGACACTTTGGTGTTCTTTGTATTGATTCAACATTCAGAATTTGTACAAAACATGTCTCTTAGTAGGTACAGTCGTGCTAGGTAACATAAATTAATGGTGACTGGTACAAGATACTTTCAACTTGAAAGTTTTTTAAGGTAAAGTGGGGACAAAAGGCATGATCTCAGTGTTCTCAGCTTGTCTTTCCAAGGACGTAGGAAGTTGAGAGGGGCTTGAGCTTTGTAAAGCATTCTGGAACAATTACTTGTTCCTTCAGGCAACATGAGACAGAGAAAATAAATACTGGTCTCATTTCCCCAACCTCTCGCAACACTATAATTGGTTAATCTGTGACAGTATCTGGAATGTCCCATGCCTGTGTGACTTGTCATACGAACTGTGGTGTCCCTTCTCTCCTTCATCTCATCAACAGCCAGAGCCTTTCTCTGAACCTTTGTTTGCCTGTTTTGATGGTTTCCTACCCACCTGATGATAAAATAATTTGAAATAGCTTCCCTCTTCAAACTTCTATATGGGATGCCTGTTAATTGTTCAAAGTACAGTCATTAAGGTTATAATATGTAATGATTGCTTTGTAAATGAACTCATACTGGACGAGAGAGATACATAATGGGAGCCTCTGAAGTTTATGACTAGCTGACTTAGCATTGGTGTGTTCAGTGGTTTATTCAGTCCATAATGTGGAGTTATAAATAGGCTCTCAAATCATTGCACAACAGTAGAATTGTCCACCATTTAGAAGAGGGGATGCTGGCAGTCTCCCAGTATGGCAGCTAATGCATTTTGTGAACTTGAATGATCCTTGTCTCCATCTTTTTTTTTTTTTTTTTTTTTTCCCTAGATTGGAAATAGTGGAAAAACTTTGTATATGTAAAATGCTTTCCAATTAATGGGGTAAATGATTATGAGACAGAAACATATTTAAAATATAACATGAAAAATCTCAGGTATTTTATGTAAAAGGAGATCTTATTTGGTTTAAAATAAAGAGAGCAAACATATAAAACAGTAGTTACAGACTTAGTTCACAGCAGACTGTTAAGGACAAAAGTTGCGACTATTTCTGTGTCTAGGTCTCCCTTCATATGCTTCTGTTTTGATAAGAACTGTAATACAATCTGTTCTCTTTCATTGTTTGGCTTATGCAGGCACAGGCTTGCTACAGGAAGTGGTGTATCTCGTGAGTCAGGGAGCTGATCCAGACGAGATTGGACTAATGAATATAGATGAACAACTTCCAGTCCTAGAGTACCCTCAGCCTGGTCTGGACATCATTAAGGTACAATTTATTGCAAAGAAAGCCTTTCAGCATTTGAAGTATCTTTTTCCTTGGTTCCTTGTTTATAATTTTATTTCATGCTGTATCCTTGTCCTTTTCATTACTTGACTCGTACAGTTTGTTGGAATGATTTGGAGTATTACCAGGTTATTTCAAAATGGCTTTTACTACATTTTATTATACTCTACTTAAGACTAGAGGAGATGTTTCTTCACATCCTAAATATATTGGCAGTGGATTTCCTGAATAAAAAGTTGTAGGCCTCCCTTGCTTATGCAAACAAAATGCTGCCCAAACGAGACAGATTTGATGCCTTCCCTGAATTTGTAAAAGAGGAATTACAAATAGAGAGATCTATAGACCTGTAGACCTACTACTCTGAATTCACACATCTAAATCCTTACAGACCCAGGATCTGTGGATCTATGGACTCTGTAGATTGAGGAGTTGGCAATATTCTGCATGAAATGACTTCCAATATGGGCATATCTTGGAGTTGTCAGTAAAAATACTGTGCTCCATCCTAGAACAGCTATAGTGCAGGCTGAATTGAGCTGGCTAAGGCTGGCACGGGTAGATTCAAGCTGCTTTTGGTCACTAACAACTGCAACATCAGCCTACTTTAAGTTGAGAGTATGTAGGCATCAGAGGTTGATTTTTTTTTTTTTCATCTGTCATACCTACTTCAATGAGACCTCAGTGCTATCTTGATGCAAATAAACGGTGGCAATAATGAGTGGTTTAGTTTGAGATGACACATTATTTTTTTTATATATATGCTAGCAACTTAATACAGTACGGATTTATGCAAACTACTGAAAGATGATTTGTGTCATAAAATGATTTTGTCTCAGATTACAGAAAAATAATCGGTTTGAAAGATGTTTGCACTCAGATAAATCTTTGGATTGTCTCAGCCTTGTCCCGAGGATGAAATAAATTTCAAGAATGAAATTTTGAAGTGGAAAATTTAGGGGTAGGGTTTTCAGAGCTTTTAATATTTTCCAAGGAATTTTAGTGAAAGCATCACTGGGAACAATGTTAGTTTGATAATAAAAATCTTCAACTAATACTCTTTCTTCTTTCTTGATATTCCAAAAACTAATGCATAATAAGAAATGTTTCTCTTTGCTTTATTTTAGGAATTGACATCTCCTCGCCTTATAAAAAGCCACCTACCATATCGGTTTTTGCCTTCAGACCTCCATAATGGCAATTCAAAGGTAAAAAGGAAACTAAATCATGTTTGTTTAATTATATCTGTAGCAGTTGCTTAAGTGTTTTGGGAAATGAATGAGATGGAGGATGAAAGCTTTCAATATGATGATTTTTTTCCCCTCCCATCATAGGTAATATACATGGCTCGCAACCCCAAAGACCTGGTGGTATCTTATTACCAGTTTCACCGCTCCCTAAGGACCATGAGCTACAGAGGAACATTTCAGGAGTTCTGCAGAAGGTTTATGAATGACAAGTGTAAGGAGCTGTTCTCTCTGCACACGCTGTTACACATTTATTTTCATCTCTGCATTCCTTCTGCAAGTACAGAAATGAACTGGATAAAGGTGCATTTGTTTTGTATATACAGCAAGGAGGTTGCTACAGAGGCAGTGCTGCATGGACTTAGATTTATCCATGCAAACTATGGCCACACCTTGTAAATGCTTGCTTTCAGTATGTGACCCCATGGGCTCAGCAGTGTTCCACTTAGCTCATAAAAAATTCTGGTCTACTGTTTTAAATTCAATTTGCAAGGTACCAGGTACATTGTGAAAAGTGGTGAATGTTTCCAACACCATTTAATTTCCGTTGTAGCTTACTGCTTGGGTACTTCCCTGGAGTCTTTCTGTTCTTCAAGGGTTTTTCCGTATTAATTTGTTTAATACTTTTATTTCATCCAAAAACTTAAGATTTTTCCCTAGCAAGGTACAAAAATCTCTAGTTTGCATAAGACTGATATAAAGTACATGAGCAAGTTGAAGTGAGACCCTGTAAGAATGCAGTTGCAGGCTTCTACTGTCTGTAAAGTACATCACTATAATGGAAATACAATAACCTGCTTTATAACAACGCACCACTGCTCACCCAGTAACTCCTTTGGGCAAGTGTATTACTGTTTCATGATACACCCACTCGCTGTGTTCCCTCTCAGGCCATACTGCCTGAGTAGCTGCCTAACTAGCTCCATTGCACTAGCTCAGTAAACTTGCAGTGAGGACAAGCTCTATGTTCTCACTTCCACTGACTTTTTGCCAATGGAATGCCACGCATTTTAGCTAGGAAAAGAAAAAAAAATTGCAGCCTGCTATTTCTCTACAAAATCTTCCCTGTGATACTTTAATATGACACTAAGTATTCAACAGGTATCTTGTGCTCCAAGCACTGCAGCAAACTCTCCTTCAACCTGGAATCCAGAGAACTTGATGCTAAAGGAGCTGTATAATACTAAAGGGAAGAAAAAAGTGAAAGTCTAACAGTGAGGATTATTTAATAGACCTTAAAAACCTTTGCTATTTTCTCCTGCAAGATTGTTCAGGGAGGGAAACCATTCTCCTTCCATTCCAGCCCAACTTCATGTTTTTCTTTTGCATTCACTGAGAATGGGATGTTTGTCTATAGCCCATCATCAGGAACTTCTAAGCTCAAGACATACAAAAATATTAGAATGCTTCCTAAGATTGGAGTAAAGTTCTGTACTCTTTTTCATATAAGTATCCGAAGAGTTCTTTATATCTTACAGCAGCTAGCTGATTTATCACAACTTCACAGAGTCAATAAAAAATCACAGCATGTGTCCACAATTGTGCAAATAGAGAGTTTTGTATTAACCTAAACTTAGCATTTAGGTAAACGTTTGCATCACGTGGAAGCAATGCAGCAGGCAATAGAGGAAGGAGTGTTGAGCCCATGAACCATTCCCAATCTTTTTACCTCTCCTTATACCTGGCTGTCTTGAAAGAAATTCAGCACATGTCAGCTGAGTTGTTTCAGAGTGTAGAGTTGGACAGGGATTAGTCTTGAACGGATTGATTCTTTGGCATTAGCCTCTAGAGTTTAGTAAAGTTTCTTACATAAAACATGGGTAAACTCGGGTAAAATTATCTTAATGGGTTCTTACCCTGTACCATTAAGAGCAGCTAAAAACACTTCTTGCTTGACTGGTGTGCTAGCTTTGTGTGTGAATTTTTTTCGGCCATGGGAATGGAATGGGAATAACAGAAATGATTTTTCCTAATCCTTTAACAAAAATTTAAGATTAGTCAGCTGATTAAAATATTTTTCCTGTAGAACTGCTGATGTCTTTGTCCACTGAAAATGTTTTACCAAAATTAAACAGCTCTTTTTTTAAGAGGAAAAAGTGGCTTCAAAATACAAAATTAAAATAGAGTATTTTTTCATAGCCACTTTGCTGAAAAGATAAAATTGACCAAAAAAAAAAAAAAGAGGAAATAATATGAAAAATTCTTCCCCATATTTACCTAACTCCTGCCTTGATTATCTGAAATACTCTAAGAGAACTTATCGCTGGTTGGAAAAAAATATGCAGAATGCATGTCTCTGGGTTGCCTTTCTGGTAATAGCGGCAGCAAAAGATATCCTCTAGATAATAAATACCAGTATCTGAACCTCTGATAGACATACATAAATCAAGTGAAATTAGTGTAAATGTGGTCTTTAGCAGAGAAGTGAAAAACAAAAGAGGAAAGGTTTGGGGGCAGGCATTAGACTTCCAGTAATCACTGCCTCAGCAGAGCTGGGAGCTCTTGCCCTCCCTTGGTAAGCACCTCAGCTTCTATTCAACTCCCAAACCCCACACAGCAGCTGTGGAACTATGGGGACCTAAAACTTGTGCTGGTAGGGGTGTGCAGCAGGTAGGAAGTGTAAGCTTTTCATCATTGGCAACTGAGTGCTGGGCCTGCTGACAACTTGTGAATTACAGGGAGTACCCATTACATCACTCAAAGCTTTCATGAGTGCTCAACAACCCATTGACACCTGGTGGTGATCTGGATTTATAGTGTAACTGAAATAACTGATTGCAGTACAACTGAAACTATGTTCTGGTGCATCTGTAGAAGTTGCGTGGAAGTCCTCAGAAAATATCAGTAGTAGAGAATAGATCTTAGACTTGGTAGGAGTGGGGACATAAAACATGTAACGATAAATAGAATATTCTGTCTGCACATCCTAAGTTTCTGGGAGTGATCATGAAGCATTTTTATAGGTCTGTTTCCTCGATACTTAATTAAGAAAGGGCAGTGGTAGTTAGCAATTCTCAGCTGTAATGGAGGATGCTATGTATGAATGTTGCATCCAGCTTCTATGTTAATTAATTAACTGCAGGGATTCATACAGGTTGGAACCACTGGATCTATCTTTGTAAGGTTTTGGCTCAATTTCCATTCAGTAATCAGGTGATATTGATACTGAGCTCCAAGAGGTCCATTTTGAAATATGGTGTCATTTTCAGAAGAACATTTTATCTTTATGGTAAATTAGTTCTTTGAATATTCCAAACCGATAGCAAAACTCCTTTTAAAATTAAATACCCTGCTGTGTATGGCAATGGGTCAAAAACAGATGCAGTTCTCCTGGGGCTATAAACCACTCCATTTAATTTCTTTTTCTTCCTTTTTTTTTTTTTTTTTTTTTTTTTTTTTTAAGAGGGATTAATAAAAAAATTATTAATTTTCCTTATGCCAATCGTAATGTCTTTTGTAGTAGGATATGGTTCGTGGTTTGAACATGTGCAAGAGTTTTGGGAACATCATATGGATGCCAATGTACTTTTTCTCAAGTATGAAGATATGCATAAGGTAGGTTAATGCCCTCAAAAGATACTTTACATTTAGCATTGTAGTGTTTTCAATATGTAATGTACAAGAATTGCTTCTTACCTCCATATTTGGGCTCTGCAATGCCATTTTTAAAGCTCTGACATTTACTAGCTTTTATGGACATCAGCAGTTTCATAAACCTAGTAATCTACTCAGGAATCTGCATGCATCCACAGGCACTAAAATACTTGGAGAGAAGCAGAGATGTGTTAAATGTTCAGTGCCTATTGTACTCAGCCCTGGGCATTCATTTAAAAGAAATGTCTTGTTGTGTGTGCTGAATCAATAATTAAAAAGTATATTGTCAATGTTTTGTCCTATATATTTGGCATTTATTCTGATTATTTGATTGTTCTTACTGTCTTCCGTGAAACCATGTTGAAAACTGTTAGGGATGATTTTGTAGCATAAGGTGAGCATAATTATTAGGTCCTCAAAGTATGCTGGCTAATAAATCCACTTAATTTTAATAATAAATTGAGTGGAAATACTACACAGAACATTGTTTTCCATTTACCACTGCACTAATATGGTTTTTAGAATTTATGAAGATATTTCAAAATGTTTATTTGACTGGAAATTTAATGCAAATGTAGGAAAAAACCAGCTCCTATTTATAAACCTACAAAAAGGCAAAATCAAGAGTAGACCTCAATACAGATGAGTAAATTATTTCAGCTTTATTGAGCCTTCTGGTGGAGTGGGATGCTAAAAGAAGACATAATACAATCACAATAATTAAAAAAAGTTTAGTAGAAATTATTTCAAACCCATTATTTTGAATAATGATACATTCCTGGCTGAGCTCACTGATGGATGCTGATGAAAGCTGGTGGCATCACAGTAGCTTTGTGCTTTGTGATGAATATTGCTATTTTATTTTTGTAACTCCCAAAGTCTTACTCATACTGAGGAACCTGAGAGTTCTGGATATAGAAATGAATGACTGCTTATTCTCAGAGGCCACCTTGTTAGATCCTTCCCACCTACGTGAATTCAGTCCCAGAAGCTAATAACGAAGGAAAGGCTTCTTTAACATTTGAAATAAGTTCTTTTACCAAGATCAAAAGCTAAGTAACTTTTAATTCCTCCAAAATACATTAGTATTCTGAAGCCATCACTTAAGGGTGTGGTGGTGTTTGAGGTGGGAAGCACCACACTTTGTAGATTTTTGTTCTAATATAAGAGGTGGGCCTACATGATTGTGTTCACTGCTGACCTGTCTTACCCTAATACCTGGAATGTGTTTATTTTCATCAAATTGAAAGGTGGAAAAATTTTAAGACGATGTTTCTACAACTTCGGAATTTGTATTTTTCACACGCATGAGCATATTACTACTTTTGAGATATTAAGACTCATCTAAAAAAGGTAATTTAAAATAAACTAATTTTATTTTTTAAATAATCTCTTAACAGGACCTAGCAACAATGGTTGAACAACTGGTGAGGTTCTTAGGAGTTTCTTATGACAAAGCACAGTTGGAATCCATGGTGGAACACTGCCATCAACTCATTGATCAGTGCTGTAATGCAGAAGCACTTCCCGTTGGCAGGGGTATGTTTAAAACCCACAGTAGAACTCTTGTGGAAATTGCAAGCAGCAGCTGACAATGTAGTAACCTCCAGAATGTGTTGGGGTGTTGGCAAAATATTGCTATGTAAATGATGGGAGGTAATTGACTCTTGTTGCAATTTGGGGGTTGGTTTGTTTTGAAATAAAATTAGGTAGAAGTGGCTAAGAAGGATGGAAACATCCAAGATGATCAGTGTATATTCAGCCCCATGGGAACCACTCTGTTAAAGAGCCTTTGGCTCACTTTAGTAGATGGAAGACCAAGAAGACTGCACTGCTCCTTCTGACCTTTGTCATGTCAAAACAGATTAGTACCCACTTCAGTTGCCTGATTACCAGCCCACTTCTTTGCTATGAAGACAAAATCATAAAATAATGACACATCCTGGGGGCCTTGAAGGAACTGTTCTATGCCAGTGCAAGATGTTGCAAACAGAGCTGTGTTCTCCTCTGTTGACTTGTATGTAACACAAAAACTTAGGTTTGTTCCTAACCTCCATGATCTGGGGACCTGTGGAGCATCTGCACTGGTATGTGCTACGCAGAGCCCAAATCCCACCTCCTTGTCCAGTGAAAGCCAGAAAGGCAGTTGTGAAAGAAAGGTGAGGTGGTAACACAAGAGAAAAGAGCAGAGCTGCTGGTCAGACCTTCCACAAGCAAAAAGGCCAACTACTGTTCCTACTGTCCAGTTCATCACCATCCTCATAAACTGGATGATGCCACTCTTGCTGCATGCTGTTGGTGTTCCTTGTTCTGTAGTGGAGCCTGACAGCCCCCAACCTCTTTATATATACTGTCTACAAATCTTTCAAAAAGAAACCTCCACTTTGCAGTGGAGAAGGAAGGAAGCTACAGCAGTTAATGTAATATTTTGTCATTTGCTCACCGTGTGCTTTTTATTAAAAATATCCTTATTTTGAATTTCTTTTGTTTGCTTTCTCTGGCTTTTACAATGTTTTGTTACTTCAGAATGCAGCTTCATTAACAATGCTTTGTTCCTTCTCTGTTTGTTTCTGTGACAAAGAATGGTGGCAATAACATGACAGTTTAATGTAATTTGTTTCAAATAATTTTTAATTTGTCATTAGTTACATTTACTTTATTATTTTGCTTTATTTTAGTTCTTCATTTTTTTTTCTTTTAGCACATTGATCTTTACCTGAAGATAACCCTGAGCTGCTGTGAAAGCAGAACAATGATTAGATATGTTACTTATATTTGACTCTTATCACACCATAATTTACACAGTTGCATGATTCAAATCATAAACCAGGTGGGTGAATTTCTGACAAGCTATCAATTCATATGTTAAAAAGTTACAAAAAATCCACTGAATAAGTCCTTTATAAAACTTACCATTTGACCATACATGTTGTTAGGGAGATTCAGAAATAAAAAGCTTGTCTTTCCCAAGCAGAGAAAGAAAATGTTTTTCTTTTATAGCTATTGAAAGGGAAATACTGGCTTTTATGTTTCATGCTGTAGTTCATGCAATCAGAGTTGCCAGAACAAAAGTGAGATCAGTATCTGATGTTTATGATTGCAAGCATTTCCTTAATGTTTTTTTTGATAATGAGAAATTCAGTGAAAACAATAAATGATGCATTTTCAGTCAGTGTCAGGTTTTTTTGATCTTTGGATCCTGAAAACAGGACACTATCATACCTTGAGAAGTGAAAGGAAAATTCTGATTTCATAAAACAGCTCTTGCCACACATACTACACCATCATGTTAGCATGTAATTTGTAGATGTTTCAGGCAGTTTTGTCTTTGGACTCAATTATAGAGTTGCTGCATAAAAGCGATGGTAATTAAATTAAATGGGTATTCTTCTTATGCATCAAAAGCATAATTAAGCTCCCTGCATGTAGTTTTGTTCTTGCTGTTATGATTAAACTCTCTGGTATCACAGTCCCAATTCTCCTTTCATTTATTCCAGTTGAACAAGCTTGGATTTTGTCTTTATTTATACCCAACATAAATGAGAAGAGAATTAAGCCTCTCAGTCTGGTTACTCCATGGGGCTTTTTTAACCAACAAGTAACCCTGGCTGACTTTGAATTAAAAAGATTTTGTACTGCAGTGAAGCAGTGGCTAAGGAGGCCACAGCCTTTGACTGTGAGTCAGATGGTGGGTTCAGCAGTGCCATCAGGTTATGTCACTCGTTGGGTTCATCAGAAGAGAAGAATACAGTGTACAAGGAAAAAATGTTTGGTGTCTGCATTGCATCCACCAAAAGCTTCCTATTCCTCCTCTACTAAATTAAAAGTTAAATGGTAGAAACTGGGTCCATGGCACTTACTCTTCTCTATCTCTATACAGATAATCTATTTATAATCTAGGCACTCATTTAACAAATAATTCTCTTCATATTTAGAAGTGTAAATTAATACTTTGAATGTCTACTTAAACATAATAGGGTTTAGTAATTATAATATTACATCAGAGTAATCAGTTTAATACTCTGTATTCCTTGTACCTTTTAGATAGTTCTCTAACCGGTGTATGCTGAAGGCTCAGTAATTTTGAAATGTATTATTTTTAGATCCTGGAGTTATTAAACAGCCATGGTTTGCACTGAAACTAGCAACTCAGTTTTAAATGAGTACCCAACCCCAAATGTGTGTTAATTTCTGATTAAGGCTAGAGCAAAATCTCACAAAAATCTGAATTCTTCCTGTCTAATACCCTGTTGGGACAGATGACAAGGTGTATGGTATTTTTTGTAAGGCTCTGCAAGGCTTGTAGCAAGGGAATTGGCTAGGACAGTGAACAGCCTTAGGTCTCATTAGCTTTCAAGAAAATCTAAGACTGATTAGCATCTCACAGATGACACTGGGTGCCCTGCAGGACTACAGTGTAGGTATTTGGTGTCCTGTTATGACTGCTCTCTGACTTGTGTTCCTTTTCTATGTTTCAGGACGAGTTGGGCTATGGAAAGACATCTTCACTGTTTCCATGAATGAGAAATTTGATTTAGTTTATAAACAGAAGATGGGAAAATGTGACCTCACATTTGATTTTTATTTATAAAAAAATGCATGCATACAATATCCAAATAAGCTAGAAGTGCTTTATGCATTCATTTATTACCTGCTGGACAAACTACTGTAGCTATTATGTGTAACAAGACTTAAAGAAAGAAAAACAATCTAAGTAAATCGTATCAGATACAATTATCTTTGATCCTAAACAGCTGTTTATCTTCTGGTATTTAATCCGTATTCACATGCAAGAACTTCTAGACAATACTAGAATATTCAGCTGTTACGGAATGTATTATAGACATATAAGGTATGTATCATATATGCAACTAGAATGTACACCTTTTCAGCCCCACATTGATTATGTGTTTTATAAAAGCTTTTCACTAGAATCTAAATAAATGTCCATAAACCAAATAGAAATTATTTCAAAGGGAAACAAGTAACAGGCCAAAACTGTATGCTAGAATGATCTCAGGGGTTAATTGTCACATTATTTTTATAGCAGGTATCCCATTCCAGAATAATAACTGATCAAAGTGGGGTTCACATTAGGTTCTGCACACACTTATCTGTATAATTTGAGTAGGTTCTGTGCACTGGCATACTCTGCAAGACAGGCCTTGTTATGAAATGCAGCTGTGATAGTCACTCTAATCCCAGAACCCACCCAGGCTTTCATGGATGACAGGCACATCTGTCTTCCTGATGGATGAAGTTCAGCTCCATGGGGAAGGTCAGCAAACAGAAGCTTCTTGTGTCCCCAACTCTAATTGAGTCCCTCAAAATAGGGCTTAAAAGCAAGACATCCAGTGTGGGGTATTAAAGAATCGGTCTCTGACCCAGTATCAGCTTTCTGTCTAGATGTGAGTTTCACCTGTTAGATTCAGTAAGAGAAGAAAAGGTGCTGGATATCCCGTGGCTGCACTAGAAGGGCCTCAGCACTGTGTATGGTTTATACTACTCTGGACTCTGCCAGACCTAAATGCAAGACAGGGCAGTGTAAGCAGGCAGGGGAAACTGCAGCACTGAAGGATGAGAGTTTAAAAATGTGCCACCAGGTGGGAGTATTGCACAAATATCAACGTAGAATACAGTCTCAGTAATTTAGCCATGACCGGTCTGGATTATAATCAGGATTCAAGTTTATTTCTGTATCTTTTTTTTTATTCTCTATGATAGGTACACAAATGGCCTGAAGCAGGCTCCTGTCACGATAAAACTCTCCGGAATTACTTTATTGTTCCACTAGGTAATGACATCTGTGCTTTTTAGGCTATCAGCTGCAGGAGGTGCATTTTTGCTAGCCAGATATTCAGGCTCACCAAAAGCCATGAGGAAGGGCTAGCAGGTTTTTAGTGTTTCAGTTCTGTTGGGAAACTGTCAGTTGAGCAACTGGCAAGTGGTGTAGCATGATGTGGCTTAACAGCACTTTTCCTTGTATATTTGTGAGTGAAAATGCTTTCAGTGAAATTTTATTTCTATTTTTATATTTTTAGTACTGTATGAATATTAAGCACTACACATTATACTTCTGTGCTTGCTTGCTTATTGAATAAAAGATGTGTTCCATGCATTGTGGTTTTCTTATTTTCTAGACCTCCTACTCAGGCCCAGTAGTCTTTGTGCAAGCCACAGATACTCTCCCTTATACATACCTCACAACTTAAGACAGAAGAACCACAGATGGCATCAACTCAAAGGACCACCTGACCCAATGAGTTGGCTCTGGTAGTGGCCCATAACAAATGCCTGTACTAGTGGACACTAGAGAGCACAGGACTCTGAGCATCTTTCTGTTTTATTGCTCTCCTCCACAGGGTTTTCTTCCCCTCATGCTGGTATTGACAGCATCTCATTGCAAAGAGTTAATCTAAATACACACTGTATAAAAAAAGGACTCGTGCTTAGAGGCTGCCACCAGAGAGTTTAATTTGGTGCCTTTGTTATTACATTATACAGAAGATTTTAGATACCTGGATTGTGCCTTCCAGCTAACTCCATAGTGCAGAGTCCTTCTAATCTGCATCATACAGGAGACTAAAACCCACAAACTACAACAAGCTCTAAGAAGACAGGAGTAGGAGAATTGCTATAGAGGATGAAATCTTCCCACAGGTCCTGCAGATTAGAGTCAGACGAAAATTTCATTAGCAAGAACCGTCTGCTTAAATCACTTAATCCTAAGGATGTGTGAGCAATACATCTGTACCATCTGACTAAAAGGCTTCTTGCATTTCTGAAGATACCAGGGCATCCTCCTCATATTTCAAGGCACGCCTGTCTCCTTTGCAACAGCAGATGACCATCCCCCAACCCCAAAGTTAAAAATATCCTGAGGCCTCATTTTTAACAGCCAGGTATATACACACATGCCACTGCCAAAGTGAGCCTGTGCAGAGAGCCACCAGTTACCAGGTTGGAGGGGGAACAAGTTTGGTTAAAAAAATTTCCTTACTGTGGAGCAATAGCTTCTGTGATAATCTGCCGTGCACATCCTGCTATGCTGGTGCTCCTTGTTTTAGGCAAAAAAGTTGCTTTGGCCAAGGAATCTGCTTTTAGGACAAGGAAGACTGTTCTCAGACATGGCTTTTTGGTTCACCTTCTGTGTTGTTCAGGTAAAATTCATCCAAGAGTTGAAAGTTGGGTAAGAGCCCATTCCCATATGTGTAATGCTGAAATTCTACTTTTGGATCTCTAGTGCTTGGAAGCATTTCATTCTTTCAGTTAAAATGTGTAGATACTAAGCTTTTTCCTATTTTGACAACTTGAACTTTCAGGACTCAGTTAAATGTCACCATGACTTCCTCTCTACAAACACAGGCACTCCTTGGCCAAGTGCCCCACACTGGCTCTGGAGAGAATGCCTCGTTGATACAAATGCACTGCAAATGAAGAACAAAAATACCAGAAAACAAAGATAATTATTTTTTTCTCCCCTCAGCATTCAAATTTGCTAAGTTTCTGCTGAGGCACTGCCCCAAAGTTAGCGTGCTAGCCAGCTTTATCATAGTTATGCAGCTGGTAGCCCATTTAGTCATTCAAATCTGCCAGACGTGGGGAGGACTCGGATAGCATTATTGCAATGGTATTTCAGATAGCAACAGGCATCCCCCTTTCTTGTAAAGCACTGGGTACCTTCAATGTTAGTTCAGAGCAGCCATCATTGGCCATATACCTTCCTAGAAATACCAAATGTACCTGGGTTGATCCATCACTTAGCAAGTACACACCAAGCAGTACTCAAAAGCCCCCCAAGAAAGCTGTAGGGCTGTGCTGGGCCCTGCCATGGCTCTTCCCCCCTGCAGCTTCTGCTGGGGGGCACCTCAAATGCCAGTCCCATAAAGCAGCTTGCCTCAGTAAGAACCCTCCAAAGCACTAACATGAAAGAACTGAGGAGAAACTAATTTAGGTAAGAAATTTCTGCACGCTTTGGTAAAAAGAAGGTTTAAGTGTTGATTGCAGTGAAGCCAGGGAGTAAAGAGGAAAGACATGAAAGCTAATGAGCAACCATTAGAAATTCTCAGTGCTTTTGTATAACCATCACAACACCTATAGTTCTGGGAATAATTACCAAGATTTATAGGATTGAGTTACCATTATTACAAGCCATTCAGTCTTGCCTGGGCTATAAATAATGCCACTTCATAGCTACCAGCAAAGGTTTAGAGAGAGGATTAAGGAACAGTATTTGCCTCTTCAGTCAAAAGAAAAAGGCTAAACAGATTCAGCTGAATCAAATATTATTAACAATATTATTAACAACCCTGCCCCCCAAAAAAGCCCAAATCCAGTGGCCACACCCATGGGAAGGGCACAAAAATGATGTGTAATCTCACTACATAATCCATTTGATTTCTTTAACACAAGAGTCTGCAGACTGGTGTCCTCTAGTGTTTGAATCATAAAATATAGGCAGATGAGCATTTTCTGCTACCTGTCATGGTGTATATCACATAGATAGAACAGAAATAACTGCAACCAAAATTCAGATGCATTCTGGCAACAGAGAGTCTACAAAAAGGAGCACCTTTATTTAGAAATAAACCCCAGATTTTGACATAATGAGGTTTTGACATCCAATGCCAAGTCACACTTCAGTAAAAACTATTGTTGTATCTTCAGTAAGTGGCAGGAAAGTCAACAATGCTGATGTTACTCTGTCCTGGTCTACTTGTATATCAATTACCCCTCTAAGAGATGGGATGGTGATAGCAAATTCTGCAGGCAGACTGGAATAATGCCTCTTTCCAGCTCTTGGGCAAGAATCATACGCTGGTGCAATATCCACATGTAATATCCAGTGTCCTGAAAGTGTCTGAGTTGTGTGGCTTTTAAAAATAAATGAGAGAAGAGTTTACAAAAATGCAGGTCAATTTTCTGTGTTTCAGGACCCCAGCATGTGGGAATTACTATTAACAGCATAAGGCTCCTTACCATAAAGTGGTTTGAGAAACAGCAAAGCTGTTTACTCCAACTGAACAGAGAAAAGAAAGGAGAAGCATTTGCACTCTTTGTACTCTAATGTGATAATGCAGGAACCTACATGGGATTCTTTTGGTAAGATGTGCTGTGCCAGTATAATTTTTTCTGAATTTTGCCACTTCACTAGTGGGTAAAATTGTAAAAACCACACGACAACTTTTGCTGGAGTTCTCTCTGTGCACAGATGACAAGCCCTGGCAACACACGCTAGAGTAGTTTTAGAAGCTACCACCTCCAGCTGTCCACTCTGCCTCTCTGCCAGAAATGGCCACCATGGAGGAGAGACAGCAGAAGCAAATGCATGCTGGCTCCTCAGCTGCTGTAATTTACAGGCTGACATATTAACTTAAACTGATGTGGCTGCTGGTTTCAGATAATAGGCTGATTTGTGAACTGCAGCTGCAAGGACCCAAAGCATGTCTTCAGGTGCTGCCCTGGCTCAGAGGTGATCTCACGAGTCCCTGTCAGAGCTCTCTTTGAAAGAGCTTTGCAGTTGGCTCAATGCAATCTCTATCTGGGAGCAGTCCATTTCACATATGGGCCAGGCATCACCTGTGAAAGAGAGTATACAAAGGTGGAATCACATCCTTCAACAAGAAGGGGAGACAGCTCCACAGTGCCACATGGAGCGAATTAACTAAAACCTACTTTTGGAAGGGATCTTGTTTTGTAGGAGGGAGTGCTGCAAAAGACATGCTGTGTGACAGCATGCAAGATGCAGAGAGAGCGGTAACGCGTGGCAGCTGACTGCTCAGACTGATTCCAATCACAATCACTAATATGCTGACTTGCTTGATATGTGTGGTACGAGTGATATTCAGAGTAACTGCCACCCAGACGTTAAATCCACTGTCACCATCTCTGTCACATACTCAGCTTTTGCCAGCACTGAACATAAGATGACAATTTAATCCTCACACGCAGATAACAGTAGCGCAGCTGGTGTAACAGTGTGCTGAGACTTCAGCCCTCACAGGCCTTACATCTGCTTTCTCATAGCTTTGGAAAAGTCACCCATAAAATCTGTGAGAGCTCCAAGAACTCAGCACAAGTGTAGCAATGAGAATAAAACAAGAACCAAGGAAAATATTTAGATCTCAAGCTTCACCAGGAAGACAGGATTTCATTGTTGCCCACAAACTGCATAATCAGGTGACTGAGGCTTAGAAAATACACAGAAGTACTTTTAAAGGAAACAAAGGTAATGATTAATATTCCCTATTTAAAGCTTGTGGCACTCTAGATTGTAGCTTTTCCCATGCTGGTTGTTCACATACCACGCTTGTTTGCTCCTGCACCTTAATTGTTTCTCCCTCAGAAAAAGGCATTTCTAACCCTGCTGCAACTGATAGCCTCCATTCCACAGTGGGCAAGATTTAATTCCAGGGAGGAAGATCCACAGTGGATTCTGAATGGATCAGATTCCATTCTTTCACCACCCTGCTTCAACCATGCACACTTAAAGGTCCATCTCTCCTACCAGCCAGTCATGTTCATTGTTCCTTCAGTAAATCCCAGTGAAATCAGAGACTAGAACTAGTTCTGACTATTATGAAAGATCTCTGTCAACATGCGTATTCAAACGGGATGAAAAAGGAATATAAACAAGAATATGATACGGGCCAATGCAAGTGTAAACATGTTTTTCAGCCATGCAAGTATGAATCATTGGGTCACTTTTTCTAATCAGTAATCTGAAGTAATTTACATGAAGTTTTTTAAATGAAGAACTTATTTAAAAATTATTCAATTTTTTTCTAGCAATAACTGCAGCACTATCTACTGCCATTACATTCCTGAAATCTTACATGCTTCTGCTCAAGTTACTGTCTCTAAAAGAGCACTACCACTGAATTCAAAGGAACTACACATTAAAGTTAAGTTACATACACAAATATTTGTGGGAATCAAAGTTTTTACATGCCATGCAGGGCATAAGTCTACATTAAGATCTATTGAAATACAGAACTTTTTCATGGACTTTTGAAAACAGAAAGCATTATCAGTTAATTATCAGTTAATTGCTGATGTGTGGCTGGACTGTGCAAGAGACTTCTAGACAATGGCTACAATGGTTTCACAGAATCACAGAATGGTCTGGGTTGGAAGGGACTTTAAAGATCATTCAGTTCCAACCCCCTGCCATGGGCAGTGACACCTTCCACTAGATCAGGTTGCTCAAGGCCCCATCCAACCTGTCCTTGAACACACAATCACCCTGGTCAACCTGTTTTCAACAAATATGATTCAATTTATTGAAAAGAACAAACACACCAAAACTTAAGGACGGCCACAGAGTGAGGCTTCTATTGTCATGTCCAACAGCAGAAATTTCTGCAGTCCTTTACAAATCAAAAGGATGTAACTCAAGATGGAAAACACCATACCAATACTTCATGTGGGTCATTGCACCGTGAAACACTACCTATTTGTGAGGTTCCAATCAGTGGAATTTTGATTCAAAAGACAATTTTAAATTGAATAAAGTTGGCTGGAGCAGAGCTAGGTAACACCAGTAAGGACTGACACCTCGAAGGTAATGAGGACTGATAAGCCAGGTGGAGATGCCCTTCAGGTGGGCCTGTCTTCAGTGGCCCTGTGAGGGGTGGGAATGACACCTTGTCTGCTGTCACAGTTTAACACAGGCCTGGCAAAACAACAGATTTAAACCAAATAACAGATGTATATATTAATCTCTCTCTCCTCACTGATAAAGAAAAGAGAGAGAATAAGGAAGAGAGACTTATGGGTTGGAAACTAAACTACACAACTTTAATGAAACAGTAATGATAAATAGGAAAAAATTACTAAATATATACAAATATACAGGAAAATTGATGCCACGTTCCTCCCCCCTTTCCCCCAATAACTCTCACGTCACCACCGAGGCTGCAGGGCAGCCCTGGGAAAGTCCAGGCTGGAATCCTGGGGTCAGCAGCAGTCGGGAGCTGGAGGCAGGAACACACAGATTCAGGCTGGCAGGGATCAGGACCACAGGCAGGGGGATGGATGGAATCCTCTTGTTATCAGTCCTAGAAGCAGACACTGTCTGAGAAACTTGTTGTTAATTTCAGCAAGTGCAACTACTTACAAGAGACTTAGTTGAAAGCAAAAGTACAAAACAGAAAATCACCTTTATCCTGGCCCAAACCAGGACAGCTGCTCAGTTGAGTGGATGTTCCCACCCCACCTCAGGTGGGCAGTCATCAATGGCCTTCTGGATTGACTGGGACACCTCCAGCCTCCTGCCAACAATGGGCATCTGATAGACTTCAGCGAATCTTTTTGTCTGGAATGGCAGGAATTTGGGGGCATATAAGCAACACCGAGATCCCCATTTTGTTGTCATTCTTCACAGACCCACCATCCTGCATCAGGCCCGGACTGGAACACCATCTTGGATGAGAAACTCTCACCTGACACCTCTGGACCCATGGTGGTGACTTTCTCAAATTCCCTCATTCTTTTTTTTCTTCCTCTCTCTCGCTCTCTCTCTTTTCCTTGTATCTTCTTTTCTCTCTTTTACTTCACAATATATTCCCATACCTTCACCACGTTAAACCACTTGGCTTGTGTTAATTGGCAAATAAAACTTTATGTTTGCATCAAACACTTGGTGCTTGGACTTTGTTCTCGCAGGTCCAAAAATTTTCAGTAACTTCGAACCGTAACCTTGGCATAGTTGGCAGGATTAGAACCTGCGGACCTTCACAGGATTTTAGTGCGAATCACCCCACCCTGCGGCATCCCCCTGGGCCCCGGCCCAGCCCACACCGAACCTGACCGGCCCGGTCCCGGCGGTACAAGGCCTGGTCAGGGCGTGCCTTGCCCCTACCCTCACCCAATAGGGCTCTGCATTACTGTTGCCATGTGAACGGCGGCGCCTCTGCCCAATCAGGCGCAAGGGCCGTTGTTACCACGGCAACAGCGTCCCGGAAACGGGAGGCTGCCGAAGCGGTGCGGAGCGGTTCCCGCACTGGAGGGCCCTGAGCCCTCGCCCTGGGCCGCAGGTGATGACCCGGGGATGAGGGGTCCGGAGACAGCCGCAGCTTAGTGCGGGGACGTGGCCCCATCGGGGGCCGGTGGGGCACTGCGGCAAGAAGGCCCCGTGTCGGGGCTCAGTTGGTGAGGGCACCTGCCTCCCTCTGTGAGGGAGGGCTCTGGTCAGGCTTGGACTGAAGAAAATGCAGCGTGGCTGTCAAACCCCTCTGCTGCTACACTGAGTGGGAGTAAAGAGAGAAAAGCAATTCTCTCTAAAAGGAGGCCACACCTAAGTGCCCCTGAGAAAAGAAAAATCTGATTTATTCTGTGGTTCTGTTTGGCAGGAGTTCACCTTTTTTCTGAAGTACCTGAAACAGGTTCTTTATAGCTCAGGACCTTCAGGGGACAGTGTTCTGTCATGGCTGCCCAGTTTAGAGTATGTTCTGATGATGAGGATGACCTGCTCCACATGAAGGAAGAACAGGGCAGTGTAGGAGGCAGCCTGTATGCTACTGAACTTCATTATTTAATGTATTGTAGGTCGGCTTTAACTCTAGGGGAACATATGTTTTTGGGACAAAAAAATCACACAGTCCCTTAGTTCATAATGTATAAAATTGTCTTTGCAATATAAAATGCACATCCTGTAGGTTCTCTCAGTATTTGCATTACTTATTTGAATCAAATCTTGAAGTAGAAATTTCTGAACTTGCTGAAAAGCCCTTGTCTGCTGTAACAGGGAGGTTATCACCACAGATTTTTATGATTGGGACACAGGGCCTTAGAGATGGTTTGTCCACATGAAAATCACACCTGCAGGAATCCAGAAAGCTCTGCCTTAGTGTATCGTACAGGGGCAGCCTACAGTCAGGAGAGGATGTGCTATCTAAGTGATTGGTCTTTTGAGAGAGAGGTTTCATTTTTATTTGCTTCTCTCTTGCACTTCTCACAAAACAAGTGCCACTGCTGTTTTGCCTGGATTGTATGAAGCTCTATGAAGTGAGGGTAAAACTGCTTTGGTCGTTCTCTGAGTAGGGCAAAATCTGGCTCTAAATAGTTGACATTTCTAGAATCGGCCTTTCCCTCCAAGCCATGGAAAGAGAATAGGGAGAAGCAGAAACTGCAGGCTGACAGTATGTTAATTAATGATTTCATATTAGGAGTCAGAAGGGTGAGAAAAGGGAGGCCATGAGAAAATATCTTTATAGCAGATAGTCTGTGATTTATGTACCAGAATTTTTCCTGTGGCTAATAACCACTGGTGAAGATGCTGCATGACATTTGACAGGAAGCTTCAGGAAGAATTGTGAAATGGGAGGTAACAGGGACTTCCCAGGAATCCCCTGCTTCTCCCAACATTTGGATCTCATGATGACTTGCCCTGTGTATTGGGTATAGGTATCAAGGGGGGCTGCAGGGACACCCTTTTGAGGACAGGGCAGGACCTGCCCTGTGTCAGCCACAGATGCTTCCAGACAGCTCCCAATAACCCACTGCAGGGCACAGTTGAGGTCACTAGCTGTGAAAGCATATTTAAGAAGGGGTTAAAAAAATAATTTAAAGAACACAGCACAGCTGTGAGCATGAGAGAGAGGAGTGAAGGGAAGGAAAGAAATGTGAGAAACTGTCCTCTGGACATCAAAGTCAGAGAAGAAGCATGGGAAGAAGAGGGGCTTCCAAAACACAGAGATTCCCTTGAAGCCTCTGGAGGAGGCCAAGGTGAAGCAGGTATTTCCCTGCAGCCCATGCTAGAGGAGATTCCCATCCTGCAGCCCACAGAGGACCCGACATCAAAGCAGGTGGATGTGCCCTGGAGGAAGCTGCAGCCTACGGAGTGTGTGTATCGGAGTAAGCTCCTGGCAGGAGCTGTGCCTGAGGAGAGATGCCTGTGCAGGAGCAGTTTGTGAAGGACTCTGCTGTGCTGGAAGGACCCACACTGAAGCAGGGAAAAAGTGTGAGGAGGAAGGAGAAGCATAAAGGAACTGTTACAGACTGACTGACACCCACATTCCCCATCCACTTGGGGGGAGGAAGTAGAAGAGCTGGGAAAGAAGGTGTGAAGCTGAGCATGGGAAGAAGGGGAGAGTGGGAAGGAGGTGGTTTAGGTTCCTTGTTTCTCACCATCCTTTTCTGGTTGAATTAAACTAATTTTCCCCATATTGAGTCTGGCTTGCCTGTGACCATAACTGATGAGTGATTTCCCAGTCCTTATGTCAGCCCACAAACTTTTCCATCTTATTTCCTACCTCTGTCCTGTTGGGGAGGGGGAAAGAGAGAGGCTGTGTGGGTATTTGGCAGCCAGCCCAGATCAACCCACCCGAGGGTGGAAGCCTCTGGTAACTCATTTCAGATCAAGCAGAAGCTTATACTCTGATGTGGCTCTGCTGCCAGTTGTTTGCTATAACCCCATTATGAGAGGAAAAAATCATGCTAGAGCCACAAACTGTTCACCCTTTATGTGCACAAGGGAATTCATAGCCTTAATTGTTCTCTGACAATTACAGAGGCTGGCACTCTTTCAAGTGGAATAAAAAGAAACAAGGGACAGGGTTACAGCAATCCTTTCATTTTAGGTTACATAAAATAAAAAATGCTAGGCTGAAGAAAAAAACCCCAAAACACCTAGCACACAAAACTAAGAGAAAATTAATGTTACCTGTCTTGCCAAACACCATACAAAATAGCAAAGCTTTCAGAGACAAATAGAAAAATAATTTTATTCTAAAGTTACGTTTATCCATCCAAGAAAAGAAAAGAACATGGTTCTAGCTGAAACACTGTACCAGGTTGTCAATATTCTGTTAGTTAGAAACTGCCTTCTACATTTCTGTCTAAAATGGCTGGTAATTTGTTTATACAATTTGCAAGATCTATCCATCCAAATAACTACAATGAAACATGCCTCAGATGTAGGAGCTTGGTATGTAGACACTTGGGAAAAGCTTATCAATTAAATATTTGAAATGAGAAGAAATGAGGGCCAAAACCCTTAGTGGATATAAATGCTGTAATTCTTCTGAAGATGGGAAAGCAAGCAGAGCTATTCTGATTTATGGTGACTGAGGATCTTGCCCTCATCCTAGTAGGAGGGTACTTAAATATAGAAGCAAGAGATCTGATTTATGACCATTCATGAACCAGTGTGAATTCCAAGTAACATAAAAATCAGGAAGTACTCAGTGCAGTTAAGTTATTATTGATTCATGCTCTGATATTTTGCAGGTCTTAAGGCAGTGGATGTGAGAAGAAAGTATAAGCTCAGTATCTGATGAAACTTTAAATTTGCTTACTCTCTGTCAGTAATCTTTGACTATCAGTTTATGGACTTCTTAGGGACCATGGACTAATTCTGAAGATAGCTAAAATAATCTGGAATAATTCTGAAGATAGCTAAAATAGTCAGGATTATTCTGAAGATAGGTCAGTGAAGGATAGCTAAGAAAGGTAAGCTAACTGTTAGTAGACCAGATGGACATATAAGTCCACCAGAAAATGTCAATGAGCATAGAAAAATACCATTTGCATTTGATTTTTACAAGAGTAGTTGAGGGACCCATCTTGACTTTCTGAAGTCAAAGCAAGCTTTGCTGATGACTTCAGCAGCAGGGTGTGCTTCTCCTTACCATACTTCTCTTGTAGCCTAGTTACTGAGCCACAAAGCTGTTGCTGCCTTAAAAGGATTGAAGGATCCTTTTGCTAGAATTGATTTAATTATGACTGCTGAACATGTGAAAAGTGCAGAACTGTGTTGGAGACTGTGAGTTTCCCTCTGGCTTGAGCATGGTACGAGTAGCTGGCACAGCCTCCTTAATATCAGTCCTCCAGAACCTGAGATAGAGAGCTTGATGGTGCCTGAGGAGGCAATGACACAATTGGCTTGTGTTTGTTTGTTTCAAACACCTATTGTCTGCCCATATTTATGATGGGGTAGATCTTGCAGCCAAAACCCATTCATTTGAGCTGTTGGCCCCTGAGATATGGGCCCTGCCTGTCTGTGGTTTCTAGGGAGCCAAACTTGCACCGGTGCCGCTGCAAGCGTATCAGCCAAGAGGCTGTAGCAATAATGACACTGAGCCATGTATCAGATGAAGAAGAAAAGCTTGTTTTCCACCTGAATGGTGGAGAAAGAATGCTTGGAGGCTGATTTCTTATAATAAATGGCTACAGACCTAGGACATCTGCCAGAGGTTACTGCTGTAGATGGGCTATGCTAGTAAATTAAGTGTGCTTGTGACTGTTTCTTGGCACTGAGGTGAACTGAAGTGGAATAGCTCATGTCCAGACTGTTAGATGGATCACAGAACACAATGGCTGCATGCAAACTGCCCATTGGAATGGTTCTTCACCAAGCTACCTCCAGAAATGTGCCCAAGAAGCTGCTTGACCCAAACTTGTGTCAAAACCTAGTCAGAGATCATTGTAACAGTCTGAGCGTACAGAAGATGAGGATGTGGTTGGTGCCCAATGACAGCACCCAGCAACTGCTTAGTTTCCCATGTGTTGAGTAGTGCAGCTGGTTTACTCAGGTCTACTAATTTCTGTTTGATAACATGAGCATAGGAGACTGGTTAAGTTGTCTCTCCCTCTCCTTCCCCTCTCCCCCTCTCCCCTTCCCTTGTTTTTTCCCCTCTCATTCTCCTTAGCAATCCAAATTAATTTTGGATGTTTGGGTTGTGGGTTTTTTTGTTGTTTGTTTGTTAGTTGGTCAGGGTTTTTTTTGTTTGTTTGGGATTTTTTTGTTTGTTTGGTTTTGGGGGTGGTGTGGTAGGAAGAAGGGTTTTCTACCTTTCTACCTGTGTAAAATGCTGTGCAATGCCTGCTTTGTTTTTATTTCTCATATCCCTTTACAGAGAATGGACTGAGCCTCCTTATACAGCTTTTGTAATTTGTACATAGCATTCTGGATTTTCTGAAGGCTGCATAACTCACACAATTTCATGTGCTAACATTTGTGTTCCATATTGTGGTAATGGAATGGCAGGAACCAGGTGCAATTGTTTGGCACATATCAGAGAGAGGAGGAAATATATTATGCTCTCAGACTGACACTCGTTTTGGGGAGAAATCAAATCTCTAATTTTTAATTTCTCTTGTTATACAAGAAACAGGGCCTGTGAAAATACTTCCTTCAAAGTGTCTGAACGGGTTTACACTACAAGCATTAAGAGAATTACCCTGTGACCCAGTGCATAATACTGCCAATATTTGGAATTATTTGTGTGACTAATGATTATAAAATGGCCTGGGAAAGATTGGATGATCACCCTTCTTTTCCTAGCACTCAAAACACATTCCACATTGACCAAGACAGGTGCCTCCTTATACCTTAATAAGTCCCAGAGCAGCATCTCCCAAATATTTGAGCTGCAGAAGCATCGTGGGCTCTCAGCATTCCTACCAGGACCTTGCACAACGGTGTCTGCAATTGCAGGCACTCTCTGAGCTGTGGTTGCACAGAGCAGATGCAGCCCAATGACATTGCCAAGCAGGTCACCAGTGAGCCACACTTATGAAACTGTTGCATATGCTGTGCAATACTATCTATGTCTGATTGTTATTTTCCCAGTTAGCTCTTCTGTTTATACTTGGAGTATAGTTTGCCTCAGATTTCCTAGTGCAGAAAATTAATAGTAGCTCTTCATAAACCAGTGATTTGTGTAATGAGCTGGTGTCTGGTACATGCATTTTTCTCCTCCAAAAGCCTAAAAATCTAAATAAGCATCTAAGAAACTGTACTGCTTAATAAATAACAGGCTTGCTTAGCAACAAGGTTGGGGGTTTGAAGAGTTTCAGTGTGAAAAACCTTCAGGAAAATGGCCAAAATTTTTCCAGAGATAATTCTGTTATTTGGTAAAGGAGTTAGTCTACCATTCTAGTCTCCTACTCTAAAATGAGTATCTGAAAGTGCTTACATACAAGACAGTATCAAGCACAACCACAGAAATTATGAACTCCTCTCAACTGGTCAATGGTAGCCTGCAAGAAAGATCTCAGTCAATATTTTAATCAGAAAATTAGAGCTAGTGTCAAGAAATAAGTTTCTCTCTCTCTTATTGCTGTTACCAGCCACACTGCTTCTTTTAGTGTCCTGTGTTCTGGTGTATTTTTATAATCCTGTTTCAAACCCAGGGGAGACTATGGTCAGAGTGACAACTGCAAAGGATCTCAGGTGTCTTGCACCCCTCCTCCCAAGGATTCACATTTACTCCAGGAGTACATTCTACACAAAAGAGAGCATCATTGTGTGATAGCAGGCAGTGCTCAATTAAATCAGCTGCAGGTTTGTGCTTAACTCTGTTTGCAGTGTTGGGACTTTAAATCAATATCCTTCTATTGCCCAGAGGGCCAGAACTGTGTAACTTGCTGGTACCGTTGTCCCCTCAGACCTTTCTCTCCTATTGTTTGCTTGGTGTTCAGTTGTGTCTTTCCATGTAGCAGGCTGCAGTAGCAAAACAGCATTGGCCTTTGTACACATCTTTCACTACTTTGAGGGAATTCATCTGTTACAGATATATCATGTTTGCTCCTTCCTGCAGACCTGAACCAAATCAATGTACTTTCACTGAGGGAGAAAGGGTGGAAGAGGGAGCCACAGCCCTTCTCACCCAATTCTTGTCCTGCTGTTTGTATATGAGGAGACAGGGCCTTTATTTTCCTCCCTTCTCTGTAGTGCACTGGAACTTGAGAAAGATGCCTTCTTTGAACCGATGTCTCATTTCTGCTGTGAAGTCACTACAAGATCATGGTTTCTTTTACCAGATTTATTATACATCTTATGTTTTAGGAACTCACTTGAAATGACTATACACTTACCAGAGAAAGCTTATTTTCTGGAGCATTAAGATTTATAGTTTGTTCCTATGAATTTGCTGGTAATCCCAATGTGGACAGTCCTATTGCAAGTAATCTTTTATTGTTATGATGCTTCCTTCACCATGATTCGTGTCACTTTTCCTCCTCTCCTTGCCTTGTAGTCTTAGATTTAGGGTCAGATTCATTGTAGGAGTAAGCTGTGATAGCTCTATTGGTTTAACTGAAGCTGTATTCAGTTGTGAATTTGAATGGGTTTTTTTGCAGGAATGGCTTGAAGTCAAAATAAAATGTGCAAAGTATCCATGACTGTACACTTTCATTTTAAGGAAGCAATGAGCATAAGAAAAAAATCGGCTTTCATAAAAGTGCAGCAAAGCTGTAAATAACAAAAAGCTGTATTTTGCCATCTTGCTTTTTGTAAACAAAACTTCTTCTGAAGGCTATTAAATTTTGTTTAAGAGCTGATCCTAGATTAAAATTTTGAAAAAACCAATAAATGCCTATGAACTAGTCCCAGTGTTCAGATTTGTGTACAAAACATCCTCTTGATTCAAGTAGTAATTAAATGCTCATAGCTCTGGCTGAATTTGGCTCATGAAAAAGAAACATCAGGCCAAATCTTTTCACCTTTTTTTAGTTCTCACTGAAGTCTAAGGTGAGCTAGAGATGTCTTAAGTAATATAAAGCATCCCTGTACACTATATTCCACTGACAGGTACTTCTACTCTCAATTGATGGTTGTGTTCTAAGTGGGAAAGGGGCTGGCATGTGCTGAAAAATTGCCCAGTCACAGACTCATACAGACAATGAATGTTGACCCCACCACAACCTGATCTCTCTACCCAAAGTTCAATAGCTGAATGGAGTCTCCAAATTTGGTACAGCACAGAGATCATCTTTGCAGTTTGAAGTGGGAGGACAGCTGTCATGGAACACATCTGAATAACTTAATTTATTGTTTGTTCACTTTTAAAAGTTAAGTATATATTCCAGCTTACTGGTTTTGCTATGGTGCCAGAAAGAGAAACTCTGGAATCTTTTATTTAAATACTTAAAATTGTGTTTGATTATTTACTGCTTTTCAAGCAGTGGACAAACAATAACTGATTTGCTTATATATTTCTGGAAATGGACTGTTCTGTGTTGAATTCTCAGGAAAATATGTGTTTTTGACATGCTTAGGGATGTCTACAGACAGTGTAATATATTTTACAGCTACACCTGTGAGGTCTGTCCCAGATCACATATTATTCTCCTGGCACATTGGACAAATTTTATTTCAGAAAACAGCTGAAAAAGGAGATGAACAGAAAAAATCCCATTTCAAATGCTTGCTGTTGGTCAAACCCTGAAAGTTACAAAGAAACAGAAGCAGAAGCTGAAACAAACCGAATTGTGCTGGAAGAGGTATGCTAGATCAGTGCTGCTTAGAGTAATTTTGAGACTGTTCCTTTTTACACCAAGAACAAAATTTCAATGGGATCAGGTTCCAGACCCATATCATCTAAAAGATGCAAGACATGGTCAAAATCTTCTGTCAATAACTCTAGTGAAAGTAATAGAAAACCTGCAAAAGTAATATGAGCTAAATGTGACAATTGGTATGTTTATATGAGGTTTTTGACTGTGTGGCATGTCTTACTATTTGGAAGAGTTGCAAGTTACTAGGAGGTTTTGTGATTTTACATAAAAAGAGCTCACAGTTTAAATTCATATACATGCGGTGTTATGAATATGGATAATTTAGGTGGTGAACTCTGAGCCAGATACCAGCTGCTTTTTGTCTGGATGGGGGGTTTCTTGTCTCACTTCTGGTATTTGCTACCTTATAAACCATCATCAGATTGGACTTGAAAGAATACTGTGTGTTTATATGATATCATGACTAATGCTTATGAAAAATAGGTGAGGATTCTGCTGCACATTCTGCACCAGTGTTTTTGTATACTTAAATTTCTGTCCTGAAAATGCAGATGTTTAAATTTTTTATATATTTTTTTTTTTCCTAATGTATTTGACTCATATGTGTTTGTTTAATTTGGGTGAGCTGAGCTATTACATTTGCATTTTAAAATCATCAGTCTGTAATGGGTTAAGACCATTTTAGCCCAGACTGATGTTAAATTCTTTGCTGAATACTGAATTGTCATTAGGAGGACACATACACCTGTAACACATTAAGTACTCTCAGAACAGGAGAAGGATACATCAGTGAGGCTGAAGACAATGAATATACTTTCATATATACATGTGAAAGATCACAGGATTAGATAGTTGAGAAATCATTACCTTGCACTATGGAAAGACTTACAGGTTGTAACTTTCTGAGAAGGATTTACCAGATATTAAATTAATGCTCTGCTTAATTCTAGACAGAATCTAGAGTTGTTGAAAGGTAGTAATACACAGAACAAAATTATAAGATAAATTTTTGCTGTTTAAGAAAATAATAAGTTTGTATTGAAAATGAAATATTTAAAAGTATCAGATATCACTGTAAGACATTAATATACTTATCCATGTATATTGAAATACTGTAAAATCAATATTGTATATTAAAGATCTCAAATATTGGCAAAGTCACTGTGCCTTGTCTTGAATTCCCTTCAAAATTCACTAAAGTTGCCAGAAATACCAGCATGCTCAAAAGGTAACTAAATTCCATATTACAAAGTCAAATTGCTTCTAAATAGTAGTCATGAATCACTTGTGAGTTGTCTAGCTCTCGGGGCACAATCTAGCTGCTAATGTGAACTTCTAGTGACACAGAGATACAATACACTTCTTTTTTCTAAAAGCACTTTTTCTGTATGTATAATTGGTGTAGTTGCCATAGGAATGTTACCTGATTGCCACAGGGAAAGGAATGGTCTGCTAAGCCACTAGCTGCTACTGGAAAAGTATAAACCTTTAAGACTTATCAACCTATTCACTAAATTAACATGAAAGTTGTTGTGTATGAATAAAATAACTAGTTCAGTCTAAAAAGGGTTTGAGAATATGTCACAGATCTTGACATGTCTTTAAGTGAAACATAGAAGCTAAGTCAAAGGAGGCAGTGATGGGAAAGTGATAATGATTCAGGATTCAATCCTTTAGGAGTAAACTCACATTTCTCTTTGTTTTCAGTGCAATAAATTATTCAATAATGAAGTTTAGAAGACACCACCTGTGCATGAACTGAGGTTAAGTATGAATTCTTAACTTCAATGAAGTAAAATGGAAAGTAGAACGATGTCTCGTAAAAATAAACATAAAAAAACCCCCAGACCTGTACTCTCACAGTGCCTTTCTTAGTGGAGCACAAATATTTTTCACACCATGTACCTCTCACCCCCAGTGAAATATTGTCATGGTTTAACACCGAAATTTTGCACAGGAGTCTGTGGTTTCCTTCAGTTTGTCCTGTGGGTTTCTATGATCTGGCTTTCAACAAAGAGTTGCCTGAAAAATATTCTGTAAATTCCTGGCCAACTTTGTTCCCAGCAAGTGCAAAGCTAAGAAAACTCTCAGACAAAGAGAGATTGAAGGAGTGTAATACTGAGGATACAAAAATGGGATTAAGACTGTGAAAGGAGGCAGGAGGAAGAAGAGGAGCAGCAAAAGAAAAGAAGAAAAAGGAAGGGACCTAAGCCACTTTCTCCCAGAGAGACAGGGGAGCTCAAAAATTCTAATTAATTAGTTAAAACTAATTAAATAACAAATGAAGGACCTTTCCTGGAAGAAAAGGTTAATCTTTTCTTTATTACATGCAATATAATAAAATGGTAAAGCTTCTTGCATGCTTGGGGTTGGATTTTCTTCTAGTGTTCAAGGAGAATACATGTTACTTTTGGTTTCCTTTTAAACTAAAATGTGGAAAATAAGGATCATGCTTAGGACATCTTGTCTTTTGGCCAGCTAGTTTGTTAGAGAGCTGCTCTGCCTGCAAGGTGAAGAAGCAACAGAATTGGTGTATTTGTTAAAGCATAGAGCGGTGTAATTTCACCACTGGAGGGCAGTGCAGGTGCTGTTTTCCAGATGTTTTGCTAAGAGGCACAAAGTACCAGAGCTACCTTCTCTCCCTACTTAAATACTCAAAGCAATCTCACTAAATTCGTAAGCTGAAATGATGACAGTGTTTGGCTCCTAGGACTTCATCCCACCACTAGAGATATGTAAAAAAATTGCACAAGGCTTTTCAGCAGCACTTAGTTAAGGCCGAAACCAGAGCAGGATGTGCTGGGTGTGGAATTTGGCACCTGCAGAACCCCCTCGTGGAAGTGAACTTGTCTGGGAGTCACTCCGAAAATGCATGGTGGGTCAATGGGATAAGGAAACAAAAAGCAAAGGCAAGGCCACGTACTTTTAGTTTTTAAAAGAATTTTAAATGATACTGTTGACAAATGCATTTCAGATTTGTACTGGGGGAGAAGGGGAGGAGGAGACCCACTTGCTGACCCCTGAAGAACACTCAGTGGGAGCAGGGGAGAGCTGAGAACTGGCACCAGAACGTTCTTGGCCTTGGAACTTCAGAGTACTCTCTGAAACTGAGGGACAGATCAAGCTGCTAATAGCCATTTGTGCTCCTTGTGGCAGCAAAAATAAAAAAATACTTCAAGAAAAAATATTTTACAATAAAAATCATCACGGTTGTGATAGAGGAGCTGCTGACACATCTCTTTTCTGCTCAGGAGTCCAGATTTGTGGTGATATTCTCTACGAGCAGCACAGAGCTGTGAGGAGCAGCCACAACAGAGGCAGGATCAAGCCTTTTTTGCATTTGTGATTGTTCACATCCTAAAAGAAATCTTATCCAGTGATGTCCCTACAATGTTCTTCAATGGTACAGTCATGCGCTTGTGTTTTATGCTCATCGCACCTTTTTCATTATATTTATTTTCAGGTTGACCAGCCACAGTTGCCAGACAATGACATTAAGTCAGGAATCCCTGCTCAAGGAGAAAGTATGTTGACCATGGTAATAACAGAAACTGCATGCTGGGGTTATAATTTATTTCAGAGAAGCAGATATTGCTTTTGATGTACTGATATCAATTTAGTAACAAGTTTAAAAGTATGTTGCCCTGTTGTTTTATGTTAAGATCTGGTCATACTTGTATGCTTAGAGGTTTTTTGTTTGTTGGGTGTTTGTTTGTTTGTTTGCTTCCTTGTTTTATTATGCTAAACCATTAAGTAGTATTTTAAAAGTTTCTCTAATCCACAAGTGAATCCCTTTTTTACACCAAAAAACCTCAGGGCTCTTCTGTTCCAAGCAGTCTTGCAACAAATCTCTGGTGTAGAGACTGGCATAGTCCCACTGTGGTTTTGTTTCTTAGTTACTAGATGCCTGTGGCTTGAGTACCAACATTTGACTTTTTAAAGAAACTAGATTCTCTGTGACACTACAATTTCTGTAATTGTTTAGCCCTTTGCAAGACTAGTGTAAAACACTGTGTCACATCAGAAGAACAGTATTTTAGGTATTTTATACTGTTTTTACTTAGAAGTATCCAGCCACTTGACAGCTCAGTTTACTTAAATCTTAACTCAAATTTGAACATCTCAAAACCACCTTTTTAAATCGAGGAGGAAGTGGTGGTGTGACTAGGGGAAAGCTAGATGATTATTATTTTATTTTTGCACTAACTAAGCCATGAAACTCTGGCTATCAGCATCATGATAGTTTATTATATTTGGGCATTGCAAATTAACCTAATGTCACATATCATGCCTAATAATAGTTATTATTTTTACAAGAACATAGAAGAGTATTCTGAGCCTTCTAGAGTGCTGTGTGACAGTCTGTTGGCTCTACTCTAAGACTGCTGATAGAAGAAGGAATACATTAAATATAACCTGATGTAAATTCCAAGGAAAATCCAACCTCCTGCTGTGCTTGGCATGGGCTAAGCCTGTAATTTGGGAGGGGGAAGTAAAATCTTTCTGATTTCACAGCTGTTATTGCACCTCAGGGCTGCAGTAGTATTTGCAGCCCATTTGCTACCCTTCCACCGAGTAGGACATCTGAATATATCCTCACTCTAGGCTGAATAAAATATTAACATATCACAAGGCTGTTAGGACAGATTGTATCCAAGACAATCTTTTCTCGCTGTAGAAAAGCCTATCAATCATAACTTGGTATAGTTGTTATTAATGTCATAGCTTTTATTCATTTGGCTTTATGCAGCTAACTGTAGAGTACCATTTATGATTTCATGATAAGCATTTTCTATCATAAAAGAATCTGCTGAAATGTCTTATTATTACAGAATTTATGAATTGAAGATATCCTCCAAAGTCCTAATTAGAGGTATATTTAATTTAAAGGTTCTATGTTATTTTTTAAACAGCATTGTGAAATAGAGCTTTTACATATGCTAACAGAAAGCATCATCAACTTAAGGCAAGGTTAATTCTACGTATACATCCAAGGAACTATTCAGTTAAGGAAGTACTGTGACATATGTAAATGCTTGGTATACACAGATAATTAATCAGATATGCTTAAGATTTCATATTTTCTTTTAAATATTTATCTGTAATATATCATAGTGGTTATTCCCAAGGCAAACCTTATTCTGCTTTTGTTTGGATGCACATCATCAGTCAAGGATACATTTATATTCATAACTATGATTGGGTTTTGAATTTGTATGTGCATGTTTATAAAAATAACGAATCAACAACAAACAAACCCAAAAAAAGAGATTCCTAATGTCCTCAGTAAAATACAGGATAATAATTTTCTCCCGGTCTAAGCAGAAACCCACATTTGGACCACCTGCCTAAATACCTGTATTTAGACATCAAAACTAGCACATTGGCCAAGATCAAGAGAAGCTGCAGATGCTTTTCTAGAGCATCCTCTATGTCACTGAAAATTACATAGGAGAACCAAGACCTGACAGATAGCCTTGGATTTCTCATTCAAGCGTCCTGCACTTAGAAATTCTAACCATGCTGACAGTTTGCTTAAATGACCCAGGGCTGACCTTGCCTTTTTTTATGACACCCAAGTTATTTGTTGTATTTGTTGGAAGTAAGCCTTACTGCCTTTGTAGTCCGTTTTACTTGATCAGTAAAGCATAGATAAGCTGGGAAAAGATTTGAGTATTTCAAATGCCAGGGCAATACTCTATGTTTAGTTCTGACTGTAGGAGCCCTTCCATCATTTCTAGTCATAGATAACAAACTTTTACTCCTGAAGGTCACTGTCTTGGGAAAAAAACAACAACCCAATGACTGATCAAGAAAAAAAGAGTATCAGAAGATAATAGGAATATGGTCAAAATGCACAGGAACCACAGTGCTGCCTCCTAAAACCAGCACAGCCTGGGAAGGAGGGCCAAATGCTGAGCAGATGTGTGCCTGGAAATATAAATGATGGTGCATGAAGAACCATGCACTCTATACTACTGACTCAGTGTTCAAGGTAGTAAGGCAGCAATGTAGCTGGGATACTTATACAGTTCTTCATGTTCTGTGAGCAACAAGAGCAAGAATTTTCATACGATAGGTAAAGCCCAGACTCTCCCATGATCTTGGCTAACTGATGCTCTAGCTGCCTGCTACTGCTCTGGTGCAGAGACCTTTTCAATAAGTAGCAGCTTGGCTTCTAAGCACCCAAATGTACCTTCTTTTTCTTGTGTAGAATGCTGTTTCACTGACTTGTCTGCTAGGACTCCATATATAGAGACAGGATTTGTTCCCCAGTAACACTTGCAAAAGAACATGGTAGCATAGAAAGGAGCTTCAACTTCAATGACACAGTGTTCCTGAATGTTCAAAAATAAGGTTTTGTTCAAGAAGAGCTTGCAACTTGAAATGGTGTTTTCAATGACAGTAAAAGAACTCTCCTGGAGTGAGTCAGCCCCTTCAAATAACATTCCTTCCTTAAGGAATCCAGCAAGTATGAAAAAGAACTAACTGAAATTCAGTTTGTTTGAATGCAAAGATTGTTCTCTTCTTCATGTGCACATCAACTTACATGGAAGTCTTTCACTCATAGCTGTCTGGTGGGAGTGAGAATATTATATTGGCTAAGTTCAGACTCCAACTGTTTCTCTTCAAAGATTACAGAAGTGCTGGGATTGAGTCTCATTTACAATGAGACTGTTCATGTAAAACAGAATGCAAAGAGGACTGAAAATTGATTTATTTTGTGTGCTCATTGCACAAACTTCAAGGTCTCTATAAAGTGCTAATGGCTAGCAATAGGAACAAGCATCAGACCCAGATAGATTACTGACTACCCTTACTCTTATCTCCCCTCCCCCATAAATTTTTGATTTTATGTTTATGAGGATCTGAAAATAGTCTAATTCTTTTCTATCTGGTTTGGGCCTATCTTTACCAGCTGGTAAATAGGAAATGTTCACTGTAGGAAGCCAATACTCTGCAGAGTGTAAACAGATGGAATCAATATAAAGTGACAAGTTAGACTGTGCTACTGAGAGTACAGAGCCAAAACTAAGAGCATAACAGTCACGATACTTATTTTGTTCCAATTCATTTGGTCCTGAATAGCACTTCATATATGCACAGCTGTGTCCTTCCATTTTTTACTTTCTTTCTTCTGGTTTGATGATGACAATTTCAAAGAAAAACTTTAATTAAAGATTTTACACAAAATGGCCCAAAGTCGAATATAGGGAAAATGAGCACTGATGTGTTTATAGCAAGAGAAAAATATTTTTCAGGCACTTATTTTCTTCTTTTCTTTTTTTACAAACCAAACAAAATCTGATGTGAGTATCTCTCTGTATGTGGTATATGCTACATTGATGGATTTTTGGAGATTGAAATCTTCCTTTTCATGATAAGATACATAACCAAACCTCTAAAAATTTTCCGTCACCCCTTTTCTTCCCCTGGTGCCAAGAAGGGCAGAAAATCTAATTGTAAATCTCTGGATGGGTGTGCTGGCCGAAGACACAGAGAGATGAACAGACAGAAAGGCTGATGTCAGGCTGTCCTGAGACAGACTGGAAGCAGAGTGACTGAGGGTCTTCCTTTTCCTGGCCTGGCCAGCTTGCATCCTGTGCACCTCCTCTGCACTCAAAAAGGGTATTTTGGAAACCTTGGATCTGATACACAATCCCTTCAGGGATGGTTAGTGGGGTGGTAAGCTTCCAAGCTGTCTTGTGTTGCTGGGTTTGCCTTGAAAGCACATCTGAGCTCTAGTCCTTTTGCCAGAGAGAGTGCCAGGTGTTACAGCATGGGCTTTGCTTTACTAATTTATGCATTTTTGACACATTTTCACAAAAATGGAAGGCAGCATGTTTTACCACTCTGCCCCCAACTTACTCCTTACTCCTTAAGCATATTTCTTAGTGCTGCCATTAAAATTTTGCTATTTTTGCTTTCTTGGCAAATAATAACCCCAGCTTTCCCATATGTTGTTTATTAGGGTGGCTGTAGAGCCCTAATGAGGGGCAGCAGTTTCTTCCTGTAGAAGAAACAGTGGGTCTATCCCAGTCTCCTCTGTGCATATCCCCCTAGATAGGAAAGCCATCATAGGACATCTGTGCAGAACTTCACTGCCTCTTCATCCAGCCAGCTGCCTTCCCAGCAAAGCACAATTCTTCTCCTAACCCATCTACTTTTCTCAGGGATTCTTTGAAAGCTCTTCCAGAATAATTTAATATCAGAAAGAAGTGTATGTTATTGTCAGCAGAATTCAGGAGTTTGGGGTACTGGGAATGTGTGAAAGCTCCTTTCTAGATCTTCATCCCACCCTTGCCATCTACCCTGAGCCACCAAGCAAGTTGGTAGGAGAGGGAAGCAAATAGTGACACAGGTGGCACATTGCAAGCCCAGGTTCACAGGACACACACAGTTGCTGAGGAAAATGCCTCAAAATACAGTGATTGGCAATACTTGTGTGGGCAGCAAAATGAACTTAAATGATTTGTGGTAGGAAACTGTAAGCTGCAGTTTGCATGAGGGAGTGCCTGGTTGCGATGCCTGTAAACGATGTAGTTTTGGTGGATATCCTTTGTGCTTCTGAAGTATAAGAAAATATTTTAAATATTCATTGTCTTCCTTCTTCCCAAGGGATCCCCAAGTGCTTTACATGCATAAGTGCTGCTGAAATGCAGTCACGGCTGGGGTGGGGAGTAGCAGCCAGCTGGCATGGACCAGTGACAACAGAGTGTGCTATGCCAAAGGCACCATGGCAAGGCCCTGTGGTTGCTCAAAGTGCTGTGACACCACAAATACTCAGAAGAACAAACAGTAACATTGCTTCTAGGGTCTCTACTGAAAGATTCTGATAGCATCAACTGGTTGGTATGTAGCTTATCTAACCTGTAAGGACAAATGGTTTTATCAAGCTGGCAGAAAAATGTATTGCAAGTGCCAGGCAGCACAGTATGCAAACCTATCCTTTTCTAGTTAAATAATACATTTGGGTTAAATTTGATTACAGTGAGAAATGAATCAAGATATCTGCCTTTCTTTCTCCAGGAAAAGGTTGGAGTTGTGGTGGAAATGTTTTGCCAGCCGTGGCAGGAAAGAGAAGTCCTGGCCTGCTCTGTGGAATTTCAATCCTTTCTTTGAATTTTGTTTGGTGTTTTATATCTATCATAAGAAGAAAAGATTTTTTTTTTTAATTAATAAAAACTAGTTTTCCTGTGTCATGTCTTTAGCCATATAAAAAGATCTTCCACCTTTTTTTTTGCCAGGCAGAGTTGCCAAAGTTGCTGGTCAAATCTGCCTGATTCATAGCTACTTACTTTGTGCAGCCTTTGCTTGCATCAGTGAATGGTTATAACCATAAATGTGCCTGTTCACTCCATATAAATGCTCTGTAGGTTGTGTACTGGACCTGGAATCTTGACTGTTTTGATGATAACAAACAAGATATGAAATCTTGGCTCCACCAAGATACTGACTTCACTCTAATCAGGATTCCTCCAAGCACTTTCTTCCTCCTTACTCCTGGTAGCACTGCAGAGCATATCCAATTGAGCTGGAGTTCATTCTGTCTCAGGAAGCCGTATTTGAATGATTGAGTAAGGAGCAGAGGCAGAATATTATTGCTACTATTACGTGAGCCAGAAAGAAGACAACCTGACTCAATTCTCCAGTTTCATTTGCAGAAATAGCAGTTAAAAAGGGTGATATTTTTAAAGAAAGCTTTATTCTTGTAAGCCAAACAATTTAACGCAGAACAGAATAAGGATGGAAGCCTTCAATACTACTTTCATCGTCAGTTTTCAGTTTGTAAGCTTACTGTGAGGTGCATGCTGCTGGGTTTTCAACAGACTTGAAGACAGTTGCAATTGCTAGGAAGTTACTGTATTTGTCAGTTTGTCCCATGTATACATTTTCTTTCCACCCCTAAATCATTTAGATTTTCATAGTTTTTGAAGCAAAGAAAAAAAAAATGCTTTGGTATATGTAGAACAAAACGTTCACTGATATTCTGCACTTCACAGATACTTACTAAATATATACCCACCTTGATCTTTGATATTTGGTTTCTAGGAAATCTCTATGTTTTAGTCACAGAAGGAAGATCACCACTTGTATGTTTAAAATATATTAATTGTATCTGAAACTGGTTGGTTTTTCTAAGAGTTTTGATGTTTGCTAGTGTCATTTGAAGAGAAAGTTGCCTTAGACATTAAGTAAATGTAAAATACTAATTTCTCATGGAGTGTTATTGCAACATTTTTCTGCTGTGTCAGGGAAGGCTGTCCTGCATTATCAAAAGAGGTATAAAATAGTATTTCATATTATATGTTAGCAAAGCTTTCCACTGCTTGCATTTCTTCCAGTTGTGCCAGCATCAATTTCTTCTTCATTGAAGTCACCTGTAATTTGTAGATTGCAAAGAAGGTGGAAAAAAACATCATCAGGTGCTGCAGGCTTTTTGAGAACAGCACTGCAGGGTGGATACTAATGCATACAGCAAGACAGACTCTTGAGATCACCTGCTTTAGGATGAAGGAGTCAGAGTTTGAAAAGTAAAAAAAAAAACCAACACAACTTTTCAGTGAGAGCAGTAATACTAAATGATGGAGCATTTATGGTCTCTTGAATGACACTGGCTTCTTGCAGGCTGATTTGCCAGTTTATCTTTTGTATGCAAGTTACAGCCTTCAGCCTTTTTCTCGCTAAATAGGTGCAACAGCATGCAAGCATAAATACGCTGGTAATTAATTCCAAAGGAATGGATCCTGCATCAGGATTCATCCAATCAGATCAGTTTTCAGAACAGGGGTTAGGATACTAGAGGGACAATGTGGGTCTGCCTTTGACTGCAGCCTGATAGAATGATACTGGAAGTGGATGTTCTTGGCCTCAGACCCAGAACAGGATTAAGGAGTCTCCTTGGAGGTGCTGGTGCCTGCTGCATTCGGAAAGCTAAGTAGAAGGAATAGTGAGAGAACCCACAAGGCTTTTCCAGAGGAGGACCTAGTGAAAGGATTTTCTTACTCTAAGATCATATTGAAATAATATTCATCAAAACAATGTATCAAGAGGATAAAGTGTGTCTGTGGTACATATCTACAGGAGCCAGGGGACAGGATGCCATCCAGAGGTCAAGAAGTGGGTCCATGTGAACCTCATGGTTCACCTTGTGAGCTTCAACAAGGCCAAGTGCAGGGTGTTGCATCTGGGTCAAGGCAATCCCTGGTATCAACACAGGCTGGGGGGTGAAAGGTTTGCAAGCAGCCCTACAGAAAAGGACTTGAGGGTACTTATTGGAAAAAAGCTGGCCATGAGCTGGCAATGTGAGCTCACTGCTCAGAAATCTGACCATGTCCTGGGTTGCATCAGAAGAAAGAAATGTGTTTAGCAGGTTAAGAGAGGTGATTCTCCCTCTCTGCTCTGCTCTGGTGAGATCTCCCCTGCAATACTGCCATCCATCTCTGGAGTTCTCAGCACAGGATAGACATGGAGCTCTGAATCTAGAAAGAGGACTCAAAAATGATCAGAGGGTCGGAGAACCTCTCCTCTGAGGACAGGCTGAGAAAGTTGACGTTGTTCAGCCTGGAAAAGAGAACATGTTACCCAGAGAAGTGGTAGAAGCCCCATCCCTGGAAACATTCCAGGTCAGGTTGGATGAGGGGCTGAGCAGCTTGACTGAGTTGAAGATATCCCTGCTGATTGCAGGGGAATAGGACTGGGTGGCCTTTAATGCTTCATTTCAACCCAAACTATTCTGCATTTCTCCCTTCTCTGTTTCCAAATACTGCTTAGACTTTTATGATTTCAAATTACTTTCTATGTATTTGGGAGTCTATAAAATACATCAGGAAATAGGACTGGATATACTTTTTGCTGGATAGGGACCTAGAAGAAAATTAAATAGATTAGGGTGGTATTTTATTGCTTGAGGTTTTCCGTTTTTTTTATTATCATTATTATTTTTTATTTGGATATTTTTTCATTGTGAGCAACTTCCAAAATAATTTTTCTCCGTTCATATTGCCTGGATACACTATTTCACTGTGTACTTTTTCTGGTTGGAATACTTTCCAGAGTTAGATATCAACAAAACCAATTAAATAATTTGGTACAGGCAATTATAGAACAGAAGCAATACTCTTCTAAAGCAGGCAATCAAAAAAAACAAAATGATGCTTTATTTGACAATAAACCTTGTGTTTGGCATTGCAATCTGAAAGGTAATAAATCTATAAAAATTTTACTACACCTCATAAATGGTGAATAATAAAAAAGAACAAATTTTTACTTGGGGGCGGGGGGTTAGAGATCTAAAATTATGAAGTCTTACCAGAAAAAGTTCTGAAGTTTAACAAATAAACATAATGGCACTAAGTTACCTCTGTATGAATCATAGAATCTTTCAGGTTGGAAAAGACCCTTGGGATCACTGAGTCCAACCATCATCCCTACTCTACAAAGTTCTCCCCTAAGCCATATCCCCCAGCACCACATCTAAATGATCCTTCAACACATCCAGGGATGGTGACTCAATCACCTCCTATTTCAGTGTCTGATCACTCTTTCTGTGAAAATTTTTTTCCTAATGTCCAGTCTAAACCTACCCTGTTACAGCTTGAATCCATTCCCTCCTGTTCTATCACTGATTACCTGTGAGAAGAGACCAGCACCAACCTCTCTACAATGTCCTTTCAGGTAGTTATAAAGAGTTATGAAGGCTCCTCTCAGCCTCCTCTTCCTCAAACTAAACAGTCTCAGCTACCACAATTATTCTTCACAATATTCATTCTGTAGTAATAAAGAGAATATCAGAAATAATACAGAGAAAACCCATAACATTTAATTTGTTTAGATCATAGATTGGTTTTGGTTGGAAGAGACCTCTAAGGTTGGGTTGGACCCAGTTCCAACCCCCTTGCATGGGCAGAGACACCTCCCAGTAGATGAGGATGCTCAAGGTCCCATCCAGCCTGGCCTTGAACACTTCCAGGGAGGGGGATCAGGGAGGTTCCATTCTCCCCTGGAAAATTTAGACCCTCTAAATCACCATCCATTAAATTCATTGACAAAAATCAATAATTCCTGGGCTTCTAAGATGTTTTTTTAACATGTAAAAGGCAGATAAGCATACAGGCAATGTAAAAAAACCCCAGCAAAACAACAGTCTTTTTATACTGTTTCGATGTATCTGCCTCCCCTTTTTCCCACTCAGCTCCACTCCTCAGGAAAACTGTTGGAGAGTCATATTCCAAACCCAGCAGCCTAATATTTTAGTTTTACCATAAAGAAATTTATTCTATTTTTGAGGTTGTCAGTGAGATTTCTAAATATCTAAAGAGGCTCTGCTTCAAAACAATGGGTCCAAGGATGTTCTAGGGTACTGAATGCTCAACTAGCTGCTAGGCCATGTTTCTTTCATATGATTGTCTGTCTGTCACGTTTTTCTGGACAGTCTGTCTTTCATTGCATGGACTTGTGGCTGTGGCTTTTAGAGAAAATGCACCTTACTTGATGGGGGCTGGGCTCCTGCTGTCCTTCAGCTTTCTAATTTTAAATTACAGTATAATATGATCCGCTTAAAATACTTCTTTCTCCATTGATCTAGAAAAAACCCCAAATCAAATATTGTACTTTGGACCAAGTTCTGCCACCACTTTTTTTCCTGCTGTCTCTTCACAGTGTGGTCTCCTGAACTAATTTCTGCTTCTGGACTCTGCATCTGTTTCTTATTCAAGTCAGAGCCTACTAAATATAAGCCTTGGATTGATTAACAATTTTTTTTTTCCCCCCATAAATCTGGTATGGTTGTTCTGGGACACAGTGTTGAATCTCTCAATTAAGTTTAATGGACTTCGGGCCATTTCTGTAATTGTTAAGAGGGCTTTTCTGTCAAGATCCTGACAGAAGGCACTGCCCATACATGTCTTTTGGGATGGGGACACTCACTATGTAGTCAGGGAAACATATTCATTTCAGAGATGTGTTTTGGATCCACAAACTCTGCCATAGAGCCCTGTGTGTGCTCAGAACATTTCTTTCAAACAGGCCAGCCTCACCCCAGAGAGACAGAGCAATTGTATTAACTCACCAGAAGGATATTAAAAATTTTCTGAAAGAAAAAGCCAGAAGTCTAACAGCTCTGAATGCTAGTCTCAGCTAGGAAGGTGTAAGCCCTTTTTGGATTTACTTGATTAAGTAAAAAATGCAATTAACTTTCCTTCAGACCAGAAACCAGGACTTCGGTGTTCGGGCTTGCACACCTGGGCAGTCTTGATCATCTAGTCCTAATGGTCAGGAAAGTTATTAAGGTTTGATATCATAGCTACATTATCCAGTTTTGTGGGGGAAACCACTCACAAAACATATATACGATATACATACACCTATTTCCTCAACATTCCAAAAAATATCCTGAAATCATTGCAGCTATGCAATACAAACCTTCACTATTAAATTAATGCTGAAAATATAGAAAAAAAACATCCAACTTCTTCCTATATGCAATAACTGGATTTAATTTAAAAATCAGAGAAAGAAAAAGGATATGGCAGCAATTTTAAAATATTGAACTTAAAAGCTTTTTCTTCAAAGTCACATGCTCAAGATGAAGCTGTCCCCAGGCACCTTTAATGTGCTCATGTGGCAGTTATGCAGCAAATAACTCAAGGTTATTTTCTTTGGCAGCAATTTCAGAGCAAATCTTTGTGTAAAGAATGATTTCTTTTCCTTGAACAATGAGCTGGATTCATAAAAAGTATAATGGGTACCTTTGTTTGTTTTTAGATCTTAACAATTAGGAGGTATTCATATGTGTGTAAAAATAGAAAATAAGAAAATAATGAATGTTTTTACTTGTAATTAGCATATTTTGATACTTAGGAAGCCAAAAGCCATTTGTATACTTATTAAATGTGCATCAACAGCTTCATTTTTTTGCAAATTGCTAAAAAATAAATTCAGAAGAAGTGTTGCTTAAGGAATATATACTGAAATGAAAAGTAACTCCAGACTTTAATATACAAGACAATACTTAACATTCTTATGTTTATAAACATGGAGTGGTTTGGGTTGGAAGGGACTTTTGAAGTTTATCTGGTCCCACCCCCTGTGCTAACAGCAGGGACATCTTTCACTATGTCTGGTTGCTCAGAGCCTGAACAACCTGGCCATGTATGTTTCTAGGGATGGGGCTTGTACCACCTCTCTGGGAAACCTGTTCCAGTGTTTCACTACTCTCATTGCAAAAAATTCCTTCCTTATATCTAGTCTGAATCCACCCTCTCAGTTTAAAACCATTACACCTTGCTTTATTGCATCACACCCTGCTAAAAAATCTGTCTTCATCTTTCTTGTAAAATCTTAGGGATCTCATAAGCTTCTTTGTTGAACAGTCTTATTAGCACTGAGATACATGCTAGCCTTCTAGCTTTTAAGCAAAATTAGTGTAAAGATCATTATGGGTCTGGCTAGTCCAGCTATATTTTTGGAACTACTTCAAGAATATTATTGCTGCACAGGACTGGATATTTCAGCTTATCTGAGCCAAAACTAGCAGCAAAGTTAATGTAGTTGGGATCCATAAGCTCTGAAAGACTGTTTGCAAGAACAGGGTTTTAGAGAGAGTCTGATCCAGTGCCCCTTGAATGTAATGAATGTATTTTTATTGGCTTCAGCTGGTTTCAATCCAGTCCTTCAATCTTGGATGTATAGAGGAAACAGTGATCAAATTTAAGCAGGAATAGAATGTAAGCAGGTATTGGAATTTTTCTTTTTTTTGCAGATGAAAACCCATGACTTAATTTAGGTTATAAAAATAAGGAGATAAATAGGAAAGTAACAGAAATAAATAGGAAAATTATTTAATGACAGGAAGGGCAAGGCAATCCAAAGGCAAACTTGAAATACCCAAGACTTGTTGCCCTTTCTAGTAAGTGAAAAGATGTTAACATATCCAGAGAGCAAGCAGGTGAGGACCACAATTTAGGATTTCTGAATCACTCTGTGCTAATACTTGTTTTCTTCCTTCTCACTCTAGGGAAGAATGGAAAAGGCTTCTGTCAGAGTTTAAAGTCAGTATACATATCTGTGCTGTTAAATTTATATAAGTAAATTAATCATTTTGATGACTGGGACCAGCAATTTGTTTTTTAAGGCGTTTTAACATGGATCACTCAAGAATTACACTACATAATTTGTGTTCTCTTCATGTGCCCAGATGAGAGCAATAGCAAGTCTCCTATTAATTTTATCATGAAAAAAGGACCAATTTTAATGGCTGCCACAAAGACTAGCACATTCTCCATTTATTACGTGACCAGGTTGGTTAATGATGTGCAAAGCATGATGGTGATCCTTGCCTGCTTATGGGGATCCTCTGCAAGAAGGTGGAGTATAAGAAAGAGAGGGCAAAATTTCAATTTTGAACCTGTAATTAGCTCTGTATTTCTGTTCATTCAATGGGATTGACTTTCCAGCCTTGCTATATGCAGATCTATACCAAACCATTTTGTACAAAGCAACAGAAGTTGCCTGAGAGCAACAGTAGAAAGTTCCTAAGGGAAGGAATGCAATTGTTCTCATGAGACAGAAAATGGACTACCCAATGTGTAGGGTAATGACTGAAGAGTGTTCCAGTTCTGTAGTAAGACAGTGGTAGTTTGTTTAAGTAGCCACTTCTTGTTGTAAATTGTGGGGTTTTTGTCAGATCCAAAACTGAGATGTAAATAAGGGAGAATTTCAGACATTCCTGAAATGTTCTGAAGTATCATCCCTCATGCTGAGATTTACTATATAGCCTGGTCTTTCTCATGGCATTTTCGTAAACTAGAACTGTTAATCCCTCAAAAATCCAATCACAAAATGTTTTTTCGGTATTCTCTTAATTTTGAATGTATGCATGAAAAGTTTGTTCAAAGGGGAATCTAATCTGTCCATTTTATTATATTTGACTATGTACGTTTCTACCTCACTTCACATATGTCAGAATACTGTCTGTATATTCATTCTGTATTTCTGTATGTATGACTCGCAGCTAACATAATCTTAATCCCTTTAAAATTTCCTTGAGAATAAATTCACAGATAATCCTCACTGACTAGTAAAATGAGAAGCCTAGAAGGGGAATTTTGGGGGAAAAGGAGTGGAGTCCTCCATGAATTATGCATAGATCCATGGCTTACATACATCAAAACCAGGTGTATGGCCTACTGTGATAACCAGGAGAGAACCATGGGTTGGGTAGGATCATAATTCAATCACTACAAATAGGAAATTTTGCAAGAGGCAAGCCAATGAGTTTCCAAGATCCTGAAGTAAATTTAATATTGTGATTGGGAACTCCTATCTTTCAGTAACCAATGAAAGTGACAGAATTATGGTGATTTTAGATGCTAATCATACCTTCACGCTTTGACATACAACCCAAAGAAAAATGGGTGTTTCAGTGCAGCTCCTTGCCTTGTCTCAAATTGTATTTTCTAAATGACTAAGAAGGTTCTCTTCTCTTCATCACTTAAATGGTCCCATAAATTGCAAGTGGAATTCTCACCCTCCCCCCCCACAATTCTCCCTATGTTGGTGTCAGTTGTAGGTTATAAATGGGTGGCATTTGTCTTTTTTTCCTCATAAGATTTTGGCTTCTACTGTAAGGCTTTCAAAAATGGCTAATGTCCCAAAGATGCCTGGAGAAAATACTGAGTGGAAATAGGACTTTTGTTTTCATATACTGTCTCAGTCAAAACAAGAACACAGGTTCACATCAGGTGCTCTTATTCCCAAGATGTTGGAAAATCATTAAAAAAAAGGAAAAACCATTCAAAGTATGGTATGGATGCATTAGAGCTTAACATTAGCAATCTGTTTCACCTTTGAAAAGAAGAGGTGACTACATCATATGGTGTCATATCTTCACTAGATAGACAAATTCAAATGAAAAAATATGGCAATAAATTCCTCTGTTAAAGAAACAAATTCATCAAGACTAACTGGATGCATTTTTGTATTTATAGACTAGTTATGGGGCTAAATACAAAAGAAGTTGAGAGAAACTTAGATTTTTGTGGTACATAAGATGTTCTGATGGTCCCATTTTAGCATTAGACTTTATGGATCCTCTTTATGCAACAGAATTTTAATTTTCCCTTAAAAAAACTACATCTTTCTAGGCTTAATGATTGGGAAGATAAAACATGAGCATGAGTCACAGAAGTGTTTTCTAAAAGGGACTGGAGATAAATCCCACAGTAACTTGTAATAAACTGGTCCTGATTTCTCTAAGAAACTTGTTCTAAAAGGTGAAAACTGCACATTTTTTTCTGAGCATTTGGATACAATCTGAGGATGCCAAGTGTATGCAGTATTAACAACTTCACTGCCAATCAGGGTAAATATCTCAAAACTAAAAGCTTGCATTAGAAGATTAATTTTGAAGCTGTAGCAGTTAATGAAAATCTGCTGAATTGGAAGGGACCCATGAGGATCATCAAGTCCAACTCCTGTCCCTGTGTAGGGCACCCCAAGAATCACACCATGTGCCTGAGAACATCATCCAAACTCTTCTTGAACTCAGGCAGGCTTGGTGCCAGAGCTACTTCCCTGGGCAACCTGTTCCACTGCTCAAACACCATCCAGGTGAGAAACGTTTCCTGATGTCTAACCTAAACTTCCCCCAGCACATCATCCTACCATTCCCTCAGGTCCATTCATCATTTGCCAGAGAGAAGAGGTCAGCACCTGCTCCTCCTCCTTCCCTAGTGAGGAAGCAGGGAGCTGCCATGGGCTCTGCCCTCAGTCTCCAGGCTGAGCAGACCAAGTGCCTTCAGCTGCTCTCATGGATTTCCCTCCAAACCCTTCACCAGCCTCATTGCCCTCCTCTGGACCCTCTCCAGTTCCTCTGTGTCCTTTCTGTCCTGTGCTGCCCAAAGCTGCACAGAGTTCTCCAGATGGGGCTGCACCAGTGCAGATGGAGTGGGACAGTCACCTCCCCCAGCTGCCTGGCAGTGCCCTGATGGATGCACCCCAGGACTCTGTGGGCCCCTGGCTGCCAGGGCACACTCCTGCCTCATGGTAAACTTGCTGTCGACCAGAACCCCCAGATGCCTTTCTGCAGGGCTGATCTCCAGCCTCTGGCTCCCCAGGGTGTATGAATACCCAGGGTTACTGTGTCCCAGGCTCAAGGTGCTATGTAGAAAATAAGTTCTAATTGCAGAGTGAGGTTCCCATTTAATCCAAATGAAGCTACTGCACATTTTCCAGTCTGTTATAAGATCCAAACAACTTGCTACAGAGTTTAACTATGACTTGACATCAATTACACTGACATTGTTTTAATAATATCATGGTATTTTTTTTTTATTAGAAGATAAATGTCCATGTGAAAATATATTAAAATTCATGTTCATGTAGATGGCCAAGAAAATGGCACTCTCTGTAGGATTTGAATGATATTGTGCAGAGAACTCATATACTACAATATTGGACAGAAGAAAGAGACCAGATAAAAATATACTGGGAAGGTAGAAAAATTAATTCAGTGTCTATTTTTTTTTTCACAATCTTTTACTTATTCTGTTTATAAAGATTTCACAATTTCCTAATTAATTTCTTACAAGTATGATCTAGAATAGCTGTGTTCCATAAAAAAATGGCTCTTCTCTGGGCTGTGGAAACATTACCGTTTACTCTAATGTGGTGGGTTATAAAGATTTTCTGAAAAATTTTGGCATAAGTAAAGGTGAAGCAAATGTAAAAAAGCACAGAAAATCGAGTTCCAGGTATGTGCTCAGAAAAGGAGAAGAATCTTGAGTACTTTTTATCTTTCCAGTTGTATCAATAGAAGTATTTCTGTTGGCTTTGACGGATCTGGTTTACAATTTTGTAGGATATTGGTAGCCTCTGATTTTCAGCAGATACAACTAGGACAGGGAGTAAAAGAATCATGGAATCATAGAATGGCTAGGGTTGGAAGGGATCTTAAAGATCATCTAGCTCCAACCCTCTGCCACAGGCCGGGACACCTCACGCTAGGTCAGGTTGCTCACAGTCCCACCCAGCCTGGCCTTGAACATTTCCAGTGAGGGGGTGCACACAACTTCCTTGAGTAACCTGCTCTGGTGTCTCATCACTCTCACTGTGAAGAAGTTCTTCCTAATGTCTAATCTAAATCTGCCCTCTTCCAGTTTAAGGCCATTTCCCCTTGTCCTATCACCACATGCCCTTGTCCCTTGTAGGCCCCCTTTGGCTACCAGAAGGCCACTATAAGGTCTGCTCAGAGCCTTTTCTTCTCCAGGATGAAAAACCCCAACTCTTTCAGCCTTTCTTAACACAAGAGGGTCTTCAGACCTCTGATCATCTTCATGGCTCTCTTCTGGTCTTGCTCCAAGAGCTGCATGTCTTCCTGTTTTTGGGTATTGCATGTGGGGTCTCACAAGAACAGACTAGAGGAAAGAATCACCTCCCTTGACCTGCTGGCTACATTTCACTTGATACAGCCCAGCATGTATCACAATTTGGTTGGTTTTTTGGGCTGCAGAAAGACACAGACCCTTTTCCTATTATAACTTCCAAGATGACCAGTTCATCAGACAGCTTTGTCAGATATTACTCCTGTCCAGATTTGCTTACTTTCTTGTTTTTTAGAATGCCAGTTTCCTTTGGCCAGGGGAATTATACCTATTCTATGTTCTGAACTGAATATAACCCAGCCATACCAGAATTGCTATCCCAAGGAGTGTACATGCCAACAGCTCATTAAGTGGAGTACTATGCAAGAAACCACTATCACAAAATTAGGTGCTCAGCCCAACTGAAATAATTATTACATTGAATTGGTTTGGTTTTGGTGTTGGTGTTGGTCTTTGAGGGTTTTTTTGATGGGGTATCACTGAGGAGGGCTATAACTAAAAGCTCTTCCAGTGACTGCAGGAGCTAAGATGAGACAGTGAGATGGGAATGTGTGAAGGACATGGTGAAGAAAACAGCCTTTGAAAAGTGCCTACAAGGCCACTGTCTTCCATTTCCTGAAAATACATTTCTGGTATTGGATCATTCTAGAAACTGACAAAGAGAGGCAGTTAGTTTCAAGTAGTACCTTCTGGTATTACATGTAAGAGTTACCTGTTAGGATTGTTATGTGTATGATGTTTTAGAAGAAATAAGATGTGAAAAAATGCACAAGTTAGTATAATTTTGAATTACTGATCAAGTTAGAAATCCAAGAAAATTGTATTTCAAGTTTGGTTTAGTCTGTTTGTACATAAAGATTTATCCACTTAAATAAAACTGTCACTAAGAATTTTAGATGGCTTGCTTTCTTGGAGGGTGACAAAGCTGCAGACTTTGTTAAATTAGTTTTTGTAACAGCACTAACTTACCTCAAAATTAAAGAGAATGGATGGAAGCAAAAAAACCTTTTTCTACAGTTTCCACCTGCAAAACTTTTTCTACAATTTTCATCAGCTGAGCATTCCTTGTCAGAGTGCAGACTGAATAGCACTGAGAAGGCATTTGGAAAAAAGGCAAGGGAGTGCCAGTAATACTTTGGAATACTTTGGCAGGTAGAGAAGCTGAGCTACAGGAAAAGAAAATAGCCAAGCTTTCAGGCAAGGTAATTATACCAACTTCTTTTGTTAATCAGTTGTATGCGCGGGGTTTCTTGTTTGCTTTTAAAGCTGTTTAGCAGAAACAGTGGTTCTGTTCTATTTTGTGTATTCCAGTCTTGCTTATTAGGTCCCCATCATTTAAAACATATGTATTAGAACTCCAGGTTCCTCAGGCTAAAAACAGATGAGAGTGCAATGAAGCTTGATGGCGAAGGTGTTCCGTAATATAAATTGCTAGATCACTGTGGCAGATCAAAGTAAGTAATGAATTACACTAATGATTGCTTAACATTGTCTGACAATTAGTTCCTGACCTGCATGAAATACAGTGGAAAGATGCTACTGCAGGAACATGTTTTTTAATACAGGTTGGCAAACTTAGAATAGAGAGTAGAGCTGGAATAGACATGGCAAGCGACTTCTCTGATGTGATCTTAACTGAAGAGTGTTGGGAGTGTGATGGTGGAACAAAATTGTGTTCCTGCTTTATGGCAAAGTGAAAGGAAACGGAATTTTCCAACTCTCACTCTTGTGCTTTCATCTCATGCAGATCCTGACTAAGGAAAGGGATGCTGATACCGTGCATCAAGACTGCATATTCTAGAAGAAACTCAATTACACAGACCTGTAAATGTGCTTTTCTCATCCTTGAAAAGACTGTAGAGGAGGGACAAAACAGGCTACAGGGACATTCCACATTTTGACCCTTTTTCATCCTGTGTATCTTTGATACGGAGGTCAAGGCCTGGTTTGGAAGCACAGTTCATCTCACCTTACAAGCCATTCCAGTCCTTGATGTTTACTCTGGGTTTTGTAGTCTCTCTATACATTATCTACACTGTGATTTTGGCAGTTTTGAATAAACAATAATCAGCTTAGAAGCAGATGGGGTACTCGTCAAAAACCAGCAAGGGGAGAAAAGCCTTAGGGATGCTTGCAGTATTCAACAACCCAGTGTGAGCTAACATTTCAGAAAAACAAACCAGTCTTCTTATTGTTTCATAAGCCTTATCAAAACCTGCAGTAAGTCAACTTTCAGGCATTTTACAAGTCCCATAAGTGAAACCACATCCACATAGCTTCTTTGCAACAGCCCATGAATTAAAGAAATAACCAAAAAAAAATGTGCTGTAACTTTATACAAAAGCTGTGTTAACTATTCCATGTCTTCTAACATTTTCCAGTACCCATTTTGCTAATGACCCATTTTAATAAGGGGAACTTTGATAGTAGGTTATACCATGGATGGTTGTTGTCAAGCAGGTTGTATTTTTAGCTCTGAATTGTGAGGCAGTCTTATTATTTGAGAAATAAACTTGTCTGACTTGTCATTTGAGAGTGTGTGATTGGGAATACTGTTTTGTAGGGAGCTGATTAATTAAACATCTGACAGTCAGAGCATGCCAGGGTAACCTATTTGATCAGGTCACAGAGAAGAAGAGAAAGGTATTTTTAAAATATGCATTATTGTTTTAAAGGCTTCATGAACTTGATTTTTCTGAACAAAACACTATAACTTGTATTCATTACAGCTGTATTTAGCCTATCAGGATACTGAAAAAACATCCAGAGCAATTGATGTCACTCAGGGTGGATTTGTGTCTTTGGGTTACTTCAAGCCAGTCATAAATACCTTTATATTTCCTTTGCCAAATGAAATTTTTCAAGAGCTAATGAATAGCTAAGAGTCATATTATTTTCTTAGGGGGCAATTTTTTAGTGCTGATGCCTTAAAATTTTATTATTGTTTTTTTGACTACCATCTCTAATTCATCTTTCTTATGCCTGTGTTGCAGTATGTATGCCACAGGATGTAAAAGCTGATATAGCTGAGTATAAAACCAAGTTTTTTGCAGTAAGGTATGTAGGTTTAATGGAGCTTTAAGCTACTGCTTTCTTACTTCTATTTGCTCACAGATTTCTATTTAATTTCCTAAAGGGATCGTTACTCTCTTGCATGCCAATGACTAGTGATGTGGGATGGTGTGAATTTGCTGGAAGAACAGTTTCATGACTGTTAGCACCATATTCTCCTGGTGACAGCTCTACAAGCCTCTCCTTTTTAAATAAGCTGGAGTGGCAGGAAAAATAAAAAAGGAAGAAGTGAATCTAAAGTGAATGAATGAACTAATGCTGAAGGGGACCGATACATAATTGAAAGGACACTTCTGTGCTGCATAATAAAAATAATTCGTACCTGGAAACCTGAATTTAAGCTAATTGAACTTGGATTTTGAAATTGTAAATATTTTTGTTAAAACTGCTGTGAAGGTCGAGAGATCATGCTAACTACCAGATTCAAGTCAATTGTACTGTTTTACTTAAACCAGGTATCTTTGTTGTATTATGACCAAAATTCAATTCATCTTGTAGGCAGTATAGTGTACAGAACATAGAGAGAAAATATTTTCCATCCCAGCCTCAAGGATCTCAGCAGAGAGAGTTTAGGCCACAGGACACTGTACAAAATATGATTTCCTGGACATGAGCTCTTCAGCTCATGCTGTCTAGCTTCCTAAACTCATACTTCTTTTTTAAAGCCAAAATAGCATAGGAATGGATGATTCTGTGGCTTTTGGCTAAATCTAGATCGGGATCTCTCATGATTAATCTTTTGTACTCAGAAACCAAAACCTGTGAGAAGAAAACTGCCAGAATATACTTTGTACTTGTTGGCAACAGTGCCAAGGGCATATGGCCAGTCAAAGAGAAAAGAAGAACAACTTAACTCTTACACAGCATTTTTGCTCCAAAATATTGCTTAAGCTTACAACAGGACAAGGCACACAAATGATGTGGTGTGAGGAGCTCACTAACCAGATCGTGCGCTACTGCTTAATGATTCCACAGTTTATCATTTATCTATTCAAATTGTTGGAAGAATAGAATCATCCATGTAAATAATCAGTTTAGTTATTTTCCTCTTTATATGCACTTGCTGGCTGCAAACAGCCGTGTGCAGATATACATTTTACAGCAGCAGGTGCTGTATGAGAGTGTCATCTGCAGTAACCATATTGCTTTGTGCATTCAGCAGATAAATTTGATTTGCTTCTAGTCATTCACAGTGTGATATAACACTGATCAACTATTACTTTGTCGAAAAATTGCTATTATAGTTTTGTTGGGTTTTTTTTTTTTAGTTCATGTCACTTCCTAGTTTAAATCTTAATGTAAATCTTGCTCTTAAGAGCAGTTACATAATGGAAAGATTTCTGCATCCATTCTTCCACAGGAGCTTTCTCTAGGATTTGAAAAATATAGTGACATTTTAATGATACCATAAACAGAAGTGTGCTAGCCTATGTGTGCCATATCTCTTAGGTGATATTTCTCAGATACTGTAATTCAAAAGCTCCACCAGGTGGGTGGAACAACAGCAAAAGTTCCTCATAGTCATGTAATTCTAATAACGAAGTAATTTCATTGTAGCTGATAATAAATGTAAGAGTAATTGATGGGCTAGGGACATGATTTCCAGGTTTTTAAGATTCTATTTAAATAATATGACATGAGATGTGCCAGGGAGCTGTTTATAAGAAATAATACATGACAGCTTTTTTATGGTTGCTTGAGTTATTTACATCTCCTGGGCTCCTGGTATAAAATTCAGGGCCAATTGAAGTTGATGCAATTTTGCCTTAGACTTCATCTAGGATTTCATCCTTGACTGACTTAGGACCACATTACCTACACACTTATCTCTCAGTACATGTCCCTACTGCAGCAAGATAAAATACATCAGAGGCAGACCACTGAAGTACGCTTCATTCAAAGGATATCACTCATTCAACCTGAATATCATCACTTCTACTCTTGAATTCTTTCAATTAGAAGTTAAGCATCATGAAGTTGAGATTATGTAAAGATTTGCATAAATGGAAAGAACTGATTTCACAATATTTCACCTTTCTCAGAAATATTTTGTTAGTTTGGGGGTTTTGCTTTGGGTTGTGTTACTTCACTGTTTGAGGAATGTAAGTGAAGGGTATTCTTGCTGATGGCTGGGAGAAAATCACACACGACCAGTATGAAAACTCCACCAACAGAGGGTCTAACTTCTAAGATTATTTTCTGGTGGCTGATGGGATTTCTAATCAGCAGTTTTTACTTGTGATATAAGGTAAATCATTGTGCTCAGTTGGCCAGGACTTTGGTGAATGTAGTATCAGTGAAAACATGAGAGTTTTCATCAGTAGAGGTAGTTTTAAACTTTTTTTGTGTTACTTTCATGCTTTATTTCTTTAGTTTATTATTTGTTTACAAGTATCAGATGCTAAGACACATGGTTAAAAATTTCTCAGTGGCTAGTATTTTGTAAAGGATCACTCTGAGAAGACATAGCACATGGTTTTATCAGGTATCCATGTTGTTACAGCTCTAACTGGTCAGTTCTTTTGGAAGTATCCTCTTCTGTATGTGGTCATAACCACAAGCATACATCAAAAGCCATGCAGAATTTTTTAATATGTTATCTGGCCTACTATAGTAGTTAAAATCCTGGATACCACTCATAAAAAATACAACTTTTTTTCTGGCTCTACAGTGGAACGTTCTTTCTATGCCTCATTTATTCTATCTATGGCATCTAAATATTGTACTTATTGTCCTTCTACCACAGCTTGAAATATAATAACGATATTATACAACTGTAATAACTATAAAAAGGGATTATTTTAAAATTTAAAATATTCTCTGAGGTCCTTCTGCAGTTTTTTATTCCCACTGTCCATTTTTTAAATATCTATTCCACTGTCTAGTTTCTTATTCCTTTTGTCTAAGTAGGAGTCTCTGCGATTTGACCCATGAAAATTAATGATGGGGAATTCCTTCCCCCTGGCCCATCCCCTGTGATGATCTGAGTCATCCCTTTCCATGATAAAACCTGTGAGATCAAAATGCTCTCTTGTCCAGCCACGGGCAGAACTGGAAGAGCTCCACAATCCATTACTCCTTTGCAGAATGAGGGAAAACCACCAAACCTTGTGGACTGACCAGTGGCACCACAAATCATAGCAAGTAATGCCAGACCTTCACAAATCTGCCTTGGTATTTATTCCTAAATTCCCCCCAGCTCCCAGGATTTTGGCAACTGTCTCTGCTGAAGGCTGAGCAGCAGTTTTAAGGCTTCTGAGCAAGGAGGTGGAAGTGGAGAGGTCTGCTCCTCTGGTTGATGCAACTTTGGCTGGTTGCTCATTTTCAGTACAGAATTGCTCTCTGCAGTCTCATTTGAGTGATTTAGTAGACCATAGACATTTGAGTATAAAGGGATCTCAGCTAGGGGCTCAAAATAACAGTTGCTAACTTGGCCTCAATTTTAAAGCTAGTCTGTTATTTCATACTGTTTGTTTCATATTCATTTGTCCAAGAAAATAATCAGATATGAAATATCTATCTTTCCCACAGCTCTTTTTTAATAACTCATCCTCAATAGTATTGTTGGCAAAGCCCTTCCCTGCAGGCAATGAAATGGCTCCCGTGGTGATATGTGAATGCCAGCACTGCTTCTGTTTTGTTTTACCTTGAATCTTTGGTGTCTGGCCTTTCCAGTCCCCTGGTGCAACTGTGCTGCTTGTGCAGTGAGAGATGCTCAGCTCTTGGGCCATGGAGTGGTGGTGTGTGCGTGCATCCTATTCACAAGCAGGACACCTGGGAAAAGGCTGGCTCCCTTCAGCCCACTAAATACCCTGTACTGGAAAGTGGGGTTTGACCAAAGCCTGAATGCTGTGATTCTTGTTAACTTTTGGATATTAGCTTTTTTGGCTGAGCTTCAGAAACTGCTGGTAAGTCTAAAAACTGGAGTTCTTTTCTAAAAGATCCAGGAAGTCTTGCATACCTCTGACTGTATGTGGTAATTTTCTACCTTTGTCCTATGCATTCTGGATTAGCAACTGCTGTAAACACCATCTGCCACCACTTTAAGGAACATTAGAAACATTTAAAGCTTTTCTGACATCATTAGAGTAGCGACTCAGCACATTTCTGTTAATACGTGTGGGATGGAATTGCCTACAAAGCACTATCTGAAGCAGGAGTGCATCTAATCATGCTCAAGTCTTCTACAGTAGCATCAGGACTGAATAGGATGGCCAGTAGTTTGGGGGGTCGTGTGATCAGGTCCTTGCTGAAGTAATTATTCATGGAAGATACTACTGCTTAACTTTCCAGGATTTTTCAAATAGTTTAGTGCTTCCAGCACTTTTGAAGTTTTCAGAATGGATACAATGAACGTCGTTACATTTAGAAACACCAACATGCTATTCCCCTTAGTTGGTTTCTCTATTGTTATGTGTAAATAATGAGAAGGGATGCATTAAGTACTATCTCATTCTAGACATCTGTAATGTGAACATCTATGCCTGAACTGCTCCTCCTAGACTCCATTTTATAGTCACCGGAGAGAAACAACGGGCAGGATTCATCTAACCAGCTTTAGATGTCTACTTTAGGATGAGACTAATCCTGTCCTCAAAGTGCCTGTTTCCCCTCAGTGACTGTAAAGGGAAGTTAGAGTGACTTGCTCAGGTGCAGGCATGTGCATTTGGTTAGATGAATTCTCACTCGGGGTCTAGTTTTTCCACAGCTAGACATTTGGAACTAAGAAAATAAGCTGGCTCAGTTTACATATTTAGTAGCAAAGAAAAGCTATGCAAGCTTAGTCTGGTTATGAATGTTGCATGCATTGATATTATAATGAGGGTATGATGATCTAATTCAAAATTTTACTTTGAATGTAGAGGGTTTTTGTAAGAAAATATTTTAGAACTTTTTTCTTTTTAAAAAAACAGATTTGGGTTGAAAGCCACAAGTACAATAGCTTGGCAAAAATTTTTAGAAAAAATCTGAGATCCTGGGAGCACCTTTGAACACAACCAGACAGTTCCTGTGAGGAAAAACCCATAAGTAAGTTGGAAATTCCTTTTTTATGTGAGTAACCTCTGGTATATATATTTATTGAAAACAAGAAGCGTATCCACTCGATAGGCATCCTTGATTTAATTCAGTTTTGGCAATGCTTCCTCTAAGTGTACTCTTACTCTGAATCCTATCAAGCCCTGAGTCTTAATGAGGTGATTTATTCCTCCTGTTCTGAGAAGAACATAGTGAGCAAAACAGGGTGAGACATAAAAGTATTGCAAATACTTTTTTCATCTTGCAGAGAAAAAACAGCTACAGAAGATGAAGCTGTTCTTCACAAGCTGCAGAGATACAACCAAGATGCTTATCCCCCTTTAAAGAAGGCATTCTTTATGCTTAATGCAGTAAGAGCAATTATTTTTAGGTCTTGCCTTGGTTAATTATTCTTACAGCTTTACATTTGTGTCTTGTATCTGCTTCAAAGTAATCTGGTGGTTGCCAGTCTTTGTTTCCTCTTACAGCAGCAGACTCTGAGTTTCAAGTTTCTTTAACATAGATATGTGCAACTGGGGACTAAATAATCTGTAACACCCTCTCTGATAAACAAAAATTATTGACTTCCTACAATTTCACTGGAAGTCATATTGGCCAGTTCTTTAATCATCCCTGTGGTTGCCTTTGAACTCCTGCTCATTTTTCTGTGTATTTCATGAAATGTTATGACAGAAATGAGAATTGGTGCTTTCATAGAAGTTGCACTGGTAAGAGAAAAAAAATAATAATAATATACCTTCCCAGATACTGCTAAGGGTTCCCCTGTTTCTACAGTGAAAGATTGACTGAGTCCCTTATACCTAACATCATACTGACAATTTATTTATGCTTTGATTATATACTATGACCTGCAAATCTTTAAGATTAACTGTTTCTTATAATTAAGATTCCACTTCTATTTATGTCTTTTCTTAATTTCTCAGTGTAGGACTTTATTAGAAACTTTATTCTATGCTTGTGCTTATTCTTCCCAGTCATACTGTGTCAGTCATTTATTCTCTTCATCATTTTACCACTACATTTGTATTTTAGTTAACAATGGTCATTTGATGTTTTTAAATTTTGGTGTTTTTTTTCAGGCTATTTACACATATGTGTATGTACATGTGTGTATAAATACATATATATATATTGAGAGAGTTGTTTACTGTTTATATACAGAGACAAATGTATATGTATGTTTATTTATAAAAAGGACATACAGCACAGGGCTAAATAATGGGCCCTGCAAGACCTCATTAGAAACAGACCAACTTGAATGGGTTATTGTCTACAATTTCATCTGAAGGTTTTTGTTATCTGTGACAGTTACCTATCACAGTTGTTTAATACCTGCCATTTGCATCTGTAGGGTTCTGATTTCTTCCTCATAATGGCATGCCACTCACTATGTTATGGAAAACCTGAGCAGAAGTGGCATTCCCTTGAACCTTAAAAAAACCCCCAGACAAAAAGCAGTCAGCTGTTCAGCTTTGGTCCTGGAAAAAACAAATTTTGATGAGACACTGGAACAGGTTATCCAGCAAATCTGTGAATGCCACATCCTTGGAAGTGTTCAAGACCAGGTTGGATGTGGTTTTGAGCAACCTGGTCTTGTGGGAGGTGTGGGGTTTTTTCTTGGTTTTTTGTTCTGGAGATAGAACTTGATAGATTTGAACTTAAATATCTGCTGTTCCAGGGCTTCAATACATTCATATTCTTATCTAAAAGTTTTTAATTGGTTCATGCAGCATGCTTCTGCTTCTCCATCACATCATTGCCCAGCATGCAAGCAGCTGTCTGCTCCCTTTTTTCTTCCAAATTATTTTTTCCCTGAATTGTTCTTGATGTGTTGGACTGTAAAATGTTACTGCTCCCCACCTATTAACACAGACTCTGAAAGCAAAGTCCCAACCTAGTAGCAGTGATTTCTAATAAGCGAGGTAGAAATATACTGTTTGTTGTAACTACACTACAAATGGGACTTCAAAATGTTGAATTAGATTGATGTTCTATAGAAAGATGAGTGAAGCACCTTTTGATGTTCTTTCTGGAGTTTTGCAGTATTGTGTGATTTACTTTAAAACTCAAATCCTAGAAAAGAATAGTTAGACAAGTATGCCAGCATCAAGGAATTAATAATAAAACAACTTCTCTGTCCTCCTGGAATGTTCTCAAAATGGTTTCTCCATATATTCTGAAACATGGAAACTAAAAGGCATAAAAAATAATTTGAGCAGGTAATATTCAGTACTAATTAGTTGAGGATGTCTTAATAATTAAAAATTACTATTACTTTGCATCCTTATTTTTGAACATTCCATTTTGTGGAGGACACGATTTGGTAGTTCTTGTTCATATATTGTATTCTGAAGTGACCTAAAGCACTGACAATCATGTCATTTGAAGATGTGACAGAATAGTTCTTTCAGAGTTGTACTGTTAAATCTTCTGCACCAAAATCTAAAATTGCAGTATCAAGTCATGATTATTCACCTGCATTATTTCATTGTTTTCATTTTGGTCTCTGTTAAAAAGAAAATGTTCATCTCAGGGCAAAGATTTCAAGTACTATTGGAAAGCCTCCTGACTCAAGTTCTTAAACGCATCAGATTCATAAGAGAAACTAAAATATTTCCTCTCCTATACTGGAACCTGGCATCAGATAAACTTCAGAGCATTCTCAGCATTGTAAAAGGTATAAAGGAACATAGTTAATGGTTTTATCATTATAGAGAAGATACAAAATACTATAAAAATATTGCAGAACATTAATAGCTATTTAAATGGTGCACTAAGCTGAAGGAGACCAGTTGGTTGTGATTGACATTTAAATTAAAAGTAGGCATTAGTGTCTACAGGACAAGGCTACAGCTTAATCTGATATACAGCATTTTGAGAAAGAGGGAGATGTCATAAATGTGTACATTCAAATACATCACCTAGCAATGAGTGCACATCCCCATGGTCCTTGTGCACACAGGAGAAATTACAGAGAAGGCAAATCTCTTTTGATGGAGGGATAAAATCAGCATGATAGGAAAAGTTAATGAGAATCAGAGCTGTGCTATAATTGTTGTAAGCCCTGTTATATAATATAAACAGACAGTGCTATCAGTGCTATCATGTATTTGTAAAAGGTTTATGTTTGCAGTTTGTCATCTGACAGGTAGACTCTAACTCACATGTGACACTGATGATGTTGAGCCTACTGATCTATAGTTGACTTCAGATTCAAAAGTAACTTCATATGACTTTTTCTAGACTTTGGGTTATCTTTTCATGTTCTGGAATATGAGCTTTTGATAAAGAACTCTCCTTATCAGCTCTGTGTCCCTCACAATGTATAAAACTACGCTAAAATACCTTTTTGTCAGTTTTGATGGAATGTCATGATATGTATGTCCTATGCACTGGACTGTGTAGTCATCCCTTTAGTGGATAAGATGGGATTTTTTTTATTACTTTGATTTGCTACATATTGCACTTCTTAAATTGTAGACTCTGTATTTCTGAATTGAATGAGCAAATAATAGACTGGAAAAATTAAAGCTCTCAGTCTGGTTGACAGAAGCAAAAGGAGCACTGGGCATATCTTCACAAGTAGTATTGACATTTTTTATTAGATAGTTTTATATAGATGATATATCACAATCCCTTTCTAATATAATTACATAAAAACTGTTTTTTTTAACCCTGCTGTATTTCCTCTGCACACATATGTCTATGACCACAAGAAGAAAGAGTTCACCTAGCAATTTATAGGAACAGAAATAATCTATTTTGTACATTGCGGTAGGTAAAAATAACGCCTACAGCATCCAGGCAATGATTCAGTAAAGCACTTTACTACATGATTTTAATTCATTTACTGAACTGAAGCATTACTGAATGAAGTTGTTAACAAAGGCAAAGGTATTTGAGATGGTGGAAAGACAGGAAGAAGAAGGAACTATTTAATCACAAGTATCTAGAGTGTCCCACGGTAAAACAAATACGTGTAAGAATGGTTTATAGTTATAAACAATATCTTGATTATTTTTTTTTTTAATAGACCAGTGCACCCTCCATCACATCACCGATGCTGGAATGATTTAAGTAATGATCTGGAAAATAAAATTAAATCTTTTTGAATAAATAAAATGAATCTTGCAAGGTGGACAAAAAAGCAAATGCAATCAGTTTAACATAACCTGATGCAGAATATCTTAACTTTCCCATATTATCTGAGGTTTGAACAAAATGTAATTTTTTTTGGTCATAACAGATATTTCACCTTCATGCATACAACCTGCCCATTCTACACAATTGTTTCTTGTGAAGTACAAGCTGTCTTTGTAGCTTCAGTACCAGATTCCCTAACTTATTTACTGGGGGAGGTAGGTACATTACCAGGTTTTGCTTCCATATGATTTAATGCAGTGACAACAGTCTCTAAAGAAAATTCAGATACCAGAGAGTAGTTTCACAAAACCATTATATTTTGATTGCAAAACTTTAAAGTATTTCCCAGACCAACTGATGAAGTAAATAATTGCTCATCCTGTGTATTATTACTGCCACCCTGGATCTCTGTGGGGGACTAAAGGGAAAGAGAATTTTCTTAGGGTGAATTTTATGATGAGAAAGATATTTGTCTAGTGCTTAGCCAGGAAAACCAAATCATTGAAAGAACTATTTACTCCTAATTTTTCTGTTATTGTTCCAAAGCCTTTATTTCACTTCCTCTTTTTCCCTATTATCTTTCCTCAGGTTTCTTTAGAGAAAACAAAGAAATAATTTTAAAAAAAGTAAAAGTTCAGGAACAAATTTAAAATTATTAAATGCAATAAACAGTCATAGAAAAGAGTTGTTATAAGCTGGTATTTCAAATTTCCCTACATAAATTACAGATATTACTTGCCATGGGAACAGAGAGAAAAACTGTGCCTTAAAGTGTAGCAAAATTAAAATAACCCGATTCTGGCACATAAACACATCCATTGCCTGTTGCCTTACAGTCCCAATGAGTGTCCATTGGTATGTGACAATGTGACTGGACATCAGGCCCTGGATAACCAGTTTCCCTGAGAGCTGATCCATCCTCAGTAGCCAAGACAAGAATGCCAATAGACCCAGCCTAGCAGCATAGCTGATGTAAAGGATTCATACTAAGATGGAATAGAAGCATGACAAGGGAAAGGAGAAATCCAAGGACACTAAGTCTCAAATGTTTTGGATTAACTCACCAATGTCAACACTCAGAATTTCTCAAGGCTCATCATATATTTATGATTGCAAGTTTAGATGAAACCTCTCCAATGACCAAAATGTTTGCATTTACTCTGGCCTTATGGACTGTGATGGCATCTGGGAACTTGCAGTGGAGTCTTTGTTTATTTTTTTGAAGGTAATCATGAAGAAAATCCCACTGCAGATGAGTTAGCACTGATAAAGCACATATAAGCTCATGTGCTCATGAATATACTGAGAGCTATATTAGAATCCATTAACAGACATCACTTGATGGACTTCTGCATGGACTTAAGGCAATGATTGAGGCACATGATAAAAACAATTTAGTCTTGAGTCAACTAAGTCAAATCCACTCAGTCCCAGCAACTATTCAGTCAGACACAACTTTGTGATTCCAGACCAGGTAAGCAACAAAATGTAGCTAATAAACTGACCTGAATATGAGCTGGTCTGTGCAACACAAGTTTACATATCTATTAGCTTTTGACACAGTTTAACATCAAATTAGTCTATCCCAAGGTAATGAGAAAGGTAATTGTAGTTTAATTCCCATAGTTTTAGTCTTCCATCCAGTGAATACTGCAGTTATATGCTAGGAACTGCAGTAAAAGTATTAGAGCTAGTATACACAGACTATTCAAACAGCTACAGAGCTCTCAGGTATTTTCTGTCAGAGTGATTTAGCAGTGTAGAATGGCATATTGTAGTCAGCATTTCTTTAGTAAGTGTTCACTTTTTTTTAATGCATTCTTTCTTCTTTTAGTCTCAGAAATGACATGGAAAGATGACAAGACATAACCTTTGTTGTATTTTTACATAACTTGGTCCAAGTGAAAGAGAAAGACTTCCAGGGGCTAATTGAGATAATAGACCCAGAACAGACTGGATACTTGGACTCCTATGACTTTACTCATTTGAAGAAAAAGAACCAGTAGTAAGTATTTACTTCTTAATTCTCTAACCATAGCCTCTTTTATTATGTCTGTGGCAAAATACTCTATTGCGTTTCAGTAAAACATTGTGCTCTGCATACAGTTTTTATCTAGTTAGGATGTTCATGTCCTTTCCAGCAATGGAATAGTAATCATCACTTCTAGGCTTCTCTTTCTGAAGCATGTATTGGAAAGCAATCTCATGGTTACTGCAGGTTTTTTAAAACTCCAGCAGAACCACTAGCTCACACATGTGTGTACAGCAAAGTAGGAATGGCAGGAGCACTTAGCTTTCAGTTGTCATATCTGTTTTGCTGACATTTTTCTGTTTCTTGGTTTATCTATTATTCCTTATAATAAACAGTGGTTTGAAATATATGCTATATACTATTCAGACATTGCATATTTTCCTGGGTACAGCTTTGACATCTTCTGAATTTGTAGTCATCTTATAATGTTTTGCTCTAAAACCATTCACTGAAGATACTGAGAGACTAATATCCTGAAACCCAGTCAGTATTTCTGTGCAGTATGTGCATTTCCTTTGACAGAAATAAATCCGTACTTTTTTTGCTTACTGAATTATTCTATGAAATAACCTAAGCTGCAGTTTGCAAATCTACTTCCTAAGACTAAGAAGCTGTTCATAATTTTTCATGATTTTCAATATCAGCTATCTTTTAGGTTTGCATCAGTATGTCAACCGACTGACTCCATTTTTAGCTTTGTCTTAGGCAGTTTTTAGAGGGTTTTTTGACACATATCAAAGGGCAGCAGTAGCGTCAAGAGAGACACTAGACTCACAAAAATAAGGTCCTATTGAACAGTCCTGAATGGTGCACATTGCTTTGAAAGGCTTTGATGTTAGGAGCTGAAACAGACTACTTTCCAGTCTGGTGGCTCCAACAACAGCAACATGTGATGCAGCAGCTAAAGTCCCTTCCAGCTGGTTTGGGGTAGAATAATGGTCTGGATGTAATTCTGCGGAAAACTTTAATAGTTGTAAAATTAGCATGCTGTGGAAAATGCAAATTCTGACAATGCCTACACATGCAACTGATGTGCACACTAAGTTGTATTTACAAATTAAGTTGGTTAGGCTCATATTAGAGATACATATAGCTAAGTACCCATTTTTGTCACTTAAAATAAACATCCCAAGTGATGTAAATGCTAGTATGAGGTAAAGCAGGTAAAGGAAATGGTAAACACCATAGAAGATTGTCACCTTGGGATGAAATACCACCAGGGTATTTCATTTAGCTACAGGTATTAACTACAGGTGGCCCTGGCAGCAGTGGTTTCACACTTAGGGAGTGATTCTACCTTGAGGAGAGGAGTAGGTCTTCTCTGGACTCTGTGGCTGGGTTTGTATCCAGATCTTAATGAAAAGCAGCTGCAAGTGTCTGGAAATCCTTTTGTTGTATGTCTTTAGTGGTAACAACAGCTCCATCAGTGTGGCTTATCCTGTGGGAAAGGCAGATGACAGGTTGTACAAATCAGAGAATCATAGAATCATAGAATCATAGAATCATAGGGGTTGGAAGGGACCTCGAAAGATCATCTAGTCCAACCCCCCCTGCCAGAGCAGGGCCACCTAGAGTACATCTCCCAGGAACGTGTCCAGGCGGGTTTTGAATGTCTCCAGTGAAGGAGACTCCACAACCCCCCTGGGCAGCCTGTTCCAGGGCTCTGTCACCCTCACAGTAAAGAAATTTTTTCTGATATTCAACTTGAACCTCCTATGCTTCAATTTACACCCATTATCCCTTGTCCTATCGCTGGTCACCACTGAGAAAAGCCTAACTCCATCTCCCTGGCACTCAAGAATTCTCTTCTTTTTTATAATTTCTTAGATATTTGGTCAGAAAAATCTTAAAAGCAGCAATGGGCAGAAGTGGGACCCGGCACCAGTGTAGGCCCCTAACTGCCTAAGATAACCCAAGGGGTATGTCCATCTCTTTCCTTTCACCTGAAATTTTGCATAGTACAGTGTTTGGTCAGATCTGCAGTTATGCTGAGATCTTCTGTCAAAATGTGATACTGTGTTTGTTTCTTCTGAGAACCTTCTGTTTTTAATGTACTCAATTTGTAAGTGAAAAACACTTTTATTCTACCTGCTAGTGCTACAGATGGATCCTAAAGAAGTTTCAGTAAACCCAATTTTGTCATTATTTTCCCCTGTGCAAGCCCATTGCCTTCAAATTATGCCCTGAGATGAGTGCCTGTCATGCCCCACAAGGTGGGTGAGGCACTGTCACATCTCACAAAGTGAGCACAGCTCCCCAGGTGTGGGGGCCAAACCAAATATCACGTCCCACAGAGTGGGCACAGGCAGAGTTCCCCAGAGTGGGGGTCAGCCCAGGGAAATTTGGACTGGACCCCATTGCTTTCTAAACTCTTTCAGAGGGGAGCCAAGGTGCAGCTGGGCCCAATCCTCCTTCTCTAGTTGATCTCTTTTAACAACCCATTCGGAGAGATTAAGTTCAGGAATTCTCTGTGTGGTACTCTAGGAGAAAGATCATTACCCAGGAGGTTTGTACAAAACCACAATTTTACTTAAAAGTGAATAAGATTAGAAAGCGTGTCAGATTGCAACTAGCAGAATCAGAAATGATTGTACTTTCAAAGCAATGGAATACAAATAGCAGAACCTAAGGAAATTGTCAAAACAACAGGTTACAACTAGCAAAACTTACGAAAGCAATGGGTAATAAAACATAACAAAGTTGAAAACTATGTTACCCTTATGTGCCCAGATAAGGTTAGAAACAGAGAGAGAGAGAGAGAGAGAGAGAGAGAGAGAAAGATAAAGAAGAGATGGGAAAGATATCACCACTCTGGGATCCATCACTGATCTTGGTAGGAAGCTGTGGCCCCTGGATGCAAGGCACACATCAAGTGTTTTGAGTGTGCCTCTTTTATGCCACCTGACCCTACCTTTTTTTTGGGGGGGTCTGGCATATCTTGTCAAGCCAGGTGTTCTCTTGGGCCCCTCCAGAGGGGATGACTGAGCAATAACCCCTATTTCTGCCTATGCACCCACTCCAGTGGCTTTACCCGGGGCACACATAAGATGTCATTCTGCCTCTGCAGGGTACAGCTTGCCTGACCCTGACCCTTACCCAATTAGAACAGTGTCCTGACTGCCAGGGTGGCCAAAGAGAGCTCCCCTTGCAAGGACAGTGTTCAGCTTATCAGGATAGCCACTGAAGGGGGGGATGCTCTTGCAAGAATAGGGCCCCCATTTATCAGGGTGGTTACCCAAATGGGGGTCTCTCCTTGACAGAAGAGAGTCCAGATGGCTACTGAATGAGGCCTCCACCTGAGTGCAATGCCCATTTTGTTAGGGTGTCTGATTTGAGACAAATATTCTTTTTGGTATTCTGCAGTGCCACTTACAATTCATTCAGTCCTAGGAGATTGATTTTGACAGGTCTGAGGGGAGAAAAAACAGCAAAAGGTTGGTGTTGCTTTCAGTAGATGTGCCGCCTCAGTCACAAAAAGAAGCAGATCTATGAAGTGAGGTTTATGCTTGCCTGCAGTCACTTTTCAGTTAGTTTGCAGAATAAACTCTTTCAAAGGTAAATTTTAGGCCTGATATTGCATGATGCTTTGAAATTAATACAGCAACATTGTTTCAGTTGATCATAATTCTGTTTAAAATTAGATAGTTCACAAATATCTTAACAGCATAAAAAAACCCAAAGCAGCCTGCTCTTCTTGGTTTAGCTTGTAATATTGTAAAAACATGGTTCATTCGCAGTAAGTTTTGGTCTCCAAACATTAGATTTATCATAATAGTAAGTTTTTTCATATTGTAATACTATCATAGATTAATCTCAGGGATGCATCTTGTTTTCCCCCCAGCACTGCTAATTCATTAGATTGGTAGGTGGAGGAGGTTCTTTCAGAGAAAATTTCAGGAAGCTGGAAAGCTTTTCCTAAGACTTTGCAGTCCTATGATCCTAAGTGTGCTCGTGTTGTTAAAAGAAGTCATCTAGGAGAAGTCCTACAGCTGTGTTGTCCCTCGTTGTCAGATCAACAATTTATGAAGCTGATGATGTGTGAGTTGTAACATATTTAATGTAATTATTTTTCTTACCATATCATTCTTCCTGTTTTTTAATATGACAGTTATAGCTGGAGGCATTAGGTGTTTTGGTTTGCCTTAAACATGTAGAAAAGAAAAGATCTGTGAAGAGATGCTCCATTCTTCATGTGATAAGCTTGTAAGTTCCTAATGTATTTTCATAACAATTCCATGTTGGAAGCTCTTTTGAGTTTGACATTCTTTCAGCATTTCAAAGGAGATCCAAGACATTGTCAAACATTATTTAGTATTTCCAAACACAGTGTAATACAAAATTAATTACATTAATGTTATGTTTTTCCTCAGTAGACTATTGTTGTAAAGAACAAGGCATTGAAATTTAATATTGTTAATACAAAATTTCATTTTCAATGCAAGAAGGGTCCCCAAAGTAGAGAGTCAAAAGAGCGAAAAGCATGGGTGCCATGGGGTCAAATTATCTGTGTCCAAAGAAGAGGGAATCATATTACAATAGCAATTGTATTGTACTTTATTGTATTAGAATAATTGTTTTGTAATAAAATTTCAGTCAGGTTGTTATCGGGTCTAACCTACTCTCTCAGGAGTTCTAGTTTTCTCTTCTTACAGCCAGTGACTTTCAGAAAGATGTGGAATTCTTTCCTTCCTTTGAAAACATAATAGGAAAATCAAAGAAGTTAGTTCTAGTCTGACCCTTACAACCCAGTGTCCTGCTGATCATTGTGTGTGAGAAGCAAACACAACAGCATCAATAGGAAATGGCTTTTGGAAAATAATCTTTGATCCTGAAATATGAATGAGCATGAGTGTGATCAGTAAAAGCAATTCTACTGTAGGCATTTTGCTTTCTATAAGTGTCCTAGAGAAAACTTTGGGTGCTATTCATTGGGTTCATAAAAGTCGTGTTCTCAGCACCGTGTGCTGAGATGCTTTCATAATTTGTCAGTTTTATAGCTCTGTATTTGGTAGTGTATAATCAGTGGTCATTGATCATGAACAAGTAATTATCCTTTGAATTACCTGGGACTTGGCACTTAATCTTCTAAATAGTGTTTCTACCATTATTTGTGTCAATGAGAGATCTGTACTATAGGAGAAGTCAGGAATTACAGCCATTTTGAATTGGAAAGCAGTCTTTACTTGAAATTCTAAACATTTTCTGTAAGAAAATAATATAGAGTAAAGCAATGAGAAGCATTAAGGTTTAATTCATTCATCATTGTGGTCAATGGTTGCTTTGCTTTTGTATTAAAGGGACACAAAGTAAGTCTTGTGAGATGGCTCTAGAGAAATGCCGAACACTGAGGTTTTAGCAAAGCAAAGTGGATTTAATATTTTTAGGATTTCTCTTATGGTGAACATTGAATTTTTACAGAAATAGCATCTAAAAGATAAGGTTTGGATTCTATTGCAAAAGACATTCAGGGACATATAGTCTTGTGTTGGCCACATTCAGTACATGAAAACAGGGTGTCATTAACACTGTATTATTCTGTAGTAAACATTTCTAAAGGCACCTGTTCTTAGCATTATCATTCATATGGGTAATGTTCTAGGTAATTTATGACCACACTGGAGAAGAAATTTAGTTCTTAAAATAAGATTAAGAGATAATTTATACTCAACAATGCAATAGATGGCCTCCTTCATTGGAGTAGTATTTGGTTTCAGGATAAATGAGTAACAATGTAGCTAATTAAGTTAAAATGGCTCATTCACAGTTAAGAAGATATTTTCAAAAATCTCCTTTGTTGCAATCTTTTCTTAGAGTTGTCATTCTATGATTTATCCTGGGTCTTTAATAACATGTTTTGACTTGCATCTTTTCACCACTCTATATCATTTTTGTTTCAAATGTGGCATTAGTTTTTATCTTAAATCGTAGTTAAGATTCTTCTTGGAAAATTATGTGGATTATGCAGAGAAACAGTGGATGGCACTGTTCATTCGCTGCTCTAAAGAGTGCCTAGAAATGACAGGTTTTAAAAGGCTGTATTTTAAAGTAATAAGAAAAAAAAAAAGAAAAAAGTAATTGACTCCTCTAAATGCATACACACTGGGCTTAAGACTATCACATCTGTGCTGGGAATGTCATAACCAGATTGGGGATTTAGCATGGATGCTTTAAGGGATGTGGAGTTTTTGAGTAAAAGGTGATGAAGTGACTGAATTACATTCTGAATTCCAGTGGTTCAGCTACATCAGTCTTATTTATTTGAAATGATACTTCTGCTTTGGGGGGCTTCTGCTATAATTGGACTTTTGCATTGATGTGACTCATCCTGAGGCACTTGAGGACAATACTGCTATCACTGCAGCAGAATAGCTGGCATGCTTGTCCCAGATGGCTTCCTGTTAGATGACACTCAGACTGGGGAAAAGAGGGAACAATTTTTAAGGGCATTAGGAAGCCTTTTATGGATTACACTCACAAAGCAGATGTTGCTCTGTAGTGTTCACAGCCATTTTCTGTTTGAAAACTACAGTTGTTTTAGTTGAGCAGAGCTTCACAAATGCTAGAAAATGAAGACTTTCCCCTCACCCCCTGACACTTTCTCCCCTGCAGTGTACATATACAGTGTGGATTAGATTTCTTAAAAGAAAAAACAGCTTTGATTTATCTTTTTTCTTTCTTTCTTTCTTTCTTTCTTTCTTTCTTTTTTTTTTTTTTTTTTTTTTTTTTTTTCTCTCCAGAAGGAAAGTATTGAGGCACTTCATATATTAAGTTACTTTTTTTTTTCCCCGTTGGTATTTTTTTAGTGTCTAAGCAGTATAGGCATAAGTAGAGTGCAGAGAATGGCATGCGGCACAAGGATAGGAGACTTCTGCTTTCATCCAGGAATGTCCCAAAACTTCATGAACATAAATTAAATCCTGGAATGTTGAACAGCTCAGTGAAGCAGAAGCACAGAGGTGACAAGAGCTGTGATTCATGAGGTCAGATAATTTATACCAGAGTGATTTATTTACAAGAGCAATTTTACAGGTCTAGGGAACTACCAACTCGACCTCTTCACTAGAAGTTACCCTCAGAATAACAGAAGGTGCTGAACAAACAGTGTGTCTGTCTGCTCCTGGGCTGCTAAGGTTCACACCTAGGTGTATTAACATTCACTAGTAGTGATTTCATTTTATATTCATATGCCAAACAGTAAGTTAAGGCAAACAAGAAACTTCATTCATGATTTCTGAAAGATTGAGCTGTACAGTGGCTGTGATCTTAGCTCCCTTTCCATCAATGAATCTGATTTGGACAGGTCAGTGTCAGGTGAATAGAGTTTCTTCCAAATGTCCACCATATAACTCAAGTGTAAATTATGAAGGGTATTTACAAAGGGTAACTGTAAAGAGAGGAAGCTTTGTGTCTTTAGGCTCATTCTAGAGACAGTGGAGCTCTTCAAGGTAAAGATATAATGTTTAATTTAGGTTCCTACTTTCTCTGTAGACTACAGAAGGAGCCTGGGAAGGCTGGTTACCCAGGCCTAAAGATAGCCTTCTAAATAGTAACCTTAATTGTATATGGAAAAGAAATATATTCCTTTGATCATCTCTGCCTTAAGACATTTGTACTATGATGTGTTCTCAACCTCCCAAATTATTTTGAATTCTTATTTTATCCAGGTTATGCTATAAATACAAGGATAACTCTTTTACAAGATGCTTTTGGATAACTTAAATCTGCTGCTCTTTCTAGTAACTTAAATGGTATCAGCTCACATATATCAAAGGAAAAACAACAAAGAGAAGAAAAAAGGCAAACAGAGCTTTCAAAAAGGTATGTTATTACAGACAATTTTCAATTTAATACAAAGAAAAATTATGTATAGAAAGGAGACTTTCAGATAGACAGAATACATGCAGTTTTTCTGATGCTAAGTATTGTACTGGGCTGATCTCTCATTTTGCAGATATATTCAAAACTGAACAGCACTCAAATCATTGCATCAGGAGAGCAACCACACATGGATCATTCATCAAAGAAACTAGGAGTCATAGAAATATAACTGAGCTCACTTTATAGGGTCCTCAAGGATTAAATCTCCCAGCATCACTCAAAAATTGGGGGTTTGGCCTCTAAATAACATCTGAAGAGTAACTTTGTGATTCTTTGTAGAATCAATGCAGGTCATTACTCAGGAACTGGATTTGAACTTCCTCAAAGGGTCAGGAACTCTGGAATTTGTGCTGACTGTGGCTACTGCAGAGCACAGCTACAGCCTCCAATTGAGCCAGCATCACTGATACTGGCATCCAAATTGAACAGATGTATGACCTATTGATGCTTCTTATTTTTTTACTTTTGAATATATGTAAATGCCTTCAGAGTCTAGGAAGAGGAAGCAACAAACTTCTCCTTGTAATGAAATGAGATTCTCTTAATTATTTTTTTTCTTATATTTGAATGACAATCTACCTGTACTGTCAGACCTGGGACATGTATTTCATTTCATTTAACTCCAGACAAAGCTTTAGTCTAATGTGACAATAGAGGCATCTCAGTGCCTGTCTCTCCTCTTCTTCAGGCTAGTATTCCATAAGACAGGATGCCCTACACAAAGCTCACATTTCTGTCAACAAGTCTCAAAACAGAACTATGCCTTGTCTTGCCCCACATTCTCCTCAGACATCTCTGTTTCCTCCTCAACTAGCTGACCTTTTTGTGTTTCTTAAGTCCTCATCTGAATCCCCTTTGGATCAGCTCCACGAGTTTCCTTGCCTGTGCATTCACATGTCAGAAGTGGCAGATTATTCCTATGGGTCAAAAAGCCCATTTCTCTGTTCTCTTGTTTAAGATCCTTGCCCCAGGTTCTCCACACTCTTTTCAAAGAAGGCCAAGTGTTGCAGGGACACCAAACATATATAAACAATGGTCCTGACCCGAATACTCTGAAAGCTCTGACTCTGAATACCAATTTCAGTGCCATTGTTAATGGAGCCTTCAGCAATGCTCTCACAAAATAGTTTGTAGGCCCACCAGGACCTTCGTGTTTCTGTCACAAACACAGAGAAATTGTCAGTGGATATCTGGCATTTGAAAACAAGCTGAGGAACAGTTAGCACTGACCTGAATTAGCTTACTACTCTTCAGTAAACTCTGCTTTAGAAAGGCAAAGCAGAGGAGGAGTATGTTATCAATCTTCTGAAGGCCTCTCAGGGTCAGGGACATCCTTATGCCTCTCCTGGCAAGGTCTTGGGGTGACACAAGCCTTCTGAAAAAGACCACAATCTCCTTCACCTGCTTGCCAAGGTGCCCGCTGGCTATGAGGCCTTTGAATTACTTGTCACAGTGCAGGCAGTCACTGGCTATTGGGGGGATGAAAGCTGTGTGGAGGTGTGAAAACAGACTCAGAGTTCATGTGAGACAAGTTTTCAGGCATATGTCTTGATCCATTTTACTAGGTCAGGCCCACACAGGAGTGAGCCAAAGCCTTATGGAGAAAGCTGGAGCCATCCTGCAAAAATACAAAGCCTTACCTCTAATTTATGGCATTGATAAGAACTGTTGGTTTAGGCATCATGACAAGTTTAAAGCAGAACCTTTGGGCGTTGGGTTCCTTAGTACGTCAGTGTCTTGGAGCTATGTCAGGTGACTTGCTTCCTCTGTAAATAGAAGTATAAACAGTGGTTTGTATCTTCCCTTCAGTGATGTTCTGTGGTGGCCAAGTAACTTCTAGTAACAATACCTTTGAGCCTTCTTGCCTGGAATTCAAGGCTTCTGTCCCTTCTCCTGCAATTGCTAAAATGAAACTTTTCAGTATCCTTATGATGCCAAATGTTACCTCTTTCATTGTTATATAATGGGTGTTGTGTGGCTATCATTTGCCAAATTATGTCTGTTACTCTCATTAGAGAGAATTTGTGACCAGAAATGTAAAATATTACAGGAAGACTCTAGAAAAGCAGTCCTGGCCTCTTTCTTTCTTTCTTTTTGGAACAACAGCTTGCAATGGGTGGAGTCTTGATATTTCAACATCTTTCTTCCTGTAAGTTCTTTAGCAGGTTGTAGTGGTTAAGGTGTCATATCTGTGAAAGATCCAGTTCCACAATGGTTTGCCTTTTAATTTTCAGGACTTTTACCAGACTGCCTCTATCTCTGAAATTCTTTCCTAATTTGCTTTTGTAAGAAATATCAAAGACCTTATGGTTGGCTCCTTCTATGTAATATTTTTTGGGAACAGAGTGTTCTTGTGAATGCATTCCAAGATTGTCCCCAAAGCAGAATATGAGCTGTACTTCAATCAAGAAATCAACCTGTTTGCTTTTTGCGAGCTGAGTTTGTCTTTCAGAAATTCCCCAAAGTTTTTATTACTGAGGCCCAATGCCATTTCTACTAAAAGACTGTCAAAGCAGAGCGTTGGCAAGACAAAAAAAAAGTTCAGATGACTCAAAACATGGAATACAGTTCTGTCAGTAGGACACAGTAAGCAAAACTCAAGAAAAATCAGTGGCCTCACTAAAAATACCTGCTGAGCCACCATGTGGGGCTTTACCCATACCTCCATCAAGCATCTGGGACCCCAGAACTGATGTGTTTGCGTAGATGGTTAGGTCAGGTTTGTATGGCTGAATGAAGAACTTTGAGACCCATACCCAGTGAGATGGGAATGTGTAAGGAGTCAGATTTGGTGTCTCATGCAGCTGGTAAAAGTACTTGTGGCTTCTGATGTGAAGGGAGAGAAAGAACATACTTCTCTTTGAATAGTTCAAGCTGGCAGCTGTGAAGGAAACAATACATGGCTAGTGCAGAGAGGCACATGTGCTGCTTTCTTGTCTAGTTGCTAACAAATGGAAAAGTTAATGTCCCTGTCTTCCCAACTAGGCGGTCAAGGAGTCTCTCTCCTTTTCCTGACTGTCAATTTTACAAAATCTGTAACTGCTGTATCTGAAGACTCCTACCCCTCTCAAGTTTGACTGAATTTAGTAGATGGACCCCAAATTTAAGGGAAAGGCTGACAGAAATGGACGAAAAGGCTGATTGCATTATTATTTCCCTAGGAAACTAAGGTAAAAGTGATGCTGGTTGGAGGGGAGTATAATTTAAAATACAAGTTTCCCTGAAATCAGGGTAGATCTCAAGGGTCCCTAGTGGCTCTTGTATCTCTTAAAAGGCTTTGAACTCTTTGTGACTCTGTAATTACTGCCTGAAAGCAGGAACAGATTTCTTAGAAATATGTCAGTAACTCTCCAGTTCTTCTCCTTTTTAAAGCTAGGACGTGTGTTTGCTTTTCTGCATAAATTTAGGAGACAACTTTAGCCAGTTCTTTAAAAACTGATATGGATACATAGGAACATTCTGTAATTTGTTCTTTCCTTATTTGTTATTAGTATTCACTGTTCAAGCAGCCTGCTTATATTTGACTTTTTTTTGAAGACCAATTCAAAAAGAGGCTTTAAGTGCCTCATCCTCTCAATGCAATCTGTTGGTAGTTTTCTTTCTCTGTTGAACAGGATGACAATTTTTTTTCTTGATCCCTCTTATATTACTGAAGCATTTATAGAGCAAGTACTCATTAGTCCTGATATTTTTTATATTGAATCTCACATTGTATTGTGGCCTTTCAGATTTTGTTCATATACATAATGCTTCTCTCTGATACTGTGATAGCACAGTTCACTGATACACAGCCAGCTCTCCTTAAGTTATTTTCCCTTTAGACTCATTTCCCATGAGACTTTAGTTCCTTTAGAAGGTAGAAATCTATTTTTTTTACTATTCTCCCACCTTCCTTTTACAAATGTCATAAACTCTCTCATTCCCTCATCATTCCTGCCTAAGATGTATTTCACCTTTTCAGGATTTTCTCTGTGTTAATTAGGATAAGATTTAGAAAGACTTTTCCTTCAGTAGATTCTGCAGCATCAACAGGATGTCACTGACATTCTGATAATCTGCTGGACAACCTGTGTTCTGCTGTAATCATTGCCCAACCAATTACAACCAGTTCTTTTATCCTGGATAATTTTGTTGGGTTTTTTTTCCCTTAGGAAAATAATATCCAAATTTCCAAGAGCTTCAAATTCAAATCCTGTTTTCCCAGTTGGTGATAAATAGTTGGCATCCTACCATCGTTACAGTTATAGTTACAGTTGTATTCTCATAAGTTTTTATCAGTAGAACTATAAATAAGGTTTAATTTACTGAACAGTAAGATTCCAGGATCTTTCAAGATCTCCCAAGAACCATAAGTCACCTTCTTTATACCACATACATTCATCTTCTCTTAATGTACTGACAACCAGCATGCTCTATTCTATCTGATTTTCTCTCTTCTATGACCCTGAAGTGCCTAACACTGTTCCAAGTAGGTTTAGCTCCTCAGCTAAGGACTGTGGTTAATAACTTGCTGTGAGCTCTTATGTTGGCTTCTTTCTTCAGTCTGATCTTAGGCTTCCCTACTAGGTTATAATGATGGTAGATAAAGGAAGCTTTTTGTACATAAGCCTCTGAAAGGGAAGATGGTCCTTTAGATTACATTCTACAAGTAATAATTTCTTTCCAGGGCATATCCAGCCTTTACCTCAGTTTTGAAAGAACATTTGATTTTACCTTCATCACCTACCCTGTAATTACTTTTTCATTTTCTCAGGTTGATTCATGGAAAGGCTGGAGATCGGCAGGAAAATATAATAGTGGGATGGGGCAGGTAAAGTTGGTAATGTTTTTGGCAACATCTTGCATTCAGGCAAGATAGCAAATATTTCAGAAGACCAAGTGCCTTCAGCAGACAAGTCCATCTGAGGTCCTCAGGAGGGAGTCACCAGTCACTGTCATTTTTGATCCCTTTTGGGAGGCTTAGAGTTAATCTTCTGTGTGCTGCTCAGATCAAAGTAGAACTCTTTTCATTAGCATATTTTTTAGAATAAAAGTTAAAATATTAAGATTATCTTCAAGTTTAGGGAATACTATAAAACACACTTAATAAATCTATAAAATGAGATTGCTGAATATTTCTGCATTTTTCTTATATGGAAATACATGCTCTAAAATGTAACAAAATAATTGTTCTAACTGTCCTTTTCATGGGTTATAGTAAATCCATAATAGATGTAATGTAGGTAAAAGTGGGACACATTACATACCTTTCCATTTAATTTCTGACTTTCAGTTATAAAATAATTAAATTTTATTTATTTTAATGTTTTACTGATGAAGGTTGCTGTATGTCAGCAAAAAGAGTATATAGTCTAAATTTATGGACATTCTTATAGGGCCCAAGAAAGTAAGGTATTCTGGCCATTCCTTCAAAGAGGAAAATCATGGAAGTGATTTACTTGGGATGCAGAAAGAGAGAAAACATCATAAAAGATATTTTTCCTTTTAAAATCTATGGAAAGACTTTCATTAACTTCTTTCATTTTAGCTAAGCCCTCTCATGTTAAGTGAGGAGGTATTAAAGGATAAAGGAAGCTCTTTAGCTGATGTAGGAACTTGGTCTCATTGGAAACTAAGCCTGTAATTTGGAGGTCTAGGCTCTCCATTTGCAAAAGAAATGCTTTAGGGCCACAGGAGTTCAGTTTTGTTTGTGTTCAAGCCATACATAAGAAATATTGCACACAATCAGTGTGTGCTCAAACCTGATCAACCTGTCACTTTGTTTTGCATCAAAGATGCTTCTTCCATGTCTGTCTTGTTTGTCATTAAAGCAGTCTTGTTCATTACTGCTGAATCAAACGTTTGAAACTACAAAAAAAAAAAAAAAAAAAAAAAAAAGAAAAGAAAAAAAGGAAACTTCTCTTTATGCATAATCTTTCAATTTTAGAACCAAGCAGATTGAAGATCAAGCTAACAAATATGCCCAGAATAGAACTGTTGATGAAGTAATTAAAAGGCTGAAGGACAGAGGGATACAACAAGCATCAACTATTAAAGATAGGGGGTTTTGCCTACAACAAGCAACCACATGGAAAAATTAGAAAAGCTGGCTTGCAGAAGGTAGGAAAAAATATGAGCTGTTTTTCTTTCTCTTGTACTTTTCCCAGAACAATTGTCTCAGAAATGTGCCTGCTCACCCAGCTAGAGGTAAATTCTCCAGGACTGTTTCAGTTACAGATGAGCTAAACAGATCTCATGCAGAATACTGTATGAGAAAGAATCTTGTCATTAAAAATATAAAATCATTGTCCTGCAGCAGCACTACATCTTGAGAGCTCCAGCTGCTCCTAGTTGTTCACAAGAACATGTATGAATTGGGACTGGCAAGACACAGCTGGGACTTGGAAATCTCATGTCAACCAACAACTCATGTCTTATATGAAGTGAGTGGGTACACTTAAAAGAATCAAATCAGCTAAGCCTTAACTCAGATTCCTTTAGACCTCTATGCAACTACACAGTGGTAGCTGGTAGGAACTGGATGTAGGTAGGTGAAGAATAAGATTCTTAACAGATAGAGCATGACACTTCAAGAAGAAATTATCTAAGCTAATTTTATACCATCTTTCGGTTTTCTCAGCATCTTGGACTACTGTCTGGCTCGCAATCAGGATGGGAGTAGGGAGCACTCCCTGGAGCCTCCATCTCTCTTCCTTGCTCACTCCTTGCTCTTGTGCCTGCAGTGATTGTGTCAGGGAAACCTCCTCCAGACATCTAGTAGCATTTCAGGGAATAGAGGAGTCCCCAACAGGAGAGGAGAGCCTTTCCATAGCTCTTATTTGAATTCAGTACGATTTGATCATGTTGTAAATTTCTGACGTAATTATTTGATTTTATTGGTTGAGGTTGGGTGGCTTTTGATACTGGATTGGCTGATTTGGGTACAGCATCTCAGTGGACCCACAATAATACAAGTGTATTGAAAAACAAGAGTTTTTACTTATGAAAACTTCCAATTGAATGTTTTAGGTATCTTTTCTGAGGTAGGGTTTTCTGTGGTGTTCCCACAGACCATCACAGCCTGTATAGCATATCTGACTGCATGTTGAGCTTTGGACAGACTTGTGAGGTCATGGACTTGGGGTTGTAGCTGTGATGCTGATGGCATCCAGCTGTACATTCTTTTCTTTTCACATTTCAAAATAAAATGTTTTGCTGAAAGTTGAGACTGGACAGTAACCTTTCCCTAGTCTACCTAGGTTTCAGAAAGAGCTGCTTAAACTTACAACAGTAATGCATGCTCTGCTCTTCATTGATACACTGAAGTGAAGTAAGAGTCAGCAAGGGCTACACCAGAACTGTACCTTTAAAAAGGGCCTTCATAGTCCTTGGAAAAACTTTGTGCCAATCTGGTTTTGCTCTGGTTCAGTAATAAACATCACCCTCTCATCAATGTACCATGGACTGCCCATGCTTTCACCAGCTACAGTTGCAGGGCCAAATCTACTGACCATACATGAAAAGCTGTCACCTTCCTTTCTCCCCTTTTCAATGTGGAACCATGAGGTATGTGCACGACATCATATGAAAAAAGAAATCTGTTACTATAGAGCCTTTTCCCATGAACAATGTAGCTGCATTCAGCCACACATCTTCTTACCCTCAGGTGGATATCTTTCTGCAGTTTTGTGCAGGAAGTGAAATTGCTTTGAAATGAAGGAAAGCAAAAGAGGGATGACAAAACACAGAAGACATTCTCCATTTTTCTTAATATTTTCTTCTTAATGATACACTTCTTAAGAATGTTAAGCTGCAGCCCTTCCTGTCTGTACAGATCTGACATCTGTGGCACATACCTTCAGGACTCTGGCTTTGACTGCTGTGATTTACTCTACAGTGTGATACCTAAGAGGCTTATGTGTTGCCTGCAGCTAATGCAGAAACGTGCATTTTGTCACTTTTAGGCAGAACAAACTCATTCTACCTGCAGCTTTTTCTTCTGCACTGTCTCATCTGTCTGCAGCTCACATTTAAGATATTTGTTAAGCTCCAGAAGCTATTGTGCAGTTAGTCTTTGTGATTTCCTTGTTCTTTCATTAAACTACGGATGGTGCATTTCTCAAGTGTTAGCAATGCACAGAAGATAAAAAATTGTCATGTATCTACAGCCAGGTATATGCATCACTGCATTGTGATGTTCTTGGACCCTGCAAGCTCAGCAGAGTCCAGCTGGGTGGAATACTGTCTGGAAACTGCCATGCTGCTGATTACTGTGATCATTCGAATGGGGCATGCTTCCCTGCAACAGTCCTGTTCTGCCCTGCCTTGTGCTTAGAGAAATATGCTACCCTGGAATGAATGAGGATGAGAGCCTTGCATCAACAAGGGTGATTAGAAGGGATTCCTTATAAGAACTGCTGTGACAAACTACCTAATGTCTTGGGGAACTGACTGGGCATATGTGTTTTCGGGTTAAATGCAGACTGAAACTGATTCTGCATCACTTGTGGTCTTTAAAGATCTCTGCAAACCAAAGGGGTTTTCCTTTTTATGGTCTAGGTAGAATTCTAACTAGGAGTTTTCACATCCTTCCTGCTTTAATTTCCCTGACACTTTTACCAAGATGTTCATCAATCCCTGCCCTGAGATTGTTGCTGCTTTTCATCCCAGAGCTCATGGAGTTTCAGTGATAAAGAACATCTAGAAACAGGTGTCTAACACCACTGTAGGTACTGTAGAGAATCTCCCCCGGACTCCAACAGCTGCTTCAGAAGTCTGTAGGATTCTGTATCACATCTGCCAGATGCATGTAGATGTTTCAGATACTCTAGGTTATTGCAAGTTGTGCTGGCAATATGACACATCCCCTGTGCATTGAGGTGGGAAGGTTGTGAGGCATTTTGGGGTGCCACTGAAGTTAAAGTAATCTACAGTGTTTTGCTGTTCTTTGACTGCATCCTGACTTTGTAGCTGGGCAGGTGTGCCAATGCCATTGTTCACCTTGTCTGAATGTTAGAAACTGCTACTGTGGTCTGCAGCTTCATTGAGAGCAGACAGGCAGCCAGTGTGCAGGGCTGCTTCTCCTCTGAGGTAAAATGGGTTATCCAAACAGTAGAATCGTGGTGTGGAAGTGGCAAATATAGAAACATACTTGTTTTCTGATTGGTTATTTCAGGCCAAGCCATAGAAATGGGCAAAAGCTGTCTGCCCATCTTGGAAGCAGATAGGATCTGTTTATTTGTAAAATACCATGTAAAAGGAGCATTAAAGGAGTGGGCAGAACACACTCTTACATTCCTCTGAAAGGTAATTGATCTTGATATGCCTAAAAACCCCAAAAATGCAGACATAAAATCAGCAGCTACCCTTGGTAGAGTTATACCAACACTGTCAGTTCTCTGCATTTTGCTTTACAGCCTACATCATGAGGACACCTTTTTGCTTCTTGCCTATGGAGATATAAACACGTGATGGAGGTTAGTGAGGGGAGATGCTGAACTCCACTTCCTTTAACAAAGAATAACATAATACCCCTGGCTTCACTGGCCTTGCCCCGCTAAAAATTGGTCAAGTAGGCACAGACCCTGCCTTTGCACCTTTGGAATTGTTTAATTCTTAATATTGTTCAAAAACAGGAAGATGGGCACTGAAGCTCTGTCAGGGGTCCTGTGGTAACATCCAAAATTTGTATGCTTGCCTTCACTGCTGTGAAGGGTTACAAGATCTCATCCCTGTAGCATTGGCATCAATCATCTTCCTTTAAATAAGATTTAGAAACTATGCCTCTTGTGAGCCGTTCAGCACAGGACAAGGACCTAGTTGTACAATTTAATATGACTTAATCTTGTATGCAATTTTGGCATACTTTTATCATTTTGTTTTCTCTAGATGAAAGTGCTAACAGTTGAGAGAGTAGTCACCAACATTACTATTGCGACTGATTCTCTCCCTCTTTGATTGCATTTGTGCAGCCAGATTTCCTTATCACTACTATTGAGCATTTGATCTGATGGTAAATACTTATTCAACTGAACTTAAAATGTGCTTGCTTATCCAGAAGCTTTACATTCATAGAAAGGAATGATAATTTGCTAATTATTCTCACTTTTTTTAGCACTCCTTATGCTGTTCAGCCATTTAATGACTTTTTTCTTTTCTTTTTTAACTAAAATGTAATGGAAAGTGTAATCACTGTAGGAACACTTGGAAATTCAGCACAGAGCTGTGCGGGACAGTTATAAAGAAACACACACAAATTAGGAGTTACAGAGAAGCTGAAGGAAATGAAAGGTTTTGGAGAAAACCCTCAGCACAAACTGGGGCTGAAATGACAACTTTTCAGGGGAAAAAGAGGTGGGAAAAGTAGAAGAAAACCAGGGACCCCTCTGCAGTTGACTGCCAGTTAACATTAGGAGGTATGCAATGGGAGACTGCAGCCACTCTGGGGTGCTGCACCTCTCAGATGCAGAAAGGTTGAAGGTTTGCAGCAAAAAGAGAAGGGGACATGGGAGGAATGTAGGAAAGTCATAAAGGTCCTTGCCAAAATAGATCACCTAAAATGGATCCCTAAATCTGCTTTGAAGAGAAGTGATTCAGAAGGCTTTGTGCCTTTCACCTTGCTGCAGGTCTATGCGGGTTCAGAAGCCTGAACCCATTCTGCAGCATTTCTTGTGCAGGAGGTTGTTGTCACAGGCTTATGGAGTAATTTGTTTGTACCAAACTCTACAAATGGCAGTCTTCCTTCAGTCTGCTAAATGAGCTAATGTTGTTTCTTGTCCCACTTTTTACTTTCCAGGTGAAGTTTAATCTTAGCCTGTTACTCAGTGCTTTTGCTCAAAATGCCAGTCTCAAAAATATAGTAAAATTTTACTGTCTCTTTCGATTTATAATTGAAGTTGTGCAGAATAGATCTATATTTAAATAGCTTACTGTAAATGTTAGAAACAGAGACCAGTTTCAGAGTAATTTCAAGTTGAGCCATAGGATAAAACACATAGTGTTTAAAACAGCATAAAAATAAGCAAAAAAATAGACCATTTATTCCTCTTCTAACAGGTGCTGGAAGAAGCTAGCATGCCAATGGATGACGGTCAATTTAATCTCCTAACAGAAAAGCTAGAGTTAGCAGATGGAGAGCTGAGTTATCTGGATTTTGTGGCAATACTGGAAGGTGAAGAAATTTTAACAGTAATAAAACCTTTCCTGGAAGATTCAGAACTTTTCTCTTTCTGGGAAAGGCTCTTGGTGAAATTAGGAAGAAATCAGTGGTATGTTTTTTTAACAGACAAATGACCTTCCTGCCTAGTTCTTTGGTTCTTGATCCAGCTCAGATGCTGAGTATTTAACTCGGGACACCAGGGAAACTGTAATGTGTGTCATGTAAAGTAGCTACAGTTCTACAAATATGTCCATGGAGCTGTTACAAGCAGACTGCAAAAAATAACTGATTGCTCTTCCTCGAGTAGATCCTTATCATCATCATTCTTAACTCTTATTCACAATCTTGGAATTATGTTGTATCCTGAATTAAGTGGAAAACTTCATAGTAGTGTTGTCCAACAACTTTTTCTATTCTGTGTAAAAAGCCAGAAGACAGTAACTTTCAGGACAGTAACTGGTCCTTTCAAGAAAGAAGGGTCTGTTAGCATGTCATTAATGATGAGCTTTAGTATAGACAGCAGGATTTCTGTGGTGTTACCTGGTTACTTATTGATTTTTGGTTTAATTAAAGCACTGCTTTTGAATGTTAAAGCTGTTAAAGGACGTGGCTACTAGAGAATGCTGGAATTAGGTTATTTATAACGTAATTGATGGTTTTAACAGGGTATCAAGAATGCCAGTGAGAATGCAAGGTTTACTGTTTTGTGTAGATATAAATGTGTTGTCCACCCATATAATGAAGTTGTGGTCTTCACTGATCTACTGTTGCTGAGGAATGAGTACCAAAGGAATATATTCATCATTTAGGAGCACATTTTTTCACTTCAGCTACTTGACTTATTGCCCCGCCAGTGTTTTCACTGATTTCAAATAAGAATCTTGGTTTTCATCTCTCAAAAATGAAGCTGATGGAATCTGACCTGTTTTCTTAGGGAGGAACACAGAGTGCAAACTAAATATAGTAAGTAATTATTAATTTCTTATGTCTTTTACACCTACCTTTAAAGTCCAGGTTTTGTGGTTAAAATTCTGATGCCTCTGAAGTTAATGGCAGTCTTGCCATTGGTTTCTGTATCTGTTTTTACTTCCATATTATACCCCTGTTATCTTTCTCAGAGGTATGTGCATTTACCTTTTTCACACCATTACTATTGTTTTCTGCTCTCATAATTTCTCTCTTAGAACTAAGACAAGAGGGAGACTCGACTTGTTCCTGGCTCACATAATATTCAGTCTTTTCTTTCTTTGGTCACACAACTTTAGAAGTTTTTGAAAATAGACAGCTAATCACCTGTCCACCAAAATACGTGCACTTTCATCCAGTAGCCTAATAAAAGATGTTTGAAACAGGTTAACCTCAGGGAAGATGAGTGTAGCAGCTCTTCGATTTAATAGAGAATCAACAGTATTTTGTTTGTATTTAAAGTTCGTGGTTTGCCAGTTATGAGAGCCACAGATTTTATTTCCACGCATTACTATACCTCATAGTTGTAAAAGGAAGTGTGACCCGCATTGGACAGAAAGTCTCAGAAATCAGAAGGCAAAGAAAAACTAAATTTTATTTTCAATGATTTGTGATTCATGGGGGTGGAGGGTGGTCTGTAATTACTGAAAAAGTGACCTGATTTTCTTCTTATAAGCTTTAGTGGGAAGATAACACGAGTACAAATTTTCTTGGCTAGACTTCAATAGAAACTAGAATTGAAAAAAGGGAAGGATAGTGCATGTCTGTAGGGGGGTGGAGGGGGGCAGGATTTAAAAGGTGAAAGCAGGAGAAATTAAAATGCTGCAGTGACTACTATTTAGTGATTCTTTGGGGCAGTTGTACTGGATTTTGTCTGTCAGTGTATGTAAGTATTTTTTTTTTAAAAAAGTCCCTTTAGATAATATCATTAGCTTAGCATTTTTCATATCAGTCAGGAGTACGTCTCAGTGAAATGTCAGTGTGTAGATTTTTCTTTGCAGGTTTTTCCCATTTTAAAATCCAAAACGAGTTATTTTATACCTCTGTATGATTCATGTGTTGCAGAAAAATACAAAAACGCTCAAGAGGCTACAAAAGATATTTAGTCTCTTTTTTCTCAGAAATGAGACAAAATAGGTTCCTAGAATATCACTACACAATAAGCAGAAGGAATAAGATCTGGAACAGTGACCAAAATAGCTTTTCAATGGCCTATGAGTACCTTAGTCCTTTAGGACTGGAAGTACGAGGTACCCTGCTGGGAAGCTGGCTGTCACCCTTTCTTGATCCTGCTGAGCTGTGAGATAATAAACTTGTGACAATATGAAGCTGCTGTTTCTGCAATACTGAATCTTACCAGAACACAACATCAGGCAAAATAGATTCAGGGGTGATGCTTTATCTCCTGAAATAGCTCACATAGGTTCAAACCTTAGGAGACGTTAGCCAGGATAGAATTACTCCAGGGGGGGTGGCGTAGTATGCAGTGGTTGTGATATGCAGTGAAAGATGAAATAAATGACTTTCTGACACTTCCTGCAGCTCCTGTGTTCCGTCCCTGAGACAGAAGGGTGGCATGACAGATTTTCACTGGCTTTCACCGTGCTTCTTTTCTCCTCCTCTAGTTTGATGCCTGCCTTCCTCAAAGCAAGTAGGCACCAGAGAGAGCTAGAGCTGGGCTTTCTTCATCTTCTTCACTTTGTGCTGGGAAAACTATAGAAGCTGAGGCCATGACTGTAAATTGGGTGGACACCACTAACACTGCACACACCTATTGGACTTTGTCATGTTTGGTCTGTAAAGAATAAGATCACAGAGTTTCTTGTTTTATTTGTGTTCTATTACTGTGTGTCCTGGTTTTGCTGGGACAGAACTTGAAAATCTTTATTCTGTTCAAAGAAACTGGAGTTTTAAGAGGCTGCAGGATCCAATTCTGTAAGCACAGAAGAGATTGTTATTTTCCTTTATACCCAGCTCTGGTATGCTGGTTTCTGTAGTGACCAAGGTCGAGGGTAGTTTTGAACCATACAGGTGCAGCAGGCTGGGAGGGGTGAAGCTGGGGCACCTGACACAAGCTGGCCAACCCAAGTATTCCATACCATAAACATCACCCTCACTTTATATCAGGAAGTCTGGGGTATATTTTTTCTCCTACCATGGCTGCCTTCCCAAAAGAGTCCCATCTGTCTTGCTGGTCATCCTGCATCCGAGGCCTCCTCCTCCACTTGCTGTGACCACCATGTTCTTGCAGGAGCTGCCACGCTGGCAGTGTGGGCACTCAGCCTGCACTGCTGGAAGCCCACAGCTCGCTGCTGCTGTCTGCAGCTTTGTATCCTGTATTAGGATGTGAGTTAATATTAGTTCATTATTATTATTCAATTAAATCTTTCTTCTTTTCATCCTATGGATCTCCTTTCCTTTTTCTGATTCTCTCTCCCACGTGGGGTCAGGTGACAGAGCAACTGTGCAAAGAGCAGCACTGTGCTATTGATCTGATATATTTAATATTATCTTTTCAATATTTGCTGTACTTTGATTTCCTTAATGCAGATGCCGGATTGAATGGGCCAGGATCCACATTATGTAACAGCCCAGATCACAGAGTAAATGATACATAATATCACTACATGACTGCTGAAAAACTCAGTCAACTTAATGACAAGCTGATGGAAGTCTAATGCCATCAAGGCATAGCTTGCTTTTGGCAGTGATAATGGTTGTTATTTTGAAAAAAACCCACATTTATTTTAAAAGTTGATTTGGAGGAGCTGTCAGGAAAGTGACTCTAAAAATTATGTTGGAGTTCATGTCTTCTGTGTTCTCAGAAACTTCCTGTTTAAATACATTCAGTTTTCAAGGCAAAAACCGTTTTTGGGGTTTTTTTTTCCTAATTGTCTTCTCTGCAGCCTCTGCCAGGAAAATAAGATCTGAGGCTTTTTTTTCCCATCCTTTTGTGCACATAGCTATTAAGCATTCTGCAATTAGGAAAGAATAACTCTGTACTACTCATTCATGGAAACATCCATCTATTCATGAGAATTTTCTTCCAAGAAAATGTTCTTAGTCCCTGAAGTTTTCAACATAGTGATCTTAATCAGAGGTTGTTTTCCATCTTTGCCACATTTGCTTTTTTTTTTTTTTCCCTGTAATTAGTGTTAGAATGTACTTCTTGAATTCCCAACATTGATATCCACAGATTAAGAGAGATCAGTTTTAAACAAAGGAGAGAAGATGGAGCTGTTACCCTTTTGCTCAGTTCATCCCATCCAACCCCATCCTATCCCTGTTCCCTGAGAGAAGTGGAAATATCAGCAATCAGGAAAGAGTTTCTCTGTTCAAACCAGCTTGACACCCCAGCAAAGCTGATCATATTGATCAGCACCACTTCAGATTTCTGAAGAACAGTAGAATTGTCAAAGTGTTTGAACATTTTGAGTCTATTTTAATGGGAGAAGTGGTTCAGCTGTCAGATCAATTGCTGTAAAGTCTCTCTTCATTACAGGTTTTCTAGGTGTGTGCTAGGGTAGCAATGAGGTACCTCTCAGTATAGTACTGATGGAGAGCAGAGGTTAATTTGTCAATTTGTACAGGGGTGGTTTTTGATGCTAAGTTCTGTACGTGCTTGAAGTGAAAGCAAGAAGACTGTAGTTTATGGTGGACTACCCTAAGTGTTTTAGTAAGACACTACTATAGTCTTTGTAGTCACAAACTGCATTAAAATATTGTCTGTTGTCAAAACAAGTCTAGAGCAAACATTTGTTATTTAAGTTTAAAACTATGTAGTTGATGAGTTAAATATATTTAGTTAAATATTCCTTGTTAGAACACCTATTCTGTCTTCCATAAAACAGACAGTAAACATTATGGTATCATCAACATGCTTTATTTTCATTAATTCTTGGACAGATTTCTGCTTCCTCTTAGGAAGGTGGAATTCCTGTGCCTACTTTTTTTGTGGGGAATGAACCTGTCCTCCACATAAAATTTCCAAGAGTTCTATCAACTGTTCTACACCCAAGAAACCAAGGAGATATCTCCTCCACTCATGCCCTTTCACAAGTAAGAAAAAAAAAGTTGTTCTGTACCTACTGTAATCCAATGTGTTTACAGAAATTAATATGTGATGTGAACATTTGTATTGGGTATAACTGAAAAAAAAAAAAGATAGTATTAAAAATGTCTTTATCAAACTGAGGTTGGGTAGCTTTACCAAGTTCTCAGTGATTTATGACTCAATAAAATGACTGCTTAAGTCTGTAAGGTCAACATACATACCATACATACTACTGCCCAAGTTGGAGCCTTAGAGCTGAGCTGGCTCCAGGCAACTCTGTTGCATCTTCCAAGCCTGCAGAACTGAGGACATGGTTTGAGAATCAGATATAATTTTGGATCGAGTAGCAGAGTATTACCTGCCTGGTACAGCATCTGTCAGTTCTGAGACTAATACTGCTGTCACTGTACATTACAGTAGCCCAAAACCTTGTTCTCCAGTCCTTTATGCCTCCAGGACACTGAGAGTAGTCAAAATCAGGGGAGGTGCACAGAAGCACTGAAGTATTCCCTTCCTGAGGGAAGTGGTGTTGCTTAAAGTGTCTGGAATTTTGCAGCTTGAGCTTAACAGTAATGCTAAATAACACTTAGGCACTAAAAAACCAATTTTGAAAACTCAGTGTGAAACTGTTTAACTATGCAAACAGAGATAAATTCGTAAAAATAATGACAAGATACAGCAGGATTGAAAAAGCTCTCGATCAGCAACTCATCTCTGCTGTTGCAGTGAAGATGTGATATATACACATAGGCTTATTTCCCACTTTTTATTTGTCTCTTACAACATTACTGTTGGCTCCAATGTTAGTAATATTTATCTGCTTCATTTGTTTTTCTTTTTCCCTGAATTGGACCAGTGAGTGAATCAAGGACATCAGTCTAAAAGAAGAAAGAAAACTGATGGTGGTTGAGTCTTGTTAACAATTGGAGTCTGAGACCATTACTGTTGCATTCTTGTTTCTCTTTCAGATTGATCTTAACTAAAAATTGAAACCTTTTGAATTTAACTCCAGAATGTACTCGTTTCAAATACCATTACTGTTTCAGAAGAGCAGGTAGTAAAATGTAATGATCAAAAACCTTAAGGACACTTGTATTTTCCCAGTAGTTTTTTTGTCTATTTTTGTTGGTCAGTTGTTTAGGCTCTCAGGATCTTCCCTCAAGTGGTGACATTGAGAAAATTCAGAAGGTTCTCAGGCACCTAAAATTGATTAATGAGGCATTCATGTTTCTAAATCCAAACAGAGCCCTCAGCGAAAGTTGTCAAAGCCAAAGCTCCAGGAACTTAGATGTGGCTGAGTCTGCAGTGTTGCAGTTCTCCAGTTCTGGTCTGCACATGCCATGGGTACAGGAACACAGTGAGTTGGTCAGATGTAGTCACCACATCTCACCTGGCCTGCAGACCCAATATTCCTCTGCCTCTCATTTGAGAATCTTGGTCCAGGGAGCACATTCCTGGATCATGGCTGAACCAGGCTCTAAAGCCATATGTCTGCAGCATTTTCTCTACAAAGAAAGAGCTGGAGAAATAGCACTGAGTTACAGCATGAGGTGGGCAGCCATGTGTTAAGAGGAATGATCAGCCTTTCCTTAGTTTTCTAACTGGAAGGTCTTAGAAAAGCTAAAGAGGGTTGGACACCAAAAGAAGGTCTGCTTTTCTCAGGTGAAGGAATGATTAGACAACATCCCCTTGATTCTCAGATAGGTGTGTCCTTGAATAGCACAAAGGCTTATTTAGTGTTCTCTGTTGTGTGGATCCTTATCTGGGGCACCCATTTTCCTCCACATGTTTTTATTCAACCAGAAGCACCAGACCCCCAGAAATTAGACACTTGTAACAATGATGGCTGAATTTGCAAATGTGGGTCTTACTCCCCAGACTTACTATCCATGTCTTAGTGACTCACAAAGACAGTTTTGATCTATTTATTGATGTAAATCAAGGGTAATCTTCTTGTAGTCATTCCAGGATATAATTGTTTCTGAGATAATTAACATTTCCTTCTATGAGTATGAATGAACTGTGCTGGCTCTTGAGTTTGAGGGAGAATTGAACAACACTGATTTGAAAATAAATAATTACCAAATTTAAAGTACCTTTGCTAACCTGCAGCTAGGGAAATAAGGTAGTATTTAAAGAATTAAGTTTACACAGATGTGGAGTAACAGTCTTTAATGAGTATTCTAGAAACTGGGAAACAAACCCAACACTACCGTGAAGAACAATAAAAGGGAAGGAAACTTGTGGAGATTAAAGATCCCAGTAACATAACACAAACTTAGTTGTTATTTTATTTTCCTTCTTTTCTGAGAAAAAACCCCAACAGGTGATAAAGGATGCAGAGCTAGCTTGTGATCATGCTCATTACTACCTTGTTATCAAAGCAAGAACCAGATGGCATGACCTAGCAAGGGTAAGAAGAATGTTTTCTTTAAATAAATAAGCAGCACTAATAGATTTCAGAAGATTATGCAATGCTGATCTTAAGATTCTATAAATATTCAAAGAGACCCTTGCAAAACAGCTCATTAATGATAAAAACTTACTATGTGATTTAAAAAAAAAATCAACAATTTGAATAATACTCTTTTTTTGTAATGTTGATTATGTAGGATGTGCTAATAGTTATATCTAAAACTTTCTTCACATTTTACTATAATTGGTTTTTTTTATGTTTCTGTTCTAAGACTAGTAATGGGCTTCATGTTCAGCCTCTTACACTACATGCTGTACACATGCACACACCAGCTCCTATGCTGACACCCAGTGTAGCCCAGCACAGGGAAGCAATGACTGCAGTGCTTACACCATCCAAAGTCATTTTCACAAAAATTATTTATAAAAATTATTTCCATCTTTTATTTTTTTGGAACTTGTTGAATAGTTTCAATATTTGGAGAGCAGAGTGCCACAAGCAAAAATTAATATACTTTTTTCTTAAAAGTTTGTGTAAATCAGAAAATAGTACAGGTAGTTCCAGTTTGCAAGATGAATGGTAAAAGAAAAAATATGAACCCAACCAACCAAAAGCCAAAGCAAAATCTAATTCCATTAGGTATAGAACAAGTGGGGGACAGAATCTGCAGGTCTGTTTTTTCCCAATGCCTTATCTTCCACTTCCATGCTTCAGCAGAGGATGCACCCAGAGTCACTTGTACACTTCTCATGGTCATAGGGTCTGTCTTTGCCATCAGTAAGAAATTTTCCACACAGAGTACATCACCTAACCACGTATGATGTCAATCCCTGTTCAAGATTTTAGTGTTGCACATTCATAATGGAAAGTAGGAAACCATAAAAATCAAATGAAAAAACATTAAAAGATTAAATTCAGACATTCATGATTTTCCATTTCTTTCTCAGTTCCCATTATTCATTATTCATTCCCATTGTAGACAGATCAAACATTTTGTCAAACTTGTTGGTTCTTGTTAATGATGATTTCTTTTACATTTCAGAATTTTTAGGAATTTGACAGTGAAGGGAATGGCATTATACAGCCAAGAGACTTCAAGAAAGTCTTGTTCAGATTTGGCATTCCAATCACCCCGGAAAGAATTTAAGCAGCTTTGTGCAAGGTATGACAACTCCAAATGATTAGCTCCTGCAATGATGTATCTTTTATAGAATTACAGAGCCTTTGGTAGTGCAGTGAATGACAATAGATTACCCCGCAGAAGAAATCTTTTATTTTGTTATGACTGGGACCTCAGATCATGACACTATCGTACTCAGCTCAAGAACAAAATTAGATCCATCAGTTTCCAGCTGAACTTTCTCTTGTCTTCAGTATTACTGATCCCTTTAATTAAATTTGCATTTTCTTCTTGGATGGCACCTTCGCTCACTGGTGAAATTCACTGGTTTATCATCAATTTTGTTTATACACAAAATACCTACCTCAGTTTGTGATGGGTGAAAGTCAGTTCCAAGTGTCTTGGGTCAGCTGAGAATTGCAGACAAATCTTCTATCAAGAAGCTTCATGGAGGTTCTGCTTTGCATACCTGTCTGAAAGCAGCACTACCAGACTCTTGTTTCCAGAGCATTACATTTATTTACAATATTTTCAACTTATATAAAAGCGATCCAGTCAAAAGAAAAATGCTAAATACCCCAATACATAACAAAAGAAACTAAGGTAATTTCATGCTGCATAAAGATGGCAAGTAATATCATGAAATGTTTTTATAGACAAGTAATTTGTTGTAAAGTGGGGGGGAATACTTCTCTGCCTTCAACAAAGTGGAGCCGTGCTATAAACTGTTCTTGAAATAGCATAGATGTCAACTATATGTGGCAGCATATAAAAAGCTACCTTCATTACAGGTCTATTTAAAAAAATAATTACCCTATCTAACATATAGAACCTGAGTGTATTGCATTTTGGTTTCAAACTGCATTAACTATATAGGGTTTTTTCTTAGCACTGATTCATTTCTACATTATTTTCTACTCCATTAGATTTTACTTTCCATTCTTATTCCTTATGGATGCCATGGCACATTGAAAAGTATTCTCTTCATGCAGTTATCTGCTGCACAACTTCACTCCCATCAGCCACTCCTGTTGGCTAGAATCTCTTAAGGAGCCTGATATGTCTGTAACATGAATAAAGGAATTAGAGCAAAGTGGAGGCTAAATTAGGCATTACCATGCATAGGAACACCAACCAGGGGGAGAAATTTCAAGGGAAAAAGCCTGTGGGATGGTTTATACCATAGAAAGTATGTGAAGTGTTTATGAAGCTGAACCTATGTTTCTGAAGGATGACTACAGTTCTGAGCATCTCAGACTTCTGTGACCTGTTTGAAACATTTGAGACTGACTTTTTAGGAACTCAGTTCTCTGCAGCTCAAGCCACTGAAAGGCAGCAGTCCTGAGAGCTTGGAGAATACCCCTGATAATTTCATCTTCAGGATAACATTTTCAGAATCGACTCTGTGATTACAATCCATAAGCCCTATCTTTCAAGTCTCATATAAAGTCACTCATTCTCAGTGTGATATGGCAGCTCTATAAGGAAGGGAAGTCAGTGAGATTTAAGCCGTTAAGTCATTTAAGGACATCTGTAATGCTTTTCTATGGAGAACCCATGAATACTTAAAAAGATAATTTTTTTTTCAAGGTATAAAAATGTGAAAGAATACCTTACCAAGAATTTTTACAGAAACTGGGGATAAAATTTGCACCCTCTGACACAGGATCTAGCAGACACATCATGGAAGACAGCTATGCACCATTTCAAGCACATTACAATAAGCAACAAAAGCAGCATTCAAAGCTGGAAGAGCAGCAGAAACAGCTAAGTAAAGATCCTTATGCAAGACAAATTAAAAATACATCAAATAAGTTATTTATGAGCTCAGCATATAAATTTTTGTTTAGATTGTTAAAATGACACTGTGTACAATAGAAATGTAATTTCACCAAAAAAAGATTCTGAAAAGGATCTTAGAAGGTACTGGACCAAACTTACTAATAGTTATTCCCATGATATGCTGAAGATAAGACCAGTTCAGTGTTCACTGTAAGACTTTTTTTATAGATACTTTCTGTGGCTTACATTACTTATTTTACAGACTTTATGGCAGCATCTATACTGGCAAATCAAAATGTCCAGAGGCATTCCCAGACTCAGTCATCTATGCTGCTATACTTCTAAAACAGTCCTCGTCATGCTTTGGCCTGTGTCAGCTAATGTTTTCCCTGATCATTCCAAACATTGTTTGGGAGCAAGAATGCTTCAAGGACCATTCCTAATAGGCAGTTCGCAGGCAGCTGCTCCCTTTCAGTGGCTAAGAAGGTTTAGTATCTGAGATGTGCCAGCTGGCCCCTGTGCCTGGAGCACTCGCTGGCCTGTTTATTGGTATCATCTCAGTCTGTGGTTCCAGTCCTAATGCTGCTGTCAGGTCAGATTGCAGGAGAAGAGCAAGTGCAGGTTTTGTCACGCTGCAAGTCTCTTCTTCTCAGACTGCACTTTGGGTAAAACAGATTTAGACCTAACTGCTTACACTCAACAGGGGCTTTTCTTGCAGCTGGAATGGGAGATATGTAGGACACCGTGGTGCCATATCTGACCCTGTCCCTTGGAAGACAGCCAAATAGCAATCACAGTTGGTTTCACATCCCTCTAGCAACTAGTTAAATTGTAAGTAAATGTCTTGGTAGAACAGCCTTGACAAAGACAGACCCTGGCTCCATATGACAGAAATAAGCATCTTGTCTCCAAGCAAGAGGAGTCTCTGCCTCAAACAAAACCAACACTCACAGACTTAATAGGTTGTTGCTCCGGAGAAGAGCATTTGACAAACAAATGACAAAATTATATCCTACCCATTGTAGAGGCTAATGATCCATGCTTGCCCTAGCAAGTCATCAGTGATTAGCCTGCTGCTGCTATAGGATTCCTGCACCTGCCAGCAGATTGAGGCAGAAGGAGAATCCTCTGCCTCAATACAGTGCTGTTGAAACTTTATATTTCCAGGTTGTGGATAGAAACCACCTGTATGCTTACCATATTTTCTGCTTGTGTTTTCAGTCTTCTCCTGAACTGTTCTTTAATTATTTTAAATTTTATTTATTTATTTATGAGTACAAAGTCTCAGGAGCAAATAACTTGAAAAATATACTCCCAAGAGCACAGATTTGCTTTCTTACATGCTTGGAAAGTTGTAGGAACTAAAAAGTTATTATTGATAAGAATGATAATTCCTCATGACATTGATGGCTAAGGTGATACACTTACAAACAAAGAAGAGCATCCTTGTCTTGGAGATAAAGAGGCAGCTTGGGAAATCCTTAGATATAAAAAAACTAGAACACCACTTCCCAGAGAGAGGAGGCTGTAAGCTAAGGTTTTTTGCCTTTTTACCCTGCTTTTCTAAGTTCTGTTTGTCGGTATCCCAAATAGACAGAAGGAATCAAGGGCAAAACTGTTCAGCACCACAGGTCTCCCACTTACATTGTAGTTCAATGGCATAAACTGCACTTATGGGTCCCACAGGTACCAATGAGCATTCCATCTATAAAAAATTGCATAATACACACCGGAGATGGTTAGGCAACTGCTGTGTTGCGGGCACTGCTTATTCCTGTATTTGTAACTGTCTGATGTGAAACTTAGGGCCTAACTGTCTCATGTGGAACTCTTCTCTGTTTTTTGTACCAGCTCATTGTCTCTAGTCTTGCATTTGAATGAAGAGCTCTTTCAGTCAGGAACCTTCTGTTTCTTTGCTGTTAGTGCAGTGCCAATTGCAAGGTGGCCCTGCCTTCAATGCTGTAAGTAAGAAGCAGTCCTGCAAATAGAGAAGATGCTGTGCTGCAAGCAGAAATTGTGCAGTGTGGCTCAAAGATGCAAATACTCATCCTGAAGCAGCTGGAGAGTAATTAAATCAATGGGGAAGACATGCTGGGTAGAAATAAAATAGTCATGATGTCACATGCTGGCAGGTCCACATCATTTAGAATTATTTACTTTTGAGAACAAACCATAACAACAGCTATGTAAAGAACTATGTATATGCCAACTAAGCACATGGATACATACATACCATTGCACAGGGCCTGCTGACTCAGTTAAGTGGATTCAGTTACCTGCTAGCAACCAGAGCCAGAGGTTTCTGGTTGAGATGGAGCAGCTGTCTGATAGATGGACATTGAATATACTGCCCCTTTCACTGTGACTGTCTCACCCTGGGCAATGATGGAATTCATTTGAAGCTTGCATATGAGACTTTTATACCCCTTCCAAATATTATATTGTAATTGTTTTCTATATTATGGATTCCCTTGACTTATATATGAGACATACTTTCTTGCTCTTTTGAAATTTCTGGCACTTGCGTCTTCCTTTGGGAATGAGTTGACAATTTAAATCTGCAAAAGTATGTCTTGTTATCAATAAGCTGCCACCTTCCGGTTCCTCTGAATCTTCTCGTCTCCCACACCTCCTCACCTACCTCCTGAGCAGTGAGAACAATCCTATGGTAGCAGTTTCTGTCTGGTTTTCTCACTGAGAGAGCTGGAAGTGCAGGAGGAGTTGAATCCAGGCCTCTGAACTCCTCAGATTTCACACAGAGCCCTGGAAAGCCACAAAGGATTCTTAAGCCGGAGTTGTCATCTGACAGATGAAATCCATCCGTGTGGCACCTGTGAAAGCAGAGATCCTGCCAAGTGTCAGCCTTCTGCTCCAGGACCACAGAAGACAGTTGAGATATGAGAAGCACAGGTGGAAACCAGTCTGTAAAGGTCAGTGTAAGGAGATCTGCCCTGGGTCAGGAAAACAGATGCAGTGGCTGAAAAACCCAACCCTGGTGATCCACTTGGGTCTCAGCCCCAACTTCATTCTCACTGAGATGGAAAACTGATTCCATTCAGCTTCAGACTGGGAGGAGGTGTATGCCAGATGTATGAATTTGCTGGTCATAGGACCCACTTCAGCAGCACTGGGAGCAGAGCTCACCTCCCTTCTGTGATCTTGCTTAAGCCCTCTCAGTTCTATTTGCACAGTGGCTGCATTCAGCCTGTGCCCTTTCTTCTGGCTTTCTGCGAGGGCCATGAACCTCATCCCAACAGCTTTGGAACAGTTTCAGTGTCCTGTGATTACACACTGTGAGGCAGACAAAAGCTCTGGACATCTTACAATTCAAAACATAGTGCTGTGCACATTTTTTTTTCCCTTTTGCTTTTTTTATAACTCACAGGAACAAAACTTCCAAATTAGAAACAGCCATTGAACAGTGGCTCTCCAGCTCTTCAATAAAAATACAAAACATTTGCAAGAAAATATTATTTTTTGGCAATGTAGCTTGATCTATGATTTTAATCCTCATTTTCTCCACACACGTATTTACTGCTGTCAGTGGTAGGATTACTCTTGGATATCTTTTATTAGTCCAAAAATGTTGAATTTATTCATTTTCCAGAAATTTGAATCTCAAACCTGTTTTGATTTTACTTCAGCCTTTACTTTCATTAGGAAGGTTTAAGTGGAAGATGATAGTGGTGATGAAGAGTGGCACTGAAAATAAGGGAGGGTTGAAAAGAGTTCCAGAAATTTTCATCAATGAGGGTACAACCTGGACCATATCACACCTTCTAAATACAGCAATGCAAGATGGAAAGAGCATTCCTAAATAGTATTCCAGGGCTGAGGAAGATCAATCTCTCCCTGAAATCACAACCTGCCATTAAAATGGTCAGCATTTTTTTTGGCTTTTACTCTGCTTTATCCTGCTTTTAAGATGTAACTCTCTTGGTCCCTTGTTGGGCCTCAGCACCCTCTTCCACCATTGCTCCTTTGCTGTAAAATTTTGCTGGGGTTTTAAGCTGTGGCCCATTACAGTAACTCAAAAAAGCAAACCTTCCATCAGGAGATTTGAGACTTTTGACTCCACTGGAAAGTCTGCGTGCTTCTGAACATAACAGAAGTTAAAACTCAGAGATGTAATTAGCAGATGCTGGAACTCTATGGTCTCATACCTGAAAGGAGGCTGAAGGAGTCTGAGCTGGTTATTCAGTAATTAGATACATGGAGATTCAAGATATTAAAGCCAGCTTGAGTGCAAAGTGCACTTTGACTGATGGGCACCCTCTGCAGCAGACTTCTGTGCTCTTTCCAATACAAGCCTTGCTTTGAGTGTAAACCAAGTACCACATGGTAATGGAAGCAGAATGTGAATCAGAGGATGGAATTAACTGGGAAAAAAAGATATTTGAAAGTGAGAGAAAAGGTGATAGCTCTTTAGGGGCTTTTAGAGACTCATAAACACACTGGCAATATTGCAATTCCCTTGAAAAGATTCACATCATGCTTTGAAACCTATATACAGTGGCTAGATTAATCATAAGGAAGCTTACAAGAATTTTCTGGCATATTGCAAGAGTAGGAGCTATCAAAGTTTATAATGGCATGAAACCAACCAGGGTGAGAGGGCAATCTATGCAGCTACAGAAAGTAAGTTGAAAGAATATTGCACTCCCAAGGAAACTTGAACTTTTGAAAGAAACCAGTTTCATATGAGAAGGCAGAAGGAAGAATTCTTTGAAGAATTTTTAGCTGATCTTAAAATAATAGATCAGTCAAGTGCTTATGACGTTTTCCAAGATTCCATTTTAAGGGATCAGATAGTTATTGGCATCAAAGAATCAAAGATACAAAAAAGTTCCCAGGAAGGTAAGATCTTAAAAAAAAAAAAAAAAAAAAAAAAAAGGATAAAAAAAATCTGTTTATTCAATCTAGAACAGTCACACGGGACAGTATGGCAATACTAGAAGGGGAGCAGGTCATGCTGTCTGTCAGGATGTGAGGAAAAGAAACTAAGTGAGTTTCGAAGAGACTCCTCCTCTTCAGAACTATCTCCAAGAAGTATCCAGAGTTAAATATATGAGAATTCACAGATTTGCAAGGAGCTTATATCAAGGAGCTTAGAAAATCTGCATCAGATAACAGAAATGCAGTTATTTGGCAAGACCTTTGAACTGGACTTGGTTAAAGCAGTAAGGAAAATGAGGGAACCATAAATACAGGTGATCAGTACCCCCAAGTATTTAGTGTCAGAAATAAAGTGGACATGGACTAGAGATCTGTATTTTCACAGCACTATGTGGTGCTAGGAACATTCCTCTGGCTGTGAGAGGGAAGCTTGTAAAGGAGCATGATTATATAGGAGTAATCATGGGAAATTTAAAAACAGAACAGCCAATTAGCAACAGGAAGATCAAAAGACAAGTCACTGAGATTGTTCTTATATCCACTGGGGCTAAGTATATGTTTCAGGACAGACACTGTCCCATAAAGGATATTTTCAGGTGCAAGTTTTACAAAAATTACAAGTTTGGATTCTTTTGCTGGCTTCAAGCAAAATTTCTTGCATGACAGGAGTTTTAACACTGCATTTTTATACCACTGTACAGGAAATTCTGCTTTCAAATACTCCCTCTAGGGTTAAAGTCCAGTCTTGAGTTTTCACAAGAGAGTGTAGGAAAAGCCATTTCCTTAAAGAAACTGTGGCTGCTTAAATAGGTACTGAAGATGTCAAGTAGAGAGAAAGCCGTTAGGGAATCTGAAAAAAGTATTCAAAAGGGCCTGAGATGTAGGATTAGACAGAAATGCAAATGTCAGAGCAGAGAAGTAACATAAAAGATTAGGTGTCAACAAGATAAAACCAGAGCCATTACAAATACGTCATCCACAAAAATAAGAAGGGTGTCTAGACACCTTTTGTCCTGTGAATGTTACCTGAGAGTTCATGTAGCATGGGCAACCTGTCCAAGTAGCTTTGGAGTTACTACTGGCCTGTGAATCTGTGAAAAGAATTCCCCAATTAAAAGCATTAATAAAGACAACTCCTAGCCTTAAAAATACTGAAACTAGAAGAGAGATAAAGTTTTCAAAAGATGGCTTACAGGAATGATAATTTAAAAATTAATCAATGGACGTGTGTGACCTGTGCTTCCAGGGTGCTTGTCAACACCGTGATTTGAGGCACTGACTGAGAGAGCAGAGCCAGAGCTCTCTGCTCTCTGATTGTAAGAAATGTCACATATTTGTTTATTGATCTGTTATGGTCAGAGCTGAGACAAACGATTTTGTAAGCAAAAGAAAGACCAGCTCCCAGAATACAAAAGCAGCATGGCTTTTCAGTGTTTTGGGGTGTTTTTTTAAGGTAAAACCACTTAATTTGACAATAAAGCTTAAGAGAGACACTTTCTAGAGCATTTGAGACTTCTGCTCTTGAAAACAACACAGACAATGACATACCACCAGGAGATACAATTTAAAAAGATATTATCCAATTTCAGAAGAGGGTGGGCTAGGTTTGGTGAGTGTGTACAGAAGATGACATGATGCAGAAAGAGTCATGAAGCTTAACACCTGTAATGCAAAGATGTTGCATGCCAAGCCCATATGTCCAATTCAGATCAGAGTTTTCTCTGCTTAGCAGCATGCACTTCAGAGGTAACAGCATAGGATATCAATGAGTTGTGACTTGATATGCCAGAGTACAAGACACTCACAGGACTGTTGAAAAATGTGAAAGAAAAGACCATATATCTATTCATCTGAATGTGTTGGAAGTGTCTGACTTGGGTGTTAACCTGGAACAGCATTTGGAACATCAGAACATGTTATGGCATACACTAATGCTCTATTTGCTTGTGCATGGAGTCACAAAAATTCTGTCTAGCAACGGTGCCCTGTTCTGCAGCTCAGGTGTTAGAAAAATGTGTAAGGACTGAAATGTATCCAGATATCCTGAATACAGTGGTAAGCTGAGTTAGAACTCTTAAGAGATGACTTAAACAAGCTGGGAAGTGATCCATGCTTCCACTGAACTTGAGGGCAATATCACTTAAAAATGGTTTCTTGCCAGCTGAAAGCTGGTTAAACACAAAGTCCTGATAATCCCACGTTAGTCCATATAACAGTGGAAAGTCCAATGGGTCTGAAGCATAAACTAAATTTCTAATAACCCACATAAGTCATATCACAATTCAGATTTCTTTAAGATAGGTGATGCTGTTTGCATACACAATGGTGTTTCCTTGTCTCTGAAGGCTGTGGGAAAATTCCTTGAAGTCTGATCAAAGGGTGCCTGATGTCAGTAAAATATAAGTGACCAAACAAAATGGGAGGAAGGGTCAAGATTTTGAGGCCTGGTTTAGATCACTTTTAAAAAATTATAAATATCTCAGAGAGGTTTTAAGGCACTCATCCAAAGCCCACATGAGTCAACAAAAGCTCCACTCTTCTTCCTTTGGGCATGGATCAGGCCCTGTGCTGCTCCAGATTTTGCTCAGGTGTTTTTGTTGAAATAGTTCTTACTGTGTCAGTGTCAGGAGCCCCAAATCACAGAAAGTATCCTGCCAAACCCATATCATTTTAACATCTGCACAAAATATTTTGTAACTCCAGTCTCTACAGGTTTTAAGAGAGAGCACTATGTTTTGTAGTTGCTGTTCTGCATGGGGACAATAACCAGTTAATCACCCAAAGGCCATTTGTTTACAATGGGAGTCCTGAGCTGTGCAGTACCATGTGCAAATTAAATGGGAGGAGGTTGCTGGGTTTGAGATTTATTAGTGAACAATTTGGCAGTCTCTGAATAAATTACACAAACTTACCACACACAAACAAGCTCAAAATCTTTCTCTGCCCCTCCACCCCTATTATGTATATTTGTTTGGATCCTTTTAATCTGATTTCACAAAGGAGCTAAAATAAACATCTGCTCTCTTTCAGGGATAAATTTAGGGATTATTTCCAAGATTTCAGTAAGGCACATCATAAAGTGGACAAATATAGAGATTGCTATGTAGCAGTATGCGACCTACACAGGTTACTACAAGAATGCAGCTATTACCATGATCATGATCAGTTCAGTAGTCTTCTAAACAGATTTGTATGATTAACTCCTAAGTATCCCTTTGGTCACACCCAGTGAAGCCCATAAGCTTCTACTGACTTTAAGCATATAAGAAGCTCTGTTGAAACTAATGGAAACATCCACATACTGAAAACTGCATACAAGTGAAAAATATTTTAGGTAAGGTATTCATTCTGCAGGTAATGATAGTGAAATGGCTTCTTACACAAAAAAAGTATGCTTTGAGTTTATGTATTTGTTTGTTTTATTTTTTTAAATTTCAATTTCATAGATCAAGTCTATGAAACAGATTCTGCTCAGAACAGAAAATTAAATCAGATTATAAAACAGCAGTAATTTTCAGATGATCTAGTGCTGCTGCTAAGGAAAACTATGCTTTTAATTCTCTGTGCTAGTATGAGTAAGGATCAAAATCTCTTTTGTAGATGCTAAAGAACACAAAGGACTTGTTCCAGAATTAGGTAGTTGGGGCTCTCTGCACCAAACAGACCCCCAAAGGTCATATGCCTTGCAGCACTGGCTTTTGTTATCCAGAGCTTGCCAGACCAGACTGGTTGGTTATTTTTTTGTTTTGTTTTGGTTTTTTTTTTTTTTTGAAATAAAATTAACAAAGTCTTTGCACAGTTCACCTTTAATTGGGTGATCAACTTTTTATGAATTGAAACCTTAATAGGAATCTGCTGCTTGCTTCTTTCTCAAAGACCTCTTGATGATAAACACCTCCATTCATTGTAATTTTGTGCAGATTATTCCTTTCTTGATCCAAAATAGTCTTTTCTAAATAATACAGAGTAGATTAGCATATGCATTTAGTTTTATTACTAAAATTTTAATGCCCACTTGGCAATTTATTTCTCTGCTGAAATGGTGTTGATTATTTCCTTTTCCACACACTGTCTCCAATATTGGAGCCAGCTTGACATGGGTAGTATGTGGGAGTGCTGTGCAGCTGCAAGATGCAAAATCAGGGCTCTTGAATATTTTTTTTCTTACCAGCAGATATGGGGTCTATAGTTAATTTCTTTCCCAGCCTGTTTTATAAAGCTTCTTCTTTGTTTTACTGGCTCTCCCCATTAATTAGGCATTCTTGTAACTGGATATTCTGGTGATTGGTAGCTGAGGCATTGGTCCCTGGTGATTTACTGTGGAAACAGATGATAAAAGTATGTAACAGTAATTCAGTTTTAAACAAGAAAATCAGGGCTGTATAGTGTGGTTATCTCCTCTGTCACCTCTTGCTCTCTAGGACTTGTCTTGACCACAACTGGAACAAAAAAGCTGAATGAAAGACTGAAAAAAAAAAAAAAAAAAAAAAAGTACAGCCTTTCCCCAGAAGGATAGGAACTGTTTATCTAAGACGTGTATGTGTGTGTGTGTGTGTAGAGAAACTAAAGTTCTGATAATTAGCTATAAAAAGTCTGTTAAAAACCTGTCTATAGAAGGTAACTGTAAGGTCAGTCTGAAATAATTGTATGGAAGCAATGGATCTGTATCAAAAAACACCCAACATATCCTGTAGTCTGGAGACTGTCTTTCAGTGGGAGGAAATTCCACAAACTGATTGCAGTGGCTTTATACAGGGTAAGTAAGAGCAGAGCAAGCCTCTGTTCTTGTATCCCCTGTGGCAATAAACCCTACAGGTCTGAAATCCTTGTTTAAAATACTCCAGGTGTCTTTTCATAAAGTGGTCACAAGTCACAAGAGGAAAGTAGCTTTTCATGTAATGGTTAGTGCTATTAATCTCCTCTCACTCTTTCATGCTAAATAATTTTCACTTATTTTCTTCATACTTGAAGCTTGCCTTAATTCCAGTCTTTTAATGGTAAAACATATCTGAATAAAAATTAATCTAGTTTGGTAAAAAAAATCATCTGAAAAAAAAAAAAATACATTCCCCAAGTCATATGCAAGAGCTCGTATTTCCCTGTGCTGATATTTGATGCAAAAATATACTCAGTTTTGTTACCTGGAGCTATCTGTAACCCACTGAATTTCTGACGTGACAGAACATGAAATTCCCCAGTGTCTGTGATCCAGCAGATGTTTCCGCTGACAGATAGAAATTTGGCAGGTTGTGATCAGTGCAGCCCTCAGTGCCTGTGGGCTGGGCTCCCAGGTACAGCCTGACCCCCCTGGACACAGCATGCCACAAGTCAAAGGCAGCAGCTGCTGACCCACATCTGCCAGCCCTCTGTGCAGCTCAGTGGCCACATCAAAGAAGGAAGAGCCAGTGCTTGAGACACAGCAAGGCTGAGGCCTGCCAAGAACCTGTAAAATAGTTCTTCAGTGGCCTGTCAAACCATGCAGAGTGAAGTACAGGTTGAGAGGGGAGGTAAACCCTTCTATCACAAACATAAGGAGAAGCGTTGTATGAACCTGGTTTGGTTTCCTCCCATATGGTAGAGAAATAGCAAGTGAGCATAGACCTGTGCTGGTACATCCATGAAAAGCACCACAGAGCAATACTGGATGTCCTACCAGGCTGTGTGTGGTTCTGTTTTTCACTTAGAACTGTAATGACCACAGCATACTGGGATGCTTAAGCAGCACTTCAGTATTTGCACGTCAAAGATGTTTTTGTAAAGCAGAATCTCAAAGGAAAGCACCAGCACTTAGAAAAGGCAACATCCACTCCTCTATATAGTCTGTTAGTCTGTGTTTACAGTGTGACATGAAAAGCAAATTCAAGGACAAAGTTGGGAGAGTACATGTCATCTGTCCACATTGGGAATGGTAAGCACAGATGAAAATACTGTGTTCTTCAAGAGCACAAAATGAATGCTGATGGACTGGAAGGCTGGGCACTTGGGCACTGACTAAAGGCTCAGGCTACTCTTGAGCATCTCAAGATTGGCCTGGATCTGCTTATGAGAGTGTGGTTGTGTACAATTGTTCAGATTGTGGCTGAGTCCTGAGAAGGAGATGGGGCTAGAACTAGTAGGGTTTACATACTGACAGCACAAGCATATCCTGAAGTGCTGGTGTAGTACAAATAATACATCATAATAATTAATCAGTACAGACAACAGTGAGATAATTATTTAAAATTATTGATAAATCATTGATATCCCATTCTGTAGTTTTCTCATAGCTTAGGAATCAGCATTCATGACAGCAAGCTCTCTTATTTTGATTTTCTGAGAGCAACTGATGATGTCAGAGCACCTAAATACCAACAGAGACAAAAGCAGGCTGCACCACCTGAAAGCTTTGCAGTGCTCAGCTTAGAATAGAACTTAATTAAGATAAAAGAAATAGTTGCACCATCTTAAGATTTGTTGTATGAGGTAAGTTTCACATGGTCACTACATCTTAAGCTCTATTTTTTCTGCCTGCTGGTGGCTAACCCAAAGGCTTCAAAAGTTTTCTGCTATTAACTGAGTGCTGCCAGCAACCTTGGGGTACGTAGAAATAGCACCTTTGGCAGGCTTTTTAATTGATTGTGCTCTGGTATCTTCACAAAACAAACATATCAAATCAAGCCTAGAGGTTTTGTGAAGATAAGATTTGGAAAGGAAAAAGTGAATAGCAAATTACCAGGACCTTCCTCTCTTCCCCAAACCTGTTTTCTTCCTCCGGCTGTCTGGAAATCATGTCCCACATATGTAAATACCACATGTCTTTCAGATAGCTCTGAGTTTTCTAAGCTGAGACTTATAGTACAGAGAGATATAATGTGCTACTGCAGGCAGGCATTATCGTTTTACCAGGGCGAGATGAAAGGATCATGTAGGATCTGAGGATTTGGACCTGTGATCAGATGTGAGCACATCATAGCAACTGCAGGAGTTAGCACCTGCCTGCTGAGGCTCTGCACCTATCTGCATTTGTGCTCTCAGCCACTTCTTATACTGACAGAGACAGGTAAGGTGCATTAGCTGTCAAGCAGCACGCTTCCTGGTTTTCCCACCTGTAAAATGAGAACAATAAAAATGCCTATCTCTCTCTAAAATTGTAAAAGCCCTGAATGGAAAAATGATGTATATTAAATAGTCCTTGCTGTGTCAGACTGCTGAAATGCAGCATCCTCTAGAGTAAATAATTCTTGATGCCACAGTAAGATTGTGTTCAAGCATGGAAAAGAATTATCAAGGAAACCTTGAAGGAAACCTTACTATCACAAAGAACTGGAGAGCCATCTCATCTGCACCTGCAGTTTCAGGTCCTTTTTGAGCTCCTGGCTTTAATGGCAGGCTTAGGCCTGAAAAATTGGTCTCACTGCCCCCGATCCTCAGCAGTGTGCTCCTCTTATCTGCCTTGTGTCAAAGCCAGAATTTGTCTTCCTGTCAAATGACTTGGGTTGGAAACTTCAGCCTTACAAAGGCCTGACCAGTGGTCTGTGCCCATGGGAGAGCTGCTGTGAGGGCAAGGGAGCAGCAAGGAAGAGGCTGTAGGTAGAAATTCCCCATCAGCAATGGCTGCGTGTCTCAAATCTCAATCTGTGGACTCCGTCGTGCAGTTAAAAATAACACAAGTTTCCAGTAAAGATGTCAGCAGTGATGTCACTGTTACAAGCACCCAAAAAAGTAGTACCATGAGAGATGGTGTTTCTTTCCAAAAATCTCTTTTCACACTACTTGGAGACTCCTGAGACTTCTGGAAACTTATTTGGGCCACACTGCCATTTTGGGCCAGATAGACTAACTATCGAACAGGATACTGAAATATTTATAAAAAAAAAAAAAAAAAAAATTACATTTTTATAGTAAGGGGAAAAAAGTCCTTCCTGTGCTCTGCATTATTTAAATAAGAAATAAATTCATTAGCACAGGTTAGTGTTTGTTAAATTTTAATAGAAGACAGTATCTGTCCTCTCATCACTGCATGTCTTGGGAATGGAGAAGGTGAATGAGGGGGTGATTTGAAAATGACTTCTGGCATGAACAAATCATTCATTTAATCTTTTATGAAACCATTTGGTGGTTATTATAACTGCAGGGAACAAGGGATTTTCTCTGTGGAGAGCCATTTTGTTCATCAGGTTAAGGTAAAGCAGAGCTTTTTCTCCTTTACCTTACAAGAGATCATGGATAATAAGGAAGTTCTCCTTTTCCTTCCAAGCCATTTTCTGAGTAATAGTGGCTGCCACCTTTGTGATGAGGGACTCTCAACAACATAAGCTTGTGACAAAGTATTTTGTTAGAAAGGGGCAGATCCTGAAAGCACTGTGTCTTGAGTCCAGCTAGTTGAAAGAGAAGTCCTATTCACATCCCATCCATGATATATCTACAACTGAGCACAGCATTTGAAGTTCCATAGCAAATAGTTAGAGTTCAGGTGGGTCCTCTCTGTCAGTATAACTATTTCTCACTTATTTTCACCTTACCTGGTACAATACACACTATATATTCAATGCTTTGTTTTTCCTGTAAGACTTTCAGTATGTAAGCAAAGATGAAACTTTCACATTAGGAAGTTACAGAGTCATCTTTATTGAGCAAAGGATTCCTTTCCAGTGTCCTTCAGATATGGTAGCATTTTTTTGCCAGTAGACGTAGTTCATTTACATGAAAATATACATTTAAGAACCCATTACTTACAACAGTTCTAATGCTAAAACATAAAAATTGCTGCATTACACTAATATGCTATAATATTAGCAGACTAATAGGACTTTAACCTGAAGTTTTGAAAGGCATGATATTCATCTACATTTATGGAAACAGTAGTTTAGATGTGCAGTATCATAAATAAGAGGCAGAATAAAATAAGGGAGCATGGTAAATTAGTATCAGCCAGGCAGAATGAGAATAGATATGACCCATAACTTTTCTACATATTGGTATTTCTGCCACTCACTCGGACTACTCTCTTCCTTGCCTTCTGCTGCAACTGGGCTGACCCCAATCTGTTTCCCCTGGGAAAACTTTGGAAAACTCCCACAAAGTAGTGGGAGAAGTGGCCATTTTGTGCAAGGGAGGACAAGAAAAGGGCAAGCAAGCCTTCAGGATGAGCTGAAGCTAATGAGGATGAAGGACTATCAAAGGACTATTGAGTCCTTTAGGGAACTGAAAACAAACTTTTTCTGACAGGGACAATTATTGGAGGGGGCATCAGGGGGGAACAAAAAAATTAAATATACTAAGGGAGTTTAATTTAAAGTATTTAATTAATATTATTTAAGACATCATAAAGTATTTATTTAAATATTTTTGTTGCTTGATCTTTTGTTTTAATGACAACTTTTTCTGGAATGTTTGGATGCTTGATATATCTTTTTGATTTTACTGCAGGTTGCTGTTTATTTCCAAATTTATATTTATATGTGGTACAGTAATATGGTCTGGCTTTCCTTATTTCAACAACCGCATTTCATTTTCAATAGGCAAAAGTTAACTGCATGAGCTTCAATATGGCCAAATGCCAGGTCCTGCACTTGAGCCGTGACAACCCCATGGTAAGCTACAGACTTGGGGAAGTGTGGTTAGAAAGCTGTAAGTTGAAAAGGGACCTGGGGGTCTTGGTTGACAGTCGACTAAACCTGAGTCAGCAGTGTGTGCAGGTGGCCAAGAAGACCAATGGCATCCTGGCTTGTATTGGAACACTGTGGCCAGCAGGAATAAGGAGGTGATCATCCCTCTGTACTCGGCTCTGGTGAGGCCACAGCTTGAGTACCGTGTTCAGTTCTGGGCACCTCACTATAAGAGGGACACAGAAGTGCTGGAGCGTGTCCAGAGAAGGGCAGTGAAGCTCATGAAGGGCCTGGAGCACACACAAGTCCTGTGAGGAGCGGCTGAGGGAGGTGGGGTTGTTCAGTCTGGAGAAGAGGAGGCTGAGAGGAGACCTTATCCCTCTCTTCAGCTGCCTCAAGGGAGGTTGGGGTGAGGAGGGAAACAGCCTCTGCTCCTTAGTAAACTGTGACAGGACCAGAGGGAATGGATGGAAGCTGCACCAGGGGAGGTTTAAACTGGATGTTAGGAAATATTTTTTCATTGAGAGGGTTGTCAGGCATTGTACTGGCATGGTGGTGGAGTCACCAACCTGGAGGTATTTTAAAGATGTGTGGACCTGGTCCGCAGGGACATGGTTTAGTGGTGAACTTACAGTGTTGGTCAAAGGTTGGACTGGACAATCTTGAAGGTCTCTTCCAAGCAAAGGTATCCTGTGTGTGACTCAAAAGAAAGGAAAGATTCAAATTACGTTGGTTCCGAGAAATATGTTTTGTTTCTTCACATAGAAACTACCTTCTAGCAAAAGTCGCATGAGTCTCACGTATCTCCAGGTGAACAGTGAAAAAAAAAAAAAAAGTTTCTAAAAATGACTTACCTTTTGGAATGTCTAGGTTCACTTAAAATTTGAATACTTGCTTCTTAGAAGACACTGGAGTAAGTAAAGAATTGGAATTTTGGCAAATACTTGAGCGTTATCAGACAAGCAGTTCAGGCACATTCTCAAGAATCTTAATCTTTGTGAGGATTTTGCAGTGGACTGGAAAGTGTTCCTGAAAAACATAAACCACCTCAGAGAGGTAAGAAGAGCTTTTCTTTGAAAAATACAAACTGCTGTGCTAGAAGTGACTGAAAGTATGCAGGTATCTTTCTGTTGGTCTCGGTTAATACCAGTGAACTCCAGTTGCCCATCACTGGAAGTGTTCAGGGCCAGGTTGGATGGGGCTTTGAGCAACATTGTCTGGTGAGATGTGTCCTTGCTCATGCAGGAGGGTTGCAATTAGATTATATTCAAGGTCACTTCCAACCCAAACCATTCTATGATTTTATAGTTCTATTTTATAGTTCTGTGAAGTCTTTGTGCCTTCCCAAACTGTTCTCTTAAGTTAAGTCTTGCACTCATTAAGATTTAGGTCTGTACAGCTGAAAGCACAACCACAGCCAGGTACAGCCAGATTGCCCCAACGGGGCAACATAGGATGTGGGCTATCCAAAATGCCAAATGATCTCTGACCTGTCTAGATTGACTGGCAGGGGCTGGGCAGAGTGGAGTGGGAAGCCCACCAGGTTCTTAGTGCCAGACAGTAAAAGCTGTGTAGGTCAAAACAGAGATTAGTCAAGAATAGAGAAATTCTTGACTGCAGTAATGGATGAAGTCCTCTGGTGCTCTGAATATACATGTCACAACAAGTCAAATAAAACTCATTGCTTTTTTTCTGTGTAAGATGTTTGTGTCCACAGTGCCTTTGGGGCTGTTCACTTGATGCAGATTGAAGAAATGGATCCTTCAGTCCATAATCCTGTCTTTTTATCAGTGCAGCAATCCTTACTGTGTTTGTAAATAACAGGAATATTATCAACAGGTTTAAATAATATGTCTCTGTCTTACTTTAATTTCACAGTGCTTCCCTTTCGTCTGGCTTTTCCCCTTTTACTCTGCCTTATCCAGCAGGAAACAGGTATAAGTAGATTTGAGAGTGCAGGAGTCCAAATGACATTACCTTATAGCTCATTTCTTAACTTGGCTAAGGATGCAAAAGCTGATTACTAGTTGGATAAAAAGCAGTTCTAAAAAAAAAAAAAAAAAAAGAAAGAGTAACTCTTGCATCTTATGTCCTAAGAAGTAGCTATGTTTCATTTTCAAAAGTATATGCTCAAAGCACAAATAAAATGAGAAAAATAATAATCATCACCCAATGGAAAACCATATAAAAAGCCTACCACTTTATTGCCATGGCGATAATGGAATGTTGTGCTAAACAAATCCTCAAAGAGCTATACAGTGATTAAATCTTGTATCATAAAGCAGAAGCTGGGAAAACAGTGAGATCTGTCTCAGCCTCTTCATGTCCCAAGTCAGTCTTCAAATAATCACATGGTTTCAGTAAATCATGAGAGGAGGAGAAGGTTCGAATGAAGGTTCGACAGGTTTTGAATGAAGGACCCATAAACTGCTCCAAATGCCTGTAATGTGTTAGAGGCTTTTGTAGCAGGCTAGAGATTTTATCTGGGTCTGTCAGTTACCAATAGGCAGAGCTTTACCAAAGTGCTTATTTTAAATGTGGCTTTATTCAAAATTTTATAATGTTGCTTAAATGTATTTTATTCTCTGTGAATTTAACATTAATATTTATAGTAGTGCAATTGTTACTTTGTCCTCAGTGGCAAGACTACATTTAATTATAGATATTTTAAAATAGTTGAGGATGTAAAAATTGTTATATTTTCAGCTTATTTAAATTAAAATGCAGGCTTAAAAGATATAATAGAATATATGGTTCTCAAGTTTGAAAATTGTAATACTTTGCATAAGTAAAAAAATGCCATATTTCCTCCTTTCCTGCTTATATAAATTCAGTAAGTCTCAATTGAGTCATTGTAGCACAAAGACCAATTTTATGAAATATAACACTTCTATATAATTATTTTATGAGTGTATTTTTGTAGAGTAATACTGACCCGACAGCAAGCTTCTTGTTAAGTTTAGAACAGGTACCTGCTTTTGTTAGGTAAGGTTTTTGTTGTAATGCCTTCTCATCCTCAAAGTGGGTGCTAAACCTCCTTAACAACTTGACAAGCTGCACAATTCCTTGGATCAAAGGCTACAAGAGTGTGTCTTTTAACATGAATTCTCTTTAACAGTTAGTCCTTCAAGACCCCAAATACTTTCCACCTCAGCTTATCAAAAAAGTAAGCTACCTCCACATCTTTCAAGAGACATTCAGTCCCTGACAGGGCTGGAGTCTGTAGTGCATTTTTTCAATATTGAATGTTCACCTTGAACAGTTTTCTGCATTTTATTAGGGATAGAAGGGATAAATCCATCATTAAAATCCCAAATTAATCCACAAGGGAACATTTTTGAAAAGACAAAACAAATACAAACCAGGTTCCCAGTGCTGGTTCAGCTTCCAGATGCTCTCAAATCTCATGTTTTCATTTTGGGTTCCACCCAAAATTTCCCACGCCTTTGCAATTTCATCCCACCCTAGGCTCACTGTGCAGGTTCTGAGAGAAGGCTGGTTGTTAAATTACTCACTTCATCCAAACACACTACAATTTTGGTCTGCAAAGTATGTACCCAAATTAATGAGGTATGCAGCTCATTCAGGCATGTTAGGAAAACTGATCATTATGCTATACAATTTGATCACTGAAGTATATTAAAAAGTAACAAGTAAAGTATGCAGCTTGATCATAAAAGTATGGAAAATTTACTGAACTAGTAAAGTATGAGCCTGGGATGACTTTTGTCTCAAATAGCACCTCGTAAATAAAACCCACAAGCACAAATGCAAACATTCACAAATCCAAAAGCCATATAGGTTTAAGTTGGTTTTGTTTTGGTTTGTTTTGTTTTCTTAGAAAACAGATGAATGAGGGGAGATTTTAAAAATATTGTGGAAATTATTTCTAAGCATTTTATGCATCATGTGAATCTTTTGATGGCTTTGACATATGTTGAGGAGCTTTACATTTTGATGAACTCTAGAAAACACACTACAGCACCTGTGTATGAGCAGGATTCCCACAGAAATACAGCTCTGCAGAGCTGTAGGGCTACGTTGCACAAAAATAGAATTAAATAAATGTAAAGCATTTCAGGCAATGCAATTTCAGCTTAATATTCAGATAAGAAAGAACTATGGTTATGGCACTTAGTTTGGATGTTGCTAACCAACTGTAGAAGAGATGAGGAAGGAGACAGAGGGGACATTGTCTTAGGTGGGATGTTATTAACCAGCCAGTGGATGGTCTGAGGATATCTGTAAAAGTCTAGACCCTGGAGCTGGGAATATGCATCATAAATATTTCTTGGAATTCTTCTGCATTATAATAAGTGGCTAATGCAGTCTAGCCTAATGAAGGCTGCACTTGGGAATCATATTCCACCAAAAGCAAGTATACTCACGTGTCCTTCCCCACTGTAAGTTATTTCAGATGTGTAAGGGGAAAAAGCAAAGAATGTGTTAAAAGCCATAGTTCAGGGCATGCTGCTCAGGCCTAGAACAACAACGTTCTCATGCAGGGTCAGCTCAGCTGCCTTTAGTGTGGGATATATGAGGAAAGGAGGGATTATGATTAGGATCAAATAAGTTATTGTTTAACTCTCTTGCAGCTGAGACTGCTGACTGATTTGCTGCCACCTTAGTAAGTCTTCAGCTGTCAAGTCCAGCAGTGAACAGAAAGAGAGCAGGTCAGGTTGAGGAGATGACAGAGAGAAGGGACAGATGACTGTGCCCACTCAAGGGCAGGGACTGAGCTAACTAAGGTTTTGCTGACACGTCTCCCAGATGACAAAGTGAAATCCTGGAATGATCAGAAACCTATTCATAGAATAAGAGAATGTTTTGGTGGTTTTTTGTTTGTTTGCTTGTTTTTTTGAGTTTTTTTAATGGAATTATATCATCTAAAATTATGAAATTTGGAAATCAGACTGACTTCCAGGACTTACATACTTTGTGTGCTGCAGCTGGGAGTGGGGAGCTGAAGTTCATTTTGCTGCCATGACCTACTTGTGAAATTGCACTCGGAATATGTAAAGACCTGCTCCACAGAGGTGTCACTTTCCCCTGTCTTGGGGGTGGGGGGTTTAAATTCTTATTCATAACTCACTGTCCTCCTCTATTGAATCTCGGGGCCCTCCTGTTCTGAAGGACAGATATCTGCACCAGCAGCAGAGATTAGAAAACCTGCTGATTATGTTCTACCTGGGCTTACTACTTCATATTTATTTAATACAAAAGTTATTTTAATTGTATATAGGAAAATGTGGCGATTTTTTCTAGACAAGGCAAAGATGGGCACATGGGCCACCTTTGACTCATTGTGTCAAACCATCATATGAAATTACATATTCTAAACAATACCAAGAGTATTTCATCCTGCAAATGCAACCTCAAAATTTGTATCTGTCTGTTGCAAATAGTTGGTCAAAAGGGAAATGGTACATTACAGAATGGATGTCCTCAATTGAGTATTTATCTTTTATTTATAATCATGTTTATTATTTCAAGCTCCTGTTGCACACCACCTATCAAACCCTCAGCAGGAGTGAATCAGCAGTCAGGTTAATGGAGCTAGACTGATCACTGTCAGATGAGGATACAGCTCTGCTTGTAACCCAGGGCTAAAATCCAAGATTGTCTATAGTGCCGAGACCGAAAGATAGACTGTCTGGCTGGTGAATTACTGAATATGAGAAGAAAATGCATTTCCAAGCTCAGGCAACTAACTCTGCTGCTTCCACAAGTTGTTAGGGCAAAGAAATTGAAGATACATATTGTTAAGATAAAGAAAGGCCCAAAGGCTAAGCACAGAAGCCTCTAAAACTGTGTATACTGTCAAAAGCACTGTTACTTCTGGCAAAGGTCATTCTCACATACAAAGAGGAAAATGCATCCCTTTTTCTAGGGGTAGATACAAGAGCCTTCTTGCATAAGCATTTTCCCAAGACCTGTGCTTTCTGAGCCTCCCCAGAAAGGGAGAGGGGTCAGATTTGTGGTAGGGCCCAGAAGAGGACCAGAGAAATCTTTATTTTTCTCGATACACTGATTTACTTTCTAATTAATAATTCTTCTTAATAGAAAAAATATTCCAGAAACAGGAAGGAGCTTCAAGAACAGAGCTTCACTGAGCAGGTGTGGGTGGCAGAGCCTTCTTTTATTACTAATCAGCAGAGTTATGCCATTTATAGAAAAGGACATGAGGCTGTGCAGAGAACTTTCTAAAGAAGAAAAATACAGCCCTGCTTTGAACAGCTACATAGAGTAGCTCATAAGAAAAGCTTTGTAATAATGTCCCCCCTATTTGGATAAAAGCAGGAGGTGAAAGTGGATTTATATGGTCCTCTCAAGGTATTCTAACATTCTGCTGGGATGGGTGAGAAGCCTGTGAAGACCTGAGCAGGGCAGTCAGATAATCTGGACTTCACAGCCCACAGCAATATATGGTGTTTGGCTGTGGTGTGGGGCAGGTACTGCTCAGAGACCAATGAAGTAGTCTGAGACACTGAAGAACAGGCTGCAGAGTCCTGGCCCCTGAATTCCCAAGTGATATACACAAAGAGTTTGATGAGATGGGTGCAGCACATGGCAGAGAATATCAGGAAATCACTAAGAGATAAATTTTGTCATCCAACAAAAACTCTTCTATAAGTGATCTCTTATCACTGCTAGGACATATGCTGTACAGCTCTGAGGCAGGGTCATTCCTGTTGCTGGCTTTTGAGGACAGAGTAAGACCCAGCAAACCTAAGAAATGTGCCCACACTGTCTGTAAGGCTGGTGTGAAAAGGAGGAATGACACTCAAATGTCCAGATGCCCAGGTCAGAGTCTGAAATTTTAGGCTTCAACTCCATTATTGCAGCTAAAGGACATTATTTTGTCAGTGAATGATAGAATAGTAGCTACACACTAAAATGTGGTAACTGCATGTGGCAGACAAATGTAATGCAGCAAGTTAACAGAAAAGGTTTCCCAGTCTTCTATCTGTAGTCTTCAAGAAGAGCAACGGATTTCTTTATCATCTCTCTAGTAATTTTAAGATCAAAGTGCATTGTGTCTTATGAAATAAACAGAAAGCTCTTGAAATTATGTATATTAGGAAAGCTTACACTTTAAAAATAAGTTGCTTTAGAAGGTTGCAGGGCAGTAATGCTTTCCCTAACACTGTGGATTCATTAGAATAATTAGAAACAGCGGTGCACTGTTGTTTATTTTATTTGCAGTAATGTCAGGAAAGCAGAAAGTTCACTCTGTGCTGGGCCATGCCTAGCAATCTTCATTTCCTGCCTACAGCATGAAGCAACTTCCATGCCTGCACACATGATTCCACTTCTTCTATTTCTTCTCTTAATAATAATGCAGCCTTAACATCTGTCCCACATGCATCTTTTTACGTAAAGCATGGTTAATACTGAAAAGTGTTATTTGCATCTGAAGATGGTGGAGCCTTTTCTGATTAGAGGCAGTTTACTTGCGTTTCTGTAAGAAACATATTTTCTTTTCCATCCGGTTATAACGATCATGTGAGACGTGACAAGGAAACAGGAGTGCAGGACCAAAAGCCATCTGTTTCTTTTTTGGGATTTGATATTGCATGGAGCAAGAAGGTGGCAAAGCTTATATGCTTAAACATGGGAGTATAAAATATGATAGTAACATTTAACATGCTGTAAAGAAAAGTACTTGAACCAAAACCAGATTATTTTTTTTTTACTTTTTTATTTTTTGTACCAGGATTTCTTCATTATAGCTATACTAAAACTGGCTGCAAATTGTGTCTGTGGAAGCTTTGCTTTCAAGATATTTTACCTATTTAGTTTAGACATTACAGTGGTGTAACCCTAACCTCCCATTCCTGAAAATGTCATTCCTTCTTCAAAATTCTTATCTATTACTTTTTTTCTTATCGTAATTATTATTATTCCACATTGCACCATTCCTGAGATTAATTTCATATCTAAAGACTGGCTTAATTTCAAAAACTAGTTTCCTGCTAACTGGAGGTAGAATGTATATCACTTTATGAAATGTAGCCTTTTGCATTCACATTTAGACTCCTGGTATTCTCAGGTATGTCCATACCAAAAGCCTGGCAGTTTATTCCAAGTGTATTTTGCCCTTTTTACTTCTGTTTGCCACATGACCTTCTACTGTATTTACCCAGTGTGGATTTCCACCCTGCAGAATGCCTAATAGGGGTTTAGTCAGTATTAAGCTCCAGCTGTAGATTTTAGAAAGTCATACATGGGTGTTACATTTGAAAGCAATACACGGGAAAAAAGGGGCTGTGCATATCTTCCACTAGCATTAGCATACTCATATCCAACTTCTTCTCTGCTTCCCCCTCACACAGTCTGTACCTTTGCAGAAGCCTTCAACTCCTTTGTTTAGCTGCAGTACCCCTTCTGGGGATGACCAGATTAAAAACTGCCGCCGTAAATATACCTGGAATGCAGAAAGGAAAGGGAAATAATTGCCCTCTCTTTCATCTCAGGACTGAAGTGCCTTTTCAATCAAAGAGATTTCCACTGCTTGCTAAAGACTATTCAAATGAGAAGAATACGTTTGGGATATTTGGTCTAGTTAGCACTCACTTCCCTTTTTTCTTCATCAACAGAATAGTCCTCTTTGTAAGATCACCCATTTTTTTAGACCTTTTTAAATGTTTAGGTCAGTTTTGGAATCCCTGTGCTTTTGTTGGCCTGTCACCAGATGGATCACATTTATAGAGAGTCTATTTTTTCCCTTAACTACTTGCATAGCCCCTTTTCTCTTTTGTGGTGCAAGCCAGAATTCCTGGAAGCAGTTTTTACTGCCTCTGGGATCCTGAAGGCCGCCTTCTCCATGGGCATTTCTGCCTTTGACTGGCTGAATGCCACACCACGATTTATAATTTATTCACCCGATCTATTACTGATTTTCTGTGTCATTTTTGTCTAGACTATGGAAGGGCAAGAAGCCATTCGGCATAAGTCTTCTTGGGAGCAATCCTCTCATGGAAACAAGCAGTGACTGCTGGCTTCAACACAATTGCAGAGGAGTTTAAAGATATTCATGAATCTCCAAGAGGTAATACAGTATCAAAGGAAGAGTTCTGGGATATAGGTAACTGAAATTGTCAACATATGATGGAAGAACAAGTAAGAAAATAATACTATTTTGTCTTGTTAATTGAAGTCTAAAACTGGGAAAATTGGCTTTGACAAGAAATGTGTCTGCGTACTGTTGTGCATAGGCGAGTAATTAAAAAATTTGGGTGAAATGTAAATGTTTTAAGACCATCATTCCGTGAACATTTGCTGCTACATTTCTGGGAGATTATTTTTTCCTTATCTCTGAATATGGTTACAAACTGTAATAACCACAGGCTATCCTACAGCAGTGTCACAGAGATGCTATTGATAACAGTAAAGGTGTGAATTTAAAGCACAGTAGTTCTCTTTCACTAGCTCTTTATCTGTATATTTGTTATTTGAAGTTTCTTTTTTTTCAGTTTTAAATTAATCCACTTCCAGTTGATTTGGAAAAGAGCCTTCGCAGTATGGAATAAGAAGTACTTCCATAGGGAGCTAATGCAAATTTCTTTTTCTCAGCAGTTACTTTGTCCTGTCCTTCTTGGACAAAAGAAGGGGCAAGTCTTTGACATTTCCCTGTCAGTTCTCAGCAACTTTTCTAGGTTAAAGATAGCCCCAGATTAGCATCACCAGACTTTATATAACTTTGAGTTTAGCTTGAGTGACTGAAGTCATGGCATGGATCTGGCAGTATAAACCACCTGATTAGCCCAGGGGAACTAGAGAGACCAATTTTTCATAAGATTCATCTTCTGCTGAACATAGAATGAAAAGAGCCAGGTTTTTTTATCTTTGCTAATGCTGGTTTGATGTGATTTTTCCTAGTGCAAATACAAGGTAAATAATAAAACAGAGGGAAACCTTGATTAAAAGATTTCAGATTTCACTTAGCACATTCTAACCTTCATGCTCACAATTGCATCTGTTTGGCAGCAAGCTGAAAGATAAGACACAGAGCTCCAAACTACTATGCATATGTGCACTACAGAAAATTATTTCAGTACTTTGCTCATTCAGATAGATCCCTCAATTTCTTGGCCACGTATTTCCCATCACTATTTTTTGCTTTAAATTGGAGACAGAAGTGGGGCCTGCCTATAATTACAGCAAAGATATTGCACAGTGTGCCTTGTTATCAGGTGCTACTATTCATGTGTAAAGCTGCAGAGAAAAGCACTGAAGAAAAAACAAAAAAAAAAGAAAAAAGAAAAAAAAAGGAAAAGAAAAGAAAGAAAGAAAAGAAAAAAAAAAAAAAGAAAAAAAAGAAAAATATTTTCCAATTCCCCCTTGAAAATAACAGAAAAAGCCCCAATTTGTGCTCTCTTCCTAGTAAGCAAAATTCTAGTGAGGTAACAAGTGAAAGCATTATATCTGAAACTGGAATCTCAGCATCAGGTGAAATCAAAAGTGAAAACATAGTGATTCCTTATTCCTGTGAGCCTCTTAGCAGAATATCATAGAATTTTCAGGGTTGGAAAGCACCTTAAAGACCTTCTAGTTCCAAAACCTCCCACTAGATCAGGTTGCTCAGAGCCCTGTCCAGCCTGGCCTTAAAAACTTCCAGGGATTGGGCTTTGACCTCCTCCCTGGGCAACCTGTTCCAGGGTCTCACCACCTTCATGGTGAAGTACTTCTTCCTAATTTCCAATCTAAATCCCCCCTCCTCTAGTTTGAATCCATTCCCCCAATTCCTATCACTACCCAAGATCCTAAAAAGTCCCTCACCAGCTTTCTTGTGGCCCCCCTCAAATACTTCAAGGCTACAGTAAGGTCTCCTCCTGTATAACCCCAACTCTCTCAGTCTGTCTGCATAGCAGAGGTGCTTCAGCCCTCTGATCACCCTCATGGCCCTTCTCTGGACACACTCCAGCACATCCATGTCTTTTTTCTATAGGGGCTCCAGAACTGGGCACAGTACTCCAGGTGAGGTCTCATGAGAACAGAGCAGAGGGGGAGAATCACTTCTCTTGATCTTCTGGCCACGCTTCTCTTAATGCAGCCCAGGATCTGGTGGGCTTTCTGGGATGGAAGTGTACACTGATGGTTCATGTTGAGCTTCTCATCAGCCAGCACCTCCAAGTCCTTTTCTTCAGGGCTGCTCTCAAGCCAGTCACTGCCCAGCCTGTATCAGTGCTTGGGATTGCCCCAACCCAGCTGCAGAACCACAGGGGTGAGCTCATAGCTGAGCCCTGGCAGAAGAAGGAGAACACACACCTTCCTGAGTTGTGAAAAATTTTTTTTTTTTTTCTTTTTTTTTGGAAGCAGCAAGGCAAGCATCTCCAGATGAAGAGTTCTCCAGACTAGATCTTGTCAACTTTACACTCTAGAAGAAGCGAAGGGATGCAGGAGCTGTTTTATACTTAAAAGAACCCCGACAAGTTAAAAAAAAAGGAAAAAATCTTAATAGAAACTGTCATCCATAATAGTAGTGAGAAGCAGGCCTGAGGAGCCTCATTTATATAAGAACCAGCAGTCTCTGTGAGAGTGAGACTCGAGCCCTGTATCTCCAGAGATATTTTGATTTTGACAGGCCTCTCAAAGATATGCCTATGTTTAGCTATATGAAGATGTCCCAGGAGAGCCTTCCAATCTGGGTACAGGGTTTGCTGCTGCTAGTCTAAACCCCTGCTGCTCAGGCTGTTGTCACTGCTCAGAGTTGTTACAGAAGTGTTACTAACAGTCATAGCCTGTATGACTTCACAGAAAATGTCTTCTTTTATCCTTTTCTGGATGATGGCCACTTACTGTTTGCTATTAGCAAGACTCAGCTGGAACCCGTACTGAGTAGTGGATGAAGAATTTCTTCCTGAAGTTTGGCTTCTTGGTCTTCTGAATTCCTGATGCTGTGACCTTTATCACAAAAGCCTAAGGATGGTAAACACACTGGAAGCAAGGTGTTGATTAATATCTTGCTGACTGACACCGCCCTTTTTATCACAGGCACTTTTCTCCTCTCTGCTTGAAGCCCCTTGACTCTCTTGAACTGTCTGCAATCCCCCAAACAGCTAAACTTCACTGGGTATCAAAATAGTTTCTAACCATAGCCAAGCCAGCTCATCAGGGTATTGTTTTATTTAATTGAAGCTTGTAATACACTTTGAGACCCTCATATGAAGTGTGAAGTATAATCACAAGCACAAAATAGAATTGTTTATAATTCATAATGTGGTAGCAGCCAGGCCAGTGGGAGAAAGTTGAAAGGAAATTCAAAATGTATCCTTTGCCCTTTGAAGTTTGACTGCAACTTGGCACATGCATCAAAGAGGTGACTGGTTTCCTTTAGGGTTTAAGTCTCTGCCGAAAAAGATCAAATCAAAAGCAATCTGAGGTTCTCAATTAGATTAATATTAAAAATCAAGAATGAAGACCCTAAAAAGGCATACTGATGTCTCTTGAAACACTCGTGAAATGAGTGCAGCTCATTTAAGGGCAGGCTGTGATAATCCTTGCTTTGATTAGTAACTTATAGAATGAGGAGCTCCATTTAATTCAGTGCAGTTGCTTCCTGACTCATGTGCTGTTCAGTGGGAAACCAGCCCAGTCTCATACTTAGGATTCCATACATAAGGCTGGGTTACCTGCCCTGTGTCAGGCCAAGCAACCACATGGATCTCCATGGACAGCAGAAGCAATGATAGCAGCAGCAGCAGCAGCAGCCAGGTCATCTGTAGGCCAGCTGCATCATAAAAGTACAGTTCCTGGCCACACATCACAACTCTATGTGAATCCAAAGGCTGAGAAGGTTTCCTGCTATGTTCTTCCATGCCCTTCCATTCTTTTTTCCCTGGGGTGAAATAACTTGTTGATGCAAAAACAATAACATAGAAACCTAATGTCCTCCTGAGATGCTGGTATAGCCGAGTTGCAGCTGATAGCATGAGAAATTTGCCTCAATGGTACTTAGCCAGGATACAGGTACACCATGTATTTGATTTGCATCTCACGTTAAAGCGTTATTCTTCTATATTGCAGCTCAATCACTGCATCTAATCACAGGGTTTAGTAGTGTAAACAGCACACTAAGGGCCCAATTCAATTAAAAAATGTCCTGCAGAAATCCTTTTTTCATTGTTTTCTCAGCCTTGTGCAGGTTTCTGCAGAGAAGCTTTGATTTTTACATTTTTTTTAATAAGATGGGCCCTAGGATTCCTTCTATTACAAAGCATCCTATTTCTTTTTTATATATTTTGTCATATCCTTAATACATAAGGGGATTCTGTTTTAAGATTAGCATATACAAAAGTTATTTTTTTCCTTCTTCATTAGTTTGAAAATCTTTGGGACACAGTGAATGATAGAGCTGGTGGACAGTTATAGTATCAGAACTTCTGAAGATATTCAGCTCCAAACTTCTTTTTGCTATATAAATTTTCTGGATTTTCATTTCTGTGCAAATGTTGAAAATAATGCTTGTAGAACTCAGTAAAGGTATTCCTAGTGACTTCCCTATGAAATGAGACAAACCACTTGCTAGACAGGATTGACAGTTTCAGTTTTCTAATAGGGGTTTGCTGTCCTCTCTAAGAACATTTTAGGGGTCTTGCCTACTTTCTGGTGGATGCCAAGTCACAGCCCTTAATGCCTGATAGCCTGACTGATAGACTTATCATCAAGGACAGTGATTTGAGAGAGGTAAGTAAGTGGGCTAGGAACGCAGTAATTTTTCTTTGGTTTTGCATATTTCCATACCTATATTTCATATCAATAATACCCTTTGTTCATCTCCATTGCCATGATGGCTTCTTACCCTAGTGCTAGAATTCAACAAAAGGTGGGGAAATCAGGCAGAAAAACTAAATACCACCCTTTTACCACTGCACCTACCTGTTCCACATTCTTTGATTAAAACCAAACCTACAACAGAAAAATAAATATTTAGAACTATTAAACATGTAAATCTATAAAATATTTAGAATATGCCTGGAACATTCTTGGATTTTCTAACTATTTCAACACTGAGATGTTTAGCTACTGAAAAAAAAAAAAAACACAACAAAAAAAACAGACTGAGAAAATTAAAGATGCAAACAACTTGCCAGGGCTGGTAAATCTAAACACTGGCCCATTGCTAGCTCAGTTATTGCATTAGGTTCTTTCTTGAAAATCCCAGACAGTTAGCTACATGCATGCTTCATGATCTGATCCAGTTCCCAGAGGAAGCAATAGAAAATTCCTCATTACTATCTGGGAATGCTAGATTGGCCCATGTGAGACAATAGGAAAGGAACTTAATTCTCTCCAAACTTGTGGCTCTTGGAAAGACCCCAGCTAGCCTGAACACGGACCAGGATGAATGTTCCTGCAACATTCATTTCATGGAATTATCTGTGTGGCCTCAGCAAGTCTGCACCATTGAGACCCTAAAGAGAACACTAGGAAGTCTCACTAAATATGAGAATATATATTGTATCTAAAAGCATAAATACCACTTGTGCACATACCATACAGAGTTAGGCTGAGGCTTTGCTCCCAGCTCACTCACAGTGCTGCTGAGGCAGCAATCAAAAAGACACTGAGCACTCTTATCTCTCATTTTTGTTTCAGAGTCTTTGCATAGGGCCAGCAGTTCTCCTGGTGACTAATGAAAGCCAAGTTATTTCATAATTTAGTGATTTTGCTTCGTTGTTCTGAGATGGCAATGTGTAGCTTTTTTTGAACAAGGTATCTGTCACTTAATAAGAAACAGTTTGGAGAAACTATAAATGATTTATGAATTAAGCCAAATGGGGAAAAAGTTGTCAAAGCACCTTACATTGTCAGTTTGACACAATTAATGTTCTCACACCCTTACCTACAGTTTTGCAGACATGACTCAATTCAGATTTAGAAGCGGCTCAAACAGTAAATTAACTTCAAGTCTGGAAGAACAGAAACTGGACTTGTCACCTGATTGTTTGTCTACACAACCAGTAAAATTCAGTTGAAAGAACCTTACCATTACCTCTTGCTTTTAGATACCAGTTTCCACTTGTCCTCAGACAAAACCAACTTGTTCTGCACATATCCCCAACTGTAAAACAAAAATAAGAAAGGATAGGCAGCATTCCTGAAGAGGCATGCTGAAGGGTGTCAAGAGAAGGATGTTGGCAAGCTAGGAGAAATCCCAATGTCAGACTTTCTAGGTTTGTTACCACCTGAAAAGTACTTTGCTCATTCTCAGATGCCTTCTGATTTCTTTCTGGTGGCCCAGCCATAGGCACATCTGGCCTCTAGTAAATGACATCTACTGTGTAGTTTCTCCAAGTACCACCCACCAGAATAGCTAACAGTAGCCTTGGGTGCAGTACATTCATATCCCTATTCAGAATTAGCTGCTCATTGAAAATGGTGGGCATGGCTTTGCTCATGGGTACTTATGGTATGTTTGCAAGTTTCTCATCACCTTCCCAATACACCACCCCTTCTATTACTGAAGATATTTGAATGAATAGATTCACCAGTCTTCTCCTTGTGTGTTTATGGTTGCACTTGTCTTGATGGCTGAACGCCTGCTGATTTGAAAGGACCCTAGATTTTACTCTCAGAAGAGTTGGGCTATGCTGTTCTCCCATTGCATTCTCTTCTAGAGAGGATTTTCTGTTCCTTTGTTACAATACTTGCAAGTGGGGTGAGACAGTGTGCATCTGTATAAGTGAATGTAAACTCTGAACTTTAAGAACATGTGAACTTACCAGATCTTTTATCTCAAGTAATGTCAAGAAGTACTTTTTGTACATTTAAAAATCAAAATTACTTTATCAGCCCCCTGAAACCATGTAAAATGTCAAATGCCAGCCTGTAAGCATAGGCCTACACATATAACTGCATACAGCAAAATCTGCATAACACAGTTACACAGCAGTCACTGCAAGTGATGGGCTGTGAACACAACATACCCCTGCTAAATCTTGTGAACACAGGACAGCTGGCTAGTTTTGAGAATGATGAAATGAATATTCTTTCTTTGCATTTCAGATATAGCAGAGAAGTTCAGTTTGGATTTATATGAAGGGGAAATTAACAAAATAACAACAAAATACGAAGAAAAAATGGGAGATTTGCATACTATGACTTCCTCTGGAGTAATATCTTCTTGTTAAAACAGTGGGAAAGCTCACTGCTACAGAGGGTAAATATACAGAAGCCACAAAAGCTGTGAGGTACAAAGCTTATAAAAATCAAAATGGCAATTATTTTATTTTTCTTTCCTTTCCTTTTTTCTCTTTTCTCTTTTCTTTCCTTTCCTTTCCTGCTGTACCGACTGACTATTCTGTAGCCCTTTTCTATAGCCATTTCATTCAGGGACTTTCCAGTATGCTCTTACTTAATCCCATGATATTAATTGCCTACCATTTATTTGCTATCTCCTTCAACCGGAGGATTTAACTCCTTGGGATCATGCTCTGAGTATCCAGGTCATATGGTAAATTGGCTAAATTTGCTAAAAATCAGATAAGAATTCCAAACAGAAAACACAGGAGATGACTGTTAAAGAGCTTTTGCTGAACTAAATAAAAATTAAGCTAGAAATAAAAAGTGTATGGGATGCATCTTAGGATGGCCCTGAGTAGAGATCTTTTCAGCACTGCCTCTGTTGTCTGTCTCTGCTCCACAAACAGCACGGCAAGAAAAGCCCAAAAGCCCAGAGGAAGTTTTCACCTGCACTGCTGGTAATGCTCAGTAAATACATCCAGTAGCCAGGATTAGTCAGCACACCTTGGGCCCTTGTACCTCTCTCTGCCACCAAGATCTGCTCCTCAAGATCTGACTGAAAAGGCAAAAATTCCAGCAAGGCAGCTACACCCAGGCTGTTCCTCTCTGCCCACAGTACAGCTCTAGGGCAGAAAAGATCAGAAGAGGCACTGAAATCTGGCTCTCATGGCCCAGAAAGGAAGGCATCAGTAATAGCATCCCAATCAAGTTATGTCGTAGGAACAGTGCCAAATTCCAAATCTGCTCATTCAGTGAGGCTGCTACATTTTTAGGCCGTTTCTGATTGTGCCTAATTAGTTTAGATATGGTTAGTAGCAGCACTTTATAGAGCAATTACATTACCAAACTGTTTTCAGATATGGAAAGAACAGATTGCTACCAAGGTATGAAAAGAGTATCATTAGGAATTATCAAGCATTCATTACCAGCAGGGAAGGTAAGGTAAAACTATTAAGTTTTGCATCAAAGAACTTTGTTATCTTACAAAAGTTTTCTTTTATACACAAATTTGATACTACCAAATTCCATCCCAGTATTCTGGAGTGGATAAAGCAGTAATTTTTAAGTGTCTAGTTAGCTGTCTTGATACTTTTTATTATTTATTTATTCAGAAAAAATAATGAAGTTCTCAGTCCACATTCTGAGCACTTTTATATAATTTAATATTCAAAGTGAAGCTTCCTCACAGAACGCTCATCCCATTCTACCTGGTAAGCTTAAAGTTACATATCAAAAGACATTAAAAAGTCCAAATTAAACCTTTTTTTTTTTTTGTAGCAGGTGCAATTCCTTCTCCTTCTGAAACGCCCAAGAGAATTAATGGCCTAGGCCTTCACGTAAGCATCCAGGTCCTGAGCTCTAAAAGTAACCCTACGAAATCATCATTAAACACCCTTTGCCTCCTCTTAGCCCACAAGGATACAGAATCACAGAATGTTTAGGTTGGAAGAGACCTCCAAGATCATCCAAGTCCAACGTTTGATTAACACCACCCTCAACTACTAAACCATGTCCCTCAGGACCAGGTCCAAATGCCTCTTAAATGCTTCCAGGAATGTTGACTCCACCACTGTCCTGGGCGGCTCATACTCAGTATTTTGGGTCAGAAACTTCATTATCCACATATCCACTCATCCCTCGCCTACATACTCTGTTGGAGGAACACTCCAAGAGGAGGGAAAGGAGGTGCCTCTGCCCCAACTCGTGCAGGGGCAGCACAGCCTTGGTGTCCATGGAGCAGAGATACAAAGCCAACTGGGCACTTCCTTCACTGGGGGATGCTTGTACAGGCTCCAGTGCCATGTGCAACTGGCATAAACAGGGCACTGTCAACTTACCCAGTTACAATAATAAGCATCAAGAGAGTTTAGAGGGAAGCTGAGATGGATCTGTATTTTAAGAAAACAACAGAGTAGATTCAGTCCCTGCAGTTGGATTGGGGCTTGCTGACTTTTCCCAAAGTCCCTTACTCATCATTCCAGTGCTGAAGCTTTTTAACAGTGGAATTAATTTTGCCTTAATGAATAGTTCTGCAGCTCACACATGTTCAGGGTACAACAAAGTAACAAGTTTATCCAGGCTAAAACAGTATGTCCAAAGCAGAATTAACCCTATGGTGTAGCTGTGGAACTGCAGAAAGGTCCAAAAGGATTGGTAGAAGGTATTTTATGTACTGGGAAAAGCATACAGCAGGGTTTTTTCTCAAGTACCCTACTGCTCCCACAGTGGGCTTATGCATTCAGTCACTTTAGAGCACAAATTTTACTCTGAAAAATGAACGCTGCATTAAAAATGACTGAAAGAGCAAGTTCAAACAAGGACAAGCATGATATGTGAAAACAGTGATATCTGAGCAGAAGTAACACTGACTTCAGAATCAGTTGCAAATAACAAAAAGTTCGGGCTTTGACAGTGACTAAGTAAATATACCATCTGCACTTCCCAAGAATATCAAAATGTTAGAGGTTAAAATAATCTTGTGTAAACAGTATTTAGTAGTAATTTGTAAACAAGCACCAGACAGTCGTGGATCAAAGCAGCATTACAGTCCAGTACCTTTTCATTTTTTCCCATAGCTGTGGTCAGTGACATTCATGATGATGTTGGAAAATACAAATCCTCCTCATGAAATTTTATTGGGTGAGCCCTGGACTGCAAACCACATCATTCTTCAGTACAATGTTGAGAATTCATCCCCAGAGTCTGCTGCTGGAAAGCAAAGAAGCAAACTTTTAAATCCCATTATGAAATTCATACTGGATTGTTAAATATTGCAAATTTCAGACTAGTAAGTAGCATCTATCAGTTAATAGTAAGAAAACTGCCATGGTTTAATATGATCTGCCTGATTGAAAAGTTTCTGAAAACTGTACTGAACCAGAATATACAAGCTCATCCTGGTCTCTTTGTGACTTTAGCTCTGATCATTACTCAAGTTAGTCTTTTTCCAGAGGTGGTTACACTTCCTTGATGTCTGAGGTCCTAGTGGAGTTCTGAATAGATAAAACATGGAAAAATCTTATTGCCTACATGAAGATTAAATGCATATTTTTACAAACACGTGGGAGGGTAATAGAAGTGTACCTTCTGGTAGGTCTCCTTCCAGGCACTGCTACAGCTGCAGGATCCTGTGGCCCTCCAGCTGGTGTGTTCCCTTTTAAATGGGGAATGGGCACAAGCAATCCCCATTTTAGAGTCTCTGTTTCTGCTTTTTCTCTCTGCTCTCTTGAGTGCTGCACAGTTTCAATCTAGGCAAGGGATCTGTATCCTCTGTATATTTTTGTATCTTCTCACATACACACCTGTGTATGCCTGTATTAGCAATTCTTCATCTGCAACCACGGGGAGTTCAATTTTTACTTAGCTGTATTGGTTTCAAAATCTTTAGTATTGTTTTAAGCAGGAATAATAAGCACAATCTGTTCTGGAGTAATTCTGAATGAATATTTGCTATTCAACTGAAAAAGAAGGGAGGAGAAGAAAAAAAAAAAAAAAAAAAAAAAAAAAAGTAGCAGGGGTCCCCAAACCCATTCAGTGCTGCATGCATTAGGACACCCCTTGGTATTGCTGCTGCCTCAAAGAACTGATCAACTTGTCAACTGGATGCTCAGTCACAGTAAACACATGCTTGGCTGCAATGAGCAACAATAAGGTGTTCTCCCTTTCACCTGCAGCTGCAGGACTCCAGCTACTGTTATCTGGTGGACTATCAACCTGGTTGATTATATCAACAGAAGTTCTCTTTCAGTTCTTTACTAAAAGATGGGAATGTGGTATGTTCTGACACTGCCACATAGCTGAAACCCAAGTGCCTGCCTGCTCCCCTGCCAGGCTGGAGGGCAAGATCTATCAATGCAGCTCTATCAGCTTCATGCCTGAGGCTCCCTGTCTATCACTGCAGCTTTCTGACTGCTTGGGCACTGCCTCAGCAGACCAGGCTCAGGAGAGTGAAGATCAGGCTCCTTTGCATTTAATTTTGTCATGCTCCTCTAGGATATTTGATGATTACCATTTATAGTAAAAGCAACCTCAATCACACTCAAATCAAGCTTCCTAATATAATGTAACCTAGGCACACAAAAAGCCCCAACAAACCCACAAACAAAAATTACCTCCCATGGATCTAGATCAAGAAGAGATCCCCAATTCCAGAATCCGACCACAAAGGTGTTAATCTGCTGTTTGACAAGATATCAAGTGATTTGTGGAGCTACAGATCCCTTTATCTCCTAGGTAACTAATTTACTGAAAAGGGGAAATTAGCTTTCTACTAACTTCAGTAACACTGCTATTTATGGCTGCATTATCTGCAAGGGGTCATTAGCGATTTCTGATGCTGAGCTGTTAAGAGGAAAAGGGGAAGGCTAATCCAAGTTTCCCAGAAAACTAATGACAACTGATAGAGCACTCAAGGACAGACTGTGTTAGTGGTTACTTTCAAAGTCTAAATTACCAAGTGTACCTAACCAAAGAAGTAATCATCAGAAATTAACACATTGTTTTCTTTCATGCTTTGAGAACACTTAAAACCCTTGAAGTGCTAAAAAAAATGCATCAAGTATTTGAATGATGCAGGCATCCAACCTGGCTTTAGGATCAGGTGAACCAGATGCATCCTGTTCAGCTGGGTTCTCATTGAAGCATTAAGCAGAAACAAGCATTTGTCCCATGGAAATTACAAGCACTGAGTGAATCATGGTCATTATATTATATACATAGGGGTTTGCTAATTTAAGTGACTAGATTATTCCTTCCATTTCTCTGGATGCAAAGGCTGCAGAGCATCCAAGGAGGATAGAAAGGAAAACATTCGATCTCTTAATCTCATCTCCAGATAGCAGTGAAAGGCTTTTAAACACTTGCTTTTTGTAAATTAGCTTCTATGCACATGGGTCTACCCATTTCTCAATGCTCCCCCAGGCTAGTGTCAGTTTGGCTAGTGGACAAAACCCCTGCATTCTGATTTTCAGATATGCATCCCAGGAAGACAGTATAGGCATGGGAACAGTAAGAGATCATAAAGGAAGGTTTGATTTTCTAATATTCTGAGAAACCTAAACCAGAGTGGAGTTGAATCGAGTTATTTTGTAAAAAAATTTTAGCAGGATAAAATGTATTTAGCTCTTGCTCACTCAAACCACTGGAATAAAATTTAGAGTTGTCTCTGTCTTTTGTGGGTTCTTCATTAGTACAGCATTGACCTAACTAAAAAGGAGTTATTCAACATTTTGGAATATGATCATAAAAACTGACCTTCAGAAATATCCTGTAATGATTTTCCCCATGCATTCATACAGTAGGATTTGGTCAAATGCAGGAAACTGTAGATAAAGACAGTGACTGATTTATAATTCCAAATTTCAAACTAATAAATTAATTGAGCATGGCTTTTTTGTATCTATTCATTAGAAAATTCAAAATACTTCAAAATTCTGACAGTGGTCCTGTATTGTGGATTAAATCTACATAGTGAGGGAATTAATTTTGTATAATCCATTTATCAAAAAAGAAAAAAGACAACCATTAACATTGTCAAAATAATGCTTCTTAAGACGTCTCAAAGTAATTCGTTGAAGGAAATTCTTTTAAAATTTTTACGCATTTATTAATGACATATTCTTAACTTCAGTAAAAGGGTTTACAAGACATATAATTGCATTTCTTCAATTGTCATTTTCCAATTGTATTACTCTTAATATATTAGCCTTCATAATTTGAATAAATCATCCCATTTCTCAGTGCATCTTTTTTCACTACTTAAAGGGTCCTATGTGTATGGTCAAAGACAGACTAATTTGGACCAACCATGGAAGTCTGAGCAACTGTGTGTGGACACCACACCTTCTGCTGTGTCGTGGCTTGAGCCTGACTGATAACAAAGGACCATATGGCCACTCACTCCTCCTCCCCCATTTCAAACTGGCAAGGAGGAAATCCACCTAAAACCTTGTGAGTCAAGGCAAGGACTACAAGGATTCCACTCACCAGTTACGGTCATGGGCAAAACATTCAAATTAAATTGATTTCTTTTCTCCAAGTTATCATTAATCAAATCAAAACAAGGCAAAGAGAAAACAAAAACCAGAGCTCAAATACTCTCCCTTACCCCACCCCACCCCTCCCTTCTTCCCAGCTACAAATTACTTTGTCCCAATACTACGTCCTCTCCGCAGCAGCACAGGGGCACAGGGATTGGGGTTTTGTGTCTGTTCATCACAGGTTGCTTTCTGCTGCTCCATGCTCCTCAGGGAAAAAGGATTCATCACAGTCTTTTCCTACTCCAACTCGGGGTTCCTGGCACGGGGTCTTCCACAGCTGCAGGTCCAAGTCTTCTCTGTGATCCTCCATAGGCTGCAGGTCCGCATCTGCTCCAAGGGGATCCTTCATGGATTGCTGCACAACTGCTCCACTGGGATCTTTCAGTGACTGCTCCTCATGGGTTACAGGGGGACAGCCTGTGGTCTCATCACAGGATGTAGGAAAAAAAATATCTCTTCAGGGCACCTTCTCCCTGACCTTTCATACCAGCCTTGGTATCTCTGCTGCGGGTGTTGTTCCCATCTCTGATACTCCTTCTCCCCTCTGCCCTGAAGTCTTAAAACTGGTCATTTCCCTTTCTTTAATATGTTAATTGCAGAGGCACATCAATTGTCACTGATAACAACATTAGCCAAAGACAGGGACACGATACTTTGGAGCCAGTGGAGCTTTGAGCAGCTTTTCATAGGAGCCACTCCAACCCAGGACACTCTGTTGAAGCTGCTCTTCTACATCCCTCAGCACAGTTTATAAACCAAGCTACTTTATCATAAGCATTGCCTTCTTAACTGCAGAGAAATGTTCCCAGTGTTAGCCATGAGGTTTGTTGTTGGTTTTTTTGTTTTTTAAGGATACTATATATATATATATTTAACAATTAACAGTGAATTGCAAGTAAAACCTCTGTGTAGATTTCCCAGTTCTAGAAAAATTCTGTTTGAACATCTTGTGATGCACCTAGATCTTAAAAGATAATTGATTATTGAACTCTTGTGTTTATTAAAGGATAATATGATCATCAGAGCCTTCTTCCTGGGATTATATCAACAATTAAACACTTACATGTTCTGAAGAATTCTTAGATAAATATTTCACTGTCTGGTTCCTGAATTAGTTTTCAGATGAACACCAAAACCCCCTATCCTCATCACCTGAGCTAATTTGGAATCTTTCTTCTCCCAAGTAACATATCAAGATAGGACAACAAAACCTAATAAAACAAAACAAACAAAAAACCACACACACACACACACAAAAAAAGAGAGCAGGTTATGGGTATATGAACACATGCACATATATCAAGGGAAGTCTTTGGAATGGAATAGGAAAGGATATAGGAACATATTCTTATTTTTCTAAATTTTTCTAGTGAATGTGTGAAACACTGTGATGAATCTGAAAGTCTCAGTGCAGAACAATTCAATGCATGTTTTTCCTGAGAAAAATCTTTATCAATTTGAATCTTTTCAGGAGGTATTATGAAGATTTTGCGTAAAAAGCATTGGGAGCTTTCAGGTTGAATATTCTGTATTGTTTCTCTTTTAGCTTTTAAGATTTGCCTACTATAAAATAAATATATTTGAAATTGGATATATTTGAAACAGTAACATAAAAAAATCCTTGCTAGACATTTTTGAAAAAAAAAACAAAAACCAACAACTACTGGCTATCTTTAAGTCCCTGAAATTGCTGCTTAGATACTTGAATAATAGAGGAAACTGAAACTACCATTATTTAAGGATGTTCTCCCATACCAAATAAACCTTAAGTTTTCTAGTTTCATTAATAGAAACCAGTGAGTTTTAAGACCAGACATAGTTAGGTCAGCAAGTGACTAAAAAGGGCTGGTACTGGTTGAGTTGCCTGAAGTCCCACTTAAGATCCAATTAGCCTTTTTTTGTTTAATTTTATCTTTGCAACTGGTGTGAAGCTTCTACCTACTTCCTTTCTTTAGTGGCAATGTCTTTCCTTCTCCCCACTCAGGTGCAACATTCCTGCTTTGTGTTATTATTTCATGCAGTTTATGTACTGAATTAAGCATTCATATTCATTAAAGAATTAATTATTATTTGGAATACCTAAGATGATAAAAGAAACACTGTATTAATTATTTCTTAAGTAATGGGATTCGCTGTACTGAGCCAACAGAGAAAAAAATCCTACACGAGTGATTATTGGGTAGTGGCATTCTGTTTTGGTTCCATTTTCTTTCTCTCCTATAGCTCCTGTTTGATAATTGGATCTAATTTTAAGCCAAATGAAATAAAATTTCTCTCCTTGTGGAAATAAAATTTCTCTCCTTGTTCTGCTTTCCGGCAGAGGGTGTGGCACTGTGTTTCATGAAGGGATGCAGGAGTTGCATCCTTTACTCCACCATCTTCAGGATGCAGTGAGGGGATGGATGTCTCTGGGTTTCCTGACACATCCTGCCAGAGGATTTTTCATTAGTTCAACTGGCAGGAGTATCAAATCCAACAACTCCAAAGGGATTAAAGAACAATCTTTTTGCTGTACAAACAAATCAAATCACGCTGGTTTTTTAAGCGAGTTCTTAAAGGCAGAGATGGCACTTACCAACTGTTTATCCAACCTCAAAAAAAAAGCCAAACAAAAACCAAAAAACAAATAAACAACAAAAACACCACAAAAAAAAACCCTAGACCAAGCTGAATTTCAACTGCCAGTGTTTTAAAATAACCATGGTAATTTTTCATATTAAAATTACAAACTGCAGAATTGATGAACTTTGTAATAGAAGAGGGCTTTAATTCTTCAGCTATGCCCCCAAACAAAGGATCAGCCCCCCACCCAGGAGGGGCTGGCAGAGATCCCCCACATCTCCTCTGAGAGGCAGATAATGTCAACAGGACTGAGCATTATTCCAGGGTAATGGTGTCCTGCTGCTGTATGTAAATGCTGCAGCAAAGCTGAGGTAGTTATGAACAAAAAAAGAAAACATCAATGCAAAGCTCAGAAATTTAATTTTTAAGTGGAAGACTTCGATCCCATACCTGTTTTATCATGATGGACATTTGCTCTGTGGCTGCTGGAGCAGCAGGGATGCTGACCAACCTGGCTGCCACTACCACTGCAGCCCTCCACCCACAGGGCCACCACATGAGCAGGACATAAGGACCACAACACCTCAGAGGGATTTCAGCAGCATGGTTCCCTGCGAGGAACACCAGAGCCTCTGGTCACCCACCCAGCTGAGCCTTGATGTTTCCCCACCTGCATGTCCAAGTTTCACCCATTACTATGTCCCTGAGGAAAAGAAGCTGCTCAGGCATGGCTCTTCTAAGAGGGGGCTGGTGAGAAGACATCTTCATCTCCCCACTGCCAAACCACATACACCCTGGCTGCTCAGAAAGCCACTTAGGGGATGAAAATGTCACACAGAAATACTGAACACCATCATGGGGAGAATCCCCTCAGAGCAGCAGCAGAAGGCTGCACAGCCAACAAGCTTACACCAGCCAAGCACCATAAGGTTTCCAAGAAATTCAAATACACTTTAAACATCACTCACCATACAGAAAAATTAATTTCATGTATAAGGAGACTATAGGAGATGAAGTCTTTCACTGGATTTTCTTTCTCACTGATCTTTCCTCTCAGCAAGCCCCTGAAAAATACAGGCAGTCACTGGTAACATGTGCTGCTCATTAGCACATCCTCAAGCCCACCTGAGCTACTTGGCCTCTCCAAATCCCTGCCCCTGGGACCAGCTTGTTGCTGTTGCTAAGAGGCAAGGACTGGTTTGGGGGGAGGGAGCAGCTCCAGGAGAACCCCTCTGGAACAGGGCAGAAAGGGTAAGGCACAAAAGCTGTTTGCTAGAAGCTGGAGGAAGCAGGACAAGGGAAATGAAAGGTGGGAATTGGTCAGAGGAGGGGAGGGAGAGGTTTGTAGACTCTGTATCAGATATTTCTATCTTAGGGTCTGGCATGGAGCCTGCAAGAACAGAAATAGAACCCCTCTGTGCTCAAAGGATGGAACAGTGGTGAAGGGCAGAGGGAGGGCTAAGGCTAGGCAAAGGGACAGAAGAGAAAAAGGAAGACATTCATATGGGCCATCTTCTACATCAGCAATTGGCATAAAGCCTGAAAGGCTAGAAATAGAGTACACTTCAGAAAAAAAAAATCAAACTTCTTCAGAATGCAGTAATTTCATTTGTTTGATTAAGGCATTACTATGTGAAGTACCTACATCTCTGTGCAATTACTGTTTTTATCTGGATGATATGCAGCAGGTCATGAGCAGTAAGGGATGCTCCAAACATGGGAAAATGAAAATCAGATTTTAAAAATCCATTTTCTAAAAAAATTATTTCCTTCTGGTTTTTATTTCTTTTAATCTTAAAGGCTGTCATGCGATGGAAAATGCATTATTATGCCATGAAAAGAGTCGTAAAAGGAATTTTGTATTATATCAATACTTAAAATATGCAAATATGATATCTTCACAATGCCCCAAAATTATGCTTGGCATGAATTCTCAGCAACAATACAAATATCATCATCTTCAAATAAGCAGGTATAACATGCTGCTCAAATAGCTGTAAAAACAACCTCATCACAGCTCTGGGAGCATCCAGATTTCCTCTTTGATCTAGGTACTTTTTAACAGGAAAGGAAGGAAAGGAAAGAAAGTTGTCTTAAACATCAGGGAGTATTGGGATGAGCCTTAGTGGAGCAACTGCATATTCAACGTGGAGAGGAGACCTGCCAGTGTGCATTTAGTGAGCCATTGCTGTTACAAAAAACCAGTTCCAGTACTGTGTGGGCTCAGCTATGGGGCCCGAATGCCCAAGCACAGCCTCCTCCTTCCCCCTGCGTGCCCATTGAAACAAGTCTATCCTCAGGCTGCCAACCAGTGCATTTTAACCTTACGTTAGCCCTGTCTTTTTCACTGATTGGCCACAATTTAAAAAAATAAAAGGGGGAAGAAGATAGTAAAAATAGTGTAAGAGAGAAACTTCATTGTGGGGGGGATACCCTGTTGCACTTAATTTCAGTGTAAGTACTATTATAGGGCTTGATTCTCATCTCATTAAATTAACAACACTCTGTGACTCCTCTGGCTTCAGTGCGTTTATTCCAGCATTTGAGATGAGGATCAGACCTCAGCTCCTTCTTTTCTTTTTGCTGCAATCAGGTTTTCAAAAAAGTAGCAGCTATTTCTGCTCGCTCCAGAGCAGGAGTGGCGGGAGGGTTTTGCCCGAGGAACAATGCATCTTTCTCTGTACACTGTACAGAATTCCCATCTTGTGCATGAGAATAGATGTTGAAACAGTTCTAATTAACATTTTTAATTTGCATTTTAATTGCCTGCCAGGGTGTGAAATGACATGTCTGTGCAAAGGAGTGTTTTTTCTTAGTTACAGTGGTTTGAGCAGTCCCAGCTACGCGATGGGGCAGAAGCACCCCGACCTCTGGTCATTTTGCATCATTCCCTGTAATTAAGGCAGGGCCTGATCCAAGGCCCAATAAGATAAGATGAAAGTGTTCACATGGTTGCTTGTTTGTTTGTTTATTTTAAATGAATGGGCCTCCCATAATTAATTTTTGTCTGAAGATACACATCAGAGTTTGATTTTTAAATTGCCAGTTGCAAAAAATCAGCACAATCATTCAAAGGTTGTTTTAGTGGCTAATCACTCTCTTTGTCAGGGAAACATCATCTACATACATATGAATACATATACATGTATTTTTAAGATGTATTTACATATACACATGTGTACATATAAGTGTATTTTAAAAGTGTCCTTGCCCATGCAGGGGGTTTGTAACTAGACGATCTTTACAGTCCCTTCCAACCTTAGACATTCTATTCTTTTATTCTATTCTTAAGATCATATTATTTCAGATATGAAGTTGCTTCTGTGCAGCTTCCAGCTTTTGCACCCTGCAGTCTCACAAAGGTCACAGTGAAATCATCTTAGAACTCTTCTTTTTTCAGCAAGACATAGTGAGCTCCCCAGATTTTCACCTCTTAAGGCAATTTTTCCAGTCCTATTCCCACTTCCATGCATCCTTCTGGTGTTGATTCCAACTTCTCAAAACCATGCTAACATCAGAGATGCTTGAAATGGGATATTTTCAAATCTCATCCATAAGGATGCTGAATGCATACAACATGTAACCCTCTACCAGCTTTACCTATTCAAGTGCTATTTTTGCTCTTTTGGCTGTGCCATTGGCTGGGCACACTGGGTGATGTTTTCCAGATAGGTCCATACCCAAGGCCTTCTTTTTAGAGCTCTTGTCACTGAGAGATAGTCACTTTGGTCCACATCTTTGTATTTAGGGATTCAACTTCATACATGGTCATCCTGAAATATAGACCAATTTGCTGTACCTCATTTTCCTTAAAAATATCAGTGTACCTGTGAGCTACCCTTGTCAGTACTTCCTTCAATTCAACCTCTGGCTCATCTGTCAAAATTTTCAGTAACTTTTTTTTTTTTTTTTTTTTGAGGTGGGGATATACAGGTTTCCTGGTGAAGATCTAGGAGTTAAATATTGTTAGGACAGGAATCACTACCTGGAGGACCCCATAAAACATATAGCCTCTTAAAGATTATTTCTCATTTAATTACATTGGTTTGATGGTTTTTAATTCATTTAATGTGTGCCATGTCAAAATTACATCATTCCTGTTTCCTCCTCAAAACTTCCTTGGCAATGGTGCCAAGTCATGTGCCTTAAAGAAGCCTATTACTTTGACACTAGTTCATTTTTCATCCAAACTTGTGATCACATAAAAAGATACCAAATTAGTTTGAAAAGATCCATTTTACTTAAACTTACCTTGATTAGCATTTAATTTTATCATCCCCTTTTAATTCTTTATTACTCAAACCTTGCACGATCAATCCTATCACTACGTTTTTTCTGGGGATAAAAGTCAGGCTAATGCTCCCTCACTTTGGCTATCCCCTTCCCCTTTTTAAAATATTGGCACGATTTCAGCTTTCTCTGGACTGCTGAGACTTTCCTCATGTCCTAACATGTCTGAAAACTCATTATTAGCAGTTTAAAAAGCTGGTCAGCCAGCTTCTTGGGTACAAGTTTCCTGATTCAAAATATTTGGTAATTGCTGTTTAAGATCTTTAAGGACTTCTGGGCTGAAAAGTAGTTGGTCACCAGCTCTGTGTAATGTAAGGCTACCAGCAAGCCTTACAAAATGTCTGCACTCAGCAAAGGTATTTATTTAAGTATTCCATCTTTTTAATAATATGGTTGGTGGATCTCTCATTCCCTCTTGCTTTTGTATTCTTACCAGTACCATTTCAAGCCATTGATACTCCCTGTGCATATTTGTTTTCCTCTTTATTTTTTACCACAAGTTTCTTCTTTCATCAGTTTTGTATGCATCTTTCTTTTTATTTTTTTTTCCTCCTGATTTTATTTATCCTGAAAATCAGGGTGTTTGGGTTGGTTGTTTTTTGTTTTTTTTTTTAAACCAGTTTGGGTCTTCCTGGATTCTGGGACTGTTCTTTGGAAAGCATTCTTCAAAGGTTTGCAAATGCCATCTAAGTTTTACTGTTTTGATTATTTTTCTTTCAGCTCTTTGGCTACTTTTTGGCTTGTGGAATTCTTCTTTCTAAAAGGCAAGGAGTTTATCTGACTTCTTCTGTCTCCTTATTTTATGATCACACAGTGGATGTGATCAAAGTCGAAGCTGCTGATACCTCAGGCTGATACAGCATCCTGATTCCATGAACCGATTCTCCTCATCCATCAAGATGAGATGTAATGTAGACATTGCACCTGCTGGATGTAGCCTTTTCATCAGAAAATTGTCATCAGGGGACTTTGGAAATTCTAGAAGACTGAATCCTCCAGTTTACACCGTTCAGAATGAACTGCCTCACAGTGATAAGTGTGGGGTATGTTGCAAACATTACTGGTATGTGCTTAAGTAGTAATCCTCTGTGGGAATGACTCACAAAGCTAAAAGCATGGAGTACTCTTTGGATAAGGAGCTGGCTGGATGGTTGCACCCAAGGAATTGTTATCAGTGGCTCAGTGTCCAAATGGAGATGTGTGATGAGCGGTGTTCCTCAAGGGTCTCAGACCTGTGTTATTTAACAGCTTTGTTGGCAACCTGGAGAGTGGAACTGAGTGTACACTCAGCAGGTTTGCTGACAAGACCAAACTGTGTGGGTAAGTCAACACACTGGAGGGAAGGGATGCCATCCAAAGGGACCTTGACAGGCTTGGGAAGTTGACTCATGCAAACTGCATGAAGTTCAACAAGGCTAAGTGCAAGGTTCTGCACCTGGGTTGAGGCAATCCCATGCATGAATACAGGCTGGGAGGAGAAAGAACTTGGGGGTGATGGTGGACCAGAAGCTCAACATGAGCTCTCAGTGCATACTTGCAGCACAGAAAGCCAAATGGGTCCTGGGCTGCATTAAAACAAGCAGAGACAGCCAGTTGAGGGAGGTGATTCTCCCCCTCATCTCTGCTCTTGTGAGACCCCACCTGGAGTACTGTGTCCAGACCTGGAATCTCCAGCATGGAACACATCCAGAGGAGAGTCACTAAAATGATCAGAGACAGGCAGGCTCTGATGAAAATAAGCTAAAGAGGTCGGGGTTGTTCAGCCTGGAGAAGAGGAGGCTCCGAGGTGACCTTATAGCAGCCTTACAATATCTGAAGGGGGTCTACAGGAGAGCTGGCGTAAGGCTTTTTAAACAGGTGTGTAGAGAGAGGACAAGGGGAAATGGTTTAAAACTTGAAGAGGAGAGATTTAGATTAGACATTAGGAAGAAATTCTTCAATTTGAGGGTGGTGAGACACTGGAATGGGTTGTCCAAGGAAGTTGTGTCTTCCCCCTCCCTAGAAGTATTCAAGGACAGGTTGGATGGGGCTTTGAGCAACCTGATCTATTGGAAGGTGCCCCTGCCCATGCAGGGAGGTTAGAACTAGCTTTAAGGTCCCTTTCAACCCATGTCATTCTAAGTGATTATGACCTGGGGTGACACCACAGGCCAGTGGTGTTTTCACTGTCACTTTTTAGGTCCAGTAGAAGAATAAATATTCCTTTTAGCTGACTTCATAACTGCCAGCATCACCGTTGTGTACTGAGCCAGTTTTATTTCCCTTTTTCAGAGCTGATCTTTCCAAAGATATTATAAACAACTTAATCAACATTCCTGTCATGTGTCCTCCTATTAGGGTTCATTAATATCAGCTAGTTGAAATGCATGTTTCTAAACAAGCAATTTCTGTTCCTTGCATTTATTACCTGGGCTTCTAATCTTGATTCATAATGAATTTATGAATTTCTGCACAGCAGAGTTTTTGTCGCTGTGTTTTGTCAACACGAATATTTTTTACAGTCTGAGGGTTTTGTGGTCTCTTCTTTTTACATATTTCTGTTAATTAAAACCCCTCCTTGCAGCTCCAGACAGCCTGGTCTTCTGCAGAAGAGAAGCTCTTCCAAATAGTTCAGTTTTTCTGGTGTCCTAAAAACTAAAATTCTTAAACTTACACATCCTACTTAAGCACCATTTTTACCATCATGTCCTTGCATCTTCTGCTTTCCTTCATTTTCCTCTGAAAAGATCCCTTATCTCCCTTTGGAGTGTAATTTTTAAAAAGCTGGGCCATGAATCAGTGTCTTCTGATTTCATGAACTGTTGTGCTTTGTGCTCTGACTCTTTGTGTCAGTTCATTACTCTGTTGCCAGCCTCTGCCTTGAAGAATATTTCTTCCTCCTACTCTCTGCAATAGGTGTGGATCTGTCTGCCTGATTTTGTCTTTTTCTGCTTCTCATTACCTATTGTAGGGATGTTCTCTGCATTTCACTGCCCCAGTACATAAAATTTTGACAGTAGTCTCATGGAAATAGTAAAGGTTGTGCACCATGTTTACATGTCAATCATCAATCGAACAACTTCTAAAGCACGACCCCTCCCCAAAGAACAAACCTTTTTGCTTACTATAGTTCAAGTTGCTGCATTTGAAGTCTTCTATCCCAGCTAAACCTGAACCAAACCACAATGATTTGCAAATAACTGCACAGTCCAGCGTGCTACGTGTCTGACTCTTAAAGGGATAAAACTGCAGTGATGCAGGAGCCCTGCTGATGAGTTATTCTGTTTTGAAGATATATTCCCTTGAAAAGCTGAAATGTCACTTGGAAAACCACCATAAAAATACATAGTAAGTGGGTTTTAAATTCAGGCATAATGAACATGATCTTTCGTTAAAATATTGGTCAGTTTCCCCTGGAAAGTAGGCTGCTCTCCTGTGGCCAGGTGAAGTTAAGGTCCAGCACAGAGGATGTCTTTATTGATGATTGCAAAGGGCAAAATGCAGAGCTAAACAAAGCTGCACTTGGAAAACATAAAAAAATAATTGCATAAGTCTTGCAGCATAAGTCTTGCTGTCATTTTAGCATGCTCTTGTCTCACTCTTCTGCAGTTAGATGCCCATTTTGTTGAAGTTAGTGCTTATGCTTCCACTGACTTCACTGGGACCAAGACTTTTTTTCAGCACACATTTCACCAGAATTGGTTTTCTTTCTGCTCTCCCCAGGCAGCCAAAGCAAGTCAAGCTGTTGCACTGAAGACATCAGAGAAGAAATGCAAACAGTATGCTCTAGGGTTTTGCTGATACTCCCATCAAGCTTTGGAGTGGCTGGGGCACCCAGAGGGATGTGCTTTCTGCCAGGAGGTCACCTGCCAGCTCTGAGCCAGCAACTGCCCAGGATGTCACCATGGAGAACATCACTACACAGCCACTCAGGATGGGGGCAGGGGATGGGGAGCAGTGCAAGTGGCTTTCCTTGAGAATGTGGGACATGAGTTTTCCCTTCTGCAAGGAGTATTTTTCACCATGTGGTCAAACACTGGCACAGGTGCCCAGAGGAGTGATGTGATCTCCATGTTTGAAGATACTTGAAAATTGTCTGAAGAAGGCTAAGCAGCCCAGGTAGATGAGCTTCAAGCAGGAGGTTGGTCTGGGTACCTCCAGAAGTGCTCCAACCTGAGCAACTCAAAAAATAAACTTGGGTTATTTTGCACCTCTCAGAGTAAGTTGTTTTCCAGAGTAAGTGGACCTTGGGCTTCTGCTGGAGTCTTGCAAGACCCATCTCAGCTTTGCACTTCCACTGGTATCAGGACCTTCATGTGAGAACAGCTTTGCCGTCCTCTAGCCATATACACAGATAAGTAAAAGCTGTTGTGAAGCCACCAAGTAGTCAAGAAGAGTAACTGCCTTTTTCATCTATGAAGAACTGTCAAAGAATAAAATCAGTCTTTTTTTTTTTCTTTATTAAAAACCCCACATACTATCTCCCTGTTTTAACTCTACATGTGAGTTGTGGTTTCCTGATGATTTTTAGACCAGCACCACAATTGCAGAACACAACTACTATTAAATAATGCCTGTGCAGAGACTACTGAAACAATACAGTTTTTTAAAGTATACCCTCCTTTTTCACTCAGAAAAAGAAATGAAGCCAATAGAGAATGGAAAATGTCACCATCACTTCTGAGACCCCCTTTCATGTAATTTGCTTTCATACATTTAGTCACTTTCCACCTCTCAGTTTTGAGTTCCTTTTGTTGTTTCTAATAGATAACGCCAGCTTCAAAGTTTGGAGGAAATATTCCTCTTCTGCCACTGTTGTCTTTTATTCTTTTATTCCTCTAGCAAATGTTGATTTTTTTTTTTTTTTTTTTTTTTTTTTTTTTTTTTTTTTAATTTTTAAAATTTTTTTCCCCAAGTTAAAGCAGCTGCTGTAACAAAGCATGCCCAGGATCCAGGAGAGCTAGGTGTCCCCTGTTGTGGTATGCTGAGCTTATGGATGAATGGAAGGACCCTTTCTCAACCAACAAAGGCAGCTGCACCCTTTGCCTCTCTGGTCTACCCTACACAGGAGGCTCAGAAGAGAAAGTCCTAAACTTTGGATTAAAATCTGTGCACAAAATGTTCCTGGATTTGTATTTTAAGGGACAACATGTGCTTCATAGCAGGTGAATTAAAAGCAACTAATAAATCCTTAACTCAGAAGAGAGCAGAGTATTTCTAGGTTTACCACAGTGTTAGCAAGTGCCTGCTGGCTACAGCTGTCCTGCAGCCAGCTCAGCCGGTGCCAGCTCCCGTGCCACACGCTGACGCAGAGCTCAAGGCAGCTGATGAAGTGTCTTCATCATAGTTTGTTGAGTGCCTTGTCTCTATTTTCATGATTTATTACTTCCCTGAGTTCTTTAGGTGTTGGGAGGAACAACAAATTAATCCAAGCATTTTCAGAGCAGGGGCTGCTAATTGCATGAGCTCTGTTTTCTGCTCGAGAGCTCCAGTTTTGACAAGTCTCTTGACCGCTTGTTAATACATATGATTAATTATTGTTAGGGACACTGGCAGAAACCAACCAGATAGGTAACTCTTCAGAGCTATTATTTCTTTCTGAACAAGCAATAAGCATAATTATGTACACACTATGTTACAAGCATAACAGGCAAAGAAAAAAGGTGCTTTTGAAGGTGTGTGGGTAAACCATTGCTCCCTGGTGATGGGTATTAGAGGGAAGAGGCAGGAACGATGGAGCAGCACATTCAAAGCAGTTGTTTCTCTTGACTCCTTGATGGCTTCACAGTGGCTTTCCCTTTCTTATGTATCTGGCTACAGAGGACTGCAAGTGAGGGCAGAGGAGCTTCATCACCTGAGGGGTGAAAGTTCCAATCAGGGTGCTGCAGGCAGGTTATTGAGCTGCTATACACTTGCAGCATTTCACAAACAGATGGGGCAAAGTCTGATGCTGGGAGGCTGGGAGACTCTGCTGGGCACTTGTTTCTGGAGGTTTGCCATACCCTGCCATACTTCACCTTGGCCACCTTGTTGAAGAGCTGCCTCTCCCTTGCCTGGTGTTGGCATATTTCCTCTGAAGAGGGGCTCTTCCCTCCCCACAAAGGGAACATACCCCATATGAAGGAATCTGCTCAGCTGGGGAAGCATGGAATGGTACTGGGAGATGTCCCCAGGCTCACCCAGAGCAGAAGTACCTGCCCCCTTCTCCTACACCACTCCAGGTTTGTTGCAGGTCCTTGGAGCTGGTGCTGCTGGGTAAAGTAGTAGGGGCTTATCTGTGGGGTCAAAAGCAAGGCCAAGATGGGTTAAGGCTCTTTTATCATCTCTGGGGAGACCACAGAGATATCCAGAGTGGGGGTGCCCATGGTGAGTGGCACGAAGTGATGGGGACCAGCAGGACTGACTGTGGGAAGCAGTGTTGTTGGTAACAAAGGAAAGGTAATCAGCAACCAATACACGTCCATGTGAAGCAGCTCTCTGTTCAGTTTAAGATATCAGGCAACAGATGAAATCAGAATGGCTGCACCATGCAATAGCCTTATAAAACAGTGGAAGAAATATAAATACAGGTTTAATTGCCCACTCTACTTAAATTGTATGATGCTGCATAACTGTTATTTCTTCAGTATTTGGGTCAGACCATTACAGTGGAAGATAAAGTTTGCAGGAGGAGATGAAATTTCCCACTGCAGCAGCAGCAGCCTTCAAGGAGGGGTTATTGAACCAGAGATGAGGGTATTTCTGTCTACAGAAAGCCCTCCCTCAGCACAGTGGAGGCGAAGTGCAGAGTCATGCAGCTGGGAACACAACCATTGCTGCTTCACATCCCATATGTCTTGGTGGAGGCACAGCACCACCAGTCTGAAATGGAAACCTGAAAGGACAGGGACAAGTCTCTCTCTGAAATCCGTAGCACTCAACACTGGGGCCACCTGGCTCTCTGCCATGCAGAAATACAGATGGAGTCACCTACCCCATGTGATCAGCTTTGTCCCCACATCCCCTTGGGCACATGCTGCAGCATCCACAACCATTCCCCCACAGACAAGGGGGCACTTGTTGGGAAAAGGCACCCCAAGACCCTCTGTGACTCCTTCCCACCACTCTGGTGGCTTCTGGGGAAAGATTTGTATCACCAGCCCAAATATCCTCTAATATTCCCAATTAGCACTCATCCGGGAGCGAGGCCAGTCCCACCAGCCAGACACAACCTGCAGTGAGCCCACAGCCTGGCTCAAACTGTGGCAGGGAATGGGGACTTGGGGCTGGGCTGATGGGAAGATGCTTTAATGTCACCTTTGACTCTCCCCCAACTTTCCTGGGTATCAGGTAGCTCAGCTGGTGGGGCAGAGCATTCTCCTTACCCTGATTTTGCAGTTTAACACTCCCATAAGCCATTGCAGCATGTTTACTGTATCCAGTGTTACCCATCTGGCCCTACTCCCTGCTCATTCCATCTAGAAAGCAGAAAGCACTAAAAAAAAAAAAAATAAATTAATGAGCATAAGTGAAATGGCAAACCTGTCTTGAGTTGTTGTTTCCTATGGCTGCCCCCCCGCTTCCTTGAGGCTCACTGTGAGCCAGCAGCACAAACTCACCATGCAGTGTTGCTCCTCAGGCAAAACCAAGGAAGAAGGCCAGTTTGGATGGGGCTTTGAGCAACCTGGTCTTGTGGGAGATGTCCCTGCCCATGCAGGGCGTTTGGAAGTAGATGATTTTTAAGGTCCCTCCCAACTGAAACCATTCTATGATTCTATAAGACACAGCCACAGTTTTGCGTTCACTCTTGACTGAGCAAACAGCATCTTCTCCAGCAGCAGGAAGGGACTGGTACCCTAACTGGGCCCAGATTGTACTGAATCGAAACAAACAGCATGAGCGTGAGGGTATGTTGTGTGCTAGCCTGACAGGAGGTAGTGGGGTTAATTACTCTGCTCAGTTTTAGCCCATCACACTCTAGAGGAGCAATACACTTCACTGGCGAGGGGTTGGGAGGGAAAGGCAACCGGTTTGTAGAAGAGAAAAGCCTGTGTCTTTAATCTATTTGAAAGCTTTTGGTACATCAAAGTCCTGTGAAGAAGAGATCTCTCTGATATATAATTGGTGTGGACACTTGCAAAGGGTTTGATAAAGACTTTTGTGAAAGATCTATTTGTGAGAGGCAAAGAAAGGTCATGGGTTAGGCACTAGCCAAGAAACAAAAACCATAAAGCAGGATGAAGACAGGGTAAATGTCATACAGCTCCATACCCCACCCAGAAGCATCACAAGTCCAAGGCTGCTCATCATACACAGAGGATGAGGTTCCCCCAACAAAGCCTGACCAAGGGTGAGGAGGACTGCAAAGGACACTGCCAGAGCCAGGGGCCAGAACAAAGGAAAAGGGTCCTCCTATGGACACAGACTGGGTAGGATTCCCTGGAAGGAAGGGCATGATGACTGTGAAAACCAGTAAGTCCAGATCAGCTGTCACCTCTTGAAGAGAAAACCCAGCTATGGTATGGGCTGCTCACCACAGTCCTCCACTGGGGCTTGCATGTATGTATTATTACCCTAAAAAAAGTTCTAAATTAATGAAGAACTGGATAAAGACCATGAGAGAAAGCAGCAGGGAACTGTCTCCCAGTGCTTGGGTAGGAAGAAATAGAAAGTCTTCTTCTGGCATTGCTGCCTCTAACCAGTTCCCAAAGGACAAATTAAAAAGAGGAGGGGGGGATTTCTGAGATGGGAAAGTAAGAGGATTAGAAATAGAGTCTGGCTAGAATTGAAATTATTTTAATTTCTAGACAAAGTGAGTAAAAAGCAACATAATGGCAGTATACAAAATAACGAATGGCATAAAGAAGGTACATATAAGTAAGCCTATTTACACTTTTCACATAAAAAGAGAACAAAGGGACAGTCAATAAACCCAAATGGCAGCACATGTACAAGAATAAGCGAAATACTGTTGTTCTAATGCACTGTGCATAATCACCCAGGGAGCCCACTGTTCCAAAATATTGCTAAAATCACAGATGCAGAGAGACTTACAATGGAGGGACAGGAATGTACCTGAAAGAAAAGAACATTTGCACTTACATTTCCTATATGAATTACATCAGCAGTGAGCAATAATGTGGGGTTTTAAGAGAGAAATTCTCATACAAACAAGAATAAATGGGAGGGGGGCAAAGATCCCCATGGGCAAGTTATTCTAAAAATTGCTTTCTAAGGAATGTTTTGTTCCTCATTCTTCTGAAGCATTTACATGGGCTACTGTCAGCAATCAGCCATTGGAGAAGATGAGCTGCTTCTTATCCCTTCTGACTCCCTCCTGCAGCAAGGTCAGAGCCCCTTCCCACCCACTCTTCCTGTGTGTTGCCCAGAAACAGGGGCCAGCTTGGAGTGCTGCTGCCACCACCCCACTCCTTGCGAGGTCTCCTTGGACTGTCATGGTTCTGGAGTCTCTTACTTCATGGGCTACCAAATAGCATCATCTGATGCTAAAGCCTGTTCTCCAGGCTGGAGTGCAGCTGCAGTGGGTGGGGGCTGCTGGGAAAAGGCAGCTGCTCTGGTGGGTGCCAAGTCTCAACTTGCTTGCTCCTTGTAGCTAAGGAACATCTCACATCCTCAGCCATATGTGGAGGGAAGTAAAAATAAGCTTGTCTTTTTTTTTTTTTTTTTTTCATTGACATGCTGTCTCCCTTATTCGTCGTCAAAATGAACAAAAATTAATCTCTGTAACAATTCTGCCTGGTAATGGGAACGCACGTTATTAATAATAAACATCAGCACACCTTGGGGGACAATGCTACCTGGATAAATATCAGTGAAGGTCATCAATGGGGAGGTGAAGTGGGAAATTGAGAGGCCCTTTATTTAAAGAGCCAACAATTGCAAACCTGCATTTGTAGAAACCTTCCTTTTCATGGCCTCCCTAATCTGAAGTAGATTTGAGGCAAGAAGCCTAGGCCTTGATTGTGCCCACAAAAGTAAAATAAAGTCACCTCACCACAATCTCCCTCTCCATGAGGTTTGTGTCCTTACATTCAGCTCAGAGCACAAACCAGCTTTGACCCAAGTTCTTCCCTTTCCCAAAGAACAGTATCCCAATGCCTGACAGCTTCAAAGCTCCACTGCAGGACTCCTTCACTTTGGCTTTTTTCTGCCTCATGGGTACATCAGCTGTACTCCCCCACCAAGCCACTTCAGCTAGAGGAAGTGGTTGCTCTTTTCCCCTCTGCAACCCCAACTTCCAACTTGCTGTCTTCTGCAGGAGATCTTGGGGCCTGAAGCTGGCAGAGGGAACAGGGCACCTTCTGCCTATTGCTCCAGCTCCTCTGACAGCTGATCTGCAGCCCCTCGTTGTAACAATGATCCATGGGCTGGCTTCTGCACTTGGAGAAGACAAGACAGCCTTTGCCACATGGAGCTGAATGCATGAAGTAGATATAAAGAGGCCTTATTTTTCGTTGGTGGGTTGTTTGGTTTTTTTTTTAAGACTTTATTTGTCTAACATGCTTGACCAAAAATTACAACAACAATCAAGTTATGCCAAAAATTATCAAATAACCTTTAAGCTTTCATATCTCAAGTACTTAAAATGATATTTTGAAGTAACAGCTGCTTTCATATTCTTTCCACATAAAAATACACAGTATTTTGAAGTCACCTTAGGAAAAGTTATTTTTAAGAGAATAGTTTATGGTTGACATAGAAATTTTGTTGAGGCTAATAAAGGGACCTCTTCCCCCCACTTTAACATTTTAGTCTCTTAAGTGCTGTGAGCGAATGTAAACATTTCAGACTTCTTTAACATACAGCCAATTTCCTGCCACATTTGTTTCAAATTGCTTGAATTGTGACTAGCTAAGACACTTTTATTCTAACTACACTCTATTGCTCATCTTCCCAATGATGGTGGGAGTTCATATTCAGCTATGAATTTCAGTCCTTGCTGATTTAGGAGCTGATCCTGCAATTTCTACACCAATAGTTTTGACAAAAGCGGCCCCATCTGAATTCATCATGGCAGACTCCTTAAGCACTTGTAAACTATTCACCCAAAACCCAGTTGCAGGCACCACAGATTGGTTTGGGTTTCATTTCAGGAAAAAGCTGCAAATTAGTTTAGACCCCAAGTCACCCAACAGCTTACGAGAAATGTCAGACCCATGACCTGTCATGTTTTCTGGTGGTCTGGTGGTTTCTGGTGGGTCCACAGCACAAGTTAGTTACTGGGCTCAAATGTCACTGCTTCCAGCAGCAGGGAAGAGCTGATGCCCATGGGAAGCCAGCAACATGCAATGTTTCTCCCTACCTCACTTAGACTTGAGGCTGACATAGCTTGGTTTTGTGACACAGGTATTTTATATTGTGTATTGCAAATAATGTGCATGCAGCTGCTACGTAAAGCTCACATTTACATCCATGTATCAGGCAAAATATAACATACACAATAATCCACTGTGTGTGTGAAGAAGTGGGCTATGAGCAAACCTGCCAACAGCCCTGTATTGGTAGTACAATGATCTGCCCAGTGTGTGTAAGATTAATGTCTAGCTGCCATCAGCCCCAAATTCAGGATTTTCATGTTGAGAATAAAGCAGTTAAATTATCTCCGTCAAGACAAAAATATTCCTATTTCAGCATGGAGTTTGTTACCTCAAGAGAGAAACCTATTTCTTGTAGGGCACATTTAAAACATCCATTTATTTATTTATTTAGGGTTTGTTATCAATTCTCAAGCTTCTGCTTGGGACATAACTGTAATCTCAGCAGCTTCAACACCCCCGTTAACTTGCAGGAAAGCTGCATGGACAGTACTAGTGTTGGCCATCCCAACAGCTCCTGACATATCTCCTGCTCTTCTTTACATCACATGCAACAAGACAGGATAGATTTCAACTCAGTTGATGATTGTGTCTTGGGCATCTCTCAGCAGTGTCTATGTGCAGGTAAATAGCAAAGAAAGGTTTTGTGAGGCCACCCTGCTGCTCTGTACCCACTTACGCTATTACATAGCTACCCGAAAGTGAGTGTCCAAACTCCACCTTGAGGTGAACCCTTCCCCTTGACATCCATAGCATTCCCCAAGGACAAAAATATCACAATGACATAGAATCACTTCTGACTGGTGCACAATTCACACCACTAACCTCATCATTGGCTGCATGTCCCATTAACAGGTTTTAAACAAACAGTCCCAGTGGGTTTTATTTAAAATACATTTACTGAGCACTGGGGGGGAAGTTGAGGTTTGGGGTTTTGTTTTTACTTTTTACATACAATCACATATCGCTTTACCATATGAAAACACAGTTATAATTTTTCTCTCTTTTTTTTTTTTTTTTTTCCTTTATTTTTTTTTCAGGGAAATGTCATCCTTTTTTTTTTCACAGGAGAGTCCAGGTTACAAATTCCTGAGTTTATACTGCACTTAACACAGTCTCCTTTCTTGAATGTTGAACTGTTTACAGCATGCCAGCAATATGCACCATTTCCCTTGCCATCTGTAATGCCAGATGTAGTAAAACTTCATTTCAGTACAGAGAATTAGGGCCTCTGTTGCATTGGTTTTGAATAGATGCAGAGACTTAGACCTGGAGGACTTGAAGTAATAGCTTTCCTCCTGTGACTGGTCATTCATGCACCATCTTTTATATTTGCCATGTTAATTAAGGGAAAACATGTTTACCATCATTTTTCTTTTACTAAGAGCTCACTGGGAAACATCTGAAATGAGGAAATCCTAGTCTAAACACTGAAGTTTAAACTGCAAACTTTCTTAAAGAAACACTCCTTTGAAAGACATTGTTCTTTTAATAAGTGAGTCCAATATTATGTACGGTATATACAAAAGTCCCTACTAGAGATATATATATATGTAAATGTATATATATATATATGTGGAATGCATTCACTTTTCCATGTTCACAAATATTTTAATGGCAAAATGTTCAAGTCTTTAATCTGTTTCTGGCACCAAATTTTGCTCCTCATCCACTTTTGTCATTCAGAATTTATCTGTGAAGAGCTATCAGGAAAAAAAGTTTTTGCTTTTTTGTTGAATGGTTCCCTCTCAGGATTCTCAGCCAGCAATACAAAGTTGCTAATGTGTTGGGCACAACTTTACATTTTCTTTATAATCATGTATTCCTTGGAGTAGGTAAGTCAATAACTATAGGTGGATTAAGTGGCTGGTAATTCACAGTGCACACAGATGCATTCACATAGGTAGTAGTTCCATCAGCCATGACACCATAACCTACAAAGAAAAAAAAATCTCTGGTTACTCTCATTATTCATCATTATCTTCTTTAACTTTTAATTATTCATCTTTATCACACAATGGTGTCACATTTATTGCTCAGAAGCAATTTTAACATTCTCTTCATGCAAAACATAAAGGTCTCCTGAATTAGTAACATCTTTGTCCTACCACAGAACTTTTTGCCAACTTTTAAATTGGGTAAGAAAAGCAAAATGGACCCTTGCTAGCTGGTGGCTACAACATCTGGCAGTCAGCTAGCCAAACTTTCTTATAAAGACAGATTCTATTTTTTTCTGAAAAGCATTTTTTCTTACAACCTTCTCAATACTGGAAAGGATAAGACACAGCTTAGGCAACCACAGCACTGAAGAAAATATAACTGGGTCATCAGCACAGCAGAATTTGGGCAATTTTCATACTTCCACCTTTTTTTCTGTCCTGTGTGGTACATCTTTCAAGCAACAAATGAAAAAAAGCATTGCCTAGCCAGGGGGAGTATGTGTGCATGTGTACCTGGGTGGGATTTGTCTATGAAGAACTTCTTCCCATGTGTTTGAATTTGTTGACCAATTTAAACCAAATTTGATGTAAAGACACTAAAATGCCTGCTCAGTTAGAGAAAGAAAATGGCTTTAATAATGCATTCTCTGACAGAGGTGAATTCACATGCCATAACATTTTCACGGGAGAAAATATCCTTCTGTATGTCTTACCAGTGGCACAAGCCCCTTACCTACATATCATGTTTTATTAGACATCCAAGCCAAACAATTCCACAGCTAAATCTGCAGAAAATCAAACTTCCAGTTCTAATACCTGTAGATATACAGTGAAGTGCTGTTTCAGAATGCAAGCAGCAGCTCTTTAACTGCTCTGGTGTTATGACAAAGTAGACACACTCTCCATTGTCAAAAATCTACTAATGGTGGAAACTTGCATTGAAATATTAAGATCAATATGAAGAAATTAATTCACAAACAGAAATAAATTTTTAGGAAAAACAGCTGGCGGAGAGCATTTCTACTAAGGTTCAATCTCACCATTAATTAAATGAATAGTGAAACGTATTCGTTGCTAAATACACTGAGTTCTGGCTATTCAAATCCTGTGGTCCCACAGTTTTCTGAGTGTAATTTTGTGTCTTATACAAGCATTGTTAGTTGAAGAATTTACAAACAAAAAAACAGTAGCCAAATTCCTTTCTTTTTTTTTGTTACTTAAAATACCCTGAATAATGCAGGGCCTCCTGGACTCCCCATGGAAAAACCACACTGTAATTAGGGACTAGGGAAGGAAGAAAACTCTGTCAGGTTCCTGTCACAGGCATTTCTTTAAATCATTTGCTGTTTGCCACAGAACAATTGTTCTGTGTAAAACACAAACTGCACAGAGGACAATCAGCATTGCTGCTGGGACTTTCTGTCTCCTCAGCTACGCGTTTGGAGAGAACAGAATGAGCTTACTAATATGTTCCTTTCACTTGAAGATTCCTAATGCTACAGTTGTCACTCCTACCTCACTGGCAGCAGAGTTTCCTCAGCCACAACCTCAGCCAAGCACTGTCTGTAATGGTCAAACAAGGATTTTAGCCGGAGTCCCTCCTATGCTGCTCATCACTTCTGATCAGCAGCAAGCCCATGTATAGAGGTATTTTTTTGGCAGAGACAGCAGTGCAAGGAGGGGACGGAGATGAAACATCTCATCTGAGCATCTCCTCCTTCCAGACGTTCAGTAAATGACTGCTGCAGATGTAGCTATGCTCAGTCAGGGGAGGAACTCATCTGTTCAAATCATATATTCTCTCTACAAAGAGGGGCCTCGTTTGCACAGGCTGTCTGCAATGGGAATTCTCCCCTGCAGAGATTTAGCTTCTCACTGCAAAACAGGCTATGCAGTTCCCCATTTTTTTACTCTAAATTATGACAGTTAACAAGAAGAGTTGCTTGTTTCTCTGTACTGATACCTACTGTGCCAACTGTATTAATTCACAAGATTTACCATTCCGTAGAGGTGCCATTATTTTCCCTTGGGAGCCAAAGTTGGTTTCAGTCTTAGCAGATGTGAATTTGTTTACCTTCCTGAAGCTTCATGGCTTGCTAAGTGTTTGCTTATATCCTCTGCACTTAGCTTACAATTTCTGAAAAGACAATGAATTTGAACTGTACTCACCAGCTCTCTTGTACAGAATCTCAAAGACTGATACAATAGCGAAAGGTTAGGAAAAAATACTGCCTATGATTGCTTGATTACTCTGTGATGTAACAGCACCTTGGACATTAACTAACAGGCACTGTTAGGTAAATAAAGATGAGACACAAGAGGAGAATGGACTTAACCCTTAACCTGTAAAATAATGACCAGAATGTCTTCTCCATTGGTTTTACAACAGCACATTTCTCCCCAATGTCAATCAAAGCCTAGCATTCTGAAAGCTCCCAGCAGCAAGTCAGAGTGGGTTTTCCTTCAAAAGGTAGTAACCGAGTGCCAGCTACTCCAGTTTTTCAGTTTGTTCATTTCTACACTGTTGAGACCCACAGGTATCTTTCAAAGGAAGGATACCTGGCAGTTGTCGAGCATCTTTTCCTGACACTAAATTAACATTGCCAAGGACCAAGCAGTGAGAATACCTGCTTACATCCCATTCTGTGGAGATGCCACTTCTGCACAACCCAGTGGTTTCTTTTGGTAGGGGCACTGCTTGAAGATTTGTTGCCATGGTATGTGAACAGGACAGACTTTTTTATAGAAAAGAGCATCTACCTTTGCTGTCATTTACTGACTTATGTTTAGGGAACTAATTTTATTCCAATTAAAAATCAAACAGTCAAGAGAACTGCTGTATTTTGTCTGGGTACAAAATGTTTCTCCTGCCAAAGCAAATAGATACATGAATAAATATCTTAAATTTCTCCACAAGTCAGTGGTGACATCCCTGTTGATTTCAACTTCATATATGCACTGATAGGGAGAAATAACCTTTATTGTGCAATCTTGGAGATTAAGCCTTAGATGCAGCTCCCAAAGCATTCTCACCCATTTTACAAACATAGAAACTGAAAAACAGAAAGCTTACATGAATTATTTTAAGTCACAGAGATTCTACAGAGGAAAATAAAATCCATCAAACCTAGTATTTTGTCACTTTTTGTAACTACTGGATTTGTGTTTTTATTTTAAAATTCACAGGAATCCTCTCTGTGAAGGAGGCATCACCCTGTTTTGTAGTTGCAGAAACTCAGAGAGAAGCTGAAGTACAAATATTGAAACCTGGGTATCAGCCAATTTCATCTCTCTATATGCACTTAAGTATGTATCTGAACTCCATAAGTGCTTCAGTTCAGACATTCAAGTTTGAAAATGCTAGTTGAACCAGACTTTGTGTTTGTGGTTTTTAAATATGTAGAGAAAGACATGTATTCTGACCTTCATGGATATGCCCAAAAACATGAAGCCGTGGCTGTATTCGTCTCTGGACTGTGTTTAGCAGCTCAACACATCCTACCCGTTGCATTTTCTTAGGAACCCAATCTAGAAAACCTTTGGAAAATAAAGCAAGAATTTAGAAGAAGAGAGGTTACCTGCAAAGATGTACTGCTACACATTATTACTATGATTTCAAATCTCATGGCATTTTGTAAGCAGCAGTAGAAGAACTGACATGGAAAAAACCAGTGTGCCTGTAAGTTGAGGTGTAAGGAAAAAGAGAAAACCTGTAAATGCTCATCCAAAGAAAAAGAATCATAGAATCATAGAATTAGCTGGGTTGGAAGGGACCTCAGAGATCATCAAGTCCAACTCTTAAAAGGTCTATGAAAGGACTATGATAACTCTTGCCAGTTGTTTTTCAAGGAAAAAAATCACTGCAATTAAAGTATTTTTGCACTGCGGCTAATGGAGCAAGACAATGCTTTATCCATTCTTCTTCCTTTAAGAAAGTGAGGTATTAAGAGCAGTACGTCCAAAATGGGTCTCAAAAGAATCTAAATTAACATTTAGCTGCTTAGATATATCTCTGGGATCTAGTTTTTAAAATTGAGAACTTTAACTGATGAAATGGAATCTACGTTGCTAATAAGAAAACTATATTGTAATCACATTGAATCTTAGAGTAATGGCATTCAGGTGAAGAACCTACAGCATGCCTAAAACCAACATTCTCAAATAAAACTGGTTTAAGTGCTTCATGACACAGCAAGCCCTACTAGCCTAAATCTATGGACCTCAGATAGGAAGAGAAGCTCAGCCCTTCAGCAGCAGGTATTTTAGGTGCCACATTTACTTGATAAGATTTGTATAAAAATGCATTTTTCGTGAATACAGACAAAAATGTACACCAGCTTGCTTGTATGGCTAAAAACATACTGCAAGGGTGTGCTTCACTGCCAATTGAAGTCTTGTGTTTCCTTCAAATGAAATCAGTATGAGAAGGATGTTATTGTATTATAAGGTTTGCAATAATCAATCTTTCTTTCCTTCTAGTGTTCTGTTATTTTCATCAGGCTCAAATTTGGAAACATATAAGATAAAATAATTCTATTTTTCATTAGTTGTTCTAGCGCTTCCCCTTTGTGCCTGTCATAGCTTTGTATCTCTGACTGAGATTGCTGCAATAGCATAAATTTATAGTGCCTCTGATAAAATAGTAAGTAGTCTGCTACAGAGGTAAAGAGCCTGGACCTATCTGTCATACATATGCTTTTGAGGTCTGCTCAAGCATGGCTGAACAGCAGCTAACCAACTGGCTTAAAAGGTGAGAACTATGATATTCAAGTTCTTGGAAAAGCTCTCAGATTTGCTAGAGCTTTAGGGGAGGTTCGCACATTGGAAATACTCCTTTAGATGCCAGTGCTTTAAAACTGGGCTCAGTATACTGTGGGGGCTTATGAAAATGGTAAAAAAATTGTCTTTATCATTGTCACTCGGAGAGCTGAGTCAAATTTTCAGAAACAAGCTGGGAATGCAATATCCTAGGTGGCAAAAAGAGGAAGCTCTGATAATGGCCGTAGATTCCTTATTCATTCAGATGCCTCTGAAGATGCTGCCTGGCTCCTGTTGGGGGAATGTAAAAAAAGCAAACCCCACTGAATTACAGAACAAAGCAATGCTCAGTTCTGGTAACTGATTTTACCAGTCACTCTTGGTCTCCAACACAGTTCAAAATTCACTGTAAGTACTTAAGACGTCCAAGTGCGGACAGCAACTCCTCTGGCAACCAGTCAGGCTTTTTTTAAAGCAAACATGTTATAACAATAGGTTTTATTACTTTCAAGATTTGAAATAGTTAATTGTCAAAATGTATGTGGTGAACATAAAGCCCGAAGTATTTCCACTTCAAAAACTTCACAAACAAAATTCCATAAAATTAACTTCTGCATTAAATTAAGCATTATTTATGTTGAACATGGTTTTGTTTACATGCATTATCACCCTTCTGAAGCTTTCCCATATGTTAGCAGCTTATTATGTACACCTGACTACACAAACTAAGAGTAATTGATTATACCTAGCTAACAATTTAAGTTAATCTTAGGGGTTTTTTTAATGTTTGGTTACTTGAAATAGGTTTTCTACAGCTGTCAGGAAAATATAAATCTTTGTCACAGACAATCAAGCATACAGCTACAAATGAAGACCTAAAGGTGAAATTAAATTAAAAACAGAAAAATAAAAAAAGTTAACTTCTTGAAGATAAATAGAAGAATCATAAATGCATATCTTCAGGAATCATGGAAAAGACTTTAGAAGTTATACTACACCTGAAAGTAACCAAAATATTCTGATACAAACATGAGCATTAGTACTGATTTCATAGTTGTGAATACTATGTTTCAAAAGCTATTAAATATATGGCATATAAACATAATAATGGTCAAATTTACTAATAAAATGGTCAAAAATATATTTTAACTTTTGTTTTCTCATCCCACGTGAACCTGCTGTGTATCCCTGTCCTGGTTTCATCTCAAAGCACTACTCTAAAACAGAAAATAAAAAGTTACTCAGATTTTTGTTACCTGTCTGAATGACTTAGAAGCAGCATTAACTATTAGAACTATTAACTTAGAAGACCATTAACTATTAATGGTGCTTCTGCATTTATATCATGCAGGCAATTTTATATCTAATAATGTTGTATTAATTGGTTTAGGAGCTTAGTTAGTAGCTCTTTCATAGTGAGGGAATGACAAAGCACCCAGAAATTGGATGATGGACAGAATTTAGCCAGCCAAGCTGGAGAAAAAGGAAGAATATGCAAGAGCACTGATTGCTATTTATGATCATTAGGAACAGCTTTAGTGATGCTGTCCAAGATCAGAATAGCAGCAATCAGCTTTCTGGATAAAATAATTGCCTAGGTGGGGGTGGACCAAGGAGGATCCAGTCCCCCAAAATGTTTGTGGACAAAGCTACACAAAAAGGAGGTTCTCTCCAGTTAGGCACAGAGTTAATTTCTTTTGAAGATTAATTTTTTTGTTGCCATGGATGTCAGGGAATCCAGCAGCGGATGCCCTCATGCAGAGGGTTCTGGGCCTGAGCCATGAGCTATCTATGGATCAACCAGAAGACAGACACAGAAATGGCAGTTTTTAAAAAAGAAAATCATTGGAGGATAGGAGAAACTTCAGGAAAAAAAAAAAAAAAAAAAAAAAAAAAAGAGAGAGAGAAAAAGAAGAAAAAAAAAGAAAAATAGAAAAAGAAAAAAGAAGAAAGGAAGAAAAAACAGAAAAAGAAAAGAAAGAAAAAAAAACAAAAAAGAAGGGGAAAAAAAAAGATAAAAGAAAAAAAAAAGAAAGAAGGAAAAAAAGAAAAAAGAAAAAGAAGCTTCTGATAGAGTTCTAAATATGACATAAATAAAACTGTATCAAAAGCCTTGGGCCCTAACAGCAGTTATCCCCTGTACTAAGCATCTGGAGCTGACATCTTAGGGTCTAAGTGATTAATTTCTGCCATCCACTTTTACAATACAGGTCCCTATTAAAATCAGTCTATGGCATGGCATGAGACTCCACTTAGGTGAAGTTATAGAAAAACATGCCCTTACTGTGAAAAATCCTGTTAACAAAGAAGCCCTTTCCCCTAGGATTAGGAAGCAGTGGAATGCAAACACGTCTTTCTAAAGAAAATAACAAAAACACAAACTCTTTAGATACTTTCTTCTCCAAGCCCTGAAAGAGGAGAAGAAAGGGTGGAAGACAAGAGGTTTTTAGCTTCAGGAAATTGGGGAATCTAAAGGTTTAAAGAAACCAACTGCCTCATGTCACACAAAGGACTTCTCAGCAGTAAGACTCAGCAGAACACTTAAGTACAAGCTTCACTTCCATGTCCATTTATTAAACCAGTTGGAGTTAAACACATAGATGTGTAAAGTACTAAAGATGGGCATTTACATTCCTATGTGTTAAATATGTTGAAAAACACATTAAAAGCCTTTAGCTTTTACTGAATCTGGACACGTTTATGTCATTATATTATTTCAATAACACAGATAATTTCACTATTATCTAGGAACAGAAGAAATCTCTCCTGGCTTTTATATCACCTGTAGAATTATTTGTAAAATACAAATGTAACACAGTTCCTTGTTGATTCATTAGTGTTGCCAGACTGTATTAAAGACAGGTAATTTACCCACACTGTCCAAAGAACAGGTAAACAATGGCAGCACTTGAGTTTGTGTGGCAGAAGATGAACCAAGTCAGTATACTAAGAAAAAATACTGACTCCAGGTACTTGTTGGTGGAATAATGCTACTGCAAGTGAGGTAGAAAGGCAGTGCTAAAAAAAATAACCCTGCATTTCTCCTCAAGCAGGCTCCATGCTTTAAATTTACTGACTTTACCCATGGCAGAGCAGAAAAATAAACAGGAAAACTAGAGCTTGCTTATTTAAAAAGCTCACTAAGGCTTTATGTGGTAAGGTTTTCTTTTTTCAAGCCATTATTTACTTCTCAGCTACTGAGCATAGGTAATCATAAAACATAAAACTGATCTGAAGCCCTGGTGCTACTGAAATCAGTATGGATGTTTCTTTTGACTTTTAAAGGTCAGAATTGCACTCTTAGTCTAAGGAGAGCCATCAGTTACTGCAAAATCATCTGAAATACACAGCTAAGAGCACTAGTATTTTCTTACCTAGAGGTGGTCCATGTGTTATAAGAATATCTATTCCATCTGGAATAAGGTTCCATTTCTCTAATAGTGCTTGGCCTCGTGGAAGATTAAAGCCCCAGCCATAAAACCAAGGTTGCCTGCCAAGAGAGGAGGAGAATGTCTTCAGTGCTACTTCCATGTACTGGTTATCTAATTAAAATAGGGAGATTGACTCCACTAGCATGGAATCTGGAGACACAATTAGCATTCATTTTTCTTCTTTCTGTGCACAGTAAAACCCTCTTTCCATACAAACTGTAATATTTCATGTGTGGCAAATCAGCACGAGCCTTACCACTTTCAGTAGGCAGCATACAGTAAAATATTCAAAGTACTCCTCTAACTAGGTGAAAAGTAACTCTTACAAAACCTGTATACCAAGATCTCCATGTGTGGATTAGCTTGCTAGACTCCTACATCTTGAACACCTGTTTCAGATGCCCAGGTGTGGATATATGTTTCACATCATGTTTGGCCCTTAGCCTATGACCAGCTGGGAAAGGACACCAGGCACAAGGACAGATCCTGCTCCAAAGCTGGAGACATCACCTATGCTGTATTTATTTCCCCATCAGAACAAGAATAGTGTTTCTTTTCTCACATAAAATTTTCTTCTGTCCTCTGATGTGTTGACTTGGTTTTAAGTAAGACTTTCCATATTCAGGATTTTTTATCAGAGGGGCATTTACATTTAAAAATATATATTTGTAGACCAGCTCATCATGGAGCAGTGGAACTGTAACACTGCCAGTCAGAACACAACTCATCCGTATCTTGCCATCCCATTAATTAAAAAACTGTATTTCACAGCAATTATATCACAGTGGTAAATTATGTCTTGCTGACTATGCTCTCATTCTGGGTCATAAAATTGAGGGGTTAGTTTTAGGTTGGGATTTTTAAATAATTTTTTGACTGACGTGTTCTGGCCATATCCATATTTGGAGAATAACGGATAGGCTGCTGTGATTTAATAAGGTTTATGGTAATTGCCGCCTTAGTGTTTATAAATACATACACATCAACCAGAGTTCTCTTTGAGATGGTACTTTGTTGAGGAAAGCTTTATACTCCCTCATCACATCAAAAGGCAGAAAGAATTTTTTCAAATTCTCTGAATTCCTCTTTACACTGTATATGGCAAAGACAAAAGAAGATGCCCATAAAGCTATTATTCATCCTCTTCCATTACTGATGCTTGACTAACATTTCAAAAATTAGCATGTCTGCAATCTTCATGATGATGTATCTCCCACTTTTCCTTTTGGAATGCTGTAAAGCACATCTATTGAAAACATCTTAAAAACCAGAGCTTCCTAGAATATAAAAGTGTATGGCTTACTCAAGGGAAGTACATTCTGCTGCAAGGAATGGAAGAAGAGGGCTTTGCAAAATGTTTCCTGCCTTTCTTCTACAGATAAAAAAAATCCTCAGCTTTCCTAGGCAGATCACTGAAGGGCTTTCTGTGTCCATGGCTAAGAGTTTGATTTCTAGCTCTCCATCACACAGCACCTGAGTTAACCAGGATCTGAATAAACAGGTGTCCAGGGGGAATAAAAGAAACAAAGACGAAACTTTGTACATCTGCCACTGGAACCAGAAATACATCCCAGCCTCCAGAAGCTGTGATGAGGGAGGTGAAGGTGTGTAAAAAAGAGATGCTAATAGCAGCAGCAATGAAGCAGAAATCTTGTTTTGACTCAGGTTGCTGAGACCAGGGTGGCTGGCTGACAAAGACATATATGCCTATATGAGGGATATGAAAATGTGCTTTTCTGCCTACCTGTTCATCATCCTTTCCTGACAGGAAGAACAGCACCTGGCTTACAGGTACATGACTTCTCACATTCCTACTGCTGGAGTGGCAACTCATGGTATAGTTACTGGCTTATTTAGCAGTGAACTAGCAGCGAAATTCCTGTATCACACTGCCATGCAGAACAAAACCAGCCTGTGAGAGTCTGATCAGCCTGTCTCTATCGACAGCTCACCACTGACAGAATGGGAGTTTTAATCTCCAAGCAATTCTGTGAAAATAAACTGGAGTCTACAAGGTGTTCAGCTATTACAAAATTGGGAGGCTTTATAAAAATATACAGAGGTTAGATTTTTTCTTAACTCCCCATCCGTCCTTGCCTTGGGATTGTGTTCCACATCTTAGGTGCCAAGTATCTTTCTTCACCAGGATGAAAATATTCAACTGTTTGGCAAATTGTCTTTAGGCCCAGAACAAGTTTTCCAGGAGCAAAAACTCACCAACAGAAAATACTTGTAAGGGTAGATAGAAGGCAAACAAAGTACAGGAATAGTAAATCATACTGTTAAAGCCACTGACAGATTCAGTGAATACAGGCCCCTGCTACACCCCATTGCCCACCCCTGTTCTGCTGGGCATGGACAGCATTGTCCCTAGGTCCTGGGGGGAGAGCAAAGAAAGGTGTTGTCCTTTACCACAGAAGGATGGGCTGTGGCCACTCCATGCCCCAAGAAGGGAATTAAGGATAAAGATCAATATTTACTCAAGAAGAAAAGATCAAAAAAACACTATGCAATAATTACTTTAAGGATACAATGAAGCATTTTTTTAAAGAAATATCCGTGATTGTCACAGGCTTTGCCAGAAGTCAGCTTAATCCTGCTGCAATCTGAATGACCACGAATGGCACATGCAGATGTGATAGTCCCTGTCTGCCTCTACTAGGGCCAGCCTGTAGACGTCCACTTCTTAAAAAGCCTGTTTCCCCTTATGAATAGACATGATCTGCTTATTAAGACAAGAAGCACTTTCCCCCATATCTCCCTTCCCTCCTCCTTTCCTCCCCTCCCTCCCTTTGTGGTGACTGCAGCGTGTAGCCGCCCAAGTACAGGGCCAGTAAGTTATGCATGCTGGAGCTGTTCTTTTGTGAAAGAGAGATGTTACAACTTGTGTGATTTGCCATTATGCTGTCTTTTGTGACAATCTTGAGATGGAAATAAATGTCTGGAATATTTCTGGCAAATGAAAAAATAAAAAATCTGAAGTCCAAGAAAGGATTCACTGGAGGATGCTGGTGTGTTTTACATCTGAGAGAAGAAAGACAAATCACACACTTCAGTACCCCCACCCTCAAAGCAAAACCGTCTTTACACATGCATGGGGATTTTACAAATCTTGAAGTGTCTTCTTCTGAAAATTTATTGCAAAACAGCCATCAAAGCTTCTGAACCTGGGGAAAAATAAATCTTCTCTAATGCCCACTAACAAGTCTTTGACCTGGTTATCGTGCAAAGTCAATTTTATCTAAAATATCCATTTATAATGGAGCCTGAAAGCAAAGTTAAAGTCTACACATCAAGCACTTAATTTCTAGATCCCCTGTTAATGCTTATTCAGGACAGGTGTAATTTTTTTATAAGTTTCTTTTCAACAATATTTTAAGAAGGAAAAAATGTCTTGTATGTTCTACAAGAGAAAAACTTGCTGTTTGCAAAGACAAAAAACCCCAAAAATGTATTTGGCAATTAAAGACATATATCATGAAGGTATTTTACCTCCAAAGTAAAGCACTCATGTAGAAACGTACTTTTGATTTAAGTCTTATCTTCCTAAAGCAAACAGTTAGAGTCTCTCCACACACTACTGAAATTCTATGGTATTATTATTATGATAAGAATAATGACTGTCTACATATAGTGCTCTAGGGGGAAAATGTATTAGAAGTTAATTTGTTTACAGCACAATTTACCTTATGTTAAAAACATATGAACAAGTTTTGGAGGTCAAATACTCTACCCAACAACAGAAAAAAAAGCTGAAATATCAGAATTTGTGCTAGCAATCGGATGTTGCTTTATGTACTGAATTTCTATCTTTCTGTTCTAAAGTAACCATTGGAATAATTTTCTTACAGAATGATAGTTGCTATGACAACCATAGCAAATTTTCCTTTTCTGAAACAGATGTCTCATTTAGTTGAAAATTAGAATGTGAAAAACCCATGGGAAAAATTAATTCAAACTTTAACAGAACACTGACTACAATGTAATCTCTTATAGGTTAACCCCTTAACATCTTTCTGCACTCTTATAGTAACCTTCTCATAAATTCTAATTAAGCCAGTTTAACCTCCTAAGAACGACCTTCTTAGCTATCATTAGTGCTTTAGTTGTCTTTGAAAGAAGCATTTCTATTACAATAATAACAGAAAAAAGTCATACTGAAAAAAAGTGGTCAAACATATTACTGCCTTAATTATTTATTAGTTTTTCTTCTTTTATCCAGCTACTAGGGGAAAAAGCTACCATGTGGTCCAAGAACTCTTTTGTCATTTAAATGGGGCATAACTTAGTTTTCTATGTGATTTACTGTAAAGGGCAGTGATGCATGATACAGATTTGACCTGTAATTTACATGAAAATTTAAGGTTTTCAATTTTTAAACCACTGGTATCCATCTCAGTCTACTCAGCAGACACACAAAAAGCCCAAAAAGGGTACCTGACTTGGGAAAATTATCATGTCTGTGGATTTTTCTATTACAAGCAATGAGACAGTGAAATCTCGTTCTCCATTACCTTGATTAAATTTAAACATTTTAACTTAAAGAAGAGATTCTTTCCTCTCTGTGCAGTTACCAGGTCAAGGGACCCTCCGCAGTACTTGGTCATTGGCTAAAGATGAACATGGCAGGCAGCCAGAAATATTCCCACCCATGGTGCTTGCAGGGTGCCACCTACCACAAGGACTTTAGGATGGCAAGATTTACAGCATCTGCTTCAGCTAAGTTGTCCAGTTGAGCAAGACAAATCCTGCCACCAGTAGGCAGACAATTACTCTCTTTGACTTCAAGGGAAAAATCCCTTGCACAGCTCAATACCCAAAGAGACCTTTGGGTGGGAACTGACTGAACAGCCATTAGTGTATCAAAGGGACTGGTGGGCAGCATCTCAAAAACACCTTAGCAGCAAAAAGCACAGAAGTAAAACATCACACGCAGATCATTGCACCTCCTCATTTCCATGAAGTTTCCTTCAGAAATCTTTTTTGCAGCTAAAAGGCAAGTTCTCTTGCTAGAATTCCTCTGCTTACAAAATAAATCTCCAAGTTTCACAAACACACGTAAATATGTAACTTGCTTTACTCTTTCCTCAGTAACAGTTGCCATGTTCTCAGACAGGAAAATAAATGGATATTGGCTACTGACTAAAGAAGCTCTGTGGGAAAAGAATGGACCAAATCATTCTTCACATTTCTATTGTCCCTTCCTGAAAATTGCTGAGCTACACATACTTAATAATTAGAAGATCAGAATATACATGCTGAAAGCCATCCTAGTGAAAGTAGCCAGTCAAGGCCCATGGAGCACCAAAAAGCAGTCAAATTCAGCAGTGTCAGCCACAGGCAAAACTCTTAACACATCTCGATTCCCAGACCAAGAAAGGTCACTGTTGGACATGTAAGTCTACATTTTACTGGTCTTAATTTAATCTCTAACAACAAGCTATAGACCTGTGAACGTGGGTATACAGTAATATATACACTGTATACCTTCCTTGTCTGCCTGCTGTTTACATCCTCTAGGTATTCATATAGTTACATGCCCTGTCACTGCATTTCATAGAATCACAGAATCATAGAATGGCTTAGGTTGGAAGGGACCTTAGAGATCACCTACTCCAACCTCCCTGCCATGGGCAGGGATGCCTCTCATTTAGATGAGGTTGCCCAAGGCCTCATCCAGCCTGGCCTTGAATACCTCCAGGGAGGAGGCATCCACAACTTCTCTGTCAATCTGTTCCAGTCTCACCACCCTTGTACCAAAGAACTTCTTCCTGATATCCAGTCTAAACCTACTCTCCTTCAGTTTAAAATCATTTTCCCCCGTCCTATCACTGGACAATCGTATGAAAAGCCCTTCTCCAGCCTTCCTGTAGGTTCCCTTCAGGTACTGGAAGGCAGATGTAAGGTGCCCCTGGAGTCTTTCCTTTCCTTCAGGCTGAACAATCCCAGCTCTGCCAGCCTCTCCTTGTAGCAGAAGCATTCCAGACCCTGCATCATCTTTGTGGCCCTCCTCTGGACTCATTCCAACATATCTATGTCTTTCTTATGGTGGGGACGCCAGAACTGAATACAGTATTCAAGGTGGGGTCTCACAAGTACAGAGTAGAGGGAAAGAATAATTTCTGGAATTGCCTTTTTAGCCTTTACTCCTCACAATCCAGTTCACTGAGTATTTATATTGCCTTTTGATCAGTCCAAGCAAGAACTGATACAAGTTCACTTTTGTGTGTTTGTGAAGTATTTTCTATTTCTACATCTAAAGTAGTTGTGACATACCACAACACTCATCTTTTTGTCTTGTCTTCCTCTCATTCAAGAGGACCATCCAAAGCAGGCAGGAAAGTAGCTATAAGGCCATATGAGCCAAGGCAAGCAGAGCATTGTTTGTTTATAAACTTCAAAGCACCACTCAACATTTTAGCATCTAAGCATTAACAGATGAACTGAGATTTAAAGACAAACAGGTTTCAGAAGTTTTGAGGAGTATGATGACTAACTTCATGTGACAGAGAAACAAGGATGGTAAAATTTTAGAGCAGAAATAAGGAAACAGCATATGAAAATAATTAAATTACACAAAAAAGAAACAGATTCACTCATTCATAATATGGGAACCAGGGCTTTTTTTAATAAAAGCTAAGGCCTTCTACTTAAAAATAATAAATGCAAATGATGGTTAATCTCATATAAGATTATCCCCTGGAACACATGGCCACAAAGTACAGCTAAGCAAGTAGAAAGGAGAAAGCAGAAGGGAGGGGAATGTAGGTGCTAAGACATGAGATGGCTTGCACAATGTTAGTTCAGGAGGATGCAGAGAGAAGCAAAATGAACTCAGATCCTCTATCCATCTGCTGACTGCAACAGACATTTCTTCCATGGGTAACTTTGTGGTGTTCTTGATTATTTGCCTGACTTGCTTGACAAGGTTTTTGCTCTTGAAACTCTGCATCAAATTAAAATATTGTTTTCAGAAAAGGAAAGGAGGGTAAAAAATCAGAATATGGACCCTTGTCAGTAATTATTTCTTTTGCAACTTGAGTTACGCATGAAAACATTCACCCTTTGTTTAGTAAAGGGTTTCATACATCTCTGACTGGAAAGAAGAAAGAATGAGCTGTGACTAATAGGAACTGATAATTTCTAAACATTAATCTTTTATAAAACAATGAAAAATAAAATTAAATCTACTTGATCTTCATAACAGAAAACAGAAGATAACAGGTAAGGGGAAAAAATAATGAAAGACTGGATTTAAACATGCCAATACCAAATGCAAATAGTTTATTTCATTCTGATGGGGGCCAAATGATAATATGTCATCTGATATTTTCTAAAAATAATAAAATAAACCCAACAAAAAATACAAGGGCTAATTTGGAATAATTATCCAAGAGAGTCAATGCTGAGGGTACAGATTTTCAGTAGAGCCCTATGGACTTAATGCATGGTGTAGGTCTTGAATAATCTAAGGCATAAGCTCCTGATGTCTGTCTGTTCCCCCAGTTTCTCTGATTCTCACTCTGTAAAAATAAGGTAAGGCCAAATTATCCAGACTGTACTTCAAATACTGACAGTGGATAGCCATTGAAAGAAGAAGGGTTAAGACAGAGGAGATAACAGCCCCTCTTTCCACAGTACAGTCACCATCTCATTTTAAATGTGAAACTTGCCACGAATGGGCTGATCAGTAAGAAAAAAATAATTTGAGTCCTGTCTGTGCGTGGCATCGTTACAGCTCTTCACTACCAAATGACCAGACAGATAAAGAAAAAAAATATTATTCCACATGTTCAGATTGTCAGTGTTCACTGTAGTCCTCTAAGACTTTGCAAAAGTTTATTAACCAAGGAGATGATATATCCCTTTAACTGGAGACACAATACTTGTGGGTTTTTCTACAATCCAGCTCCTGAAGGAATTCTCCTAGATGAAGCATGACTAAAACACCTAAGATGTGTAATAGGAGGACTGAGAATCAGCGAAACATCCCTCAGAGTAGCCACTACTCAGTTTAGTAACTCACCAGGTTTACATTCTTTTCTCAAAATACTAGAAGTAATTAGGCCATATGGACTAGCTGTCTGTCAGTTCTTTTTTATTTTTCCTTCCTTTGGGGGTTTTTTTTTGTTTGTTTGGGGGGTTTTTGTTTGATTTTTTTTTGGTGTTGTTTTTTTTTTACCTTCTTTTCCTTGGAAAATTCAAAACCATTTTGAGTTAAACCAGCATGAAAACGCTTCCAAAACTAATAAAGGAATACAGCATGTGTGCATATATGCATGAAGTGTATTATTTTTAGCATTTTCAATTTAGCAACAGATGAACTTAATTCTTCTTTAAAAAAACACATACTGATACTTCATGTGCCATGTTTCTATCTGAAGTGAACAACATCCAAGCAATCCCAAATTCCAAATTCATGTTTTCCTGCAGTCCTAAATTCATCCCACAGTATAGTGGTGAAAACCAACTGCTACAATTTACCTTTCTATCCAAAAAAAGGTACAGCTTTAACACCCAGATGCTCATTCAGCTAACCAGAAATTCTAAGATAACCTTAAAAAAAACCCATTTACTTATGCTATATAAAATATGCAGCTAGAAATATTTGATACACGCAGATGCAGCCCTCTGTTTCAATGCTGGTTCCAATTTGTTCTAATTTCTTACTAGGGAAAAAAAAATTCCTCATGTTAAGTCATATTAAACAATGCTAATTTATTAAATAAAGTTAATTTACGAACAACAAATCCAAAGGAAGTGCTCTGATGTTAAGCAGTTTCACAACAAGTGGTAAATTACTTTTCCCCTTAAGAAATACTCAGATAACTGCTACAATTAGTTCTTGTGATGGTGGCTCTACTTCACATAGAGCATAACATAAACCCACCATCTAGTTCTTGATGTAGTAACAGATCCACTGGGTAAAAACCTAGGAAAAACACATGCATACAAGCTACTGTGAAGCAGGGAGGCTGATTCTCACCAGGTGTAAGTGGTTCTAAAGCTGGTGGAGCTCTGCCAGTTTACTTCAGCTGAGCTTCAGCTTCGTGTAGAGCTGCTCCAAACCAGTTAGCTATTTGTGTTTCTCTTGGAATACTGCCAAAGGGCTCATCACAGTACCCAACTGTGTTTACATCTTTGAAACATCCTGAAATTGCTGCTGTCTGAGACTACAGCCCAGACTACAGATAGAGCTGCTAGGCCTTTTGTTCAAGAAAAAAATGGGGAAAAAAAGCATCAAAACAGCAACAAAAAAGCACTTTAAACAGTCAAATCAGCTCTTTCTCATAAAATTAAACTTTCAAGCACATGTGAAAAATAGAGAGAAAACTGCTGTGGGGGATTGCAATTCCACTCTTGTGGTTTATGAACTGCAGGAAAGTGAAGCCAGTTCCCTGTAGAGAGATTACAGGTCTCTTCTTCTATAGGTCTTAAATTAAAAACCAGCTGAATCCAAAGTGAGTTAGTTTACTCGATCAGAAGATTCAATTATTTCTGCTAAGTAACTGAATGTGAACTACTTCCTTTTAATAACATAAAACTAATAATTACTGCCCAAGAAAGGACTTTTTTTCTTCCAAGCTAATTAAGCTAAAGCAATATATTTTTTGACTTCTAATTTAACTAAAGCTAGAAACATTTGCTACAAAACAAGAAAACGCAAATCCCCGCTCACGTACAGAAATATAAAGCCCTACGATGTGTTCCGACATAACAAGAAACAGGACTTGTCCCAGAATGTTATGTGGAATCATAACTTCTGGGCTCTATTCAGCATGCGTGTGTGTGTGGAGGAACACAACTGCAAAGTGCATGCAAAGCATCTTTGGCTTCAGTGACTGATTATGCTCACCCTGCACGAGGTCAGTGTGAAACGGGTAGGAGATTTGATCCATATCCCTAATATGCAAAGAAGTACAAGTTAGCAGCGTGCAAGGGTGTTTGACTTACTGGTTATCCTGTATTGTGACTATTCTAGGACTGAACTGTTCCAGAATCCTCAGCCCTGGGCAATGTAGGGAAGAAATTTTGTTTGAGAGCAAACATCTTCGGGAAAGGAAGGGGGAAAGGGAAAGGGAAAGGGAAAGGGAAAGGGAAAGGGAAAGGGAAAGGGAAAGGGAAAGGGAAAGGGAAAGGGAAAGGGAAAGGGAAAGGGAAAGGGAAAGGGAAAGGGAAAGGGAAAGGGAAAGGGAAAGGGAAAGGGAAAGGGAAAGGGAAAGGGAAAGGGAAAGGGAAAGGAAAGGAAAGGAAAGGAAAGGAAAGGAAAGGAAAGGAAAGGAAAGGAAAGGAAAGGAAAGGAAAGGAAAGGAAAGGAAAGGAAAGGAAAGGAAAGGAAAGGAAAGGAAAGGAAAGGAAAGGAAAGGAAAGGAAAGGAAAGGAAAGGAAAGGAAAGGAAAGGCTTTTTAAAAAGTCTGTCTACTTGTGGGAAATGGACAAATTAAATTTCTTAGGAGCATGTAATTTATAACATTGGTCTTACTTTAATGATATTTATGGGCTACGATAGGTATAGTTCAGTTTATATTTTCATTTACACAAATAGCTAGGGCAGACTTTAACTGGCTAACAACTGCACTCCTTTAACAGGCTCTAGAAAATTCACTTTAATCAGAGAAATTTTTATTTTGTTACATACAGCTTTTTTTTTTCCAGCAATGTTAATGATTCTTGCTAATTCATTTTAGTCACTTAATTTGTACTGCAGTTTTCATTAAAAAGACCTCTCCTGAATTCAGTATGATTGCTAATGTGAGCAATAGCACCTGTTTAAGTCATGTCTTCTGAATGAGACACACATTTCCTGGCCTTCCGAGTCATGTAAAGAAAATGCTTTCTAAAATGTCTTTATCACATGAAATGCAAAGTGTCATTTTTAGCAAAGTGCCATTAGTTTAAAAAAAAAATAAAGATGAGAGAAACAATCCTGTGATCTGTTTCTGATGTTAAAGGAGCCAGAATACATTTTTAGTCTCACCTTCTGCCACTAGAAAACCTTTCACACTTCAGGAGTTCAGTATCTTTCCCAAACACTTCCCTGAACATCTGGATTTAATAGATCAACACCATTTTGCAGGAAAAAACATTGTTGCAATCTTCCATATGCTGCAACTAAACCATAGTGTATTGTGATGTTAAGTGTTTTTAGAAACAGCACTTTCCAAAACGGAAAATGCTTTCTGCTAAGTATGAAAGAGGAAATTAAAATATCACTCCAGCATTCTATTAAAATACAATTAAACCTATATCTATGTGCCTCAGATGGTTAATTAATATATTTTAACACGATGATGAATTTTGCTTTCACTCTAGAAGAGAGTTTAAGAAGAGAGAAACACGTTGCTATTTCTTAAATGTCTGTCACATCTTAACTACTGTTTACCGAATGCCTGAAATAAATCATCAGCATTCTAACCATAGTGATGCAGCCACATCAGGTAGGCTTAGACACCAACCTTCTCCCCAGAATTTCTGAAACTTGAAATGCATCTATTCTGAATAATGAGTTTATTATTCTCACTCATGATTTTCATTATCCTCAAGAACCAAGTCAGTCTATCTAAATTACTCACTTATATTGCCTCCTTCAAAGTCATTAATTTAAAAAGCTCCAAATAGTTCCCAACTTTAAAAATAAGGGAACATCTACCATTTTTAAAAGAACTTCTGAGCAACCAAAACTCAGCACTCTGTAATCTGTCCACATCAAGGATTTCCACATCCACCCATAAAAAAGTGTAGCAAACAAGCTACATGAAAAACATGCAAACAAGCACTTGAAAACAAGCCACCTGCTAAAAAATCTATTTAATATGACATTTCCAACAATTTTAGAGTGATATTTCTTGCTTTAGAAAGCAATACAGATGTAGTTGCACTTTGTATTTATTTCTTTCTTTTGAGAGTGTAGCAAGAAGAGAACGCAAGAAGATCAGGTATTTTACTTCCAGTAAGGTTTTGCCCAGTAACACAAATTTTTTAGTACCTATATATTTTAGTCCTGTGCAATGCACTGAATAGGTTTTTTTGCAGGTCTGAAAGAGGGCATAAGAACTATAAATGAGAATGTTCACGTTGAGACAGAAGTTACAATTTTCTGTAAATTTTAGAGGGAATGAAACCTGCAATATAACATCTTGTACTGCTGCTGCTCTATCTGGAAACTACATTCACAGCCTGGGAGGTACATTATGTTAAGTGAAGTCAATATATTATTTTAATACATTTTCATTTTAATTGATGTTCACCTCAATGACTGTAAAGATTTGTACAAGATCTGGGAAAGTAAACATTACATGATTCATCACTTGCAAAATGAAAGCGTGTCCCTCTCAAGAAATCAATTTATAAATCTTTGCTACATTATTTTACTGATGGAAACCAAGTTCAGTGAGGAATGAAAGAGACTATTATAGCTGTTCTTGAAAAGGTGGAGGAAGAAGGCACTGAAACAGAGACCTAAGGTATGGGTGGCTTCTGTGTGGAACAAAACGCCGTCTGCCTCATTTTGCCCTTTGCATCTCTTTAAAACTACCCCAATTACACATGGAAGTCACCAGTCTTTCTGTCCAAAGTGCAGACATGCACACACACACAAAGAGAGAGAACATTTGAGGACTATTACAGAGTCATCTATTTTGTGATAAAAAACAATCAGACAAGAAAATAATACATCAGAGACACCCCTAAAGCTAAGCATCACTGATCATATTGAACCATATAGCTTGTTTAAAGACACTCGATTACATAGTGAAGTAGTGCAGATACCAAGAAAATGTCCGACACATTAGAACAAACTTCTAGCCCTCACACCAAAGTGGGATGAGGATTTGGAGAATAAGCCTCCTTTTAAGGAAGCTTTGGGTTGAGCTGGTGGCTGATACTATTGCTACTTACAGGTTGATGTATTTTACAGTAGAAGGAATTCAGACATCTTTTCTGACATAGCCAGAGCTCTGACCCAGAATACTAAGCTGAGTAAAAAAATACTTAAACAGAAAAAACCCACCCTGCACATACACACCCCTACCTGTCTTCACTCAGTTCCCATTATCCAAACTATGTTGTAAAAGAGCTGTTGACCCACATGTAAATATGCAGGAGCCTCAACAAAGCACTGAAAAGAGATACAAAAATCCAGAAGTCCAGACTGGGTGTCTGTCACTTCAGGACAAATGGTCACAAATGTCTTTCTAGGCTGATATTAATCTTTGCTCTCCTATTTTCCCTGACTGGGAAATGAAAGTTTCTGAAGTTCCAGATGGCCTATAAGAAAGGAATGAAGGAGGAAATGAGAATACATAGACACTAGAGAAAAACTAATTCTGCAAAAAGAAAAATGAGGTTCTGTTTCACAGGAATAGATCCCTCCAGATAATCAAAGCCAAGCAAAAATCCACTCTCTGGATAATGAGTCTGGAGGCAATCTCATACTAAAGGGCTTCTTTAAGCTATCCAAGGCAATATATCATTTAGAATAATGAAATTGTCATCTATTTGGCAAGAGGGCTTTGATTGTCCCTTTCCCACATTGTGGAAAATGAAAAAAAGCACTTGAAGAGATAAAATGCTCTCCTATCTTAAAAACCTGTTTGAAAGAACAAGGACCAAACTCCTGCAGAGCTGCTTAGAAGTATCATGGAAATTCAGTGGCTAGGAAGGTGTTTTCCTTCTGCCACTTTCATTTCTCTTGCCATGTGAGGTAAAATGTGTAGTCTTACCTTGCCATTCAGACACAACAATCCACCTTTTAACAGAAAATTACACTGGAATTCCTTCCACTTTTCACGAGATCAAAGCATACACACACACAATACCTGTTCTTCTGCAGTTGCACATATTTTTAATGAATTTGAGGCAGAGGTGCAATACTAGACTTTGAAGGAATAGCTAGTACAACCTCTGCCAGACACAAGCTTCTGATTATTGATCAAGGTTATATTCCTTAGCCTTCGCATCCTGCCATCAGTTATGGCATGCAACTGGAGAACAGAGAGCCAAGTTACTTACTCACTGACTTGCAAAAAAATCAATGGGAAAAACATGCAGTAGAGCAAAGTCGATGATTGGAACCTTGTGCAAGCAGAGAAGCAGACATAGGAACAATCAAGATCACACATGTAAGTATGAATCTCTGAGAGGTGTTCACATGCTGATATTAAAATGTATGTGCATCTTTACAGGCATTTATTTTTACAAGGCAATTCTGAATAATGACCATAAAAAGCGTAATACACATTCAGCAAGCATAGCAGTCTTGTGGCTGAATGCATCAGGTTTTTTGGGGCAAACACTATATATAATTGTGCAATTAAAATCTTTAGTAGTGCAGAGGCACAAGTTGATTGTATAGCTTATCTTCATTCTAGATGTAGCTAATGCTAAAACGCCTATCTGTGAGAGTTATGAACTTTAACAGAAGGCTGAAAATCTATAACTTGAATATTCTCTAATTATTTATTAACATGGTTCCATGAATGACATCCTCATGGAGATAATACCCAGCCTGACGATACAGGGTTTCAAATCTGGGTTCAATTTTCCACTATTATCTTGGCTTGCTGACTTCCAAATCACCTGTTGGGACAATCTCTTTGATATTAACAAACAGCAAGGCTACCTATTGAAAGGACTTTTTTGATACCTGTTCATTTCAGGAATGAGCACTGACATCTAGCTCTAGCTCAATAGTGAGACTGACAGAATGAGAGAAACATGGCTCAAGAGGGACCTCTGGAGATTTTAATCCAATCTACCACAACCCTGCCAACTCATCACCACTAGATCTGGTCAGCCACAACGACCTAGCCAGATCTTGAAAATACCTACAGATGGATTCTCTGCCCCCTCTCAGGTGTTTCTGATTGCTCTACTTTTGCTTATATGTTATTACTTTTTTTTTTGTTATGTTTATATGTTATGCTTATATGTTATTACTTTTGTTTTGAAAAGCAAAATAAACCTCCTTTGGAAAACAGCATCATCTTTGGGAAGACTTAGCCGTCAAGAGCACATCATACAGAATTCTTGTCTAGAATTATTTGATATATGCAATCCGTCAGTTTGACTATCATCATATCAGTACCAGTACAAAATAAATCAGGGTGTTTAATGTACTTTTCAACCAGAAGCTTTCCAATTTGCAATAAATGCTATTGAGGAAAACAAAGTCTTTGTTTTCACAGCAACTATGGCTATTCCATACACAAGATTGCTTCTGAGTCTGTGAATATATTCTGGCCATGTGTTGGGTTTTGCTGTCATTAAACCAGAGTGCATCTTCCTGTGCCTAGGTTTTTATGAAAAAACCACGATCTCCAGGCTCTATATGGGAGAAAAGCTGAAAGGTTCATAACATCTGGGCTACACTAGAAGGAAGCATGCTGCATTCTTAGTGGTGCCCTATTCATCCAGCAACACTGCATGGTGCACTGACAAAATTAAAAGTTCCTTGGGCCAAATATAGCTACCCTTAAAATTCAGAATTGCCTTGGACACATTTAACATCTTGGTACTCCCAAGATGCTTCCCATGAAGTAGCTAATGTTTTTATACTCCTCTCCCACATCATCTATAATGATAATCTGTGGTTCAATTGACCAGTGTAACAAATACTAATTCTTAAACAGCAGCGTTTGTGCTTTGTAGCTTGCATTTCAAAATGGCTGCTCTCTGCTTGATGATAATACTAGATTAATACAAATTTAAGGCAGTTAACATTTTCTTTAGTGAGTAGAGGCCCAATCCGACACTTGAAATCTTGCCCTTGGAGCCTATATGAGTTATTGTATTAGTCTCTCAGACAAAACAGTGTCCCATTTCCTCTATGCAATTAAAAATAACCACTGCTTTTAAGATCACAACAGAGGTCAAAATGCTTAAGTCCTATTGAAAATATTTAACCACATACAAATGGTACATATGTAAAAGTCCTTAGGAACTGACATGTTACTCTAACCAGTCAAGCTCTTATAGTGCACTTTGCAATATCTTAAGCAGAAATTCAATCTTATTGTGCCCATATCATATGTAAAAACACAGATGGCTACAGGTAAACACAAAAAGCTAATGGTAATTGGCATTAGTCCAGCCTTCTCTAAGTACTTCACAAGGTTTGTCTGGAGAAGAGGAGGTTCAGGGGAGACCTCATCACTCTCTACAACTCCCTGAAAGGAGGCTGGAGCCAGGGGGGGGTTGGGCTCTTCTCCCAAGGAGCTATCAGTAAGACAAGAGGGCATGGAGTTAAGCTCTGCCAGAGGAGGCTTAGGTTGGATATTAGGAAGAAATTCTTTACAGAGAGGGTGATCAGGCATTGGAATGGGCTGCCCAGGGAGGTGGTGGATTCTCCATCCCTGGAGGTTTTTAAGAAGAGACTGGATGTGGCACTCAGTGCCATGGTCTGGTAACCACAGCGGTAGTGGATCAAGAGTTGGACTTCATGGTCTCAGGGGTCCTTTCCAGCCCAGTTATGATTCTGTTATAACTACTGATTGACCTGTTTTATAAAGGAAGGGTATTTCTAGCTTGTACTTATTTTTCAAAGAGTTAAGAAAGAAAAAAAGTGAGAGCTGTAACCAGAAATGGAAAAGCAGGAACTGTGGCCCTAGTCTTTTAATTTCTAGATAGCTTGCCTTCTCATCAGTAGTCATGTATAGACAACAAACATAAATTATAATTGGGAGCTCTCCAATTAAACAAATCCATTCAAAAAGCTAGATGCATATTCTCAAGTCTGGGAAAGAAAATTGTTTTAGAATACTAGAATCATAGAATAATTATTTCAGGATAATAAACAAGCAAATGCCTGAAATTTAGTTTTCTCATTGAGTTCTGAGATCTAAAAGGCATACAGATTTTGATATTTTCAGTAGGTTCATAAGCATTTTCTAAAGACTGCCTTCACCATGCAAGGGCAAAACAAGATTCAGCATATAAAGTTGAAAGTTCCTTAGGTTTTTTGAGATTACATTACTATGACATAGGAAGAAAACGAGACTGATTTCAAAAGAGGCTGTGACAAACATCTTTTTTCAGAGTGGATGAATTATAGAAACAAAAAGAAATGCTAAGGAACAGTAATGATCAGTAGGCACAGAACAACGATAGCCTTCAATCCAGCAGACAGCTAGTTTAACCCACACAAAATAGCTGTTTCTCTTCCTAAATTTTCTGACTGGTGAGCTGGCTGATGTGAATTTGTTACTTTTCCATCTTCTGTTCTGGTAAGATTAATGACGAGTGACTTATTATTGTTATTATTGTTGTTGCTGTTGTTTTCACTGGAGATGGCATCAATTAGCATGGAAACTTCATTCAGCATTGCCAAATAACAAACAAAAAAAAAATAGTTTGCCTGGAAGACTTCCATCGAGCCTTGCTCCCACAAGCAAAGATCTTCAAAGGACCTTATAATGTTCATATTCTAGGACGATAAGGGGGTGAGAGATGAGTTAGCAACACTGTGAAAAGTAGAATGGAAGTTCAGATATAATCTGAACGTGCATAAAAGATGGAAAGCAATCTCTTTTTTTCACGAGCAGTCTGGATAGCTTAGACGACCTGTGCAAAATGACAGGATTAGCGCACCAAGGGAATGCAGCAGATCTGATTTTACAGAAACATTATTTATGGGTTAGTGGGTGGACAAAAGTTTTCTCAACAGATTTTTCCAGATCTAATAATACACAAAAAGTTCAAATGTAGCCTCTACTTAGTGCTACTTTATAGATGGTGTTTTCCTTTAATGTAATTTATCCAGACTTTAATGAGACTTTTGGTACTCTACTTCCTGGAAAATTATTACTGACATTGGAAATATGGTGCCTTGTAGGAATACTGCAATGAAGATATGAAGTTGCCAGACATATTGTAAACAGAGCATAATTACAGTATTTACGGTTGAACATCAAAATGGGAAGAGATGCCAAGTGGCATTTTTCAGAAGTTAATATTGGGACTGATAACATTTAATATCTTCCCTAATAATTTGGAAAATGAAGTAAACTGTACATTGATTAAACACATAGGAGACACAAGAGGAAGATGAACTACAACACAGCAGGTGGGTAGGCTGAAAAATCCCAGAAAGATCTGGAAATCTAAGAGGGAGAGAGTGAAGGGTGCATTTAGGAGGGAAGCTATTTAATGTAGACAAATGTAGAGTAACAAGCTCAGAGAAAATTAACACCCATCTCAAGTAACCAAATGGGAAAATGCCAATTTTCATTTTTAAAAAAAGAATCTAAAAGAGATTTCACAGTTTATTCACACTGAAAATTCACGTTGGGGTACATGCATCAGGTTTGACAACTTGTTTGCTACATTCCAGCCTGATGTGATTTTAAAATGAAGAATAACAAATTACCTTAAAAACCTGCTTTTGATTTTTTTTTTCATATTTTAAATGTATTCTGAATGCTCAAAAAGTACTCACTTTACAGTACTGTTAGCAGAAATAGCATGGGAGGAATGTAACTTAAGTAAGAGACACAGTGGCAACGCATACAAGGTCCAACATACAAGGTCCAAGGTGAAGGTCAGGAAGCCAAAGCCCATCTGTCTCCCATACTGTCAAGGAATTCTAAGTGATCACTCTACACAGTAGAGCAAAATCCATTAAATACTAGGTCGCCACTTATTTCTTTAGTTTAGAAGCTCAACTATACCTTGAGGAAAGGATTGCTTACTTGCTAATAGAAACTAGGATTCTGAGGGATATTTGAAAAAAAAAAACACAACAAACCTAAACAAATGCTGAAACAAGCTTGCTGTGTTAAATGATTCCTGTGTACACTAAAGAACCTCAAATATCTATAGGATGGAAATTGTCAAAACAATGAACCCTTGCAATAAAATTAACCTGTAATCATATAAAATCACTAGGTATAGAAAACATATTTTATGACACAAAAAACCCTACATGGACTACGTTAGAGTATTGCTCCTGACTCAGAGTTTAAGCAGTACACTATCTGTTTCCCATCATTATTTGATAAACAATACCCATGGTGTGAGTACATTATTTTGTCACAGGAATGATTCATTACAAGAAAACACAAAAACTTTATCAAATTGAGTACTACTTTTCTTCATGATAAAGCAATCCAAATATAGCTGGTGCATATGAAATGGCTGATGTGATAGCAATCAACAATATTTTTTATGTATGCTTAAAAACCTGCTTACCAAGGGGAGCCATATATCCTGAATCCCCTCACTGTCACTTCAGAGTCTTGAAGATAGATGCAGTTTGTTAGAAGAGACTGTACGTTTTCATAGCTCTCTGGCTTCAGCTTAGAAACAGAGGGGAAATAGTAAAAGTCCTGCTTGATTAAGTCAGCCATGAATTCTTGGTCAAAGGTCAATTCATGATTTCCTGCTATCACAATCTTGTATTCATAGGGCAGGCTACCTGAAACAGTGAAATACAAACAAATTATTTGGTTTATTGAAAATGTGAGAAAAGCAAACAGACAGACTCACAAACTATTATAGATTCCTCTAATATGCTCACATAATTGAAACAATTGAGCATATCCCTACTACACATTACTCTGATTCCTGGTGATTTCAGGTAGATGACATTGCTGTCTTTTTCAGGGTGCACTGATTTAGCATGCTTAGCATTTATGTGTTGAAACTACTATCAACTCATCAACCTTAAAAACCAGTCTGCAGATTTCTGCTCTACTATTTACTTGTAGTTAATTGCCATTTGTGCTGCAAGTATCACTTACTGTGACAGTGATGATAACTATTTGACAGAAATTAGGGTTCAAAGAAGATTGGCCATAATGCTTGATAAAATAATGTCAGCTCTCTTCTCCCAGAGCTGTGGTCTTTTTTGACTTGTTACTGTGAAGGTCTTACAGTCAGAACTTGGGTCAGCCATAGGGTCTGCTGCTCTCTTTGCCCTGATGTTAAGATCAAGTCTTCAAGTAAGACAAGGATTGGGCTTAGCTGTCAAAACTCAACATCCCACGGAGAAGTCTCACATTTTGTCTCTCTCCCATGTTTTTACCTGCTCCATTTTCTCAGTGACTTCCTTAGATCTATGAGCTATAATTTAAAGTGACTCATGTTCTAGGATATTTTACAATTCATATTTAGTGAAAAATCTTACAACCTCCTGATGAAGGCAAGAATATATATGCCTACACATGTGAGCTCTTCCTGAGAGCAGCACTGCAGCAGAAACTTTCCACCTGACTCCACATTTGGTTATCAACTGGATACTGCCCTTGAATTCAGGCATTACCTGTCTCAAAAAGCTCAGCAGAAACCTTCTAAGTATATCTAAGAGGAAACAAAGACAGAAACTGTGTGAAGCTGCATTCATTAACTTTGCTTCTGCACAACTAATTTGCATTAGGATGAAGACAGTCAGAATAGGAGACTGAGAGCAGAAGGAAATATTTAACTGAAACTGAGACCCATCTTGCACAGCAGCAATCTTGTAAATTTTTATTTTTAAAAGTATCATTGATAATAAAGAAAAATTTAGTGATGACCCCAAGCCTAACATAAAGGTAGGATATTTAAAGAATGTAAAAAACCAGTCAATCTGTGGTGGCAAAAGTTGGCATGAGGAGGACTTTGGAACAAAATACAACAGTGTAATTCATTTATATACACAGACAAGAGAGAACTGTGCTAGCCCAGATGAGATGCTACATGGCTGAACTCATTATTTGCCAAATAAAAAGATATGGGTAATTCTAAAGTATGTATTTCAGACTCGTACAACACCTGTATTAAGAAAATTGCACAGTTTCCACTCTTTTCTGTGGACCCAGCATATATGTGCCTTTGGAACACTTATTAATAGAAACTCATTTAAGTACTTATGATTACACGTTGAATGTTGGAGATTTGATTATTTACCTGAAAGACTACTTGAGATGTAAATTCTGTCATTTTTGCTTCTGAGATGTTTGCACTTTGCAGATGTGTACTCCAACTCTACAAGTTTTCCTGGTGTGCGCACACATGCATACACAAGTTAAAAACGTTCCTTACATGCCATAATATGTATGAGCATCCAACACACAGGCCTTTGGGAAACAGGAAAATAAAGAAATCCTGTGTGCTGCAATACTGTTAACAATTCCATTTCTATTCTGTTTTGTAAATCTTTTCCAGCTCATCTGATCCATCCATCTAGCAGCCAAGAACCTGTACGAGCTGGTTACAGTTGTTGCTTCCACTAATGTATTTATGTCATGTTGCTGTCTGTGGGTGTTACTTAGGCAAATTAGCAGATTACTCTAAATGTACAGTTACATTTATTACAGTGGCGGCCAGAAGCACTGCTGTAGTTACAGGTCTGTCAGCTTTTCAATTAACAACCGTGTTTTTGATGAGTTTGCAGCTCTTTTTTTTCCCTTTTCATTCCATACCAGGAGGCAACTTTCTAAACCTGTTTCTTTCTCTTTGTCTCCACAATTCCACTTTACCCTTTAAATCCTAATCTTTTTGTCTAACAGAGTTCTTTCTCACTTCTTGCATGTAGAATTAACATTTCATTTAAACTTTGTTTCTTAAAAGACTTCAGGACATGCTTCACTTTCTGCTCCCAATATTCTCAAAGTGCAGAGTCAACCTTATGTATGACTCTTTCCAACTTTGTTCTTGGCTGGACACTGCTGTCATGAACTAAACATGTAAAACACCAGTTAAGAAGTTCGGATTAATACCCTCAGCTATCAGACAATACTGATTACACATCTACCACCTTCTTTGCTTCCAGTGTGATTCATACTTACCAATGCTCACTCTAGTCCTCATGAAGAAGTCAACACTGAATGATAAACATCTCTGGACTAAAGCACAGTCCTTCTACCACTGACCTCACAGGGACCAACACCATCATACTGCAGCAAGACCACAGTCCAACATGGTCTATCAGCAGAGTCCAGAGAAAAGTTGAATGTTTCAAGTGCATTAATAGCCTTAAGATCCACTGAAAACTACCTTAAAGCAGCAACTCTTCCCTACTTCTGACTAAAGCTTCTTACTTTTCCTTTTTGTATGTTATTACTTGAACTGTTCTGTATTTTCTTATTTTGTTCTGTCCTTCCAACACGAATACATGATTTTCCATACTGCAGTATTCATAGTCCTGACTCCGTACTGGGGTAGGACCAAGACTTCTCCAAGAGAGCACAGTCCAATTGCTGTTTCCACATTTGTCCGTAGTTTTAGAATAATCACTTTTTCTATCACTTTTTGTGACACCAGCTCTCAACCAGAGATAATTCTACCAATTCCAGGTTGAATAGTTTATTCCCACACCTGCCAGCGGGTGCTAATGGCAAGCTGAGTATTAAAGACACCAAGCACAAGCACATTTCCTGTCCCTTTTAAAACAAATTGAGCTGAGAATGTTTAATTCCCACTCATGCAGGTTTTTGTGCCTTCTTGTAACAATTGCATTTCTCTAGGAAAGATTCCTACCAAAGAAAAAAAGCTGCTACAACACACCCATTGCAGAGGGTTTCTTCTGTTTGTCATTTTCAAACTCCATGAAATGAAGCCTTAGTAAAGACACTGGCTAACCTTTCCTTTCCTAAGTGGTTTTCCTTTTTTATTTTCCTTCTTTCCCAAAGTAGGCATATGCTAAACATTACATTCCCTAATTGTTCATCCATGTGACATCAGTGCTACCACCAGAGAGACCTTGAGCATATCAAGAGTGACTGACAGACCTGAGATAACAGTGAGGGGGCTGTGACCCTGGTAGTACCTCCTTAATTCTCCCAGTGAGGGAACTCACTGCTCAGGTGGTAACAGATGCATCCTGCAGTCAACATGATGCTTTGTGGATGGTACTGCAGGCAGGGCTCCAGCTTCTATGACTACAATACCATTTCTGAAGAACAAGGAATTTTGTGGAGGGATGGGGTTCCTCTGGCAAACTGGGCCAAGAGTCTTCCCAACAGGTTCACTAATACAGAAGGAAGAGTTATACATCTGTTGAGGAAGGGTTGTCGCACTGAGTGAGGGCATGGAGGCAGTGGGAAGTAGCTGGGGAACTACAGGAGGGCTCTGTCTCTTTACCCTTGTAATAGCAGCCTCTCAGGCACAGCATGGCACACGACCAGAAAGAAGGAGAAGTCCATGGATAGTAGAGAGCTGTGACATCTCTCAGACTATGAAGACACAGTGGGATAGATAACCAGATGGGAGTGCTGCAATGGATGGACACAGGCCTACCACCTGTCTATCACAGCTCTGACACCTTTGAAAAGGATTGGAATCCACCACTCCTTCTCAAGAAGGGTAAGAAGGGGAATCTGGGCAAGTAAAGGCCACTGAGCCTCCCATCAGGCCTGGGAAAATTATGGAACAAATCTCCCACAAAGTAATCTTCTAAGTACATGAAAGTCAGGAAACTGATTTGGAACAGCCACCATTGCTTTAACTTGAGAAAATCACACATGACTAATGCAATTCCCTTCTTTGAGATGATGGCTTGCTCTGTGGATAAGGGAGAGCACTAAATGTTTGTTTGCATTGGTTTTAGCTTTTGACATACTCTGCCATAGCATCCTTATAGCTGAACTGGTGAGATAAGAATGGCTAGTAAGGTGGGACAGATACCACCTAGAATACCATGCTCAAAGGGCTAAAATCAGTAATACAAAGTCCATCTGTCATTCAGTCACATGAAGTATGCCCTGAGCTAGTTATGTGTGGGCCAATACTGTCTCCCATCTTTACTAACCTGGATGATCTGATGGAGTGCACTTTCAGCAAGTTTGTAGATAACATCAAATCAGGGGTGGGAATCTGCTGACACACTCTGGAGGGCATGTCTGCTATTATGAGGAACCTCCAAAGACTAGGAAAGTGGGCTGACAGGAACCTCATAAATTTGATAAAAGCAAAAGAAAACTCCTGCACCTAGGATGGGGTAACTTCATTCAACAAGACTCAGCACTGTCTTTGTGGCAAAGCCAGCCAACCACATCCTGGCCTGTATTCACAACAGTGAAACCAGTTGAACAAGGGGTGTGATCTTTCTCCTCTATCTAGCACTTGGGAGATCACATCTGGAGTGTAGTGTCCAGTTCTGGGTTCCTCAGAAAAAAAAATAAAGTACTGAAACTGAAGCAAGTCCAGCAGAGGGGCACCAAGATGGCTGGGGAATGTGGTACCCAGAGAGAGGCTGAGATATGAATCTCTTCAGCCTAGAGATGAAGGGAAAACCTTACTGCTGTCTGCAACTACCTGACCTCAGAACAAATAGAAGGCAGATCTGTTCTGCACATAGGTGCACACAGACACAAGAGGCAACAATCACAAGTGGGAACATGGCATAAGGAGAGAATTTTACCATGAAGATGGTCAAAAGTGGAACAGGGGCCCAGGGAAGCTGAGAAATCTCTATCCTTCATATAACATTCCACTGGACAAGGTTATAAGCAGCCTGCTCTAACTAGACCTGTTTTGAAGAAGGGATTGGACTGAATGTCCTCCAGAGGTACCCTCCCCCCCCGATCCTATGTGATTTTAGGTTTCTGTAATTCTACACTGAAACATAAACAGGAATTTTGAAGAGTCTATAATGTTGAAAGAAATTAAAAACTAATTTTATGTTGTGATTCTGATGGAACAAATATATGGTAGCAATTTAAGCAATTTAAAAGAACTAGAGATTACGTTCCATTAACTTAGCTATAAGTTTCTCATGCTATCCATTTAGGAGATGAGTAAGACTAAATACCCAGTTGATAGCCAATTAACATTTGATGCTAGAATATGGCTTAACTGGTGGGCAGGTATCAATAAACAATCTATGTATATAAATATATGAAATGTATAGCTGTCATAAGAATTCCACATAAATATACAGGGCAAAATTGATTCCCCAGTAAAATTAAGGAGGCAAACATGTAAGAAATAGATCTCCCTTCAGGAGTGCCAAAAAGCACATGCAAGAACATATGATATGGGAGTCAAATATGTACTTTCAAACAAAAAAAAAAAAAAAAAAAAAAAAAAAGGAAAAATTATTAATTCAGGGGTAAGCTTTTTTTTTTTCTTTTTTTTCTTTTTTTTTTTCCCTGCTATCTTATTTTGGTTGGTTTTGCCCATAGATCAGGGATACTTCTATTCTTGGCACCTGAGAAGCTTCTGCTAAAACTTCCCTTATAGCCTGGAGACAAATAACAAGAACTGGCTGGAAAAATTTTACCTACACAGTTTTCTGTATCAAAATTATTAAAACGCCACTTGCATGGAATGGGATATATTTGGAAATTCATGTAGTGATTCTGAGATTACCAAGGAAACAAAACCAATCAAAATGTCAGTTTAAAACATTTGGAGGGGATAAAAACTTCACTGCTAAGCAAAATTCAACATTTTTTCCTAAAATAAGGGGGTTTCTCCTCCTATAATGCTAACATTATTTTCCTCCACAATCAACCTATAGCTACTTCATCATATTTGGATTTTTTCCTGTTGATGCCACAACTTATCAAAATTCTGTGAGAAACATACTGGCTCAAATTCTGTCTCAGGCTTCAGGGCTTTCACCACATCCAAATTTTTCCTTCTGCCAATCTGGAATGGAGCTCCAAGCCACCATCCATTCTCTCAGCCTCTACTTTAATTTGGGATGAGTGATCTTTTTCCCTTCTTTTTCCTTTTTCTCTGCTACATGGATTTTCATTTTTCCTGCCTCATTTTCCCCTCTCCTTTCCTTTTTGTAATCTCCCCCTGTATGCAGAAAAATACTGGAGACACATTATCTTGCACTTAATTTAGCAGTTTTATCAAAGGGTATCTTTTTCTTACAGAAACAAAACTTGTAGAAGTACAACGGTTTTACAGTACTGTGTGCTTGTCTCTCAATATCCCTCTGAAAATGCCTGAAAGATTCAAAAGTCATTTACTGTACTGAGCAGAGGAGTAAAGGCTTCAAAGATAACTATATTCCCTTGAGTTTTCTGAAAGTGTCTAAGAAGACTGACGCCAACTCTGAAGGAGAGGCCTCAAAGAAATCAGAAACCACATAAGATGAGATGCCTAAGAACCCACTGACCATCTGCAAGACAAAATCCAACAAGTCAGGCAGATATGGTTCACCTCTCAGAAAATCTTCTCACACAAATAATGTCTACCCTAGATCTTCTAAATCAATGTAATTTGTTATTCTTTGAGATTGTTATAGTCTAAAAAAGCTTGGGATGTCATATTCAGCTTATATATAGCCAGATGGTATTATCATCCTACTAACATCTTACCTAAGCACATGGAAGTTTTGTCAGTTGTGGCAAACTCAGAAGTTTCTCAGTCTTTGTTTGCTTAGGGTAACAATCTGATATTAGTTCTGGGTACATAATGTGCATAGCAGTAATATATATTATTTAGCTAGTAACATTATTGTTTATTCCTTTTTTTACTTTAGGTTACTAATTAAGAAAAACAACTTAACACGTATTTTTTTTTGCATGTTTGGGCACCAATTACAAAATCATTACAGCAGTTCTTAACTTCTAAACTAAAGTAGGTTCTTTTTATGGTGAACATAATTTTTACAAAATAACTTGAAATGCTGGGGGACCATTACTTGACGTACAAATTGCATAATGCAAAAGCACTGAACATGCCTTTGTCTGCTATTCCTCTGCATCTGAGTTTGCTCAAACTACAATTCTGTGTGCTAAAAGGTTCACCCTGTTCTATCAGCAAGTCCTCTTCTCAGTAAATTAGATCAACACTGCAAATAATTCAAAAGCAAATGCATGATGTTTATACTCCAGACACCTCTCGTACTGAGGTTAGGCATCTTTATCAACCAGTGACCTCCTTTGCAGCTTACAACTGTTATCAGATTGTAACTTCACCAAGATAAATGCAAACTTGTACAAGCAGATGTGCTTTGCTTCTCTCCTGTTATTGTGCTGAGCAGAATTTTTAGTATTCATTAAAAGCAGTGGCAATCATATAAGTGCCCACTTAATGCTTTTTCTCTCTCAATTCAACCTTTTAGAATACAGCAGTGAGTGATACAGTCAAAAGACTGCATAACCATCTCAGATTGCTTTTTTAGCATCTCTTTGACAGTTCTGTGTTTAAACACTGGGGCTGATGTCTGGGAAATTCACATTAACATACTTTTTGTATGGTGTGTAATCTGGAATAACACTGTAAATGAACACTCCCTCCTAAGTCATCTGTAACCTTCTAGCTATAGACATTCTTGTATTGTAAAAGCCAGTAATTATATCAAACAATAAAACAGCAAACACATACAATGCTGCTCACATTTCCAAAACAGCATTTCTTAAAATAAATACATAAAGGCAAATCAAACTAAAAAATATCTAATAGTTCAATTTAGGGTCTTTGATATACTGTGTTTTATACGTACCCACACACATGTACAATAATTGGCCAGAATCACTTCTGAAGGAAAAGAGGCTTCTTTTCACCCTGGCTTATTTAATTACCCTGTAATTATATAAAACCAACTCAATGCTCTCTGCAAACCGGGTCATTAAAGTAGCTGCAGTGAGTCAAACCAAAAGATTCTGTAGTGCTGTACCTTCTGTCCACTAGCGGTCAGTAACAGATGCCTAAAGAATTTTAAAACTGCAAGGTTTGCCTAGGTTGAACCTTCCCTTGATATGTTCCCTTTGATTACTGCAGTTAATGGCTTGAGAATCCTTAATTAAGTCACAGGGTCGATTTTTGTCAGTATTTTTCTTTTTTTATCTCCTGGAATAGTTATAGCCCGAGGAGACAAATTTCTTTATCAGCTTTTCTGCCCCGTAGCATTTTCTAATTTTGGTTTCTAACATGTATGTGGGGACAATGAAAGAAAAGGAGATAGAGGACTGCGTTAAAGAGTAACAATTAAAAAAAAAAACAACTTTAGAATTCCTTCAAGGATCTCTCTGCACACCGATACAGCTTCCTATTCAAATCTTCAGATCCCACAAATGTGCTTTCAGTATGTCCCAGCTGCCACATTCTGGAAAGAAAGACTACAAAGAGCTGTGTGTCATGTTCGAGGTGCACAGCACCAATGAGAGTGTTTAATGTTTGTGTATAGTGCTCCACAATAGGTGTTCAAAGTGTTGTGCCGAGAATAACTAATCCTCAAACACATCCATATGGTAGGCAGATCAAGCATCATTTTCACAATTTTACAAGAGGGAACAGTAAAGAGGCTGTCAAATCTGAAGAGGACTAACCAGAATTTGGTTGCCTCTCTTCCTCAGGCTTTTTCAAAGATCTCTGCCATAGGCAATGACAGTTCACAGACATCATATTCCAGATCTTTCAGTTCCCTATTTGTTCTCTGCATTTCGGGGCCACCCCGCCTCCCTAAAGCTACACTTGCCTGCTAGTCTGGAACAAGACTGGGTATTTTTACTCACTTGTTTATTTGGGGGGTCAGGGATCTCAATATTTTTTAAAAGCACAGTAAATTTTTAGGTGAGTCATCCCAGAGACTCAGAATCTTCAAGTTTGGCTTCTTTCCACTCCATCAGTGGAAAGAAGCAACCTCATTATTCATATGATGTGCAAGAAATTCCCCAAAGGCACAAATGTGTTTGGAAGGAGGGAATGAAGGAAAAAAATCCTTTAGCACCCACCACTCTACAGCTTCTACAGCTTTTGACCACGGGCATGGAAGGCAAACCTGGAAAACAGGGTCATCTTCCCAAAGCAGGGATTTAGCTTAAATACTCGTTAGACTCCTAGGAACCAGTTTAATACTCAGAAGTCTTCAAGACACACTAACTCTCCAGAACTGCTGGAATACTGGAAGAGTGTGTTGCAGTGCACTTTTCTGTGCTGTTCTGCCTGAGCCTTAGATGTGCCAACTGATCTGAGACATCACACATTTGAGAAATGTAATAAAAAAACATTTTTTTTTTAGTATGCCCAGTCTTTTAAAAATGACATCTGTTCTAAATCCCTACATAGCTCAATGTTTTTTTGCTGCATTTCCAAAGCCATTCTTTTGTAAATAGATAATTAGTGCTTAAATACTTCTTTCAAGAGGTTTCTACATTAACATTAAAATAGTGTAATTACCGATGGTCAAAATGGCATGACTACAATTTATAATTTTTTTTCTGCTCTGAAGCTGATTTTCTTTCTTTTCCAACACAATTTTAATCTGTTTTAGAGGTACTAAAAGTAAAGCTAAGCCTAGTGTTTCAGGCATTTCTGAATTTTAACACAAAATTAAGGATGATGTTTATTGACAAAAATTAGCTTATTTTGTTCTACAATCTAATAATACAAACAGGTGATTCTAGTAGTGCTAGTTATTATAGCTGAGGAGGCATCTTCACTCTAAAATGTTTTTAGCCTGGAATAAAAATGTTATCTTTTGATCTGAATCTGCTGGGGTCAATTCCTGAAGTACATGTCAAACAATCTATTGTTTGTGTGTGTGTGAATGATATACAAGTAAGATTAACATTTTCAGGTAAATGCTCTGAAGAGCTCTTTATTATTTTCCACCACAATTTCTGTTCTCTTATTTCAACTTTAGCTTAAACTTGAATTCCAAATAGGAAGACTGTCCTTCACATTGAAGAATCTCAAGCGATCTGAACACTGAAACAATGTATATTATAAAATGTGTTAGTTTAAGTAATCTTTCCAATCTGTGCACAGAAAATAATTCTCAGAGGGAATATGGAAGTATGTGTTGCAGCTTCTATCACAGCTTGGCTATTTATTTAAATTTTGAGGAAGGTAATCCACAAGCTTCAAGTGACGGTGGGTCCTGGAGCATACAAAATTTGAAAGTGATATTACAGACTTGATCAAAGGGAATTATGAGAGCAACTGAGGCAAGCAAGCAATTTCCAGTACCAAAAATATGGGAGATAAATAATAGAGATGGTTTTGGTGTCATTATTTGATGAGTGCACTAAAGCAGGACATGTGTCTTTGTCATACAACACATTTTATTTATATGCCCATAGAAAATAAATAACAAAAATAATGAAAAAACTGAGGAGAAGAAGAGCAGTGTGAGCTAGATCTGTTGTCCTGTAATACAATATACCTTTTCTAGCCCTGATTACACAGAATCAAAGAATGGTTGTGGTTGGAAGGAACCTTTAAAGATCATATAGTCTAACGCCCTCTGCTACGAGCAGGGACATTTTTCACTACATCAGGCTGCTCAAAAGCTCCATCCAACCTGGCCTTGAACACTTACAGAGAGAGGAATCCATTACTTCTCTGGGCAACATGTTCCAGTGTCCCACCACTCTCATTGTAAAAAATTGCTCCCTTATATCCAATCTAAATGTACCCTCTTTTGGTTTGAAACTGCTGGCCCCTGTCCTGTCACTATAGGCCCTGGTAAAAAGCTTTTTTCATCTTTCTTAGAGGCCCTCTTTAAGCACTGAAAGGCAACAATAAGGCTTCCCTGGAACCTCCTCTTCTCCAAGATGAATAACACCAACTCTCAGCCTATCTTGAAAGGAGAGGGGTTCCAGCCCTCAGACTGTTTTTGTAGCCATCATGTGGCCACACTCCAACAGGCCCATGCATTGTGAAACAATTCTGCCAAATTATTTTTGGCTATTTAAAGTGATGTCATTAAAATCTGCACATGTTAGAAAATAAACACATGTTCAAAGCTGTCATACCATGCATCCTTATAAAGTCATCAGAAAGTTTCACTGGCTTCACGGCATCCTGTTTGGCCATAGTGTAAAACGTATTTTGTATTTCACTTTTTCTGATGCAAAACTGGATTTTTAACATTTGGAAGTGAAAAAAACAGTCAGAGAAGGAACTAGTCGAATAAAGGAAAAAATGAAGTATAAAACCAGGAGAAAGGTCAGTCTGGGAAAAAAGGGAAGGAAATGACCAAATGATAACACCACCGGCAATCTTTGTAAACTGACAACTAATCCCTTTATCTCTTTATTTATTATACCATGAATAAGGGTAGCAAAATAGAAATCTGGCTTGCAAAAGTACATCATGGTACTGCATGACTGGGCAATAAGAGGACAGATGAAACTGAATAGAAATTTATGCAGAATAATTCAAGTGTTGGAAAAAATATACCAACTACAAACACAGACTGATGGGTTCTGAACTAGATATTACCATTCAGGAAAGAATTCATAAAGTTATAATAGGCAATTTTATGAAGATGTCATCTCATTGTTTAGTCAGTTAAAAATAAAACCAGAATAATTCACAACAGTAGAAAGGAAAAGAGAACAAACCAGGAAATTTCATTATGCCAGGGGTTAAATCTGTGGTGTACTCAGATCATGTGAAATTCTGGTCTTTTTGAAAGTACATTGAACAAAGCAGAACAAAGAGTGACACAGATGATCAAAGGCATTTAAGGACTTCTAAACAGTTTTCAGTCTGAAAAATATATTATGGGACAAGCCCATGTAAATTCTTAAGCAGAATGAAGACTGAAATTGTTCACTTGTCTCTTCCAGTATTAGCAAATGGCAAATAAACCAGTAGGTAGTGGGTTCAAAGTAAGTTCTTCACACAATCAACATACATTGTGGAACTCTGATGCAATATTGTGCTGGCACTCAAAACATGCATAGATCGAAAAGGCTATTAAAAAACTCAGAGGAGAAAAAAAATCACACAGTTGAATGATGTGGCTCAAGAAGTCCTTGGACAGCATTTAATTTCCTTCATACAGTTAAGCATCAACCTAGCCCTAGTAAAACCTCACATCCATCCCTGGGAAGGGGAGAGCAGGCTTGGAGAAAAAGAAAACAACTAATTATCAAAAAGAATTAAGTGAAACAAAATGGAGGGTTTTAAGGGTCAGAGGATAAAATGTATAAAACTAGGTGACCATGGGGCAAACAAAGCAGAGCACCTTGGCTGCTGGCCACAGTCAAAGACAGTACTGAGCTAGAGACCCAGTATCTGAGCTGTGCCACAGGCCTTCCTCTGTACCCACATACAGTTAGCCTAAAAAAGAGAGAACATATTTTAGGATATGACTCAGAAAGCCAATGTGTTCCAAGGTCCATGGAAATTAATGATGTTAATGTAAAATACACTTTCCATCAGACAGGCACAGAAATTTTATGTAGAACAGAAAGTTAAATCTGAACTTGCTGAAGGGCAAGTTAAAAAGATGAAATAGGCTTAGAGACCAGAGTAGCACACACCAAAGGTATGATGGAGCAGGAAGCTGGAAGGTAGAAGTCAATGCTACACATAAATACATGGTGCAGTGCAGGAGCAGGGCCTGCATCTAGTGGCTAAGAGGAAGCTGAGATCAAGAAAGGGAAGGTGTAACACACCAATATTCCAGTGTTTATTCCAAGGCACAAATGAAGTTGTAGTCTAATAGTGGCAGAAGACATTGATCTGACACAGAACAGAGTAACCAAGTGGGAAAGGGAGCCCTGTGCTATAGGATGAAGCAACAGACAGGTAATTTGCTGGCAGCAGATAACAATGTTGGTGGAGGTAAAAGTCCACACCAGTGTCTGCCAACTACTTTCTCAAAAGAGCAGTAAAATGCTATGACAAGGAAGAAGAAGGTTGGGCCGACTATGGGAATAGCAAAATCATGGCATGTACGGGAAACAGCAATAGAGAAAAATCCAAACTATTGGAAGTTAGTACCTTTCACAACAAAATGGACAACCAGCAAAAACTTTTGAAATTTCTTCTCAAAGAGTGCATTTTAACCATTCTCACATTTAGTATAGATTTTGTAAACACTGAAGCTATTAAAATGTTGATAAATTGTTCATCTAAAAAAAAAAAAAAAAGCTAAATTTCCCATTTTGAAATCTGATTAGCTATAATTTTTTAAAATGTTTACAATTTTGAACAGGAAAAACCCTATAAATTCTGAATGAACCCTGTGTAGTGAGCACAAATTATTTTTCTGTTGGATTTTCCTGAATGAATTAAAAAAAAAAGATTAAATTTTGCAAATTAGCTAAAAAAAAAAATCTTTAACTTGACATATTTGCACAGCTCAAAGATGCTCTTGTAGAAATATAACTCAAACCACAAAGATCACCTATTCTCAAACTGCAAACTACCGTGAAATTGGAACTGTTCCTGAAAAGTCAGAAAATTAAGTATTCTTCTGGAATAAAAATGATGAAAATGGTGAAAAAAACACCACAGAAATGCCTTGGAAAAGCTCTATACCACACCAAGAGGATTTCAGTTTAAGGACTTCTTCAGAACACTGTACAGCTGTGACCAGCAGAGAGGCAGATGGAGAACCAGGGAGACAGTTCTGAGCAATAAGTACTACTGTGTGTACCCCCATGCTTCCTCGCTATCAATTTACCAAAATATTTTTCTTCCCACAGTAGCAGATAAATAAAATGGGGAAGGGATAACCAGACAGTTTGTACAATCCTTGTATGTTGTTTTTAGTACATAAATGGCAGAGAGATACAAAGTAGGATAAAAAATTTCTTTCTCTTTTACAACCAAACTGTTCCATTTGGATACAGAGGCAGAGGTGAGGACACTATAGCAAGAGCATGTTAATTTGACATGCTCTCCCCACCTTACTCATAGAACAATGCATATTATTGTTTTCCCAAGTTCTAATAAAGTTATTGCCCTTGCTGATAATTATTTCCAAGTAACTATATTTTTTTAAATTGTAAAGACCTGACTTTTTTTTATATTCCATTTCAGCCTACAAGCTGTCTGCTTTGTGCCTTCCCAGTGTGGAATGATGTAATATGAAGCAAAAAAAAAGACAGTAAAAATGCAAATATACCAACTGCAAGAGAGAAAATCAACCTCAAAACTGAAATCTATTACCTATAAACTATGTCCTTTCTCTCTTTAAGTCCTTCATGCCCTTTCACCCTTTTTTGATAATGAATTATCAGAATCCAGAATCATGTTTTTATTCTAAATAAAGGTATCCACACTGTTGCAGGAACAAAACTGATCAGGGTTTTTGTCTGGATACAGTGTATGCTTTCCAATTTTCACTGTCATTTTTTTTTAGCATATAAAAACATTGCAGAAGTAGATGTAAATCACCACTCTCTTGCCCAGTGGAACAGAATTTCAGTTCTCAATGCCAACAGTTGCCTACAGAAGGCATCTACATCTGGTCTGCTACATCCAAGACAGCAACCACAGGCACACGTTTTGCTTTGTTTGGAATTCATCACTGTGGTGCAGCTGAGCCTCAGATAAAAAAAAACTATGAGCCTTCGGGGTTAAAAAGACAAATGTTTTCAGTCACAACAACTTTTTTTTTTGCAGAAGCAAAGCCATAACAATGTATGTATAAGGTTTTATGTAAATCATTAAAGGCCTACTGACTTAAATTGTTACTAACACACAAAGTTGCTTAATGTACACTCCAGAGTGTGAAGGCAGAACAGATGAATAGTCTCACAAATCTTACTTGCTCAGTTGGAAAAATGCAAAATTATTTGTTAAAGAAAAAAAAAAGTCTGATTCCTGATCACTGGCATTCAAATATAAAAGTCAAATTAATATTCATAATTCCTGAGTGCATGATGATTTTTACTGGGAAGCAGAAGGGGCAGATACAATCAGTAAACAAATTTACTTGCAAATCCACATAGAATTCAATACCTACCTAGCCATTCATTGAATTTTTTTACTTCACTTGGAAGTCCCAGCTCAGTAAAATCACCAGCATGTATTAACACATCTCCATATGGCATTTGGATGGGATCAGTTCTTGAATGAGTATCAGAAATACAGACAAATCGTGTATATCCTGGAGGTTTGGGAGCATCATGGGGCACTGGATCAACCCTGCAAGAAATACATCATAACAAGGTTATAAAGTACTTCTGTACTCCTTAGTGTCTACTTTGCAATTCTAATACTATTTTTTACCTTTACAAAAGATTACACAGACTTCTAGATCTGTCTGATGGAAGAGATTTATTAAAAACAAACACTAATGGGAGGTGTAAAAACTCTTGATGTTCACATCACAACATTTTCAGTATTTGTTGGGTAGATGGATTAATTTAAAGAGATTAAGGAAAAGAGATTGATCTGTACAGAAACTGAAAAAAGTACTTACAAATAAATCAAAGGCATTGCCAGTTTCAGAGAAACAGCACTATCCTGCTTCATTGTTTAAATATGATTACATGGTAAATAGGGAAAAGATTTATTTTAGATACATAAATACATTTAAATGCATTTTTTCTGATTATATTTTTTTCTGAAAGTGATTATATTTTTTTTCTGAAAGTTATATAATTCTAGCAAATTTAATTAACACATTTTGGAGATATGTTTCAGTGTGTTAATGCAAAGCAAGATAAGAACTCTCCTAACAGCAGCTGTAAATGTACGTTCAAGCCTGACTATTGTTAGGACAAATGTGGCAACTTTCTGGGCTTAATTATACTAAATGAAATCAGATGCTGTCAGGAGTGAGGCTGAATTGTTCAGAGCCCAATCTTGATATTAAAAACTGAGAAAACTAAAAGATCTGACCCAGTTTGATGAGACTTACTTACAATTTGCAAGCGGAAAGCAGAGAACACCTCTCTGCCACATGAGGAATACTTATTTTCAACTCTATCTCTTTTCCCTCAATCCATATTTTGTTGGAATATATAGAAGCTAACTTATCTATATGCAGCTATACCATATCTGCTATTCTGATGCAATAAAATCAAAAAGCCAGATATGCAAGAGTTATACTTAAGTCACTTGAAACTGAAGATATAAAGAATTGTTAAAAATTATTTTATATTTGTTTTGAAAGGAAAAGTCAGTTTTGTTCTCTGTTTCAGTATGCAATACATATTCCTAACCCTTGCTGGTTGTTCAATTGTTTCAATTCAGGAGCTCACCTTTACAGCAATAAACTCAGAAAAGCAGTTAGAAATTTTTGCTATCATTAATACTACCCCTATTTACTGGGTAAATTTTCAGAAGGCATTTTACTGCTTAAAAATTATTATTGCATATCTTTCAATCACACAATCTTTAAGTTAAAGAAGAAATCCATAAAATGTATAGGCAGGTAAACTGAGGTGGTTTTGACAATTTCACAATATTAGTAAGGCAGTAAGGAATAAATCTAAAACATTCAAATATTTTTAAATATAAGAAAAGTTCTTAGCATTCAACTATTTTGTACCTGTCTTTCGTATACCTATTTAGGAAGAAGTAATGTTGAGTTTTTCACAGCAGTACGGGAGGGATAACCTTTTATTGCAAGTATGTTTTAGTTGTCTTTCAAGTTCCAGTTTTTAAGCAGAGAGTAACCAAGCATGAGGTAAGGAGTAAAATCAGCTGTGATCAAACCATACCAAATGAATACCCTGCAGTATGTACATACTACTGGGGTGTATGTAAGCGAGCACATACTGCAAATCATAAAACTTGGCTGACGAAGAATGGAACATTTGTACCCCGAGAGAGAGCAGCTGCAGACACTGCATGTTGGGCTGAAGGAGAGTGTATGTTGCAGGAGGATCACAGGCACATGCCAAAGGGCAGGTGAAAAAACAAGTTAGATGCAGGGGGCATTAGGCATTGGAGGTCACAACCTCAAACAGCACAGCTGGATGACTGTCATCACATGTTAAAAATGCCTGGTGTGGAGAGAAGAGAGCTAACATAGAGTGAGCTTGATGAGTTGTGAGAGGAGGTATCAGAGATGCCAAGGAATATGGATGGTGAATGGTGGTTTTTACACTGGTGAGTGAGGCTTGTGATAAGCTACAAGCTGTGTGAAGGGCAGCGTATTCAGTTCATGAAGTTCCTCCTCAAAATGACCTGGGACGGCTGGATAAAAATGAGGTGCACCTGACTCTGGCTGCCACTGCAGACATTCAAGCTAAAAAGATTCAACATCAGTTCATTAACAAATTTCCTATTATTGCTGACCTTGCCTAGCACTTCCCAAACTGAGTTGCAGGTGGTATTAGTAAGACAGCTTTAAACTAAATATACCATCCTCACACAACATAAGGATACAGACTGATCTAAAATACCACTCTGTGACCTTTCATGGTAGGGTGGTATTTGCAGCAGGTGCTGCTTCTCCTCCAGAAATCTTTTAAAGCTCAACACAGCAAGGTGGGTGTTGAGGAGTTGCATGCATTTCATATGTTGGCCCTTGGAAGCTGAATGGAAGAAACAACAGACTTATCATGGCAACCCATGCAGCACATAATACATGATTTTTCTTACAGTTTGAATGAGGATGGGAAAGATGGGGACAGAATTCTCCTGGTTGCCAAGGTATGTGTAGCTTTTTTATTCTGTGCTATGGGCCAGAGAATTTTCATGGGAAAATGGCATCAGTACAAAAAACTAAATAAATGAGATGCAGATTTTCGCATTGAAGGGATATGCACACACTGAGCCCAGATATAGGTAAAAACATATGTCAAGTTTCACAAAGGCATCTAAGCTGTATTACTGGAAATAATTTCTGAAGGCTCTATCACTGTATTTTTGTGTAATGCATTCCCACAGCAGCTGTCACACCAACACCCAATGCACTGCTTGCAGCATGAGCAGAGGAATTAAGATCTGCTGATTATTTTTGAGCAAATGCTTTTGTTTTTCTTTAAACCAGTATGTAAACTTGCAGAGAAATTGAAAAGCAAAGTTAAAAAATCTCAGAACAAAAATGATGCCAAAGGTTCATTTCTACACTACATTTCAGTGGTTTCACATAGGAGTGAAGCAGAAATTTCAAAAAAACAATTGATGGAACTGAAAAAACTATGAGAATTTACCACCACCCTTCTTGTCAGTGCCAACCCAGTCACCTCACAAGCACAGGAATGCCAGACTAAGCTGTGGTTAGGAAGGGATGTCAGCATGCTATGGGTGCTAAAAAATAAACAAGAAATATAAAACTGGAGGAAGGACCAAGGAAGAGCTGGAAGATTTAACTCAGAAGAAAAGGAGCACATAAAAAAACCCCTGCGGTTAAAGTAGTTTACTAGGAGTTCAGATGTTAACAGGTCTATGTGAAATCTGTTTATGACTGCCTGCAATACCACTAATCTAGCTGGTGAACTATACACAAAGACAAGGCAAAGCCCTCTCCTCCCTGAAGTTAATGACAAAACTTGCATGGACTATAAAGCAGAGCTAAGCTTCCACCCATAACAATCATGTGAATAAAAGGTGCTTTTGTTACACTTTCTATGTCTACTTCTCCCTTCTTTGTGATTATTCTGTTCATTGGCAGGAGGCAAAAGCAATCCTGCTGTTATTCAGAAACATTATTTACAATTTCTGTACCAAGAGAAAGAGTAGGTCAGATTGTGGTAAATGTTTCAATTGAGTTAGTCTGTTTTTCTATTTTCACAAGCTTCTTCAATAGTATTAATCATTCATGAGATTGCTAAACTCTTCTGAGGAACCTTTTCCAAGTATAGCTTATTTTCAACTACTTGCTTAGGTGCTGAACTCCTATCACACAGCTGATTGTCTAAGTCCTCCAGAAATATTATTTGTTACTGGTTAGAATTTTAAACAGCCTATTGTTAAGTACTGTATGGATACTAATGAATAACTGATTTTCAGCCCACTAAAAAACATTAATCTTTAAGACCTGTGAGCAAACCAGGTCTGAATATTCACAAAAAATGGCTAAGCCTCCACAAATACAGCAACCTGCATTTGGCATTTTCCTTTGTAAAGTATTTCTGAACCCACATTTGTTTGTTTGTACTTTTGCTACCATTTGCCAGCTCTATAAACAAAAGATGTTTCCCAGTGCTAACACTCAACTATTTTTACTGTTTGCATACAGTAGTACCTAAAAAAACCCAACACAGACCATAAGCTAAGAAACTGCTCGCAAAAAATGGGTGTTTGCTCAACACCCTGGTATACCTGTTGGTCTTCAGCTTTTTTAATATATCTATTTTGTGCCAAAAAATGTACTTAAGCATTCACTAAATAAAAACATAGCATTCAAGCAGGCATAGCTGCTGAGGTTTTTTTAACTGCAGAAATCATGGCCTATGTTTTTAAATTATCAAATCATATTAAATGCCAAAGATGTGAATGAGGTGATTATTTATTCAGTCTTCCTAAAGGAAAAAAATTACCTCTGAAGAAAATTAAAACCAGTCTTCTGATAAAAAGATAAGGGTGCTTTTCTCTTTAAGAAACAATAAAATGGTGCCGACATTTTTATTCCCTATAAAAATATTTTACAGTAGAATTTTATACTTAATTTATTTGTAATAGCTTTACTGTTTTGCTGTTCCTTCTGGCTTTAAAGTTTATGGCAAGTTTCATTTTGTAATTATAATTCTCCACTTTACATTACAAGTAAATCATTTAGAGCAGTTAATTTTACTGATGTTGTCATTATATAAGAATTCAAAAACAAACACTTTATTTTAATTACTCTTTAATCACTTGGCATCTTTGGCACATCAGTATGGAAGTAAGTTGTCGGATGGGTGCCCACACTATTTTATTTATTGATGTGATTTTTCCCTTGTACGTAGCTGTAATATAACTAATGAAACAGTATGTGTTGTACAGATACAGGCTTCGTATTTTCAACAGCTATTTACATCAATAAGCAAGTGCACAATGCAAACAAACATTAATAAGATTGCAGAGAGTATCATCCTTGTAGCATCTCTTAATTTGTTACCACTGCTCTGTGCTTCTTTCTCTTTTTTAATACGCAAGTATTATGTATTAAAATTAAACTAGTGATCTTTCTCCCATCCTTTAACGAAGTACTTATACTTTGCAAATGGATCTTACATCGTTATAGTTATTATTATTAGAAAGGCAGCAAGAGAGTGTTCCTTGAATTCTTTTGACTGGTCCATCAAATACCACATCGACAAGGCAATAACAATTCAGAAGGCTGTGCTAGAGCAATAACAAAACTATAATACTTACATTTGCACATGTGGGGGCTGAAAACGTCCCTGGTTAATGTTGTAGAACGTGAAAGCCTGTGTGGGGTTGGAACTGTACTCATCCACTTCAATTATGAGTCTACTGTGCTGATGCCTTCTAGCTGCCATAATGTGGGACTGGGCGAATGCCATGCTTGCTCGGTGTCGTCTGGCTTTTTCAGGCAATCATATCTGCTATCTTCCTACATCGACGGAAGAAGACCATGACATCTCCTCACCTAATCAGCACACTCCCCTTCAATAAACCTAAAAGCAGATTGAAGAGATGGAACATAACTGTTTGACAGTTAGTCCACTTACAATTAGCTTTATTTGATATGAGAGGAAGATGAAGGGAGTATACAGAGGGATGAAGTCACACAGCTTGAAGAACTCATCACAAACCTTTCCAACTCAGCAATTTCATAATCGTACTTATATTGAGGGTGGGAAGAAAGGAGTGAAGTAAACTTGCTGAAGAACACAGAAGCAACTTGCTCAAGTATTTCAGACATTTAATACAAATCTAAAAGACAGTAATTCTTCAGAATGGCCTATAAAATAATAATGTTTCTTCAACAAAATCACTTATTTTCTTTTATTGCATTGTTGAATGTTTATTCCCATCCTCCTTCAAAAAACCCCACCGAACCTAAAATTGAATACAAGGCTGTGCCTGACTAAAATGCAAGTTAACATACAAAAATGACTTTAATCAATTCTTCAGAAGCCTGTGACATATATTACTGGGAAGCATTGCAAGTGTTCTTTACAGAGAACAGAGCAAGCAGCCTTCCATGAACTTGTTCATCTCACTGAAGGAAGTCCTGACACAGATATAAAGGGCTCCCCCATACAAATACTTTCTCTTCTCAGTCAGCAGTACCCCAGTATTCTGAATTAACTGGAAAAGAAAGTGATCCAAAAGCTAACACAGAGTTAAATGATATCAAATATGTTATATGTATATATATATAAAAAGGTAAAACTCATATAGTTTTACTTTTGGGAATTATTTTTTTTCCCAAAGGTTACACAAGTCTAGAACAGCAGCACTGAAAAGGGTAGAGAACGGCAAATTAAATCCAACTGGAATGCAAAAGGAATCCCCTAGAAACAGCAGAAAGTAATTTAAATAACAATTTTACTTTTATTTACAGATTTCAATAAAAATTTGTTATAAACTATACGTGTAGATATTTTTACAGAATATTTCTGCATCCTTATTAAATGTTGTCTGTCTTAAATATTTATTTTCATGCAAGCAAAGGCTTTTTTCTTCTAGGGGATGTAAGTAATGTGTTTCAGAAGATGTATTTCCTGAAAAGTCGTGCTAGAATGCAACAATTCACTTAATACATGCATGTTCTGGAAAGACAGACTACAAGTATTATATGTGACCTTGCTGATGGGCCTTACTTCTATTCTGAAGGGATCACAGCCAAGATTAATGGATAGATGAGGGAGGTCTTTGTAGTCACTCAAATTTTTACATCTGTTTACAGGTACTTCAGTTCAATTCAGTTCTAGTGGCAGTCAAGCACCTAAGCATCTTTTAAAATCTGGGCTTCAATCCTTTGCTTAACTACTAGAGGTGTTAAGTGCTCCATGAAGTGGCAGTGTGTTCTTGTTTTGGGAAGTCTCATCTTTAGGAAACTGAAATGAGAGATTCAGCTCAGTTTTCTGACTTGCTGAATGGCAGTAAAATTATGGCAACTTACTATCACTAACTCTCAGGAAAACAGTCTGCAAATAAAAGAGCAGATTCCTACATGCCCTCCCCTAAAATTGAGCGGTAAGAAAATGGCAGAATAGCAACAAAGAAAATTTTGGATTTTAAACACTCTCAGATTCCACATTCAGGCTACAGAAAAAGCAGCAGCACAAAGGCATGTGCCAGAGCAGGAGGAGGGAAGGGAGGCAAGATCATTGTAAGACTAATCAAGTACAAATCGTTGCATTTAGGAAATAAGAAATTATGATGGCAGATGTGAAGAACCCTCCCTGAGGAGTTTCCTGTATTAAATGATGCATTTGTAAAGAAGTTTGAATAGGCAAGGTCAGAGATTTCATAGCGGGCAAACTGTTCTAAGTGCACCTACTTCTGCTTGAAATAAACTATTAGAGCTGGCGACCTCTAGAAATATTCTCCAGTAAGATTAATAATTTATGATTGCATAGGTCTACATAAGGATTTCAAACTACCTGAAAACTGAATCCTTTGTTATATAATTCAGGGATTATGTCCACTATACACACAATTGAACTGCAGTTACAAAGGAGTTAAGACACTGCCCTAGGGACTTAGTATCTCCCTTAGGTCTTAGCAAGTTTTCAGCAGCTGAGAAAATGCCTTCTGTGAGCCTTCTCTTTGGGACTTGTCTTCTATGGCTTTTGTCAAGTTACACATCAAATCTGCTGCAGAAACAGCAAAAGTATGCAGGTACCCCAATATCCACTCACACTCTGCTTTCTCTTTCTGGGTAAGTGGAAAACATAATTTACCAACCCAAACTAACTCAAAAGAAAAAATGTTTGCAAACAGAAACAGACTTCTGTATATCCTTTAGTGCTGGGGAGTTCTTTTAGGCAGGGAATCAATCCTTGCACATGAGAGAGTATATGAATCACACCATTAGGACATCTCAAGAGGTTGCTAGCCTCAGACATTCAGCAAATAGTTCACCGTATAAACATGCAAAAAACAGCAAGACAACATATTTCACTTGAGGTAAGGGAAGAAGGAAAAAAAAACGATATGCCACAGCACTGCCAATCCTTCTGCCAAATTAGTCACCCAATGTCAACCCTGAACACATAAAAAGCATCGAAGATGGGAGAAGAGAAGAAATAGCCAGATCCTGCAATAAAAATAAAATAGCAGTCATATGAATATCTGCTAAACAAAAATGAGACATGTAACACACATAATCAGGAAGCATAATTCAATAGCAAGCTGAATTCAGGCTCATTTCAGAAACATACACAGATGTCTTTGAACCTTACCTTTCAGTTTGGGGTTTTCTTCCTGCATAAGTGGTTGGCTGACTACTAACATTCTCAGTATTCAACAGAACAAGCTGTCTCTTTCCAGCTTGACTGATAACCAGACTGACACCCATTACTCCCCTCTTTCTGTTTCCATTTTCAGTAGTTCCCAAAAATGTAACTTTTTCTTCCTGTAATTTCTTCCTTTCCCAAAGCAGAGGTTAAAATGAAGCAAGGAAATAATTATCTGCTTCTATAGCATGCAAGTTTTAAAATTACATGCCTAGCATTAAAAACACAGAGCATTAAGACTCAAATCCCCACAGCAACAACATGCTAACCATCCTCTTCCCCCAGACTTATGGAGCTGCGGGACGTCTGCCAGAGAAAAAACAGAGAAATGTAAAAAGGACTGCAAGAACATGAATACTAAAATAAATATCACAAACCTGGCTGTTAGAATCACAGACTGAGAAAAAGCTATTAAATCAGCTAAGCCATCTTCTTGCTGATAGCAGGAATGTTCTCCATACATTATTTTTCTGCTGCTTTCTCCAGCATGCATTCAAATGTTCACAGAGCTCAGACCCAAAGCCCACTGTGTTCAAGGGGCACTGCTCCACCATCTTCAGAAGGCTCTGCATCAAGCCATAAACTATGTGGACTGTAATATCCCTTCTAAGGAATTACTGGACTAGGCAGGTGCTCGAACCCAGCTGTATATTTAAGTCCTGTGATGAGATCCTCAAATAAATCTTTGTAATAAGAATTTTTTTTTTTTTTACTTTTTCAGCCTGAAATTTGTTATTTTCATCTCACAGCCTTCTTTTAATAGTTGGCATAATTATTTCCCTCTTTTATATGAATTTGCCAGCCTATTTATGCATCCTGTTTCTCTTTTTTTTTTTTTCATTTCAAGCCAACATTTTATTTTACTCTCACTTCTTCACTCACAGGTTCTGCTTTATTCTGCGTTCATCCTTTAGTTCACTCTGCATCCACTGTGTCTCACCATATCTCATTCCATAATCCCCACTGTTCCATCATCTCCCCTTTGTTTCAAGCTTAAAAATAATACTAACATTTCTCCAAAATTATTCCAGTAACACAAAACATGAATCTAGAATTGGATTAAAATCTACAGATGTCACTGAAATACTTAGAAATCAAGATAAAATACTGATGATGGTGATGATAAAACAAAAAGTTACAAATTAAGAGAGAAAACTGTGAAGGATATACCTGATGAGCAATGAATTGCTCTAGGATATGAAAAATCTGGAGGTAAAGAAGCACACTGTGGTTATAGCATAATCCAGCAAGAGCTGAAGAGAGGCAGCTGCCAGATTTTCCACTGGTAACAGTCAGGTAACGTAAAGAAAGAAGAGGATGCTGGGACTTTTAGCAGTACCAAAGCCAGCAGCAAAATAAAATAAAATAAAATAAAATAAAATAAAATAAAATAAAATAAAATATTTTTTAAAAAGCATTTTAATGCAGCTATAAAACATTGAAGCCCTATTTTCAGGCAAAGTGAATAAGACAACAGCAGTAAAATACTGTCAAGAAGAGTGTGAGAGTTTGTGATAGACTGTATAATGACACGCTTGCTTTTTGTGTGAATCTTGGATACTGTTAACCAGAAACCCTTCCAAGAGCTTAGTCAAGGGTTCAGGTCTTCCCCTATAATGTACTACAGTGCTTTTCCTGAACTGTCAGGTCATCTTTTATACAGGGAAGCAGACCCTTTAATTAACCCTCCAAAAAGCACCACAGAGTATTCTGCAACAATTGCCCTTATTGTCACAGTAACAATCTTAAAACCACTTGTGATTGGTTTCATTACCGTGAATCACTACTTCTATTTTAATCCCCTCAAAAAAAAAAAGTTTGTTATAGACTGACCATCAATAAATGAACATCCTGCAATCACCTACTGTGAGAAATAGGCAAATCTCCACAGATGAAAGCTTTTCCAAAGGGTTACACTCTCTTCTTCCTCCCCTTCATTTTCTGAAATAGTATGCAAGTCCTGGCAAACCAAAACCACTGACTGCCCCTTTAGTAGACTGATTTGGACTCACTTGACAAATGAGAACTCCAGTGAAAGCAGCATAATCAAATGTCATTGAGACACCTGGAGGTGATCATGCAAATTTCTACCGATGGAATCATTAGCCTTCCCAAAGTAATGTGATTTGTTGTAGACAGAAATCTTTCCCATTGCCTTTTTAAAATAAACAAATAAAATTGCAATGTACTAAAGTGAAATATGCACTTAAAAGTCCCCTTTTCCCAAAGCAAGCATTTTATGTACCTGCAATTTGTGTCAGTGAGAACCAAACAGCAGCTTTAAAAAACCAACAGACTCCTCAAGGATAACAGAATTACAGTCTCTTAACCTGTGGTGCCATATAAGGTGTTTACCACCCTTACATACCTCCCAGAGTTGTTCATGATGAACACAGCGAAATGTGTTCAAACTCATCCCTGTGCACCTCCCTGGCCCCTGCAGCAGAGAAAGCTCCTGAAGGGAAGCTCTAACTTCATATCCACACAGGGTAAGAAATCCCTGGGTTTAAGCAGCAAATGCACATATAAATGAGGGTGAGTTTTGTAATACAGATTTATTGCCACAAAAAAAAAAAAAAGGCACGAGCTCACTGACCCATTCTGTGAGTACCGTGAGATGGCATCATGTACTGTTCCTTCTGCTCCTTGAGGCATAACATGCTGTGCATGTTATGTGCAATATGTGAAGCTATCTTAAGGTTAAAAGTTGAAATAAAACCTTTACTAATGCCTCTTTACCATGGCTCTTACCATGGATTTCACAATCCTCATCTGAGAACTAGAGCACACACACTCCACTATGGTATTTTCAAAAACATGTATCTTTAAAGGAAAAATATCTTGAGAGTTGCATTTTTCAGTCGCTGCTCTCTTTGGTGGCTTCTGATGAAAGAAGTTATACCATTCCCATGACTTATTAGAGGGACTCTTTGGGTGGTCTTTTTAAAACACATCTGAGATGGTTTTCTGTGTCAGCAAATCTAAATTTGTGAACTGTTATCAGTCAAGTAGTACTCGGTTCTGTGACCATGTCTTTTCTCTAGAAGTCAGAACTATTCCCACCCCTACAACCAAAACCCGGGGGCATAATAGAGTTACTCAAGTAACTCAAAATTCTACCAGTTTCAATGAGAAGAAATGCAAGATCTATCATCTTTTGTTTAGAATCTCTTATCTCACCTATCAATGAATACTTCAGTGCCTCAACATATATACCACATATTTGTTAACTGCATATCTACAGGGCACTGAGCCATCTGCTTTGTAATGTGAAAAAAAAACAAGTGACTCAAGTAAGGCCTCTTATTTGTCTGTAATTACAATTACCTTAACGTGCACTAGGAAAAAAAAAATCCCCCAAGATACTTCCCACTATGCTAGAACACACATCATTGCTCTCATTTGCTGATTAGAATGACCTGTCAATATGAGATGACAAAATTTTTCACTGAAATTACTTTTTTCTTTAAATTAGATTTCTTGCATTGATCTCAAACACAAACAGTATGTATGTTTCTCTCATTACTTTATTTATAAGGAACACTAACATACTTGTTAGCTTCAAGTAGGAAATTAGATAAATTACTTGAGTTTTGGAACTATGCCTTAACATCCACTTCTGTGGAGTTCTCCTTAAAAGAGAACTGTACCTACTATATGCCAAAGTTCTGACCTGGCATCCAGAAAGAGATAATGAATGAGTTCAGAAAACATAAAAATTCCACATTTGCCTATGAAACCTAATTTTGTATTTATTTAAAACTGTTACCATTTAGAAACCTTTTAAGCGAGTCTTATTTTGAATGTTGATTGCCTGATTTTATATTGCTTATTGTTTCTCTGCCTAGGTTCCCAAAATTACAGTAACCTATTACTCAGAAGAGTTAATTTTATTTTGGCCCATCAGCAATATAATTTTCTAAATGAAATTCTCATCCATACAATTAATTGTTCATTTTTTCAACTCAAAAAATAAACATAACCTAATAATATTGCTTTGTTTTCACCTTAAGCTATCACTTTACAATACATCCAATACACTTCAGATTTAAAACGTAATAGTCTTAGATTTTAAAATAGACTGAACATTTGTCAAGGCTAAATGCATTACTGTAATTCTACACACAATCTTGCCTGAATGTATAAAACTATTGTATTTGGATTAAATATTTAAATGGGTATTTTTTTCTTAAGTAAAAACAAATCCTTTGCCTGAAAAATATTCTGTTTTGGCTCAATATTACATGCATCCATCTCAAAATACCTGCAGAAGTAGCCAATGAATTTAAGTAATCACCTCTAGAGAAGGAAATTTTAAAGAATTACCTAAAAGCCACAAAACTGACTCCTCACTCTATAAAATTTGTCTTAATCTCTGGAAGTATTTAAAAATCTGCTGAAAATCACAAGTATTTATTCATAAAAGGCAAATTACAAGGTCCAAAACGATAATACTTATTTTAGGGCAAAATAGCTAAAAATACAGGTTATGAGAGGAAACTATCAAATATGGACATTCCAATGGCAGTAAATTAGGGTTAAGGGCATTTGATGATGTATTTCAGTCTGCAATTTGCGCATCTCACCTGACTAAACTCTTGAATCTATTAAAATATTATTTACTGAGAAGATCAGGCAAATACTGAAACATTGATTTTAAAAAGAGTTTGTTTACATTTTTAACTGAACAACATTATTTTTCTTCACCCTCATACTCATTTCCCAGTCTTCATCTGAACAAGCCCTGCTGAAACAAGTCCCACTTGCCTATGACACGTATTTTATTCTAAATCAATTTCACCAGAAATTGTGTAGAAATGCACAGACTGTCCAATTTGATCATTCATGCATTTTGGAGGGCACAATATATCCCATCTGATTTGGTGCATTTTCTCCAATACCAAAATTCTGTCAGAGTGTGCCAAAGCCTAATACTGAGCAGAGGATTGGTTTAGTATAGTTCAAGTATCTTTCACGTAAGCATTCCAAATCTGTGTTGGTCACCAGCAGAGCTAGTCTGCAGGTTGGCAAAGTACAGCACAGGTAGACTGACTTTGGGTTGAGGTGAACAGCACACTGCACCCCTTCAATAGTCAGCAGCAGAGGCATCAGCTCCTCTGCTCTCAGTTTAGCAGGAGCTGGGATCTGCTGCTTCATACACGGGCAAGTTAATAATGGTAAGATTGTTCAGAGCATCTTCCCTTTTTTATGCAGCAGCACCTCTCGGCTGCAGATGAATTTCCATTGCCAATATTATTGTCTGATTTCGAAAAGAAATCTAACACACTAACAACTCTTGAAAGGTTGCTGATCTCTATGTCAATACACAAGAACAGAACATGAAGTAGCCAATCTATTCCTGTAGTTCAAGATGAATGAAATGCCAAAGTACCAGCACACAAATATATATGAGGGAATGTAGAACACAGTTTACATGTAAATATATTCATAGTGATACTATGCCTAAGATCAGTATATCTTTTTTCTATTAAGGGCTGGAGTTAAACTATAAAATCAATCAAGTAAATCCTTAAAGCTACTATTTTTTTTCTCTTAGACACAAAGCTTGGAAAATGAAGCATACTGTCCTATTAACTTTTTGTTTCCATTTTTCACTCCTCTAGCTGCATCCATTCCCTTTAAAGTGCTTCATCTCAGCCGATAAATGTCCAGGGACAGAGTTACCACTTTGTTCTGTTTGTTTTCCCTGGTATCATCTCCCAGGACTGATAGAAGGAAAAAATACTCAGCAGTTCTTTGTGCCCCTCAACCCTCCTATCCACAAACTCATATCCACGAAGAGCTCCTCTACACAGTCCACAAGAAACTGAGACAAAGGGAACTAAACTCTTTCCTTCAATGAAAAAGAGAGGAAAGATAGTATGGGGCAAGTCTCACATACAGTGCTAATGGAGTGTTTCAGATTCATCAGCTCTGGATAGCCTAAAATGGATCCCACTGATTAGCAAAGTACCCAGACCCACTGTGCCTTTTCCATCACAGGGATTTTTTCAAATCACTGTTCTCCCTGAAGATGAAGAGGCTACTCAGAAGCAAGATTCAGGAGAAGACCTCCATGCATGGTAGTCCGTGGCAGCTAGGATAGCTCAGGTGTGCCAAGTGACAGGAATAATTGGTCAGTCACTGGGTTGGCTGCCTCTGAACTGTGACTCTGAGCTGTATGCAATGCACACCAGCTGATTCACTGGCTGCCTGAAAAACTCATGGAAATTTTATTTGGACCAACCACAGATTTCTATGTGATGCAAAGAACGATAAACCAAACAGCTCAGGGGTGAAAAGTAAAGGGAAATCAAAATGAAAAAATACTTAGGAGGAATATAGTGAAATGAATCCACTGTCCATGTTGGGGTTTTCTTTTCCCGTCTGTCTTACTTAATCAAGTACATTTTTTTGGTGTTGACAAATCTGAAGTTTCTATTGAAACAAGTTGAAGCTGACAGGTTTTGGTGGGGTTTTTTTTTGTTTTGGTTCTTGTTCAAGGTACTAAATTGTTAACTACTGTCAGTAGTTGAGTTTCAATTCATCCTACCACTCCTGCTGCAATAGACAAGGTATCTTCAACTTTCCCAAAAACTGCTCACTCTAGGGACAAAGGGTTGAGGGGCAAAAAGGAGATACACTCAGAAGAACCATACTTTGAAGCTCCAAGAAATTTTATTTACTACCAAAGAGCAAGAAGAAAGTGTGTTTCAAAAAGCTGAGATATTCCGAATATTACTACTTATTATTATTACTACTATATGAGTGTCCACAGACAAGTGAAACCCAACAGTGAAGTATGTTGGGCAGTGTACAACCATGCAGCAATGAAGTCTCTGGTCCAAACAGCTTAGTTTGTCAACAAAGGATATGGAAGAAAAATATAGCAACACAGAAAAATTATCAGTGCAGTGGCAGAGGGTTATGTTTGTTCCATTTTATTTTATGGAGAAGGAAAAAGCAAGTCGAGTGTCACAAAAGACAAAAGCAGTAAGAAAATGCAATATCATAGAGTTGGTGAGAGAAGTAAAAAAGTGATAAGAAATAAAGTGGCATGCAGGATGTTTGAGCCATAAAGTACGTTAAGCTAAGTGATGTGATGTGAGACCTGGCAAAGAAGGAGCTTGAGCAAAACAGCCAATTAGGAAAAGGCAACGAAAAAGTAGCCAAAAATATCAGTAACCATCAGTCTCCTTCATGTGCTGCTTCTACAGCTGCTTTGCTGGCTTCAGTCTTTGGTTGAATGGCAAGACCCTCACCTGCCATAAGGGAGGCCGAACTGGCTGTATGGTGAGGAACCGAATTTAAAAGGTTGCAAAGCCAGACCACATTAAAAATACCTTTCAAAAAAGTGATACATGCTAAATATAGCAATCTTGGGTTTAGCAGAAATGTGTCAGTTAAAACTGTATAGCAAGTAAGGACAAATGCTTGCAATTGAAATCTATTACACATACAAATTACACCTCTCAATCTGTGCAGAAAAGACAGGTCCTTATAAGAGTAATATTCATGGGCTCTCCATAGTCACACACAATACAGCACATTTAAATGACATTATGAACCCAATCTTATTCTCATGGTAAATAATGGCATTTTAAATAGTGACTGAAAACACTAAACATTTTGTATTTAGGTTAGTGTAATGGATCCCAAATCAGCTATGAATGCAACTACATATATGCTATGATGATGGTTTGCTAATTCTAACACAACTTCCGCTGTCATCTCAAATCGCAGCAAAACTGTCACAAGTGTTGACAGTTTCAATAATGAGGTCAAGCAGTGAGTGGTCACGAAGAATTAACTGCTTAACCCTCCCGAGGTGGCCACTGCAGAAGTAGGTGAATAGCCATTACCATAACAGCTCTGTTACTTTTTGCAATAGATCTTATGCTCAACTCTCAAAGCCTGCAACCTTCCCTAAGCATTACATTCATGTTATTTTATTTGCAATAACATTAGCCTGGAAAGACTTCCTAATAAGAAGTCAAAGAATAACAGTTCAGTGATCTTAAAGGATCCTCTTAAATTATTAGCATTGCTTATATTTACAACAGAATGCAAAATACCCAGAAAAGAAAGAGAACCATGCATTTTAAGTTAGAAATAAAAATTAGAGACCACTTTGCCCTCAGACACTCTCACAGACCCAGTTCACCTCTGCAGTGTTCACAGATCCAAACATTCGTACAGTCTGAGCAATCAAATTAATGATAAAGAAAACTGTTTTAATGAGTAAAAAGATTAAAATTCTCAATTATAAAAGTATATTTTCATTTACTATTTGATATTGCTTCCATGTATCTTAAAAAGATAAACTGCCTGGATAGCTGACCAAGCAGATACCTGGATTCCAGGAATTTGAGTCTCCTTCCTTGAAACTCAGCAGCAGAACTCTAGCTGACTTTAAAAACGGTAACCTTTTAACACACCTCCGTGTGTTCTACTACATAGAAGAGCCTGTTCCTGTGTAACTTCTCAGGTGAGGACTTCACCTCAGACAGGAAATCTCATCATATTCAGTTCCTAAAAGGCCATAATCTGGACCTTTTTTTTTTTTAATTATGGGTAATAAATTCAGTAAACAAATGCACTCACAAGCAAAAATATATTATATGAAACATTAAGTAAAAAAGAAACATGAGTATTAGAATTGATTATGTACCAGAACTCCAGTCAATTTTACGCTCCTGCTGATAGTTCCAGCAATAAGCACACAGCATTAAACAAAAAACATGACCTGTTTAAACAAAGATCAGAGCACCGGCTTTATCTTTGCATTCTCTCATGTTTACACCACAAACTAGTACTAAAACAAGTATCTTATTAATACCAGATCAATGCGTTTTTATTCAGGGCATGAGGGGGTTGCTCCTGTCTACCAAGAAGCTCCATGTATCTCTAAAATCGGTGTTTTTCTTCACACAAACATGTACAGGTATTCTCTGTGGTTATTCTGCTTTAAATTAGACAGAAAAAGAGCAGGAAGAAAAGAGACAGGGGGAATAAAGTACAAGCATGAAATTTAGAGATCTTTCGGTCTCAAGTAGCGTGAGACAATGAAATAAACCAGAAGAGCCAAGCTAAAATTTTTTAAACATATGGCTAAAATCTCTTGATAAATAATTGATATCCATCAATATATGTATGTATCATAGATAGGATAGCCATTACATTCAATAATTTCAAAAAAAATATGTATGTAAAATAAAAATTAACCCCCCCTACTTGTGTAGTACACTACAAGAAAATTTACAGTGCCTGGCATGATAAAACTGTTCATTACAAATGGGTGCAACACAGATTACCATATAATGACTCCTTAATTGGTATTCTCAAAAGATACACTGTTTTTCGGTAGTCAAATTTCAAACATGCACATTTAAAACGCTGCCTTGTATTTTAAGTATCTCCTGCTATTATATATATGAAAAGCTGAGAGTTCACTTCCTCAGAAACCCATCACAAAGTTTAATATCTGACTAGTTGTCAGTTTATATAGAATATCCAAAGATCCCTTACATTACTCTGAATTATCTACTAAATTTATTAAGCCTTAACCAAAGTTGAAATGGCTATCAATACCATACATTATCAACAGATCTTGTAAGTAGGATATTGTCAAGATATAGAATGTGTAAGCAGAAGAAATCTTAACTATTGATGGTCCACCAAAGAAAATAGGATGTTTACTATCTGCCTAGTTTCTCCATGTTTCCCATCTTCATGCTGTTATCCACAAGCAAGTGCATGCATTTAAAAATGCATTCCACACTACCCATCTGAAAGTGCAAAATATAAAATGCAAGCATTAAAAAAGCAATGAATTAAAAGCAATGAAATCACTACCTAAACATCCCTACTCTTTTTTTCCTCTTCCATTTCTTTGAGCGTGCTGGATAACAAAAAAGAGCGCAAGCAATTACACGAAAATCACCATGAATCCTGAAAAACTTATCGGTTTCTTCCCGGAATAAAACTTTGGCCGTCACTTAATCCTCTCCTACGACAAAGAAAAGTTCTTCCACTTCTATCACTCCTTCCCTCGGGTACTCGGGGGGGAAGCTCTCGGGGAAGTCGCGCAAGGGTTCTCCTCAGGAGCTTCCCTCCCGGGAAGCCTCCGCCGGCGGCTGGTGACACCTGAACACTGGGGACCGGATGAGAGGGGCACGCCGAGGCGTCCCGGGGATCGCCGCTGCCCGCCGGCGGCAGCTCAGCCTCCGCGGGAACTCTGCGAACAAAGTAACTTGCCCGGATGGCTGGCGGGAGGCGGCTGGACACGCGTGGGGCAGGGGGCTGCTCACCCCCTTGGCGAGAACGCACTCGCAGGACGGGAGAGGCAGGCGCAGGCAGGGCGGCAGCAGCAGCAGCCCTTCCCCGAGAGCAGGGTGACAGCCCTTACCTTACCTTCCTCACACACCCCTCACACACCCGGCGGCAGGCGAGCGCCGGCAGAGCAGCACGGAGGCTGAGAGAGCGAGGGGAGCTGCCAGGAGCTCGGCGGCTCTCCCTCCGCCTCTCCCGCTCCTCAGAGAAGCCCTTCCTCCCCCCCGCCCCGACCGCCTCACTCTCTCTAGCTTTGGGGCATATATATATATATATATAAAATTTTATAATTATTTTCCTTTAAGGAGCAGAGCGAAACCACACGGAAGCTTGGTTAGGAGAAGCAAAACCTTGATGCTCCTGGGGATGGGGAGGTGGGGAGACGGCTGTGAGGGTTTCAGACCCTCGCACAGCAACACAGGCAGACCCATCCCCCCCGTCTCCTCAGTCGCCAGCCGGGGAAGGCAGCGCGGAGGCTTGAACCTCGCTGCCTTGAACCGATCCCGCAGCAGGGGAACGGGCCCTGCGCACAACCCCCCCGCCCCGAGCCGTGGGGGGAGAACCCGCCCGGGGCAGCCGCACGCATCCCTCCCCTGCTCCCCATCCCTATAGGGGCAGGGAAGGGTCAGGGAGAGGGTTCCCCTAAAATACTTACCCTGCCCGCCGGGGCTGCTCTGAAGACGCAGGATTTTGTGCGAGCGATCATCGCCTTCTCCGGGAGACCAGCCTCCCCTCCCCCCCGCCTCCCCTCCCCCGCCTCCCCCACCTCCTTTGGGGGGCCAGGAATCCCCCACTGCCGGCCCTCTCCTCCTCCCCGCTTGGCCAGGCAGCCCCACCGGCCGGCCGTGTCCCGCGCCGCCGGAGGGATGAGCTGCTGGGGCTGCAGCCTGGCCGCGGCCGGAGCGGCTCGGCAGGGCACTGAGCCCGCGGTGCTCCATGGCCCCCGGCGGGGCCGGGACGTGCTGCCAGCCCGCGCTTCGGTGGAGGAGCCGGTTGGCGCCCTCCTGCTCCGGGTGGGGGTCAGCGGGGGGCGGCGTGGGGCCGCCTCCGGCGGGAGGGGTAGGCTGTGCCCCCCGGCCTTCCACCTGGGGGGGGCCCGCTGGAAACGTCCTGCAGGGCTGCCCTCCCCAGGGCAGAATTGAGGCAGCCCCCTGAGAAGCGTGTGTGTGCAGCGGGGGCAGTCGGTAACTCCGCGCCGGCCTCTCAGGAGCCTTGGCGGGAGAAGGACGGGGGGAGTCCCAGCTCCCTGTGCCCAGTCGCTCCCCTTCTCCCCTCCGAGGTCAGGGGGAAGTTCGGTGGCGCGGCTCCCGGGACCGCTGCCTGCAGCCCAGGCCGCGCCGCGCCGCGCCGGCCGTTAGGCGGGTTGGCGACCGTTAAACGGGCGGCGCGCTGGGGTCAGGGCCAACTGTCCCCACGGCCGGAGCCCGCGTCCCCCGCCGAGATATTCCTCGGCTCCGGCCATCGCCTTGGGGACAGCGGAGCTGCTGGCCGCCCCTTCAGCACTGCTAAAGGTGGTGCTGGTGGGCGATCAGGACGGCTCCGGGAGGTAGTTGCTGAAGTCCGGTCCAATGTGACCCGTACGGCACTGGGAAAATTCGGGGTATCGTGAGGGAAGGCCCCTTCCTTGCCAGCGGCTGGTGTATTTCTCAGAGGCACTGAGCATGCACAGCTTTCCTTCGCTTCAAAATCAGGCCATGATAGAATCATAAATATATAATATTACATTCCTATGATATTATGAGTAGAGAGCAGGATAGTTAAATGCATACATCGAGGAGAGGCAAATTACATATAAAGGGCTTTACTGCAGAATTGTGAAGCGATTCTCAAATGAAATATTTTTAAATCCTTCCAAGAATAAATTTAATTCCTGTACGCTTGTTCCCCTATTGCCTACTAGGCAAGGAAGAATGCTGGATATCTAGCAACTATTAGTGGGGTTACATTTGCTTTTATGTACTTGGTGACTTCATCACTGATCAAACAGTCTTTTTTGAAACCCCGAGCAGGAAAATACCTATTCTGTAAAAGAAAATTGAGATTTGGGCGCTTGTTTTATGCCATAATGAAACAGACGGCTTCAGGAAATTTTCCAGAGGAAATGAAAGACATCATCTCAGCCTAGCCCCATAGGCAGTGCATTGCTGAAGCGAAGGCCAAACTTGAACACAGGCCTCTGCACAGGGAGGGAATACCTCAGCTACCCACTGAGCTATTATCTCTTCCCTGTGCAGATGGAGAGGAGGCTGGGCTGTGTTATAGAAACTGAAAACTGGACCTGAAAACCCTCTGCACAGTTTCTGTTACTGGCAAAACATACATTTATCCTGAAAGTTTGCATTTTGACATGTCAGCGGTTTTACAACAATATAAATGTGCTTGAAAATTTTTTGATCAGCTTAATGGTTAGGACCTATTAGAAGCTGCAGACCATGTTCACAATCAATTCACTTATTCAGATGCATGAGTACAAGCTTAGAAAAGTAATTACAGGCACCTTTTTTGGAAATCTTGAGGCTGTGTAGTTTCCCCATGGGAAATATGAGTAATAATTCCTACCAAAAAAAAAAAAGAAAATGTGCTAAGCCTTGCTCCTATTTATTTTTTACTTTAATATTAAAAATTGTTGATTAAATGTTCCAGGTAGAGTAAGGGTGGTTGGATATAAATCATTCATTTTAACTATTATTAAAAGAACAAACTGGAAAATCTGATTTTGGTAGTTAATTTTTTTTTAGGATTTCTTTTTATTTCTTTAATATTAGTTGTCTTTCTTAAAGATAAATTGTTTTTCCTTTTTTTTTTTTTTGAGCATACATTTGCAACTAGGTAATTCGAATCTTCAGCTAGAAGATGACGTTGTATCTACACACATTGAATTGCTTTAGCATTGAAGTCTTTTATTCAGGGTATTAATTTCTCACCCTGAATTGTTACAAAATAGTGATCGGTACATTACATTTTTAGTTATTTATTTGTGATTTGCATAAAGTCATGTTTGTATGAAAATTTACATTTGATCAAAATTTACAGTAGGTTATTTTAAATTGTTCATTAAAACTTCCTTAAATATACTTGATTGATTTCAAAAGCATGTTTGCATTTTAAAATATTTTACAAAGCAACTGAAGTAGTGACCTGTAGAATGAGAATTTAATTGAAAGCTTCTAGTGGCCATGTCCTTTGCAGTCTTAGCGAAAGTAGATCTTACTATGCTCTCATTCTTAGGTTTACCTATAGCTTGACAGAGGAAAATACATAATGGTCTTACGTTGATTTTCCAGCTTTTAGTGTAATAGTTCTTAACTGAACTCCTTGAATGGATTGAAACAAAGAACACACTCACCCTGCCTGCAGAAGGAGCTGCTGCTCTTAAAAACTGCTTTCCTGAATCAGTTACATCCTTTTCCACCTGCTTAGTGGCTTTAGTCAGTTCAGTGGCATCCCCTTCAAAACTTCAGCAGTAAGCACCTTCTTTGAGTGACTGTCTTAGCTTATGTCAGGACATGGCTGCAAGTACAAAACCTGTCAGCTGCAATATCAAAGATAAATTGATGTGGATAAAATATCAACAAAATGTTTTGGGTTTTTTTTAAATAATTAATTTGAGGTGAAGATATTATGGAATAATGTTGTCCAGTTATGAAAGTACTTGTAATGGCATCTTGATCAAATTCATGGGATTATGAAGCAAATAGCCCCTAAAGAAACAAAGAGATTGTTACTTTAAGGTGGAAAAGCTTATGTATCTTACTTTTGAGTTTTGAAGACAGAAAGCAGTCTACGTGAACCTTCACTTACATAGCACCTGAAAACATTAATTTCAAGTGACAGGGGAGGAAGTGATCCCCCTTATCTAAAGTGAAATCTCCTTGGAAAAATGAAGTTCACAAGGTCACTAGGGAGCACAGAAATGGATAATAAATACAATCCTGTGTAAAAGTGCATCAGATTCAGATGAATTTTTAAACTTAATTTGGCTTGTTGTGATTGACAATTTTTAATGTGTATTTTAATTTTAATGTATACTTCAAAATCACCCACTAAGGGAATGGATATAATCTACTTTAGTATTTTTTATGATTCCCAAGCAGTTTGATTTTTGCAGATAAGAGTTAATGCAGACTTCTGTCAGCACAGTGTCACTGCAGAAGAACAGTAGACCACTGCTGAGTGACAGGCTATAGCTCTGAACCCTGCAATCCATCCTCTCTTAACGTTATTCAGTTCCCACCCTCTGTGCTTCTTTAACATGTTGGACTTCCTGCACATGCACTTCAGAACCAGTCTATGCTTAGGCACTGAAGTCAATACTTCCTCACCTTGTCTGACTGTTCCTACAATGCTTTCCTGAAGGATCACATTTAAAGCATGTGTGCAAGTAACAACTGATCTATATATTCACCAAAATCTTAGCCAGGACACCTGAATACATAGCATGCAAGTCAGAGTTTGTGTACATGAACTTCAAGGTATTGTTCTATGTCCATAAAACCTAGACAAATACCAAAAAAACAACAGTCTGTGCCTGGGAATAATTACCACATGGAGAGAAGAACTTCTGTAGGAACCCTTGTCTATCGCACAGTTTTAACTCTTCATTATCCAGAGTGAAGAGATCTGTTCTTGGACAAAGAAACTTTACTGCTAACACAAAAATGTGTTACAGGATTCTTACCTTGAATTTTACATCTTTTCTACAGAAATTTAAAACTGGGTATGATGCATGACTAATACCCCATTGTAATTTCTTTAGTGGAGAGGAGGACTTTAATGTGCATTGGATTTTTAATCTAGTAAATACACAGCTAGTTATTAACACTAAACACATCAATCAAATCAATCTCATGTAGTCTTCCAGCAAACCTCAGTGATCTTCTTTCAGCTGTGGTGAGGTGTTCCCATCAAATCCTTATAAAATATGAAATTGTAGTACTCTGCCTGTGGGGAAAAAGCCCGAAGCTATATACTGGCATCTAGCTGTTCAACAGTGAGAAAGAGAAATTCCCTATTCACAGCCCTGCATAGTAAAGATTACCTGCCAGCAAACTTTAAATTGCATGTGTTACTTAGTATCGTGATTAAAAGCTGTTTGCTTCTTTCTTGCATGTAGCTGTGTTTGACAAAATAGAACAGACGAAAGTCTCAAAATTGCTTGCATCCCAAGCCAATGATTGTATATTGTCCAACTGTAGAGGTTTTTCTTACTCTTAAAGCTATAGTCTAGCAGTACTATAGATACCATAGAGCATTTTAATCACAAAATAATTGATAAGCTGAATTTGGGAATCCCAAAGCACAAATATGTGAACTGTAAAATTGAATAGGTATATCTAGAAGCTACAGAAAAATGACAGGATAAAACCTTAGACCAGCCAGCAATGTTTCATCCTGAAGATACCAAAATCAGCTTTTGGAATTATATTCAGCTTTTAATTAAGACAAATGAGAAATGTCAAAAAGCATCCATTGTACAGGTCACAGCAAAACCATGTAAGTACTGTAAAATTTCACCTTCATAAAGACCGATGTTGTTCCCAGTTTCATCTAGCTGGAGCTTTTCTGAATTTTACTACTGTGTCAGAGGCCGGAGAACTACAAATAACTCTAAAGCATGAATAGCATTTGCTTATGTTCCTAATAGTAAGATGAAATCTGCAATATCCTGGATTAAAAAGAGAAAATTAAGTAGAGCAAATAAAAAAGAAAACAAAAAAGTATTTGTATTATGAAAGTTATTGGAGTTACATATTTAGAGCAACTCTAAAGCTGAGCTTCTTTTCAGTGCTATAAATTTAAAAATATAATTGAGATGCTATCTTTAGCAGTGAAAGATATCATTTTTCTTATTTTTTTTTTTTTTACCAGTGATATGTATCCTTCAGCTCTGGGGAAAAAGTCCATTTCAATAATCAAGTGGACATATTTGTGATCCTATTTTAAGAACACAGATCCCTTTTATAGACATTAAACACAGTTTACTACTGGAAAATTTTCATTTATTATAACTGCTTCATGTAGTGTCTTTCATGTAAACATTATAAAAAGGATTTAGTGTTGGATTTAGAAGTTGAGGGTTTGATTTTTTTGCCCTTTGTTCTTGTTTTGTATTTAATTTCTTTGGAGAACTCTTTTTGTCCCCTTTTAGGAAATTTCACATAATCTTTTCCATTCGTCATCAGCCAGGTTGCTGATTACCAGAGTAACTGCCAAGCTTTCAACTCCTTGTCATCAATGGGCTGTGAATGACAGACAGCATTAATGTTGGCAAGCTCCCACTCTCCTTTTCGCCTTTCCCAAATGTAATTAAACTGCACTAATACAGCAAAAGAAAAGCTGCAGCTTTATTTTACTCGCCCTAATAACATAACAATTAAATCACAGGAGCACACAATATAGTCAAATAAACCCATCATGACAAGGAAATTCAGAGGTAAGGGAAGTGTGTATCTACCATTTAGAGAAAAACATGTGTAAAGAGTCTTTCTTTACTTTCCTAGCACTACAGCGACTGCACTGTTTGACCTTCAGAAAGATGATACGGCCAGCACCTGAGGAACTACTCTGTTACATCCTTGTGAAAGGCCTCAAATGTTTTCTGTTGCACCTTTGGTTTTGGCATAAAAGGAATAACTATCTCCTCCTTCCAATGATCTGTTATCTCCCTGATAGGGGAGAGCTGGGTAGGGAGCAGAGAGGTTGTGGGTCATAACGTGCAATTTGGATGGCATTGCACACTTTATTCACCCTAAAGAGATGGCATTATCCTGATCTTTGAAAAAGTTCTGGACCTTTGATTTAAAGTCTGTAGGGGTTAGAGGATAGCCAAGAGTCAGGAAGAGGGAGGAACCAGAGTCCTCAACTCACCTGTGGAAAATTATGAAGGTTTGTAGAAAGCACAGTTAGAACGGAACATTTCTGGGGTAGATAATCTGTCAGTAGAAGAAAATATATGTTTCTCTGGACTAAGGGAATTGAAAATGGGCACTAACTGGAACACAGGTTCCAGCTCAACGTAAACATAAGGGAAAATGTCTATAATGTGAGGGTAACAGCACTGGAACAAGCTGCTCAGAGGGATTGTGGAGTCTCTGCCTCTGGAGACATTCAAAACCTGTCTGGATGTGTTCCTGCTTGAGCTACGCTGCAGCAAAGGGGTTTAACTAGATGATCTTCAGAGGTCCCTTATAACCCCTACCATTCTGTGATTCTGTGAAGAAGCTGCTGGCAATCAGAAAGTCAATGGAATTTACCCACAAATCTGTCATTCCTTGCAGGAGTGCCCTAGGATGGGAAGCAAGAACTCATAAGGAGGCTGAGAACTGACTGCCATGAGCTCTGTAAACACATCTCTGAGGCTAGCATACATGCTGGCATGACAGCCTGTCTCATTTTTCAAGCTATCAATAAAAATAACAGAGTTGGCTTATAAGAACTACTGTAAACTGACAGTAATGCAAAGAAACAGACTATAACCCAGCTCGCCAGAAACAAGGGGTACCATACTCAATACAGAAAGCATAGAAGAGCCAGGAACCTCCCAAGCATACAGATGAGCATCAAGAAAGGGAGCCTGATTATTGATCAAGGTAGACACAGCTTCAAACATGACAATTATTAGGCCAGCCTGGCTAAATAGACTCTTAAACAAGTCTGCATGCTTGTACAATTTTGGTGACTAATAGTAACTGTTAACTGACAGGTGGTACCTTATAAATCTAGCCTGTGCCAAATTCTATGAAGATCTGTTAGTGTGGAGTAAGTCATTTACCAGTGTGAACAAAATGTCCTGTTACACTAAATACTGTTCAGTATTATAGTGGGCTACCAGAGGAAGAAAACTTTGGCTGAAACCAACTTTTAGACATGATTCACAGCAGGATCTCTTGTGTTACGGGTCTGCTAGATCAAGAGCAAGGTGATTTTTTATGTTTGGCAATATGGCTATTGTGTAGTGAACAACAAAAGAGAAGAAAGAAGTGCATGTAAAATATAAAATGTAAATCCACTGGGGTAAATCAATAGTGTGTAGGAGGAACACTAAAAAGATGGAGTTGAAGGTTTCCTTTAGATTTACTCTGATATAACACTGGACCTTTAAAAAGGTGGTAAGTTGAAAAATGGCCAGTAAAACCTATTGGTTTAGTATCACAATTTTACCCTTGATTCAGCAAAAATTTAGGCTGTTGTGTTCCAAGATGGCTCCAGGCTATCAGAGGGACAACCAGCACATCAAACACCAACCTCATCTCTTTTGCCATCAAAGAAAGAAAGAAGAGGTGACAAAGGACATGGAAAAAACACATCATAAGAGCATAACAGATCTTTCAGCTGTTTTTGTGTGTCAACCATGATTCTTATTGAGAAAAAATATAATTATGGCAGATTTTGTTCCTGAGCAGAAATTACCTTGAACACTTTAAAAGGCTTTCAATGAGTGACCATGAATAAATGATTCCCTAGAGCCTGTAAGAATTTAATCTGATTTTTTCAGACTGAATATTAAGCAAAGTTTGGGAGCTGAAGTTGGCCCTAAAAGTGAGAAAAAATACTTTTATCACCAACAGGGTTTGCAGCATTTCAATGTGGTGGCCTTTGATTTTCATACTGGGCATCTTGGGCAGCTACATTTGAGGGACCATCAGAGCAGGCGTTAGTCCAGGACTCCTCCTGGCCTGTTCACTTCTTGATAATACCCTGGCCACATTCTAGTATCTTGGAACAAAATTAGGTATATTTACAAATAGGCAAGGATCAGTGCAGAACTTCTGGTCTGAGACTGTACCCGAAACAATAGGAATTGTGTTAAAAAAAATGAATTTAGGTCTGGCACACAAAACAGGGAGAAGGGAAATTGTAATCTTAAGCTCTTTGAACACCGGCCAGCTCCCCAGAGACTCCCAGATGTGCAGTTTTGTGGGACTTTAATCCTAACTGAGGACATTTATTTGTGTGTTTCACAATATTACATACTTCGAAATAAAAGGGTAGGAAAAGAACAGAATATCTGTAGTTAGTGTGATCTTTTATTCAGAGATAAAAAGGTTCTCCTGGCTTTTTCTGTGTTAAGTGACCCAGGGCTTCAGCTCTCATTTGCAATTAAACAAAGATACTAGTGTTTATGGGCTCGTTATTCATACAAGGGATGAGAGTTTATTAGGAGTCAATAGCTAAATTTCCCTGAGAAAAATTATTATATACTCTGCCAATGATTAAAACTACAGAACATATTCTCAGCTACCTGTATGGAAGGAAGCTTGTGATGGGAATGAACCAGCAGTGGTTCTTCAGATTCAAAACCAGAGGGGCAACCTACTCTAATCACAGACTGTGGTGTAACTGTGGTGCTTGGTTTTGTAGTAACTCCAAAGCCTGGGTCCAGGATTAACATTGACTACTACTGACATTTTGTCCAGATAGCTTCATTGTGGGATTGATTAAAAATGCCAGACTAAACAAGCAGGGGGCAAAGAATTGATAGTCTATGGAAATGGGAAAGAGCATGTTTGGAAAGAGATTATTGTTTTATCCCTTTCCTGTATCTTGCACACATGTTTAACATCAAGTTCCATATAAAAGATGAGACAAAAGCAGTAGATTATAAGATTTATCAGATAGCTGTAGATCCATTGAAAAAGAAAGCTGTAGTATGGATATTTTGAGGGGTTACAAAGTGGTATGATTTCCCTTGCGTGAGTCACAAAATAGAAACAGGAGACAGGGAAAGCCTTTGTTGGATAGTATTTTACTAAGCAGATCTTTCTGATATTTTTAAATAAGGAATTGTAATTATTACTTGCTTGGGGGGGTTGAGCTAGTTCACAAAATAGCATAAATATTACTCAGGAAGGCATTTTCAGGGTCCTGGGTGCACTATTATGTCTTAATGACCCTGAGGCCTCACTAGAGCTTATCCCTGACCCGTTAGTCTCTCCTTGAGTTTGATCTGGATCTCAACCTGTGTGTTGATACACTGTCTTCACCTGGGACCTGCCTTGTTGCTGTGGACCTCTCTTGTGATCACTGGACCTGGTCTCAACCTTCACCTCTGGACCAGCCTCCTAGATTGACCTGAGATCTGCCTCATCACCATGGTGTTGCCTTAAGACCTGGCCACCATCACTGGGTTGGTCCTGCAACATCCCTTGAGTTCTGGGGGATGGGCCCCAGCTAGTGAGGCACCTGCCTTGATGGCCCCAGCATTCTCTTTGGCTCACCTTCCTTTAGGAAGCAGCCCTACCCTATCTTCTCCCTTACAGACACAAAGAAGAGCAGACTGTAGCAGAGAGGATGAATTAGATTTGGAATTTTTGGGGTGGTTCATACACAGCTCAGAGAAGAATTTTGAAGCCAAAGAGTTTTTGTAGATTTGTGAGAGTGTAGGAAATCTGTTAAATAACTTCCATGTCAATGCATCAACTTCTGATGAGACAGTAGAAGAATCCAGAGTGGATGCTGGCAGTTCAGCTGGCTTTCTTATTAACAGGAGACAGGAATTAGCATTCTTCGTTCCTTTTAAACTTGTAGGATTGTGCTCCTCCTTAAGGACTTGTGCTCCTTACTCTTGGCTGGGTGGGCAGAGACTTCTGGAAACCTTGTACCTGGAGCTCCTCTAAAGTAACTACTATAAAGGTCATTCACAATTTTTAATTCCAAAAGGAGAAACTGAAGAGCCCTGTGCTTTCTGGCATATATTTAAAGACAACCTCTGATAAATGGGACTATTGATGGTTCTAGCATGTGAGCCAGGAGTACTTCTCTACTTCTGTACTCTTGGGTGTGGGTGCTGTGCTGGGACAAGATCCAGAGCACACCAGCTCTTCACAAATCCATTTTTACTGGGAGATTTAAAGGAAGCTCAGAGCTTCTCAGCTACAGAGATCAGGACTGCAGGATGTGTCACAGGTGACACTTTTCCAATAGCAACAGTGCCATTCCTGAAACAAAGATGGTTCATTAGAAACATCTCAAGCCTTGTTTCGTTTCACTGTATCTGAAAGTGCTTCTTAGTTTCTGGCAAACTTTGGAGACTATAATGTCCTCCCCACAGAGCAAATCACAGATGGAACTGCTTGGAACTGGGAGTTTGAGTCCCTATCACGGCTTTGTGAAGTCAATGCTCATTTTAGCTGTGATAATCACTGAGCAGCTGAATGGTTTGGGGAACTTCCAGTTCAGAAGAATTCCTGAAAATATCTCACTTAGATTTGATTTGGACTGGAATCAAATCTGAAAAGCCCCCTCAAATTTCCATTGAACTGCAGATCTTGCATTTGAGCCAGATCAGATTTGAAACCTTTAACTGGGTAAACCTTGGATATTACCCTACATGGAACTGATGTGAATACAAACAGTGTCATTGAAGATAATTTGGGGTTCAGTCTTGGAATAAATTTTTGCATCCAACTAAAATAATTTCCAGAGTTAAGAATATTCTCTTCCCTTTCTCATCCTAAAAATGGAGAGAATACCTGTCAATCTTGAAATTGCAAAAGCTGCTTCAGCAACAAGCCCTCTCCATTGTGTGGGATGCCTCAGCCATCAATTTCCACTCATACAACAGACACTCTTCATGAGCCTCTTGTAAGGGCTTCCTCCAAGTAGCCTAAGAAAAATCTGGTCAAGGAATGAAAGAATCCAAAGACAGATACAATGAGGTACAACAATTTTGAAGTAGCACATGACAACATCCTAGTGAAAAAGACTGGACACAGCTGCTTAAAATGATATAATTTGATATAATGAATCTACTATAAAGACTCTTTATCTCCTTTTGGAGGTGACTTATAAGTTTCAACCTTCTGTCCTGTGTTGCAATGATGAGGTTAACTGAGATGTGGCTATGAACTGCCTTGAATCTGACCTTAAATGCTGCCTTATACCTCTAGTAAGTGATCTCCCTCATGAAACACCATAGCAGAAGAGATGGAGATTTTAAACCAAAAAGCATTGTTCAGAACCAAAGATACAAAAAGCTTTTTGGAAATTTACCACAGAGTCCCTTTGAAGGGCGTGCAGTATGCATGTATGAAAAAATAGAGAAGAGAAAGCTATGTGTGCAAAACGAACCAGTATTAAGTCCATGGTCCAAAAAAAAAAGCCAACTGTGCTGAACTGTGTCCGATGGCTGGCACTGTGAGCAGAGACAGTCTTCTGTTATTTGGGCCATCTTTTGTTCAGGTAAACAGAATGACATCAGAGAAATAGCTGTCTCCTTCACCAGCTTCTTCCTCCTAACTGAAACAACCTACAGTGTTCAATGTTGTGACCCAGCAGGTAAGAGGAGTTATAACACATGAGTATTATTTGCTATAATGGTTATAATGGTTTAGAAAATAGTTTCCCTCCTCTACTCAGCATATGGATCCAGCCTGTCATCTTGTTGGCAAATGGACAGTAGGGAGGAAAAAAAAAGTACTGGCACAGGCAGAAGTGGATCCTGCACACTAAAGTTAAGGAACTGGGACAAGCACGAAGTCCACAGGAGGAACATTTTTGTTCACAGTGCCAAGAAACGCATGAAACATGATACTATTGAGCTTGGAAAATAGAAATCTCATCCCAGTGATGTTAGAACCTCAGAAATAACGCATCAAAGATGTTGGAGCATTTAGAATACAATCTTTTAGTGTTTTAATGTCATCAACATGTTGTTCTCACTATTTTCTATTACAAGAAAATTTATTGAGTCAATTTGTCTTCAACACATTAAATGTACTACATGTAGGCGGGTAAGCTAGACATATTTATATGGTATCACAAGAGAGAATGTTAACTGCACTCATTTTTGCACTCTTGAAAACTTTATTTCTTCTAATAGAAAACATGATATATCCATTTTTCAGAGCTACAACACTCAGGCAGGTGTGAGAATACAGTTTCTTAAAAGAATGGCTTCAACAAGGAAGAAACAGGGTAGAGGGTTGGAGTCACACTGAAAAATTCATTTGGCTCTTGTTACTTTGCTTAAACTGCTCTACGCCAGATATTGTTCGATATTTCCTACAAAAATTATCTCTGAGTAAGATCCCAGGATATATTTTCTTGCTGACTTTGAAATATCCAACCCTTTTCTGCTTAATGCATTACTTTACTATTCTCAGCTCCACTTCCTTACTTCTGTTGCTTTTTTTGATTTACAGACAGAACTTCTTGTCTTTCTCTGACTTGATGTTAATTTATTTTTTTTACCCCATCCTCCACCCAAGTATTGATAGAACAAATGAATACTCAAGCCTTTGCATTTTCCTTACCTTTAACCCTGGCCACTTTAAATCTGCTGTGTTCTCCTGAGGGAGTCAGTTCTGCAGCTTGCTCCTTCTGAGTGAGTTGCTCTTTGTCTGGTATAGTCTGTGCAATACAACATCCTTCTTCAGCAATGTACACACTTAAGCCCAAGTGGAAATTTAGCTGCTTTATGTTAGTTCTGCATCATTTTGCAACCTCTAAGAGACTCCAGCTCTCTAAGAGCTGTTTCAGATTGAAGTGGTCTTCATACTACTGAATTTAAGTGGCCGTTCTTTCATGTCTTCTGCACTTGGTGGCTGACGGCCACTTTTAGTGTTTTCTCCATCCCTCTTACTTTTCCTACAGACCCATTCCTTATAGATACATACTACTGAGATGGTGACTGTGTTCCCTGACATTTTCCTGCAATTCATTTGAGATTAGCAGTTGTTTATATGAAATCTCATTCTGAATATCTAATTCAAATATATGGTCTTTACCGTTTTTAAGTTTCACCCTTTCATTTTTCTCTGCAAAAATTTCCTTTTCTTCTAAAAGTAAAGAATTTGCCCAGTCTCATCTTTTTAATTTTCTTACTTTTTACACGTTTTTTAAATAGCCTTGTCTTATCTATTCTTTAAATAGCTGTTGGTCAAAACCCAGTGAATAAATTTCAGCAAAGTAGTCATCCCACAAAACTAAAATCTCCTAACAGCCCTTTCTCCTCCTAGCAAAGGTAGGCTTGGTAGTATTTCTAGATGATTAATGAATGTTTAAGCGCCTTCCTGTTTCTGAGAGGGGTGCCATATGCTTGACTTTCTCCCCTTCAAGCAGAGGTGCCATAGCTGCTTTTGCTAATCATGTGAAAGGTGATATTATATGCAGAGATAGGATAACAAGCAAACTGGAGCCAAACTAGTCCAAGGGGTTCACAACTTCAGAAGCATGGTCTGTCACCTCATTCCTTCTGCTCCCCACTCTGCCAAATATTTCTTCAAAACATGACATTGGTTTCTTCTTGTGCTAAAACAGTGGTCCTTGCCATACTGTATCTTCTGTCATAGATACTACAATCTGCTCTCCTTTGGCATTATAACAGTAACCTCCCATATCCAAATGAAGCCACTAGAAGCCACAGTTCTTGCATATTAGTCATATAGACCAGTTTCTTTTCTTCTCCCCATTTAAAAAAAATGCATCAGCTTTTCACACCAACCAGAAACTCATTACTGTTACCTTTCAGTACTTGGTACCTGTCTACTGAGTATCTGTCAGCCTGAATCTAGCCATCACCCTACTTTTACAAACTGGTATGGATCATCTTCCTTCCCTTCTATCTTTTCTGTAACCAAACCCATGTGTCTAGAATATTATGCTGGATACTACTCCCTGCAGCCTCACTTATCTTCAGATTCCCTTGTCAGTTGGACTGCAGTAACCTCTCCATTCTTTGGAACTTTGTCATTAATGATATTAAATGTCCAAATGAAACAATCCATTCTTCAAATAATGAAAACTACTCTAGTGCTTTGTGGAGATGTACATCTCATCATTCACTATGGTATTCAAGGAGAGCAACCTCTGACAAGCTTTTCTCATGGCTGAGATTTTGGCATGGTTATTCTTCACATACATGGGTATTTGATGTGTAAAAACAGCCTAAATGACACTGTTCACAGCAGAGGTAATCATAGGGTTTCTGGTCACTTGAATTCACTAATGTAAGAATTCAATGTCACAGTTTGGAATCCTTGCTGTCTGACAAATTTGGTTAAAATCTGTTAATGACTTGCAGAGGTACTCTGGGAGGAAAAGATGCACATCTGTGCACAGAGAACATGACTGCACAAGTAAAAACCCTGGAAAGAAGATTTTAATGTTTCTAAGCACAATAGTAATCTCAAGGTGTTTTATTGTTGCAGACCTTGTTTATCTTCTCTCACTGTCTTACACTATCACTCCTGGTAAGGTTATCTCACCTACTACACCTTTTATTAGGCATAATGCATTCTTATAAAAGCACTCCCCTGATTAAGGTTGCATGGGCATAAGGTCATAAGTGGCATCAGGTGTTTCCTTCTGTTTTCTGTTGTCATTCAAATCATCACCTGCCTAAGTCTAAAGAAACTAGTGTATGCATCCTTTAAACTTATAAAATTATGTGTGTAAACTGCTCTCAAGAAGTTCTGTTAGTTTATAGATTTGAGGATATTATAATTTAGTACAAGGCAATTGAAAAAATAGGTTTGTACCAGAGTGTATGGAAGGAAAAGTTAGATACTTCTTTTCTCAGTTTTAAAGTTTTTGTTGAAAGAACAAAGCAGTCTCATGGCAGAGGTCACATCTGTATCTGCATTTTGTCCAGTGCCGAGCACTCGACACATAGACATTGATACATGGACAAACCAATTTGCAAATAGGGGTGCATTAATAACACATCTAACCACAGAACTTGGGCACTCTATTAAGGTCCTCCAGGGATGAGAGTTTGAATCAATTTGGCATAATGTTGGGCACTTTATAAAAGCAAGACTAAGCAAAAAGAAAATTAAATAAGAAAAAGACTCACCTGTCACATGGAATTTTGGACATTATTCAAACCACAAAGCAAAATGGGTACAGGGCAATACAACTGGTAGCTGTTGAAATAGGTCTGGAAATTGGGAAGAATCCCTATGTAGTTTCACTGATTCAGATTCTTTCAAAGACAAGAACTCAGTGAACTGCAACTTCCCAAAGCTGTAGCAGGTAAAGAAATTTAATTGATTTCTCAAAAGTGTATGAGATTACAGCATCATAAAACACATCTTTGCAATATCTGATTTTGTTAAGGCTTTAGCTAAAGTAATTGCACTAAGGAAGCATGACTCATAATGGGACACTAAAATATGAGAGGTCTATGCACACATTGCAACCTTCATGTTAGTTGGATTTTACTTTGAATGTAATGAACTACTGAATAAGCTTTGTCTAAATGGACAGTAACAAGAGAAGTATTTAAAATTCAAGGTTAAAGAGAAAACAAGAAGATAGAATTATAGTGTCCATGTAAGCTCCATGGGACAGGGTCTGATTCTTTCTCAGCATGCCCATATTAGTAGAAGAGCCTTGATTATGGATCTAGAATTAGAAGATAAATGAATCTTCAAGACACACAAGTCACAAAGCAATAGCATCTGAGAGAAAATTTCATTAAACATGCTGCATACATATAAAATTAAATCCACTAAAGGGATGCTTAGTCAGAAGATTTTACAAAATTGGGGGCTTTGTCTACAAAACCCATATTACATTCTGCAAGTATATTAGGCAATAATTTTCAGCTTCCTTAATTTGTTATTTGTTTACATTTTTCCTAATTACTAGTCTTAATTTTGTTTCATTACTTCCCACAATGTTAAACTACATAAAAGAACATTTACAAAGTGAACAATGCTTATCACTGTCTAAATGGAAGTATAACAAAACCTAAACCTGTTCATTCTCTAACTGTGTTCAGGCATCTGTGCTGTTGTGAGGTCACAGGAGGCTGCAAAGGTGAAAAACAAAGTTTAGCCTCAGGTCCACCAGTGATTCTGGATGCTGTCCAACATTCACTGATGTTCATGTTAAAACTCGAACTGAGTTTAGTGACTTGTTTCAAGTCACACAATCCTTTTATGCCCTGATTTACTTAGACTACATAGGAACTGAACGAAGAATAGGACAGAGTGAACTTTTTCCCCCCTGTGAAAACATTTTCTAGGGGTAAGAGGAGAAAGAGGAATAAACAAACTACTGGAACTGTCAAAATTATATTTAAATAGGAGAGAAACTGAGTGATTTGCGTTGCAACAAAAATAACATCTAAGCAATGAGCAAATGCAGCCTTAAACTTTGTGTTGTGCTGAAAGTACTTATAGGGCAGACTTTAGTTCATACCTCTGATGCTTGGCTTTGGGGAAGGTAGTAGGTTCTCCGCTTTCCTGGAAAAACCCTAACTAAAGATAATTCTCTAAAATAGACCCAACTTCAAATTCCCTTTCTTGTTTTTCTTTTTTCTCTGTCCTAACTACTAAACCACACAAGGGCAAATAGTAACCTCCATTTTATTTGAACAAATTTCCTTGTGAATCTCACTGCTTCTTTCAAAGTTTTCATTTTCCAGAAATGCTTAGGGATAAAATATTTCAGGTCAAACAGAATGTTTCCTTTCACTTGAAAAGGAATGTTTTCCCTTTCCCTACAGCCAAAAAAGTGTTACTGTGGGTCACACTGAAACCAAAAAAGTATATTGGATTCAACTACCAAAATAATTTATTCACACAGCTCCATGGCAGGGTGTTATTCATGGAAAACTAACAACTATAGCATGCTTTGGGACCTTTGGATGAAAGGAATTATAGATTTGGGAGGGATTATTAAGTATGTTTAATTTGCTTTTAGTAACATGGTGGAGGAAATAATCAGTATATTAAACATACATGAAATATTTTTGGAATGTATAGTCTGTTGGGTAGGAATGAATGGTTCATATTATTAGCTGGGAAGTGAAGTATATATAATCCACTGTGTGTGGCTGTCATGAAAGCCCTACCAGGAATGCAAGACTAAATGTGCTATTTTTACCTTCTTTTTTTTTTCCCCGCTTTGCTTGTGGTTTTGGCAGAACAAAAAGAGACCCGGATAAAATGAAAAAGATTGTTTTGAATTTATCATGACTCTGTCTGAGGCACTGCCTTTAGTGTGAAGGCACAATAAGCTTTTCATTTGTTATTTGCATTAGAGTAGAGCAGAGAAACCTAGGCTGATATTAAAACTCCAGTATCCTAGGCACTCTGTGTACTCATGGGGATGAACAGTCTCTGCATCCAAAGAGTTTATGATAAAATAGTTATGGCAAATGATGGGGAGTGAACAGAGTCACAGAGGAGTACCTCTGTGTTTTCCTCATGCCTAGAACCAAACAAAGCCTGTGCTTGGGTTCTGGTGTGCTGCCTCTCCTGTTCCTTTTTCTCTTGAAACATGCTGCTTTCCTCTGGGATTACTCTCCCAACAGACTATGATCCCAGTAAAAGTATCATCGTTTCTCTTGACAGATTTCAGCAGAAGTAGTGGATGAATGTGATATTTGATTCAATAGAAGGTAACAGAAACTTAAAAATAAATGTATTCCTTTAAGCTCCCAAACCTGGCAAGAACTTTCATTTAAAGAAGTTGGTGATAAGGCCACATGAGAGATTAATCAGCCTTAAATCCCTACCATTTGTAAAAGAAAATGGGATGGTACAAGCCTAGTCTTATTTTATTTCAGTATTTTAACAACAGATGCAATGCTGCCTTTGTTATTATCTTTTATTCCTCAGACAGTGTTCCCCCTCCTAATTATTACTTGTCTTCTTTAGTAAGATTGAGAAATGGAATTCTTTGAGCTCAGGTAAATATCAAAGCAGTCTTACTTGTAATGACAGAGCTGCTTTCATCAGGCAGCAAAAGTGTAATGAACTAAAAAATTACTTAGTACACTTTCCAAATTAAATAATGTATTAATTTCTTCTAAACGTTAGTCCCCAACCCCACTTGAAAACAGTGGTACAAATAAATACTTGCAAAGTTTGAGGTCAATTTAGCAAGCAATACCCAAGAAGTAAAAAGGCCGTAGGGCCACCTACTTCAGTAGAGTGCTCTGTGCGAAATAGGTGGTGATGAGCAAAGTTGTCCATCATAGCCTCTGTGGGCTTTGTCCTGCTGCCAGTTCAGGGCACCCTGTGTGGGGACATGATCTGTGGACACCAGGCCGTGTCTATCATCCCTTCCTTGATTTTTGCCTCCTAAGCCACTGGCAGTGAAGCTCATTACTCCTGCAGCTTCTGCTGCCATTCCCCACCATCTGAGCATCCCTTCACAGAGCTGCTGTCTCTTGCAGGTCATCACATGTAGCATTTCCCTTAGTGCCTCAGTTGCTGTAATCATGATCATAACACCGCCCCTCCCCAAAAATGGCTGGATTTCAGCTTTTGTGATTGCACAGAATACTTTAAATATAGAAATTCTAAAGGTTTGAAAATCAAAGACAATATAAAACCCAGCCTACTTTCTCTAATAGCTTCCTCTAGGCATATACTCTTTTGTTTTGGGTATGCGTTTATTTAATAGGAATAAGGCAAGATAAAGTCATTCAAGTCAGGTGTCTTAACCTCTTGGAGAATTCTTTAGGATTGAAAAATCAGTGTGTTGAATGATTTTTTTCTGGTAAAACTTTTCTATCTGAAACATTTTTTTATTTTGGGGAAGGCTTGGAACAAAAATTCCGAATAATTTTATGTAGAATTTAGTGACTGCTCTCTGTAGAATTCCTCAAGGTCATTAAAAGTAGCATTGCTTAGAGCAAGCATGGGTATAGGCATGCTTCACTCTACAGAGATGGAAGCATAGGCATTTCAGCAGAGAGGTGAAGCTGAAGCTGTGACTTTTTAATCCTCTCATCTGAATGAAACTCCATGTAGTATGAGATGCTCCAAACACATCTATATGTGTACACCTATGGATGGAAGCACACAGACCATACAGAGAAACCACGGTAGCATGTGTTTCACCACTCTCTTTAGTGTAATCATAATTTATGCGTTCTTATTTAGGTAGACAGAAACAGACTTTCAAAAGTGTTAAGAAATAAAGAAACATTCCCTGAAACTGAGAAATTTGCGGACTACCACAGATATAGCAAAACCGACAGAGCTGGCCAGAAATTTGCCATTTAAGAAGCATTTCAAAAAAATGTAATTTTGTTCATTAAATTCAAATCGATTTCATCTAAATCAATACTTAATGAGTGAAATTATCTTTTCATTTTCAGGAAAAAATGAAGTATCTGCTCCCCAGGCTTCCTTTCTCAGATTTCCTATTTTCTGTGTATTATTCTTTTATTATTTCAAAAAAAAAAAAGCTAGTAGTACTCATAGAAAACCTCTTTTTTAGACTCAAGTGCCAACATAGCAGGTGTTGGGTTTTTTTGTATTTAAACATAAACAAAAAGCTGTTTCCATCAGAATGCAGGAATCACTACTCTTACATTATTTTTAATGTATGAGAAGTTTATTTCCTGTACCACGGTGACGTGTCAGTGAGCGTTTGCGTTTTGCATTCTTCCTAATACCAGGGGCCTAAGTAAAAATAAGAAAAATATGTAAATAAAGTGTGTTTAATGAAGAGATTTCCTCTCCAAAATGATTTTTTTCCCCTTTTAATTAAGTGGGGTCTTCAAGGTATGTATTCAGGAGAGGGGCATTGGAAGGCATTTCCTGTGAGGTCCTGAAAATACTTGGTTTTACCGTGACCCATAACGGGGGAGGGAGGAGGAAGAAGCCAAAACCTCTGGCAAACACAATCTCTCCTCTCTTGTGACAGCTCATGGTGCTCAAAGGAGACCCAAGGCTCACCACCCTTCCTCCCGGCGGCAAGGCCTCGGGAGCTGCCTCCTCACCCACCGCCCGCCCTGAGGGATGCGGGGACAGCGGCGGGAGGAGCTCGGTGGGGAGCGGGAAGGGGGGGAAGCTCTCTCCCGCGCCTCGCATCAAGGCCTGACGCAGGATAAAAAACCCAAAAAACCAAAAAACAACAACAAAAAAGCCCAAACCACCTCAAGCGAAGACACGAGGTAAGGCGGCAGGGTTTTCACGCCGCGACCGCGGCTCCGCAGCCTCCCCGCAGCCGCCCCGCGGGGATGAGGCGAGCGGCGGGCGGCAGCGCCCTCCCGTGGCTGCCTGCGGGAGCGGCCCCGGCCTGGAGCTGGGCGGGCGGGCGGGAAAGGCCGACCCGAGGGGCCCGAGGCAGGAGCGGCCTCCGCGCTTCTCATCACGGCGCTTTCGCGTGTTTTGTCAGCGGCAGCGAGGGAGGCGGGACAGGCAGGCTGCTTGTAGCTCACGGCATCAACGTGAAGAGAAAGGGTAAAGCCCTGCGCGGGCGGCCGCGGCTGTCCCGTATCCACGAAGCTGAGGAGTCGGGGGCAGTGCCCGTGGGTACGCGCTCCTGAAGCCTGGGGGCGGTCAGGGCGAGTCGGACGTGAGTCAGGATCCACGCAGCCCCCGGTATCCGTCACCACAAGCTGGCCGCAGCTGCCATCGCTCTGCTGTAAATCTCCGCCCGGCTTGGCTTGAGAGTTTGGCGGCCCTGCAGGCAGGAGCATTGCTGAGCCCCCGCCGGGTTAGTGTCGCCTATCTTGGGATTTTTCTCCTTGGAATTTTCTCCACCAGGTGTTCTCATCCTCTGCTGACGGTAATCTATCCCACAAATCCTGATGGCTTCAGCACCAGTTAGCCAAAACCTGGTGGGGCCGAGAAGTTCCCTACATAGATCATATGTGTAGGTGAAGAAAGACTGAGACGTTTTCTTCCCAAGGTGAAAGAAAGGGGTAAATGAACAGTACTACATACAGGCTGCAACCCAAACGTGTTTTTTCCCTGTTCTTCCAGGATGACTGAAAAAAACCTGCCTGCTTCAGTTTCCCATTGATGTGTGTCCAGTTGTTTGCGCTGTGCTCAGTTCTAACTGGGATCCAGCAGTTGTTCTGTGTGAGAATGGCGCCTGGGTTAAAAGAAAGCCCTTAGATTTCTGTCCTCCTTTCAAAGAAAGAAAATACATGTATGCTCTGCCTCTTGGCACTCTTCAGGTAACTGTATGTTGTACTTGGGAGAATGGAGAGGGCAATGGCACTGCACAGGCCCTGGAAGCCTTAAGTCATGTATTTCTGCTGAAGAGCACACCACATGCAGTCATAGTAGTTCATCTCAACCACTCTACCAAGCACTTAATCCTTCCACCCATTATTTTTAATATTTGGGTGAAAATGCTAAGCACAGAGTCTGATCTGACAGCCACAGGCTGAAGGAATACCTGTATCCAGGCAATACTCAGATAAGTGATAAGAAGGTAGGTAGACAGATAAAAATAGATTGCTCACTTGATCTATGTATCAGTCATTAGATGGCATCTTCTTCTAAGTCATTCATGTATCATTAACACAGCCTCAGAAGTGATGTACTGGAAAGTAAATTTTTTATGGAATTTTTTTTTAAGCTTGTGAGACTGTGTGTGAAGCTTTTGAAAAAAAAAAACAGGAACATTTGACTCCTTAAGGGTAGTTACAGTTTATTTGGCAAATGGGGAAGAATTCCTGCTTTTTAAAAACTTTCTCATTCTTTTTCTTACTCACAGGTGAACAAGTACATAACAGAAAGAACCAAAACCCCCTTTTTTTTCCCATAATTTATTTTTGCCTTGGAAAAGGGGTTCAGCTTCCTTGTTTTACTTGAAATGTGAGAGAAGACTTGTGTTCCAAATTTTTTGATGGAGAATGGGTGAGAAAAAAGTAAATTACAAGGCTTTTTTCTCTTTACTTTGTTACATTTTCCTTTTTATTACATGGAAGAAGAAAAATGGTGACAGAACATTTCTTCCCACACACTCTATTTTGAGTTCTGTGCCCTTTTCTTTGAGAAGGGGTTTAGAGAGCACAGAACGGGAATAAATCCCCTCCAGAAATCTTTTTTATTTCCAAAATATTTCCTCCTGTGAGGAAGACAGATGTAAGATAACATTTAAAGTGTTTGCTTTTAAAAGTGGTACCAGGAATTATAGTAGTGTTTTTCTTAGGTTTTCAAATAACTTTCCCCTTCCCTGAAGTGTTTGCTGTTTTGTGGAAGTTTCTTCACTTTTTTAGTCAATCTGCAAACTGAAATTTTCTTTCAGAGTTTCAACAGAAGCAAAAAAAAGCTACAAGAAGTTTGGCAGGAAAACTAAAAATCCTGCCAACCAACTTCCATAGTTACACAGAGTGGAAAACGGAGCCATTGCTGGTGCTGCTGTCTCTTGCTTGACTGACATGTGGTCTGGTTGAGTAAATTCACATAATCAGCATGTAGGGTATAAATCAGGTGAGATCCCTTGTCCTTTGTGCTCTTCCTGTAATTAGAAACTCAACAGGTCTGTGGTCACTCAATAAAGTCTCAGTTCTGGGACTGTCCAGGTCATCCCTGGACATGTGGCTCTTCCAGGCAGAACAAGTAGCTCCTTGTGAGAGATTCTGCCACCTTCACAGGAATAAAGAGAAAAGGAGGAACAAAACAGGAATTAGTGTTTGCACATCAGTGTAGTCAGAGCTGTGACAGAGTTAAGTACAGATTAGGGCTCTTTGTGACAAAAAGTAAATCTTATGTTTTTAGAAGCTGATAACTTCCCATCCTGCTGCAATGTCAATGCTAATAAAACAACAGATTGTGAATATTTAAAGATTAAGCTGCTTTTTGTAGGTGTACTGCCCTGGTATCTCCTTAAGCAGTTTCCAAGGTGAGTCATGTCCTGCTCTGCATTATTACTCTGTGGACTAGGCATGCCCTCGTATGTTTAAAGCCACATGAGTAAGATGCCACACGAAATTTCTGTAGGAATTTATTGTTGGTAATATCTGTTCTTAATGATATTTCATTAACTGTTGGCAAAACATGCATAATAGCTTTCTGAAGTTTTGGTGGCTTCATCAAGATCACTTGGAAGACTTAAGTGTGAGGCAGTGATCTCAGTCTGTGCCAGCCTGAGCCTGGACAATAGACTGTCCACTTTGCAGAGGACAAATAGTGTAACTCCTCCAATCCTGTGGACTCACCTGATCATGATTCCTGGGAAAATGACACAGAGAAGCTAACACAATCAGTGGTCCTGGATATATTTAGTGAGTCAGTAGGCTGTCCCCCTGGTTCTTGCTTATCCAGTTGCTATTACTCCCCTACAATTCCAGGCACATAAATCAAAAGTTCCTCTGAGCTTCCTTTATAATCATCAGCAGAAGATCCACCCCTGTGGGTAATTTAATGCTTAAGTAAGGAGCTATGCATCCCTAGAGGATGGTTTGGCTTACTCAGGTGGCTCAGAGGGGGTGGAATCAGATCAGCATCTCCTTCTTTGTTCCCCAATACAAATACCAGTGAAGGCTCAGTTGCATTTGGGTCACACTGCAGTGATACTGCCAGTAGTTGAAGAAATCTGGGAAGTAGAAACAGGAGACGAGGAACAACAAAGGTTTGATCAGTCTTTCCAGTGCTAAAGGGCAGGCAGGGCAATGCTGACCTGCTGGCACAACCTTGTTCTGGCCGGCAGTGCTTGCTGGGTCAACAGAGACTCCTCCGGTGCTAGCGAAGAAGAGCAGCTCCTGATCCAGCTCTGCTTCTGCAGATGCTCTGTACCTGGTCACTTCAGGGTTACACCTCACCTCTCTCCCTACAAAAGGCTTCTGCAGAACCTCTTAGCAGTGCTTGTCTTCTGTAAAATGACTGCTGTCTTCCTCCTTCAATGAAGTTTTTCCTCAGGACTTCAAAGGAGTTTTTCCTAATGTCCTGGTTTAGGCCAGGATAAAGGTGATTTTCTGGTTTGTACTTTTGCTTTCAGCTAAATCTCTTGTAAGTAGTTGCACTTGCTGAAATTAACAGCAAGTTTCTCAGACAGTGTCTGCTTCTAAGACTGCTAACACTCCATGTTTATAGTTACTGCCAGAGACTGGGGTGCAGAGCCAAGGACACTGCTCAGCTCTGAGGAACATTTTGCCTTCCAGAAGGAATAAGGAGGTCCCACCTGAAACCCTCCTTTGGGGAGGACCGAATAACAGATTTAAACCGAATAACAGATTTATATATTATTCTCTCTCTTTTCTTTATCAGTGAGGAGAGAGAGATTAATATATAAATCTGTTACTCGGTTTAAATCTGTTATTCGGCCGGGTGAGTGTTAAACCGTGACACCTGAGGACTGGCACAAAATAGCAACACCTATTGCTGTGTCCCATGGGAATGAGGGAGACACAAAGTGGAAGTTTTCATAGCAGTTTGAGCTAACTCAGCACTGCTGCCAGCTTTCTGCTTCCCAATCTGCACTATCTCTAGAGAGAAGGTTTGGGGCTAAGCCAGTAGAAAACTAATTTTGTTATCTTAAAGTTGGTTTAGGAGTAGTGGGAATCTCTAGAAGGATGCCACAGCAGTTTCTTAGGTGCTGAAAGTACAGCCCTAGCACCTAGTCCTAGCAGCAGATACAGAACTTGGGGACTGCGCAGCCACCCACACCAGGGTGTACCTTGATGGTTTTTCATCTGTATTGCTCTAGTGCATTGGTTGTACTTATTAGCCAGACAGGTAATTGGAAATACTCTTGCAAATTGACTTGAACTGGTTTCAAAAGTCTCCACAGGGAGGCAGCAGAATACCTGTCAATTTGTTTGCAAGCTTAAACTGGCTGATGCTTTTCTTTTTTTTTTTTTTTTTTTTTTTTTAAATAACACTTTTACTTAGTATATAAACTGTTTGAATGAAAGGTTTCAGAAAATTTTAAGTTCAGATGAAAATTCTTTTTTTCTTGCTGAGATAAAGCTTGCCAAGATCAACATTCCCCTTATTTCCCTCTGAGCTGCCACCAAAATGATTTACAAGTTATATAAGAGCCGATTTTAAAAGAAATATGCATTTAATTAGATACTAAAAATCACAATGTCTCATTTGAGGCAGTTTAGTTAAGGTGCCGCCAGTGTTTCCATTATTTTCAGGGATTTATCACCTCAGGAGAGGAAAGCATTCTACTCTGCTGAAACTTGAAATTTTAGGCCTCACTACTATAAATATAAAATAGGAAGGAAATAATAATACTTTAAAATCCAGTATTTCCAAATAGACATTCAAATATCACAGAGCAGACACCCACCCCACCCACCAAAATATGTGATTGGCTTAAAATACATGAAATTTCAAAAATAATAAACATAAGGCTCTTTTTGTTTGTCTTCTAACTTGTGGTGATTTACGATCCATATTTTCAAATGGTTTCTGTGCAACCACAGAAGCTAAAAACTTACTTTTTTTTTTTCTTTTCCCCCTGTTCTTAATGAAAATTGAGATTTTTTCACATACTTATATGACCCCAGTAGCTCAATCTTGAAAAAAAAAAAAGCAAATATTGAAGAGCACATTAAAACCCACATATTTAATTCAACTACATGTAACTTTTCTGGACTGTCTATATTCTTACACTAGTTTGCTAGGAAATGTTGTCAGAAATGTTTTTAAAAAACAGAGTGAATAAGCCAGGCAGTTTTAAACTAAACATTTGCTTCATTCAGAACCAGTTGAACTTCAATGTATTCTTTCAGCAAAAAGACAGATTTTCAGTGTTTTTTTTTAATGCAAGCAAATTCATCATTTATAGTTGTTAGCTCTATCTCTTTGATAGAGGCAGCATATATTTGTTTCTTACTGTTCTGAAGTAGACACCAGTGTGTCCCTGAAGTTCACAAGAGTAATCCCAAATGAGCTTTCTAGGCTCCTTTGCACCACTATATATTTGCAAGTATATTCCTCTCACTTGAGAAGTCAATTAATTGATCCAGTGTGGCAAACTATACATTACTGGCAAGACTGGGGGGGGGGTTGTTAGACTAGTTTCACAAGTTCACTGACTTAACATCTAGTCTTCTGAAGATAGGAAAGATTATGCTCTCTTCATTTCTGTCCAACTCAGAACTAGATTTGCTTTGTGCAACTCCCATCTACTTGGGAAAGACCGGGAGGAATTTTTTAGACTTTTCTTTCCCTTGTAAAATTCTATTGAAAGTAAAGGCCTTAAAAATTGTGTTACATTTTTATCACATGAAGATTTTATTTAAATGGTATTCAACACTACAATTTCAAAAATTGATCTTTGTGAAAAGTTTTCAGGTTTTTGTATAAAAACACACTTCTCTGGGAAGCATCCATCCCAAATACTTGTCAAGGCACCTGAGAAGATTAGCAGGTGTGGTCACTCAGGGGTAACACCCTGGTCCTCAATGGCACCAAATGGCCTCACCTGGGGCCCACACCACACCCACTCTCTATTTAGTCTGAGCCTTGGGTCCAGCCTGAATCCTGCTGTAGGGCTGCTCACCTGCAGTGTAATTCTTGGTTTTTTTGGATTCATTAGCTTGACTTTGGACCTGAAACTGCTGTGTGAAGTTTCTGGGAGCTTACTGGGGAAGACTTGTTGCTGTCACCGTCATGCTCTGCTTATCTCTGCCTGCTTGGTAAGGTCACTGCCTACCTTGTGTTGTCTCTTGGCTCTTGGTAGGAGCCCTACCCTTGCTGCACCCAGACAATGTTGTTCTATTGAAAAAGGGGTTTTTTGGCTAAACAGAACTGTCCCATGTCAGTGAAAGCTGTTGGTAAAAGGTGGCTCTCAACCATAATTGAGAGGAGACAGTGAGCCTGTAACTTCAGGGTGAAAAAGCTCCAGAACTGATGATCAGAGTTGTGAACTGTGTAGTAGTCCCTTTGAAACATGATTATAGGTAGAAGATAAATGAGAGCAATTCAAAGCCAATGCTGATGTAAAGGTCTAATGAGCTGCTGGCATCCTCCAACACTAACATTGTTCTCTCTGTTTTTGAGTTGCTTCACTCTCAGTGCAAACTGCTATGCTGAGCTGAAGGGAGAGGTTTAGATGCCTTATGGTGAGATGGAATGTGTGGCATTAGGGAAGAGCCAAAGGAGAGCTCCAGCTCTCTGGTCAGTGATTAAATAGGAAATCAAAGATTTGGTACAAACTAACAGCAATTAGGAGAATGTCCTACAGCACACTTCATTCCTGCAGCAACAGCTGGAAGCAAAGCCACCAAACTGCACCTTGTCATTCCTATTCCATGACTGTGCTTTAGGTCTGAGCAGTTGAGGCCCTAAACCCTGGTGGGGCTTGTCCAGAAGACAGAGGGACCAATCCTCAGCCTCTGCCTGGAGGCTTTGATGAGGTTATGATACTACAGTGTAACCTGAAGAGCAGCTGCTGAGTATGGAAGATGAGAGTCTTCCTGAGCCTTTGGATCCTCTTCTGTGTAACTGATTGTCTTTACAGGGTTGCTGTGAGGATGAAGGCACCAGTGATTGTGAAGCACTACTACAGCTACAGGGATGCCTGTCATCAGGTAATTTATTATTAGTCTTTCCTTCTGTGCTGCCTTATCTCCAGTCTTTGGAGTTGATGTCATCATGCCCAGTCCTCCTGATGTTCCCGATTATATTTAAAATAGCAGTATGGTTAAAGGGCAAACACACTTCAGAGCTGCTGCTCAGGACTATTGCATTTCAGCCGCAATGGTGAGCCAGGAACCTGACAATAGGGCATCACTAAAGATTTTTGTGACATCTGTTAAATAAGTGGGACTCAGGGGCTCTGATTGAGGCTCAAGGAATGACAATTCATTTGCCTTTAAAATTAGCTGATTGGTTTTTCAACTGCTGCAGTGTTTCTCTTTTCTGCCCTCTCTGTCACTGTAGATGTAACCATGTTTTGGTGGCAGATAATGTGGTTCCTATATATAGCATGCAGAGCACTTTGGGTTCTTTCCAGTGAATAAGTCCTGGATACATGACAAGTATTTATTTAGTGCAGCAGTTTATAGTAGGCATCATGGTCAAGAGCACAGCCTTAGAGCACTTTCTGGCTTCAAGATGAACCTACTATGTGTGGCTTGAGTAGTAGTTGTGTTTGAGTAGTAGATGTGCTGAGTAGAAAAAATAATTTTGTCTGCATCTGTATGGCAATGAGCTCCTTGCCCTGGATTAATTGCAATTTCCAAGGAGTTTGACAGTTCTGCCCATTTCCATAGGAAAGGAAATACCAAAGAGTAGGCTCAAAGGAGACCTTTCCAAGAATTTAGGATTTGCTATACAAATCAGGTCAGATATCCTGTTCCTAGCAGCTGTCAGGACATGATGCTTCAAAGGAAGTTGGATAAGTTTACTAGCCAAAGCATGACTGACTAAGGCTGAAGAGAACTGAAGTAAGCATCACTTTAGGTGGTACAGGACTCAGCTTTCTGCTCAGAATGTGAAATTTGATTACCCTTGGCTTAGTAAGTTGTAGAGCTGTAATGTTAGTTGCAGTCATATTCAGGCTTCTACAGCTTTGCCAGCTCTTTTCATTGTCACTTACAAATACCTGTTCAGCATCTGCTATGTTTTCCCAGAGGTTTTGCAACCAAAATAGGATATAGCTCACTAGGGAGGTACCATTTAATTTTTGTGTGATCAGTTATGTGATTATGCAATGTATTCTCCACTGGGTCCTGCTTTTGAAACATGAAAAGTAGCCTTAGGACTGCTCAGCTTCAGCTGCTTTCTTGCCCACTATATTACAAGGTCAGGCCTTCCTGCACACTGCTGAAAAGTGCCATATGCTAGAGATTTCACCAGTTCTTTTGCCATTTATTCAAGTGTCTATTGACTTTAGAGGTCAGACATCTTATATTACCCTTTATGGAGTGTGGTACTGAGGCTGCATACCACCAAATATTTTATTCCATCTATTCTTTCCACATGTCGTCTTTTGAAAGCTTCCAGTGTCTTCTAAATTTGTCATCCAGAGCAAATGGACTCAAGGTTTTCTGAACTCTCCAAAAATTAAGAACTTGCTTCTTGTCTGTCTCTCCTTCTTGAAAATGATAGTCATATATTGTTGTGCACTAGTGTTACTTCTTTGCATCGAGGAACAGGTTGACTTGAAAGTAGGTCGGTAATTTAACCACACTTATCTCTAATTATCTCCACAGGAAACCTTTAGTAGGCAAATAAAATAAAGAAACTAAGTTATTTCACACCTTCCTGAAATTTAATTTCTTTTTTCTGAAGTATTAGGTACAGTAGAGGGAGAATATTTATTTTAAATTATGTTGGGAAAAGATAAAAAATTAAACAGTCTTTACTGTTCCAAGTAATTTAATATTTTTAATGGAATGTTCCTTTAAGTCTCTAGAGATATATCTCTTAGCATAGGAAAATCAGTAGATATAAATATTTGAGTTCAGTTCCCCTGATGTGATCAAGTACATTCAAATATCAAGTGATAAATGTGATAATTTACACATCTGCAAAACTAGCATTAGTATTTTCCTTACTCCCTACAGTGTCATGAGGTTTAATTGTAAAGCACTCTGAAAGAAAGGTGTGACTTCTTACATTTCGGATGATTTATATCCATCAGCTTCTGTATTTCTAACAGCCATCTAGAAGACTAATAGCTTTGCAGATTTACTGCTGTGCTCTGCTGCTTTCTGCTAGCCTGCATTTTTTGTAAGTTTGATACTTCTGGCAACTTTCAGAGTTTAAAACCAATCTTAAATTTGTATTCAGCTGCAAGTCACCTTTTAATTAACTGTTAAAAGCAATTTCCTTGCATTTTAATACCTGTAACAGTCAAAATAATACAAAGTGTACCACATTATTCACAAAAATGATAGTTTTCAAGTAACTGTGGAAAAAAAAGATCTTAACTCTGTGCAGCCTTAATGAGACAGTACAGTGTAAAAGTGAAATACTTTGACTTGCAGCATCACTAGGATGGTAAACAAGATTGTGGCTACAGGAGCAAGGCTCCATGCATTGGCACCTCTACACAGTGTTATCTAACTGAAGTGACGAACTGAAATATTCAGTTCTTATCTGAAGGCTCTTTCTCAGTTTCTACAGTGAGCTGAATGTAGTTTTTGTGTGTTGCCTTCTCGGCACTGCCTTTAGACTGCCCAGAGTGTTTCAATGAGATCAGCAGTTCTTATTGAAGATCATGGTGGGAGTCTTACTAGGATACAAAGGAATTTGTTTGTTTTGGGTTTTTTGTTTGGTTTTTTTTTTTTTAAATACATTTAGTTAGTTATTTTAACACCCTGCCCTCTGTTCCACTCTGTCAATGTCTCTCTTTCTACTTTAGTTTTACATCACTGGGTGGGTGAAAGGGAAAGAGATAGCAATGAATGCATGGTCTTATGTTCGGCAGCAAAAATCTGCAGTTTGGTCAAGTACTTATTCTGGCCAGTGCCTTTTGGAATGTTCTGCATTATTTACTACTGTTCACTTGTTCCAAAAACAACATCAAAAGACTTTTTCCTGTTGGATTAAAAATTAGAGATACAAAAAGCAATTCTCATCCTGAAAGTGCCATATCCCAAACTCACATGGAGCTATTGCATCCTTTCTGAAACCAGGAAACACCACAGCTCTGCAGCTGAGACCCAAATAATCCACTGCAGTGTACAATAATCCACTGCAGTGTGCTGTCCTTTACTCGGAACAGACTCAATGCTATCCAGAGACTAACACAGGGCTATCAAATGTTGGCAGAATAAGAAACCACCAGGTAGGTTTTAAAGTATTATTCTGTAATTCTATCAGGTACATCAATATTATAAACAGATCAAGCCAGAGTATCCTGGGCCTATGCAACTAACAAGAGAATTATTGTACTTACAGAAGTACATGACAGCAATTCTCTGGTGAATAATGCAAACCAAAAATAATCCTGACTTGACATAGATGAATAATAGGCATTTTCACTATTCTTTTAGTCACTTTCTAAGACAAGGATGATGTTTGAGATGTAATTTTTAATGTCTGGATAGCTAGAAAGTAGTCTTGCAAATAATTATCAGCTCTGAGTCTGTCTTGGACTAGGAAGCAAGGCTGTGCCAGTGAAGTGTTCTATACAGATCAGTATAGAATGGCCTTAGGAGCTCTTGCTACTGAGCAGTAACTCTCCTCACAGCCAGTTAGCAGCAAACTGCAGTCACCATCATTCTATTATTATTCTTTTAAGTGTTTGATGGTTTTATTTTGTTTTGTTTTTTCTGTGAGAATTATGACAAACTCCACACAACTCTTATGTGGTCTATCTGTGACAGCAAAAATGTTCCAAGACAGAAAAATTTAATTGCTGGTGACTTTAATCACTGCATTCAGAAAGGCAGTGAATGATGTCTCTGCAGGATGCTTCAGGATATTAATTGAAATTATAAATAGTAACTGAGAGTATGCAAGAAGTAACAGGACAGGACAAGCAGAGAAGTGTCACTACTCCTGTATATGGAATAGTATGTCTATGAGGCTCAAATTCATGTATGGCATCAGAGTTTGAATTACTCTCTACAGTTGCTCAGCCTCTCTCATCACTGTTGTCCCTGTAGTCAGGGACATTTGCTGCCGTGAGGTGGCCTTTTGCTCAGGTGGCTTCCTGTTAACAAGGCAGCAGTGTTGGAGCTATTTTCCAATCTCCTTCAATTGACAGAAGCAATCCCATGGGCAGATGCCATGAGACCTCTATAAGGGACCCAGTAAGCCCTCTATTTTTCTTTGCATGGAAGCATCTGGAAGCCAGCTGAAGTGGAGTATCACAGTGGGTTGCCCTTGTCTGTTAAAGATGCTTCCCTGAAGTCCCTTGATAAGGAGAGGACAAGTGCTGCAGCCATGCAGTGTCCTGCTTCACCTCAACAGGAAAGAGCTGAGGTTCAGCCTTGGTGCTACCATGGTGGGCTGGACTTCTTCAAATAATCTCTGTGCAATACAAGTGGAGGAGAATGCAAGAGGTAAAATAAAATAACTATAGACATTTTAAAGCAGAGAATGAAAGGCTTAATAAATAGAGTTGTACCATAATGTTGTAATATATCCACAGGGTCTCTGTGCCTCCTTTGTGTTGCCACCCACAAAGTTTTAAGGACTGCTTTGTTTGTAGCTGTGTGGTGCAATCTGCAAACCCAATGAAGGATGTGCCATTCCACTGAACCTTGTTTGAGGACTTGACATTTCGTATTTTGTTTGACATCAGACCACATTTGTACTTGCTGAGTTTTTCAAGAATTGGATGGGGTTTGAGTAAAAGCAAATCCATCTACCCTCCCTCAGGAGTACTTTACTTTAAGGCAAATAAAATGGTCTGTATCATTCCTTGCCATCTTTGTTCTTCAATTGCTTAATTTTTAATCTCTGTTCATTGTATTCCATGAAATACCAAATAGCCCTGATGTTACACTTCACAGGTTCTGTACTTGCTTTACTAATATTGATTTGTCTTTCAGTTTTGCTGGTGAAGAGGCTAATTTGGAAACAAATGTGAAAGCAATAGAATACATGAACAGGCAAATTCTGTGCAGACCCTGTTGTATACAAAACCAGAAAGTTTTGCTAGGCTGTCAGTTCATGGACAAGCTGCAGTGCACTAGTGGCCGGTGTAGAGATGATATTTTTCTCCATTGCTTTGAACAATTGAGGGAGGAGTCTCCTAGTTGTCTTTGTACTTGCATTAGATGCTAAGCTCTTGACCTTTATTGCCCATGGACTGTGACTTCTTTCTTGCTGTTGGTAAGATTTTTACAGGCAGTGGCTGTTGAGTAAGACCTACATCATCGCCTTTTGATGTCCAGTCAGAGCATGCATCCCAAGAGTGGAATCATGAAATTGGGTTATACCCGTTTGTCTACAGAGAGATAAATATTAATTTGATTTAGTATTGTGTTACTGTTTAGCTCTACAGCCAGCCACTGCACAGGGAGTAGCAGCATGTGCAAAGTGACATGCACTCAGGCCATCTGCATCTGCTGATGTATGTGATACATGTGTTGTACCTAACAAGATTCGATTCTGGACAGAGGTGTCACAGTGTGTCAATAGCAATCCATATGAAAAAAAAAAAAAAAGTTTGATTTTTGAAATAGTGCAGAGCACAGCAGGAGTCACATCCAATAAGGCAAGGAGTACCGAACCTGGAATAGTAGAAATTAAGAGGTAGGGGAGTCCTGACCAGTCTCTGTGTTCAAATGTTGCTACTCAATTCTTATATCCTATTTATCTTAAAACATTTTATGTCTGAAGTTTTAAGACAAAAAGTTTAGTCACACACTGAAAGTCTTAGTAATAAGTTACTGAGTGCTTTAATTATACTGAGAGAGAAATTTTATTGTACTGGCACCAAAAATTTCAGCAAATGTCAAGCAAGTTGCAAATGAGGTAGTTCCAGACTGGACTTTTATTGAATTAAATTAATTATTTCCTTCGTGCCTTCAAAGTCTTCAAATATGTCTGGAATGTCTTACCCATTTCTCTAAGTCTGCTGAAATCAGATTATTAAAAGGTCCATTTTCCATAATATCAGTCCCCTGATTATTATAAATGGCATGGTATGATATTTCAGAAGAATAATATTCCATCTGCCCTGCACTCTGCCAGGAGATCAAAACAATTGGCTGCTCCAGCGCAGACTTAATCTGCATGACAGGCCAACTGCTGTAAACACCCTATGTGTTCACAGTGGGCTTGTCTACATGGGTGGTTTATGCTGGTGGAAAGCTGAATGTATCAGTATAAAGTGATCTGTGCCATAAACCTTTGGCAAAATGTTCTGCAGCTCTTAATTCTGTTGAGATTAGTAGCAGTAGTGCTGTCACAGTGGAATAAGCACTGTTAAGTCCCAAATTATTTTTTTGTGTGCTACTGTGTGCTGTGAGTTCTCAGATTACCATCCTGTAGTTCTTTGTACCTAGTTCTGTATGGCTGCCCTGAAGATTCCCACTTATGCTGCTGCACACCAGCAAATGGGGAAAAAGGAACTGTCCTACACTGTAGGGGAACCAGTGCAAAGGTGTGCATTATATTTATGTGTCTGAAGCTAGCAAGGCCAACCAAAACCAAGCAGTCCTGTTGCATTTCTTATGAATAAATCACCATCACCACAAAGATTTTGCCATGAGGCAATATAAGCTTCTGAGAATGCAAGCTTCTTAACCAGGGGTGCTCCTCAAGCCAGGTTAAAGCCTTTACACAGAAGGCTTTTTTCTTTTTTTCTCACTAGGCAGATAAAACTTCAGTATGCAAAGCTAGCGTACCAGTGAAGTAAAGATAGTGCAATATGCAAGTGCTGTGACAAAGTAGAGGATAGCAGGGGATTTGTGGCAAATGCCTACATATTGAGTCTCATGCTACCCCTGATATTTGATTCCATTTTCTTTGATTATTCGGTTTTCTTCATTTTTAATGGCATATCTTTTCTCTTGCCTAGGAATAGAATCTATTGTCATCCAGGTTTTTGCAGTCAAAGGGTGTTACGAAAGCGCCTTATAAACTATGGCTGTTTGCAACTGTGCACTTGACAGCAGGTGGACCAAGAGAAAGAGGGGAGGAAAGAGACCAACACACTCTGTCTTGATGTTGAGTGTCTGATTTTAATTTTCTTATATGGAGAATGCTAGCACTCAGCAAATGACTGAATACTATTGCAAGCCCACTTTTTTTTTTTTTCTTAGGGTTTTCAGAAGTAGGAAATTATCACAGGAAACAGATCACTTCCACAAGAATTTTCATTTTACTGAAAACCTGATCTTTAGTTATTTGAAAAATTACTTTTTTTTTTTTTTTTTTTTTTTTTTTCCTCTGCTTCCTGCTGCCCAGAAGTTTTCTATAGCATATTTCAAAGAGAACCAGGATGCATCAGTATTTCCTTCACGGTGACATTCTTTGAACATGATCATAGTAGCCCTTGAATTCTACTTGTGCTTACTTAAACCATCAGGATTGTAACCAATGGCTTCGACCATTGTTACCAATGTCAGCCACCCTAAGGCCACTGTGTGAAGTTGGGCAGAACTACAGCAGATGTTGAAGCACAAGTGATTGCAATTTGTAGAATCATAGAATGGTTTGGGTTGGAAGGATGTTTGATCATCTAGTTCCACCCCTCCCCTGCCAGGGGCAAGGATGCGTCTCACTAGACTTGAGTTGCTCAAAGCCTCATCCAGCCTGGCCTTGAACACGTAAGGGGATGGGGTATCCAGAGCTCCTCTGGGGAACAGGTTCCAGTGTCTCTCCACCCTCACAGTAAAGAATTTTTTCCTCATATATAACCTAAATCTACCCTCTGTTGGTTTGAAACTAATCCTCCTTGTCCTATTACTACAGCCCTATGCAAAAAGTCCCTCCCCAACACTTTCTTGTTGGCTGATTCAGGCAGTGGAAAGCTGAACAAGCCCCTACTTTCTCAACCTGTCTTCATTGGAGAGGTGCTCCAGACCTCTGATCATTGTTGTGGACAGAAAGCTAACTTAAGGAATTTTCACTTGAAATAAAAATATATTTTTATATAGCTTTTCTTTTTGATCTGTTGCTTGTAGAGGAAAGATCAGAGTTTCTGCTGGTGAATGCTGACTTGAACAAAGCTGTATCACACTGTCAGCCTACTTCTGCAGTCTGGTCTGCTATTTCTCTGCAGTGTTAGCTCAGCCCACCCAGGTAGGGCACAGACTGGCCACTACTTTTGATTTTTGGCGCTTAGGGCATGTTCCCAGACTTAGATTTCAGTCTAGTGTTCTTCTCTGACCCAGATTCAGAGCCCGAGACCTCCCAGAATGTCACACACATTTCTCTTGAGTCCAACAAAGGTTTGAGTTTTCTAAACTGATGTTGAACTTGTGACTCAAGTGAGCTGGAAAAAACAGAGGCATGTAACACGGGTTCTTACCATAGAAATTTTGTTTCTAAAGCACCTAGCTGTACAGACTTTGGGAAACAAGACCAGCTACATAGCTCCATTGATCCAAATTTAAAACTTCTAAAAATGTGAAGTTTTATCCCTATTTTGGGAGAATCCTCCCTATACTTTGTCTTTCAAGAAAGCCACTGTTAAATAGCAGTGGTTGATAACCCTGCAGCCTTAATCACTTCATGTGTATTCCTCATCTCTCTTCCACTGTTCTCCACTGAGATATTGTTCCTGGAATCATTATGCTCCAGCTGTGATGTTTTGCACAGAAAATAGCCTGGTGAATAGTGAAGGGCAGGGAGCTGAGATCTGCAGGGCTGATGCCCCAGCCCATACCTCTGAGGTTTCCATTGTGATGGTCATTCAGTGGGCCAGCTAGTTAGTTAATTTTACTCAGCAAGCATCTTGCAATACCATGGACTGTGGACTTTACCCTCCTCAATGTCCTACTTGTCCCTTGTTTTTTTGAATAGTTTGAATTAGAAAACTGCAATAAAGTAACAATAATAATCTCTTAGGGATTCAAAAATGCCAGCACAGATGGACCGCTAGGATACCCAGTGTGTGTTCTAGTCACTCTCACTAGCCTAAATGCCAAGAATCACTTTTTGAAGCAGATGTGTTTAGCAGGGTAGATAGAGGCATGAAATCATAAAGATTATTATTGGAACTTAATTGTGAAAGGCACTCTGGAAAAGGTTCTTGATATTCTAGTTGAATGACACTGGATATTTTTAAGGCCTAAGGTCTGAATTATTCCTCGTGCTAGGGATGAGCATTATTACCATGGTCTTGAAGATGAAGCCCTCTATTTTTTAAGGGTCCATCCATCATCAGAGTTCACAGTGCAAAATGTCCTATTAATTTCCAAGAGGTAGCAATTCTATAATCTGATTTTCTACCAGATATTTCAACAGTCAAGAAAGGGACAGTTTTTGTGACTCTAAGGTAGCCCCACTGAAAAGTTTTTTATCCAGTGGAAACTAAGACAAAATCTGGTCATAATGAAAACTACCCCTTCTAGTAGAGAATAATATTACAAATTGAGTGAAAATATCCAAAGTAACTTTGACGCTGATTCTTTCTATGATATCCAGAAGAATGGACTGTGAGATTCAGTTCTTCACCTAATCAGATTTGTTCTGCAGTAGCTGTTAATGTGATACAAATGCAGAGAAAAGAACACATTCTGAAAAGTAATCAGTTTTCAAATTTGAATACATGGTAGTGGCTTTCTTTACTTCTACATCTTAATAGTTCAAAGCATTCCTCAAATAATTTATTACATCTTACCGCCCTCTCTCTGAGACTTTAAAATATTACTTTGTTCATTGTAGAACATGGAAAAATGGAAAAATCAGAAAAGTTAATTTCCTATGACCACACAGTGAGGCAGAACTGGACTGAAGAGAAGGCTGAACTGATAACTTCTGCTCTGCCATTGCATGTACTGGATTATATAGTTTGCCTGTGACATTCCCTACAGTGAGAGGTAATAGCTTTCTAAAGATCTGCTATGATTCATCCAGGAAGTTACTGAGACAGATGTGTCAATTACTGGGTGAAATTCTGTGACCTGGCTATTCAAAAAGTCAGACTAGATGGTCAGAAAGGTCTTGTCTCTTCTTAAAATATAAGCAGCATTATCACCATTCAAACTTATTTGCTTTTACGCTCCATCCAAAAAATCAGCAATTTTTTTCAAAGCTTGCTATGAAACTGCAGTTTCAGATTTAAGGCATATTATGCCAGAGCCTAACAAAAATATCTTCAAAAATTCTGAAAAACAGACAGGTTGAATCAATCAAATCAAATTTTAATTTTATTTTGACAAATATTCACATTGGGGCTGACAGCTCCATGTAACAACAACTTTGCTGGCTGCAGTTTGAAACACACATGCTATAAAACCTTGGGAACAGGATTTATAATAGAAACCTGGCAGTCTCCTAACTCTACCAGTATCATCACCATGTGTGACAATAATATATTAGGAGCATACTTCAGAGCTCCCTCATTAGATTCTGACATGCAGAGCAGAAAGGGGAGCCTGAAAACGTGGAAGGACACAGAGTGCAGCCTCAGCTGTGCATATTTATAATCTAAATCAAGTGAATGCTATTTATTGACTTATTGATTCTAATTCAAAATGAGAACTTAATTAAAAGTTTAGTTCATTACCCAACAATTACATGGCCCTCAAGACATTTCCAGGATAGTAAAGTGCATACTTAATCATGCTCTATATGGGGAAGGCTGGATCTTCAGTTGTTATAAATCAGACATTAGTTGTGCCATGCTAATTTACACCATCTGGGGACAGGGCCTATTAGTTTTCTATGCAGGAGACAGTTGTTATTGTTTTAAATAAGGGAACTACAATGCAATGTTGTCCTTTGCTGAGCAATAGCATATGTTAACTTCCCACCAGAAGGCAAAGTAGTGATGAGAAATTCAGTCTCAGTGCCATATATACCATGTACATATATCAGCCTCAGAACAAAAATGCTCACAAACAATGTAAAGGACTGTCTGCCAAAATGTTATTACCAGACTCCAGAGAAGCTGTACTGCCGTGGAAGCATGCTGCAATAACTCTGCTAAGAGAGATTATGGTAGAGAACAAACTTTCCTTCCAGTTGCTCCAAAGAACCACAGCACACATGTATCAGGATGCAGGTAACTTCTACACAAAAGTGTTGTGCAAGCTCTGACATCCCTTCTGGTTCTCAGCCTCGTGAGGCTACACCTACACCTCACAGCTTGTTGTGCTGCTTCTGCACAGCTAGTGGAATAGCTTTTATGAAAATTTGGCTTCTGAGGCTGAGGTTCTTTGAATCCAGCAAGTTTAGGGTTTGTCCCTGCTGATGACCAAAATCCTGACAAGATTTGCATTCCTATAAGACTGTTCTAGGGCTCAAATCTTGAGCATTTTTATGTGTTTACTTCTTTTGTTTGGTTGTTTTTTTGAGCATATTTACAAATTATCAAAATTTAGAGTCTGGAAATCAAACTGTGTCTCACATGCAGGCACAAGGCATCTTATGGCATAGAGCATTTGAAGGCAAGTTAAGCTGTTCATGCAGACACACATTGTGTATCCTCAGTGACTGAAGGTCATGCTCTAAAAAAGAAACTGAGCAAAATGGTACTATTCAGTGTGATCCACAGTAAAAGTGTGAAGTCTTCGCTTTGCCTGGTATCTTTATTCAGCTCGTGCTTTCCATTGCAGAACCTCAAAAAATAATTGAGGGAAGCAATTTGTATATGTACTTGTATTTTGGACTCTCCATAGGGCTTTAAGCAGTGATGTTGGAAGGGATGATGTCAAGGAACACAAACAAATTTTACTCTATTTCTAACCTTAGGCACTGAAGGACTTTTTGAGCTTATATGTACTGTACTAAGACTGACTTTGAGATGAGTCAGACACCAGCAAGGGAGCAGGTATAGAAACAATTTTCAGTCAGTTCTCTGTTAGCTCCAGGACTGTAAGTTACAGTTGAAAGTAAGTGTACCTGGCAGGGCAGCAGGTGTGTGGTGACACTACAAAGAGCAAAAATTATACCTGTCCTAGGTGAGTAAAGTGCAGAGTGCAGAAGGGCACCAGACATAGCCAGGAAACTGCATTCATGCATCTGCCACCCAGCAAAAATGAAGTGTGTTCTATAGGAAGCACAGTGATTAACTTGACACAGGTAAATTCATGACTGCTGTGGTGGGGGCAAAAGAGCCAGACAAGCAAAGTCTTAAGTGACAGCTTTTGAAAACTGGTCTGTTTCCATGTAAGGAATTGACTGGGGGAACAGGCATTTTAATAGCTGTATAGTAGGTGCACCTGCTACTACTCAATGTTCTACCAAACAGTATTTTCCAACTATTGATTGAGCACATCCCAGAGCTGCTGAAGAGCTCTTTGTCCATAATGCCAGATGATGTGTGTGACTGCTCTTCCCTGTTGTCTTGGACATTTCTGGAACAAGAAGACATAGACTAAGATTGCCTCTGTATGCTTGGTTGCAGTTATCTCCAGCTGGCAAGAACCCATGTTTTATCCATTACAATTAGATTAATGGTTTGTGACTTTCTAGTGCTCAGAGCTCTGAGCCATCACAATGAGTTTGTGGCAATAGCTGCATGAAACATCCTGCTGTCTCAGATCCCACTTACTGTTGCACTAATTGTTTTTTCTCTCCCTGCTTGTGCTTTTTTCTAGAATCTGTTTTGGTAGGTTGAGATCAAACAGCCTTTTTGTGTGTGGTGGGTGTACGTTACTGGAACAGACAGAGGCATAAGTAAGGATAAAAGAGTTTGCCTGGCAGCTATGCTCTGTGCTATAGCTTGTAAACTGGAGTAATTTTGATTTTGCTTGTTTGCTCCTGGTATGTCTGTTTTTTTCATTCAAGGATTAGAAAAACCAACACAACAAAAACCTAAAAGTAAAGCCCCACGTTTTAGCCTGGTTTCCTTACAGAACTTTTGGCATCTAAGGGAGAATTTCCCTGACACCTTATGAATCCCTGAAATCACTGAAGCCTGAAATGGAGTAGTTCAGGCTTATCAGACCTCTTTATAAAACTGCCATGAGTAGGCATGTTAACCGAGCAATGCAAGCAAGCATTTTATCATTGCTTTTCAGGCTTGCAGAAACAGCTCTGACAGGGAAGAGCTCATGCTGTATAAGTCTTACATTGATTTCAGATAGTGTCCTAGTAGTGAAGGTAACTGAACATTACAACAATAGATGAAGGGGGCAGCATGATTGATATCCCTTGGAGTCTTTAAGAGGCAGTTTGGATATCTTTCTAAAAGATATTCTTTCAAACTGGCTTTGGCATGAATGGTCCCTTCTGGCCAAGGAATCTGTCTAGAATGTATCATTCATTCAGCTCTTTCCTTCATATGTAACAGGCAGAATAAGTCCTCAGCATGATCATCATTTGCATAAAGATAATGGTTGTAATAAAAGCCTGTGCTTCAGGGGTTTAGCTGGGTAACCACTGGGGTCAAGAAAGATTTTTTTTTTTCTCCCACTATACAATTAGCCAGATGTACTCTTGGGTTAGTGTTTGCTTAGTTCCTCTGAAGCACTGGAAATTGGCCATGCCTGGAGACCAGCTCCCCTCCAGTGAACCTTGCAGTGGCCCCAGGTTATACTGGCACTCCAGTACCCAGGGGGAGTGGTTTGTTCATTTGCTGAGACCCAGGAGAACTCCTGCAGCATGAGTGCATGGCTACCTGGATGTATCTCATCAAACAATCTGAGAGGCTTTGGAAATGAAACAACCTGCATTGGAGTCGCTTTTTAGTTCCTAAACTTTTCTGCTTGCAAGGCCATTTTCTGGAGTTGTAAAAACCCTCCTGGGTTCATAACACCATTTGGGGCAGATAATACCAAGAAGTTCCAAGATGAGTCTGTCTACATTAAATAACCAGTAGGTTCTTATCAGTAGCAACCTCAACCCAGTCACCTTTAGGCCCTGTGATAGAGGGGCTGCAGGTGTGTAAGCCCAGAATCACCAGGGAGAGTCTGCAGGAGTGTGGGGAGAGCTGTGGCTCCAGATGCACCCTGGATATCAACAACCAGCTGGAAATGCTTAGGCAGGCTACAAGAGGTTGTGAAGCAGCCCTGCTGTGGGAGGGATGTAGAGCATTTTGTGCCCTGGTTGTCCTGGGGAGCATTTATTTTGTTGGGGTTTTGGTTTTTTATTATTGTTTGGTTTTTATTTTGGAGTGGTGAAGGCAGACTAGGAAATTGGAAGAGCTGAAAGGTGAAGGTAACTTGTCAGTCTTGTGCTTCTTTTCATCGTTTCTGTGCCTTTCAGGCATATAAGATATGTGTTAATCCCCATTTATAACATACTTGTGTTAGATTAATTCCTGCCCTGTTGACACTAAGCAGAATCTTAGTGAAATAATTATCTCTGGTCTGCAACTTAGATGTGTGAGTAAATAGGTAAGTGTGAAGACCTATACCCAAGGATCTGCAACAACAGATCTTCAGGCAATTAAAAAAAAAAAAAAAATCTGATCCTTCTTTCCTAACCTCCAGTGATTTTAATGGAGCAGGAAGAAGCCTAATGAGATTTGCCAGGAAGCATTACTGAGATCTGTTGGTTGTGGCAGGTGAAATGCTGCATAATTTGTGCCACTGTTTGTATTCTGCAGAGTACTTGGGTTGAATCATTGGCCTCTTAGAGTGGTCCCTTTGGTAATAAAGCTTCCATCTTTGTGACAAAGTAGTCACAGTGATTTAATACAAATGTATTTTCTAATACAGGGCTCCTGCAACTCAGGAATGGGTCCTGATCCTGCAGCCGTGATTTTCTATTTTCATTATTGTGAACAATGGTTTAATGGAGCTGCTCACACGAATGCATCTGCTGATACTGTTGCCCAGGGCTGGAAAGTTTTACTTTCAAACATTTTTTTAATTCAGATTGACTTCCTGTGGTTACTCTACTGCACATGTTTGCTGTCTGTTAATAGACTTTGGACCATAATCTTATTCTCTTCACTTTGTACGCAGTAGCTTTTCTCTTGTTTTCTGAGGAACTTCCACAAGGATGGATCTTAATGCTATTTTTAGTTTATGAAATCCAGGCTATGAGAATATACCTAAATTCATAGAGCAACTCTTTGGCCCAAAACTGTATCTGATTTTCGGTCTTCCTTTCTTAAAGCCACGTAATGGTGACAGAAACATGGTAGAAATGAGAATAATTTTATGTATAACCAAAAATCTGTCTTGTATAGGGTGGGAAAGAATCAAATTTCTTAGAACAGAGTGCCACACGATGAATGTGTGCTCTAAGGAACTTCATTTCAAGCCATTCTTTCAGTATCTTCATGTGTTCTTATGGTATATATTTAGGCAGATTGCTGTTTTTTCAGCAGTGCTGAATTTGTCATGTTAGAAGCTTAGAGTCTTCCCAATATCTCAGTGTAGATTTTTCTTTTTTGGCGTTAGTAGCAGAGCTGCCTCAGAATTTTCAAAATTTAAGTGAACAGTTTTTTTCAGAAAAATCTGTCAAGTACTGCTTATTTTCAACCCTCATGCAGAGTATTAAAAGTCAATGGAATTTCTTTTCACTGACAAAGTTCGTAAAGTCTAATTGTACTTAGAATTTTTGCATGTTTTTCCAGATTTTTCTAGTCCCCACTGGACCTTAGTTTTTGTGTTGTTTGATAAGTTTTTTTTCTTTGCAAGGAAAGATAGCACCTGGTTTACCCTTGAACCTGCTTCCTCTAAAACTTTGTCACCTTTCAGTGGCTCGGGTATACAAAATTTTTCATTTCCTTTTTGACAACAGATATGCCAGTTACATGCCAATATTCTTATAACCACAGTAGTTCAAATACACATTGATTCTTGGTCATGTCTTGCCTAGTGAAACTGTTATATTGTCAGTGATGTGCCTGTGCATTATAGCACAGCAAACATTTGCTCATCAGCAGCTAATATGCCAGTTTGGGGATCAGAAACTACTTTTTACAAGCCTTACAAAAAATGGGAATTTTAGTTAAGGATATATTGACTGTTAGATATTAAGTGTTACCTTTGAAGCAAATGCCCATGTTTAGTGATATGCCAGTTGCAAATCCTTTCTCTCAGAATATTTAAGTTCGGGTACTATCTAAAAAGAAAAGAATTTACATTTTCCCAAGCAATTCTATAATTTTATTTAGTGAACTGTACTAATTTTTAAAAGTTTAATCAGAGTTGCTGCTACCATTTTGTTGCAGTGTTGGATTTGATTTTTTTTTCTCCACTATCTGACTAGTATTGCAATCATCTGCAAACACAAGGGACATTTAGAGTTAATAAAAGGAAGATGTTGAAGCTTTGATCAGGGTAGTAGCAGCAGAGGAGTTGTTTTGTTTTTTAATTTCTCCTTTACGATTTTACGGTTTATTAGCACTAGGCTAAACAACCAAATGTGTTCAAATTATAACAGAATAATTGCAGTGGTTTATAGAGCAACTATGAAATAACCTGCCCTCCCCTTTTTAGCTTCTGATCTTAGTCTCATTCTTATCTGTGTATTGCCCCTTTGCTCTCCCTTTTCACTTTGCCTGAAAAATAAGCAGAAAATACAGTTTACACTTGCCTGTTCACACTTCTAGGATTGTTTTAATACATCCCTGGAGGAAAACAGATAAATAAATATAATTTTTTTAATGGCAGGAGAGCATTTGTTTAACATTGGCTAACTCCCCAGAAACTAGCAGAAGATTATACATGCAAATCTAATTTTCTTGCTAACTTAAGTCTCTCTTGGGAACCTTGGTGGCTGCTTGCAAACATCTTCCTTGCATCAGCAGTATCAGCAAAGATGCAATACATTGCTAAAAGAATATAATGTAAAAAATGAACTAAAAAAATAGAAAAAGATTTAGAAAGTGGGAGAAGATGGAAAAGGGAAGTACTATAAAGGGAAGGGCATCTATAAAGACAGAGGGGTCTAAGCCTTTTACAATAGAGGCAGTCTGAAATAACCATGGTTTCTTCTTTGAATCGTGAGAATAGCTATTTTCTTGTTTAAAAGCTTAAAGAGCTATTAAGTTGGGCAAATCACTGGTAAAACAGCTGGAAATGTAAATAGCAATTTAAACAGTCCATTGCCCTTCAATCCAAATGTGGAATGTGCAGATCTACTTCAAAAAAGTTCCTCTGGTTTTATTATATTGTCAATGGTAAGAGGATTGAGTAGGCATCCTTTCTCCATGGGCTGAATGGAGACGGTGTGCTTTATTTAGAAAATCCACAATTTTTTTTTTCCTTTTCTCATTTTTCTCCTTTTTTACTTCCCACCCTTTTTCCTTTTTCTCATTTTTTATTTTTTTTTCCTTTTTTTTTCTTTTTTCCTTTTTTTTTTTTTTTTTTTTTTTTTTTTTTTTTTGCAAGTGAGCAGACGGGTCTCTAATTTTCACACCATTCTCCCTTAGAGACCTCCTTCAATTGCACCATTCTTTCATTATGTGGAACTAATGAAGTGCTCTGCAACCTTTAGGTCTCCAAAGAATCCATTGCTCTAGGAATATAGTCCTTAAATAAAACATGTTTCATTGGCTGACTTCAAAACACTGTTCTTATGGGAGGGGGGGGGAGGAAGGGGGATAAATAATTGGCCTGGAATCACTTTGTGAAAAAAAGAAATTACCTAGGACAATGCTTTTAAATTATAGTTACAGTCAAAGGATACATTCAGCAGTGGCACTTTTGATTCTCATTCCTACTACACTACCAAAATTGGCATATAATTTTTTGAAGTCCCAAATTATAGATTTTTTTATGACTGTTGTCTTTTCAGTGTCTGTGTTCTGCTGAAAACTAACAGGTTTGGTGGTGTGAAAAATAATGCAGTGCCAGATCAATAAGACTAATAATTCAGCAGCTGAGTTTGAAGGCTGTCTGCCTTGGGTGTCTTAAGAATAATACCTCACATGTTCTGCATTGCTTTTCATCTTCAAAGTATCCACCAAATACTAATTCAGTCATGTGGCTTGTTTATTCAGCCTTCAAGAGCAGGCTATATATCTATATTATCCATAATGTATCAGATACCTTACTCTTCCGTGAATATTTGTGAGCATAAATGCAACTTATTTGTGTTTGCCATTATGGACTTTGTAGGACACAGCTATTTCAAATTTGTCAAAGTGTCTTCTCTGTCTTAGCAATGTCTGCCCTCTGGCATTTTTAATTGATTTGCCTTTCTTCTCTAAAGCTTTTAATTGGTCTGAGCCCTGTTTTCCTTCCCCTGTCCTAAAAAGCAGCATTGTTACAACTGAGATGTGCTCTCTCATAATGTCTTTGTCTGCAAAAATCTGCTTTTAAATTTAAAACAAAACAAAACAAAAAACAAAATGAGGGTGAGGGATAGGGGGAAATAAAGCTATAGTTCAACACAAGATTGCTTATGTTGAGCTTGTATCTGAACCCTGCAAAGAAATGTAAACACTTCAGTTTTTATTAGTATGCATTTCCTGTAGCATTGCTTATATTTTGCCTAATTTTATTTGATGCTTGATGTAGTTTGTAGCATACTGGATTTTGGCTTTAGTGAACTAAATAACACTATCAGCATGATTAGTGTAAGAGTACTGGCATGAGAGATTTGCTGGCTTAATTTCAGTGGAAACCAGTACAAACTGTAATGTTTGTCTTTGACTGTAAAGCAATTTATATTTATAGAAACTGTTGTAGTCATCTATTTTTGAGTGAATGGATTTCTTGGAACATAACTACTCTACAAAAAACAGGACTTGTCCCAAATTTCTAGTCTAAAAATAACGTATTTAAGATCCATTGAACAGATTAGAACACAAAACCGTGCCTAATGAACATGGAGCTTTAGTTTTTGGGTGGCTAAGGATAAGTTACAGTCTTTAATTAGTTTCCATTGTATCTTGGTAAGACAGCACACTGTGCTTTGCAGTACCATAGACTGTGGAGCAGGAGTCAAGAATATGGACTAAGTTTTGCCAAGGTCATTAGTGCCAATGGTTGCCTAACTGTGGACCCTTTTGAGTGGCCTGATTTCAAACACACATAGAACTCTCATTAAGCCACTCCAAGACGTCGAATGAAGACACCTGAAATCCCTTCGAAGTCTCTAGGCTGACTCTTTCTGGGTTTCCAAACTTCCCATGTTAACCTGAGAAAGAAATTTAGTGTGTGTTCTTTCCCTTATCTTTACTAGGGAAGAGTAATACTCCCCTTTTCTGTGTTATGAGACCTAATTCATGAATATTTATTGATGTCTGTGCAGAAAAGTATTGTACAATACTGGCTTCATCATAAATATTTTTTTAAATTTCAACTTAGAAACCTGCTGGAGTTTTATAGCTTGGTAGAGGAGTAATTCCTGAGCTGTATTCTGTCAGTTCCTTAAGTGGAGAAACATTTACGTACCTTTTGTACCTAGAAAGAAAGTTCCCATTGTGCTTTCTTCCCAAAACAGTGTATGCAGCCCTAGGCTGGCAAGCAATGGGAGCACCAAGTGGTAGACACAATACTCTGGCTGGCAGTGCTTGCTGTTATCACACAGCTGCTCACTGCATCCTTCCACTACAATTACAGTTGTGGGGTCTACTACACCTCCATCATGTTCAATTGGAACTCAGGCATGCAGTGCAAACTTCCCACAGGGCAAACACTACTGTTTTGCACTCTGCAGAGTTGTTGATCTTTCATTTAGATCTTGCAGGGTTTGCACACCCCTGGCACAATGCATAACAGGAGGCTGAATAGAAAGCTGGTAGAAAGGTCTACGTTATTCCGAGTTGTTAGATTGGATGTGCAGAGGTAGAAAGCAGATGAGATCCTGCTTGAATGTTTAAGCACATGCTACCTGAAGACAAAGCTTGCGGGGAAAGTTGTAAAAGGTGGATATCACCATGTTCAGTGTTTAATAAATGTGTAGATTATATATATGGAAACCTGAGTTTGAAGAAGGTTTTGAACATCAAGATCTTACAAGTGCTATCTGCCATCTTGATCCTGTCCCATGTAGATATTCACCTAACTGGGCCTTTTTGGTGTCCAATGAGTCTTTACATTCACTTGGAAATTGGTGGGACAAGTCTTGATTTTGCTTTTCTGTAATTTTACTGTAGACATTTGCTAGAAATTAATTACATATTTTCATAATGTTTAATTAAAGCACTGTCAGTTGGCATTCAATGTAGCTCCAGCTTCCTGTATTTTCATTTGGCAATACTATGTGTTCTTCCTGGTTTCATGAGCTTTCTGAGCATATCTTTGTGAACCAGTCTTACTGTCCTGTTCTCTTCTATAAGCTACTTTCGCTGTAATTTAGTATACTGTCTTAATTCCGTCCATTTTTAATGATATAATAATAAACTGCAATGTTATAATAGGTCTACCCTGTGCATTTTGTATCATTTGAAAAGAGAAGTGGTAAGCCTGTAAGACTAAACCCTGCTGTCTTTATTCATACAGCTATGCCCATTCAGTGGAACAGGATAATGTGCAGGATTAAGGTGAGTGGAATTTTATCCTTTCTATATCAAGGTCTCATGAGGATGCTGCATTTAATTCTATTTGATAATCTTCTCTTATTTGCCATTTCACACCACCTGAAACTGCAGCTGCCTATCAGGAATTGAGTTAGTCTGAGCTTCAGCTATCTTGTAGGTAGCTTAGTGCACTAAAGCATTGGCTCCTCCAGAGAACCCTTAGGGAGAAGAACTCATTTAGCAGAAAATTATAATTGGGTTTTCCAAATGGTTCTGGAATTTTCACTGTATATTTGGATGGAGTGATGTATTTTAAAAGCTTCTGCAAGTGTGTAACCAAGCAGGCTGTGCTTTTCTGAATGAATTAGGCTCCTAGGCTACCTCATTTCCTGGTTCCTTTAAAGATGGTGACTGAGAAGATGTGAGATAAATATCCTCCCACAAAGAAATAGCAAGCTTCCAGTGTGAAGAACTCAGAAGGGTTGTTTACTTTCCATTTTGGAGGGGGATCACTTCTAAGTCCTTCACAGCAGTATTGGGAAAAGGGGCTAGCATCTGTATGAGCATGGCCCATGAGCCATCAGCTCCATGACAGCAATTGCAATTTCACCTACGGTCAGAATAGGATTCTGAAACACAATCCTGGAACTTGGGTAAAATGTGGTAGAAGGAATTATGATTTGCTGACCTTTTGTTCTGATAAACTCTCTGCAAACCTCAGTTTGAAGAACAGCAAATATCAACACTCATGGGTATATAGACCGTTTTTTTTAAGAACAGGAAGCACTGGTTGAGGTTGTAGAAAAGGCTGGTGCAAAGATCTTAGCTTGGATATTTTTTTTGTGATGTCCTTTCTGTCATAAGTTTCTCTTATGCCACAATGATCATGCTAGTTTCATTCCATCAGACTTGTCTGATGTGTTGAGAATTGCAGCATGACGCCACTGAAAAGCTGCTCTTTGCCTGTTGCTGCACAGCTCTGTGGAAAATCAGAGTGGCTTAGGTTGGAAGGAAACTTTGAGATCATCTACTCCAACCTCCCTGCCATGGGCAAAGGTACCTGGGATTGTGCAGCCTCAGGAAGACTCCAGAGGGAACTTATCAATGCCTTCCAATATCTGAAGGGAAACTACAGGAAAACTGAAGAGGGACTTTCTGTAAGTGTCCAGCAATTGGACAAGGGGAAATGGTTTTAAACTGAAGGAGAGTAGGTTAGACTGAATATTAGGAAGAAGTTGTTCATTACGAGGGTGGTGAGACTCTGAAACAGATTGCTCAGAGAAGTTGTGGATGCCCCCTCCCTGGAGGTGTTCAAGGCCAGGCTGGATGAGACGTTGATTTTACTTGGTTTGTGTCCATTAAAACCCTTAGCACACAACTGTATTCTTAGGTCTGACTTGTATTTTTCATTTACTTTTGCTAGTCTGCCAGACTAAAACATGCTAACCTTCTCTATGTAATGCTCACAAGAGGGCTGAGCATCAACATTTTCAGTGTTTGAATATATAAAAATGTGAGGAACACAGCTTATCCTTCCAGCCTTCTTAAAAGTTAAAAAATATTCTGATTGGTTAAAGCAGCTTCATCAAAGTCTTTAAAAGACACTATTGTGAGATAAACTTCTTTTTTTTTTTTTTTTTTTTTTTCCTCTCCCCTCTTTTCTCTTAAAAGATACTGAGAAAAATTATCTTCTCCCTACTTTGAACACTTCTCTGTTCAGAAGTGCTAGTCTCTTTACTGGTATGGGGTTGCAACTACTTACCTGGCACAATTCTTACCTAATGAGAGCATAGCTAGTGATGGCAACAGAGCTGCTTACTGCAGGACCTTGCTTGTTCTCATTTCGACCCTTTGACTGTCTTGTGGTGCTGCTCTGCTTGTCATTTCTGATCAGGTGAACACCACAGTTCTCATGCTACAAGGCCAGACTTTCCACTGCCATCTACCTGATACTTACTTGTCCTTCCAGTTGACAGCTGGAGTATTTTATACTCATCTGTAACAGCTGAAGAGGCCTGGGCTATAGCCAAAGCAGGGGAGGTGCAGGCCCTCTGATCAAAGCCAGCCTTAGTTCAACAGTATTGGATGAACAGCATAACTGAATTGTTTCTAATTACAGTACAAATAATTCCATGTGTTTATGTTTCAATACAGGCACCTATTTTGGAGCCTGTGCTCTACTTGGTCAGCACAGGTTTTGTCTAGGATAAAGGTTGCTGTAATTAATAGAGCAGATTTTTGAGAGAAAGTCAGGGCTTGATCTAAAGCACCTCTATAGCAACATACTTCCTGCTTAAGATTAATTTTATGTGGCAATGGGCTCTTCCTCTGGATTATATGCAGTAAAGGTTGCAGGTAAACAGTGGGATGATTATATACATAAACTTGCACTAAAATTAGTATATTGGTTTTAGGAAATGTGTATGCAAATCTCCACCACTCCATAAATAGCTAGGACCAGGGCCGGCAAAGGGATTGATGGCCTGACATGGTCCTTGGTCCTCCAGATGTTCTCGATGTGAGGGTTTTCCTCCCCCCAGTAAATTAAACTGATGTTCCAATGCAAAATTAGATAATTTTCAATAGCATTGGAGCCTTTCCACGTTACAGGAAATTAAAGCAAAAGTGTTGGGAATAATTTTGGTACCGTGGGCAGAATTTTGAATTAGTACACAACTCTCTAGGCCTCAGTGGCAGGTAAGTGGGTAAGGAAGGAGGAAATTTGCAGGAGCAGGCTGTCACACATACTTTTCTTTCCTGTCTATGTGAAGGTGTCCTGAGAAGCAACCTTGAATTGTGGTGTTAGGAAAAATTTTGCTTTTCCTAGCATCTTGTTGCTGCTCTTAATGTTTAAACTGAAACATTTTGGTATTAGGGAGCGTGCAAAAGAACTGAGGCAGGGGTATCACAGGATCTTACCTTGACCTGACAAGACATCCTAGCTACTCATCCAGCTCTGCACTGCTCTGCCAGGGTGCAGTTGGAATTTGCAGCCTCTAGAAATCTTGGTACTTCTGGGAGTGGTTTTTTACTGTTGATTGGGTATTTTGAGGAGAAGGGGGCAGAGGGATTGCTGGATAAGCAGGGCTCTGAATTGGAACAAAAATACATTTTCACAGTATTAGGTCCTTGGTGAAGTGGAATCAGCTTTTTCCTTTGAACTGCTACTGTGGTATGTTCTACAGTAAGGTCTGACCATGTGGTTTAGAGCCCCACATCTGGTTTTGAGCTAAGCTGAAGGATAAAGGGACTGTGAGTAGAGGCTACGGTGCCTTATCTTGCAATATACAATTATGAGCCTGCTGAGACAGTCTTTGCAAAAGTCTATGCAAGAGTAGTCCTGCTGATGAATATGTATGTGCTTCAGCATTCCTTCCATGATCAGAGCCTTGATTTGACCAGGAAAGTGCACAGATAACTGACTGCAGTTCAGGGTTAACAGTAAGAAAGGGGACAACATAAAACAATTTGTGCTTCACTGCCCTATCAGGGCTTTAAAGAAGAAATTGGAGCCATTTTTGAAGGACAAGACTGTAAAAAGCCTGACCATAAAATGTCCACTAAAAAAACCCAAAAGCTTTCTCATCTGTTGGGTTACTAGAATTATTGTTGCTGTCTTGTGCAGTCAGAGCTGTTAATGACTACCCAGGATGTAGGGTTAAAAATTAATGGCATGGGCCTAAAATACCTAAGACAATACTTCCCTCTGAGTTGCTTGACCTTTTTAAACTCTGCAAACCTGGGATTGAGGATAGCATGTTAAAGCAATGGCAGTACAACATATGCCCTTACAATCATAATAAGTGGTGAAATTAATTTCGAGAGTAACTGAGCTGCCAATAATAAGAATACCATGGTAAGTAATCTGTACCAGACTGAGAGTCAGAACTTGTTTGAGCAAAAGTTATGGATTTGAAGGCTTCTGTGGAGGAGTTACTGAGTTGGAATTCTGATCCTACTCTGGTCTAAAGTTAGTGGATGGACAGATAATAATGGGATCTGGCTCACTTCATCCCCTTTGTAGTCAGAATAGAATTTGATGCTGGCATTCTAGCACCTCCTACATCTTTCTGTGAAGTCCAGGTAAATATGCTGTGCCTTTCCTTCCGTCAGCTGGTACAGTGTTGGTTTATATTAAAGGGAGAGTGTTCTCACCACCCTTTCTTTCTCCATAGTATCTACTGGCACAGAAATCTAAGTACTTTTTCCTTTGTCTTCCTTTTTCTGTGGTTTTTTTTTTGTTTGTTTGTTTGGGTTTTTTTTTACTTTAAGAAAGATTTCCTTTTCAGCAGGTCCTTGTTTTCCTCTTCCACTTGCTGTGGTGTCCCCTCTTGACAGGTAGTACATAAAACCTTGTTCTTTGTACAGAACAATGTTGCAGCTATTCCAGCTTTTTATGCATCAATTTCTCATTCACTTGTTCAAGATGTAACCTTCATCTTGGCAAATGTGCCTTTTACCAGAATGTAGTACCAGTAACAGAGGATCTACTCTGTTCTTTGTGGTGTTGGTGTTATGTTCCAGCTCCTCATTAATATTTGAGCTTTTCCTCTCAGCGGTTACAATCCAACAAGGAAGAAAAATAATATCTCCATTACTCTTTCTAGTGATTTTCCCTCTCTCTCTCTAGCTGCTGAAATATTTTTCTGAATGGAAGATTGTTCATAAGGCAGCTAAGGGGAAAACCACTTATGTATTTGTAGATATGCAACCTTCAATAAAGTATATAATGAATCCACCATGTTAAAAGATTTACAGTTTTAAGGAAATGGTTTTTGCATGAGTTTTAATCTCTTTTGGCACCCTGGCAGTGAAAGGGGAGAATCAACTATAGGAAGCAGGTGATGTCTTGGAGGAAGGTAACATCAAAGTATCTCTACAAAGTTTGGCAATGGCTTTCTTTTTTTCTAAAAGTATCCAAATATTCTAATTCTTTCACAAAATTTCAACCATTGCCTCACTGATGAGGTAAAATTGCTTGTAATGTCATCAAAGCTATGAAATAAGTATCACCTTTCAACTGTTACAGCAGGTGCAATGTAACTCCCTATCCCCTCAAAGGAAAAAGAGAAAGTTTCCCTCCTTCTCTCAGACACATGAGTTTTCTTGCACAAAACTTTCGTTATGGTTTAGGGTGAACTTTTTTTTCCCCTCACAAGTACAAGTCATTGAAATACTTTAACTGCATGCTGCTACTTAGCTTTTGGGGAAATTTAGATGCTGTATTTTCCTGGAAAGAAGTAACAGAGCACTGGGCACATCCATTGCCTCTAGTTTCAAAAGCTTCCCCTAAGTATGTGTAGAAATGAGAAACAGCCCATATTGCTTTGAAGACCTGGTTTTACATTGTTATTTTCTTCCTACTTGAAAAGATTTAAATAAAATCTGGAGATACCCAATCCAGGTTTCAAAGTATAAATGTTCCCTGCACAGATTTTGGCACATGGCCTTCTTGTTCCCTGTCCAAGGGAGCCAGGTTTCACTCAGTCCTTCCTACTACACTTTAGAGAAAAAGAAGAACTTCAGTTAAATAAAAAGATTCTCCTGTCAGGGTTTATAGGTCTCACTTGCCTAATGGAAACTGCAACTGGTGAGACAGTTTAGTATGTTATTTTGTAAGGTGCTGTATTAATACAGAGACACAGTGTGCTTGCCCTGTAAATAGGGAAGGTGGACAGAAGAAAGAGAAGCACAGCAATGTCCTGAAGTTTGTACAACCTGTCCAGTGAATATTCTGATTCCTAGCTCTGTCTGTAGCTTGTGTTTCCTCCCTAGGCAGCACTGGCCTCAATATACAGATGTTCCTGAATGACAAACTGGGAAACCAAATAATTCTGGTAATGCTGTTCTGTCTTTTCAAAGTAATTTTGGAATGGTGTGGAGAAGGTGTGCTAGTGGTGAGGCTGCTATTCTGCAGCCATGCTTGTATATATGCCCTTTGCCTCCCCAGTACACAGGTGTTATGGACCTTCTGTTCTGTAAAGAGATGGGTCATAATACACTGGAATATTCCCCAAAAGCTTTAAAGGCACTAGTATGGAAGAATACTAGAAGCCCATGCAATCGATTAACATGCAAGCTGTCACTGCAGGCTGCCCAAAGGTTTTCAGGCAGAGCTCAAGTATATTGGTAGAGAGCTTAAACAACAGTGGTGGTTGCAAGGCAAGGCCCCTTCCACCTTAAATTCAGTGAGCTCTTCATTATCTCAGAGCAGATTCATGGTCATGAATCTGGCTCATAGTTACCACTCTGGAAGAAGCAGATTGCTCATTACTTGTAATACTAAATTTTTCATGGAAGCACCTTTGCAGTTGACAGGGAAATAAACAAGCACAGGTGTGTATTTACAAGTGGAAAAGGTGAGTCCACAAGGATCCCTTTTCTAAAATGTGGTCCTCAGCAAGGAAAACTGCTGAAAAGACCCTTTGGAGTATATTCAGCCTGAAACTGTAGGTCCCATTCCTTGTTGTCCATGATGACTCCAATATAAGGTTCAGGCCTGCTTTTGATAACTATTGCACCATTCCATCTACTTTTATGTTCTGTCAGTCAGGATCTTAGGTTTAAATTTAAAAAAAAAGCAAGCTTTCTAGAAAAGTGATTCTTGATAGAGCATCTTCAGCTTACAATTGCTTCCCACTCTTGGAATATACAAGGACATAGTATCCTTGGATCAAGGTGACTCCCTTTACCTGAGTGCCATACGGATACTGTTAGTACTGTACAGATTATAAATTCATAGAACCAGGTAAGATAAAAGGCAAAAGTGGAGTGATTTCTGTAAGAGTAATTTAATAGACATTTAACATGACAGTTGTAATACATGCTAGAGAGTCATGAAGGCAATTGGAGTGTTCTGTTGGTTTAGCAAACTTTTATTACACTGTGAGTTTGAAACAGTCAAGGTTTAGACATTTGTAGTGTATTTCCTCATGGAAAATAAACTTTTGGGATAATTTATGCCATGATACCCAAAAGAAAACCCCATTATGCATACAATTTATCCTCTGATAAATTTTAGCATGGTTTTATGAAATCGAATGGCAAGGCCAATTATGAAATTTGCTTCTAAAAAGTAGGTAAGAAGGCCTAGCCTTATTCTTCACCTGGGACATAATTCATACTTACAAAGTCTTTGAAAATAAAAAGTAAAGATTTCACCCTATGAGCGACGGTAATTACCGAGATGATGGTCGCTGTGCTACAGCATGCCCTACAGCTCACTAGGTGGAGCTCTAAGGTTCCAGGTGATCCCTCTGGGGACCTACAGGGAAGAAACGCTCAGTGTATCCTTGGGAAGACTGGAGCATGGAATTCACAATCTCACCTCCGCGTAGTCACACAAATAGGGGACTGGAATTAAAATAATAATACCCCTGCCCCACCTCTAAAGGATAAAGGACAGCGATGGCTAAAGCAGAGGTGTCAACATGCAGAAAGCAAACAGCATTTGCACTGTGTACCAGTTATTTAGTCTTATGATGCAAAAGATAGTGATGTTTACTTATATTAAGCAGCGGGGCTGAAAACTTTTTTTGCATTTCCTTCCAATCTCCTCAGGCTTAAAGACACTTAACGGTACAACTCTTGGGCAAGTGTATAGTACTGAAACATGCATACTAATTTATGGGAGGAGATTGACAAAATGAGGCATCTAAGGCTCTGGTGGGGTGTATTTATTATCTGGATGAGAAGTGGATGTTGCACACAACAGCCAGCCTCGCTGGTGAGGAGTTCGGAGCAACTTGAACAGAACCTAAAGTAGCAAAGCATTTCAGAAGGGGGGGCTCTGAAAGAAATAAGGTGTAGAGGGAACAGAGGTGTGAAGTTCTAACAAGACACGTCTGCGCGTTGGAAGGAAGACTTTCAGGGTCACGAATAAGGATGCAAAATTCTCATGTCTGGGTTTAAAACCGAAGGATTTTCTCCTTCAGGGTAGCGATGACAATGTCACTCATAAAGGCGCCTGCAGCAGTGAATGGTGCTCCGGGGGATTTTAGGCAGAGTGGGCCTAAGGCCCGGGGGCCGCACAGGTATGAGGAGCTGCGGTTGCCTGGAGAGCAGAAGGGCTGTGGAAGGCTGGGCGGCTGGAGAGGGGTGAGCTGCCTTGCTGAAGCCCTCCGAGGGCTGGATAAAGCCAGCGGCTGGTAATGACCCGAGGCACGGGGGGAACGGCCGCGCTAAGGAGCTCGGCGAGGCTAGGAGGAAAGCGGGGGGGGGGGGGGGGGGAAGTTTTCTTTTAGTCTGCGCCTAGGAAGGGGGAAAAAAATCCCTCTCAGCTGTTGTCAAGGAGATGGGCGGCCGGGTTCTCCGGACTGTCTGCCCTCACAGCCGGCAGCTCGGGGGGAGCCATTTCCTCCGGGGGGCTCCCTGCGAGGGGCACGCGGGGCTGGGCCGCGGGGGGGCGCCCTCCTATGGGGGGGGGAACGGGGTGAGGGGGGGCGAGCTAACGGTTCACCCGCGCGCCTGGCCCGTGAGGGGAACAAAGCCCAGGGCTCACGCAGCTGGGGACGCCGAGGGACGAAGCCCGGTAACGGCCCCAACGGCTCTGCGGGCTTCCTACCTGTCGGGAGGCGCCAGAGGTAGAGATCGGGGAGGGGGGCGGGGGGGGGGACGGGCATCACGCCGATAAGCACCGCACGCCTTGCCTAAGAGGCATCTCTCGGGGCGCGGAAGAGTTCAACCGCGTCGCCGACCACCGCCACCCCCCGCGCCCCCCTCCAGCCGCGGCGGCGGAGCTCAGGGGCAGTCCCACGGGTGGTGGGGGCGGCCCGGCCCGCCCCAGCCCGCCCCGGCGGTCGGTACCGCCCCCGCCGCGGGAGCCCCGGCGAATCAGCGGGGCGCTGTCAGGGCGTCAGCGCCGGCGGCTCCGCGCGGCCGGCCCCGAGCGCGTCCCTTATCGCAGACAGGCACCGGGGGCCGGGGGTCGCATCATTATCATGGGCACTGTTTGCTTTTTGCGGCGCTGCTGTTTGCTTTTCGCTCTCGCCTGGGCCGGCAGGTTGGCGGGAGGCAGCGGGGGCGCAGGTAAGAGGGGGCTCCGCCGCCGCGCCGCCTTCTCCAGGCTCGGGCGGCGAGGAGCCGTGTACCCGGGGGGAAACCTTGTTAGTCCGCTCTCCTCTCCCTGGTGTAAGGTGCTGTGTGTGTGTGTGTTGGGCGGGGGGGGGGGGGGGGGGGGTCGTCACTTCTTGCTGCTAGTAGTGCCGGGAGTGTTGGAAGTTGTGGTGGGGAGGTATTTTCTCGCGTGTTTGACAGTGCCGGAGCCGAGGGACAACGTCTGGAGGGAGAGGTGAAGCGAGGCAAGGCAGAAAAAGTTACTTTCCTTTAGTGCCTACGAGATAAATCTGTGCTGAACCCTAGAGACTCCGCAGGAGAAGCGCTGGCTGTTACATCTTCACAGGTTTTGCCTGAATGAGCATTAACTCAAAGACCTGGTGTTAACAGCCGCACTCGTATCTGCTTAATAGCAGTATTGATAGTGTTTGTTCTGTTGTTTAAAGAAGAAGAAAAAAAAAAAAAAAGGGGGGGGGGGAGGAAAAGAAACAAACAACTAACACCAAAATCCAAACCTCTATCTGCATGAGAATGTTGTAAACCCAAAGTAATTTCTTAAAGATGTGCATGCAGTCTCTGAAATTGTAATAGAAGAAACCCTTTAAGGTGAAGTGGGAGAGAGGGTATGCGTGGAAGAATCCCTTTATTTCAAATACTCGAGTTCAAATGCAACAAAATGAACGAAGGCAGTATAGAAGTTCTTAAAGTCCAAGAAATGCAATGTGAGATGTGGAGCAGAGCTGGGGCTCATATTTGGTTTTGCCCTTTCATTTGACTCATTGGCATTCACGCCTGACTCCCAGGCATCCTCTGATTGCTGTGAAATGTCTCCTTTGGCTCAGTGCAGTTTGAATTTTCGACGGCATTATAAAGAGTCCAGCTGTCACTTTTGCTGACCTTGATGGCAGTTGGGTGCCGATTTAATGAATCAAAAGTATCAATTAGGGCTTTAAAAAACAAACAAAAATACACAAACAAAATCAACAACAACAAATAATCCCAACAAACAAAAACCAGCAACCTTTTCCTTTTGTGTTTGACTGGGTGTGTGTCTGATCTGGGCAACACTCTCGGACTCCGTAAAGTAATTCACGTAAATTATATCTAGATCTGAACCGCCTCGGCGGTTAAAATAAACGAATGGACAAGAAGGAAAGGTTACAGCAGCCCTGAATGTCTCCAGAAGATACAAAGCCCTTAGCTCTGTTCCCCTGTGTCTTTAAAATATAACAGCAATGTAAGAGTCCAGGCAATTCTTTTCCTAGGATCCTCGAGGTGCCCCGCGGGGCTGTCCTGCTCTGCACCTCTCAGAGAAGTTCTTTACTGTGTGCCATGCCACAATATCTGATTATTCTCCCCTCTCTAAGTAGCCCCCTCCTATCCCCGCTGACTTTGAAGGATCCGTGTGTTATCAGTGGAGATGGCTGAGTGAGCACTTCTGAAACAATTAGCGTTAGGATTTCGAGCTAACAATAAAGCTGTTTTCACTTTAGTGCACCTTTTTTGAGGATCTGTTAATCTAATTGGCATGAAACCAACTGACCGTCTCGTTGGATACCCTCCCTTCCCCCTCCCTGCAGCACCCCTCTATCCTCGATACTTCCTAAAAATAACGAGGCTGTGCTCTCTGCAGCTCTGCTGGCTCTTGCCCGCTACCAGCACGCCCCTCCTGAGCAGAGAGCTCCCCTGCCTGCCTCTCTGCCTTCCTGCTCCCGACGTGGCTCTGCTCTGAAATGATGAGGAAAGCCGTGTGAGCCGCGTTATTGAGGGCTAATAGCGGCGGGCGGCTCGGCCCGGCCCGGCTGCTCTCCCCCGGGGCAGGGCCGGTCTCCCCCGGGGCAGGGCCGGTCTCCGCCGCCGCCAACGCCTCCCCCCGCGGCGGCTCCGCCGCAGCCCCTCGCGTAGGGCTCTGCGGGTGACAGGGTGGCCAAGGACCGTCTGTGAGCGCGGGTAGACGAGGCAGGTTAGGCAGGACTTTAAATATTCCCAGGTTAACAGCGCACGCCATCCCTGAATGGGTCAGAGCTTTCTTTTTTTCTTTTTCTTTTTTTTTTTTTTTTTTCTTCTTTTTTTTATCCCGTCTATGTTCACTTCATTAACATTCCCACGACTACCAAATCTCGACTCCCTCTCATCCTCCTCCCTCCCCCATCCTCTTTAAATCCGGGGGAGAACACGAATGCCCGTCACTGAAATGTTTGTAAAGGCTTTCTACCCTGAAAACATGAAAAGCGGTCTGGGTTCCCTCTTTCAGAGTCCGACTCACCAGTAAGGCACCCGCCCGGGCAGGCAGGAGCCGGGAAGAATTCTGGGACTTTTTCCTTCTAAATGAGTTTTAGTTCACATATATGATGTTATTGCAGGTTGCCTTTCTTCGCGCTAACTTAACGAGTTATGGTCTTCCTTTTATTTATTTATTTTTCGCCTTAATAAAGGGATTAATGTGGTTTTGCTGTTCAAATATTTCTTTTTCTCATTCACCTGCCAATGTAGTTAATTTAAACTAGAGTCTGTCTTTCTAAATTAAAAAGGTCTCTTTGCTGGAAGATGCAAATGAGGGTTTTTTCCTCATCTTAGAATTTAGATGCTGTCTTGTTTTATTGTGATGTGGGTCTCCAGTTCTAGACCAGTACAGCAGACTCTGGTTTCTAGTATGTCAAATGATTTATGAATGCAGGAACCTGGGACCGAGTCCTCACCTTGGTGGACTTCAGGAGGATAACATGTTGGTTTGTTCAGTTATTCAACCCTAGATGTTCCTATCTCCAAGCTGACACTCGGAAGGCAGGGAAGCAAACTTCCTCAAGAAGAGTATCTATCCTTGATGGTTTTCTTTGTCTCAGGTCTCCCTTCTTATCAGTCCCCTTCTGGTTTTTCTGTGTTTCCAGATGTTGATGAGTGTGCAGAAGCCACAGATGACTGTCACATCGATGCAATTTGTCAAAACACACCAAAATCTTACAAATGCATCTGCAAGCCAGGCTATAAAGGCGAAGGGAAACAGTGTGAAGGTAAGGACAGCTCGGCTCCTCTGCTGTCTCTCCTCCCCTCCCTTCTCTTATTTGTTTGCTCTTTAAAAGCTTTTCTAAATAGCTGAATTCCTGAAACGATTAATGCAGATTTGCAGCTGCTTAACCTCAAATCTCGGTGTTTATTGGCAAGCATTCCCCTGCTGCTTTGCTAATTGTCCGGCATCACAAACATCGCGTCCGCCAGCTTACTTTCAAAAAAAAAAAGGTAGGGGGTCAGAGTCTTGGTTTAGCAGCAGCTTGTCTCAGGGAGCGCAGGGCCCGCTGCCGCCGGAGGCTCGAAGCGCCGCACCGAGCACGTGGGCCCGCCCCGCCGGGGAGCGGCCGAGCCGGACCGTGGCTCTTGGCTGTCTCCCGGGCGGGAAGGGCTGGCAGCCCTGCCTGCGGGTGGCCGGCCGGCCCTCCCAGCTGCCTTCCTTCTCCCGCAACTGGGCCGGCCAGCGGGGTCGCCTCCCCTCCACAGCAGCCACGGGGCCGCGCCCACCGTGGTCCGGCGCGGTGTCGTGGGCTGACCCGGTCGGCCTTCTCGTGTCTCTGAAGCACAGGGAAGCTTGCGCCATCCGCCTGGCTAACGTGATTTGCCGTCACGCTTACGCAGGGAGAGCCTCGTTCCCCTGGGCCCGCTACAGTAGGTGTTTTTGCACATTCAGCTCGAACAGGACACTGGAGCTTGCTTCTCTTTGTCACTTTGCATATATAATGATCATATGTTTTCAGTCTGTTAAATACTATTTTTAAAGGAACTATTTCAGATTACTCTATTTACACAGTATTTAAAATGTTGTTTTACTTCTGCATGTCCTTACATCAATCCTTGCAACTGAAAAAGACCTAGCATGTTTTATTAGGCACTGTGTACGCTCATGTATCAGATTTTATGAACTCCGTCATGTCCATTGAACCTCAGCAGAGAGATTGTTCTCCATTGAAAAGAATGAATCTTGTAATCACAGCAGAATGCCTTATAAATAAAAGATAGTGCAAGATAATTTATTTTTTCTCCTTGTAGATGCTTAGCAGTTATAAAAATTCTGCTTCCAAGTCTCTCTTTACAGCAGACTGAAACTTTTTCAAAATGTATATGGCTAATCCATTAAAAAAATTAAACACCTAGAAATGACTTTGCTGAAGTCTACAAAAATTTGAAACCACATATCACTCTCCACAGACTTCTAGGGTGTTTGTTCAAGTGCTCTCATAAAGCATATTTGTGGTTGTCATATTTTTCTGTCTTGGGCTCAAATTGACAGACAAATTCCTAACGTCCGCCTACCGGTGCTCTAGCGTCTCTGAGCTGCTGTTTATTTGGAAGCCGGATTTTCTTTCTTGCAAACAGAATAATCATTCAGCACCTCTTCTTCCGCTATTCATCCCTTCCAGAGAAAGAGCTCTTTGCAGAGACAATGTACTCAAGGCCACAGCTGTGGAGGTTATAGCATTCTCAGAATTGATACTTCTTCTATTGGTTTTCCACATCAAAAGTTTCCTTAAACTTTAACTACTCACATTTTAGCTGTTGAGCTCTGTTAAATGGTAGGTCTGGCTAATTCTCATGCTTATTTAGTACACATTCTCTTTGCATGATTTATCTTGGGTTGATTAAAAAAAAGGTCATTAAAAAGTAAAAAATCAGATTTCTCTGTGAAATTATGTACAAAATACTGGAATTTCTGTGGCTGATGTCAGTCTCGTATCTAATGGAATTCAGTGTTTGACAAACCTGATAAGTAAAGCGAGCTGGGGCATACTGCCACATGCTCTGCATGGATTTTAATTATACAACCAGAGTCTAAATCAAGGATTACTATGCATGATACATAACTTTTTTACAGTGTTACAGTAACAGTTCTCAAGATTTTTGCATCATTTATACATCTTAAGATTTTAATTAACATCGAACTTTGGGATAAGCAGAAAGCTTGAAGTGGTTTTGGATTCTTCCTTTCTGGAGCTTAGTTTAGATGACTTATGTAGTATCTCTTAGTTCGATCTCCAAGTACTTTGAAATTTTGTTACTCAGGTTACATACTTTCAGTGTCAGACAGTTACCATTATGTCCTTTTTCTAAGTGAGCAAGCTCAAAACTCCAGAGGTGAAGGAAGGGTCATACCAAGACAGTGGCAGACCCAAGTTCTGCCTCAGGTCCGCTGTTCACACAGAGTGGGTTTATTTTGCATCTTGAGGTCAAGTATTCAAAACCTACAGAAATAAACAGACTAGCAGTATTGATTGGTATTAATATTCTGTCACAAGATAATACCAGGAATCAGCCATTAAATACTGTCTTTTAAGATAAAAGTGACTGTGCATGTAATAACAAAGATGGAATATACTGAATTGTTTTTGTTGAGCCAATCACAAAGCTGGGTCATTAAATGATTATGGGTCTCTACAACTGAGCTTTTCTAAAAAAAAAACTTTTTTATCACTAAAACTAGTTACCCATGAAAAAGGATGTATTTTGTACACATAAGGTGCCTCTTCAACTAAGTTCGTGACAATCTACCTGTATTGCTTCATGTCTAAATAGCATTCGTTATAGCGTAGCTATATTCTCCCTCTTAGTGCAGGCTCTCATATACAGCCAGATTTTAATAAACAAGCAGAATTGCAATTTATGTAGTGCAGTGAGCTTAAATAAATTATACTATATGATAAGATTCATTCTATTAAATTTTAGTGAGCTGCCAGTTTAGGTGATATGGAGGCATTACAATTGACTGATGGAAAAGAGGCTCTGAGGTGACTTCATAGCATCTTTCAAATACCTGAAGGGAGCCTACAAGAAAGCTGGGTTAGGGCTTTCTGTAGGGATGTGTAGCGAGAAGACAAGGGGCAATGGTTGAAAACTTGAAGGGGGAAGACTTAGATTAGATATCAGAAGGAAATTCTTTAGTGTGAGGGTGGTGAGACATGAGAACAGGTTGCCCAGGGAAATTGTGGATGCCCCCCTCCTGGAAGTGTTCAAGGCCTGGCTGGATGAGGCCTTGGGCATCCTGATCTAGGGTGTCCGTGCCAATGGCAGGGGGCTTGCAGCTAAATGGCTTTAAGGTCCATTCCAAACCTAGCCATTCTATGATTTGATGACTTAGAAAGGTGTGCATGTTAAATTACTTCAGACTTTGGTCTTAAATATTGCTTTCTTTCACTTATAATAATTTTTTTAAGAGAAAGGGGAACTAACATAATTTCAATGATTCTTAAGTTTTATAAAAGCATTGGAGCACATATTTGTACAAATATGTCCAGTATGTGAGTAGGTATTTGTGTACTTTTGTGTATTAGTTTATTGTTTTCCATTTAAAGAAAACAAACAGTTTAAAAGTGGGGTCTTTAGGCTATTGCAGTAAATGTAGAGTCCAGCCACTTCTGCAGGGTCCTGTGCATATTTTGCTGTTCTGGCCTAAAGGGTGGGGAGAAATATGTAAGACAGAAACATTCCTTTAAGGACATGTGGAGAGCTCCAGCAATAATTATACTGAAATGAAACATTTTATTGACAGTCTGTTAAATTCCTTTAGCAGGGAATTTGTTTCTGAACTTTACTTTTCTTTGAAGACTGAAGGCAAGTTCTCAGTTTGCAGTTCCACTCTGCATGTTTTCTTCCCTTTTTTTTCTGGGTACCTTTCTTGCCTGAACCAGCTGACCTATTTCATTCCACAGAGCGCAGTTGTTTCTACAGACAGAAGAGTCACTGCTTCTTCCTGTGTCATGTGTCCTTCTCCCTACATTTCAGTTTACCTTTTTTTTCCCAACCAACTATGTATAACTTCCAGTTGATGTTTATCTGTGCCCATTTTATAGCTAGTTAGTATGTTAATTTTCTTTTCTACTCTTAATTTTTTTTTTTCCCTAAGCCTACTGTTTGTGACCAATGTGACTGTGATTTCAGGGATCTGCTCTAACTGTAGTTTCTTTTTCTTTTGGATGACACCTTAGATGTAGGATTCTTTCTCTATACTATGTAGGGGATGTGATTGGGTAGATTTGGTTTTTCCTTGTGACATATTCATTAGCACCTGTTGATTATGAGTTGCAACACTGCACTGAGTGTTGCATATCCCATATTGAATAAGATTTCCCTCTTGGTGCCTTTTTTTTTCTACTTTCATAGTGTTTGTATAGCTTTTCTTTAAGATTTTTAATAATTGGGGTTTTTGCTGTCATGTTTCTTGAACCCGCTGTACAGAAGAGGAATGCTCACAACTTTCAGCTGTACTTTTTTTCTTAATTCCTGCCATGAAGCTTCATAATGTTCATTAAGTTCTTGCTGAGGGCAGCACACATGTATCTTGACAGAGTCTGTGTGGGAAGGGTGATTTTCACATTTCTGTTGGAAATTTTTGAGGTAGCAGCAGCAGGTCTGCTTGACTCAAGTAGGCCTGTGCACTTCTAGTGATATGGTTTGTCATATGTTGTTGTATACACAAGTCCTCATCCTAATGCAAGTAATCATTCTAGCTAAACAGGCAGGTTGATCATGGTTGTATGCAAAGGAAGCTGTTATTCTTGATTACCTCAGCGATAGCACCTCAGTATGTTTAAGCATGATACAGCCTCAATATAAGATAAACTATTCTTGCCTCAAGCACAGGTGTTTAGCCACCAGCATCTTATATACTGCATACCTCCTGTTGGAAATACAGATTAATTGTCCTTTCTGAATCCCAGTGTTCATTTAAGGGCTGCTTAGCTGAAGGAAGCTTCTGGAAAATGTAAAGACAAACAATCTAGCAAGGCAAGTCCTAATCTGTGGCTGATATACTGCTCTTCACAATATAGTTTATAGTTTATAACATTTTTCTGTGTACAGTGGATGGAAATAATACAGTAACCTGGCAAAATACTTGTGTTGATATATCTAGATCTTGCTATTTGCATTGTTGGTGTGTGACGTCTGGCTTTATCTCTGACACAATGTTTCTGCAGACAGAAAAGCAGAGTACCATACAGATCATCTCTAACTTGTTAACTCAAAGACCTCCTCTGAACTAGAAATTCTAATTTTGTGGAAACATCACGATAATAAATTTCTTACTTTGCCAAATGCTTGAGATTCTTGGGCCTACCATATGGAATTCTGTCTTCATGCTGCAGGTGCAATAATGTCCCTAAGCAAAGTTTAAACTACTTCTGGTGTTTCAGCAGAACTAAAGTTTAAAATTGTAGATTGTTGCATTTACATGTATCTGAAATGGTATAGATAAACCACGCATTAGAATCTTCACTAATTTGGTGGGTATGAAGTCAAGTTACTATTTATACCTCTTTGTTAATCTGTTTTTAAAGCATTTTAAACAAATCTTAGCAATTAGATAAAAATATTTAAAATTTATCTACTTATCACTCTGATTTAGTAGGCTTAACTTAATACTCTTCTTACAATTTTGATCTTGTTCATCTGTTGTGTTTTCTTAAGAAACTGGTCTCACTTGTTGGATTTAATTTTACTGTGGCCATGTAAACATCTGCTGTGTTCTTCTCATGCTCTTCTAAAATTATTCCAAATATTGTGCCAGAGCTGCTCTGAATCAATCAACCTAGAAACAGCAGAGGACGTTTCAGAGTTCTCATTTCCCAGCTCCTGGTCCAGTATCTCACACTGAAACCTCCTCTTGTCTGCAGATATAAGTAAGTGCAGGGATTCTGGGTGTCTTTTAAATGGAACAATGATCCCATTTCTTATAAGAGCTCCATGGTGTCCTGTCAGCCTACACTCAGCAATTCTTTCTTAAGTGGGCCATCTTTATCAACGATGTCATGTGAGAGTAAGGGAACACTGCTGGGAGTCCTTTGGTTTTTGGAAGTTGGGCATCTTAATGCTTGCAGAACTCTAGGGGGCTCAAGCTTGTGCTGTCTGTCTGTGTTGAATAACAGTAATGCCACCGAACAAGGCAGCTTAAGTGGCTTCTTCCTGATTGATGATTCTTCTAATTACAATAGAAAGTTAATCTTTCCCTCAAGGATGGGTCATCCTCTCTGATCTTACAAATACTGACTCATTTTAGGCAGAATATTGTCACTCCATAGCTTTACTATTACTGCTTGCACAAAGATTTTCTGGAAAGTTGGTTTGGTTAAATCCACTAACAATATCAGCGAAAAATATTCTACTAGATATCTGTGAGAGGAACAAATGATCTTCTGAACAGCTCTGTGTTGGTGTGTTGAGTTTTTTCCCCTTGAAAACGCTACAAATATCTAGAGCCTTTGTCAGCCTGTTCTGAAAAGCTACAGGAAGATGGAATGTGAACGTTTTTCCTAAATATTGTTTTGTCCTTTGTATCCTTATTCTAATTTTATTTTCTGTATAGTGGTCTCAGTTTAGTGCTTGAGGCCTTGACATTGATCTAATTGCTTTTGATTTGGTTGTCCAGGAATCTCGAGGTCTGTTGTACTTGGTGCTGAAACTGCTGTGCTTTCTAGTTTTACAGTTATAACACCTTAGAAATTGTACTGATGTCATGTGTGCAGCTTCATGTCACCCTCTCATAATGTTCTGGGTGAGATCTGTTGCTACAAGTCTGTGATGCTGGTTTTGTCCTGTTGGCTTGCAAGCAGCCTATCTGAGCACAGAGGAAGAGACATTCTACCACCACCCAGATTTATGGTGATTTTTATTTCAGGAAAATGAGAGAGGGAAAATGTAAACTGGCTTCTTTGATTTGCTTTTCTTCTATCTCTCTGTAACTCTTACTCATTTGCTTGGGTAACTTGATGCATCTTTTTTGATTTAGGCTGATAAAAATGTTTCCCAGAATACAATTCTGAAGTTTGTTTTTTTGATGGGTTTTTGTGGGATTTTTTGGTTTTATTGTTTGTTTGGTTTTTGTTTGTTGGTTGGTTGGTTTTGTTTGTTTGTTTAAATTGTCTGCTACCATTTAGTGCTGGATTCCCAGGTTGCCAATTTGCTGATTTATTTCAGAGAATGGAGTTTTGTAGGGGATCGAGAAGAAATAGAAAGCAAGAAAATACTCCTGTGAACATTCTGCAATAAAACAGAGTCTTATTACAGCCCAAGTGAATTAATAGCTTATGATAACTTTTTGTTTTCTCCTTCATACTTCTTTTCCTTGAATAGGACTTCTATTGTGTCTAGGGCTGAACCTGGATTTTATTTTGCTATTTATTTATTTATTCAGATAGGGTTTTTTTTCCTGACTTTGTTCAGCAGTTTCTCCAATAAGACAGAAAAAATTCCTTTAGCTGGGATGATATGACACATTTAACTGCTCACAGTGCCATCAGTTCCCATGTTTTCTCCTCTCCTTTTTATCCGTACCTTATCTAACCTCTCAGATCTACTTTCTAACAGCCCATAATGTAATGCTGCTTCACTGAACAGCTCCCCCGGTGGTCCAGTTTGGACATTTTCAATTTTTACTTAGAAAAAGAACATTTGCTCCAACATTTCCCCCCCCTCCCTGTTTTTTTCCCTTCCAGAAAGGCTTCTTGGCTACAAATATCACTATATTTTGAATAAACAAATACCATGCTGCTAGAAATATGGCCTCATTCTTCAGCAGCATTACATGTAATTCTCAATTTAGAAAATGTGTTTTTTTCCAAGGGCCCTTCTCTAAATAGTTGATAATCCCCCTGTATAGTGGATGGCATATAGGTACTCTGGGAAATCATAAATATATATAAAATTTCATCAGTCTCAACAGTTGCTAGACTGCAGAACAGAGGGTGGCCTCCTATGGTGATATAAACTTGGTATTTTGAAGGAACTTATCCTTCCCCCTAAATACACAGTGTAAATTATCTGCCAGGAAACTTATAACAAAATTGAGCATAAATAGAATGTATTAAGGTCAGTATGTAAGAGCCTGTCCTCCTTTTGTCTTCATTCCTTGTACATGTCATACACTACCTGGTTTTCCTTGTTTTACCACCTGTTACCTCCACTGGTACAGTCCCCTTTCCTTGCAGTCTTTGTTATGTTGTCTTCATATTCTGTTACTCATCTGTCTCTTAACCTTGTCATTTCCCTACTACAAATTCTACTTCTCTTGCTTTTGTCCTCTCCTAGTGTATTTTCACCTGCTTCTCTTGTATTTTATTCAGTTTTCCTTCCCTTGTCCTCTTTTTCGGTGGCTTATTGCAGTTACAGCAGTATTAGTCTGAGAGCCAGAGTGCAAAACCAAACCCACAGGGGCTGGAGAGCTGGTAGCTTCAAACTTTGAGGAGCCTTTAGCAGTCCTTTCCCTTTGAGTTCTGTCTTCAAGCTAAAACAACGCCCATCACCTCTGAGTTTTCCCCTTTTCTGCCTTTTTCTTCACCTTTCCTGGCCCGCCTCATGAGGTCAGAGTTAACCTGTCCCTTGGCTGTTACCACTCACTCCCAGAGACCCGTGGCTCTTTCCTCAGGTGGCTGGTTGGCAAGATATCTTTGCATGGCTGTTTGCCATCATTTTTCAGCTCCCATTTATTACGGGGACTGTCTTCATCTGTGCCCATCACACTACCAAAATACACATTCTTTGTTCTGAGGATGAATGTAAGCTGATGCATGACATGGTCAGGGAGCCTCTGGTGGGATGATGGCAGAGGATTTGGGGAATGTGACCTCCTGCTACATCCCTAACCCTTGCCCAAGGATTTGTCTCCCCTGCCTTTGAGCCAGGCAGCATCCACTCTAATGCTGTTACGACCCTGTGGAGGTAATAGGAATCATGGATGCTAGAACAGTCTCTGTACCTGTGGAAGAAGATAGTGGATATAGTCTCTGTACCCATGGTGCTAGGCCAACCCTATTCTAGCCCGGGATAGCTGGGAGCCTTAACTAGAGAGCAAGTTTGACCAAGCCTCAGATGAAGAATGTATAGAAGGAAGTTGCAGGAAAAACTTGTGTACAGTCAAATTGAAAAAGGAATAGTATTCCGTCAATTCACTGATTTGGGAGTTCCTGTATGCTAGATTTTTTTTTTTATTATTATTATTTTTATTTTTTATGGGCTTTTTGGCACATGGGCAATTGATGTGGAGCTATACTGTTTAGAATATCACTGAAATAGTCCCCCAGGAAGTGGAGTGATTACAGCACGGCCCTTTAAACAGTTCTGCAATGGACTGGAGTAGAGAGGGTGAAAAATAACGAAGGGAGAAGATACTGGTGGATAAGGTGAATAGATTTCCTAATCAGGTTTGGTTTCTAAAGCCATTGTGTTGCAAAACCAGCCCTTAAGGCTGAAAAAACACCAACCAAGAATGATATTTTTTAAGCTTTAGCTACCTAAATTTCAACTGATGCCTGCTGAATTTATTTTGTTGTGACTATTTTTTTAATGATCTTTTTAAATGGTTATTTTTTGCTTGGTGAATATTCAGCTGTAATTTGGCCAACTTTTTCATCCCAAGGAAACTACTGAAAGGTAACATGCAACAAAATCTGGAGCATTAAATCTGTTCAAGTAATTGGGAGAGATTTTTTAAAAAACATAGTAAAGCAGTAAATTTTCCATAGAATCACTTTATGAAAAAGCCACTTTTCTGCGTTTTTTTTTTTTCTTTGTTTGTTTTAGTATGTATGTATTTGTTTTAAATTTCAGCTGACAAAAAATACCTGATTTAAAGTAAATACCTTTCATGAAAAAATGTAACCCATACATAAACATTTGGCAATTGTAAGCAACTGGATATAGGGTCTGAATGACCCCCTTGGCATTTCAAGACTTTTCTACACGTTTAAGATGCCCAGCAGAAGACTTACACTTAACTACAGTTTAAAGCATTGTTTTGTTCAGATGCCTCGTTTCATCAGAGAACTTGGGTGTGTGCTTAAGTGCAATCTTAGGAAGTTGTTACCATTTAAAGTGATTCTATTTAGATGTTTTAAGAAATGGAAGATACCATCTTATTTTACTTTACCACGCTTCCTCTCGGGAGTTGTAGAAGGTCACAGTGTTTCCTTCAGTGAACAAGAACAGAGAGAAAAGACTGATAATTAAAAGCTGATGAAACACCTTCATCTTGCAGGTGCTTCAGGCCTGATCTTAGTGCTTCAGACGTGAGCGTTTTGCTTGGTGCTGTAGCCTGCGTGGGTGATGTATCAAATTCAAGACCATGCTGTCACAGCTGTTGATGGTGCTTCACAGTACAGCCACCAAAGACAGAATCAGAAATAGTAAATAGATGAAATTACCTTCAGATTGTTCTGATTCTTATCATTGATTCATCAAGCAGATGAGCTGTTATCTCAGTGAATATAAAAGCCAATTTTTATTTACTCTCAGCTTGAGATTGTTGAACTCTGCATACCATTGTTCCCATGCCTTAGTTTACTACTGTTAGTCCTTAGGTTTAACAGGCATAATGCTCATAGACCACAAAAAATTTAACTGAGAAAAAAACCCCAAAAGAGTGCAGCATAATACTGATTTGGTGATTATTAATGTTCTTGAGGGAGAGGGTGTTGCTGCAGAAATGTGCTTCAGAGATCAGAGAATAGGAACTTCTGCAGGAGTAATTGTTGGACATGTCGTTTCTGAAAATACTACAGGAAATAACTGCTGTGCATTCTAGTTATTTTTGTTATCTGAGGGAAATTACACTGAAGTGCCTTTGTTCTCATTTCATCATTTATCTGGAAGCAGAGGCTATATTCACAGCTTTCAGGCAAGTTGTCTCCCTGTTACAGTGAAAAAGTGGCTGAAGTACATGGGTATTTACTTTGCTGAATGGGGTGTGTAGGTAATGTATATCTTTTTTTTTTTTTGGCAGCATGTGTATAGGAGGCATTTAATATCTGACTTCAGACCTCTGTAGATATCTTTACTGAGTAGAGTTGTGCCTTTATACTTTTTGCGCTTTCCTGTTTGATAAACTTTCTTGGAAAAGGATTCCATTAAAACTGTGACTTGGAGACGCCTGTGTATTTGTCTAAGTACAAAGCATGAAAGTCTGACTTCATTTAGAAATTTCAATTTTCCTGATGCATTCCAACCTGTCTAGAGATGAATATGATCAAATTTCCTCTTTCCTTGTCCTTCCCCTACATAACAGTTTTCTCTTAAACCAGCCCAATTATTGCTTGCACAGTGGTACTGTTGTTCTGATCCTTAATAGTGGTCTTGATATACCACACACTGGAAAAGCAGGTGCTCCAGACTGCTCCAGCTTGTGACTCTCGACAGGATTTTCCCTAAGAGCTCTCATAGTGGCTTTGTCTGCATGGGCCCTGGAGAAAGGCAGTCTCTCTTGGCCTGTGTTGCAGGCTGACCCAAAGCCATGAGACTGCTTCATTAAGGAGGCTAACTGTGAACTATTTGGCTACTAGAGAGCAGACACAAGTGGAGTCCTGTGGCTTTTGCTTGGCTTGAATTCCTAGAAAAGTGATTTTACCTCTGTTCAGACTGGAGTGTGTAGACATATTCAGAGTGCAAGGAATAACTGAGTGGAAGAGGGCTGCCAGAATCACTCCGACCTAGGAGTGTTTTGATGTGTAGGAGTGAGCCAGGGAAAGAGACAGGAATACACAACCTCAGCCTGTATTCCTGAAATAAAAATCTGAGGGCTAAAATGGTTTGGTTGGGTGTAGTTTGTTTGATTTGGTATAGACTGTTTCATTATGTGAATAGAGAAGCATCTTATTCTGTTAATACAGTTTTACATCTAAGGAGACTATGGCTTCAGAATGGAAGAACTTGTCTATTACTGTTCTCTCAAAAGCTTTAACAATCGAAAAAACACTCTCAAATTGTTGTTTATATATCATTAACCATTCCAATTGACTAGAAAACAACTGGTTTGTGATTTGAGTAAAATCTAGGGTGTTGTCACTTAAGTTTTATGCTAACAGTCACTTCTATACCTATATAAAAATGGTTTATCTTCTTTATGCTTCTGGCACTTAACATCCATTCACCATTTCTGTTCTAAAATCTTTTAAAAAATATTTTTCTTGAGTGAAGTGTGAGAATTACATTATATTTTAAAAAATCAGCTGACTGCTTCACATGTGGTTTTATGAAGCAAAACCCAAAAGCTTTAGCATTTATTCTAGATAGGGAATACAGACATCCATTCAGAATAGCAGCAGAAGTTGCATCCCTTTTCTAAAATAGCTTATTGACATGATCTACTTTGAATTAAAATAAGTTTCCACCGTTTCTAAGTGCTTTCACTGGACTTCATTGCACAAAGTGAGTGCAACCTTTATCTTAGTATATCATTATAATATATTTAACTATCCCGAGGAATTCCAGCTTGTAAATTGGGGTGTGTGCCTCTTATCTGAGAAGAACAGAGTTACTGGAATACATTCCTGTACTGCTTTTAGTGACTTCTAGTCATTACCATTTATACAGATGTTATGATTAGGCCCTGGTAGTAATTTTTAGGTGTTTTTAAGACAAGTGTTTTGGTGTTTTGGTAGAAAAGGTAACAGGCAGGTGTTGTACCTTACTCCACATTGGGAAGACAACATCAATATTTATCAATACTTATCATGAGTAAGATTACATTATGTAATGCCTGATTTAACAAGAAGATGGAGTCAAGGTATGTGGTCCTGAAAGGGTCACTTTCTGGAAGGGGTAGCATGTTTCTGGTTATGTTGGCATTCACTGAGGAAAGTTCCAGTGTATGTAATTGTGAAGCCACTTGAATGATCCTGTTTGGACACAGCATACTCTGTAGGTCTCATGTTTAATGGAAAATACATCCTGGTTTCTTGATTAAATGATTCACATTGGCAAGGTTTGTGTGCTCATAGGGCGTTCTGAAGAGTCCAGAAAGCACATGAGAAGTTTTCCATTTAGAGGTGAGTGTTGGGAACCTGCTGGTTGAGGGCTTTGCCAGAGCTGGGCAGGAGTATGTGTGGGTGTCATGCCCTCAGAAAAATAACTTGTTCTCAAAGATGTGACAAAGCATGAAGGATCTCACTCTTTGAAGAAGCTGTGAAAATGGGAAGTGAAAGTTGAGGTGGGAAGGCTTTAAAAGGCAGTGTAGGTTAAGTAAGACAAATTGTAGCATACTTCTACCTTTAGTTTTCAGAAATAGGCACAGATGCACTTAAGACAGTTATGCCAAGGATGAACAGAATTGTCAGAGGAGGGAAATATGCTACTGGGAATCTTATTACATTTTTTTATTACTGAACTATATAAAATTAAGGAAGAAAAGATATAAGACAAGTAAACTTTACACTATATTTTTATTTTGTTTTTTAAATTATGCACAGTATGTTGTAACATACAAACATATAACAATATATTATTTCCACTAAAAATAATGGATTCTTTAGTAAAATTTATGATCAAGAAGGAAGTATAAAACTTAAAGGAAGTACATGTCTTCTGGTCTGAATTAGTCGCTGACATGGTCTTTTCTATTATAGTATTTGAATCAGGGGGGAGTGCTTTAAATGCTTCAACCCATTTAATCTTAATTGCTCAGTTTTAATAGACATTTGCTAACTAAAGGAACCAAATTATAGCTTGAATTAGGCCTTACTAATCTTAATTAAAAGCTCTACTTTATAATCGGAAACAGCTTATGTTTAAAGCAGTAAGCTTTTCTTAAATGGCTTATTTTAAAATGCTAAGACCCTTTGGATAATAATTGTTTAGACTGAATTTGGGTAACCATTATTCTCCTTATATTGCACTTAATTAAAAATATCTGTTCCATGTGGTTTTGTGCCTTCTGATGGCTGTAAAGTTATTTGACTGTTGGGGGCTGGGGTTACTTTACTTTTCCTGTGCTAATTCAAAAACATGTTGCTGGCCTTTGTTTTAAGTTTTTTTGAGTCACAAATTAACATGTGAATTAATACAAAAGTTAGCTTCCAGCATTTCTCTATCCTCACGTGAATTCTTGTCAGTCACTGCACTTAATAGGTGTACTAGGCATATAATTACAACTGTTAATAATACATCCTATAATTAATTTATTTTAACTTTTAAATTGTGCTCAGACAATTGATAATGGGCTTCAGATTGCACTCTTTTCCAAGACCTAATTTGCAGTAAAAGTAAAGTCTGTTATACTGAGAGGGAGGCTCTGACTTTTATCTACTGAACATTTTGTATACTGGTAGAGTTTCTGTTAATTTCAGGGGTATCTGAAGATTACAAAGGGTAGATTTCCTTTGTCTAAATATGGATCTCAGTTGGACAGATCAGTACACTTAAGCAGTTTACCTTGCTTTCCCTCAGTAGTTCATGGAGAGAAATAGGAATTTCCTTTATGCAGTTTGCCTTGTATTGGTGAAGATTAAAATAGGCCAGATAAATCATGGCTTGAAAACAGCGGTCTCTTTTTTAAGACAGATCTGGACATCATGTAATTGTGTGAACTTGGATGAAGTGTATCTGGGCCAAAGCACCCACAGCTGTGAGATTCAAGGTCCATTGAAATGAAGGAAAAATATTCCGTACTTAATTGTGCTTTGAATTTAACCAGGGCAGGAGCTTTTTAAGCAACATTATTATCATTCAATCATTATGAAATTCATCCTTCCAGTCTCAGTTTTACATTTTTATTATTTAGTTTAAAATAGGCCCTCATCTCTCCAGTACAAGTGTATAGTTAAAAAATTAAACCAAACAGAATACCCCAGCGTTTTTTTGTTTTGATTTGTTTTGCCTTTTTAGGGAAAAGCTGATTTTTAAATTTTTGTTTACTTAGAACTCAGGCTTAAGATTTTTCTTGGTGTGTCCTACTCAGGAAGCACTGCAAAACAGTGAGATCATACCTTTTTTTGAATTGCACAGCTTTTAATTCCAGAGAGTCCTTTGCACTAAGCCTTCTAAACGTCTCTGTGCACTTAGAACTTCTAAGAAAAGTCACTTGTATCAGTTTTGGTGAGGTGATAGATCTTCTTGAATGCCAGTCTCCTTTCCTTAGTTATCAGATCTTTGTAGAAGGATTATTTTTAATTTCTCCTGGTGTGCATTTGTTGTATGTTCTATGCTGATGAAGTATACAAAGACTGTTAAATTATAACCATTATAACCATTACCAGGAAGGTAAAATTGGACTCCTAACATAGGGTTAAAAGAACTCTGGTTCCTAGCCATGGCAATACCAAGTATCTAAACATATTTGTCTTTTAATATCAAAAGTCTGTAAACTGGCCAGATCATGTTTGATAAAAAATCTGCCTAGCTTGATGTGCAGTCTTTGGCACTGAATGCAACTAGAGATTTAGACAGTTCTCAAGCCAGAAATTTAATTCAAATCTCAGTTTAATGGCATCTTCAGAATAGAAATCAACAATGAGTATGTTTGCTTCTACAGACCCCTTAGTTCCTCAGGGGTCTGTTCTGGGTCCAGTGCTGTTTAACATCTTTGTCAGTGACATGGACAGTGGCATTGAGAGCACCCTCAATAAGTTTGCTGATGACACCAAGCTGTGTGGTGTGGTGGATTCACTTGAGGGAACAGATGCCATCAGGAAGGACCTTAACAGGCTTGAGAAATGGGCCAGTGCAAAGTGTATGAGGTTAACAAGTCCAAGTGCAAGGTCCTGCATCTGGGTTGAACCACTCCCAAGCACAATTATGAGCTGTGCACAGAATGGGCTGAGAATAGCCCTGGAGAGGGACTTGGGGTTGTTGATTGATGAGAAGCTCAACATGAACCAGCAATGTGCTCATGCAGCCCAGAAGGTCAACTGTATCCTAGGATACATCAAGAGGATCGTGGGCAGCAGATCAAGAGAGGTGATTCTCCCCCTCTACTCTGCACTTTTGAGACTTCACCTGAAATACTGCATCCAGTTCTGATTGCCCCACCATAAGAAAGACATAGATATGTTGGAATGTGTCCAGAGGAGGGACACAAAGATGATGCAGGGGCTGGAGCACCTCTGCTACAAGGAGAGGCTGGCAGAGCTGGGATTGTTCAGCCTGAAGAGAAGACTCAAGAGGCACCTTATGTCTGCCTTCCAATACCTGAAGGGAACCTACAGGAAGGCTGGAGAAGGACTTTCCATAAGATTGTCCAGTGATAGGACAAGGGGAAATGATTTTAAACTGAAGGAGAATAGGTTTAGACTGGATATTAGGAAGAAGTTCTTCAGTACAAGGGTGGTGAGACTGCAACAGATTGCCAGAGAAGTTGTGGATGCCCCCTCCCTGGAGGTGTTCAGAGCAAGGTTGAGTGAGGCTTTGAGCAACCTTGTCGAGATGAGAGGCATCCGTGTCCATGGCAGGGAGGTTGGAGTAGGTGTTCTCTAACGTCCCTTCCAACCTAAGGTGTTCTGTGATTGATACAGGTGTTCTTCAGAGCTCACAGCCAGTAAGTCAGTGATTAGCCGTGCTCAGTATTCTGGAGAAGAATTGTGTAGGAGCAGGAAGTCATATACACCTGTCTGTTTTCAGCCTCCTGTCTACTATTGTTTCCCATGAGTGTCACATCATGTTTCTCTCCATGGCCAAACCTGACAAAACCAATTATTAATTTCTGGCTTGGCAGCTAACATAACCTTCAGAATGGCTGACCTTCCTTCCCACTTTTCTGAAAATGAGACTTCATTAAGAAGAGTATCAAGTCAGTTGTAAAAAATGAATAGCTACTTGGAAAAGTTTAATCTGTATGTTTAAGGTAACTGTGGGTGGTTACATTGTTAAACTAGGTTCCATGGATAAACACCTACAACCCCATTAAATAATTTTAAGCCTTTTACTGAGTGAAGTCCTGTATTAACCGAGGCCTTGGTACCTTGTTTTCAGTAAATAACCAGTGATGTTGTAATGTTTTCTCTCCTGGGCTTTTGTTTAGCTATTGTAGAAATACTGTGAATATACACCAAATATAGCCTTAAAAGAGAAATTATCCTGATAGATGGTAAGGAGGAAGAAGCCAGAGGAATTAATCAAGAACCTTTCAAAAAATGACTTCTCTAATCTCTAGTTTCATATTGGATATACTGTCCAATTTAAAAAAAATCCTGAACTGTGTATTGGGTTGTTAAGTCTTTAGTCAAGAGATTGCTGCATTTTGCTTATCTTTGCATAATAAAATAACATTGCTGTAAAAGTCATTTAATGATAAATCATCTAAATGATAGTATTCAGAATAACTTGGTAGGACTGAAGGAATGTTTATATAATGTTTATTTTATCCCTCTGCTGCTGGGGAGGAAGGCAGTATAATTAGACTGCTTGGTTTTCTGTGGTGCATTCTCTCAACTGTGCATTATTATTTCAATACTGCACAGAAGTTGTTGGCATTCTTTGGTTCTTCCTACCTAACATCCTCCCTAACATAACAAACATGTATAATTACATAAAATGACAAAAGAAAAATTTCCGCGCTATGAGCATGAGTTCTCTTCAGTTTTCAGAAAATGCCCATGCTGTTTCCATACTCGCAGTTCCCTTCTTTTATACTGAATAGCTTTAACATCCACATGGATGATATGTATGCTTTCCAGTACAAGATGTCTGAACACTGGAGGAGGAGTGTCTAATTTCTTGGCAAAGCTATTTGATTGCATCTGCTTGCTCTTTCTTTCTCGTCCAAACATCAGATGTGAGCGCAGCTTGTGATTGAAAATATTTTATGATTCGCAGGTCACCAATCCTGTTTTCATGTTTGATTTTTAAATTTCATCCTTACTGCTTTTCCTTGAGTTTTTCTCACTATGGAATAGGTGTTCATACAGCCTACCCCAGCTTCATCTGGCCCTCACACCTGCATGTCAGGCAAAGGAGAGTGTGTAACTTTATTAGTTCCTGTTCAGATAGCCCTGCTTACTTCTCTACTGGCCAAATGGTCCAGCCAGTGTTTTGAAGAGCCTGTAAAGGGTAAGGATGGAAAAGCTTATGGGTTCCATGCTGGTGTTCACTATCTACAGATCTGTTTCTCTGCTAGAAAACTGTTACGCATTCACAGGTAGAAAACAAAAGGGCAATTTTCAAATTTTCTCTCTTACTATTTGTCTTTGGTAAAAAATAGATCTCTGGCTCACAAGACCAATTTCTGCATGGCTTTTTAGAAAACTGAAGAGAGCCTTCAACCTATGTGATGAAAATAATTTTAGAATTCTCATCAGAAATCAGTAGGACAGGGTTCTCTGTTTCATGAAAAAAAAAAAAACCTTGAATCTAAAAGTTACATTAATGTAATGTTTGTTTGAAAATGAGACCCTTTTATGTTGATGTACTACAGCAGCATCTACAGCTTCTTGTTGATCTCTGTATCCAAACAAAATTACATGGCAGGTACTTTACACACTGTGGAAACAGATTAGGTGAAAAAGATGAGTAGCTGTGCCAGAATTCTGAGTTTTGCAGCAAAATTATCAAATGTTTTGACATCTTGAAAGTAATTCCACATTGCATGATTGTGCAGTTTCCAAATCCACTGACTTCTGATTGGGACAGCTCTTAAAGCTCTAAACTGTTTCACACAGTGCTTTATGTGCACTCACATTTAGGATATTATCTGTATTATCATAGGTCTAAAGAGTTTTAAATTAGTGAAAGTTGAGATTCTGAAACACAATTCTATGCAAGCTGAATTTGTCATTGCAGAAACAAAATGTGACTTGATCATCTTCAACTCTCTCTTAATAAAAAAAAAATAGGTGATATTAAAGGTCCCTTCCAACTCTGACAATTCTGCTTCTGTGATTTTTCAGAACATTCTATGTGTGCCATGGCTATTTTACTATTAGGTGTACCTTCCTAGTTCAAATAAATACTTCTGTAATTGGAAAAACTGCTTAGAGTGAAAATAAATGTTATGATTCTGAAACAAAGAAGGATCTGTGCTTTGATCATCCCAGTTATCCTCCAGTCAGCTGCTGTTTAATAGATGAATGAGGACTTAGAGTCTTCATATTTGTGAAGGACTTAAGAGTGGCAGTCCTTACAGGCTGCCTTTTGCTATTCTCTTCAAACCAAAATGCTGGGAGGGGCTTCGCTTCATAGAAGATGCAATCGGGGAACCGTATGAATTTGCATTTAGGGAACAGATGACAAAATAATAGGCTGAGTTGGCTTCTTGGACTTCGTAACTATGAAGTTGTCAGGGGATGCAAATCCTTGCATCTCCATGCAGATATTATCTGCAGTAGTCTGCAGTAGCCCAAGTCCTACTGCTAAAGCATTTGTGGAAAAAATGGTTTGAAAAGATAAGCCTGCTCTCAGAAGGCGTAATTTTGCTATACAAGGATTTGCGCCTCTACTGGAAACACAACAGTTCCTCATTTCCAAGAAACACACTCCTGGATAGCCTCTCTTACTGCTGTGTCCTTAGCTGTATCAGCCTGAAACCAGAGTAATGTTAATCTGCCAGGTACTAATGCAGGACTTGCTGTTTAATATCAAGAAATTGTCCATTTTATAATACATGATCTTCCACTGACATTTTCTGAAATGAGCAAGCTGTTAAAGCCATCTTCTGTTTTCCTACATGAAGAGACAGGTAATAACGAAATTTATTTCAAAATTGAAGCTCGGGATCGTTTCCTTTGGTCAAAGGATAGAAATTTAAAAATGGAAGGCTAAAGGAGGTTCGAGGTATGCAATCTGAGAATGAGATGCCTAGAGGGGCTGCAAAATAGGTGAATGATGTCTGTATTAATCATCTAGTTTCACTGCTTTAAACCTCTTCCTCAAAGTTTTTAGATGCATATTTCAATTTAAAGACCTAGGAATAACCTCCTTCCACAACTTACTGAAACAATAATCATTAGGATGTATAGTGTATGAGCACTAGTTGTGGTGTATAAAAATATTCTCCTTTTAAATCTCGAACTTGCAAGATTAGATGTGAAATAAAACATTTCCTATTATATTAAAAGAAGGAATTGTTATGGAAATGGCTGTGCTTTAGAAGTGGTGGAGAAAATGCTGTCAAATGTCATGTTTCACATTCATAACAGCTTGTGAACAGGAAACGTCTCTGCTTGAGCTTGTCGGGCATGGCAGCTACTAAATAAAGACAGACTCTAAAACTATTATGTGCTCTGCAGGTATCCATCTTTATTTGGGTATCTCACTTGCAGTTCAAAGAACTTGTAGCCAATCTGTTTAAATATCAATTAAGAAAAATGTCAAACCACAAAAAACTCTAATCAAGGGTTCGAGATGCATAATGTAGGGTAACAGTAATTTGGTTTTATGTTGAAAAATACTGTTATTAACCACAATGAAACTGGAATGGTCCCAGAGATGTTACCATTGTGCTGGTTGAGATGGAAAATGTCATACAGGGATAACACTCAGGTATATGAATAGAAAATACATTTTTCTCCAGGGAAAGAACTCAGATTAGTTATTTTTCCATAAATGACTGTAGCTGTCCAAGGGTTTTAGGCACCCAAAAGGTACTCTGGGTAAAAATCACTATATAAACCTAATGTTAATGTAGTAGGAAGATTTGTCAATTAAAAAGTCAAAACCTCTCTAAAGAACTAAATGAAGAGTGTGCCGTATCATTTATTTGATCTGCTTTGCATTCCTGCTCCTGGAATGTATACGTGCTACCATGAAGTGTATTTAGGTGACTGGCATATTGCATCAAGTGCATGCAGAATCCCAGCTTTTAGTTCCTGTGTTCTTTTCTTTACTTTTTGAAGTAATTTCTATTCCCCTGTACTCCAGTAATAACTTTCTATTGGAAAATTACACATACACTGAAGCAATAAGTGAACTGCAGACTTTCTGAAAGAATGAGTCAAAGGGATAGATTAATTTGTCTGTTGTCAGATTGATTGGTATATCAATGTCCAGCCATTAAAAAGTTATTCTGACTCTTTGAACTAGGAGTTTAAGCAAGGAGGGAAACATAGAGTAGAACAGAGACAGGAAGCTGAAGAAGGGAAGGTGAATCTAAGAAAGTACCAGGAAGGTAGTCTCCAGAGACCATATTTCACATCAATGAATGAAAAATGTGGTGGTCATTCACCAAAAATATAAAATATAATAATTCAGCTATTTCAGGAAGTTTAGATTTTCACAGTGTATTGCCTTGTTTCATTCTGCTTTCTCTAAAATTAGGAGATAATAATTGTTATCAGAGAAAAAATACTAAACAAATAGAAAGTAAAAAAAATCCCATCTTATGGCCCATGATAAATGGGATGATGTCTCATTTATCTTTCAAACGCATCCTAAGTTGAGCAGAGCTGAGCATCTCTTAAATTGGAAAAATACAGATTTGATCAATGGACTGTTTGGTGGATGAAGAATTGGTTGGATGATTGCATCTAGAGGATAGTGGTCATTGGTCCAGATGGAGATTGCTGACAAGTAGTGTACCTGGGAGGTCAAATAACTTCATCAATAACATAGAAAGTAGGAGTACTCTCTCAGCAAGTTTGTAGACAACACCAAACTGGCTTGTGCAGCTGACATGTCTGAGGGACCTGGACAAGCCTGAGAAGTGGGCCCATGTGAACCTCATGAGGTCCAACAAGGCCACGTGCAATGTCCTTCACCTGGGCTGGAGTAATCCAGAAACCTCTCCTGTGAAGACAGGCTGAGAGACTTGGGGTCATTAAGCCCAGAGAAGAGACCTTATTGCAGCCTCTCAATAGTTTTGGGTCCTTTTGTGTTAGAACAACAGGTAATTGTTTCAAACTAAAAGAGCGTAGATTTAGACTAGATATAAGCAATAAATTTTTTAGAATGAGGGTGGTGAATCACTGGAGTGGTTTAACAGAGAGATGATAGAAGGCCCATCCCTGAAAAATGAACTTGAAAAATACATGTACTGTTTAACCAGCTGAACATAGCTCTACATAGTTTGACTAGTATTCAGGTTTTTTTCCTCCCTTTTTGTCAGACAAATTTTTTTGAAAGATATAATGCAAAATGAACTTTGTTCTCAGCCATCACAGAAGAAAAGAAAACAAAAAAACCATGCACTGAGTATTTGTTTTCTGGAAACTTTATGAAATGTCTTCCAGAAAAACACCCCAACAATACCACAGATTGCATCCAGATTATCTCCACTAGGCTGGCATGAAATTTTCATTTTATTGCTGCTTTTATAATGGAAAATAGGGGTTTGTGACATTTTGGAAGGATGTTGTAAAATTGAATTTTTTTTTTTATTTGTTGATGCACTAATAGGAAAAACATTGGAGAGGCAGTAGCCAGGGTGGAAAGGCTCTTGAGGGATTATGCTGAAAAAAACTCATGCTAAACAACCTATTGTACCTGTTCCTTTTTCCTTTCTTCACTAAGAAATATAAGGCTGATTTTTCTGATTTTACATTGTTCCCAGCCTGCTCACCCTTGACCTTGGCTCTCAGAGTAGTTCTAATGGCTATCAAATTTTACAGTTTTCTTGGTCACAAGCGTCTTGAAAACATCACGACAACTTCAAAGCCATAAAAACTGCACTGTGTGTTCTTCTTTGATTCATTAGATCGTAACATTTCCAAGGTCATCTAAAAAGTAAAGATGTTAACATCAAAAAATAAAGTGTGTCAGGAAGAAGCAGATGTAACAAATGATAGATTTTAATTTGCTTTCTTTAGAGAAGATGTGAATTACCAAGCTTTTCATGGGAAGGGATTTTCAGAAACAGACTTTACACTGAGATGAAGATCAAAGTTTTTCTAGGGTAGGAAAAAATGTAATTAATCTTGATATGCCAATATTTTCTTCATAAAGTTTGGACTTGGAGTGGATTTCAAATTCCAGCAACACAAAACAAGAGGGAAGCAATAATTAATTCAGCGGGTCAGGTTGTGTAGAATTGATAAAATTTTCCCAGTTGATTCTTCCTACATCTAGCTGAGTCAACTCTTGCAAAATTTAAAAGCAAACTGATCAGACTTTAAACACTTCTGAATATGCTAAACTCCTTGAAAATCTAATAATTTAAGTATTCATACTTGGGTTGAGTTTCTTCCACAGAGCTGAACTTTTGGCAAATTTGGCTTATACTTAACCAAAAGGGTCTTTAACCTATATATGAGGTTTTTTCCTGGCCCTTAGATCTGGAGGTCGTTCCCTTCTTAAGGAAAGTGCAATTTGAGATGAGAAATACAAACACATTATGTTCATGTTATCCGGTGTGTATTGCTGCTGAAACTATAATAAATGTAGTATCTGCCAAAGAAACAGAGTATATACAAATATTCCCATATTGGTTCTACTTATTTTAATGCCTTTTACAGTCGCCAAACCCAGTCATTAAAAAGACTAAGAGGTGATAGATTATGATCTCAGACTTCAAATTTTTTGTATTCTTGTCAGTGTGCATCTTACTTCAATCCTGCCTGTTTCCTTAAAAGTGAAGTAGTGGTGTTGATGCTACAATGCTGCTTGTTCTGAAGTGGAAGCAGGGACAAGAAACCTAAGTTCTGATCCAGTCTCACATATATCTTTTCTGTGAGTCCCAGGAAACATGTTTTCCTAGCTCCATGAAGCCAGTGACAAAAATACTTCTTTTTTTGACTTTTGTTGGATTGGGATTTTATCTCAGAGCATTTCACTTTCAGGTACTACAAGGTCACTTCTTTCCCAAGCATCCGAGATCGAGGTTGCATAAAAACTATGCAGTGATGAGGACAGCCCTGTTTGTACTGTTAGTTCTATTATTAACTGTGTAGGAGTTGGAACCTGGGGTAGGGCTTTTCTTCTGTATTTTCCTGTGGAAATGAGGATAATGCATTAGTCCTTAGAGGAACAGTGATCAAAATTCTGTAAAGAATCACTGAAAAATTTTGAAAGGTTTTAGAAGCCACAGAAGTGGAAAATATTTTCACATAGAAGTATTTGTTCTACCATTTTGCAATGTCCTTTGCTGCATACTGGTTCTGGATAAGCAGCATTGCAACATGCTGCAATTGCAGAATTGTAGAGTGACTTTTTTTAGCAGAAGATCAGTGATTATAGAGAATTCTGAAAGTGGTATGCTTTGTCTTCTGTAGGGGGCTAGCAGCAACCTCTTAGGGTGCAGGAAGGCAAAATACTCTGCTGGCAGGTTTGTGACGATAATGTTATTTACTGTCTCCAGAATGCTGCTTTGGTAGTATTTTGTTTACAACAGCTAGATAAATTGATGAGGATGAACATAAAAATATTTTTCTCCTCAGATACTGCATAAATACGTGGATTTATCCATCAACATACACTCACAAAAGGAATTTAATATTTAGTTTTCTAGCTATTTTATGGATCTGCTTTTTTAGGAAATATTCCACATCTACATAGTAAACCTGTGTGCTAAGTTTTATTTGTGGTTCTCTAAATGAGAATTGATGTGGGCAGACATCTTCCTTTGCCTATTTATTTTAAAATGTCCAAGCACATAAATTATTCCTTTCAGTTGAGATTTGTGTTTACTACATTAAGTTCAGATCTTTCCCTTACATTAATAGTCAAGAAATACTTCAAAATGAAGACAGATTTTACCCAGTCCTAGTCCTGTTTTGAACCTCTTCTCTTAGATTGTGACTACTGGAGTAAAAAATATACATGAAGTGTGGATTTTTTACATTTCCCAAACCGTTTCCAAAAGGAGATGGTCAAAACTAGCTTCCCAACAGCTGAGGATGTGATTCTATGCATCCAGCTCTGCTGTTAGGAGTTGCTGTCTCATTTGAGCACAGGAAATCCAAATAGGTCATGACAGACTATGTCATTGTTATAAATTTGATGCATTTAATTTTTTTTCAGGGCTCCTATAGTTGCTGCCATTGTAATACCATATGAAATTAATTTAATTTAGAGAGGAAACTGCAGTAGTTTTTTAAGTTTTCTTCACTGGACACCCCAAGAGTTGCCTGCCTGCACAGGTAGTATTTACTTCAGTGAAAGCTTTGTAAATACTTTGCCAGGGTAGACAAAACTTTAGGTTTCCCATTGAGATCTAGATTGCAATAGACCTTGCTAATCTAATTCAACAGTATGCATACCTATATCCAGATCAGATATTTCATGGTCAGGTGGCAACATTTCTCTGTTTCTCTTGTTTCATTTTTGTGTTATGGTAATTCTTTCGTGGTGAAAGACATTAGGTGACTAAACACTAAAAATGTTAAGGATAATTGAAGCTGCAAATTAGTGGGAAGAGTTAAATTTCTGGGTAAGAGGTGTTTGGAGCCAAGAGTTTGATTAAAACCAAATTCTATCAATTACCAGGAAAAAAAGAATAATAGGATGTAACCTTACCAAAGGAAGTTAACATAGCTGGCCCCTGCAAATTTTGAGTTTTACAATACATAAAGTTAGGAGCAAGCCTGTGTGTTTTCTTTGAAGGTACTCCTATTGCTTTTATCACTACCTTAAACTTTACTATGGAAGCCATATCCTGCTGTGACAGATATACTGTTCTTCTGGCAAATTCATAGCTGTTCAACACTTTCACTAAGTCGTTCTTTAAAGAATGTTCTCCAGGTATATGAGAAGATGGGGTTGTGTTCAGATGGTTTGCAGTTATGTTGTCTGCTTTTCCCTTGATGAAGATGGGATAAAGCAGACGATGAAGATAGGAGCTTGAAAAAAGTTCAACACTTGGACTTTGCATGTTTTGTGCATGTTTCTTGTGACTTGTGTTTGTCTGTTTTTTTTTTTAATAAGGTGTTGAATTCACCAGTCATATCACCATGGTGCTTTACTAGCAATACTAGAGGTAGAAATTCCAATCAGTCTGCCAGGTGAAGTGTCTTAAATAGCTGTGTGGTTTTGGCATAAACAGGAACAGTAAAAAACCTGTTACACTGCTCTTAGAAATAGGTAGAAAGTTTAGCTCCACTCCTAGTTTTGTACAGTTCTTGGAGTACAAAAGGGACAGTTAATCTAAACTGTTTGCAGATTTTAATGTTACTGAGACTCCTTGAGAGAGAGATGAAAATAATAAATTCCTTTTGTTATTTTTCTGGTTTATGTATCTGGTAGATTACCCTATCTGGAACTTAGGTATTTGTAGTACCTCAGCACCTTGTGCTGCTAAGCACAGTAAAACTTTTTAGAAATAAGTATGATATAAAGGGAAGGTATTCAAAAGGCTTTTACTTTTCTTATAATTATGTCCCTTTTGAAGTCTCTCCCATCACTTATTTAAACAAATAATCTATTTGTTTCATTATTTGAAAAAAAAGAATGTCTTGGTCAGCCCTGGGCTGTCTGATAGTGACATAACAAATTGTAACACTTTAATGTGAATCTAATACAGAATTATTTCAGCCACCTCTGCAATGGAAGACACATTTGAAATGTACTGCCAGAATAGCTCTGGTGTACCAACAGGTGGTTTTCTAAAAAGATTACTTTCATCTGTTTATCATGCACAGTCTAACTTAGGGACAGTAGCTGGGGTTTTTGGTCTAGTGTACTACAGATTTAGAGCTGATAGTTATCAAGCCATGACATTGACTATAATTATTTGTGTATTTTTAGCCAGCTGAAGTGCACCACAGAATGACTCACAGCAGTGACTGTGGTGCTGGTGTTCCACATACAAGCCAAGATAAAATCTGCAAAAAGAAGAAAGTTTGCACTTTCTAGAATGAGGGAAGAAGTTATTTTTATCCGAGGGAGAGAAGATTGTTACAGGATTGTTTGTGTTGAAGCAGAGTGCACCTCTCTTATCATTCATGAGACTCTTTCAGATACAGGCTAGTGCACAAAAATCAATTAAAATAATTCTAGCATACCAGCTAAGAATAAAACCTTGGACTTGTTGCTTTATATGAATTATTACAGAAAATGATGTTTTGGGGAGCAAGGGGATTAGACAGAAAAAACTGTTCTAAGTTATCAATAGTAACTTCATAGAACTTAGTGGAATGTTTCAGCTATTTCAGAAACTTTATTTTTCAAGGTTTGTTAGACAGAACTGCACCAATATTCACCTTCATTAATATATCAAATCATCCTTGTTTTGAATAGACAAGTTTTTGTTAAACAAGGCATACTTTATTCTTGTTTTATGCTGTATTTATAGTGTGTTTCCGATAGCTGCTTGTTAATAAAAAGCCAAAAGTTTAATTCATTATCTTCTGGATTATTTTAAAGACAAAAATCAAAACCTGCATTTTAAATATAAAAAATGTACCAAAGTCAGAGTTTTGTTTTAAATTTTTGACAACATATCACTGCTTACTGTGATTATACTACAATTACTTTGGGAAGAAGTGCTCTATGCACACTGGCTTGCTGCTTTTCAGTCATATATGACCCTGATGTATTCAGTCATCTGTTGGATGAAATACAAAATATAGTTATACAGAAATATTAGGAACATGCATATATTTGGATAGGCATTTTTTGTGTTCTTAGTATTCTCTTTTTATAAAAGCTTCTTTTTCCTCCTCTTGTGTTTTAGATATTGATGAGTGTGAGAATGACTTCTACAATGGGGGCTGTGTCCATGAGTGTATCAACATTCCGGGCAACTACAGGTGTACATGCTATGATGGGTTCATGTTAGCCCATGATGGCCACAACTGTCTTGGTAAGTAGTGAATGTTGGCAGGAAAGTTTTATTTCATAGCCATGGTAAGAAGGCCTGATTTGCCTGCTGCATTTTTGTCATCTGGTATGTTAAATTAAAATCAGTGCTTTTAATCCTCGCATATTCAAATCAGAGTGATTGTCTTTAACATTGCTAAAAAAGACCCTGACCTCGAAAGCCTGTGCTGGTTGTTCAGGCTTCTTTTCTAAGAAAACTAATCTGGCTCACCCACTTAGATATATTTCATCTGTTTCTTCCACTTTTCATAATTCCAGTCATATCTCTAAAGCTCCCCCTCACCTTTTTTCCCTTTTAGGGTAACATAGGTCTAGGATATGCTGTATGAACATAAATGACAGGCTGTTCAATGTGCAAATGTGATGAAGGAATAATTGGACAGTAAAATAAGGCAAAGAAACAGGTATCACTCATAGCTGTTTACAAAGGGGAGGAACAAAGTCATGTACAGAGCAGGATCTTAATTGCTTCAGCATTCTGAGGATTTGGGGATCTGTTTTTTGACATACATTGCTCTGGTTTAATTTAGTTGGGTTTACCATACAAGATAAAAAGGTATATGTCTTGTTTTGAAATTCTTGACACCAATTACCTGGAAATTAACTTTGTCTGCTATATCCAGTTTGCTGTATCTGCTTACTTGGTTGTAATTTTAGCTAAATCCTAATGCCTAGGGACTATCTTTCTCAATATTCCCAATATAAATGCAATGGCAGTCCCAAATTCCTTTCAAGGCTGTTTATGAAACAGTGGGGGAAAAGGGTATTTTTTCTGAGTCATGCAGAGCCTTTATTTTGGTAAAAACTGAGGTTCTTTGCAATAAAAGTCAAGAAATCAGCTAGTGAACCAGAAATAATAAAGTCCAGTGACTTCAGTCTGCACTCACTGAAGCTATGAAACAAATAAAATTTCTAAGAAAGAATTCAGTTAGCCTTTCAGTAGATGTATTTCCTACTGAGTTCATTTTCAAACTGAGTAATATTTGTTCAGATGGATTGTATAACTTGACCATTGACAGGCTTTTGACTCAGACTTGTAAATTACATGTTATAGAACAGACTAAATAGATTTATTTGCCTCAGCATGAGATGGTCAAATGATTAATTGTGCGAGAGGTATTTCTCATGCAAAGAGCAGTCAGACATTCATTTTTAAAAGACAGAAGAACTCTTATTTGTACTACTGTTCATAAATATCTCTTCATAAAACAGAATAAAAAATAATCAAATAGTTCAAGTGTTTGGAATTCAAATAACTTGGTGTGTACATTGTTACAAACAGCTTGCTATTTTCAACTTTGTTTCCAAATGATTCCCATAGTAATAGGGACAAGTACGTTAACAAGTATGAACAGAATAAAGAGCAACATGATAATGTAATAAAGGATGAACCCTTCTGGAGATCTGTGCAGTTGATTTGGAGCCCTATGTCTGTGTTGTTGCTCTCTAGTAATGAAATATACAGGCTGGATCTACAGAGGCAGCCAGATTTCTAATTTTCTTTTCATTATTTTATATTCATCCACTTGGGTTTTAATACCGTAAAACACTGTGCTTAACAGATGCTTATGATTGAAGATACTGATCCAAAGCTTGCCAACAGATCTTTCAAATTTTTTAGAATAAGTGTCTGCCCATACTCATGGTCTTCTCTTAGCTGACTTTTTGTTGTACCCTAAAAATGTTAGGAAACATATTGCTTCTGGAAGAGGTTCAGCCAACAGATAAGTGTTAATAATAGCAAAGAGCTTTCTTTCCCCCAGTGTGGGAGGACTTTAGGATTCTAAAAGAGATCAGAAATAGCTTTCTAATTTTAAGACCACAGACTGGGGAAGTTTCTATTCCTAGAATGCAGATTGAATATTTGTAGCTAATGAATGGTCTTTGATAAGTCTCAGTAAAATAACTGCTTTTGCTTAAAGGCACTACAAAGAGAATCAAAACACATTCCTCTTTCTCCCTTTATTAAAATATGAGTGAGATTGATTGTAAGGTCTCACACTGGAATTTGTAATCCTGGCAGTGGCCATTCAAATCTTGCTGTGACTGCCTGTTGTGTGCTAACTCCCATTTGGAGTACCATTTCTAGAAAAGAGAGGACTTCATTTTTAAGAGGACTTAGTGAGATCTCAAATCAAAAGCAACCTTTGTATTTGCACATGATTAAATTAGTATTTTTGTAACTTTTTGGAAATTTTTCCCACCCACTTATTTTTTGTGGATTATAGGGAGACAAAGATTCATAAGATTAGTGACAATGTTTCTCACCTTTCAATGCATTCTTTTACTGATTCCACAACCGCAGACTCTATGGGACTTTATGGAACTGTCAGAATGAAGATTGCTAGTTAGGTAACATATCATATGTTTTATATATTAAATATATGTTCGTCTTAGAAAAGGCATGTGATGTTTGTTCAGCTTGGTAAAATTAAGTCTCTATGCACATTAAGTTGGGCTGTAGTAGATCTGGTATAGAATTATGTTGTTTTCATAGAATTTGTAGATGAGCATATAAAATTTATGGTAGGTTTGTTTTGAAAACACTACCTGAACTGTGTTCTCATACAGCACCATGGACGTGCATGGGCTTGGGGACAAGATTTGCTAAGAGTCACCCAGCATCAGACTACATTATTCCTACTTCTGTCCCATCCATTGGCCTTCCAGGCATTACTGTTGGGGTCCATTTCATCAGCTAATGGGGATCCAGGCAGCAAGAACTCTTAGGGGGCAATTTCACTGCCTAAACATAGAATCATAGAATAGTTTGGGTTGGGACAATCATTTAGTTCCAACCCCCCTGCCATGGACAGGGTATGTCCCACTAGGCCAGGTTGTTCAAAGCTTCATGTAGCCTGGCCTTGAGCACTTCCCTGAGCAACCTGTTCCAGTGCCTCACCACCCTCATGGTAAAGAATTTCTTCCTAATGTCTAACCTAAATCTACCCTCTTCCAGTGTAAACCATACCCCAGGTACTAGAAGGCCATTATAAAAGGTCTCCCTGGAGCCTTCTCTTTTGCAGGCTGAACAACCCCAACTCTCTCAGCCTGTTTTCACATGGCCTTCCTCTGGACTTGCTCTAACAGCTCCATGTCCTTCATGTGCTGGGGGCTCCAGAAGTGGACACAGTACTTGACACGGGGTCTCACAAGAGAAATAGGAGCCTCATGCCAGTGAAGACACCATGGAGCTGATGTGTGATCTACAGGAGTAGATCTGAAGTGTGAGATGAAGCCCAGATGTGATAATACAAGGAATCTGAAATGACATCTGACTCTGATGTTTAGGCAGCTGAACTGCTCTCTCAGTGACTTGGGCTGCATTTTATCATGCACAAGTCACAAGAAATCTTTGGTGATTTTAGATAGAAGACCGAGGGCTGGAACCCCATGATAGTTCACTGCTACTCATGTAGGCCACATAGGAACCTCTAGGAAACTGATTGTAATGGGCAAGACTGTTCTATGAAGATTTAAGTATCTCTCACTTAACTGAAGTCTATGCAAAATCTTTAGCCATCTCTTCTTAACAGGGTTTACATTCTTTTTTAAACCTTCACTGGATGTCTTTATAGGAAGGTATAGCAAGATGATTTTTCCTTATAAATAAAAAAATTGGAGTATTCACAACTAAGTAGATCAGGTACAGTTGACAGGTTTAAGTGTTTTTTCATGAGTTCTTGTTTCAACATTTCTATTTCTAATAAAGTGAAGATTCTTATTTGTTTATTTATTTGTTGGGAGGTGTTTGGTTAAGAATTCATGGCTAAAATTTGTACTGGAAAATGTCCAAAGCTGTCCTCAGGGCAACTTGACTGGCTTTCTATTTGACATCTTTATTGAGGAATTTCTCAAATATAACATGAAATGACACAACAGGGAATTCAGACTATGATAAGGTCCATGTCTGGCTAAAAAAATTTTTTAGACCTGTAATCACTTGAAATAGCAGTAGTTATTCTTTCTCAAGATTGCTCTAAATTCTGCTCAGAGAATGCATCAGTAACATTTGATCTCATGCAACAGGTTTCTATTACCCTTCATTTAAAACCACTCATGAAATACCTTTTATTCTCTCATACACGAAATACTAGTCTGTTTGGGTTTTTTATAAACAATTAGTTCACAGGTCTAGATATTTTTTCCTGTTTATTTTTTTTCTGTAGTCTTACTGAGAAATTGATTTTTCCTTCTTTGTATCTTTCATATGTTGAAGCATGCTACCAATTTTTGTTCTCTCTTGCCTTCAGGAGAGGTTATGGCATAACTGATCATCCTTCCTATTGGTGCCAAACACTCTACCCCTTTCATTTGTAGTAAATCAGAGTCAGTTCTCAGATATCTGGTAAAGTCTTTCATAGTAGCAATAGATAAGACTTGTACCTCTAAAACTGTTTTTTTCAGACTATTCTCCCTGCTCTGATTCAGCATGACACTTAAAGGTATTCCTAATTTGCCTACGGTTTTCCTACTTTAATGGTGTAATGTTAAATAACAAGACTGGCCTTTTGCTTATTTGTAAGTAAGTGTATTATTGATTTGAGGCCTCCTTGGCAGTTGGGCATAATGGTACCCTGTCTTCATCTCCTCTTAGAACTTTTCAGTAAAACACATAGCAGATAGCAGAGAAGGTAGATTGAGTCTGGTCATCTAAGCCTGGGTGTTGAACGAAGTAAGATGCATGATGGATGGGGATGCCATAGAGAAGGCTTGGAAATTTGTCTTCCTTTTCAGTAAGAATTTCTGGGGAGCCTGGCATAGATGCACCTATGTGGACTCCAAAATGTACCTAGGAGTGTAAAAGAGAATTTTCTGAGGTTTTTTAGTTTACCTTCAAGCTATTGTGATATCAAAAGAAACCATCTGCTCCTTCAGCAGCAGTAAGGCTTCAGCTGGTGGAGGGCTGTTCAGTTTAGGGCATTGCTCTTGGATGAAGACAAACAGGAGAACTGAGAATCATAAGTAATCTAGAAAACATAAAATCATAGAGTGATAGAATATCTCAAGTTGGAAGGAATATGGATCATGATGAGGATCATGATAAGGATCATGAAGTCTAACACAGCTAATTCCAGAAGAATGACAGAAAAGGTATAGTTGTCTTCCAGGGAAGAGAAGATGAAAGAGAAGGTGCAATAGTCATCAAATGCAAAAAGGGCTGCTGCAAAGGATTAGATTTTTGCTGGGGTTTTTTTGATGTTTTTTGGTTGGTTTTTTTTAGAAGTAAATAAGGTAGTGTAATAGTATTTGGTTACTTCACTAGGGAAATTCAGGAGCACTAGATTATTTTCCCTTGCTCCCAAAGGACTCTCATGTGGAGTATGATTATCTTACACTTATCTCTCTCCTACTGTATAAAAATGTAAGCTCCTGGGAATGTATTATGTGCTGCATTGTTCTGAAGAATTCCCAAAGAACAGAGTTCTGAAGCTTATCATGGGTTACTAAACCTTGGGGTTAGTTCAGGGAAAGCTTGCTAGAAACCTTACTGAAAGCAGTTGTTGCAGATATTCCTGATGAAGTCTTTGTTCAGCATCTGAAAATAGAAAGTGGAAGAGAGTCTCATAACTATTTAAATCAGAAAGCAAAGAGCCTTGCTTCACAAAATTGCCTTGATGAAGGGCTCACATATCAGCTGATACTTCAGCTGTTCCAAGCCTCCTAGAATTCACTTATCTCTGGTCAGAATGTAAAAAAATGGAGAAAGAGTGTATGTGAAAAATGATGTAGCACCAAAAGATGACTGACATTGGTTCTTACTTGAGAAAACCATGTAATACCTTCTCCACATTCTGATTTTCTACCATCTTTTCCTTGAGGCAGACTTTTGTGCACATATACTTCAGAATTTCTTCCTAAAGAATCAACACAACTGATTGTTTTGTTTGTCAGACTGAATCTGGGTGTGAAAAAGATTTCAGATTGAAGAATGAAATTGAATGGAGTGGTGACTTTCTTTTGCTTATCTATGCAGATGTAAATACAAATAGCTATGAAATGCTACTCATCTCACTGTTTTGTGAGATGTTTTTGTTGTGGTTTTGGTTATTTTTTTTTTTCTCCTTAGTTCTGATTTATGATAGTCCATTTTTAGTAGGGACTAAGCATTGCTTTTTTTTACAAAAGCATTTCTTGTTTCCAGGTTGCACTCATCTTAACTCTTCTAAAGATTAGCAGAGTTTACATAAAGTTCTCCTCAGTTCTTTGTAATTTCTCTAATTAGTAAGTATTCTCAAGAAGGTTGTACACTCTTCTTAGAAACCATTGAAAAAGATACAAAGGAGCACAGACAAAAGATTCATCATAATGTATTCAGAGACTTGTTTATTTTATTTACAGGTTTTTTTGTGGTATCTATTTATATGATACAGGAACATATGTGAATGCTTTGTAAGTAGTAATAGATTTATCTTCAGAAAATTTGTAAGGAAAAGAACTATTATTTTCTTTGTTTTGTAGATTAGGAACTAGGACAAACAGATTATGTTACTTCTCACGCAGGATGTCTGGATGCCTGCGGAATAGCCAAGAGTAAATTCCTTACCCTTCTGAATCTCTGCTTATTTTGAATAGTCTGCATAACTTCAATTTCTCTTACAAAAAATAACAACTGTTATGATATCTCAATTCTCTTCTATGTCAAACCTGCTGAAAATAACTACAGAAGTGCGTTTTGGTGGTCTAGTAGAGCTTATGTTTCTTCAGCACTTAATCCCATGTTTGATCAAGAAGAGTCCTAGGATGCAGAGTGAACTTGTGATTATAAATGAATCCAGAAATGGAATTGCTAGTGTGTGTGTTACTGATTCCATGGAGCTCTCTGCAAGAGCTAAACCTTCAGTATGGGGGACAAAAATGCAAGCACATTGTCTGCTATGAATTCAGTAGCAAAGAATTGGTTTTGTATCCCAACAGAACTGAATGAGATAGTGTACTAGTATTTGGTTACTCCAGTAGGGAAATTCAGAAGGAGCATTAAATTATTTTTCCTTGCTCCTGAAGGACTCTCACATCGAGCACCATTATCTTACATTAATCTCTCTCCTATTGTGTAAAATTGTAAACTCCTGGTTATGTCCACAGTCTTTGTGGTGTGCTTTGGGCAGAAGGCCTGAATTTCCAGCTTGAAAAATGGACATACCTGTGTTATGTGTCTGTTCTCAGTGCTATTTTGTGTTTCTTGACCAAGTAACTAAGTCATGTGTAAGCTCTTGTGGAAAAAGGAGAGGTGGCTTTTTCCCTGGAGCAACTGACATACTCCAGGAGTGATAGTAGCCTGTCAGCTCTGGTAGGTAGAGGGAAGCAACAATTGCAGCAAGGCATTTGGGAGACTGCAGCTGAAGGAGAGACTTCTGAGACAAGCTAGGAGCAGATGGTCACAGGCCTTGAAGTAACATCTGCCTGTTATAAACATGACCTTGCCATCCCAAATCAGTATAAAAATTAGGTTCATGTTTGAAATAATGAAATTTTTTATCTTCTGAGGTTAGGATCCAAATCCAAGTTTTGGCCTTGCAGTGCTTCTTCAAAATCTGTTGGCTTATTTTAGAAGAGGAGAGATTTTATCCCTGGCATGTAGGTTTAATTCCCAACTGGGTAGTAGTAATCTATAGTCTGCCTCAGATGACAAAAATGTTAGTATGTTTTTATGTGTATGTATATATCATTCATATCATTCATCCTCTTTCAGTGAATATTCCACTGTTCTATGGTTTTCTTTCAAAACAAACCCAAGCTAGCTAGAACCCAAACCCCACCGATTTCCTACCACTTTGGATGGGGGATTATGGCCTAATTTGCCTATCAACATGGAGTAGGAGGAGAGTTAGAAGTGAATAAGAAAGCATTTCTAAAGCACCCAGATGTAAAATGTCATCGATTGGTAAATAACTCATTTAGGATTGCATAATCATTGGTATGATTAAAGAATCCCATGTCTTCCTTTTAATTTAGCTTTATTTTTCTTCTTTTCTAGACAGCTGTGCACAATGTGTTGCTTACTTGAACTCCAAATGAATGCTTCTATTAGTGATGTTTATTTTTCTCTGTGTTTCCCTAAATTCAAATAGATTTTAACATTTTTTTTTTTAATGCAACTATCTTAAATATTAAACTAAGCAGCTTTTAGAAAGTTGTATTTTGTTTCTAAAGAAAAACTGAAAGGAGTTCATCTTAGTGGCTATCTTCCAGTTTTCCTCGCCCTTCTTTCTTTTCTTCTTGGTGCAAATGGTAGCAGAAAGTCATAGAAATAAGTTAAATCTCTCTTTTGAGAGGAGATTTTAAAAATATGATAGTTCTGATGATCTTCCTCTTCTAAACATCATTCAGATCTATGGCACCTGGTAACTGTAGAAATTTCCAGACTGAGCCATTGCAGCCTCCTCTCTTCATGGCAGGTTCCATGCTGCTGGATGGATGAGGATTGTTATCAAGGTGATTGCATGCAAATTTGAAAAATATTTAACAACCAAGAAATTAAGCCTTGCATGCCTATAAAACTTACAAAGCCCTCAAATTAAGAATTGCTTGCTTTAAATATCCTACGCTGTGCTTCAGTGGAGTATAAATGTCTGCATGCAAGCTATGTCTGTACTCACCTTGGAGTCACTAGAGAGGCATTTTGTGTGTGTGACTGCCCTCAAGCTAAATTATATATTTACTGTAGCTCAGATAAACTGCTCCATATTTTTTCCTGGGTGCAGTCATGTGAGCTTCAGTTTACCATCATCTTTGAAAATAAAGTTGTTGCTATCAGAAGTTTGGAGCCTAGAACTGGAGACTAATTTTGAAAATAGCATCTGTGTTTATACTGAAAATCCAATAAAAAAGTGGAATTTGCTCTGTGATTCATAGAAGGGTCTCTGATATCCATCCCTCTCTGAAGCTAGCATCTGAACACACTGTTTTATTTCTTATTCTGCTTTTTCTAGTTCTGCATTTGAAAATTTTCCCCTTCAAAAGTTCTCTGATGTTTAGTCACCCCACATTAATCTTTTGAACTCAAAGAGGTATAACTTTCCTTACGTGTTAATTTGCCACATGTTTGCTTTCTTAAGCCATTGTGATCTGAAAAGTACCAAAACAAGTGAGAGTATAAATCAGCATACTCAAAGGTTTTTGTTAGGTATGGGGAAATAATCAGAAGTGTGGAATAAATCTTGACCCCTGTCAACTATGAAGTTCTATTCTCAGACTCTCATAATAAATTAAGAAACTGGGAGAGATGTGACAGCAGCATCAATCTCAGTTGCTTGTTTCTGCAAGTCTTCTTGTTGTCTGAGTAGTTTTTTATTGTTTGGGTTTTTTTTTTAAATGCTTACTCCCTGGAGGAGGTAAGCAGTTACAGGACAGATTTTTCTACATGGATCACTCAGTAAAAGATAACCAGCTCAGAGTGTGAAGTTAATATTTATAAATTAAACCTGTTAGATCCATCAGTTAAATGGATGCTCTTATTTGGTATGATATGGCTATCAGTGACTGTGTCTTAGTTCAACAAAGGCAGACTTCTATTCTGCATTATTTATTCTACATCATTATTGCTTTGTCTTGCTTGTATTAGTTTTGTGTGTTTTGTTAATTCGTCTTAACTTCCACATAATAGCAAATTTCTAAGCCATTGTAGACTATATGGATTTATAACTGAAGGGAAAGTACACAATGTATTAAAATTAACCTGCTTTTGGGAGCCACATTGTTTAGATCTTACTTAAACTTAAAGCTTACTTAAAGCAAGGGAGAATATCAGTTCACTTGAAGCATGCAGGATTTCAGCCTATAATGGGTGTGTTTACTAGTCACATGTGACATTCAAAACTTCTCTTCACAGAAAGATGTCCTTGTCAGTTCTAGAAATTACATATATTCAGTCAAAACACTGGGTCCATATGGATTACAAAGTGACATAAGACAAAGTTGAGAGCAGTGGAGTCCTCTGGTCTCTGATTTCAAATATAGTCACTGTCTTTATATTATGCATAGAATGTGATCAGTTCTTTGCAATATTAATTTATGATAAACAGGATAATTTATACAGTCAATAAATAGCCATCAAAAAGAATAGTTGCTGCATAGTTGCTTGCCATATCAGAAAATGAAACAAAACTCTTTTCCAGTATACATGAGTACCCAGTGCAAGGTTGGTAGTGAATCTCCTTGTTAATTAGATTTGAGGGTCTTAGCTTGCTGTAGAGATCTGCTTTTGCTGTCTAATACTTTCCATGAATTTCTGCATTTTGATATTACTGTATATTTTAATATAACTGTGTGATTACTATAGCTAACATCTTAACAACAACAGTAACAACTACTCCTTAATTAAAACATTAATTAAAAAGTCAGTGGACATATTTTACAAGGATGATTGTTTAGACAATTCAGAAGGTTTAGGATTAAAGCAAAATTATAATTAAGAGGCCTTACAAGATATGGAAAGATAAGTTTGGAAATAATTGAAATGAACTTTGTTAAATAAGTAAGACTGGAGTGGGTGTGTGGTATTGTGCTATAGGACGTAGCACAGGACCAGAAATGAAAGTCAGGGCAAAGCTTTTCCATTCTATCTTAACAAAAGGAAATTCTAAGTGAAGAGAAAGCTGTGACAGCAATTTATATTAATCTTTAGTACAGTCTCTTCAGCAGAGTCATACCTTAGTTAAAGCAGAATGGAAGTAGAATTAAAGAGTTCAAAAGAGTGGAAGGATGTAGTAGCTCAGTTTTATTTATATGGCAGTGTTACAGCCACACCTTAATGAGAGTTGGGCATCCAGAGCTCTGGAGGCCTCTAGCTTTGTGCACTCCAGGTTATATGTTAGTGAGAGTACTTTCATGAGTTTTATTCCTCTCTGTGCTGTGCAGAGGGGACAAGGTTTCTGTTGTAAGACCTTGAAAATTTGCTTTACTTTGAAATTTGTAAATATCAAGTTGTGTATTTCTTCATGGGGAAAAAGTGGGGGTCTGTTCTTTTTCCTGTTCTTCACCACAAATTTCAATTTCTGAAAAAAAGGAGACAGAAGTAGAATTGTAGCCTTATGTGCAAATAGAAAATTTGGGTCCTGCTTTTAAAACCCTGGTGAAGTCTGATTTCAGATCTCCTGGAAACATGAATGCTGCACATGTAGGTAGTGGTGTCTCTTCCTTTTAATATTTACCTTTGTATGCTCATATAAAATTGGTCTAAAAATTCTCAATTAGCAGTTCTCTCAATTAGCAATGATTCCTGCTTCCATGGCTCTTCAGCTGATACAATATATCACTTTTCCCATCTTGATGGCATGTTGCTGCTTGTATGACCATTCCAGCCAGAACACCTGCCTACAGCCTTTAATCTGATATCTTCACTTGTTTCACTCCTACGTGCAAGATTTATTCTTTGGCCTTCCACAGCTATCTTGAAATCTTCCAAGACACCCACTGCAATAGAGTGCATCATGGTACTTGGAGGGAATGGAATACAGAAGTGAGAAGAGTATGTGCCAAAGTTTGATGTCATTAAGGTTAACTTTTAGAAATGAATGCTTTTTCTTTTAAATATGATACACTGAAGTAATTTGAATAGTCTCTGGATTTATTAGATTTTTTGTATTGCTGTGTTTCTGGGCTCAAAAGAGATGAGGTAAATGGTATGAGGGGATCTGTAAGATCAAGAAAGACACAGAAAAGGCAAGTAGGAAATGAGTATTTACTGTCTCACAGGGGCATTAGGGGGCATTCATACAGACTGTGAAGGAGCGTGTTTAAGTAAACAAAAGGATGTCTTTTTATGTAGCTCATAATTAAATTCCAAAAGTGGTATCCCTATCATATTAAATTCAGAAGAGATAAGAGAAATTCATACAGGAAAGAGTCATCAGTGACAATGATATAGCAGGTGATTTAGGAGGGTACATGAATGCTGAAAGCTGGAAGAGAGTGCCAGCTGTGGTTCTGTTGGACCTTCACAGTCTTCTGAGTGTCAACCACAGGGCAGTGTCAAAGAGAGCATGCTGGGCTAGATGGTTTTTTGGTACAAGAACAACTAAGACTGTAGTAAATCCAGGAATGTGATTTTTTTTAAATGAGATTTTCAGCCAACTTTCTTAGTAGAAATATTCCAAATATAATGATTTTTCTATTGCAGAATTAAGCACTGAGTTTTCAGTTGCTAATAATTTCTCTTAAAATGCAAGATATCCTCAGTGGTACTTTGCTGTTAGCATTCCAGGAAAGTATGCAGTATTTCCAACAGTAGTTCATCTCTCTATCACAGTGTTCTGCACTGGTAAAATAGGCATCCTAAAATTGTCTTCTGAAGGTTTCAAAGGGTAGCTTAGAGAAAAGCTAGCAGGATCAGTTTCCTGGATCATGCGTCAAACTCCTGTTTTTAGAAGTCTCCAAAGTCTCTTACTTGTGATTTGTACAGTGGCTTCCAAATGTTTTGGAGACTTTGAGGATGAGACTCAGATTTCTGAGGGGCTTAAGTGTTTGTGAAAATGCTGACATAAAAGAAAAATTCCAGAAGGAAGGAAGAGATCATGGGAGGAAGTGGACAGTGGTTGTAATGTTCTTGACATTGACTCTGTAGTGTTTCTACTTTTGTATCTTCCTGCTTGTGGTTTTGGTTTCAGGTACTCTTAGCAAACATTTCTCCCTTGATGGTATCCAAACAGGACATGAGCAGAATAGCTTCTTCAGGCTAAATATTGCAGGAAGCTCCAAGCCAGATCAGGGTGAAATACCAGTGGAGCTAGTTTGAAAAGTTCATCAGATAAATTAAATGAGAAACCAAAAGCATTTGTTTATTTAATAAATAAAACACCCATTTTTATCAAGCATTAATGTTTCCTACTCTTTGATATTGTTCCACACTACCACTTTCTAGAGGATCTCATCTTACCAAGATACAGAACACAAATTTGATTATGTGAAAATAGTGGGCCAAAACTTTGAGGTCTTATGCAAATTCAGATATGCATTAATGCTTCTGATATATAAACATATGTATATATGTATGTATACATATATATGTATATATATCCATTATCTCTCCTTCTCTTTTGAAAAACACTTCTTTCCCAGCCTCTCCCTGAGCAGGCTCTTCCCTTTCTCCTTGTTGTGGTTGATGATGACTGGATGGTTTGAAGTCCAGGCCCTCATTGTCCTGAAGTATAGCTTTGTCAGTCTGGTCTACATTCTGTATAAGCAATTCTAGCTCTTGTGCTGGCTGTTGTCTTAGCTATTTACTTTTGCTGACAAGGAGTAGTTAAGGAAACTGAGTTATTTTTAGATGCTTCCATCAGGGATTTCTTTTGTAGGTGTCCACAGGACAATTCTTTGTGATGAGTGTTACAGGGAATGGCTTATAGACATATATTCACTTTCTCCTAGTTTTTCCTCCTCTTTGTGAGGATGAGGGTTGGAGCTGCCATGTGGAATGACCATCTGAGTTCAGCTCAGGTGAGAACCTTACTCTATATTTTTGTGAGTTCAGATTGAGTAGGTTTTATGAAATCTTGCTCCAGCTTCTACCCTGGGATCATAAGTGGGTTTTTGAGGGCTAGCTCACTCATAAAGCAGTTGATAATATCTAGTAATATCTAGTGGATAATATGTAGTAATCAGCACACTGTTAGGTGGTGAGGCCAAGCTGAATGAAACAACTGATCCCAGATAAGGAACCGAGGAAATGGATTTGAATTCTTATACACTATAGTTTAAAGGAAGAGAGATTGCACCTTTGCACCTGCTGCCTTGGAGCTGTCATCCTCAGGGACACTCCTGGTCTTGGATAAGATGATCAGTGGTAGCTCATTTTGGGCAAAAGGTTGCCAAAGAAGACATATCTGTTTTCTCTTAAAAAAACAACAACAGCAACAACAACAATAACAACAACAACAAAAGAAAAAGAAGTCATTTTTCTGAAGAACGGAGTAATAGTGTGAGCTTTGTATTTGTGCTCAATAAATGTAAAACTTTAAGCTGGCTTTAGTTGGGGTTTCGAATAGATGTTTGAGTGAAGGGGTTTTACAACATAAGTGACTTTTTCCCTGTATCTGCAGTTATGCCCTGGAGTGCAGGTCTCCAGCATGTGTAAACTGTCACACGGAGTAGCAATAATTAAAGCTCCTGAGGACCCACCCTCAGTTTTTAAAAACAGTCAGCTGCCGAGTTTGATATGTAGAGCCTTCAAAAGTGGAGTCAGAAGAGCTTTATTGAAAACCTGGTTACTTATTTTGGTGTTTATGTGGAACTTAATCTCTAGAAAATCTGGTCTAAAACACAATCTCACATATGCTTCATTACTGATGTTTACATGTTCAGCTGGGTAATTTGAGCTGCATTGAATGAGGGTTGCACAAACAATGTAAGCAAGAAAAAGCCTCTTTGACAGCTATTTCATTTGTCAGCTTTGAAAAAATTCAGATACATGAAGGAATTATTCTGACAGATCTACCCAAAGCTTAAGCTCATTGGAGTAGATGGAGTTCTCTCTCCTAACTTCAGAAGACTTCTTTACTCCATTCTCTAAGCCAGGTTAGTAATAGGCTGATCATAAAGTGACTTGGTAAACTATCTTTTCAAGAAACAATTCAGTAAATATTTTCTCGGTAGCTATGTCCAATAGCCTTGCTTGGTATGGTGAATAATAAGCAGTACTGTCTTTCAAGACTGCAGTAATACAAAGTGCTCCAAAAAGTCTGACCCTAGGAGGACTGAGACTTGAAAAGAGAAAATGTTAATCCTACACCACCATGCCAAGATTTATTGGAAAGCATGTAGTATGGAGATAGAGATATGGTAGTCCTAGATCCCAGCTGCTCCCTTTTTAAAACTACTCTTCTTAAATGCATATTAAAATAATTTTGAGACAAATAATTGAAAAAAAACCCAAAACCCTAGAATAAAATCCTCATGGTAGAACTTTTAAAAGAGCTTTTAAAGAACTTTATAAATTGTAATAATTTTTATTCTAGCATATGGATTATTTGGTGCTTGGTGGTAAATTGAGCTGATTCCTTACTGAAGTGGTATATCACCAGCATTTGCTATCAAGAGCGGAAAAAAATGTTTATAAATCAGTGCATTTGTTTCAGATTATTCATCAGAGCTGAAAGGCAATTTTTCAAGTTGCTTTGTGACACTATAAACAGAATTCTGGAAAGACCATATACTTTGTAGCAAAATTTGGGGGGTTGTACATGTACCAATCGAGGCATGTTTCTTCAATTAATATTCAATTAATCTTCCAGAGAGGACGATCTGGATTCCAGTTTTGAAGGAAAAAGTTTGAATTGGCACTAATAGGGCAGCAAAACCTGCTGACTCACGAAGTAAGGGTCTCACAAAGTTGTCCTACTTATTTTTCCTTCTTTCACTGCAGTAGGCAAGGAAGATCTTCACTTTCCCTTTTCCTGTGCCCTCCCAAATCACTCTGATGGGATTATGAAAAGCTTCAAATCTGGAATGGATTAAGAACTGATGGCAGAGAGGATTTTAATACAGAAATTTTGAGGCAATAGTGCTTAGTATTTCCTGGTAAATTAAAAAAAAAAAAAGGACTGTCTACACACTTGTGTTGTAGTTCAAGACAGAAGGAGACTGCCTGGTTTCCCTGGGTACTGTTATAATTACTCTACAATTTTTTTCCTCTGTGAGAGATTACAGTTTCTGTCCCATGAAGTGCAGGCAGCACACCAGCACAAAGAGCAGTAGGCTTAGCTGAGCATGCTGCTGGAACATCCTGCTTTAGTTACTGCCTGAATTTCTCCACCATTTTGGAGCTTCCTGGTCTTGCTTTGAAGAGTACTGGCAAAAGCAGCTTGGTTTTACCTTTGTGTATTGTGGCCAGTCTTGGAGGAATTAATTTGTGCTGGAGCTGTGCCAGCTCTTCTGAGGTTTTGAATGTCGTAGGTCATTTAGCTTGTTGGGGTTTTTCCCCCCCTCCTAAAATAAAACGGAAGCAATACACACACCAACTCATTTGCTGACATGTTGGCACATACTGTGAAATAGCTAACTGCCTGCAGAGCCTCCATAAAAAAGGAAAACATGGAGTTTTCAGGTGACAAGTTGCTTTTATCCAAAGACAAAACAGAAAATGGTTATGATATACCTTTTATAAGCAAAACAGCAGAGTTGCAAGGGTGAGTATCTGTCAGGTATCTTTTAGAGGCAGTGGTTTCCCAATGCTGAAACATATGTCTCTGTTAAACACAATGGCTTAAAAACTTTTATGCCTAAGAGAGGTGATGGAGGCTAGGCAGGGACCCTCAAAACAGCCAGTAGCTAATGCTGCCTTTGTGGTTTTATGTATTTGCCTATTAAAATGACAATGCAGACATGGAACATTTAGATTTAAGAAGCCTTCTTTTCATTAAACAACATTAAACAAACTGACAAAGTAGGGGGTTATGACTCCAGTAATTGAAACATGCTGTTCTGTTCAAGACCAGAACTCTATAAAGACTCTTTTCACCCAGTAATGCCCTTTGTGTTTGCCTGCTACCCTGCTAGAAATTACTGTAGGGCTGAAGTATGTCTTTCCAAGTGGAGTGGGAATGACAGAGTGCAACACCACACTTGGCAGATGGGGTCACAGCCTTTTTAGGATGTTAACATTCATTGTGCATTGGAAATCAATTTGTAGCTCAGAATGCATGGAGACTTAGCTGGACTCCCCTCCCCACATGTGTTTTTTCATGTTAACTTTAAACCTAGGATTCAGGAAAAAGGAGTAATGGATTAATTTGGATTAACTGTGATGTGATTTGGATAGTTTTCCTTAGTTTAATTTACAGTGTGCCTTTTCATGGATTTCATGCTCTTCTTGAGGCATATTCTGAATCTGTACATGATCTTGCATTTTTCTTTCTCTTCTAGATGTTGACGAGTGCCAGGATAACAATGGAGGGTGCCAGCAGATTTGTGTAAATACTATGGGCAGCTATGAATGTCAGTGCAAAGAGGGCTTTTTTCTGAGTGATAACCAGCATACCTGCATTCATCGCTCCATTGGTAAGTTTTCAGTGTGTAAATTGTGCTCTTCAGAATAACTGTGTTCAACTAGAAATGCAGAAACTGAGGGGAATTTTTTAATCCCCAGAGCTCCCAGAATAATTTCACTGGCTGTTTGGAACTGATTGATTCCTCTGCTATCCTGACTTGCAACAGAGCCATAAATAAAATGGGGGAAGGCTTTGGTTTTGCATAGCCATTATACTTGCTTCAAGCAGGCTCTTTGGCCAGGCAAACAGATTTTCAAATGGCAGCTTTCTGCTTCTGAATTTCCAAGACTTAAAAGGTCTTACCTGTTTATGGTGTAATAGTTCACCTGTCTTCTGTCTTAGAAAGCATGGTATCTTAAATCGAAGTGAACAGCTTGTTGCTTCTGGAAGTTACACAGGTTATGGTTTTTTGCCAGTCATGTAACTCAGTGCTTCATTGCAGACTGATGATGGTGAATATTCTATCAGCACAGCTTTTTCTTTGCTTCAGTACCCTGCCCAGGGGGGATTAGAAAACTGCTTCTCTATTGCCTGTGCACTAGCAGTAGAAATAAGGAATCCCTGCAAAGCTGTGATCGTTGTCTCCTGGTGATTTTGACTAGAATAAGTAGCTCTCCCTTTTCTGTACGTGTCAGCCATGGAAGACAAGTTTGAGTGGAAAGGGAGAAAAGAAAACAGCATAGCTATAAATCTTTGCAATTAAGTGGACTCTCTCTGTGTTCATTCAGGCTTCTGGTGACCCTGGCAGCAATGGGAATATAAACTAGCAAACTCATTTACCAATAGGCAATATGGAATGACAAAGTAGTAAGATGGGTCTGGTGATCAACAATATATAAGCACACTGTAAATTTCAACAAGCCACACAAATGGTTCGAGTCTATTTTAAATCACTAAAAATTAACCAGAAAATCCTACTTGAATACAGAGTATCAATTTAGTCACTCCGTTGTCGAGACAGCAAAACATTGTAGTGTATAGCTTCTCAGAAATGTAAATCTAATTTTGGTACTGTGTGTCTGTTTACACAGCATGGTAAGGACAGGTAGTAATTTTGATTTTCAGAAATGTGAATGTCCAGAATGTATTCACAGGTCCACTTTGTAGTGTGATTGTTACATTTTAAGCAATTGAGGTATTTTGATTATGACAAGAATATGCAATTAAGCTTCATCAACTTACGCATTTTAAAGGTTGCTATCTAATGGGTTTTTAGTCATTCTTTCAACATAAATTGCTCAAATTTGTGTCCAGTATAAAGTAACCCTGACACAAAGATATCCAACAGAGCAAGGAATAGTAGCTGGAGGCTTAATGAAAACCACTTGCAGAGTGCTGTGATACAATCATTATTTCAATTTGCACATTATAAAAATTCCCAGCTGTAATAAAAGAGAATTTAGTTATCTGAGATGGAAACTAATGAAATAAATGAAAAATGAGACTCTAAAGGCAAAAGTTTCTTCTAAGGAACAGATTTATTGAAGGAAATGGCTACATTTCTGTGGCAAAGAGAATTCCTAGTTTGCCGGAAGCACTGGAGGAGTAGATTTGAACGGTGACTGATGTATGCACATAATAAATATGCATGGGAAAAATGTATTTGTGTTAACTTGTTTACACAGAAAACATCTCAGAAGACATGAATGTTTAATTTGAAGCAACATCTTCAAAATATTTTACATCTGGAAAAAACAAGCAACCCATCAAATGACAGTGATTGCAAAGTGTTTTATGAACAAATGGTTGGTAGCTTTACTTAAATGAAGTGCCAATTTGCAATAACAGCAAACATTACACTGTAGTGACATGGTCCCCTTCACAAATATCTCATGTGGGTATGCCAGAGGAGGGAAATTCAATGAAATTATGTTTCAGTTGTCAGAGGTGACTGAACCGCAAATAGTAAACATGTATAGTGAGAAAGTAAATGTGTTTTGGTTTTTTTTTATATCCGTGTTTACTCACTCTTGTCTGCTTCACTTGTAATAGCTGCTACAGAAGCTGTTGGAATGAAAAAATATGCGTCAACATATTTAGCCAGAATTGTGCCTAGGGCTAAGTTGTGTCTATACCTCTGTTGGTAAATAAGGCTGAAGCTAACAAAGGCACACCACACAGCTAGCATTGCAGTCCAAACACAAAGGCACTGACTTGCCAAAACCCTTTAGCAAGCTTGTTGACTTTGAGCATAATAAGATCCATTAATAGCAGTAGGATTACTTTTATGTCTCTGAAAAATGCATGTGCAGTCACACAATCTCAGCATCCTTGACATTACCTAAAGTCTGTTCAAGGACTTAGCTAGACTAAACCAATCAACTACAAGGTTCTTCATGCAGTTTGCTACCATCTTTTCTCTCCTGTGTTCAAATCCCTTGGGAAAAAAGGAGAAGCATTGCAGGGTTCTTAGGAATTACTTAGGATTTGGATGAGTTTGGAATGGAGGGAGCAGAATCAAGCCTATGGAATGCCCTGTCTGCAGGCCCAGCTCACCTGCCTTGGCTGTCAGCAAGGCTGGTGCTGATCATGTGCTTTGAGTTTATCATCATGTTCAAGTTATGTGGTAGATTCAGAGTTGAAAAAATGGTATTGGATACTCTTCTGAGGGTTGAGCAGAGGAAGACAAATGTCCCTTTTTGCACTAGTCAGCCAAGGCAAAGCTGTATTCTGGTATGAGGCACCTTCCTTAAAATTGCTGACCGCTATGTGAATTTCTTCAGGTTCCAGAGATGCCTATCCCAAGGTTTCTGGAGTGTGTTGTACCACCATTTTCCTATCCACAAGCTGTGGTTAAAAGCCATACTGGACTTCATGGTAGGGGCTTTTAGTATCATCCTTGTGTCTCAAATGACATTTGCTTGTCATCTAGAAGCGTTCCTATTATTTCCTATGGATGAAAAGAGTTAATGATCCACAGAGAAATATGAATTTTATGCCAGTGGCAGACGAGGCTGACATTTATTTCAGGGCAAACCCTGGTTTCCCAGTATCTGCTTTATTTTCCTTTCTTCATTAAAAGCCTACTGATTTCTTCTGTTTACCCTCAGTACTTTTGGCCCAGTACAACATACCTTATCTATTTTTGCATAAAACTTTATTTCTTTTTGCTGGATCAGATTTCAGGACTAGTTTACTCAAAATTATGATGGCAAGAACAGGGAGAGAGAATTGGAGGGAAAACGGGTTATAAAAGATATGGAGAACTTAACAGCTCATCTCAGTTGCAAAAGTAGATGTGAATGCTACAAATTATACCAGTGACACATTTGCACTTGTTTCCTCATAATGTAAAAAGCAACTAGAATAAAGCAACTGTTATTGTATCATCTCCAGCTCCAGAGGGAGCATGTGTTTAATAAATGTGGAGTTTAGTTCATAAACTACAGCTGTGACTGAGCCAGGTGAGTGGGTTACAGCATGTTTTCCCTTAATTTGATGATAAACTATAAACCTCAATTCATCAAAGCCTCAGGGCAAATCTTTAAAGTCCTGCTGATATCAAAGTTGTTTAAAAATCTGAATTGGGCCTAAAAAGCATTAAAATAGACAGATTTTAGCTATATGCCTATTTCTCTGCTGAAGTGCAGAATTATCAGAATGAAGGGTACATTTGCATTACAGCTATAAAAAATATTGCTGTCAGGTGCCCTGGTTACGAAGTGGCTCACCAACAAAAATTCTCATCTGAAGCAGTATAAGAAACCATTGCTGACTCACTTCCAGAGGGTAAGACTGCTAAAACAGAAAGGGGGTTTGCTTACAAGCCAGATACTTCAGCAGTTCTGTAGCTAGGAAGACTTCAGTCATTTCAGATTCCATCCCCTGAATGTCTACCTAAAGCATAGTTATATTAATGGTCTTACATCTGCTAATCATTGACTGCCAATCTTTTTATACAGCTAGTGCCAAGTAAACTAAAAAAGCAGGGGCAATTAGGAGTGGTAATTATAACTGGAGACAAGAAGAGGTAGGGAGGTATCAGGCTATAGAAACATGGAAATTATGATGATCTGGTCAAATGGTGGAAAAGATTTTTATACAGTTGTCACCATCACTTTCAAGCCTGTTAAAAATATTTGGCAAGGATATTATTTTTCACTTCATCTTATACCATTAGCCTTATATTCTTAGAAGCATTAGAGAGTTTGACATAAAGTTAGACTACCACAATTTAGCAAATTTCTTTGCTGCAGTCTTGAAAAGAGTTTGCCTCTTTCTGCACTAAAAGTGTAACAGTTTAGTTCCAGAGGAAAAGGAGACATGCTAAGCCAAGTTGTCTTGCCTTTGTCATTGGCTAAAGGAACTTATGAAATGGTTTGGTGTGCTTGTGCTCATACATAGTAACTTGTTTATCTTGGTTATCTGTACCAGCCCTTGTTGATTTTGTAGTAGTAGCATAGGAGTCCTTTGGTCAGCTGCCATAGAACTACCAATTTTCTTCTTGTTCTGAGACTTCTAAAACTACCTTTGTTCACTTTTTGTAATTCCTACTTCCCATGATTTATTTTCATTCCTTACTTTTTTTCTTAGCTTAGTGCAATTTTATAACAGTAGAACAATGTGTTAGGAGTTCCTGGAAGGAAGCATGATCTCCAGTCAGTGCAGGAAAGGTTATAGGTTTATTATTTAACTTTATTCCTATTTCTGATGCTGATGCCTTGTGGGACGCTGGGCAAGAGGGCTGTTGCAACTCCAAATTTCTGCAAAGCACTTTAGAGGACAGAGTTGCTTTTTCTACAAAAAAACAAAAACCAAAACAATAATCTAGTCATATTTAGATTGATGTGGAAGAGTGACTTTAAAGAGCAGTTGCCAGCACCATCCCAGACTTTATCAAGTACAAGGTTTCTCATCTCGACTATGAAAGCTCTTTTGAGATGATGTAACTGGTTAAATTACTCCATTACTTGCCTATTCTTTGCCATGGCTGCCTGAAGTACAGACATCCCATTCACTGGAGCAGAACAGTCCTATGTGTCTTTTTCAATTGGAATCCTAATGTGATTGTAAAGTAGAGACATATATGTAATTTAATTTTAAAGGAAATCAATTAATGTGTTTATATATAATATGATAAGAAAAGCTTTCATGCAGCATAGGTTTTATCTAGAAAAACACACTGAGATCTGGGAAGCTTTCTCCTAAAGTTGCACATGGTATTACCTAATAGAAACTTATCTGTTTATACATTCCCATGATACACTTTGAATAAATAGATTAATTTTATCATCTTTCACAAAATAGAGGATGCATAATGTGTGCAGGGAAAAAAGGGCTTAACAAACCATTTTAAATTTCATTGTGACCTGTTAAAAGCGTATAATCTTTCAAAACTGTGTGTAACCCATGACTATGGCTGTATTTCAGTTTCAGGGATTCTTATTTTCTGCAGTAGCCTGTGTGAAGGGTACTTCACATTTGCTTTCTCCACTCCTCTGGAATGGAAGGGGTTTGTAATTCATCTAGAGGGAAATCACAACAATCGTGAAGATTTGGTATAGGTAAAAAATCATAGCATGGTTTGGGTGGAAGGGGCCTTAAAAATCATATAATTCCAACCCCCCTAATCTCTGTTAGGCTTGATCTTCCTACTCTCATATATCAGAGATATATCATGTTAATAACTAGGGAAGTTATACTGGTGTAAATATAATTTAAGTTAAATCTGATTTGAGTTCAGCTTGAGAGGAAGAATTATAGAATCAAATTAGGGGAAGGTCTAGCACTATAGGTGACAGTAAATAGTCTCATGGAATAATAGAATGGCCCAGGTTGGAACCTTGACAGATCATCTGGTCCAACCCTTTGTGAATCTAGATGAGATTATCAAGTACCCTGTTTAGCTGCATCTTGAAAACCACCAACAATTGGTACTCTACCATGTCTCTGAGGAAGTTATTCCAGTAAATTATTGTCCTCATTGTAAAATATTTATTTCTTATGTCAAGATAAAACTTCTCCCATTGTACCCATTGCCTTTTGTCTCATCCATATGGCTCTTTGTGAAAAGCAAGCCTCTGTCCTTTTTGTAGCTGCCCTTCAAGTACAATCCAAATAAACCTAAGTCTATTCAAATAAAACTGCAAAAGAAGGCTTTTAAGTAAATCAGAATTTTCAGTAGGGTTTTTTGAGGTTGGTTTTTTTTTCCCCCTCAGCTTTTCACATTAAGGCCTTCAATAAATGTCAGCTAAAATGGTGAATGCTTAGGATGTCATGGAGTTGAGGGCAAAGGCATGTCACTTCTGGCTTCCAAAAATTTTAAATGCATCTGAAACCTAAAGCTGCAATCTTCCTTTTATAGGTAAGAAATCCAAAGTGCAAATGTTACAGTATTGTCTAAAACTCTTGTGACCGTGTCTGAACTGAAAGAGAAATTCTCTCCATTCGAGTAGCTGCAGTACTGTTCCTCAGAGAAGTCCATATGGAAACCAGGATGTGAGGAAATTATATAGGATACAAAAGCAAGATTTTGTTTGGTATCTCCAAAGTTGCAGAGTTAAATACAGCCAAATAAAGTTGGTTGCAGGTTCTTGCTGTGTTTCAAGGGACCAGTTAAGACACATCTTACTTAAGACAATATTATGAGGTCTCTACATATTACACCTACTTTGTTTCATCTGAGATTGCATGCACTACTAAGCTAACTAGTTAGCAGGATGCAATTGTGGTGAGTTCATTGAAAGTTAAAAGAGAAATGTCCCACTGCTCAGGAACAACAGCAGATTGCCAAATTTTGCTGAAATCTGGGATTGAATTCTAAAATCATTATGCAGAAGCTGTCCTGTAGCAGGTCCCAAATCAAAACAGACATAAATGTTGAAAAAAAAACCCTAAGAAAGTTAGAGCCTAGATGTACTAGGAAACATCAACTGCTAAGTTGGATGAAAGTTCAGCAAGGTCAAGTGCAGGGTCTTGCATATAGGTCAAGGCAATCCCCTGGTACCAATATGGGCTGGGATTAGGGGGTAGGATTGAGAGCAACACTGAGAAGGACTTGGAGGTGTTGCTTGATGGAAAGCTCAACATGAGCTGGCAGTGTATGCTTGCAGACCAGAGAGCCAACTGTATTCTGGGCTGCATCAGAAGTGTGGATGCCCCATTCCTGGAAGTGTTCAAGACCTGGTTGGGTGGGGCTTTGAGCAAAACTGTCTCTGCCCATGGCAGGGGCTTTGGAATTAGATGGTCTTTAAGGTCCCTCCCAACCCACCCATTCAGTGATTCTGTGATTTTATGTAATCTAGAAGCATATAGTGCTTGAACAGTAGTAAAAGTAGATTTGTGAAAGCAGATTTGAACAGTTGAACATGTTTGACAGAGTGATAAACTAGGATATGCAAATAACTTCTCAATGGACAAAATCTGAAATAGTAGTTGTTCCTGCATAGCTCCATTGCCAGTGCCTGTTGGTATGGAAAAGATGAAGCTAAAGGGGAAAAAGAAAGTGTGTAGGAAATAATGAAGCTGGAGATGCGAAGAAGCGTGTCTTGGAAAGAGCAGCTGTTTGAAACACTGTGCAGCAGCATGACAGCCAGGGGAAGCAAGGAATTTGTAAGTCAGATCAAAAATCTCTCCACACCTGTGTGACAGAAAGTGCATTGAACAGTCTGTAGCTCAGCAACTGACTGAGTGGCAGTGCTGACAAGATGGGAAAGCTATACGCACAAATGGGAAAAAACACTGGAAAGTAGTATATTTTTTAAAAAAAGTTAAAGAGAGAAAATATGCAAAGGGGGCTTTCACACTCAATCATTCAATAGCATTGGAAGTGAACCAATATTCCGTTCATACTGTCTGCTCTGGATGTGACAGGATTATTCTAAATAAAAGAACTGACATGTTTTTAAAGGCCTCTAGCATCCAGTTGACTGAAACATCAGGTGAAAAAGATCTGGGAAGAATATTAAGCCAGAATGAACTGGGAAAAAGCTTACATTAACACAGGCACACAATAAATGGACTCTGTTTTAAGTATATCATGCATTGTATTTGTCATAATATGTTTCTCTTATGCCATCAGGGATACAATGATGTATTCAGGGACTGCTCTGAATACTGTGTAAAGATGCTCTGCATCTTTCTTACTTTCTGTAGGCACTGTGGATCTCTCTGTGTCTGTCTCATATTTTTCGTTATGTGGGGAAATCAGCCACAGACCATGTTGCAGACACTGTTCCTCTTTCCTCCCATTCATGACAAATCTCAGAGATGTGATCCAGCAAGAACTCTCTAAAGGCCAATACCGCAACATGTTTGCGGCTGTAAACCAGTATGAATTCAAGATACGAATGCCAAATGCCTATTCATATATACTGTTACCCTCCTGTATATGGTATGTGTGCTAAGCATTTCATGAGTGCTATTAATTATTCCATGTAATTATGTTTGAGGTTGCTCTGAGCTATTCTGAAATAATTCAGGAGTGGAAATGAGGAAGATGCTTGTGTTTAATAGCTGTGTATGTCTTCAAGCTTAAGAATATTTGCATGTTTTGTTAAGCTTTGTATCTTAGAAGTATCTGGGCCATAGAATTGTTAGTTCTATTACTGTTCTTGATGGTATTTTTTGTTATTTTCTGCTTGAGCACCAGTGGGACCAGAATGTGTGAGATCTTGTAAAAACTGGTAAAATTTACAGCTTAAATAAACAAGGTAAACATAGACAGAGGACAGCACATAGTCACTGTGAATGCTTTCATGGCAAGAACACTGTAGTAGGACTGTGAGATATTTATAAAAGAGGGCACAAAGGAAGAAGTGAGTGAGACAAGGGTGTATCAGGTAAACAGAAAGTGACAGGAGGGAGAGAAACAAATGCCAAGTGTCTGTTAAGTGGAGAATAGGATGAGGAAGGGTGGGAAACAGCACAAGACAAAATCTGTTCTTCTCTGTCTCCTTAATTCCCTGGCTCACTAATGCCATTTATTTTCAGTATATTCTCCCTTTTGTTTTCCATCTAGTTTGCTCCTTTGCTATATAAACTACAGTGTAGTTATAATACAGTCAATCTGCAGCAGTGTCCTGTAAAACTTAAGTAGAATGGGTCGTGTGCTGAGATTACAAAGCCAACCCTCAGTCATGTGCAAGTGATCAGGAGGATGCCCTTGCAAGGGTTCAACTCGTTCTCCCAGAAGTCAAGGAATTCAGAAACAGTCATTAAGTATAACTGGGAGACAAGTGTCATGTACTGTTGGAGCTACACTCTGTGCTGTGTTCACCATTGATGCGCATTGAGCTTGTGTATCAGTTTACCTGCTTTATGTACATGTTGTGTAATATGATTGAGCACTTTTAAAGGCTCTGCATAATGTAAATATTCACCTTTGAGTAAAAGCATAAGTACTTCTGTTCCTCTTTGATTTGGAGCACTTCCTTTAGAAACTCTTCTCTGTGTTTATAGCTGACTAAATCATTGCATGCACAATAAAAGCCAATAGTATCCAGCATGGTGTGCTGCAAGTGTTGTGTTACATTGGTGATTTACCAGAGCTGGCAGGTCTTCTCCCTACAGTTAACATGGGTTGAGGATAATATAATGGCTGCTATCTTCAATCCGTATCAAACTGCAAAGTTACTAGAAGGCCAAAACTAAGCCTCCTTACTGAAACATGAATATTGTGACAGGAGTTGACATGATTAGTGTTGGCATGTCAGTATTTAGTTTAATGAGAATTGGTTATTTAAACTGACGTTTGTTTCGAATGCTACAAATGCCAAGATGGGGAAGCAGAGATGTGAATTTTTCTTAATCTGTGAATTTATTGTTCTGCCTGCTTCAGAAGTGAGCTCCTAGTTATTTGCTATTCTTATCATTTATTCACAAGAGTATATCACAGAAGTCTACAAAAACTACCTCAGGACTATAAACCCCCTCTGAAATAAGAGCTATTATGCCATGTGCTGGAAATTACAGGTACAGAAGGCAGAAAAGTTAAATAATTTAGCTAGAGTTACACAGGAAGGCTGCAGAAATCCCGAGAGCTTTCCTGAAAAGCTGTGAAGAAATCATTCAATAAAGCATGCAGTTTAATCGATACCATGTTGATTACACCAAATCCGTTTTGTAAAACTGAGTATCTGTTTTTACATATGTTCCTTCTAGGAACAGAATGCAGATACCCTGAGACCAATTCTTTTGGTTTGCTACTTAATTCCCTTCTTCCATCCCTGGTGCACTTAACATCAGCATTTAACATTTTGATAAATGATGAATTACATTTGTATGTTCAGAGATCAAAATGTAGCACTGGGACCTGGGTGGATAACAGTGCATTTTGTAAATCCCATCTTCTACCTCCTTTCTTCTCTACACTTTTTGTTCTGTTTGTTCTCTATTTGCTCACTGTTATAAATTGAACAATTTTTGATGGTGCTAGGCAGCTTGACTTGTTACTGATATTCAGGTTACCTGATGACTCTCTGCACTATCCCCTAGTACTGGGGAAGCAGCCAAATCGATACTGGAAATGTGTAGCTTCTGGAAAGTGAGGTGGGATACAACTACTTAACAGGTCAAACATGCTGTCAATGTTATTTTTGAAAAAAAATGTATTTTTCCTTTAAGCCAACATTTATTCTCTGAAGTATCTGCTTTTCCTGGTATAATAATAATTATGTGTATGAAAAAAAAAATCATATTTAAACCAAGCATCAAAACTCTGTAACATTTATACCTGGAAGTATTGTTCTTGGCACTATACAGTCGTGGTAGTTAGGCATCCTTGTCTGCCTGCAGAAGCAGCTGTTGTATTGCAGTGTAGCATGAATGTCTCTGAAGCCCCCTTATTGAAAGAAGAGACTGGGTACTTAGAATAAGAAACAGCTCAAACACAGAGCTTAATTTGCCAGATGAAGGAGTATATTCCAGGTAGCATTTCTGAATCACCTGTTTCCTTTTAAAGGTGAAATATTTCAGTGCTGGAGTTTTCCTGGATAAGGACAAACAAAACAAAACAGGAGCCCTGCCAGCTCTGCCAAACGGCAGCATTCAAGGTGTCCTTGAGGTGAAACTCATCTACCCTGCCCTTATGCACAGCTGTATGTCTGCTTGCTCTTCTCCAGTGCTGTGTTTCTGTTCCTTCTCCAGCCAAAATGCTTTCAGAACACCCTCTAAGCTTCCCAGGAAAGCTATGATTTGGCCTCGTGCTTCCTTAATGGACATTTAATTACTCTGCTATAATTGGAGTTAGAAAAACATATCATTTTTAAAAGCCTGTAATAAGCTCTTTTAAACCAGGATTCAGTGAGCGATACTTTCCAAACTTAATCTGTGTCTTTCTCTTGAATCCAGAAGAGTATGTTTACCTGGGGATTTATTTTGAAAAGGCTTTCTATGTAGATCTCATGAATTTTTAACATTTAACATTTCTCTTCAGCTAGAATTAGTTAAAAATACCTTGTGCTGTTCAATCTTCCAAGAACTCACAGAAAGAGATAGTGAGCTGTCATTCCTTTGCTGTCTTCCAGAGAAGCTGACCACTTATCAGCCAAATGAACTGTGAATTAATTTGGAGGATTACTTGTCAGGAGCTCACTGAAATGCTCCATGAAGCAACTCTATGGTAGAGTAAAATGCCAGAAAAACTATGAAATCAAAGAACATAAATGGTAATTCTCAGAAGTTAGATCCTTTAACAGTAGAGTCAAGGTGGGAGCAGGAAAGCCCCTTTGTATTTTCTACATTGTTCTCATTTGTTTCATGTAAAAAGGACATCAGGTGACTAAAGGAATTTTGCTGTTGTCCAGGCTGTGGATATATTTTTAACCCATCTCTAAGGCTTTCTAGACCTGATCTAAATGGTGTGTCCATCAAATTAATTTCTTGCTATTAGTTATCAAGTGCCCTGATCCAGAATGTAAATATATCTCTGAGCTCTCAACGTTTATTTATGTGATATCTCTGAGCACTCAAAGTTTATTTATGTGTCATTTGGTTAGGTGTCTTATGGGGTTGTTTTGTTTCTTCATTTCCTCTAAAAACACCTGTAAGTTGCTTAAACACTGTAAAGTGTTTATTATGACTCACTTCATAGAGGTACTTCTGTTTTGAGATATACTAAGTAGAGCCATCTCAAAAGCAACACTATGGTTAAAAGTGTGGCTGTGTTGGATGACATCCCATTTTTCCTGTTTCATATTTACTCTCTGCTTGGACTTCCACCATCTATTTACAGACAGAAACATGATTTCTTTGCTTTCCAATATGACCTGATGTCAGGAAAAACTGCCATTTTTTTGGACTTAATTTGACCACCAGCAAACATTGCTAAAATTAAAATGCATATTTGATGTTTGCTTAGCTAATGCTTTTCATCAAAGTATAGAAATCAAGTAGAGCTGCTTATCAAGAAGACTTCTATTTTTCCATGTTCACCCTTGCACAGAAATATCGACTGCACTCTTATTTATGACATCAAAGTCTTGTTGACCTCTTGCAAACAACTCATAACTTCCAAAGATTTTCTTGCCTTCTTTTCTTAGATTGTTAAAGCCAGTGATGGCTACAAACCTCAGATACAGTTAGCAAATGTTATACTTATTTCCATGTGCAGCTCTGCCGATATAAGTTTAATTCATCCTGTCCTTTCACCTCCCTGTTCTCTTTAAAAAATGTAATACCTGTTAGGTGTATACATGGAGACTAGGATGAAATAATATACTTTTGTTAGACTGTGGAATCTGTAGAGGCTAAAACCTGCTTTAGTCACAGCTGTTGTGTTCTGTCTGAAGTGGAGATGAGGAACAAGTCTGATCAATCTGGTTCAGAAGTCCACAGACTCTCAGCAGTTTCAGTAGGATTTGAAATGGCAAATTGAATCAGAAAGTTATTAAAAATTATGATTGTTTCTTTGGGTTACACCACTGCATGTGAAAAGAAAGTTGCAAGTAAATGTACTATCATCACAAACTTTTCACTTTCTTAGCAAGCCATTTCACTTATAAATAGCATGAAGTGTCACTAAGAACTACACAGAACTTTGAAAAAGAGCATAAAAAGTGGCAGAAAGAAACCAATAAGTAATAAAGTAGACTAAGGGCAGTGCAGTACTGAAGAATATGCTTGCAGGGCCATTATGTAGTATACTAATCCCAAACACTATTAATGATTGTTATTGTAGGAAGAAGTTGGTACATTCAGACTAATAAACAGGTGCTGAGATAGTCCCTTTTGCCCAGAAGAGAGCCTGCTATTTTTAAGATGAAGAAACTATTCTGCAATGACAGCTAAGCCTCAATGAACAGAAAAATAGCAATAATAAGAGAGCAACAGAGTGGTTTGTGTACACACTGGATGTTTTTTACCCTGAATGTGCCAGCACAGCATACAGAATGCTGAGAGAAGCAGGTTCTTCCACTTTCACACCACTACTGGCCTATAAACATTTCATTCATTTCTGAAGTATAACTTGCAGATTAGGCTTCCACTCATTGTGTTAGTGATAGCATTTGGTCTTAAATGCCTAATAACATAGGACTGCTATTTCAGGTGCCTCTACATGAAATCCGATGCTGAGTGCCCCAGAAAAAAAATTAACTGTTTGTGACAGGAATGGGATTGAATTTTCTACTGTGTGGAAAATGTGTTTGCCAGCATGCCCACTGTGTGTCTGTGTTTGGTGCTGGTTGTAGTATCTGAACAGAAAAGCGAGAGGATCATTTTGGGGAATGTAAATACTAACATTAGCAAGAGAAATTATAACTATGCTTTAGTATAGTCTTCTTGGTTAATTTTTTTTCTCAGGTAATACAGGATTTTGTTGCCTGAGATTACTGGGAAATGTTTTTTGAATGCCTTAATGGTGCTGTCTGAGCAAGCCTTGGTAGCAGGTAACTTATCAAATGGCAATACATTCATCATCTCCATTCCACACCCATCTTTCTCTGTCACCTCTTGCTTTCCCCCTGACCTAGGCTCTGCAATGTCACCTTCCAGACTGTGAATCACTCATCTCTCCCCCTCATGCCCCCACCAAATGTTATCATCATGCTTGCTTGAACCCTGACATTTGATTTGTGTAAGCTAGGATTGCTGCATCTCTCAGGCTGACATTTAATTCAGTTTCCTTCTCTGAGAAAAACTCAGGGAAAACAGAGCAATTAATCCCATTTCCATGGAATGGCAAACTGTCTTCCCATAGAAGCAAATCTAGTATAAAGTTTTGAAGGTTTTTCATAACTAAATGGCCCTTTTTATTGCCTGAATGCTGGACTTTTACAGTGCTTAGAAAATAATATATAATACCACCGATGTTTGAAAATACAAATATATATGCATTTTGTTAATACATTTTTCTAAGCTGTCCTTGAATGTGGCTACTGTGACCCCACTTTTTTCCTGCTATCCCCAAAGGAAGAAGCATAGATTTTGTTCTCTGGGTTTTGTAGATTTTTCTGAAAGCAAGGGAGAGGCTTGTGCCTACATTGCATTTTACTTTAATGTATGGTTGGGCTTTCAGGCCTTTGTTGTTGGGACTATTCATGTGCTTAAGTGTTTTGCTGGATTTGAGCCACAGAGCAGTTAATGAATTAGTGCACATACCAGGGTACAGCATACTATTTCTTCTCTCCAGACAGTTTGCATTTCCAATATTTGCATAGGATATAGGGTGACCAGATGCCTGTTTTCTTTAAGTTTGAAACTTTATGTAAAATTCTCTTCTCAGTAGTTAGTATTTCTGCATTTTGTTTTGTTAGATGAATTTTCTTCCTACCCAAAGATGAATTTTCTTTATGAGTTCCATAAAGAAAAAGTGTATGTGGTGGCCATTGTTGCCATACTTTCTTCTCCTCTCTGAAACTGGCTATTTATGAACATATTTTCCTCACCAGACAGTGTTCAAAACAGAATTTAGCTGCCAAATAATGAGAGTGATCATGGCAACAGGTGCTCAATGCTGGGTGACGGAAGCTTCTCTGAAGGTATATACCTAATCTTGTTTTTCCAGCTTGAGAGAGTATTTGTGCATCTTTCCATCAAATTTGCCCTTGGGGGTGAAATTTTGGAAGTGGTATTTGAATTGGGAAAATGGTATGTTTGTACACAACTTATTAGGCAGTAGATGAGTCCTAATATTGCTTTATTTGTTATCTTCTATACTGATGCTTTTTCTTTAGTAGCAAATTGACCTTTGCAAATTGACTAAAGCAAAATTGCTTTTGCTTTAGTAGCAAAGCTGTGTATCCCCACTTTTACACTGGCACTGACCCATTCATGTCACACCTATGTTGTATCCTGCTTTCCACTTTTTATATATATATGATGGTTTTTTTCTTCCCCAGTAGAGCCAACATTGACGGAGTTCCACCCTGCAGGAAGCAATGCTGCTGACTGTGCCTTATTTTGCATGTTGACCTTATTTACTGGCCTAGTTCTCTCCTGCAGCATGATGCTGTCTCAAATGCTTGGTTGTATTAATTTAGAATTCTTAGGTGAAGTAGGAAGGACACCTCAGAAAGATGTAACTAGAGTGGGGTCTGAAAATTTCAAGAAAACAGGATGAGTAATGTTAAAGGGATAGAAGGGAAGAGGAAAATATCAGGAAGACTCCTTTACATTCTCTTCCCTTTCTCTATGTAAGAAGAGCCAAGTAGGTCAGCCACCTTTGTGGGTCAGCATACCCTTTTTTTCTATACCCAGGGACTCTGAACAAAAACCCCAGTGAAATGGGGTGAGAAAGAGACCAGTTCTGGGGATGAATGCCATACTTACTTGAGCAGTTGAACAAGAGCCCCTGCATTGTGCCGGAAGATACAGTAAAGAAAGTACATGCAGATTTTGTTTTGCTGGGGAGCTGTAAGATGCACCAAATACCCCCTTCCTGGGTATAGAGGGAGGTTACTTACACCCCAGAAAGTTAGGAGAAATCTAGGAGGTTTTCTGCACCCGTTATATGCATCAACTTCTATATAGCAATACAACCTGACTTTCATTTGTTGAGAGGGGAAGGGGATGAGTAGTTCAAATTTTTTTTTTTCAATTACTGTAAGCAGCCTCAGTAAAAAGTAGTCAGTGGTAATAGTGTTGTGTTGTATACAGCACAGTGCTGGGGCTTTGTTTATCCACTGAAAATTTAGTGGGAAGTGTGAAAGAAAACATATCTGGACACAATGAAATGTATCTGTAAATGCAACAGTGTATTGCTACATGTTGATTCTTAAGAGTATATATCCCTCCACACAGCCCTTTCATCCTAAGAACCCTATGGCCTTCAGAAGATGTATCAATATTAAGCATGTAAAGAATAACTGCTGATGTTTTGAGGTAGAGAGGATTTATTCTCTAACACAAAGTATGCACAATAAAATACTTACACATTCATTAATCTCTCTGCATTGGATCAGTTGTTTGCTAAGATAATTCTCATTCTTTAAAACTTTAGTAATGGGCCTCAGTTGACAGTGTCATTATGACCAACACAGATCTCAGGCTAACACTACTGCTGCCCTTATGTTTTGAGTCTCTGATGACAAGTAAATGGTTTCACTCTTGAGATGTTACAAGGGAAGAGGGTTTATTCCTGCTTTCAAACTCTATGGAATCTCTAAAGTCATGCTGCCTTCTACTCTTCTTGTCAGATTAATTCAGTTACTGTGTGTAGCACCCTCCTGTGGTGCCTTATGGCTTTTACTGCTTTCGTTTTCCTCTGCTCTCTCTTTAGCAAAATTAGTGTCTTGATACTGACTCAACAAGTTGTAGCCAAAGCTGAGGGCAAAAACATGTATAGCAATGAGCAATTCATGTGATGCTGTCAGCTTTCCTCATGGGTCTTATTCTTATTTCTGGAACTACCACATATTTTCCCAATTCTGCCTGACATCAAATGTTGAAAAATAATTTATTGTTTTAATCTTTTGGTTCTGAATGTATTTAGTGTAATGTTAAGAAGGTATTTAAAAGAAGGATAAATATTATTAAAAGGTAGGTGTAATGTGAATAAGTATCCTTCAATGCATCTCTCAAAATTCTTCATTCTTCTTTGCTGGTTTCATCTTTTTTGCTCTACTTGTGAGTCCTTGTCTGAGCAAGAAATGGTCTGTGATGCTGAAATTAGTTTAAAAACTTTGTATGGGAACATTCACCTGAATGATCTCTCTACAGTTTCATTAAGAATCAAACTTATATTTCTAGGCTGTAGATCAAGCAGGATTGCTTTTCTGTGGTGCTGTTCTATTCCATAAATGCCACTATTTCCTAATCATCTTGATATATCATCTTCGTATAAAAACACTGCAGTATTAATCTGCATCATCAAAAGCAGTTATTTCTGTCACATGTTTCTTGTTTGTATTCTCAACTTTTCCACAAGAAGCATGTACAGGATCTCATAATTAATTTTTCTTTTATTTATCCATCCCCAGGAATGATGTGTCTGTCGTAAAATAACTTCACCTTTCTTAAAATTCTTAAAATTACACCTTGGTGAAGTAGTGAGTTTTAGCTAGGGCATTCACAGTAGGTATCTTAATTAATTTGAAAATGATGAGGAAGCGGGTGCAGAAGTCATTTAAGATAAGGAACAAGAATTTGATGACACTTTGGTGACAAGTCCATGTAGAATATGGAGAGGATATCTGATGTGCCGAATACAGGTATTGAGCTGAAGTTTTTTGAAGCATTTCTTAGGCAGTAAAGCTTTTGAGCCTGAGTGTATCACCTTGCTGTGGTCCCACTGAAAGAGAATAACATTATGTACTAGTGAAGCCAGGCTACTTTTTAGCCAGAAGGTAGAGAAGGTGCTAATTGTGAATTTCATTGTGTTAAGGTTTATGTGGCAGGGAATACAAGAGGCTTCTTCAGCTAGAGAGAGAACTTGCAATTAACATGCAACCAGGAGAGACTGCAGTGTATATGCAGGCTGTTCAAAATGCTGTCCTATGTCCAACTGCATCATATACTGTGGCTCAGCTTCAGTCCCACTTTTTCATAGTCATACTTTTAGATTGGCAGTGATACTCCTGCTTCCATTACCAGGAACAATTTAGCAATGAATTTCTAAAACAAGGGTTAATTTTCAGATTATGCTATGCAGCTCTGTGTTGAAGCCTTTTGTTCATTCAGGTACAGAATTACCCCCTGATTCCATACAGGTTTGGAAAGAAATAGCCATACTAAAATAATATTGAACTGGTAAGTTTCAGATTCTCGCTATCTGTTAAAGAATGTTGCTTCTTCTGTGTGATATTAAATTACTGTCATGTGTCACTGTAGAAACAAGAATGGGTAGGTGAGTGATGGGAGAAAAGTGTACAGAAAAGCACTAATTAAATACTGTTTTGCAAAGCACTCATTGAAATTCATAGCTTGGTACCTTTGGGGACTTGAAAGTAGGAGAGAGGGAAAGATTTCAATTAAAAAGGTATTTGTATGGTTTTTTGTGAAGCCAATCATTGCCTTTTTAATATAAAGAATGTGTATCTGCCTAATACACTTTACAAACATGAAACATCATATCTTAAAACAATGAGTATTTTAATAGATCTCAGAGAAAAATATTTTGAAATAAAATAAAAATCCCACAGAACTAAAATTTTATTCAGACCAAGGGTCTGGGTTTTGATTTTCTATCTTTTCTTTTCTTGGTTCAAAAGCAATAATAAGTAATTTCCACATTGATCAACTGATTAAAAAATTGAAAGGAAAAATATACTTGCAAAAAGAAATACCATTGTTTAATGACTAATTTAGCTATTTGGCTTTAGCTATGGATATAGTTGCCATTTACAGTTTTTTAATGATCCTTTTATTCTTAAAAAGCTTTTTTTTTTTTTTTTAGCTGGTTTGTTTTTTTTTTAATTTCAGGGACTCCTGTAGCATGACACCTTATTGAATTGTCTGAGCAACCTCAGTCAACAAATAAAAAGTGTGGTACTGTTTGGCTAGAGAAGACTTCCAGGTCCATTAACTGAATTCAGTTGCAAGAGATGTATTGTTGAAAAGAGTTCAGAGAAAGAACATCTATTCCACATGCAGCCAAATACCATGAGCCACAAAATGCTTGTCATCAAAACAAACTCAAAACTTTTAGTAGAACCCCAAATGCCACAACTATAATTTACCACAGTAAAAAAAAAAAAAATCCAGGCCATTGCCAGCTCCTTAGATTCTTGACGTCATGGGGAACTAAAATGACATTCCTAGATAACCTGAGTGTTCTGTGCCCAGCTGTAAAAAACAGCAAATCCAGAATCATGACTGGTGAACTTCTTTATAGTAAGAATTCCTCTTGTCTAAATTTCATGGTCAGAATATGATGAGAGCATACCAGTAAACAAATGCTATTTGCTGTTTCAAAGTACCTAAACAAGGTACTTCGAATAGCTATTGCAACAGAAAAAAAAAATCTGTCCAGTCTAAGCACTGTTCCTCATATTCTTATCAAGTCATTAACTCTGCCTGACTCCTGCATACTCAAAGCCAGGAGTTTTACAGCATGAACCCCTAGAACCAAGTCAGTACAGATAGTGAGTGGGATTCAAGGCAAAGTGCCTGAGAAGGGTGGAGCTAAGGCAATTTTGCAGAGAGGTGCAGTCATTTGATCTCATTAGGTCTGCAACATTTGAAACTGTACCTTGAAGCCACAAAGTTTTGACCCTATGAATCTCTAAAGTATTGGTCTGAAATGAACAGTATTACTTGGCAGGCGCCCAAATGGCAGCATATTAGGTCAGTACCTTTTCAAGGGAAAGCTGCTCATGCATTTGATCTTTTCTTGCACAGCTCATCTATGATGATACTTGAATTCTTAACTGCTGCATTATTGGAAGCAACAACATGATTAACAGGCTTTACAGGAAATACAAGTACCAAAAGACTGATCAGTCTGATAAATTCTACCTCATTTGTGTGTACACAGTGACCAAGGAGGATGTAGCAGAATACTTCATTTGAAATTAATCCTTTTATCTAATAATGCCCACCCCCCAAAATTCTGCTCATCAATTCAGTTTTTGGAGTATTGTTTTTTGTTGTTTTTTTTTTCAAAAGTTGTCTTAGCTTTTCGCTTGATCCAGGAGCTCACCTAGTGAAGCACTCTACTGATTTTGTTTCTGCAGATTTCTTATGTAGAACTGCTCAGGTTTTGTCCATAGAGAAACTTTGTTAAATTATCAAGACAAATTATTTGGGAGTCAGAAAATACCTGTGGTTTGGGACCTGTTGTCTGATAATCAGTGCACCATTTTCTCCCCATCTGTTCCCACACTACCACAATAACTACTGCTACTTCAGTCTCCTTTATAACCTTGACCATGCCCCTCCTATGTCCCCAGACTCCTACAAGGATGGAAGCCATGCATGCTGTGCTGGGTTGCCAGCTGTGCTTTTGTCACTAAGTCCCAGATTTTTCCTGTACAACTGGGACATGGCATGCCAGATAAATTGTACATCTCTTGCACTAATGTTGCACCCTTTCACAGCTGGCAATACCAGTCTGATTCATTCCTCTATTTAATTTCCAATTTTCACAAAGCTGGTGGGAATGTAATTATCTTTGATATATCTACCCTCTAGCTAAGTGAACTGGGATTGCACAGTAGATTCAAAAGTGAGTTAAGTGGAAGGACTGATAGATGGGCAGCCAACACAGCTGCAGGAACATCATCTCCTTGTATACAGCAATAATAAAAAAATTGTACCAATAGTAACAAGTAATTAAAATAATTAAAAGTTCATTTATTTTGTAACTGAGGCTGCATTTCATTTTAAAGTAATGGCAGATTGAAAAGTTCAGATGTCTAGGCTTTTTTTCAGTTCTGAGATTTTCTTCACTTTCTTTTTAAAATTTTCTGTACATAACTTGAATAAAAATATATACCGTCTTAAAATTTATTGTAATTTTTTGCCCTACGTGCTTATTAATTATGGCTGCTCTACACAGGTTTAAGCATAGAAAAATGAAGTCTGCCAGTGGCAAAGCTTGTGCATGTTACACTTTGAAAAAACACGTGACTATCACTTAGGTGATGAATATTTCAGCAGAGGAGCTGGCATTGAACAAAATGATGCTATTTCCCTATTATACCACAGAGATTCTTAAAAGACTTAGTTCACTGTGGTAATTGCAATACAAGTGATGAAAATCTCTAATGCAGTGCATTTGTTTTGTGGAAGGTGCTGTGGCCAAAAAATAAATTAAGGCAGCATTACTGAAGTGCTTGTGGAAAAGTAGTATTAATTTGTATTACAGTAGCTTTTAGGTCAGGGTCTATTGTGTTAACTGCTCTGCACTCTCACCCTTGCCATTCAGATAGACAAAAGATGTGTATCCCTGCTCTACAGGCAGGAAAGCATGGTATTCAGCTGGCCTCCCTAGAGAGAGAATGCTGCCTCCTGATCTCTAGCCCACTAGATTTCTGTCCTTCACTTCTGGTGTCAGGCAAGATTTCACAGGCAAACTGTTGATTAGTTAAAAAGTCATGTTTATGTAATCTTGAATGGTGAGCGTGTTCACAGAGAAATCAGAAAACTTAGAGAATATTTTGAAATTAAATGCACATACGTTTCATTTAGACCTGAAATAGTTGCAATTTAAAGAATTAATTTGTCCTTGTACAAACTGGTTTTGCTTAATTTTGCCAAGAAAACTGCAAATAAGAGCTGCTGAACCTAAATGAAACTAAAACCAAAAGTGTTTAAGACTTGACACACAAAGCTGGAAAGTATTTCTCCAAAGCTTCAGTATTCAGACTGAAGTCAGTAACAGGAATTACTCTGGATAAACAAAAAGTGATTCAGAGCACCTGAGTTTAGGAGCTGAGATTCTGTGGAGAACAGAAAGCACCTCCGGACACCATCAGTAACTCTGGTATTTCATGAAACAAGGAACAGGAATTACTCCACCGGTATTACAAATATAAACAGAATGCATAGATGTGTAAAATGTATAGCGTGCATCTAATATTTGTCTCAGTGGCAATTAAACCCACGCTAAGTACATAGAAAAATTTTTTTCAATTCAAAAATTTTTTAGTACATTTTGAAATAAAACTCCATTGCACCCCAAATTTTATATGGTAAAAAGCTGTCTAAGGTTATTTAAAACTCTTGCAACTTAGCCTTAAAAAAATATTTGACAGTGTTTTCCAGTATACATACCTAACCTTATATCCTGTGTTATGAATCTAGTCCACCCTTATGATCTGGGAGAGTGGTCCTATTTTCAGTCAAATACGGATATGTGTACTTACTTGCCAGTTTATTTCTGTGGAATTAGGGGCAGAAAGGCAAAAAGAGAGGTGCTTAAGAAATGCCTCACCTGCCTTACAAGTAAAATAATTTCTTCATCACCCAGGAAAAGTGTGGGAAGGAATAACCTGTTAATAATGGGAAAAACAGCATAGGTAGGCCATAGGGAACACGGTAGAGAAAGAGCAACAATACTTGTGCAGAGCATGGAGTCCATCTTGCCTGATATCCTGTCTCCAGTAACAGCCATAAGTATGGCTTAAGTTTCTAGGGAAGAAGTAGGGCAAGCTCATTTGGTACTTCCTGGTACTGTTTCCAGCTGCTAAGCCTGGTGTGGTTTGTTTCCTTTGTAGCCATCCTACACAGGTTATTGTCTGCTCTTGTAACCGTATAGGCCTACTGCCTCTTGTCTGAAGAACCATGACCTCCTGCTTGACACATCCTTTCTCCCTCTCCCTCCACTTGTTTTATTTCAGGACATGAGAGAAAGAGAACTGTTGGTTTGCATGCATTCACGCACAATCATTTGTGATGTTGTAGGCCTGTACAGTACCCCACACTCTTATGTTGCTGCATACATCTGGTCTGTCCTTGGTTTAGTACACTATTTCCTGCAATGTATTCTACAGTTCTCTTGCTTTCCTGAGACATTCAGAGGATACAGGTGTGGGGTGAGGCAAGAGGAAACAATTAGAGTAAATATCAAAGTTCCAGCTCTGTATTAATATGAGGTGCAAAATACAAGTAGCAGAACTAGTTAACTGTGTCAGGATGTCTAAATAACAGGGATGAGGGATGGAAATATGTTGTTAAAATGCCACATTGGAGTGTTGTTCGATCCTTTGTTTGAAATACAGAAATACATTTCATTTTTCCATTTACTAAGTCATTGGTCTAGGTCCAGCCTTGCAGACTTTTAGAAGCATATCTACTTTTACTCCATAAAGATAATTTGATGTGACATCAGTTTGATTCTTTGGTCAAAGGAATGTGGATGCAGCCATGTTCTGACAGCAGTAATAGTTTGTGTTCTAGATAGTATCAAGACTTCTCTCATTCACCTAACCAGTTCTGAAGAAAGGAACTATAAAAGTTGTCTGAAAAATAAAATAAAACTTGTCTTTTTTTTATTTTAAGAATCCCATTTGGCCTGTATATTTCTGAGCAAATAAAAGCAGGGGATTAGTCTAACGTATCACTACATCTTTATGTTGAACTTAACAGGGTTGAACACAAAACCACTGAGTTTTTTGCTTAGTTTCCAAGAGTTTTTCTATTCATGCTTTTCTGCTGGAGGTTGTTCTGGAGGTTGTTGTTGCCTTCCTTGCTTTACAAATTCCTGTCATACAGTTTAGTTAAGTGTTAAAGATTATGATGAACGTATTTCCAAAAGCAATAGATACTGTCACAAATCATGTAGAAAAACCTCTTCTCTTCTCTTCTCTTCTCTGCTCTGCTCTGCTCTGCTCTGCTCTGTCCTGCCTTTCCCTTCCTTTCCCTTCCTTTCCTTTCCTTTCCTTTCCTTTCCTTTCCTTTCCTTTCCTTTCCTTTCCTTTCCTTTCCTTTCCTTTCCTTTCCTTTCCTTTCCTTTCCTTTCCTTTCCTTTCCTTTCCTTTCCTTTCCTTTCCTTTCCTTTCCTTTCCTTTCCTTTCCTTTCCTTTCCTTTCCTTTCCTTTCCTTTCCTTCCCTTCCCTTCCCTTCCCTTCCCTTCCCTTCCCTTCCTTCCCTTCCCTTCCCTTCCCTTCCCTTCCCTTCCCTTCCCTTCCCTTCCCTTCCCTTCCCTTCCCTTCCCTTCCCTTCCCTTCCCTTCCCTTCCCTTCCCTTCCCTTCCCTTCCCTTCCCTTCCCTTCCCTTCCCTTCCCTTCCCTTCCCTTCCCTTCCCTTCCCTTCCCTTCCCTTCCCTTCCCTTCCCTTCCCTTCCCTTCCCTTCCCTTCCCTTCCCTTCCCTTCCCTTCCCTTCCCTTCCCTTCCCTTCCCTTCCCTTCCCTTCCCTTCCCTTCCCTTCCCTTCCCTTCCCTTCCCTTTTCCCTTCCCTTCCCTTCCCTTCCCTTCCCTTCCCTCCCCTCCCCTCCCCTCCCCTTCCCCTTCCCCTTCCCCTTCCCCTTCCCTCCCTTCCCTTCCCTTCCCTTCCCTTCCCTTCCCTTCCCTTCCCTTCCCTTCCCTTCCCTTCCCTTCCCTTCCCTTCCCTTCCCTTCCCTTCCCTTCCCTTCCCTTCCCTTCCCTTCCCTTCCCTCCCCTTCCCTTCCCTTCCCTTCCCTTCCCTTCCCTTCCCTTCCCTTCCCTTCCCTTCCCTTCCCTTCCCTTCCCTTCCCTTCCCTTCCCTTCCCTTCCCTTCCCTTCCCTTCCCTTCCCTTCCCTTCCCTTCCCTCCCCTCCCCTCCCCTCCCCTCCCCTCCCCTTCCCTTCCCTTCCCCTTCCCCTTCCCCTTCCCCTTCCCCTTCCCCTTCCCCTTCCCCTTCCCCTTCCCCTTCCCCTTCCCCTTCCTTCCCCTTCCTTTTCTCTCTTTTTTTTTCTTTTTTTTCTTTTTTTTCTTTTTTTTTTTTTTTTTCTTTTTCTCCCCAGATTATTTTTTTCTATGATTCTTTCTCCTTCTGGTCATACCATGAAATGAGCCTGTGCTTCACAAATATCAGCAGTGAAAATAGATTCTAACTACAGGAGAAATGAGTCTCATAAAACAGAACTGTGTTCTCAGCAGACTTGGAGAAGCAGGTGTGTTCCTAAAGTAGACAGCATGGACATAAAATCTTCACCCTTATGAACACCAGTAAATTTCTGTTTTGTGCACAAAGGAAGGATAACTTAAAGGTTAGTTTGGAGACTGACACAAATACCATTCATATGGTGCAGGGCTTATAACACCATCTCTTACGGAACTGTTTTGCCAACAACTTCAACAAAAAGCAGGACAGGTCTTTAGATTGGAGACATTTAAATTTCTGCTTTTCAGAAGTGACAGGTGTGCCTATAGGTCTGGTTGGCTATAGCTTGGCATTAAACTGGCTAAGTTACAGAAGGAGTGCTTAGTAATTTCAGAAAATCAGACTTCTTAAGCAGAAACCAAAAGTTAGATCCTGAAATACTAGCACATCCATTTCTGAAAACTGACATAAATAAAAATGGAGCTGATAAGACACTCAGTCAGTTGAGCTATTTCGAGTTACTACTAATGGATGCTGCATCAGACTCGGCAAGCCTCCAACAAGTGAATTCTGACATGCAGAAGAATGTGCTTCATTTCACAAGAGGAATAGGATATAGTTGTATTTAAACTATAGTTGTATTTAAACTAGTAGGTTACAAAAGTATATAAAGGTCCAAAGTATTTTCTTGTGCTCTCTGACCTTTCATCCTAATTTTTACTATGCAATTTTCAAGGCTATTAGGTATGACTCAGCTTGCTTTCTCTTACTTTGCATCCAGCTTCCAATCACAAAAATGAGCTGAAGTGGATAACAGCTCTGGGCTTTTGCTCCCAGCACTCTACTTCTTCTACAGAATGTTGTTTTAATGGAATGACTTAGGTGGTCTCAGTTCATATCCCAGTTGACTGCAGACCGTATTGTAAAACCACTGTGTACAGATTCAGTGAAATTGGCAGCCCTTGCTTGAAATTAATCCCAGGCCAAACAAGCATAAAGAATGAATTATTTCTTGCTTCTGGAGAGGGTCTCTTTAGGTCAGGGATGAAAGCATTGGCAGGCCAGTGTAGGGAAGCTTCCACTCCAGCTGCCTGCATTGAAATTAGACTGTCGATAAATAGAGGACTACAGTTTTCAGGACTGACAACTCCTTAACATTCATTAGCACAAATATTTGCTCAGGATTTTATGAATGTTTCATTTTCAGTGTCTACTGTTGTATTTCATTCTTAGAATGATATTCTTCAGCACCAAATCTTTGAGAGTTGTCTTTCTTTAAAGAATGTACAGCAGCATTAGCAAGGTGTACAAGATTCTGCAGTTTTCAAAGACAAGTTTCTGTAAGTTTCTCAAAGCATTTCCTGTTGTCTATTGTTGTTGGGTTGTATGGTAAAGATGTAGCATGAATTTTACCTTTATAAAAAAACAGGAGGCCCACAGGGACTCATAACCTGACTTCAAAAAACTGCTTTCTTAAGCCACTCCTTCTGGCAAACTAGGAATCCCTCGAGACCTGTGTTGGTCTGTGGTCTTGGCAGGGTTTTATTCTAGCCCACCAGGTCTGGTGCAAGCACAGGTAGTCCTAGGTATAAATAACTCTTGATTTTAATGAAAAAGATTTATGTGATCATAAAGTAAAAGTTTCCTAGTGACCCAGTTCTGTACCCATATTTCACAGAGAAACAGTGTCTTTTTTTTTTTTTCTTTCTGTTCTACTACATAAACAACAGAGGTGGCTTTGGATACAGCTCTTTCCACAGTGTATGTCCACTTGTCAGAAGTTTCTTATCAGATGCACATAGTTTTGACCTGGTATTTGGAACAGATTAAAGAAAAAAGTTGGAAATCAATATTCCACAAATAGATAAGACATAAAAAAGAACCCCTCTCCCCAAAACAATATTTTGGTTTTGGGTAATATCACTTCATATTTCCTGGTTGTGAATCCAGTGCAACACTAGGGCTAGGAAAGTATAGATCTAATACTTAGGTTAGGATGATCAGTTGCAAATATTTTTTTCTTTTCACACCTGGGGATCTCTTCTAACTCCCAACAAGCAGAGCTTAATGATAGGCAAGGGGCACTTGAGCTCTCCCTCAGTGACAGCTCCTTTGGCAGATTTCCAGGCATCTGAGGGCCATGCCCTAGCTCGCAGAAACAGGAGCTGACTGGAGTCAGATGTCAAAATTCTCTCCATCATTTTTCTAAGCAAAATACAGGAAGGGTTTAAAATAGCCTCAGTGGTGAAAACTTATTTATATTGAATTTTCAATTTTTGACATTATCTTAAAGCCAAGGATTTACCCAAGGAGGACTCCACATTGTTTTGCAGATGTGTTATTAAAACAGTGAAGGAGAATGCATTCTTATGGCATAAGAAAGGTAAAGATGTTTGTAAGAGATGGTATTTCTTCAGATGTGATATACATGGAAAACTTGGCAAACTTTGAGCATATCTTCAGATCTGGAATAGAAAAAATAATGTTTAAAACTAAATATGAACTGAACACAATTGTTTCATTTTTACAAGATGCAGTGAGGGGAATGTTGGCTGTAGTGAGGAGAGAAAGAAAGAGTGAAAAGGTGGTAATCTCCACCAGGGAGAAAGGAGCTAAATAGATTTTGGTAATTGTCCTTCGGGTACCTCCTCTATACAGATACCTTGCTTTATGTTATTAAATAGTTTTGATTTTTTTTTTTTTAAATAAAAGGACATTTCAAAGGGGGAAAAAGTGCCACATACCAGCAGCATGAATTTAGCAGTAATTGCATAAAAAATGGCCAACAATTCTAGTAAAAAAATTCTCATAATTAATTTTCAAATGTATAAAAACCCATTTCACTAAGCATAACATAGTTCATAATTACTGTGCTGAAAAATGGGTACCTTTAACAAAGGAAAATCCAAAAATACAAGACCCTATTTATCTTTGAAGCTTTGAACAAATGGTCTTTAAAGGTGCCTTCCAACCTAAATTATTAAATAATTTTATGACAACAAGACTTACTATAATAGCTATTTTGATCATATGATGATAAAATATGTAGGTAGAGAGAAAGGGAGGTGTGTAAAATGTTTGAGCTAACAATGTCCTCAGGATCTATGTTGCGATTGTAGCTCTAGGAGTACCTCATTTGAAAGTATACAACCTAGTCAGAATAATGTGCTCTATTTATCTGTTCATATTTGTCTATTCCTGGATAAGTCCAGCACTGAGATGGGAGGGAGGAGAAGATGTAAATTTTGCTTGGAGACACCTAGCTTATGTAAATGTTTCTAAAATTGCCCCCAAATGAACAGAGGCAAAAATTGTCTCTTGACTTCATGACACTGGAACTGTTCTGCAAAGACCTTGAAGCTCAAATCTCTTCTTCAGGAATGAGGATAAATTTCTTTACAAACTCTTACAATGGAGTCACCACATGGAATGATAAGTTCTTAGTTCAGGAGTGCATATACCAGAGAAGGTAAGATTTCTGAGTATGCATTCCCCTTCTTTCCATTCCCAGACTAGGGTACAATGTGAAGTTCTTTTCTGTTCTTTTTGACAATTTTATTTTATTTACAAATCAAATTCTAAAGCAGTGTAAAAAAAATTTTGAAGCTCTTTATATCCAGGTTTTCTTTTGGAAGACCACACTGCCTGTGCCTTAGATACTTCATCCCAAAGAGACATTTCTATTTCCCTTTAAATCCAGAGACTGAGTCAGGCCATAAGCCTTTTACAGACTTTCTAGTCTTTAGCTGAAAGATTAGGATGTTACAAGCATGTTATAGTGTGACAAGGGTTTATGAGGAGAAAGAATAAAATATATTGTAAATCTTACATAATAATGCATAGAGATATATAGGTATATTCAGTCTATAGTGCAGCTTTATACATGGGGGTTTTCTCGCTTGATCATCATTCCAGAAAGGTGCTTGTTTCATGTCCACCTTCAGAACCTCCTTTTTTTTAATTAAAAACCATCTTTATTATTTTCATTATGTTTCAACCACCCTTCTTGGGTAGGGACATGTCCTACTAGATGAAGTTGGCTCAAAGCTCCATCCATCCTGGCCTTGAACACATCCAGGGATGAGGCATCAACAGCTGCCCTAGGCAACCTGTTCCAGTATCTCACCACCTTCACACTAAAGAATTTGTTCCTGTCTAACCTAAATCTGTCCTTTTTCAGCTTACAACCATTGGACCTTCAGACCTACAACTGGCTGTTTCTAAAGTTGTAACACGTTTTGTGCTTACTTACATTTCATGAACAATTGTGCAGTATTATAGTATTCAAAGCCTGCAAAGTAGAACTGTATCCAGGGCTTTTTTTTTCTTTACACTTCAATTTTGTCATTGAAAACACTTGTTTTTAATTTATGCAGGCAGATCTATTTAAATGTTTAAAATAAAAAATACATGATTTTCAGTCCCAAGTATGCTGATTAGATGGATGGTTTTGATCATCTGTACTAAACTCATTGGCAGGGATTCTTACCATGGTTATAGAGTACTGAAAGGAAGCTGATCTTGGTTGGATTCAGTGGCCCAGCTGTAATCCAGTAGTAGTAATGATTAGTACAAGTACTTTGTCAGACCTCAAATGCTGCAGTAGCACAAAAGAGGAGGCTTAGTGTCTTCAGCAGTTACAGCTCAGAGCCTTCATTCATAAAGAACAGGCTATTTGATTAAATCAGATTTTTCTGCCTGCAAATACATACTCTGTTAGAAGTCTTATCTTTGTGATTTTTATGACCAAAATGGCTAGGAGTGGTGAGGCTGTTCCTGGATCTGTGTTGACAGGCCCATTCATTTTAGGCAGTGAGCAAGTACAGATGTCAAGGAAAGATCTTTCTATCTAAATAGGGAAAAGAGACCAAAGAGAGAAAGAGAGGCACTAGAGTTTTAAGTGAATTTTCTTCAGGGGTTGCAAGAGATCACGCTTTCTGAGCTGTGTTCCTGCACTCAGTCTAGTAGAGCACCTTTTGAGGGAATAAATTTACCTGAATACTTCTTCATCTGCAGCTATTTTTGTTGACAGCAGTTCACAATTTCTTTATTTTAAAATTTGATTTCTGATTAGAAGTACAGGTCATGCAAGAAATAACTTTTTCATGAGTGGGCAAATACATTTCTGAAAATCAGAGCTTAGGTGTGAACTCTTACATACATTCAAAATATTTCTTTTCATAAGTAATGTTTATTTTCAGCTTAAAATTTGCTGTTTCAGAGAATGCTTTTGCCATCAAATTATCTATGTGAAATTCATTGAAAGCATGCCTTAAAAGAGAATGCAACATTCACAGGCATTTATTTTAAAACCAGAGATTCACTGGGCATTGGGGGGAAAAAAAGAAAAAAGAAAAAAAAAAAAAGTAGTGTACTCTTAACTCAGGTCTCTAATCATTGAATTTTATTGCTCTGTGTAGACCATACTGGTGATGATTTGTGGTAAGTACTGTACCATGTAATAGTAGGGTTTATGCTTGAAAAATGCCATCAAACTATATAACTATCTCATCTTCTAAACCACAGAGCAGATACATGGTAAATGCTCAGAGAATGAAGTGAGAGTAATGATCACGTGAGCTGTGAGGACGTGTAATTATTGGGAAGCCCTACCTGTGATATTTACTGGTTTGGTTACCACAGAAGTCAAATACACTTCAGGACTCTGTGGTCATTCTTTCAGTGTAAAAAATTACTATTAGATTCTGTCATGGTTTTTTTTCCCAAGAATTCTTCAATTTGTTGAGTTTTCAGTTCATGTTTCCCATTGCATCCTTATTGCAGCCACACAAAAGAAGGGCTCACACAGTAGCTTCCTGAGGGAAGGATCAAAAACCTTCTATTCCATCCATCTTCCCTGTCCTCCACTCACTTCAGCATGCAGGTAGTTTTAACGATTTTATTTTCTCTAGTATCAAATTATTCTGGCTGCAGTCCTTGTGGACAGCAGAGCCAGCTGAGCCAGCAAACCTGACACCCTCAGTACTACACTTCCAGCTTCCACTTTCTCATTACAAAGTTTGCCCATGGCAGTTCAGAAAGAGAGCCTGCATGTTACAGCGTAGTGCCGTGGCTAAAAGATGAAGAAAGATTCTGCATACTTCCCAAAGACGAGAGGTCGAGGTCTCAAGTTGTGCCAGGGGAGGTTTAGGTTGGATATTAGAAAGAATTTCTTCACAGAGAGGGTGATCAGACATTGGAATGGGCTGCCCAGGGAAGTAGTGGATTCTCCATCCCTGGAGATATTTAAAAAGAGACTGGATGTGGCACTCAGTGCCATGGGCTGGGAACCACAGCAGTAGTGGATCAAGGGTTGGACTTGATGATCTCTGAGGTCCCTTCCAACCCAGCCGATTCTATGATTCTAGGAAAATGAAAGGCGACACCTTTATGACATAATTAAAAGCTATATTTCTTGCTCCTTGCATAGGTTGATGTGAAGACAAAAAGGCAAAGCACAGTGGCATAAATGGTTGCCAATAATATTGGTGTCAGAGAAGACAGAGAATAGTAAGATGGAAGTACTTTAAATTTTGAGAAGCCATATTAACAGATTCTCTGGATGTAGTTGTTGCACTTCCTGAGTGAAATAGATTTGTCAGGTTTTCTGCTGTATTTTGTAATTTGTAGGTCTAGGTGCTAAGTCTTTTGCTAATCTACTTTTTGTTCCACTGTGCCAGTACATTACACTTGGAAATATATCATTTTCATCATAAGTAGTGTTGACATTTGTGTTCCCTTTACTGCATTTCAGACTTTCTCAGGACTAGTAGGTTTCATCAATGTACTTTGCAGTACCAGAACATCATAGTTTAGCTGAAGTTGATGACAGTAATCTAGATACTGAATAGTATTTTTTAAAATAGTGATATTCCTTTGAAACAAATGTTTTCTTTGGTTGTCATGTGCTAGAATGATGTGTGTTGCACTCAGATCCACAGGCATCTAATCTGTTAGTCATATGACTGTTCTGTAATATTTTCTCACAATTTGTTCATTATGTCCAAGTCTTATTTTCTACTTCCAGTATGAGAACTGTTTTGAAAGACATGGACCTGTTGGAGTGGGTCCAGAGAAGGGGCACAAAAATGATTGGAGGGGTGGAACACTCCTCTTATGAGGACAGTCTGAGAGAGGTGGGGTTGTTCAGCCTGGAGAAAGAAAGGCTCTGGAGAGACCTTATTTGCAGCTTTTTCCATATTTAAAGGTGGCTTCTAAGAAAAACAGGGCCTGTAGTGATAGGACAAGGTTTAATGGTTTTAAACTAAAAGAGGGTAGATTCAGACTAAACATGAGGAAGAAATTTTTTATGATGAGTGGTGAAACACTGGAACAAGTTCCTCTGAGAACTGGTAGATGCCCCATCCCCAGAAACATTCAAGATCATGTTGGATGGGGCTCTTAGCAACCTGATGTAGTTGAAGATGTCTTTATTCACTGTAGAGGGGCTGGACTAGATGACCTCAAAACCCCAAAACATTTTTTCATTCTGTGAAGAGCTGGTCAAGTCATTTGTGCTTTTTACCCCAGATGGTACCAATCTAAGCAGGAGACAAACTGCCTTCTTTCTGGATTCTGACAGCCTGTAGAAGTGGCTTGCTTTATTTTATCCAAAATGTCTATACTGTTTCTCTTTTGTCCCTCATCTGTCTGTGGAGTCAGAACTAAAGGAGGTCTGTGATGCTGAAGCAGTTTTTGTGTGTGAGACTTAAACTGACATATAGCTGGCTGTTACCCAGCTCAGTGGATGCATTTAATCATCTTTCAAAAAACATTCATCTGGCATGATGTTGCAAAAATTGAGTTCACCAACAAACTCTTTAGTAGGTTAGGATAATGGAGGGATAGTTAAGTTTTCTCTTTGCATTTAATGTCACACATCCAAGAGAGATTCTTACTTCTCAGGTAGTTTCTTTCTCTCCCTTAACCATACAGGGAGAATACAAAAACTGGATTCCTACATTAGACAGAAACTATTTGATATTGATTGTAAAAATACAGACTTTCTACTTTCATACCTCTTAGTTTTTTCAGAGGTACTACTATAAGAAGTCTCAAATGTGCGTCAGATGCAGTTGGTTTAGAGATTTATGGGAACCATTATTTTTGCTGTGAGAATTATCATTTAAAATCATTGACTTAACTAGTCTTACTACGAGAACAATGCCATTTCATTTTCTTTAAACTTCTTTTTTTTATCTTTAGAAAACTTTAGAAGATATTGAAAACAGGCATAATTATCAAGATGGAATCTCAATAATACTAGAAAACTCTGGCTAAATTAAGTATGTTTCCTATTTGGGGTTTTCTCTTTAGCAGGGTTCCTGTAACATTGATCTTCCATGTCTCTGCATGGTAAAGAAAAGCACATTAATTTATCCCTGCCCCCAGAAAATGAAGTTTAGCACTTCAGGCCTCTGACCTTGTCTGAGAGCATGAGAAATTTCTCAGCACTTTCATTTTTAGATCCCAAAATGTTGTTATAACAACATTTATTATAATAAATATGTTATAACAACAAAGAAGTTGTCTATATTGTCTATTAAACTAAATATTTAATTTTCAACTTTATAGATCTGCCTACAACTTGTTTCTCTTAAAAAGGTACCTGTGCAGAGGTAATCATTAAAAAATAAGCTGTCACAATTTGTGTCAAATAAATCATGACAGATTATCACAATCTGTCACATAATTTTCAATTATAACAATAATGGGAATTTATACAGCAGGACAGTACATTAATACATTGTATCATTCACACAGCAACAATAGCTGCAGGAAACATTCAGCAAGTAGACAGCATGTTTAGTTTGCATCATCTTAGAAGAAGGAACCTGCATACCTTTCTGTCCAAACAGGCACTTTCATTTAGAAATCCTTTCATATTATCCTCAGGGATGGCTTGTGATTGATGACCACAAAATCATTTTCCTAACAGTTCCATTTTTTTCTGACATTAGCAGCTTGGGAATCCTAGTGCAACAAGGTCAATGGCAGTTTTCTGTTCAAATGAAGACCTCCTCCTAGAATTTCTTTAATAGGGAAGTAAGGTGGTGGTTCTGTGCTGAGTGAAGATATTGAGAGTGATTATTGCATTGTAGCATAGCTTTTGGAGCAGAAATCTCTTGCAACATCATAAATTCCATGTAAAGAGCAATGACTCTTCTAAATCATTAATCTTTGATTAGTCAATGTTCATTGAAAAACCCTGCTTCATAGGACTTTAAGTACAAATGTCAACTTAAAGAAACACGGTAGTGCAAAGCCCTATTTGTAACATCCATTTTTATCTAAAATTAATCCAATTCTTGATTATTTCTTAAGCCATTGAGAATAATAAAACTTGCATGCAAAAGGGAAGACCTGGAAGCCAAGAGTTAGGGTCAAAAGTAACATAGCAACCCCCTAAGTACTTATGAAATCTGGAAATTGCCATAATGGAGACAAAAAGTGGAGCGGATGCCAGGAGGGTTTCACAACAGTAGATGGAAGGAAAATCTCTGTCCAGTTTGTCATGCCATGAAGCTGAGGATGGGAACTCAGTGGCATAAATGTGGAGCAGCAATGTTATAAATAATGTAAAATGGCTTCCTAGTGCTGGGAAGTTCATTGTTGTTAGTTTGGAGTAGTACAAATCCTGCCAGACCTATAAATTTGTGTGTCTTGAGTGTGAAGGAGAGGTTATGAAAGCAGGTCCACAGACAAATTGCAGGCATAGGGAAAGGAAAAAGGTTTCCTGTAGGGTCTCTGAAGGGCTTAAGCCTACTGCCCCAGCTTTGCTTTTTGGCACCCACCTCTTGGCCTACCTTCTTCATTCCTTTTGGCAGAACACAAAGAGGGAGGGCAGGGCTTCCAATCCAGTAAAGACGTACACATCCTAAAGTAGCATGATGGTCTCTTCCTTGGCTGGTCAAGTGAGTTAGCTGGAGTTTGTTGTGCATATGTTGGGTTTAATTCTGATTATGGTACCCTGTAATTTTTAAGGATGTGGATTACCATCAAACTTGATTTTTAAATTGGAAGTCAGGCCTAAGTGCATGTTCTTCATCTCCTTTATTGTTTCAGTGAGTGTAGAAGACTGTTCATCACTTTTGATCAAAATGGCATACAACCCACACCCTTTGACAGCTTTCCAGGACCACAGATTATTCTAAATTATGGTAATAACCTAAGTAATGATAGCTGCTTTTTTAAAAAACAAAACAAAACACACACACAAAAACAAATTTAAACCCCCCCAACATACTGTTAAAACACAAAAAGAACTTCATAAGCACTCAAGAATGCTAAGCTCATCCAGTATAGCACCTGGAGACTGAAACTCAAGTTTGTATCACAGACTGAGTTTGCCCAGTGCTTTACTTCTAAACATACAGAGTTTCCAGTGTTACGCTTTGCTGCATGTTGATAATGATGGTCCTTTTGCCAGTGGTAGAGAAAAGCTCATAATGTTTCTTTGGTCTGATGTCACCCCACAAACAGCCTGGTTATGCAGAGCTGTGGTGGGAAGGATTATGGTAGATCAAATCAAGCCTTCCCACAAAACTCTGTTGGAAATGCTGAAAAAAGTACATGTTCGCAAGCCAAGAACCTAAACGGCATCTAGGCAATTGTCATACAATCTCACTGAGGAACATAGAATAAAACTGAGTGGTACCCCTTTTCCTGGTAAATCTGAAGGCTGTATTCATTGACTCCCTCTGTCTGCCATCCTTTCCAGTAATTTCTTTATTATTCCACTTTTTCCATGTTACTTTTTTTCCATGTTGTTATTCTAGATCCAAGGAATTTAATTTATCCGTCTATTCAGCACACTGTGTTCTCTAATCTGTATCCACACTGCATGACTTCCAGGAGTTCATAAAAAATAGTTTTGTTTTACTTGCCTTTATGGACTTCCCTTTCCTTCTCTGTGGCCCCAAGATTTTCTCTCCCGATTCCTTACATGCTGTGTGCCAACATTATTACTCATGTCCTCTACAGGATTTTGTCCAAATCCTCTGACTCAGTGGCAATGACTGGCTGACCCTTCATTCCTGTCTAGCCTCTTCCATCTCCTTTTGCCTCTTCCCCAGAACCCATCTCTCAATTGCTTTTCCCATCTGAGCAGTGCCCACGCACTCACAGCTTTCATTTTTCTCTCAGCCAAGGATCAGGCAAGTTCCTCAGCAAAGATGTGTCACAAGAATTCTACCCTGTTACCTACATGGTTTTATAAACACAGCTGTAAGACATACTTGCTAGAGTTTGTTGTGCAGGTTGTGGCCAGTAATATGTCACTAAAGCTTTTCAGAGCTGTCTTTGAGAACATTTAAAAACTTTTGTGACTTTAGTGTAGGGAAAGTGCAACCGTTCAAGTAGACTCTGCAGTGATGCAGAGGTGAATGATTGTTGAGGTGATGAAGACAGCTTGGTTTTAATTGTTATGTGGCATGATGTAGTCTGCTTTTTTGTGGTAGTGGGCCTTTTGCCACAGTGGAAATCTTACTAATTCTAAACAGCAACAGAGTCATGCTTCTGAGTTCATCTTCTGGTTTTCATTCTGCAAGCATCAGTAAAATAGAAAGATCACTCTCTTTTGAAAAACATCATTAGTATTTAAAATATGTGAGCATAGAGAAGTTTAAATTTTTACATAATTCCTCCGGCTTTTTCACTGAAAAATGGTACAATTTCACATGATCAGGTGTAGTGTAAGCAGTAGTATATCTTTCTAAAATGCTCCGTCTCCAAACCTTTTTTCTCTCTTCAGAATAAAAACTATAGAGGATTTTCTCAAAGGTCTGTGCAAGTATGCACTCACATTACAGTAACCCTTGCATGCATTCTGGTCAATTAGAATTACTATGTGTCCTTCCAGTCACAGAGTCCCTCAGAGTGAAGAAACTGTTGCTTAACAAAACATATGTACACTTTTAATACTTACTCTGTAAATTAAGCATATAAACTTCCAGTGGCCTTTAAAGTATCTCAGAGGAGTTCAAGAGACTCTCACCAATTCATCAAAACCATTGGTTTGTTTTGTTGACAAGCATGTGGGAGTGTTGATCTGAGCAACCAGTAAACTGGGAATTGCTGCTCAGCTTTCAGCCTCTTGAGTCTAGCTAGGAAATTACAAAAGTAAACATGTTCTCTCCAAGTCTCAGGCAAACCAGAAGGGAAGGGAATCATAATATTTCCTTCAAATAATTTGTCTTTTGTTTGTTGGGCTTCAGAGATAAAGGATAATTTTGATACAGAGATTCCAGCAGTTTTTGTGGGGCATTTGGAGAATAGCTGCTCAGATAAAGCTGTGTTAGACCACTAGCTACCCTATTAAAGCCTTTCAACAGAGTTTTCTAAACAGTTCTTAAATGTGTTGAAATCCAGAGAGAATGTGGAAGCTTTCTTTCCATGAAACAGAACATAGTCAGTGTTAGCATTTAAACTGAGTTGAATAGTGGGCTATGTTGAAGCATTGCAGGAATTGCTCTAAAACATAGAATCATAGAATCATAGAATTAGCCGGGTTGGAAGGGACCTCAGAGATCATCAAGTCCAACCCTTGACCCACCGGAGCACAGTTGCTAGACCATGGCACTGAGTGCCACATCCAGTCTTTTTTTAAATGTCTCCAGGGACGGAGAATCTACCACCTCACTGGGCAGACCATTCCATTGCCTGATCACCCTCTCCGTGAAGAAATTCTTTCTAATATCCAACCTAAATCTCCCCTGACACAACTTAAGACTGTGTCCTCTTGTTTTGTTGAAAGTCATCTGGGAAAACAGTCCAACTCCCACCTCGCTACAGCCTCCTTTCAGGTAGTTGTAGAGAGCAATGAGGTCTCCCCTGAGCCTCCTCTTCTTCAGGCTGAACAGCCCCAGCTCTCTCAGTCTCTCTTCATAGGGCCTGTGCTGGAGTCCCTTCACCAGCCTGGTTGCCCTCCTTTGGACCTGCTCCAGGACCTCGACATCCTTCTTAAACTGAGGGGCCCAGAACTGGACACAGTACTCGAGGTGTGGCCTAACTAGCGCTGAGTACAGGGGCACGATCACCTCCCTGGACCTGCTGGCCACGCTGTTTCTGATACAGGCCAGGATGCCATTGGCCTTCTTGGCCACCTGGGCACAGTGCTGGCTCCTGTTCAGCTTCTTGTCGATCCAGACTCCCAGGTCCCTCTCTGCCTGGCTGCTCTCCAACCACTCTGTGCCCAGCCTGTAGCGCTGCATGGGGTTGTTGTGGCCAAAGTGCAGGACCCGGCACTTGGCCGTGTTGAACCTCATCCCGTTGGAATCAGCCCATCTCTCCAGCCTGTCCAGGTCCCTCTGCAGAGCCCTCCTGCCTTCCAGTTGGTCCACACTTCCTCCCAGCTTGGTGTCATCTGCGAATTTGCTGATGATGGACTCAATCCCTTCATCTAGGTCGTCGATAAAGATATTGAACAGAACTGGGCCCAACACCGATCCCTGGGGGACACCACTAGTGACCGGCCGCCAACTGGATGCAGCCCCGTTCACCACCACTCTTTGGGCCCGGCCCTCCAGCCAGTTCCTAACCCAGCACAGGGTGCTCCTGTCCAAGCTGTGGGCTGACAACTTTTTTAGAAGAATGCTGTGGGGGACGGTGTCAAAGGCCTTGCTGAAGTCCAGGTAGATCACATCCACCGCCTTCCCCTCATCCACCAGACGGGTCACCTGATCATAAAAGGAGATCAGGTTGGTCAGGCAGGACCTTCCCTTTCTAAACCCGTGCTGGCTGGGTCTGATCCCTTGCCCATCCTGCAGGTGCTGTGCGATTGCCTCCAGGATGATCTGTTCCATAACCCTACCAGGCACTGAGGTCAGGCTGACGGGCCTGTAGTTTCCCGGATCCTCCTTCCGGCCCTTTTTGTGGATCGGCGTGACATTCGCCAACTTCCAATCATCCGGGATGTCCCCAGTGAGCCAGGACTGTTGGTAGATGATAGAGAGGGGCTGGGCAACCACTTCTGCCAGCTCCCTCATCACTCTTGGGTGGATCCCATCCGGTCCCATAGACTTGTGGGGATCTAAGCAGCTCAAGAGGTCACTGACTGTGTCCTTCAATATTTCAGGGGGGCTGTTTAGATTTTTATCACCTTCTATAGGCTCCAGAGGCCTGCTGTCCATAGGATGATCTGTCTTTTTGTTGAAAACTGAGGTAAAGAAGGTGTTAAATACCTCAGCCTTTTCCTCATCTTCGCTAACTATATTCCCACCCATGTCCAGTACAGAATGAATGTTTTCCTTGCCCCTTCTTTTACTATTGATGTATCTGTAGAAGGATTTCTTATTATCCTTCACAGTGGTAGCGAGATTCAGTTCGTGTTGTGCCTTTCTCTCTCTGATTTTCTTTCTACACGACCTGACTATTTTCCTAAATTCCTCTCGAGAAGTTAGTCCTTTTTTCCATAATTGATAGGCCCTCTTCTTAACCCTAATTTCTTTCAGGGTCTCCCAGTTCAGCCAGACCGGTTGCCTTCCCCGCCGGCTTGCCTTTCGGGACTCCGGGATAGCCTGCTCCTGTGCTTTCAGAATTTGCTCTTTGAAGTATGTCCATCCCTCCTGGACCCTTCTGTTTTCAAGGGCTGTTTTCCAGGGTATACTCTGAACTAGTCTTTTGAATAGTCCAAAGTCTGCTCTCCGGAAGTCCAACACAGAGGTTTTACTGACGACCCTCCTTGTGTCCCTGAGTATTGAAAACTCTATTATTTCGTGATCACTGAGTCCCAGTCGTCCACCAACCACCACATCTCCCACCAGCCCCTCTCTGTTTGCGAAAAGAAGGTCAAGTGGGGCTCCGTCCCTGGTGGGCTCATTTACTAGTTGGAGCAGGAAATTATCTTCAATACATTCAAGGAATCTCCTAGACTGCCTCCTCTCTGCGGTGTGGAGTTCCCAGCAGATGTCTGGCAGGTTAAAGTCACCTACGAGAACAAGGGATGATGATTTTGAAACCTCCGCCAGTTGCTTGTAGAATGTTTCATCGTCCTCATCATCCTGATTGGGCGGTCTGTAACAGACTCCCATCACGATATCGGCCTTGTTGACCTTTCCTCTGATTCTAACCCACAGGCATTCTGCCTTGTTATTAGTGATCTCAACTTCTACAGCGTCGAGAGACTCTCTAACATACAGGGCTACCCCTCCGCCTCTCCTACCCTGCCTGTCCCTTCTGAAGAGCCTGTAGCACTCCATGGCAGCACTCCAGTCATGGGAGTCATCCCACCACGTTTCCGTGATAGCGACTGCATCATAGCTTTCCTGCTGCACAATGGCTTCCAGCTCCTCTTGTTTGTTGCCCATGCTGCGTGCATTGGTGTACATGCACTTCAGCTGGGCTGCTGATTTCTCATTTATCTTGCGTAGTCCACCTTTAGGTTCCTCTCTGGAGAGCTCAGTTTCAACCCTCTCCCCCTTCAAACCTAGTTTAAAGCCCTCCTTATCAGCCCCTTCAACCTATGAGCTAGAGTCCTTTTCCCCCTGTTGGTTAGATGAAGTCCATCTGATCTGGTGACACTAGGCAGCATGGGATTTGCCCCGTGGTCAAAAAACCCGAAGTTCCACCGGTGGCACCAGTCCCTTAGCCACCTATTGATGAGACAGGTTTTCCTAGTCCTCTCCTCATTCAGGTCTTCTACTGCAGGAATTGAGGCGAAGACTACCTGTGCTCCTGACCCAGAGAAGAAGAAGAGAAAACAGAAAAGAAGAGAAAAAGTTCCTGCCATCTCCATATGTTCTTCCTCTTTACTGACACAATTCCTTTGGGATTTCCACAGTAACGAGTGAAGAGTTGAAGGAGTGATCCAAAGTGAGGAAGCGTTATCTCTCACTTCAGAGGTGGAGAAACAGAAGCACTGAGAAATGAAAGGACAACACCAGACAATAACATGTTCAGGAAAAGAATTCAAACATCTTGAATTCCCTTTTCCTATCTCTCTCAGACTTTCCATTGTAAATGCAGCCATATGGTTATCATTTACTCATAGGCTGTTCTTGTTGAGCTAAAGAGTTTGGAATTGCATCATCTTAATATATTTATTTTACTGCTTTAAACCTGATAAAATATTTCTGCTAGGTACCTTTTCTTTCATTAACCCTAACAGCCCTGTGCTCTAACTCTATAGGACATGTCTGAGCTTATCAACTCCTATTCTCATCTCAAACTCATGTGCTCCAACTACCTTTAAAAGTTGACATTCCTTTCTTCCTTTACTACACATTTTTTTCTTACCAATGTTCCTTTTACTACCTAGAGGCAAGAAGGAGGAAGGAGGAGGTTTTCCCATCATCATCTTCAGCCTCTGATCTTAGTATATGTAGGTATATAGGGAAAGGCCCAAAAGATATAAACAAGCCATTGCACAACACATTGACCTTCACTTTGCGTAGGAAATACCCAGCAGCACACTCCATGCTCCTATTTGCACGTTGCCTATCAAAGTCAAGGCAAGTGTAATGTTTCATAAGGACTCCCTGATTATATGTCACATGACTTCAAAGTCTGTGCATTCAAATGTAAAGGTTCTACTATTTGTGAACTGACTTTGCATTGTACATCCACCATTCTGGTTTGGCCTTTGAGGATTTAAACTTAACAATGTTTTACAGCTGTTTGGTAACACATCTAGTGTTGAAATCCTGTTTTCCCTGATTTGTACAGAATCAGAATAGCTTCCTGTTATTATACAACTTAAGAAGCCAAACTTTCCCACCACAGACAACTTTAGCCCACTGGCTTGAAATTTATATTGTTTCTGTCACCAATCTAGTTGCTTTTGATGTGAGTTTTAGTTGAATGTGCAGGGTTCTTAAAACTTAATTGCAGCAGATGTTTCTTTGCGTTCTCTCTCTCCCATTTCACTCTGGATTTTAGTTGGTTTTCCTTGGAAAGGTACATGAAAGGGAAATCCTTGTATAGTCAAATGTTTGTTTTGCCATCTAAAGCTTGCAAAGGGTCCTTAGCCTGGTCTGATTTCTTCTTGAAGAGCTGTAATTATTCATGGAAAGAAAAAAAAAATCCTTTGTCACTAATAGGCTTCTTGGTGCTTCTTGTAACAGTCTTTATTATTCCTTTCTACATAATTTTCTATTGATGAGGTGAAAAAAAGGCTTCCTCTGCTGTTGAGAAAGAAAAGGTAATTGTTCTTTTTTCACATTTACCAATGCTTGTTGCGTTCCTTATGTGTTTAAAGGACAAGGATGCAGAAAATGATGTTATTGATGGCATCACCATGGCAACAATTCTTTGGAATAACACATTCTGGCATTGTTATTCTGCACACACACAAAAAAGGGGGACATTCTTTTAAGCACAAACAGATTGTGCCCCTTTTAAAGGCACCCATGAACTTTGCTTTTCTGAAGATTTACAGACTGGTTTGGGGCAGAAAGGATTCTGACATCATTTACCTCTCTGTGTACATCACATTGTGGCATTTAAAAAAGCCCAAAAAACAACAAAACACTTTGAAAAAAGCAAGTGGTTTCAAGAAACACAGCATGGGAAGGATACATAAACATTTCTTTGACCAGAAAGACAAAAAAAAAAAAAAAAAAACAACAAAAAACTAGAAAGAATTTTTAAGTTTATGAGCTTTAGAACCAAAATCACTAAATAATCAAGAGGCTGAAGAGGATGAAGGAGCCATGCTGGGCCTATTGAAGTAGTTACCCAGTTATGACAATACTCCAGATGATAACTTAACTTTCACCCCAACCACTACATGCATCTTAAAACATATTGATGGGTAATTGAATTGCCTGTTCACAAGGCAGTTTGCAAGCATATGTTTTGCCTTTCATACTCGGTTTTCCTTTGTCCTCGGGTGTTGACAGGCTCACTAGAATAACATTTTAGAATTTTAGAAGTCATAGCATTAGTATCTTTCTTTTTCTTGACTTCACCACAGTTCTGACTTGGATTACTTTATTTCTCTGATACTCATTTGTGAAATACATGTGTTTTTATTAAAAAGAAGGGAATGTAGTGAAACTGAGAATGCATTTTTCATCTGTTCTGCACTATGATGCTGTTTCTGGCACCTTAGTGTACACCTTTCAGTTTGACTTTCCCTAGGGACAAACTATTTCCTGCACACCCATGGTACATGGAAGTGGGCTGTACAAACCTTGAGGTTTGAACACAAGAAAGCTCTGCACCTAAAAAGAACTTGTGTTTTTTGCAAATACACTACTTAATTATACCCACAATCTCATTTCTGAGAGCAACAGTAGTTTACTCAATGGCTCCAAAAATACAGCTCCAGGTAGTATGTGATTTTTCTCAAAGTTACCACAGCTGGTGACAATCAACTCTTTGGCTGTTGGGCAATAACTTAGACCACTGGATTTTTCTGCTGTCAAAATGCTGATGGAAATGTGAAGCTCTGGGGACTGTAGGATAGCTACATACAGATGTTGCTTCACATTCAGCTTTCTAGAGTTGAAGCAATCCCCAAAAAATGAACAGAGACTAGAAACTCTACTGCTTTACCCCTTGTCTCTGAGACACATGACCTGTCTACACTACATTATCATTACAGGTGCAAGTCTATGGATTCCTTAACACCATGGTCAGTGTTTTATTTTGTAAGGAACAAAGTAACAGAATGAGCTTGAAATCTTAGTCATGTATAGTCCTAACAAAAATTATAGGCCTGATGTAAGATGATTTGGCCTGTGCTCCATATTTATCTCTAGAGTAGTGGACAGACTTCATTTATTCCACAGCATATTTTGGGATTTAAATAGGTTATATATGCATTATGACATAGACATTCTGTACAATTATCAATATTCAGAATATATTAAAAATTGTGCACATATAATGATACATATCTGTAATATATAATATATACAGTTAATATAATTTAATGTATCATTTTGCTAAGTAGTCCTACTTATCAAAAAAACAATGTTTTTTCTGCTTATGTAAAAAGAAAATAGGACAAAACTATTGCAGATTTGAAACTTTTCCTAGTCACGAATAGTAAGGCCTTGATGTGTTCTGATCCTGTAAAAAAATAATCTTACTAGAATAAAAAAATTAGTATCAGATTTGTTCAGACCACGTTGTCTGATTTGAAGTTTATTAAGCCTTTGAAAGGTAGTGCCTGTAAGCTGAGGCCACAGGGGACTGTTATTTCCCTGGAAAAGAATCAGAGTTGTAAGAATATGCCCAATGCAGAATAGGCATTGCTGAGGTCATTCTTTCCCTTGGGAGTTTGAAACCCTCACATCCAGGGCCCTGCACCACCGGTTGCTTCCATGAGGAATTAAGTGTTTTAGTTAAAGCTTAGTGGGAACCCAGAAGAAGAATTTCCTTCATATTGGTGCTTTGAAAGATTTGTTTACTACACAGATTTCTTAGGTAACAGAAAGCAGATCTGCTAAGTATCTCTTCTTTTTTCCAAAGGTGCTGATCAAGCACACACTCATTTTATGTTTAATTATATGATGTTGCAAGAAGTTACAAAATTTTACTTGAAAGAATTTTGGATGTGAAGGACTTGCTGCAAAGCAACATGCTGTTGAAATCTTTACTGTTATTCTATTTGAATGTACACTATGTGTCTCAGAAAGCTCCCTAGAAATACCTATTTTAAAAATATTTCATTAGAAATATTCTTTCTGGAAACCAAGGCTGTCTCATGTCAGCAGTGCAGATTTCAGAAGGAAAAAGTTAGGAGATTTTAGGATTCTTTCTGCAATCTTATAATTGCTCTTTTGCCTTATAATTTTACAAATGATACTATAATGTTTGAGCTCTGGTTAGATCCATTTTAAAACCTTCTCATGAAACAGTAATGAAAAGACATTTTAAATTAAATCATTTATGTATATATTTGTGGAAAGTGTCTCTGAGGTTATTTTAAGTCTTTTTATTGGAAGGGTAAAATTTTGCAACAACTTTTTGAGAAGCTTTTCAATTTTTTGTTTAAATTCCAAATTTTCTGGTGAGCAAGGAGGAAAAACAACAGTTTCTTGCAAATGCCTGATCTTACATACTACAATTATCCCACATTTTATATAGGTGCTTTTTATCCCAAGAGAACCTTTTAAAAAGGAGTGCGCCAGGTTTTCATATCTCTAGTATGCTATGAGGCCCAAAGGCCTAGTATTTTCAAAAACAACCTGGGGACTTTCTCATTTTTGTGATGCCTTGGGACTGTTTTTCAGTTAAACTACCTACCTGAGACTATGAGCATTCCTTGATGATGCTGTCATTTGCTAGCTCTACTGTAACACTACATTTCTGGGGGACAGGACATCACAAGTACTCCAGATTTATCAGCTCCCATCAAGGCACCAAGAAATATGACAAATGGAGAAAGCTCATTTCTCAGCTGTGCCTCTTGTATGGCCTTGTACTCCCTCAGGGTCAGCTCTACCTGCCAATGGACTTTCTGTAGCAGTGATTTCCTAAAAACCCCAACCTTTTCTTTTTCTTTGCTTTACTGTTTAAGGAATTGCAATTTAAAGATTAAGCATAATTAAAAGCAGATTGTAGTAGTGTTGACTGTGTTTTGCTCTGCTTTCCTTTCTTCTCCTTATCTTTCTCTTCTGCTACCATTTATTTCCCTTTCTGTGAAATCAGTGATAATGTCAGTTGTGAAGGAGATACTGACAGAGGCTGACGGCCTTGGTTCTGCCACAGCAGCAGCAGCAACACATTTCCTGGGCTATCTTGCTGAATTTTCTTTGAGATAAGCCATATCTATGTTTGAGAAGGTAACAGAGATTATTGGAAGGGTTTTCAGTAAGCACCAGGTTCTCTCTGTAGCTTTGCAATGTGGGAAGCAGACTGAGATTGCCAGACTCTTTCATGTGATCCACCAAAAAGCCATCACACAATCACAAGTTGATCACAACCAATCTGGGCTGGATTTCAGCCAAGTCTTTCTTAGTCTCTGTTCTGTGCCCCACAGGAATTGCTGACAATTTTTGGAAACTTTTGAGTCTATTTCCTTACATGCACAGTTTTTCTGCTAAATTAAACTTTGTCCTTTCACTCCCATCTTTTATTTAATCTTTCTATCCTCTTTTCAGAAATTACAGTACCTTTGCAGAATTGCAAATATTTGCTTTTACTGCTGACAGAATGAAGTTATATTTCTGACACGTGCCTATTTCTAAATGTTAAGGCAAGACTCCTGCTTAGGGCTGGTTAACACATGAAATTTTCTGGCTGCCACTCAGACAGGAACATCTTGTCAGAGATACAACTGAAAGCCTGCCTGGTGAGGACACTGTTCCTAAACACGTTTTATATCCAAACTTAAAACACGTGTAATTGCCAAACAAACATGAATTTATTTCTTTTGTAGTATATCAGCAGCTGTTTCCTTGTATGATGTACAGGATTTCTCCAGCCAACATCCTTGATAGTGTAGAATTCTGTTTCCTTAGGTCAGTTTGTCTGCTTTGTTTTTTTTTTTTCAACCTCTCTTTTGGTGAATTGTAGTCACTGAAACAACTGTGTATTCCTAAAGCTTTAGACAGAACTGCACAGTTTATTTCAGGAGTGGAGATGGAAAGAAAGTCTTGTGTTTCTTCAGTAAAGGGTACAAAAAACATTAGACCATGACATAGATTATTATATTTCCAGAATACCCAGTGTAGGGTTTAGGGTTTTGCACTTAGCTCTAGTGGTCATTTCCTGCACAGATGCTTTGTACCCATGATGGTGTGACCAGCTGAGAAGGAGGAGCTGCCTCAACTGATTAGTTTTATCCTCCATTTTTTTTCTGAAAAGAACATGTCTTGGTAGGTTTTTTTAATCCATATGTAAGGACATACTCTGTTTCAAGATAAAAGCATCTTAGGCTCTCACTGGGTAGCCAAGCTCACCCAGGCATTCTTCATATCCCAGAATCAGGTCCTCATTAGTGGGCCAGAAATGTCCAGAGGTACTGATGAAGCATAAAGGTGAAGGTCAGATGCAGGCTGTTGGAAACCAGTCCTTCAACTTCAATAGAGCAAAGATTGGACCATGTGTATTTATTGACTGTAGCTGGATTTTTTAACCAAATGTTGATTTTCATCACACTTGTAAAGCACACAAGATGCTGGAGTTAGAAGGGTCACTCACAGGTGTATATGGGGAGCTACTTTCCACAGGCCATCTCAGAAGTTAACAGTGTGCTTTTGTGGGTTAGTAAATTACCTAGCTGCTTTTCAAAATTTACATGTATAAAGGAAAAATTGGTTTGAAACAGCCACCTTGCACTTTCACTACTATCACTTCTCTGTCTCCATTAGAAACTTGGTGTATTTTCTTTACCCTCCATTCACAGCAGAGCAAAACAAAAACTCTAGGAGAGGAGTTGTCTCTATCAGACCTCCAAATTTCTTGGTCATTGACCAGTGTATTTTCTTGTAGACGTCTAGTTTCTCACAGGAATTTTTTTAAAAAAAATAAAAATAAATTAAAAACCCAACCAAACAAAATCCCACTATTCTAACATATAGTAAACAACTAAAATGAGAATGCTTGTTTTCTCTTGTGTTCTTTCCTCTCTCTGCTACTGAAGGTATATTCCCTTCTTTCTAGCACCAGGCTAGAAAAAAAGAGAATGCCCATGAGTGATTGTAGGTCATCTAAAGACATTATCTTTCATGCTACATTCTGTTTCTTATATTGTAACTCTTATAATTACAATATATTTTGTATTATCATATTTTGCTATGATATATAATACATACTGGTACAGCCAAACGTATCGACTGACCTCAATACAGTTGAACTCTACCATTCCTTAAATTAGCATTTCTCTAATAAAGTCCTGAAAGCGTTGAGTATTATCATTTCATGGCAGTTTTGTAGCACCCTGTGGATCCCCCCAAGCAGAAGTATTTATCCCCTCTAACTAAGTCTGATGGAGATAAGCTAACCACAACAATTGTTTGTTGTTTGCTTATAAAGAATTATGCTTTACTTTCCATACAGGGTATGGTCATTAAAAGTATGTAAAACACTTCCTAAATAATTAAACACTGTAGCTTATCCAAGTCCAGCAGTTCAGTGACTTGCATATAATATACCTAATGCCTTTTAACTCTTTTAGAAGCTGCTTGAACACAGTTATACAAATTATGTGTGGCATATGAATTTTGTAAATTATTTCTACAACATTTTAAAATTATTTTTATAAGATTTTTTGTTTGTTTGTTAAATAAGGGTGAACTGTAATAAGAGATTTCACTGTGGACTCAGTGCTAAAGTTAGCTGCACAAAAAAAAGGGATGCCATTTATGTAGTTTTAGGGATTGGGAATAAGGGATGCATGTGCTGCAGTGCATGTTTGTGTGTATATATAGGTTCAAAATGTCTTGTGTTTCCTTGCCACATTTGACACATGTATTCTACTAATAGTCTAAAACTTACTATTATATTATATCTTTTGTGCAATTTAATATTTCTGAAATATATTGTTTTTCATATTTCATTTGGTTTCAGAGTGTTTCTGAAAAATAACAGCAATGTAAATACAGAATAAGTGAAAGTATGACAACATAGAGGATAATGTAAGCACAGATGATGAACCACAGAGTAAAATAATTGCTAGAAGTCTTAATTAAGATGAGAACAGGCAGTGTTAATTAAAACTAAAGGCTGATCAGTACATTAGTTTTCACAGCCAGCCTAATTTAAATGCTTTCAGAGCCATTGAGCTGAAAATATTTTCAGAGTATACTACAATGAAGAGTTCATTGTATCAGACTGAACATTTTGCAGAACAGCATTATTAAAGAGATTTGTGATAACTAGATGGCAGACTGGATTAATGTAGTAGACTCACACCCAAATCTCTCCACGGCCTGGAACAAAAACGAGTGTTGATTGTAGGTCAAATAACAATGTCTGCCACTCTCCCATGAACAATCTTTTGTAAATGAAAGTCAGAAAAAAATCCAGGAATGCTATAAGAGAGTTTCTCAAGTCATATCTAAACCACTGAGAGAGGACTTAGTTTAATTAGATTAGTGTTTTCCTTTCTTAAGTGGCATTTCTCTTGAAATTTTCTATTGAATTCTGTTTTACTGTCTTTTTGTAAGGTGAACCTTGCTGAGAATGTGTCTGTGTTTGAAAAGTTTATTCTACTGTCTGCCAGCATTGCCAGTGAGAACATGCACCCATTTTTGTGCTAGGCTTTAAAGAATACTGTGAGTAGCAGTGTAATAATTTAAGATACTGATTCTATTAACAGTTAATATGAAAAACCTTGAACTTTCATTGCTGAACATTTTAGTGTCATGACAATAAAGTAAGGATTTTTTTGGCGTCCAGACTTGCTTTCATCTACATTTAGGCTTTCCCTTATTTAGGGTCTATGGTTTTTTGCTTAAGACATAGTCCTCATATCAGTTCTAGAATCTGGCATACTCAGATCACTGCAAAAAACCAAAAGCATCATCTAGGAACAACTCCTTGTATCCCAAACCAGAGTGACATAGTTGTGCACATGGCAGGAGGGTAGAGGGGGGTGCATGGTGGGTGGGTGGGTGTGGGTGTGTGTGTGAGTGTGCAACAAGGCTGGGTAGTAAAAGATGTAGTTCTGCTTATACTGTTCCGTTAAGGCTTGGGTGGAAAATCCATTGCCTGATGTTTGCCCAAGCTGTGCAACACACTGAAGTAAAACTGCTATGGGTGTACTGTCTAGCCTAGAATAATTCCATGAGTGTTTTCCCTCTTCTCTGGTTCTGCATGACACTGATCAGCTCTAGGATGGAGTGACACATGAAAGCACATGGCATTCCTCTTGGTGCTGGGGCCCCTCTGCTTGAACTGAGGCTTGAGGTGATTAAGAAAAAAACTTCAAGCACATTTCAATGAGCATCAGAATCCCCTTTACCTGAATGACTGATTTTCTACCCATTTCTACAAATCAAGCTGTTTGGCTTTGATTGCTCTGGTTGCCCCCAGAGGGAACGCAGTATTGCTGGAGCTGTGTCTGCCCATCCCAGGGGAGAGCAGCCTCCCTCCTGAGGGCGTGTGGCAGTGGATCTGGAAGCAGGCTGCCAGCCTCCCCTTTGGGTCACCTTTTGTTCTGAGGATGAGAGAGTCTGAATGTCAGGGCAGGCAATTTGATACATAAGAAACACCCCCCTTTAACATCTGGGAAATTTTTTTCTATGCTGTTACTAACACTCTTGGCTCCTTATGGAAAAAAGCACGAGCGCATTAGGTGGCCATGAAACTTTAACTAAAATAAACCAAAACCTGGTTGAAAATAAGGTGATAGCAAGGGAACATAACTCAGACATTTTACTGCTTCTGTGATAACAGAGTGGTGTGCACCCATCAGACCAATCATTTTACTACCAACAGTGCACTCCATCCAGTTCCAGAATAGGAAAATATTTGTAAGGTGTATTATGTATTTTTAATTTGGTTTAGAGTTTAGACCACATCCTGCTATACAGAATACTCTACAAAGTCATTTTAGGAGTATCTTTTCTCTCCTGTTTGTATGTATTCATATAGCAACCAAAGTAGTATCAGCAAGGCAGTTAACATGTTTTTGTATTTTTAGTGTGATTTATATGCTATATCATGCAAGGTTCAGTATTGTCTGGAGAGTCGGGTTGCAAAAAATCTTATGTATCAAAAATTATTCATAAGTTATTTGTGTATGTAGATTGATACCGAAGGCATCTGGCCAAATACTGCATTTGCTCAAAAATTTAAAATTTGGAATGATTAAAAATATTTTCACCTAAACACAAATTTATATCTTTTTTAGACTACATTTGCAAACAAGCCAAAATATGCATTTGCTGCATTTTTGTTTATTTTGGGAGAATTTTTTTTTTTCAGGAATAAACAAAAATTTGATAAAAATTTTGAAAAGTCAAAAAAATATAAACTGGAAGTTTCATTGTGGATGAGTTCCTTCTGCTTACTGAAAAATAATCATCTTTCATTTGACCAGAAAACTTAAAATTTCTGAAATAATGATTTTCAGACTTAGGAGATTTCTCTAGTGTTCTTTTCCAGTGAAAGATGGACCTGGAAGGGTATTTCTACAGCTCCAGAATCTTGATGAATGCAATAACTGAAGTATTGTGGCCTCACACACAAATATCAGCATTTCTTTAACTTCTCTTTCAGAACGCAGTAATTCTTATCTCTAATTTCTCTTTATATTTTTAGCAGTGCATTATTTCTGTCTTGTCAAGTGATTTTAACAATGGCAGATACTCGGTATCTCTAAGTAAACACTGAAAATCACTTGCTTCATTACACTTCTGGGCCATGAAATATCTTCTTTCATCTATCTAATTCCTCTCTCCTCATTGCCTCAGCAGTGTGACTCAATCAGGCATGTGTTATCTTTCCCAGATCCTTTTCTGAACATAGTGTAGTGCACAGGAATGCAGTTTGTCAAACACATTGTGTCTGAAGTCCTTTGTTGGGAGGAGTGGAGAGAAAGAGATTATAAAATGCCTCAAAACCTTCAATAAGGCCGTTCCCAGGTTTCTTACATCTGGTCAGCCAAGCAAAGAATTCATAACTCACTTCTGTGTGTGGTATGGTATGGTATGGTATGGTATGGTATGGTATGGTATGGTAATGTGTTGTATCTTCAATTGGCATCTATTATCCAGGCTGCAGTTTACAGATAATAGCTTATTTTGTACTTTGGCAAGTTTTTAGACTCATCAAAACTAACAGAGAGGAATTTAGAAAGTAAATATATCTGTTGTCTATAATTTTTGTTTTCTTAGGCTGTAAGATTTAACATCCTGGTATAATTGTAGGGGAGGTGAACAAAAATACTGACTTGGGCTGGTGATGTGTGTTTTTCATTGCTCTGCTAATATAACCTTTTCTGAGGTGAAGTCAAGCAGTGCAAGTAACTTCTGAAGCTGTTAGCTTCTTTCACCCTGAGGGAATCTTTGTCTTTCTGTAGCATTTCCTCCTCAGAATTTTGTGCTCAGGGTTTCTAAGTAGCTGGTTTACACACCGATCCTTTTATTTTTCTGCAATTAACAGTTCTTCTTAATGCAGGGAAACTTTCACTGAAATTTATGTCCTTGCTAGAACAGATAGGTGTAGCCATGTTACCAAGTAACAAATGAGCTGACAAGTGTTGCAGACAGCAGTGTTTTGGGGGAATACATGCTGTTTTTCCTGTAGTAAGCTAAGTTTTGCTGTGAATTCTCTGTCAGTGCACTCTGAGAGAATTTGTTTCCCCTTTCCAGGTCAGATGTCCAAGGGGAAGTCTGGGAAGGCTTTGTAATGCAAATCTAGCTAGCCTTCCTTCACACAAGGAATGCTAGATGCTGACCCATAAGGACTGAGTTGAAGATTTCTGTGAAGATGTGGGATTTGCATTAACTCAGTAATGAAAGCCTCTAAGACCATAAGGTGTATTCTGTATCTAAATCACTTACACGGTTTAGAAAGCTAAAATTAGCCCTACGATGATTAAGAGGAAGCTGGTTGATGCTGTTCCTTGGCATAAACATTAACAGGGATCCACCCATGGTGCTTGGACATACATTGAACGGCTGGTATGTTTTATTTAACATCATCAAAGGGAAAAGTGGTTGTAGTTTAGTTGGAGATTGGCTTAGCTTATGGTGAATGACAGAAAATTGAGCCAGGTAACAAAGAGCGAAGAGACAGATCCAAGCAAAATTGCTCAGGTATGATCTTTTTTGGTCTGTGTTAGATAATATAAATCACATTTACAGTCAAATAAAAATGCACCAGACAGTAACAACCACTAAATTTCTACATGGAAAAAATAACAGCAAGCTCAGCCATTCAACTCTGATAGGCACCTCTGGGACAGACAACTTCCTGGAGTATCTTTTAATTCCTTATATTTCCATGAAAGAGTAGAATATGGATATGGAATAAGGAAGTGACAAGTCCTGGGTTTCTGTGTGTCACAGTGACACCCTATATTCCACAGTAGTACTCAGTTGTATTTGTGCCAGAGTAGGTTTGTCCTTTGTGGCAGTGTTTTGTTGACTGTATGCCTTCTCTCAGCTGTGCTCATTTGCCTTCTGGAACACAGTCCAGAGAGATAATAAAAATTACAATTAAAATTACTGGAGGACTGGATGTGTATAATTATTTTGTAATTTTATTTCCGTAATAATATTTTTCTTTTTTCTTTCTTTTTTTTTTACAGAGGGTATGAACTGTATGAACAAAGATCATGGGTGTGCACACATCTGCCGGGAGACGCCCAAAGGTGGGGTTGCCTGTGAATGTAGGCCTGGCTTTGAACTTGCCAAAAACCAGAAGGACTGCAAATGTAGGTAGATGAAGATTAAATTTCAAATGCCCCAAAATGTCTTATTTTCTTCATTGTTGTTATTTTCCAGAAGCCAAGAAGCCAGCTTGGTTTTGGCCATAGGTGATTTGTAATTTTAGTAATGTGTTTTTTTATTATAGAAGGTGGACTTGAGGATAGATAAGAGGGACTGAATAACAAAATGTTGGCAGTGACTCTGTTAGCAAAATGGTGTCAACTTTTCAACTTTCCTATAAATGCAGAAAAGTAAGGGACCAGTTTAATCCAGGCTTTCCTTTTAAAGCAGAATAAATAAAGCACAGAAGATTCTGACTTACAATACTTTGAAGGTCCACAGTGATAAATGCATTGGTAAATCCATTAATGGCCTTAATGATAGATCCAGAAGAGCTATCAAATAAAGAGTGCTAATTCCTCATTTTTAAAGGATAGAAATATTTGTTCTAGACCCAATTCCTCTACATTCAGGCTACTTTTGTTGTTAGTACTTAGAAAACATGCAGCTGTATCATATAGATACTGTTCTTCAAAGAAAAACCCTGCATGATCTTGAAGCTGAGATGCTGAAGATATAAATATTCGTTAGCCAAGAAAATTGGAAATTGATCTCTATATGTTCAAATAATTGACCCTATGTAATTTGGCATCATCATGTGGAAATTTGCAGAGTGCATGGGATTCTTTCTGTTGGCTTTGCTGAGTCTAGGATCTGACTCCAATACCTTAATTTCATACTTAGTAGCTTTGTGAGAGACAAAAAAAAGGAAGCAGAATAAAATGTCATAAAACATGTTTTGTGCTTTGCGTAGGACCAGTGCTTTTGTGATAGCTTTTCTTACACTTCATCTTTTTTTTCTGCCTGAGATCTCCGCTATATAAACATGCTTAGATTACACTAGTTCCCAAGTACAAAGTCAAAACAATCAGCTTTGAATATCATCAAGAAATGCCACAGGATATTTGCAGCCTGATTGCTCCTCAGTATTAAGAAGTTGCACAGAGCCAAAGACTAAAGCACAGAGAATTGCCTTCATGGTAATCTTCATTCTCAATGTTTATTAGAAGTGAACATTGTGTGCTGTTAATTGCAGCACAACATCAGCTACATTGGTACAGTTAAAGAGGATGTTTATTTATGTTGTTTATTATTTGTTTCTACAAATTTGTACATTCCTTAGGAATTACATTATGCTTTTTCATAGTGAGATGGTAAAAGAAGAATTAGGTCCTTTTCTCAAACGATGCTTCTAAATGCTTCAAGGTTTAATAGAGTGAAAATCTTTAAATTATTCTGTACCCTGTGGGGTTCAAATTGTAGTTGGAAGTATACTGAACTTTTGCTGGCAGACCTCTAAATAGGAACACTGCATTTTTCAAGGCTGCAGAGCTTGCTGTAGAGTACACTGACCCCTAAACCCACAGCGCGTTCTGCAAATACGTTCCAGAATCCTCTGTAAAATAGCTGTACTTCTAACCATCCCAAATGTGAATTATAAAGATGTAGCCAGATAGCCGGAACAATAATTGTGAGATTACAACAGGCTATTTATAAAGGTCTAGTTCTGAAACAAAATCCTGACTTTAAAAAAAAACTTTTTCACAGTTAACCATTTTGGTGGAATTGGCTTGAATCTTGAGCTGCAGCTTTGCAAGTACTGAGTATAGAGATGCTGAAGAGATGAAAGAGAGACATTTGTCCCTTGTCAGACTGGGTCTGTAGCTCTGTATACCAGGGTATGGTATACCCCAAGTATATCCCTGTATCCCTCTCAGTTACTCAATTACTCCCATTTATCATGGTCTTTCCAGGAGACTGTGCCTTTCAAGGTTTGCTTCTCCATTTTTTTTTTTTTTTTTTTTTTTTTTTTTTTTTTTTTTTTTATTTTTTTAATGTGAACAAATGGCAGAGAACCAGGACCTGACTAGGTGAATTTTTATCAGACAGTTTGCAATTGAATCAGAATACTGGGATCTGTTATAACAAGATCTGTTCCTCAAAGGAAAGAAAAAACATTTAAATAAGTTAACATAAAAAACTGGAAGGAGACTACCTGCTTTTTATGCATGATTGTCATTACATATGACCTGATCATATCATTATATGTCAATAAGGCAGTCGCTATTGGTGTCTTGCTTCATTCAGTGTACATGATGGTCAGTGTTTATTAAACAGGCTTTTGTTTAATAGATTCCTCTTCATAGTTCAGTGTCATGCCTTGCCCTATTGTGAACAAACACAATATTTAATCCCTATTGTGAAAAAAAATTAATTTCCTCATGGATTTTCCCATGATTCTCACTACTGCAACATCAAAGAGTTTCATAGGCAATGGTTATGTGTTTTCAGAACATTCCTGACATGTTAAAAAGTACCGGTTTGCCTATCTTACAAATAGGGAATTAATACAAAGATATGAATTTCAAAGTGGGGATAGGTGATTAACAAGAAACACCCAGAACCCAGCTCAGTATTTATACCACTTCAGTATGATCAAAGCCAAGCTCCCAATGACTCCAACTGTAGTTGCAAATGCAGTGGAGAAAGGAATATCATATTAGTGGCCAGCAATGGATGTGATTCAAGAGACTTGCCAAGCCCTAAGTAGGAATATTATGGCAGGGACAGGAATAGAAATTTTGCAGGGCTTTATTCACTGTCTGAAGAAGACCGTCCTTTCTTGACAATCCATTTCTGATTACTACTCATTCTGCAGAAACAAAATTTTTCATCTGTCTCCACAGACCTGACTTTCCCGTGCTCCACTGCACACTGAGTAAGACAGAGTGGTTTTGGCACTTGTCATTAGGGACGGTTGTCATGCTACAATAGTTTTATGTACCAGAAGTCTAGTATTTTGTAGCTTTTGCATGCTTAATATTGCAACCTTAATGGTTCCTTAGTGTCAATTTTAAACTTGCCATTTCTCAGTTACCAAAAAAAAAAAACAAAAAAAAAACCAAAAAAAAGTCTTACCCACCATACTAGGAAAATACAGAAGCATTGAGGTTGGAAAGGACCTTAAGAGGTCATCTAGAAATACATCAAGCAGAATCATACAGATCCACATATAATTCTTCAGAATAGCTGCATACTTTATATCCAAATCATCAGCAGACAAGTCATTAGAAGAGAAATATACTTTCAGTAATCTTTATAGATTCTTTCTGCTGTCAGCAGAAAGAAAGGATGTAGGAATAAGGAATTCAGTTCTGGATTACAGTGGAAAAACAGGGGAAATTACCTCTCCTTTCTGCATTTGTATCCTTGGCACATTTTAAGATCCTACTTCTGAGCAAGATTATATTAGAAATTTTTTATAAGTTTAAGATTTTTTCCCCCAAACATAAACAAACCAAGACTTTTCTTAATTTCATCAGTAGCTGACTCAGCTTAGCTGGAATTTGAAAAAGTAAAGCAGATACACATGCCTGCAAGTTGCAACCCAAAAGAAATTATTCTATCAGTTATAAACAAATGAAAGCTGAATCTTTTAATGACAAATGTTTCAGAACCTTAGCTACGGCTATTCCTATCTGCCCTCTCTGATAATGATTTACATGAGCAAGGGGGCTAGTGCTAAGTTATTCTAAAAATCCTAACTAGTATGTTTACAATAAAATGCCATCCTACCTTTGCCGTGTGGCAGGTTTTCAGCTGCTGCTCACAATGTTCTCATGCAGCTATTTGCTGTCAGTACAAAGACCTTCAGAATGTTAAATGATGTAAGACCATGTTAAAATAAATAATGTAAGTAATGTTGCATGCACAGCTTAATCACATAGAAAAAGATGCCCATATATTTATATAAATTATATATTTAATGGCCAATTTAGTTTAAAAAAATACAGTGCAATTTTTAATTTATTTGGAATGACAGTGTGCTGGTTCAAACTATCACAGAAAGCTATACTACAAAAACAAAAGATCTGGCTTGTTGCAAATTTCATAGCATCTGAGACATAGTATATATTTCTGTCCACATGTGGATAAGAACCAGGACATCATTGTTTTAGGGTTTTTTTTGCAGTTAGTAGGTACTAAATGCTAGATTTAATATTTGGCCATATATTTTCAAACACTCCTTGTCATGGGCTTGTCAGATGGGAGAGACCAGAAAAGGTATTACAGGAAAGTTCAGAGAAGCACTGAAAACAGGATTTAGCCTCTCAAGCGATGCTGTATTTTGGTATTTTCTATCTTCTGGGGGTTTTAGCATGGAACTTACATATGTTTACTTAGTAGAATAAGAACATTTAAATACCTTTTCTCCTTTAAGATGTAATTTCTCTTCAAGACAGGTGTTACTTGTCTTTCATCACCAAAATGTCATTTTGAGACTTGTCCATGTATTCTCTGATGTAAGCACTAGCCCACATGCAAAGTTGTGGCTCAACAATGCTTAGCTCGTGCCAACCAAACTGAGCTGATACTGCTGTTCTGCAGCATGTGCAGGTGGACAGCTAGGGAGGTTATGCCACATTAGCAGCCTGCATGCCCTGAGAGGTGGCTGTCCAGTTCAAGAACCTGAGTATTGCAGTCATCAAAAAGATGTCTTGTCTGAAGGCTGTTTGAAGAACCAGTGTCAAGGCTTTGGCTCAGGATGCTCCCTAACTCTTCATTTACAGTCGGATCAGCGTTGAGAAAGCAGACTGGTAATGTGGCTGCTGGCATTAGCCACCTCATATAGATGGTGTGCATCTTGATAGGGCTTTTGTGCTGTTTCTAATTATGTGTGTAGGCAACACACACACAAAAAAAAGCTCTCTATGGGGCTGGTTTCAGCCAGTTGTACAGGGTTTCTCTCCCACTAAGGGAAAGAGCCCAGCGTTTTGACTACACTTAAGACATAAACAAATGCTGAAGCAGTGTCAAAAGCAATGATATTGCTCTGGTTTTAAATCTACTGTGTTAGGATACTTATATCTCAGTTATAACAGGTGTGTATTCTCCTTATTAAAAAAAAAGTATTTTCTATCCCTTTTATTGTAATATGATTTATAATACTTGAAAGTGGCCTGTGGCTACCAGTAGTTCCCATTTACCTCTTTTTATTTACTTTTTTAATGGCACAGACACTGAATGAGCACAGTCTTTTGCATAACTATAGATTCCAAAGTTATCAGAAATGTTTTTAAAAGAACTCTTCGCAATTTTTCATTAATATTGTTGTAATGCTTTCCTTAAAAAATGGAGTAGATCTGGGTCTTCTCTTTTCTTTTTTTACATAATTTTGGTTTTCTTCCTCTAAACAAGAGAAACACTCACTGTTTTAAGTCTGGAATGAAACAGAAGTGGCATATTTTACACCTGGATTTTGTACCAATTTCACCTTCAGAGCTGTCCAGCTCTAGAACTTTGTCTCAAGTTGCTTAGAATAAATGAATATATAATAGTCTAGACAGAAATTCAAATCCTTCAAAAATGTAATTTACTAATGTTTGTAAGAGACAGAAGAAAGAACTGCCAACATCTTACATTCATTGACAGGGCAGAACAGGAACCCTTCTTTTACAGGGGAACAGTAAAAGAAGTGTGTGATTCTTCAGGATTTACTATAAACCCCATCCATCTAGTGTGATTTTTCTTAGACCAATATAGTGAGGAAAAGTCCCTCATATTACATGGGTCAGAGAAACCATATTAAGATATTTTCATCTTTGCCCACAGAGTCTTTCAGCAAGGATCAGCAAAAATAACCACTGCAGTCAAGTTGTTTAAAATGCACACTTTGCTGCTGATTGCTCTTTAAAACCCTCCATAAAAATACTGTTGGCTAGAAATATATTTAAAAATCTGGCACAAACAACACCACCTTTAAGTTAATTTGTGATGTCATGGCAGTCCAATAGAAATATTGAACTTCCATGTCATCCAAGAGGCATACAGGGTCAAGAAGGAGGAGAGGAAGATGGAAATTAATCTAGATTAGTTATGCCATTGTGCAATATTGCAATATTGCAAGCAGATGCCTTCTGTCCCACTAACTGCCCCTGCTTCATCGCATCCCAGACACAGCTGACCAGAAGAGACACCATGGTTGCCATCAAGATGCAGTCAGACAATCCAAACAACCTCTGCTTGTTCCTCTAGCTCTCCTCTATACTGCAAACCAGTATTTCTCTACCTCCAGATTAATCAGGAAGTTACCATTGTACACATACTGTGTCATAGAGAGGGAGCCACAAGAAATAGATTAACACCAAAAAATTGTGAATCAAAGAATCAGCAAAAACAAGAGAAGTGAATAAGGACAGGCACAGTGTTGAGGATGGAATTGATTTTTCAGCATGACTGCATCAAAAAGGTGGGAGGTTTAAAAACGGAGAATTGATGTAAAATTTTAATTTGTTTCTTTGGCATCAAAAATAAAAGCTAAAATGTTATTGTGTCTTAAAGGAAATGAAATATTACTTCCATTTGATGCAAAGCAGAATGGTCTGCTTCATGCATTTCTTCTCAAAAAGAAATTAATAGTTCAGTAATAAAACCAGAGAAGGAGAAAGAATGCCTGAGGGAGGTTGTATCTTAGAAGGCTTAGAAGTTTAAGATTTTTGAGCCTTGGTGACAAATCCTGCTTTCCATCCTAGTGCTCAAACTGCCAAGTTCCAATCAGGGAATGTGGCTCAGGCTGCTCTCCATCTTTCTCACTGCATTCTTTCCAGTTGGATAGTACAGTGATAATCATGGAAGAAGAGGTGGGGATCCAAGCAAGCCCTCTTTTGGGGGATTGTTCTTACCACTAGGCCGTAAGACTATTCCCTCTATGTCTCTGACCAACACACGAATTTCAGAAGAAGTGTACAGTACAAAGGAATAAGGATGCTTGCACCTGTTGTGGCCTCTAGTCTATACACACTTGGGAGATGGACAATTTCTGTTGTGAACTTTGCCAAGCTTCAGAGGCTGCAAGTATAAATTGTGGTTCCCATGCTGGCAGGAGACTTTTATTGAGCATTCTGTTGGGTATACTGTGGAGAATCTTCCTCGGTTGCTTTTCTTAGAATCAAAGCAAAATACTTGATTACTGAATGGTCTGACTATTCAGAACTGGGACACCCACACCAGAGCTGATATAGTTCCATTCTGATTACTGTGACTGAAAATTCCAGTCTACTCCATTTTAAGAAGTTAGTGTTAGAGTCACTAGAGGTCAGTGGGGAATTATATGTGCTTAGACCTACTGGATTTCACTATGAAATTAGATAAAGCTTCAGTTTAGATTTAGATAAGTGGTTTTTAAAATTTATTTTTGTTAACCATTGACTTAGTTTTATTGTATATTGAAATTTGCTGGATCTTATATGAACTTGCTTATCTAGAAGGAAAATTCTGTGAAGACCAATGTGAGGAAGTTCCTTCTGATTAGTAGGAGCCAGTATTTAAATTACTGTAGACAGTATTTATGTGCTGTAACATTTCAAAACATTGAAATCCTCTGAAAAGATAAGGGTGATATAACAGAACAATTAGATTTTCCCTGGATCTGCCAGCATGTATATAATGATAAATAGCCTAGTCTAAATTACCTGCATAAAAAGACAGCACACAGAATTCAGTCAGATCAGAATTGTGGTATTCATCAAGCTATGTGACTGCAAAGGATTGAATGGAACAGGGTCAAACAAAAAGCATTGTTAATGGTGCTAGCCAGCTTAATATTTAGAAATTGGTTTGCCTTAATAGTCAGAAATTAAATCCACCATGTGAAAAGGAAATTTAGTCTGATCTATTAATTCAAGTAAATTTCAAAACTCTGTGGTGAACAATTCTTGCTTTAATATATGTTTGGTATTTTCTCACGAGAGGACATGTTAATTGCTAAAAGCCATTTTGCAGTGTAGGCTTAGAAGCAGAAAGTGACATCTCCAATGTTTCCTTCCTAGTTGAGGCCAGACCACTGCCAGGCCATAACAACCATGTATTTTTTGTTTCAGAGAAGAAAAGAAAAAAAAATTCCAGTTTATTTTTAACATTCTTCTACTTTGGAGCTTGAAATAAGAGATTTCAAGACTTAGGTGCTTCTTTTCTTGCTGCTTGGTGTTTGCTTCCTCCACTTAGAAAGGAGGAAGGAAAAGAGAAATGCTGTCTATAGACTTGACAGTATATGTCTGCATTAGGCAGCTGCTCATTTTTTCATGCTGTATACATCATGGACATAAAACATGTAGGTTGTAGGAAGAAGTGGAATTGTCTGACCACTCGCACTAATTTATGAATATGAATAGATGGAGATAAAAGTAATACTCTTTTTTTCGTACTCTCGTTTTTTTCTTCACTGCATGGATTGAGACCAGGGTGTGCAACAGGAGCATGGCTAAAATAAGGGGTGTCAAAAAGAATAAGGAATGCAAATAACTGCAAATACAAATGTTATGTTGCCATATGTCTTGGTTTGTACTGCTCTTCTGAATTCTGAAAGACCCTCAAGACTAATTGGTTTCATTGTCATTTTTATTTATATATACATATAAACACATTCATTTGGGGCTTAACTAGTAACCTGTAACTATGGGAATGGAGGCTGCCAACACACCTGTGATGACACAGATACTGGTCCTGTGTGTGGTTGTCATCAGAAGTATGCCCTACATTCAGATGGCCGAACCTGCATTGGTAAGTACTTCTCTGCAGCACATTTTATTTCATATTCCTCATAGAATATATTTGTGCACATATGTATGTGTGTGTGCGCGCATGCGTGTGTTTGGATCTCACAGGCACTTAGCTCCATTGCTGAGAGAAGTGTTTAACAGCAGTTCCTGGCTCTAGTAGCTAAAGTCATGCTATACAGAAAGAGAAGCATTTCCATGTGTTTTGTCAAAATGTTTATTAATGAAATATCCCTTTGTTACTCCTTATGATTCTATGATAATTCTAATAGTCTTTGAAGTTAAAAGGTATAGACCATAATTCTGAATGAAAGTTCAGCTTTTCCTCAGTTTCATGAATCAGGCTTCCTTGCATAAGCAAGGTGAGGAAAATGATCCTTTTTTCTAAATTGTCACTGGGGAAAATAATCATCGTGGTGTACTTTCTTCCCTCTTATGTGTTTATGATTCTAAAAATTACAGCAATGGTGGTGGACAAACTTTAATTCAGATTATCAGTGGGAAAAAAGCTGTTCAAGAGATGAAGCATCTTGGCAGATGCTATGCAAGTGTTTATGATTATAAAATGTATTATTTGCTTAATACAGTTTCTTTTCACTCTGCTTTGTTTCTTTTTAAAGGATATTTTTGCATACTGCAATTTAAAATTTAGGAAGTCTTACTTACAGATCAGAACCTAAAGTCCATAATGATTTTCATTAGCATTGTGGTCATGCTAACTTTTTTCCTTTGCTTAATTTCAAATTCATACAAATTCCTAGTGATTTCCTGAGTTTAAAAAATCATGGATGCACATTTATCATCTTTTCCCTCCATTATCTATACTGCAAGACAGAGCACTCGAAACCTGTGGAAATCTGTCAGTTATCTTTAGAGATCCCTTGGTCAGATCCATGGCATAAAGCTCCGTGGCTGCCCAGAGCCCCACCACTCATTTGTACGAATTGTGTAGCAGAGTGAGTGTTATGTTGGCAATGGTAGAGCTAAGAAAGGTTCAGTGCAGGACTCTGCCTCACAGTATACACAAACTGTGGCTCAACTTATGGGATCTCTCAGCTAGTACTTTTGAGTAACATGGAGGGCTCCATCATACAGTGCCTATAAATAACCCTTCCTGAAGCCTGTGATAGTTTCAGATAGAGAGAATTTGTGAGAGCGAGGGCCATGAGAGCAGGTTTTATTGAATGGATAATTGGCTTTCTGTTTCTTAGCATTCACTGCTATACTGGGATTGATGTTTTATTTTGTTCAGCATGTAAAAAATTATTTTGAAAGCTGTGTATATGGTAAATGTTTTTTACTTTTTTCCATTTTTGTAATGTAATACGTACAACTCTATGTTACATTCCTTGGTCTTGTGATGTAAGTGACATAATACTGCCTGTACTGATTTTCTTCCCTCTAAGTAGTTCTTTCTCTTAGAATACTTTAAATTATTTTTTTTTTATGATTTTACATTTTTATTCCTGCTTTCTGGTGATGGTTCCTGATTGCCTGTCTTGTCTGATAACTGACGTTCATTAATTATTTACAGAGCAAAATGAAAAAAAAAACTCAAACAAAAGCCTCTATTGCAGCCTGATCCCATCTAGAACCTGTTAAAAACAAAACAACTTCTTGTTACCACTCAACCATGTAGTGTTTCCACAAACAAAACTGCCAGCCTCCTCCTCCTCCTCCTCACTTCAGTGATTCCAGGGTTTGCTGTCTTCAGTGGTGTGTATACTCAAGGCATCACTGCAAGAATGCAAACTTATGCAATGCCAGATAAACATTTGTTTACCCTTTGTCTAACATATTTTTGTCTTTGTTTGCTTGACTTATCCTTTTATTTTATTTTTTTATGTTTTGCTGCATGTCAAAGTCCCCACTTGTATTTTGGTTTTCTGTTTGCCTAATAAGCATTTCCCAGTCTGTTTAAATAATTTTATTTACCCAGCTGCTGCTTCTCCATCTCTCTTCTGTATCAGAAATCTTTACTTTTATTTCACTTACTGATCATCTCTTTCTACACTTGGAACTTTTTTTGTGTATTTCTAATTAAGCATAACCAAACTAAGGTCCTCACTATGCTGAATGAAGCTCATACATGTAGGATATCAGAGACTACCTTGTCAGTTACTTTGGTTGACATCATCTTGCTTACTGCATGCTTATAAAATTACTAAACCCTGTTCTTGCAACATCTTTCCTAGCATTGAATGTTTAGCTAGTAGTGTTTCATAGACAAGCAGGCAACCAGCACTGCCCAAATTGATCTTTTTTTGTGTTTGTTTGGTTTGTTGTTTGTTTATTTTTGTTGGTTTTGTTTAATTTGCATGCTGTTGTTTGGTTTCTTCTCACAACATGTCAATGTGTACAAAACTATGGTGCATCCGTGCCCATCCATCACCGGATTCTTCTAGCTCTCTGTCTCTATGTCCGAGTCTTCTGCCTGCCACCTGCAGATCCTGGTGCCACCATTAGCCTGAATCACTTCACACTTTGTCTTCGGTAGTTTGTTTAACTAGCATCCTTGAATTTTAATTTTGATCATTAACACCTCTCTGGGGCACTCATGTTAGCTGTCTTGGTCTCCTGTAGGAATCCAGCTTTCTCCATGGGGTTAATTACTTCATAGTTGATCATTCTTCCTCCTCCCCCTCTTTCTTCCTCCTTTCCCCAAACAACCTTTAATTTTTTTCATGGGGTCTCAAAGGGAATTAACTCTCTAACGGGGATTAGTGCTTTCATGCCTCGCTTCTTGGCTTTGGCTGTGCCATGCCAAGAAGCTGTCTTAGGCAGTGGAAAATTGGGCTTGTGATTAACCAACTGCTCCATGTTTGTCCCTTACTTGTGTTTTAGAGAAGGATGAGGCTGCAATTGAGAGTTCTGAGTACAATGCCACGTCAGTAGCTGATGTGGACAAGCGGGTGAAACGGCGGCTACTTATGGGTAACACTTTTCTTCCACTTCCTTTGTTGTGCTCTCACTTTTGTCTGTAGGTGTGTGGGGGGTGGTTCTCTTTTGGTCTAATTTGGTTCCTTTGGTTTTGGTTTGCTTTGTTGTTTTTTAACCTGACTTCATCTGTGTGGAAAGGTCACCAATTTTGTTAAGTTCTCATCCGTTGTACAACTTCATTTCTTGTTTTTAAACTTTTTCCTAATGCTGCAGCTTTAATGTTTGATTTCTCCTGCATAGAAATAAGCTTTTGCCATTAACCATACTTACCTTATGCAAGCTACTTCTTACATGTGATTTGTGTGTGTTTGTGTGTATGTGTTGAGGTGCGATTCCTGAAAAATCTCAGACCTGCCTATTGACTTAAAAGTTATATTACATATGTGGTGTTCAATGAACAACTGTATTTGCCTACTTAAAATTTGCAGTACTTTTGATTGAAATGTAAATATTATGGCTGGAAATTCATTTACTTCCTTTGTGCAGCTGTGTTAGTAACCACTGAAAGATCTTTCCCTAGTGAATAGTGAGCTTCCTTATGTTCTTTCAAAACTGAAGCATGGCTTGTTTCTCTATGTTGTTGGAGCCTGAGAGTGGAAGGGGTGAGGAAGTGCAATGAACAATGAAGATAATTCTTTAGCTTCTGCTCTCAGTTAACCCACTGCACATTCTTGCATTTGTCTTCTTCATGTTACATTTATGGCCATTAGTGAGAATGACCTTTTGGGAACAGAGAAGGGAAGAGAGTGGCTGGACCTCTGCCAGGCTCTTTTCATGTGTCTAAGAGCACAGGGCAGCACAGCATACTGAATGATGCCAGTGGTTGGAGGTTTTTAGGTTGTTTATTGCTGTGTATTGACCATTGCGATGCCCTACTCACCACATATAGTTATTTCCTCTAGGCTTTAAACATAGTGAGAATTGATGAGATGTGCCCAATGAAGTGTTTACAAGACAAAGATTCTTCACCCACAAAAGAGATCCTGGCAGGACAAGATTCTGCTCTCTTCCCTCCTGGTTGCTATTTCATTTCTTAAACCATTAAGTCTGTTGCCAACTCTCCTGCTTGCCCTGGGCAAGCTCAGCTCTGGCTGTAAGCATCCACACCAACCTGGAAGGACCACCTGTAGGACACCAGAAGCCTCAGTTATGGCATTTGTTTAATTGCTCAGCTGCTAGTTGCACTGGGTGACAATATTTATAAAGTTTCCATATCACTTATATCTTGTCACCTATCACAAACCATCCACTTAACCTTAGGCCAGCATACAACCACTGTGTAGGAAATGGCATGGTTCTGTAACTCTGAAATGGTATTAGATTATAATATTGATTATTATATTGAGGAAAAATATCCAGGCAGATATTCCTTTACTTTTACATTATCTATGATGGTTACTTTGCAGTTAGTTTTCAGACCTAGCAAGTGACCCATATCAATTTACTGTTTAATTTAAGATGACAAATGCTAGGAGGCAGCTCATCTTGCTTTCTAGAGGTACTATGAACACTTCTAGCTGTAATTTCAGTAAGACCAGTGTCTCACAGGAAGTCAGGAAAAAAATATGAAAAGAGCCTCTAGACCACTGGAAAATCCAGTCCACTAGGTCTAAATAGTGAGTTTGCCCAGCCACTAACAGAATTTACAATATGGTTTAGAGGAACAGAGCAATATAGTGCATTGCATTGCTGCCTCACCCTTTGGCAGAAGTAAGTATCCAGTCTGAAAATAGGCTCAGCACTAATTGCAGGAGCCCAGGCAAATAGAATGTTAAAGCTGCAATTAGCAACATCTTACTAAGTTACACCAGGTCTGCAAGTTCCAGGCTGGACATAGGCTCTATGAGTAGGTTTGTGGAGATAGTTTAAAACTAAGTTTGCAAAATACATAGTTTAACTCTTCAGTACCTCCTGTATTAGAAGGTAGCATCCAAAAGCTGAGATTTTCATGCTTTGTTTCAACAACTGATTTGATAGAAAAGCATGAACTAGAGCTGAAAAAAAAAATTAGTGAGCTCTGAGTGGGTGGCTTATTGCTTGGGGACTTTTCTGCCTGTTTATTTCTACAGATTTCTGATGCACAGAAAATCCACAATTGATTTTTTATGGAGTCCTACTGTGTTTCAAAAGTGTAGTGGCATTTCCATGGAATAGCATGTGTTTCCATATACTTTCTAAACAGCTGTTTTAGAAAGTACCGGAAGGCTCCTCAGGAAACCAACTTTGGTAAAAGGACTATGATTTTTGACCCTTCTGCAGGCATTCTTGTGAGAGCAGGGGAAGTAGATGACTTTATATAATTTTAGTAGTCTGATGAGAGATTCTTTCAATTGCAAACTCTGAGATAATACTTTCTAGTCTCCTGTCATTTAGCTGCATGCTATTAAAATGGCTATGATCTTTATAACTCAGAGTATCAGCCAAGGCTAAGAATAAGCTTGTGGGAGATTACTTGAGGAGAACAGGACTGCTGTCAGACACAACTGCCTACACCACTCATTCTGCTGCAGCAAGACAGGTTGCCTCTGTAGCTCAGACTGAATCTTACAGGGGCCTGTGTCCTAGTCATGGTGTGGGCCTGTGACTTGTGGTTAAATCTTAAACAGAGAAAAGTAGATGAGTACCTTTCCTTCATTCCGACTGGTTCCATTTTAACCTGTATCTTGTGGGCCAGACAACAGTCTGGTCATCTCTGATGATCTACAAGAAACCTTCCTTTAGAACCATCCAGTGATTGCTCTGAGTTTTCATCCAACTTTTTTCTTAATGTTCAGAAAGACCCCAGGGACTTCCCATTGCCCTTTATCTCCACTGTTCAGAGAAAAACACTTGGATTCAAAGCAAAGTTGGCTGTCATTAAAGAGATGGTAGTGAATGACTTTTCATTACAAATAAGGCAGCTGCTTACAAAGACGTGACAGGCATCTGAAAACTTGCTATTTGAGGAACCAGAACTGCAGAACTGTGTGGTCTTAAGACTGAAGAAGTCCTTCTCTCCTAATTAAAGGTAATGCTTTGCTCTTTGGTCACTCTTGACATCAACTCTTAGAACCAAGAAATTTTATGGTATATTTTTAATATTTTCTTTGAAAATGCAGTCACTTGCTACATTGTCATCGCAGACCTTACTAGACTACATGAGTCCTTAAGGTGCTTTAGTGATGCAACCATGTTCTATCCAGGGTGTTTCTTAGATCTTTACCTTCTGATCATCACTTTTTGAAGAGGTGGGCCTGACACATTTTTCATCATGTTTCATTTTCTTTCCTCTTTACTCTTTAATAGTCAAATGTCTCAGGTTCACTTGGGCTTGACTCCAGAAAAACTGCAAAGGCTACATTTCTCTCCCTCATCTTCATTCCACCTTTTCCGTTCTTTAAGAACTCATTTTGGCAATGCAATTTCTTCCTCTGGCCTTAGAAGATATAAAGTTGGTTCATCTTTGTCTCAAGAAGAGAGTTTTATGGAGTTCTTTTCAGTATAGCAAAGAGCAACAGAACATTGAGCCCACCTTGAAGTTAAGGAAGCACAGTTGTTTCCCTTGCATGCTCAAGCCAGGATAGTGGTGCAAATGGCAATAATACCATTGTTACAAGTGTCTCAAGAAACTCAAAGTCTACACTGAAATTCACTCCTTCACAAAACATGTTCAACTCATGGTATGTCAGGACAGCTAAAGATTTTGTCATTGGACACTGGCTATTTGCAGCTCACCTCAAATAGAGGAAAGTAATTCCCTTCCCTTGAAGCTGGGTCCCAAGATACCTACAAATTTTTTTACTGACAATAAAAGTGCTTATATAAACTGCAAAGTGCCTTGGAACTATTGAAGCAATTATTAGAGATGTCAGCTGTAGAGATCATAATTGTAGCATTTCTCCTATGTATTAGTTTATGGCTGAGAACACCACCGTATGTTATATGTGACAGAATCATCTCTCTTTTTTGCCTTAATGTGGACTTGCTTTGGAAAGCATACTTCTACAGTCAGTTCATCTCCAAGAATCTCAAACATTGCAGCAGATAGCCAGAGCCAGTTCAGGCTAGTAGATGGTCACAGGTGCAAGTCCTGCTCTGGCCACTTTCATTACATGCCAATACTCTTTTCTCTGTGTGCTGGTCAGCTCTTTCATCCAGTCTTGTGCCTCCTGAAGGTACCTGGAACTATCAGAACATACTCTTTGGGAGATCAAGGCAGAAAGACCATCCCTGCATCTGTAGTTGCCCTACACAGGGGCTTCCTAGCATTATGTAGCTCTTATCAGAACAGTCCTCTACACTCCCTCTTTCTGGTGAATCAAGATCCTCCTTCAGGTAGCTGGCTTCAAACAGGGACACTGTGCACACACCTGGTGTGTGAATTTCATACTGATAATCACGGAAGGAGAAAGCAAGCTCACGTATTTGAGATACATTGAGATGCACATTCATATGGTGAGCAGCCCTTCTCTGCTTCTTTCTCCTAGGGCAGCTGGAAATTCTTGGGATTCCAGAGCTGAAAAGAACTGGTGGTACAGGACTGTGTGGTGTTAAGGATAAAAAATCTCAGGTCTTAACTTGCAAGGATCTATGCCCTATATGAACATGCACATGAATGAAAACCTTCTGATTTCTCTAATATGCAGTCATATTTTTACTTCTGCATGTTTGAAAGTTATAGTATTCTTTACTGAAGACCATAAGCTTTTTATTACAGCTTGGGGGTGTTTTTCCTTATGCTTCTTAGAATCATTGAGTTAATTTCTTCTGGGCATTGGGCCTACCTGACCCAAGCTGCCTTGAGTCTGGTGGTTTGTTTGTTAGGAATTTCAGGACTTAATACCTTTAAATTGCTGTTTTCTTTTCAGCAGAGACATACAGCTCTTTCTTGATGACAGGAAAATATAATTGACTAGAATTTATATATAAAATATAAGTTAACTAGAATTACAAGAGACTCATAAAGTGTTTTTCGCCTGCCACTTGTTAAAATGGCATAATATTAATACAGAAACCTCTCTAGGTCATTCTTTCAGTAATCCAAAGATGTCTTTTATAGTGGCTCACTTAACTTCTCCAAAGTCAAACTTCTGTCTTGAGTTACTCTATAAAGCACATGATGATTGTTGATTTTATATGGAAGTCCACCATTTTCTGGATTTACAGACTCTGTGGTGGACCCGTATTTTAAGGTCTCTGCAGCTCAAGAATGAGCTGTAGAACTGTAGAACCTACTGAAGCCATAAACCCTTTACCTAAAAATTCCTTTAATTTGATGAGAATTTTCTGGCAAAATACTTTCTTTTTTCTTGAAAGTAAATTTTGGAATAATCTTCAGAAACAGAGTCAGAATGTACACAGTAGTCTGATTAGGATGTTCATTTGAAATGTCAGGAGCTGATACTGAAGACCCTTTCATGGTGATTTGCCATTATGAATGCTGAAGGGAAATGCTGGGCTTTAACATCGGGCTAGCTCACTGTTGCCTCATGGAGGTGCTCTACCCTTGGGGCCAGTGTCAATAACCAGTAAACCTGATAAGGGCCTGGGTTGCTTCAGTTTCAGTAAACATAAAACAATAAAAAATGGGCCCTGGGCTTCTAACATGGCATTTAATGCCCTATCCAAGGCACTGGAATAAAGGTTGTTATGAGCTCCGGCTTTCCATTAGAAAATTTCCAGAAGTGTAAGCTTATTTTATTCCAATGTGCATTAAAAATAGATTCTGCAGTCCTTATTTTATAGCCTCTTTGTAAATGGAATGAGAGTTTCCAGGTGATCCTACTACTGATTTTCAGTCTTGAAGAGCAGGGAGATAGACAACCTAGTGTTTGTTTTCAAGTGTTCTTCTGAAGCAATTAACTTCTGTCATAGTTACAGCCTACCAAGGGTCACTTTAAGCCAAGACTACCTTTTCAATTTGTACTTCAGTTCCTAGCTTTGTTGTACCGCCTCCTAGAACTCTTTCAAATTACTATAAATATGTCTTTATTTCTCTGAATGGCTTTTTTTCTGACTTAGAAATGCTCACTGTCACAAAAGCCAAGTGTCCCACTCTCTATGCATCACAATCTTCTTGTGCTTTAATCAACAAAGCATTAGAATGTATTATTAACAGAAGTATTGTCAGGAGTACCTCTAACTCGGTTACTAACTGTGCAACCAAGACCTCACTTCAACTCTTTCTGTCAGTTTTACTTTGCTGTATGAAAGAATAGAAAATGAGGAAGGAATCCCTGATTTCATTCTTGCATTCTCTCTCTCCCAAGGGCAGATCCTTTCATCTTGAGCTATCGTCACTTTTATTCGTTGATTTTGTGAATGGTGTGCTATTTCCTGTAAAAATTCCTTGTCTTTATTTCTTTGCTGATCATAAAGACTCTGATCTTATCCAGAATTCCTACTAACACTTTTCATTGTTTTGCTTTCTCATTTTAAATGAAAGGATTTTTCCAAGGTCAGGAGATAATGCTTCTTTAGCAATGTTCAGACTATTTCACTTTTTCTTCAATGCAGCTTCTCTATTTAGAAAAAGCAACACAGTCACAACTGATAGTGCTATTTTTATGGGATTGGACTGGACTCAGCCAGTGTTTATAAAACACCTGATGCAGTCTATTGAGTGATGTTCCCTAACTATGTAGTGTTCCCTGAAGAAGGATCAAATTTTTATGAAATGAGAGCTGTGGGATTCATGATTCAGTGAAAGAGTCACCTAGACATTTCATCACACATTCCACATGTGGCAGTGTAGAATTCTCATCCTAGTTTCATGCAAAAAAAATTCTAGCAATCATGAAATTGCAAGGAAATGAGGAGACAAGCATAACAGAGTGAAGAATTCCATATCCTGCAAGTAACTCTTTCTGTCTCACCTTTTTCATTCCTTAAATATGAAGCTCTTTCAGTTTCTTCTTCATCTATTCACAGCTCTTTCTTTCATTCTACTCTTCTGAATGCTCTTTATCCTTTCAGCATCACAGAGCATAATTTGCATAATAATAACGTAGTTCTCACTCAATTGAAAATTCAAATATTTTAGTTACATGTTTTAGTTTCTCCTTGTGATTGTTGTCCTTTGGGTCCCTCCTTGTACCCTGATCTCATTCAGTATACTGCATGTACTGCTGCTTGCAATAAAATTCTTTTTATCAATTGCAACAGCAGTCCTACTAACTGCTGTCTGTCTCACAGCCTTCTTACTCATACCGGGTATTCCCTCTTACTTAAAGGCAAGGATAACTGTATAATCAATCAATTTGGAGTGGGGTTTTTTGATCCATTTAGATAGTCTTTGCTGTTCAGCATGGTAATGCAGCTCACCTGCACATAACAGTGATGCAATTAGTAAAATTAAGTAACTGGTAAAATTATTTCTGTTAGTCTCCTATTTCACATAAATGTTAAGAAGAGTGTACTATACAAAACCCCAGTATACCTGGATTTCAGGAAGAGCTGTGTTTGGTGGAGATTATGGTGTGATACCAACCTGAAGGAAAGAGATGTCAGCACAGGCTACCTCTGAGCCAGACTGAGCAAAGAGCTCAGGTGTGCGAGGAGATGAGATGCAAGTTATGGGTGCATTTGATTCCAGATACTTTTCTGTATTAAAATTATTTAGTTCCACATTCTTTAAAGTGAGCGATCCAGTACCACTCAGCTGAGCAGGATCTGGCCTTCTCAGATATTCACCCAATTCCTGACAATTTCCTTTGAAATCTTACTTAAAAAGAAATCCAATCTAAATTTAAGATAGGACTTACAATATCATGCATGCTCTGTCTGTGCAACTTCATTTCTTCTGAGGTGAACTGTGAAAACTTGCGGTTTGGTGGAGGACATAAAACAAATGAAAGAATGGCGACTCCTGTGATAGCTATCAAGGTCATGAACATTACCAGGGCATTTTTCATATTTTCAGTATTTGTACTTAGAGATGCTAGCTATTTGCTAGATATTGATGTGCAGGCTGGACATCTGTATTTGCTAGATATACATCCAGGCTGGACAGGGCTCTGGGCAACCTGATCTAGTGGTAGGTGTTCCTGCCCATGGAATGGGGATTGGAACTGGATGATCTTAAAGGTCTTAAAGGGCCTGAAAATTCTATGATTGTTTCTTTCACGGATGTACTTAATCTTTCTTCACTTGTTCAATTACATGAGTTTTTCTGTCTTGTACATACAGCCTGGAGAATCAGTTTGTCTCACTGTGAATTAAATAAGCTCATTTTTATGTGTATAGGATAGATAAACAGATTATCTCTTGGTTCAGAAGCATAGATATAGCACATCTGCTGAGGAACGGAGAGGTTGCTAGTAGTTTAACCAATTTGCCACCCTCTTGCCAGGCAATAACTTGGAAAAAATCATCTAAGATAAATAATTTAGCCAGTCATAGTTGGACTGGCTAAAACAGTGAATCCTCTAAATCTGCCAAAAGTGCATAGGGTGCCATTATCCATCCCATAGTCCTGGTTGTTGGTAGAGACATGAGGCAATATTGGCCCAAATACCACTTGCTGAGGAATATCTCTAGTGACAGACTTCCAGTTGGACTTTGTACCATTGATTCAGTCCTTTGTGTCTGTCTGTCCAGACAATTTTGCACTCTCTGTATTATCCATTTAGCCATTCCATCTCTCACCACTATGACCATAAGGTTACTACAGAAGACCCTGTGAAAGCACTTGCTAAATTTAATGTGAAATATATCCACAACTCTTTCCTTATCCACTGTAAAAGTCATGTCATTGTAGAAGGCAGTCATGCTAATACGGCATGATTTGCCCTCAGGAAGTTGATGCTGGCCTTTCCAAATCATCTTCTTGTCTTCCTGTGCTTGCAAATGGATTCCAGGATGATTTGCTCCATGAACATACAGGGGTCTGATGTGAGGCTTTCTGGCCAGTAGTTCTGCAAGTCCCCTCTCTTGCCTTTCTTGATATTTACCTTGTCCATTCATCAGGAGCCCCACCATGTCCTCACGACTTATGAAAGATCATAGAGTGACCTCACTAAGACATATTTCTATGTGGTCTTCAGGTTGTATGCTTCAGGTTGTAGTCCCATATGTAAGTTTTTTTCTGCTTTGCATCATATCTCAGTTCCTAAAACATTTTGGATCTACTTTGTGTTTGTGTTCTAATTGACACAGACTTCCAAGGCAAACAATAAAGATCCCAAGACTTGCCTGATTTTGAGCAATATCCTTAAAATCATACCATGTTCTTTTGATCACAAAGATAAAATGAAGCCACAAAAATTGGAGGCAGATTTTGGAGACACCTGTCTTGGAGGCAGTTTTTCAATGGCTTTAGGAAATAATTAGCCACTTACAAAAAACCAGATTTGAATAGAAGCTTACATTTTGAATGATTATTTTTACCTAGTTCATAAAAGAAGTTGAAATGTAGCTTTTCAGAAATGTTCCCAAGCCATGTACATGTTTGGAGTTTCAGGCATTTAGTAGTACTTAGATCCAAATAAATCCTGTTAAGTGTCACTCTTCTTTTTAAGAAAGTGACAAGGCTTTATTGCCACCTGGTAGAGACTCTGCTTTAGTTCAAGAACTTCAGAAATAGAACCTGAAGAACTGATCTTTCACCAGTAAACCCTTGCAGACACTGAAGTGACATATTAAAGGGCTGAACACCCATATAATTTCACCTGGTAACATATTCAGCTTTACCGATCCAGTGCTGAAGGATCAACAGCTCAAGTTTGTGCTTTTTAACAGGGTATTTTAACACCCAGAGGCCGTGTGTATCCCATACTGCAATGGACTATTGTTAAAACAATAAATGTCCTAATGTGTAAACCATGGGCATAGCATGCTGGTAATGGTTTTAGTTGGTCCTTGTCCACAGATTCAGGGAACAGATACATGAGAGATTACTCCAAAATTAGGAGTTTACAGTGGAAAAAATTAAATTTAAGCTGTCCCAAACTTTCTTATGTAAATAGATACCCTTTTCTTTACATCCCTGTTTCTGTCTGTGTTTTCTGGTGGGAAATCAATGCAGATATAAGTGGGGCTGCAAATTTCACTCTAATTTCACAGTAAAGTCTAATAGTTTCAAATTTTGAGCTTTATGGTAATTCAGGTGGATATAAATGTCCTTTACATGACACCACTTTAGTTGTGTCTTTCAGTTCTTTTTCTGCCCTCAGAAGAAAATGTACAAAATAAAAAGAAAAAAAGAAAAAAAAAAAAAAAAAGGAATATACTGAGGTTGCCTTTCACAGACAAAAAAACAGTGGAAAATGGTTTGTAGCATCAGTATCACTAAGATACTAAGATACAGGTATCACCATCCAAGTTTTGAATATCTGTTCTTCCCCTTCTTCTTAAAACTTGCATATTCATTTCATATATATATACTGAAGTTTTCTAGTGGTGAGGTGAAGAATGAGATGAAGTAATTCTAAGAGAAATACAGGTCATGATGCACTTTGGTTTATGTTGTACTTAGGCCTCAGCTACTCTATTTGATGTAGCTTGTAGTACCTTTTTCCCACTATTGACATTTTATTTCTTTTACAAATTTTTTTTCATGGTCTTGAATTTAAGGAATTTCATCAATACATCTCTCTGATTATCCAAAATGTTAGAAGCACTGTCATGTCCTCTTGCACACTTGGATCTTCACTCATTAAAGTTTGTCATGTGTTAAAGTCACAGTCACCAGGAAAGTTAAAGGCTATTTATCCTTTCTTGTTTGTTTTACTAAATCTCTGTGAAAATAAGAAGAGCTGGCTTGATTCCCTCTATTTATACATAGAAATAACTCTTGTTCACTGAATGACCCTTACCCTATAGATCCAGTCATCCATACCATGGGAAAAAAAATTGTTGTGTCTATTCATTTTCACTGGATGTCATCCAGAAAGCAGAAATATTACTGCTTATGTTCATCTCCTGTTGATGAACTGCAATAAAGGACTCATATGCCAAAGTTAATCTGCTAACCTAAGATTTACTGCTCTTTGCAGTGCCATGCCAAACATACATCTTCAGCACTTTTCTCTGTTTTTCACTCTTAACTCTTTATTCCTGGCAAATTATCCTACCATGAAATTGTACCCAAGTCAAAAACGTTTAAGTGCCCTGAAACTTTTTCCCTTCTCTGAAGCATAAAATCATTTGATATGTTGGCCTATGAGGACACACCCACCCATTCACATAGAAATGCAAGTGTCATCATTGATATTTACTCAAGAATTCTTCAAGCAACAGTCAGCATCTTCAAGAGTCAGCATCTCAGTGTATAACACAGGCCTTCCCAGGAGAGTAAATAAACCAGTTCTATATTACTATATTATTCAGTTAGGTTCAGGTCCTGCAAGTTGTACCTAAGGTGAGCAAGAACCCTGCCTGAAAATAAGGACTTGCAGACTCATCTGCATTTTTGGGAAGCTGTTCCAGAAAACATGTCAATCCATTTGTTAGCTGTGCTTGCTGGCATTTATATGCAAATCCATTTGTATAGTGATTTCTTTTTCTACATGACGTTATTACATAGTACACATGGTGTAAAAATTGAAAATCTATCTAGTACAGCATGTATGAATGTATATGGACAGCAGAGTTCTGTCACGTGGGGTTAATGCATGTGTACCCCCAACCCATGCTTTCAGTTTGTTCATGTCAGCAGCTCATTCTGCAACTAATGTTGAGGTCTGTGCCAGTTCAAAAGAAAAGAAAACAAAAAACCAAAAAACCCACCAAAGACAGTTAAATTTTTTTCTCTCACTTTGAAGCAAAGAAGTCCCTCCAAAGGGCCAGTCTAAGTTCACCTTAAGGGCATTAGCAGAGACTACTTCAAAATACAAATCTTTTAGAACTAGTCAGTTGAAAGATAAAGCCTTTTCTGTTCTGTGTAAATAATTTTTGATCAATGTACTGTTCTTAGGCAATTCCCGATTAGCATATCCTATAGTTTATTGTCAGACCCTGTCCACAGGGTACAATTGTGACACAGACTGTGAATATTCAGCAATAGGAGTCTGTAAATCTGAGTAGGTAATGACAAAGCCTCTTTAGGGAAAGCCAGAATGAGGTGAGCTGAGTAGAATAATGGCAGTCTTGGGGGGCAGGAGGGTATTTTAATTTAATCAAAGCCAGAGCAACTGAAAGAGATACTATTAAAAGGACTTGGTCTCTGAAGTAAATACTTTTCTGATAAATGTACAGTTCAAACTGACATGCTAAATTGGCATCCTTACATCCACTCTGTTCTCTGGATCAAAGCAAAGTTAACCATTTCACTTGCCTTTTATCTATTTTATGAATGTGTGTGTGGTTATGTGTGCATGTGTATGTGTACAGTGTGCGCATGTGCACACACGAGTAACAAAATAATGGCAATGAGGGAGGGGTTTTGGTTTTTCTGTAATGAAGTTGATTTTTTTTTTAATGTAGTGGTACCTAATAGTCATTTCCCACTGCTGTAAAAGCTTAAAAGTATTGCAGCTTTCTTTTGCCTGTGTTTGCCCAGCCACCCTTCTACATACTACAAGCACTGGGAAATTTCAATGACACAGCTTGGAATGGGTTCAGTGACCTCAATTATGCCCTCCCACCCACTCCAAACTCCTTTCAATTTGCAAAAAGCTTTAAGTGGACAAAACCCAGATGCCTTTTGCTTGTAGTTCAGTAAGAACAGATTGGGCATGTAGATTCTTGTCAAAGTGATATATGTAGTTCATTTTCCATTAACTCTTTCTTAACTAAGGATTTTAAATTCTCAGTTCCAAGTCTAGCACTCTGCTTTGCTTTCTACTGCTTTTTAAAGTTCATTATGCCTACAACGTCATTTAAAAAAATGATCCTTAAAAGGCTTTGGCTAGACAGTGACTGATACGAAACAGACTGAATGTTTGGTTCTGCTTTTAAAGGCAATCACTTTTTTTTTTCTTTTTAGACTTGTTTCATATGTAATAACCCATCCTATTGTCTAAGACAGCTCAAAAGCACTAACTAAGTATAATAAGTAAAATACCAATCTGGGGGGAGAATGAAATCATGACCTGTGGAAATGATTTACCACTCAAAACCGGGGTACATGGGCCCTGATGACCTTGAGAGCTTGCTTCAGTTGGCTTGCTTAAACTTAGGTTGCTTTCATAATGTTGTAATATTGCCCCAGAGTTTGTGCCTCTCCCCTCCCCCAGAACATTTCATTACACTCCCTTTCTCCCTCTCTCTCTCTCTCTTTCTCTTTCATTCTGCAGAAACATGTGCTGTCAATAACGGAGGCTGTGATCGGACTTGCAAAGATACGGCGACAGGGGTGCGATGCAGTTGCCCAGTTGGATTCACCCTGCAGCCTGATGGGAAAACATGCAAAGGTCAGCTTCTGTTTGCTTTGCAATGCATCATTTGCCTTTAGCGGTTCCAGTACAAGATGTAAATATTCAGTTATTTAATCAATACTTTTAAGTTAAGGCAATACTGGCATAGTGATTGCAATTTAGTTCATTAGCATTCTCCCTCCCTGTATTTACCTATTTCAATCCTTTTTCTCTCTGTTTATTACTGCAAGGAAATGAGATAGGGGTCAAACTGTTTCAAACTGACCAGAGATTCAGAGGGACAACTCTGGGCTGCAAAAACCCTTTGGTTCCAAAGTCTAGTCTGATACCCTTGTAAAACTTCAGTCACCCAATGGCATCTGAACTTGTCTATTCAAAATGCAAGTTAAAATTCTCAACCAGTGCTTTTTTCCCTGCAGATAATCAACTGGTTGTTACTAAGTGAAGCAAAGCAAAAGATGCAGAGGTGTTGCTCAAAAAATGCCAGACAATTGACCATTTCTCCCCCTTCAAAACATAAGTATACAGCTACAAAGGAAAACTAAAACAACATTTACTGCCCTGCAGATCTAAACCATACAGCTGATGCTCAGATTTTACTATTGCAGAGGCAGCACAAGAACCTTGCCATTTTGTACTTCATGAGTGTGTTAAAATTGAGGTCAGGGAACGAAAGAACAGAAGAGAGCATCTGATATCACTGTCAACATCTGTTCTCAGTTAAGGAGACAGAGAAGGGACAGTTCTCAAATATCCCTGCAGAATCACACGTAATGGCAGTATGCACGTGAGTAGATTTGGATATGTGTTATTAAGACCAGGTGCTCCAGCAACTGTTTTCTCATCTTCCTATGTGTTCCTTTTGAGCTCCATTGCAAGAAACTTTGTGATGGACATCCAGGAGGCCATTGTTGTCACAGAGAATATCATTTATCACTCAGTGGCTTAGCATAAATTGACCTAACTTGCTAAGAAACTATTGGGACTTTTTTCCTTCAATGTAACCAGAAATGTCAGAATATCTTCAGTCCACAGCTAGATGTTACTTAAAATAGTAAAACCCACAAAAATAAACAGAAAATGTGTGGTTTCCTCTTGCTCCAGGCTGAAAAATCCCAGGGCTTGGGCATGATCCTGTTAATATTTATAGAAATAACAGTCCATTCTCCTGCTTATTTGAAAATAAAACATTTAAACTGCCATTGCACACAATGTTAATTGTTAAGGGTGAGCACACATCAAAAATCAGTCATTTTAGTTCAAACCACATAAAAATAAATCTTTTTTACAGGCAGACTAGCTAAGCCATAGCAGAGCAGTAACAGTGATTCCACCAAGTGCTTAAAAAGGAGGCATTTTAATACTGTAACATACACCTAGACTTGGTTATAATGTTTATTATTAAAACTGCATCATGAAAAAAAAAGATTAATTCTATGTTTAGAAGTGTGGCCATGGAACTAATAAGAAACAATATTTGTATAATGATCAAGTCTGTAATTAATGCTACAGACAAAATGAAATATTAACTGATCCTCAAACCAAAAATCTTCTTTCACATTTCTTTTCTTTTCCCCTTTTTTATGAGAAGAAAACATTAGAAATAGAATCTGTATTTTTATGATGCTGCTTCTTTCTTACTTTCTTAAAGTAAGTAGCAACTGGAAATTAACCATGTGGTTTAACAAACCAACCAGGCAATTTCTTTTTAACTTTTATTAACATTTTATGAAATATTTTTCATCACAAAATGGTAAAATATATGTTTTACATTTAATTTAATTGTGTTTCATAATATTTATCTAATGTATTGCACTGTGAGATTTCTAGTCTAGATTCTGTTTCCCTGAAGATAAAGTAACTTCCCATTTAAATCCGTGCACAAAGGAACCTGCACTTAAACTGAACAGTGAAGGTTCTTCCATAGCTTTTGCAGGCAGCTCTTAGTTAAGGCTACTCTATAAGTCCTGCATCTTCTGAGTGCAAAAGCAAACATTGTGGTGGAGTAACACTGAGTACTTCTCTGCTCCTCTTGCTTACAGGCAAAGGTTGGAAAAGGCTGGGGTGGGCAAATACAGTGTGCATATATTCCTTCCTTGGAGTTCTATAGGAAACAAAAGAAAAGAGTAATCAACTCAAGTTTTCTCTTGTGATTTTTTTTCTCTTTACTCTCCTTGATTTGACTGGCCCACAGTTTCTCACATGTACAGTTTGTTGTTCCCTCTTGCTGTACATTACATCCATATGAAAAGAGCAATGGATTATCTACTGCGTTCTCTTTAAATTATCACCAGGGGTCATGCAGCTGTCACATCCTGTCTTTCTGGGACAGAGTTTTCAGGTCCATCAAGTGTCACAGCATCTCCAAGTGAGGTTTTTCATAGTGGCATAATTTTAGAATAGGTTATTTTTCTCAGTATGGGAGGAAGATGTGCCAGGGATAATTAATTTTTTTTTTTTTAATGCAATTGTGGGTTTAGCAAGATTATACGTTTAGGTTGAATTTAGCTAATAATGTTTACCAAAACTAATGGTTTTATTGGGACTTCTGAGATCTTTCAGTCCATTTTGGCATCTCCCTCTCTATGACATTTTGCATAGTGCAGCTACCATTTGAAACTACTTAGTTTCTTAGATTCAAGAAGCTTAAATAAGACTCAAAGAAGCATCTTACCTCTTGAGTACTCCAAGGTGGAGATTTTGTAATTTATTAATACGTAATTCTAAGGTAACTTGGAAGTGATTTCCTCAATGGTGCACTTTTACCATACAGGTATTTTAAGGAAATCTGTTGCCACTTTTCTTCCTTATTTTTTGAAAGGGAATTGGGGAAATTAAAGAACTTTTTTTTTTTTTTTAACTAATGAAATAAATAAAAATATTATTTAGAAAAATTTAGTCCAAAATCAGGACTAATGTGTAGTACTCGTTCTACAGATACATAATGGGGAAAAGAGTTTACTGTCTAAAATTTTGGCAGGTTTTTGTGTAGTACTTTGGAATTTCATTAACTTTTTAGTATTGAAAAGTGACAATTATACCTACAATAGGAAAGACGTATTTTTAAGAAAGAGTATATGCAAATGTGCTTTATTTGCCAAAAGATGGCAAATCTTTTTTTTGCCAAAAGATGGCAAATAAGTCATAGTAAATGTAAGTAATGGTTCTACACTTTATTTGCAATATTATGTTTCATATTCTATAGTTCTATCATAAAAGCTGAGATTCAAATGACAGAGTACAGAACTGAGTGTGGACTGAAGCTCTGGTATTTCTCCTGGCCCTTTCCCAACTTACAGAGTGCAGAGGGTGCAGGAAAGCAATTTCTAGTACAAGGGAACTACCAAAACTGCTGAAGTTTTGTGTTCCAACCTCTTCCACAAGCTCAGTGAGAAATGAGAGTTCATTGTACCGTGAAGAATCAAGCTCCTTTTGTCAATGCAGAATCCAGTCTCATTTGTATGAAAAGTCAATAAATTAGGAAAAAAAATGTTGTGGAGAAAGTTTTAACATGAAATATGTTCAGGTAGGTGCAGAGCCTGTAAGAAGTCTACTGTGGTAGAAAATTGTTTTGGTTATATGAAGCTGAGAAAATCTTCCTTATATCTGATTTTTTTCATAGTTTCATAGAATTATGGGATGGTCTGGAAGGCACCTTTAAAGGTCATCTGGTCCGACCCTCCCTGTTGTAACTTTCTCATTCACATATATTACAAACTAAGTCTTGTAGTCAGCTAAGAGAAAAAGTGTTGTCTGTGGTCTAGTTAGAGGGACTTTCATATGTATTAATGGTGGCTGGGATAAAAATTCATTAGCCTTTTGCTGACTTCTTTTAAAGTCAGTCTCAAATTCAAGTCTTTTCTCAGCCAGCTTGCCAGTCAATGGAGAATGCTCCTTTTTTCTCCATCAGCTTTACTATCAACTTGCCTCTTAATCAGCCAGATCACAGAGGCTTTTGTCAGCAGAAACACATCCCAGGCAGAAAGAGCTCCATATTCTCTCACTAAGAAATGCTATTTAATTTCTTCTACCATTGCAACTGACTGTTCCCAGCTTGATGCTGATTTAACTTGGTGCTGTCGATTATTGTGCTACACATGACAAAACAGTATAGTTAATTTCTTTAAATGCCTACCAGGTCATCCCACAAAAGTCAGCTAATGCAGACAGAAAGGGAGCCAGAAGGCTAAAAGACATAGTGGCCTAGGATGTTTATTTCATCTCCTACCCACTTTTTAATACCCCTTACATTGTGCATATCAGGGTTTCTGTGGTCCCTAGCTTCCTTACTTGTTGGTTTCTGTGCATCCTTCCTGCTGAGTACCCTTTTCATGCATCCATCTGTAATCTGCCCTCAGTGAGAAGGTTCACCAGTTCAGCATTTCAATTATATTAAATACCACTTAGGTAGCTGGTAAAGCAGGAGGCTCACTTGCAAAAACCATGTGGGGTTCAAAAGGACTGAAGTCAGACTACATTAGGCTTAGGACAGATTTCTGAAGATGTTTAAATCCAGCTGCCAAACTGGATCAAACAACTAAGGGCTCGTTTGCTCAAGAGCAGCTACAGAAGAGTAGGAGACAAGGTGAGCATGGGAGCATTCTCCCAGAATTTACCATAGAGAAGGACTGGGAATGACTGCAAAAGACATCTGAGAGACAGGGTCTTTCTTTGCAGGTTCTGAAAAGAAATTAATTAGAGCAAGAGGAAGGGCCATAGGCTTCTGGCATGGTGTAAAATGTAGGACCTTGTATCTGATATGCTCCTTCTCTGCCTCAGGGATTTCACAAAGAAACTGTGCCTCTGAGGCACACTTTTGCCCCCAGGTAATGCATCTTCCCAGCACTGTACACCTAGACATAGAAGAACTGTGCAGGGTGCAGCACCTGCTTAAATCATATGGCAGAGCAAATAGAATTTTAGCAGAAGAGAATCATAGCTGGATCTGTAAGGTTCATGGAGCAGAAGCCACATCTCAAATACAGCTTTTCCATAACATCTATAAAGTGCCACCTGAGTCTGCAGTGGCCCATAGATGTTTTGTAATAACAAGATGTGTCACATTTTGTTCAGCTAACTTTCTAGTTTACATAATTTTCATAGGTCAGCTTGACAGTGAGATTTTGTGGGAGGCAGATACTCAGCTGGGCTAGAACATCAGTGGGTTTAGTAGCAATAATAATTGATAATCTGCCACCTGCTGTGGCTAAATACAGCACTGTAAATTCACATGCATGAAGAGCTCTTTACCAAGCCCAGGTGATCTTATGGACGTGTATTTAGGAGACAGAAAGGCCCCTGCACATCCCCACCTAGAGATGGGGCATTTTATTTATTGTGCAACACTAAGTAAGCCCTTCATAGTCCTCTGTCATATTGTTTAACTAGAGCAGTGTTACGCTGGGGTTATGTGACTAGATGCTGTTTAGGCAAACATTTCTTCTTCCTGCTGTCTCATTGTCATGGTTACCCAGCAATGTGGTGTGGTCTCTACTTCCTTGAAACAGGCCCCCATCCCTATGCATTCTGGTGCAGTGAAGAAATGTGGCACTTAGATGCTTAAATACTTGACCGTGATGCAGTGGTTGCGTCAGAAATGCCAAATAAAGGGAAGTTTTGCATTGGCTTTAGTAGGTAGACATAGTAATTGCTCTTTATTATCTTCCTTAATTGCAGCCTATTACAGCATGAAAATGCTTTTTAAGTAGGTTTAGGATACAAAGAATTGAAACTCTGGAAGTGAATTAAATTTTGAAAATGGAATTGTTCCTGTAACTAAAGAGTTTGTTACAGAGTGAGTTTCAATGAAGCAAACTATGTCATTTTTTGTTAAAGATGAACAAAAAGTTTCAATAAATTAAACATTTAAAATTAATGCCTGGCATCAGTTTGGTATGAGAATATGACTCAGATGTTGAAGGCTTTCCTCTCTTTTCATTCAGAACACAGTAACACTAAGTGAAAAACTCATAATGAACAGTTTAGCTAGCCAATTTGGCTTCGTTTCCTGGCTACAGAATATCTGTGAACAGTTACGATTCCCTCCATTATTCCATTAGTCAAATTGCTTAAAATTTGTTTTAGATTTTTTTCTCTAAATTGGATTAAATTGACTAAAGCTTTTAGAATTGCATCTTGTCAGTCCCAATCAATTCATATGAAACTAAAAATGTTTCCTTTTTTTAGAAAGGGATATCAGAATGAGACACAGGTTATTTTTATTGTTTATTATTAGTAAGATGCAATTACTAATCTAATATATAAACTTTTAGCTTGCTTGAGTTATAATACTACCTTTGTCTGTGATTGTTTGGATAAGTTTCAGAGTAATGTTTTTTTTTCACTGATTTGCCCAAACGGGGAAGTTTTTGCAGTAGGAGCAGCTACCTGTGATTTGTTTTGCTATTATCCCTGAATCAACTTGACATTTTTTGTACATGCCATTATCAGTTTGACAGTAAAATATATACCTGTGCAAGAGAACCTCTGCAAAATATATGCATCAATCAAGTTTACACCAAGGCAGATAGAACTTGAGGGCACATACAACCACACTTTTCACATCATGCAAGTGTCTCAATGACTTTAGAATCAAGTCTATATGTTTGAGGCAGGTCTTCTGAACTAAGATTTGTCACATTTAAGAGGCAAATGCAAGACAGGCACAAATTAATTCATGTGAATAAACTTTTTTTTTTTTTTTTTTAATATTTAGGTACTGTTATAGTTTTCTTCCTTAGCTCCAAAGAGACTTCCTTAAAAAGAGTAAACGAAATACAAAAAGTTCTTCTGGGTTAGATTGCCACAGAAAGTTCTTTGGTTTCTGTTTAAGTGAGACCATCATTCTACCAAAGGTTTACATAACTTTGTAATAAATGCATAAGAAGCATTAGAGGAGACATCACGAAAATTGTATGTTTCCTTCTGAAGAGTGCAACTTCCATTTGAAGGTGCACAGCCACAGAATTTAGATTTTTAGTTTCTGTGTAACTTCAAGGAACATACTGTGTTAGATTCACTAAGATACTGTGCTATACAGCTTAAATTATGTTCCCCAGTTGAATTAATTCACATAGATCAGCATTTTAAGTAAAAAGGAGTTTACATTATCTCCTCAAGAGTTTAAACTTCTGAATATTGCTCATAAAGGCAACCTCTGTTTATAGCTGCCTGATCACTCCTACTTGAGATTTGAAGGCAACTTTTTGTGTCTTTCCCATTAGTAGTGTCCTTTAATGTGTTATTTGTGATACTCCACACAGGGAAAAGAGTTGTGGTGCCTGGTCTACTTTACATGGTGTTAGTGTTAACAGATGTTGTACTGGCAGCCAGAGCAGGTACTGGGACATAAAAGAGAGCTTTTTCCTGCTCACCTGTCCTTAGCAACTTGAAAAAAATTTTTTTAAGATGTTAAGAGGTCAGTTTAGTTTCTTCCATATTAGGCACAGCGTTTGAGGAACTTAAGCATTATTGTCCATTAGCCAGAGTAAGCCATTAGCATTTTCCAATGTTTTCTTAAAAAGGGGTAAAAATAAATGAAAAGTGAATGAAATGAAAGTGAAATGAAAGTGAATGAAATGAAAGTGAAATGAAAGAATAAGCTCGAATGAACTAAGTTGCTGGCATTCATCACTTCCCCTGCAGTCAGAGTGCTGCAGTACCGGCAAATGTCAGCGTAAATGTCAGTCACAAGATTACAAGCAGTGGTGGGTTTTTTGAAGATGATGTCTGGCAAAGCCAGGAAGGGCAGAGGCCTGCTTGTCTTATTCTCTTTCCTCTGATTATATTTCCCTGCGTAATTGCAGCACCTGAAAAGGCCACTTACTGCTGTGGCATATCTTTAAGATAATTCATGTTGATAATAGAGCAGTTGTACTCTTAATACCAACTCGTAGCATTGCTGCTTCCTGCTGGGGTAATTTTGTGTACAGCACATTAAATTTCTTAACATACTGCTGATACGGTGCCTTATATTCATAGTTTGCTTTAGAAAGTACCATATAGAAAATGGTCCCTTAGCCTCATGTTCAATTAAAGGTACAGTGACAAATAGCAAGAGCAGCTTTTCATTTAAGCTAATAAGTAGCTTCTTTTCTCTTGCTGTGCATAAATAAAGTTATCTGGGTTGAATTGCTCTGGGATATCCCAAAACTATAGTATGCACGTTACTTAGAGTCTGTCAAAAGTAACTAAGGAAAAGACAGGGTTTAAGATAGGCTTTAATTTACTATTTTCGTAGTTCCACTGGAAAAATATGCAAAACTTTGCAAATGGAAACAGATTGAGATGTACAGCATGCGTAGACCCTCTATGAAGAAGCTGAACCAAGCAGATAGTATATTTTAATCATGATTCCTGGGAATGCCAAGTGATACAAGGTTTTATGTGGTCAGCCAGATACATTTCAGGCTTTTTAGGGGAAAATTTCAGACATTTCAGAAAAGTGAATCCTTGTGAGACTTCAAGTCAATAACCTCAGAAAAAAAGGCATTGAAAAGTAATATTTCATTTTCAAAATACAGTTTTTCTTTGTGCAAAGGCATTGAAAAATACTATTTCATTTTCAAAATACAGTTTTTCCTCATGCCTCTATATAGACTGCACCTTCTCTGACTCTTCCTTTGATCCCCAAGGCCCATATTGCCCCTGCTATGGATACTGAACTAGAATGTCTGTCCTCTCTTCCATGAATCAGCTCACAGTGGTCATCAACTTTGATTTTGGATCTTGTGCCTTCTCGTTGTCTCAGGAATCCCACAGTGACCCATTTTTTAGGATATGGCCAGAAGAATAAGTGACCCCAAAGAAAAATAAGCACATCAGCTTTGGTAATCCCTGATGGGATTACAGGTTTCACATCATATGCCTGAAGTACCTCCTGTGTGCATAAACTTAAAGGTATGTGCATTGGGAAATAACATGGAACAGCTGGCACCCTCTGAACTCATATCCTATCACAATGATTTGCTCATAATTACATGCAAATAGTCTAATCCTGTCCTATTGGGTATCCACTTTACTTGCCTTGAAATTATATCTGAACTGGATTACCTGTTCCACTTGCTTCAGAGTACTGACCAGGCAGGAATAAAATGACTCTTCTTAATCTTAAAAATAGAAACAGAATATAAGAAAAAAGTGAATATTAGTACAGTCATGCAAAGAGGCCTATGTTCTCTACTCACTTGTGAAAGTCAACACAACACAGAATTTCAGTTCCTGTGTTTTCCTTCTACCTTCTGTGTCACTCCCTCAGAAAAATGTCCTGCTCCAGGGAAATCAGACTCCCTTGATTTTTAGTAATGCAGTTAGTAGCCTGTTTGTCAAAGCCAGTTCACAAGCTACCCGGAGTCAGGGGGTAGAATTTTAGAAGTTAGTTATGAAAGTAAGTGTTATTTTTTTAACAACCATTAAGTGTTCACTGAAGTGGTTTATTTTGAACCATTCTTTCTCCCTCCTCATCAACTTAAACCAAGGGTAAACTTCCCAATAGTAAAATCAAGATCTAGTTTTCATAAGTCCGTATATGGCAACTCAGATTCTATCAGACTCCTTATTTGACTCTGCTTTCAAGCTATAATAACTTAGCAATTTGTGTAACTAGAAATAAGTGCATGTTCAAATATGAGCACCATTTGAGTTTGCTTCTCTGTACATGTAAGCAAAGAGCTACTAGAAAACAGAAGAGATTAGATATGATCACAAGTCACTACAGCCATGAATCAGAAGAAAAAATGTTTGCCCTCTCCATGCTCAACAAAAGGCAAATACAGATCTTGGGCATGAGGTCCATTTTTCATACTAAAAAAAAAAAAGAAAAATATTAAATCCAAACCCCTCTTCTGTGTTTGCATGCATAAATTCTATGACAAAGAAGAAGGAACAAAGTTAACGTGTTTGTCTTGCATAAAGGTTCAGCACCTTCATGAGCATGGGGCTGATGTGAAGAACAATGTTACTGAAAATGTGAGTCCTCCAGTAACTAGAACAATGCTTTAGGGAGGAACAAAAATAGTCATTGTCTATATGTGTGATGCGCAGGTGAAATATGCAATTAAGTGCTCAATTAACATAGCTGAATTTTCTTTAAGGTGACTTCTGACAAACAATTTCTAACCATTTTATAGTGCTGCCACATCATGAGATCACATGCCATTTTCAGGAAGCAAGCAGATAGCTTATTGGTAAAGACAGATCTTGTCAAATCTCAAACTTCTCAAGTGATTTATGGAAAACAACAGATTATCTATGTAGACGTTGCAGTAGCAGCAAAGAATCTCCCTGTGTCTTCCTTTTTCTAATACTCCTTCTGACAAAACCCATATGATTAAGAAAATAGAGGCATTTCTGCCAAAGGCAGACACTGAGTGATTTAGGACTATGAAACAATAGATATAGGTACCTAACCAAAGAAAAAAGTGAAAACAATATTAAATGGGAGGAAAAGGCTGAGTTTTGTCATAAAAATGGTGTTCATTGCTTGAATACTGGCACGAGTTTCTGAGAGTGAACACTTTGTAACTTTTTTGGGAAACCACTGAGAAGATTGTTAGGGTGCAACCCAGTGAATGCTTCTACAGGAAATTCTTTGGCATATGAATCAATGATGTGCATGAGCTACACTGCAGAGATAACAGGTGGACATGTGGTTGGTTAAAGATGCTAAGGAAAATTTCTAAGTTTGATAGGAGTGACGAATGGAAGACTAAAGCCAAAAATGAGTGTTACAGAATTAGCTTGGTTGAAAAAGACCTTCAAGATCATTAAGTCCAACCGTTAAATAACACAGAGTTTTCAGTTAATTTTATTTTGGAAGAACATGGGAAAGATCAGAAAAAGCCCTCATAAAGATCAGGATCGAGAGAGGGAAGACAGAGTCACTAATGGAAGAAAACCAGTCAAGGTCAGTTTATTGAAAGAGACACTTGATTTAGAAGAGATGGGTAAGTCTAGGAAATCAGACCAGAGCACAAGTTCCCAGGTATCTACAAAAATGTTTTCAAGGTAGCTGCCTAAATGTGGATTAAAGAAGCAAACATTAAGGCTTATCTGTGATAGCCTTATTGATGAGGCCGCAGTCATTTTATGTAATTACATCAATGTTACCCAGTCTCAAGATAAAGTACAAACAAGATCAACCTAATGTGCTGCAAATGGTAACAGCATCCTGCAGGCAGCTGCAGCAGCTCAGGAGAAAGCTCTGCATCGTCTCCAGTGAGGTGGCCGTAGTCATCTGATAAAGCTGGGAGGTGGCTTGTAATTAGGGATCTATTTTTTTCCCACATTTTTAAAGGAAAGACACAATTGACTGTTGTCAGTGTAGAGGCAACTCTGGCATGTGATAGGGTAACAGAGCATCTGACTGAGGGGCAGAGGTAATCGCAGTGAGAGGATCTTCAGAGTTAGTAGTAAAACCACAGGTGGGAGAGGAGATGTTTCAGACAGAAGGGTGCTGGTCACCAGCAGAAAATGTGTAAGATTTGTGGGAGGAAAATAAAAAAAACTGTTGTTAGGTGGCTGCAAGTACTCAGAAGCCTGGAGAGGGGGTCTGAAAAGTGAGCAATTGGACACTGACTGCTGAGTATATATGTTGATTAGGCATCAAAACAGTGAATTTTAGATATTTTTACATAAATTGATAGAGGCTTACTAAAACATAATTGAAGATTCAGTCCAAAGTAAGAAAAAATGAAATTATAAACCTATGGGATATAAAAAATGAGAAGAAATGCAGGTTTCAGATACAAATGAAATTCATCAGAGGAGAAGAAAATGGAATGGAAGGCAAAAAAAAACTGACAAGGGTGTGGAGAACAGAATCCAAGAAATTAAACTGTGAGTAACATCTACCTTCTAATTGTTGCAGAAAATTTATCTGCTCCAGAATGTGTTTGAAACTTTCACTGCTCTGCTCCTGTTTTGGGGAATATTGCCTTCTTTTTTTTTTTTTTCCCCCCCCTTTTTTTTTTTTAAGGTTAAAGGCATACAATTCATTTGTCTGCTGTAGACCTGTTCATGACAGACAAATATAATATAACATATTATCTTCCATTAAAAAATTGCAGACTTGGGTCAGCTGCCAGGTAACTCATTCAGTTTTGTTCCCTCCCAAGGGTTCCATCCATCCCCAGAAAATAAATTCATGTGTACTAAGTTGTTTTTTTTTTTCATGACTAGGCAATATCCCTGTTCCCTGGAAACTTGCAGTTGTTATTTGTCTTTGTGAACCTCCCGTTTGAAAATGCCAAATCCTTTAAATTAATGCTTGGGAGGGTCATATTTTGCATTTCAGTTGTTGAAAAGACCTTGCATTTATTCAACAATATAAAGCTCCCTGAGGATCAGCAGCCACAGTTCATTATGTACAAGTGTGCAGTGCTTTCTGTAATTTAGGGGTTGACGACTCACATAATCATAGCTGCCAACATTCAAAACTTTTTTTTCATTCCTCTATAATAGCTTTTTCATCATAAAATACAGCTCAATTTTGATAAGGATAGATCCTGCTCTTAGTGAAGTATTTGTCTTCCCTGTACAGAACTGATCCCTGACTGGTTTAAGGAATGTCTCCAAAAAGTTTTGGAGAGTTAATTTTTGGTCACTAGCTAAAGTTATTTGTTTTACTTGTAGCTAGGAGGCATTTGAGTTATCCCGGGCTAATTCAGCAGGAGTAGCTTTATCATAGGAAGCCATCATAGTTTCAATGGGATTTTAGAGTGAGCATCAGTATCTTTAGCTGTCCTTAATACCGATTTTACTTTTAAATTTTATTTCATTAAGTCAAACACAGTTTTTAAAAGCAAAATGAGATTACTGGAAATAAGCACACAACTTCCCTGACCAGAGAACAATTTCAAGGGGGAAAATACAAGCAACTATAAGTAAAGGTAAATTGGTAACTTGAGTTAATATACTAAATGTAGGTATAAGTATTTCTTGGTCCAGTGGTGTACAGCTTACTTGCCCCTGTGTTCTTAATTGAGATAACATGGAAAACTGGAAGACTGAGCGAGGCCTGGGTTTTTTTGTTTGTTTGAGAGAAACATTCAACATAGAATCATCATGGTTATTGTGGCTGTGTGAATAATTAAGGTAGATAAGGTGTCAACCCAATGTGTTTGCACAGTTCTGTCCCACCATGTTAACCACATACTCCAGGTCTGCATGTACTTACACAGTCTGTGGTACCATTTGAGTTTCCCAGAGTCTGGTGTACTGTCCTATTCCACATGCTTTGTAAAACAGAGAGAAGTTTTTAGTTGGCCTCAAATACCAATGGGATTCTTAACTTCACACTTATTTCTTCCTCTCCAGTGTTTTAGAAAAAGCATTTTGATTGACAAAAAGTTACAGTAGGAGGAAAGCTATCTTTTTTTCTTGAATTCCTTTGGCTTCTCTTTTTTTGTTTTGTTTGTTGTTGGATTTTTGTTGGGGTTTTGTGCTTTTTTTTTTTCTGGGGAGTGAGATGGAATAGTTTTTGCAAATAGTTCAGCCTGTCAGCCTAGAAAGTAAAAGGCTCCATCAATCTGTTCCTTTATGTCTCCAGTATACTTCACATTCTGGTGTCACAAACTAAGACAGCTAGCACTGTTTGTGTTCATAGCATTGCACTAACATGTTTTTAAATTTAAAAAACTTTTAGTGTTCAGCAAAAAAGTTTAAATAAAAATCCTTTCTTTTCACATTAGATTTAGTAAATCCCTTCCCTCTTACAAATGAGAAATCAGGGACTAAAGTATTCTGACAGCATTTTTAAGTTTTTCACTTTCGATGCTTTTTGTGCTTTATAAATCTAATTAACTGTAATAAGAAAATAATAGGACATAATGTTTGTTTTACAAGGTGATTGATCTCTTGGCAGCCTGGCAGACTCTTTTATTGATTGGTTGGTGGATAATGTCAGAGTGGATATGTCCCGGAGGAGAATAGCTGACACCTAAATCCATATGTGACAGATTACCATCTGGGTTGGAAGACAGGTTTCTTCGTGAAATTGCAAAGATAACAGGTGAAAATGGAGAAAGTGACATGAGGGAAATGTGTTGAAACCTGCCTCAACCTTCCCATGCTCTAAGAGCATTTACACAAAGCTCTCTATTTTGTGGGCAGCCTGTTTTCAGGATGAGGGAGATTAAATTTTAATTACACTCATTCCTGTCTGCCCAGTCAAGTTTTAATTCTGTTAATTAGGAAAATGTCTTGCCCCACAACCTAGCCATAAAGCTAATTAAACAGAGAACCTTCATTTGCTACTTAGTGGAACTTCAGTTCAGGAATGATTATCATACATTACTGTTAATTAGCACTGTGGGAGGGAAGATGAGGATGTCACTGACGTGCAAAACTCAAATTAGAGGTGCTGTAATATATGCCTTATTTCATTTTGTAGCTATCTGATGCAGAGAAATCACACACTACCCTACCTGCCTCAGTTTCAAATGTGTTAAAGGAGAATTAATTAAACTTATCTCTCCTGCAGAAGCGTGTAGGTTTAATGTAATGAAGTTGATAAGATTCTGGCCTTTGAAATCCTCCAGTAGAAGACACTGCATGAATTGAATTATTCCTCTCTGAAACATACAAAGGATGTTAGAGGCAGTCACAGGTGGAGTGGTGTAACAGCACGTTTACTTCATAAAGACAGCCATACAGTTGTGCACATATTCCCAAATTCTTCCAGGGCAAATCTATACCAGTATGGAACATGCTGCTATGATAAACCATTCAGAAGCCCAGACCACAAATGAAAAACAACTGTAATTTGACTTAAAATTTTTTTATATTAAATTACTTTGATTCATGATGTTTTGTTCGGTTATAATAGTCCCTTTTAAAGTATTGGTCCTGAAAATATCAAGTTGTAATTACCTCTGCCCTATACAGGTGAAGTAAAGCAGAGAATTATTGCAACTTGCCCAGACTGCTAGATAAATCCATTGTAAAAATGGAACTAGAACTTCTAGCTCCCTGTAAACTACCAGAAAACAGCTGGCTCAGTGTTTTCTGGAGAGAACAGCAGAACCAAATTCTACTTTGATTTAGATTTGCTCACAGTAGCACTGAATGCACTGAGTTTGAGGACATTAAATAATATTTATACCATTCTAGAATATCCCTCGAATGCCTTATTTAAGACACTGTGGGAAATGTCATTTAGAGCACAGCAAGTACACACTGATAAGGTTATGGCTACATTAATCATGATTTACTTCATATATTTCAAGTTTTATTGCAAAGTGACAGGCAAACATTATAATAATTGCAATCTGAGCATGGGTGTCTTTGGTACGATTTATAATGGAGAGCAACATATAGAACAACTTTTATTCTGCATGTCTGTTCTGATTGACACACTGTCTAGGCAAGGTAGTTTGTTGGGCTTGGATTCAAGTGTTGATGAATTTGTTTGTTTGTCTGTGCCTCTATTTTCCCACCTCTGACATGGGGTTAAAAAGTTTTGTGGCTGCTTTATAAAGTACTTTGTGGTCTGCATGCATCAGGGAACTAATACTTGTGTCAACAAGACAGCACTGGTTGTAAGGTTTAGGGTACAATGGTGATTTGTAGAAGCATGAGAAAAGAAAAGGAAAGCAAAGGAAAATTACAAAAGCAGGGAATAAGAGGAACTACCAGTCTAGCCCAGTTTGCAGCATGTCTATATTGACGTCCACTGTATGAAGGTAATAACATTATTAATCCTAATATACTTCAGGATTAATAAAAACAAGAAGGGTATGAAGTTTCAATAATCATTTTAGCTTGATCTGGGAGTATATTATTTTCCTGCAGCTAGGTAGCATTTTAAAACTGCAAAGGATTAGAGTGACACAATCAGTTCAAATATTTGTCCAGCCATTGAAAGCAAAAGCCTCACTTCCGCCTGTGATGAGGCTTTGGAAATCTCCGTACCCATCATTGTTCAAGAGCTAAGTGAAGATTGCACGTTGATTACCCTTTCAGTTGCCTTTAAGGAGCTTATGTGAAATGCTTAATTCTTAATTGCCTGAAATCACTACTTTTTAATTTATTCTCTGTCTTTTAATTTATTCTCTCTTGTATGCAGCGAGACAAACCTTTGTCTGTTTACATGCACACATGCACACGTGTGCATACATGCACCCTGACCAGAACCAGGTCCATTCTAACGTGAATTACGCTGAGTAGAGTTTAAAAATGTAGAAGTGGAAAAAAAGCAGCCATTCTCATTAATCTTCATAAAGACTTGAAAATAAATAATGGACCGCTTGCTTCATCTAGTCAAATTGCGGCTAAGCAATCTATCATGAGGCATCTGAGTTTCCGTTCCTTTATTCAAAGCTAAAAAGTTTTCTTTAAAGCTGAATCCACTGCCTCTCTCCTATTTTGAGATCATCAAAAAGCTTAGGATAAACATTTATTTCAGAAATATTTTATTTTATTTATTTGTTCATAATTGTTCTAAAATTACTACCCCTACCATTTTCTGGAATTATCTTTTGAGCATCCAAAACAATAGGGAGAGTTTTGTGAAATAACTACAAAAAAAAAAAGGCATTTTGAAAGAGTACTTGGAAGCAGGTACCAAAACTGACTTACCAGTAAATGCCACGAGGCTCTAGGGTCACATAAGCAGACCCAGAGAATGGTCATACTTAATGCCAGGCCTTTGCATAAGGGATTTGTCTGGTCTTATATTTAACAATGCACATGGAGATGGCAGCAAGTCACAGAAGCTGCAGTGGAACTTCTTCACTATTTGTGAAGCAAGATGGTCTAGGGTTTCTTCTTGGGTTCAGACAGATCCACTGCTTTTGTAATGGTGTTGCTGATTTCCATCTCCAGAGTAATATTTACATTTGGGTGTTTTTCCCCAAAAAATTAACAACTTTAAAGCTACTCTGTATATTTGTAGCAGATCGGCATCTTGTAGAGGCAAGTTACCATTTAACAGTATCGAGTTACTGCATTAAGATAAATCCTTTGGGATTTTATTGCTAATGCACTAAAGGTCCATCAGACCTCTTAGTCTGAAATGACCAGCACGTTGTCTGAACACTGATCATCAGGGCATTTTACCTACAACCCCCTGTGGAGAAATACAGTTCTCTATATACTTTTGCATTCCTGGGGATACAGGGAAGCAGAGCACTGTGGAAAGTTTTAGCCATTCTTCTGCAGCCTGTGCCATCAGTTCAAAAGGAACCACTTGAGCACTGTTTGAAGACACCAGGTTTCAGAGTTCTCAGCAGACAGTCACAATAATAGTATGGGGAGATGTGACAAAGTAATTTCAAAGCTTGTAGAAATGTTTCCACTATGTTTTCTTTCCCTACATGATAGGCAGACATGCATAGTCTCTGTGAAGTTCACAACAGGCACTTAATGAAGTTGGGTACCAGTCAGTTTAAAGTAAAACGGGGCCTCACCTTCTCACACAGCAGAATCATTTATTTTCTCATGGCTCATAATATGAATTATTTATAGCTGTGGAAAGAAAAATAGTGGGGGTATACACTTGGTGCAGTTCCTGTGAACCAGATAGACATGATATGGTTGGATACTACTCTCTTTCAAGTGCAATGCACTACTCTCCATAGAGTGAAATAATTTTCACATGCCTTGTCAGTCTCACTATGGCCGCGGAAAGAAATACAGTGAAAGCAGAGACATTGGCGCTGTTTGTGTTATTTAGAATGTTTTTGCAGCTAACAGTTTTGACCTCTATGGTCTGGGTTTCATGACAGGCCACGTCATGTTTTCCAACTAGAAGAAATGAATAAATACTTTCTTTTCCTGTGGAATCTCCTAGGTTTTACCCAGGTCCTGGTTCAGAATTATTCCAAAGAACTGCTGGTATAAAACTGTTATGCTGCATTGTCAGTGGAATTACAATGATTAACAGCTTCAAATATACCCTCTGAGGCCAGAAGGGTTTCATTTTTGTCCCTTATGGTTTTCAGAGACCTTGAAAAGAAAGTTAGTGAGACTGGAATTTGGAATTTAGCATGTGAAATCCAGGGGCCATCGTTTAAAACATCAATCCTTACTTCTGAATGGTGTTTGACAGGCTGCAAGTAATTTCTGCTTCAAGCAGTCTCAGGCACAGAGTAGCCCAAAGGTCATGTTCTTATCATGAGTAAAAGAGATCTTAATGATGGATGACTACTCTGTGTGTTTATGATGGATAACATATTAGTCATTTTAATTCACAATGCCATTTGTCCAACAGTTTTGTCAGGGCAAGCTACACTGTAGTGAGGTACACCTGTGCTGTGCAAAAGGATGGGACTGTTGTGGTAATCCATCATAAGACCTGCAGCACAGTCCTAGTTGCACGTACTGGAACTGAGAGGAATCTCTTCTACAAGTGGAAATACCAGCTTGCAGTATTTGGGCCAAGACATCTTGTGTTTTCACGGCTGATCTTGACCTGTCCTGCTGATCACAGATGCAGCCAAATGGGTTGCTGCCTGCAGTCCCATGATATTATGAAAAGCAATCTTCAATGTGTTCTTTAGCAGATTCATCAAGTTGGGAGCCTAAGGTTATCTGTCCTAGCGTAGCCTCATCACCAAAAGTGGAGGACCACAGACAGCAACCCTGACTCCTTGTTTCAGACCACTTTGAGAATTTTTTTACCTGAAACATGAAGCCATCATCAAACATCAAGCTGGCATTGTACAAAGCACTCAGTGTGTAATACCACCACAGCTTCTACTTCCCTTTTTACCCTGATGCTTTTAGTAGGACTGAATACAAAAGCCAGTCCTCTGCAGAACCAGACACAAAAGTAGTAAGCAGTAGTATTACTAATAAGCAGCAGCAGTAGTTCAGAGGGTCTCAAAGCAAATTTGATTTTTCTTTGCCACAAATGCACCTCATAAGCAAACCTTTATAACCCTATACATTGTTGTTACTTATTTGAGTAGCACAACGTCTTGAGAATATTTCTGTCAATGTCTGTGCAGCAAAGTGCCACTTAGAAAACAGGGCTGCATTTGCCTCTCAGCTATTAGAATTTTTAGGTTTACCTCCTCAGTTCTCTTGCTGCTCTGTATATTGTACATGCAGAAATGTGTTATGAGCCATACTGTGTCAGTCTGTCATATGTCTCCCGTGTCAGAAATCATATGATTTCAAAAACAAATGAATGACATCCACTAAAAGTCATCCTACATTCAAATTATTTTTAAATACACCTTTCATTCACCAGATTCATGCTGTCTTTGATCAATTTCCATCTCTACATACTAGCTCTTTTGGCACCTAGATTTACATTTTGCAATTTTGCTTTTTAAATGGCCAGCTGCTACCTCGAAGTTTCAGAGTTGCTGTAGCAAGATTTTCAGTAGGAAGCATTACTCTCTACTTAGTTTCTGAAAGACCTTGTTTTCACTTCTGGAAGTGGGCAGCCAAGGCTCTATGACAAATTACTTCTCCAGTGTATGAATCCTTAAAACGAGCTATTACTTGGCACTGTTCTTCTCCTGAAAATAAAAAGTATTTATTTTCTTTTTCAAATAAACATAGATCCGTCATTTAATAAGTGGAGGAGTTTGGAAAGATGTTCTGTATTTCAAATGAGGTTCTGTGACCTTTTGTATACTTATTGCACAAGTCTTCATGGGATGGGAAAAGGTGTGGTCATTCCAGTTGTTCAGCACCTTTGGGAAAAGTTACAAGGTGGAGGAAATAGAATCACCAGTCTGAAATTCAGAATAGAGACCTTACTAGTTCATCAGTGCACCTGGTAACCATTATTTAAGGTACAAGCCATTGATCCCATCCTTCATACATATATGTGGCTTTCAAATGAAGGCAATAGGTGCTCTGCCTCCAGAGCAACTGAAGAAGCAACATTTCACATGCACTTGCAGTTGCTCTTCTGTTATACCAAATAAATAGTAACACACCTGAAAATGGGTATTCATTGGCACCATGTTCATAATAGACAAACTAGCACATAATCCTAATTCCAAACATATTTATCCCACTCTTTTAATGTAGGGTTAATAGAAGTGAATTTTTCAGATTTCAAGTGTTTTACTTCATGTTCATTGTGGGTTTTTTTGTTTTTTCATATATTCTTGGGTTTTGATAGTTCCTTTAGTTCCTGTTTAAGTAAGGGATTCATATCTACAAAGAAGCTTATTTGAATGTTCTTTAACACCAAAGTGCCTCAGCTTGCACCATTTGGTGGTTCCAGCTCTGAAAGAAATACCTCTGTCTCCAGAAGAACTCAGCCCACAGCTCTTTTGTATGCCTTGTGAGAAAGGTTTGGGAAGGGATACATCTGACAAGCCTGATTGCTAAGAGGGACAGCAGCCTTTTTGGAAATCTGAGTAAACCCTTGTACTCCTGTCTGAACAATTGAACTTCAGCCATGAACTAAATTTTTGCCTGTTCATTCTTTGCAGACATTGATGAGTGCTTGGTAAACAATGGTGGCTGTGACCATTTTTGCCGAAACACGGTTGGCAGCTTTGAGTGCAGCTGCCAGAAAGGCTATAAACTGCTCACAGATGAACGGACCTGCCAAGGTAATACTTCATTTATTTTACTCTTTGTATAAAAAGAATGTTATTTTCAGTGTAATTTTTTTGGTTGTTGTTTATTTTTGTAATTAAGTGACTTTTACCACAGGTTTTAACTGTACTGTCATAGAAAATAACATTTTAAAAGACCTACCAGGTGTCCATTTTCTGAGGTGAGGTTAGAAGATTTGGGGGAATGTGTTCTTTCAGTGTTTTTAGTACTAGGAATGCCAGCATCCTGCTGAAGTGGGAAATCCCTATATTATAGTGGAACAGGCTCAGGCAAAGAATTGTGTTCAAATTCTCTAATTTGCTGTGATCTTAATGGGATAATTTATAGTGACTTATTGGAATACAGCACTTGCAACATTTAAACTGAAAAATGAGTGATTTGTGAGCTCACCTTTGCCTGGCAGAATATAATTGTGGAAGAGCAGTGGATGTATTTTGTGAAAATACCAAGGAAGTGTGGTTTATATCACTTGCTTTGTGTGTCATGATTTGGTTTCTAAGTCATATGATGTTTGTATATTCTATGACTGGTCAAGTGCAAAACTATTTCCAACTGAAGTGTTAACCATATCACTTTGGAGAAACGATACTTGAAGCATCTGAGTTTTGTAACTTCTCCCTTTAAAAGCCTTCTAGAAAAGGATAGAAAGAAGAACATGCATTACTAGACAGAAGGGGAAGGAGGATGTATTCAACTAAAATTTTTTCCAAGTGTTGCCTTTTTATTAATACACAATTATTTGCATGGGTTTTGAACATGTAAAATGTATTAAGTCCAAAACAGCACTAATATTTTAAAGCTTCTTTGTTCATCAACAAAAGAGAAATCAAAGTCTAAAAATACAAGTGCCATTAAAAAAATCTTCTGTTGCATCCCATTGGTGCTTCCATCATCTTGAGAAGCTTATTCCACCCTGACTGTGTGATTAGATGTAAAGGAGTCATTACAAAGTTGTTTTTAAGCTAGGACAAGATGGGAAGAGCTGAGCACGGCACAGTTAGTTCCACATGGCTAGGCAGAAATAATGTTGTATGATTATGTCAGACAAGTGTAAGCTGTCAGACTTTGATGCATCTGCTAAAAATAAGGACAAAATGTTAAAAAGAAGCATCCCCCTCATGATGTATTTAGAGACAGATAAGAATACTTTCTGGTTCGTGAATTTCTTGTGTTGTGACATACTCTCACTGTGGTATCAGTTAGAGATTTCACCACTGAAGTCATTGTAATTATACCAATGAAAAACTCAAAAGTCAAGCCCTACATTCTTGTTGAGCAAGAGATGGTGCAAAATTTATTTGTTCATTATGCAAAGTCTTAGTAATAGGCTTTGAAAGCTGCCTATAAATAATCAGATCTCTACTGTGATAATGGGAAACTAGAAGGAGCTCTGCAAGTGTTGGTCATCTGATGCTTCTTCCTTTGTGTGCCTGGGCTACTGAATGAGTGAGTTGCCAGTAACAGTACATACCATGCAAGGAATAACCCAGCAGCTGATTCTGTCCTCTCGTGTGGTTGAACATGGAAATATAAATATGATCTGGCCATCCTGCTTTTTTGATTGTCTATGATGAAGGGCAGCCACTTGGTCTGCCACTACATAGTACTTAGACTGATTTGTCAACTGCAAATTATCTGTTGCTGTAACAGATAGGTTAGTGCAAGCCCAGAGAATTTTGGGGCTGGAGAAGTTCCTCCACTCCCAGAAACACTGGCTCTTCATACTGTGAAATGGGGACAACAAGCTTCTTTCCTGTTTGAAGTCTGAGTAATTCAGGCCTCAGAAGCTGATTATAGCCAACTTGGTGTGATGCCTGCTTTGTGGAGAGAGCACTGTGATAATTTAGTTCCTCTCTGGTGCTTAAGGTGACAATTGGTGACTCATGCAGTCAGTAGGCCTGCTAATAAAGAAAGAAGGGAAGTGAATATAGATCAAGAAATCATTGGTGTATGAACCATCTATGCTTTGCTTCTTTTTCTGCAATGAGAATATAGTTAGTGGAAGTGGTTGTAGTTACTAATGTCAGGTCTGACAGAAAAATGTGGTTTGCGGTTAGTGACTCTGCTGGAATATAAATCATCCACAGGGTGTTTTTTTGGTAACAGCCAGTCAACACTAACCATAGAACATTACTGAGGGATTCAGGGAAATTTATTTTGGGCATATTAGCCTTTCCAGTGTATGAAATAGAAAAGTCTAATTTTTATTTATAAAAGATGCTGTTGTTCATGTTACATCTGTTGTTTTGATTCATAATAGAGTTGTTATGATTCACATTCCTGCTGTCAACATTGCCTTTCTCCTGTGGTTTTCATTTTTAAAATAAAGATTTATTTCTGTTACAAATCAGTGTGTTTACCAAATACTCATTTAGTACCTTAGAAGTCTACGTTGTTTGGGGCTGAGTCCTATTTAGTTCAGGTGGCTTTCCTGGTGTACAGGGAGTTCACTTCCAAGTGAGTTAATCACTAACGTGAAGGAACAGATTCTGCTAACCTTAGGCAAAATGCCCATGGAAACAGCTGGTGAGCTCTCCACTTTATGACCCACGGAATTCCTCTGTAAGTCTGTATCTGATTCACAGGAAAGAATCAGTGAAGAAGAACAAAGCCACAGAGATACGGTCAATTCATACTAGCAACATCTTTCAAACTGTTGAAAAATACAAGTAAGCTGTTCCTGTATAACTTTCTTTGTATGATCATTAACTTCAGCACAAGGCAATTTTAAATACTTCAGTAAAAATGTTCCTTCATGTTGCCTGTGAATTTCTGAGACTGTCCCACCTCACCTCATTTCCTTGATATTCTTTCATTGTAGGCTTCAGAGGCGACTTTAAGATTTCAAGGAAATTGTATCAAAGTCTCAGACTTTGTTCTGGTTGTTTGCAGAGCTCCCACCCCATCGTATCAAGCCTTACACATACTCATTCTCCCTGTGAAGAGGGAAGTATTTCTTTCTCATTTTTTCAGGCAGGAAGGATTAAGTCAAATATAGAAGCTTGCCTAAGGTGACACATATGAATGCCTGAACATCCTGGACAATAAATCTCCATTTTTTGTGAATCTGCCCCTGTGAATTTGCCCATTAGAGGAAATTTTTTTTCTCCTGTGTTTGTGCTCATACCCTGATATCAAACTTCATCAATTTTCAGGAACTTTGAAGCTTGCCACTAGCTAGCCACCCTCCATGTAGGCTGCTTGTGTAAGCAGACCTTCCATTTGTAAAGGGCATTAAAATATTCTGTATTTGTCTGTTTACAGCTAAACCATTATTAGCCCTGGCTGCAAAGAAAACCATTGTCAATCACAGATTACTTCTGCTAGGGAGTGATTCTCACGCTATGGCTTCTTGTTAGACAAGGAGAATGTAAGGGTTTCCCTTCCTTTCCCCTCCCCTGCATTCCAGCCATTTAAAAGGGAACTTATTTGTAACCCAGAAGGTGAAGAATCCCCATTGCCCTGCCAGTGATATTGTGGAGACTGATACTGCTTTCCCAGACTCTGTCTTTTCACACAAACTTAAAAATAGATTTTTCTCTCCTTTGACGGGGAGATCAGTGTATGACAATACCAAACTCATCAATGTTGTATTATTTTAACAGATCCCTTAAGTATTGTCAATTATTTGATACAGGAAGAAACTGTTGGATGTGTTTGTATAAACCTAGCAAAGAGGCCTGCATCTTCTTTGAAGATACAATACAAATAACTTAATGTATTAATAGCAAAGAGAGCTTGTGTTTGTAACCTTTGTAGTAATTAACAGCAGGACAAAGACTCAGATTAGTTTTAGAACTATATCAGCAAGAAAACAGCAGCAAGACTCTTTAAAGCTGCCTTGAATGTGTGTAAGCACAGACATAATTACCTTAATCCTCAGCCAATATGAGTTTTAAAGCCAGTTAACTTAATTGCTTATTCAGTTTCTGTTTGTTGTGCAGTGATGTTGAAAAAAAATTCAACAGTAAGCGCTCCCTCTGCTCCACTCAAGTTCAAGCTTCATTAAGCACCCAGAAAAATGTGTGAAATTCTATCATAAATAGTTTTCTCTTCCTTCTGTAGGAATTTGCTTTTGCAAAGCAAGATGCAAGATGCAAGACAGCACACACATTTGTCAAAAGTCTCTCCAGGGAGTGGTAGAGTTGGAAAGATCTGTTACATTAAAAAAAAAAAGTGCTTGTAGTAGGAATATCCGGTGATCAACTTGTAATATTTTGGCCTGCTAAATTCACCCTCTCGCCCTCTGCTCCTCTGTCCAAATTAGAGGCAAATCCTCCTACCCAGGGGAATTTCAACTTTTGAAGGAGGCAGTTCAAGGCATTTGCATCTTTCTAGTCCACTTACAGCCTCATACAGGCTAAGTGGGGCTTGATGACTGATAGATCTCACAGACTTAATGTTCAGCCGTAATGAAGTCTGCCTAAGTAGCCTTTTCACCAACCATTTGAATTATTAGAGCTACTGTAAAGGAGACAATTGTCCACTAGGCAGAAATACCTCTGGGGCATATGGGATACCCCTCTGGCATTTTGGGGGCTACTTTAAGGCCATGGGTTCACACACAGTAGGTTACAGCATTTTTTATTTGCTTTGATGTATTGCCTGCTTGACTATTGGTTATTCTTTGCTAACTTCCTGGCAGAATTTAAATAAATGCAATTGCAGTCTTTTGTAACTAGGCAGTGGAATACAGGCCTCCATAGTCTGCTGTTGGAATGCTGGTTTCTATCCAAAGGAAATACAGGGATGCAGGTTTATGCAACAGGAGATCCCAAAAGGACTTTGTCCCCCTCGCTTCATGATGTGTTGAATTTTCTCTCTTGCCATTTTCTGTGGGCACATACTGCTAGAGGCTTGGGGTTTTTTAACATGACAAAGCTATCCAATAGAAGTCCAAGTATAGCTGATTTGAGGTGGTTTTTTCCCTGTCATTGTAAGAGAGATATGATCATATCCGTTATCATATTTGTATATTTGGACTTCTCTTTCTGTCTTTTAAAACAGATGTGATTCTTATATGCCCCACTTCATCCCAGCTTCCTCTCCCCTCAGCTTCACTTCCAGGCATTTTCCTCAAAAACATAATGCTCATGGAGTGGAGCAACTGGAAGTAATGGCTAGAGCCAAGGATACTGTAAGCAGCTATTGAGGCAGTTTTCTTAGTAACTCTGACAACGTATTGCAATGTTGACGTGCAAAACACCTCAAACCTTGTCCAGCTCTGTTCTTTTGTTTCTCAGGTTGTCTCTGATCAGACTTGATGAGTGTAACAAGTTCTGTGATAGCTTTCAGATGTGCTACAGGATATACTTCCCAATTCTTCTCGTCCATAACTGGCTTTTGCTTATGATCTGAAATAAGATTTGAACCCAGCCTTAGGCCTTCCTGTTGCACCACAGAACCATATTCCATGCAATCCCAAAATAATACTGTTAAATGAGAGACTGACCTTTCTTTCCTGCCAAATAAGTTTTTTCCAGAGAATTTAATGTGATTAGACCTAGATGACCCCTATGATTGATCTGCTGGTAGAGGGATGCTTTACACAGGGCTCTCCATGCATAATTGTCAAGAGAAGCCTTCTTTCATTCCAGAATTAGAGAAAGAAAAATAGCACCTTGAAAAATACAGTAGCAGTCTATGATCCAAGGATCCTACAGGCCTGGTCTTGAAACATTGCCATAGGTAATGTATGTATATATAATCCCTTCTTATTACATCCACCTTTTCACTCATTTGTACAAAATATGCACTATTAGCCTTCCAACAGCAAGATTTGAATCTCCCAGCATGGTATCTCCATTTTGAAAATGGGTATGAAATGAGGGATTAATCATACAGGGAAGGACAGATAGAAAGTGTTTGTGGGAATTATTTTTGGCCTAAAGAAGCCCACAAAGATTAGCTACAAAGATCTCACTATACTCTTCTGTATGGAACCGTTGATGATAAATATGGCTGTACAGGACCAGTTTAATCCCAAATAAATGAGTGCATCCATACACACAGCACTGAACCACTCGCCACCTCTGACACAGAATGACCAAATTAAAAAATAAAAATGGAGCCAAAGAGGTTTGTACCCTTGAGTTACATGACAGTGACCTGCCACACACCGTCATGTAACCCAGTAAAGCAACTGGCTTTGTCCCAGTCACATAACCTGATGAAAGTCTCAGGATGAGGATACCCCCTCTGCACTGATTCATATAGAACACAGTCCCCCATCTCAGGCTACTTAGCTAAATGCATGTGAGGAGGCCAGGGCTGGAGCACCTCTCCCATCTCTCATTGCATTGTGAAAACAGGACAAGGAGAATCCTATGTCCTTTATCCCAGTTTAGAATTCTTTCAGATAGCAGAACAGGGGAATTTTATGTCATGATTCTTCAAGCCAAGCCAAGCTATCTTGTTTTTTATCTTAGTGCCAGCCCCCACACCCTTTTTGCTGAGGTATAGCTGAGTATACCCTAATGCAGTTCCAGAGGCAGTGAGCTATGAGAAATGTTAAAGGGGTACAGCTGCACCATACAGCAGTAAAGACACCAGTTAAACCCTTCAGCTAATCTGTATCAGTGCTAGAACTAATGTTTCATGTAAGTTGATTTAAAAGACAATGGGTGAGGCCCAGACAACTCAAATTCCATACGTCAACATTATTCTTTGTCCAACTTTCCAGTGAAAAATATTGGAAAGTTCTTCCTTTTCTCCTTCATTAAATAAATAAAAGTAAACATTAACTATAAGTAACACATTTATTATACTATCCTTCCACAGGCTTCACAATCAGGTGAGATGATATAAAGGGGACACCAGTAGAAATGTTACTACTCAGTGTGGGATTTTTTTTCTTAGTATTTAAAATGCCTTTTTACCTGAACCCAAATAAACCTATCATTAAGTTTGTTGTCCTTATGGTCAGGTCTGAACTGCAGTGGGTGGGGAGCATTAGCAAGCCATTAGGGTGCTACTGCCTGTGTCCTTGTGAGGGAGGTAGCAGGAGGAATCCCAGAGAGCGTTTTCTGTCTGGGATGAGGAGCAAGCAGGCTTATAAGTCCCCCTGCTGACTTTTGCCTGAGTTTACATGTGCATATGCTGTAAGTCTAAGGTCTTCATCAGTCAGGGAAAATATCCAGGGCTTCGTTTTGGTCTCACTTGTATCAGAGGGAAGGCTGTTGTACTCAGCAGAGTTACAGTGCTATTGCACTAAGGGAACCTTACTTACATTAACTTACACTGCTTGCACAGGGTCAGTCAGGGTGATTAATGAGAGAGGGAGGGATGAAGGGACTCAGGCCATTCCCATAGCAACTAATTTGTGTGATACACATGAAGGAGAGTGATTTTGCCTTGATGCCTTGGTGCACTCTGTCATTCCCCTCAGGTAGACATGCTGTAAGATATAAAATATATTGACTTGCTATAGGCTGATTTTCAGTCAGTCCAGCACAATCTGGCAATGTGTTGACACTTGGTATTTTAAACAGCACAGGTTCAGCTGCTAGTGTAGCTGAAGAACCAATGAGAACCAGTGGTACACTGGAGGAGATACTGGGAGCTGCTTGTGGAAATCAGACCAGCTCACAGAAAGAAAATTCAATATGATTTCCCTGTCACTGATGATGTTCATTCCTAATGCGGATTTTCTCTAAGGCATTCTGTGCTACTGAGCCTTACAAAAATATCTTGCTTATGACAAGCACCATATTGCTTCCAGCATCATATTTTAAAAAAAAAAAATACTCTGATGGGAAGCAACATGTTACACTTTTAATGAAAGGCATAATTCTCAGACCTTTTCTGTTACACATGGTGCTTACTTTTAGTGTAAGTGAGACTGTGAATACTGGTACAGTATTTGTCTGTGAGAAAAAAAGGGCTGCAAGATCGTACCCAGAAAGAATAAATGCCCCAGGCATGAAGTAAAAACAGCTCTAGCCAGTACCAGTTTGTTTGCCAAGTGATAGTATCTCTCATGTTGGTTGTAACAATTAAGTCTGATGAAACATGAAAACAAATACCTCCCCCTCATCTTCAGTTCTCTTCTCTGCAGCACAGTGTTACTGTAAATTAAAGGCAAATTTTTTTTGCTTGCTGCTTCTTGGAAGGAATATTGAACATCACAATCTAGGCTTTAAATCAGCTTCTAATGGGACGAGACCTAATGTGGGGAGGGCAGATGGTACAGATTATTCCAGCTCTATTTTCCCATGTAGCTTCTGACATGGGCTACTGTTCAAAGTAAGACACTAGATTAGTTTGACCTCAGGTCTCATTCAGTATGGTAGCTCTTATATTCCTGTGTTAAACTCTATAAAGGATCTTGCTATCAAATCGCTTTTTACAGCTCTTTCTGACCCCCCTTCCCTTGATGATATGTGTGGGAAGCCAAGCAAAACGTTCCATTGGTGTTTGGAAAGAGAATGTGAGATATATTTTTCAGTTGATGCTGTAGGATTTATGATGTGTATAGTGCAGAAATGAGTTTACTGGACTAGAATCATGTTGTGTATTAATGAATTACCAGGATATGAGTCAGCCTTGGAATAGTTTGAGCAGGAAGGTAGCATTCTTCCACAAACAATAATCCGGTGATAAATAGAGCTGAAAGCTGTAATTCAATGGGAATTGTTTTTAAAGAGAACCAGAAAAAGACTGTATGTATATATATTCTCCACTATTGCCATGGGTACGTTGAGATAATGCTATATTACTGCACCCAGTCATTTAATCACCTTGATTAAGGTCAGATATTCTTTACACTGAGTACTATACAGAACTGCAATAAAATCTTGACCCTATGCCAAATGTTCAGAAGAGTTTCATTTTCCCGTGCTTGCATCTACTCTCTTTTCAAAGTGCCCTGTTTTCTTCATTTTGTTCTAGTGATAATAAAAGCTTAACCTATTGCAGCAAAGGGTGTGATTTTCTCCTGGTAGCCATGTTATGAACCACTACTACTTGTTCTGATAACTAGGAGACGCAGCTTTAGTTAGGACAGGTGAGATGAAAACAAAAATCTAATCTCAAATATTAAAAGACACTGGAATGGAGATCTTCTGGGGATTTGCTGTGTGCGATTGTTTCTGATGCAAATTTGCAAAACATTTCTATTAGTGTTTTTGGAGGGATACTTGCCATTTCTCAAGTCCACAGAGGCAAGCATTTCTCAGCAGAATTTTTAAAGAAGCCTTTGAAGCAGAGCCAGAGCCCAGCAATTATTGTATACATTGAGTGAGCACTGGTTTGAAGTTAAACTGGGAACAGTCAGGTCCTCAAGAGGTAAAAGGAAGTGCACCATCAAGTAACACTAGGAACATTTTCACCCAGACTATTCCTTTGTTCCTTCAAGGAGTCTCACGAGCAGCTCCTACTAAAGGTTGATGGGAGACAAACAGCCTTAGCGAAGAGAACAGTTTCTTCTTTCCAGAAATATGTCTAAAATTCAAACATATTGCAGGATAGAAGGAGTATTCCTTTCATTATAGAGAGAAATGTATGGGGTTTTTTGAGCTGTTTCATCAGACTGTTAAGCTGCTCTGAAAGACTTGCTGTGTAAGTAGTGGCTTGAGAAGAGTGCAGACTATTCAACATGTTTGTGTTTGCAGGAAACAAATAAACCTGCCTCAAGTTTCTTTCAATGCACTTCTACTCTTCTTATATGGGTTCTCTTACCTCCAGCCCTTGAAGTCATAGCACAGTTTATTGCCATAATAGCAGTGGATTAGATCAGCTTGCCTTCGCCTTGGAAAATGATTGATTTTGGAAAGGGATACCTTTTTTCTTATAAAATCTTTGCAATGTTTTGATGAAAGTACTTTGTTTTCTTAAAAAATGTTGGAAAGGTATTGACTTTAATTTTCTTTTAGATTGTTCTAGCAAAACAATGGTAAGAGGATAAACGTAATAGGTGCCAAACCCAATTGCCTCCTACTGTGTTTCTCAGATTAATAGACGAGCCTGAACACAGCAAAGCCCTCGTGTAATGGAGTTGGGTGGGAGGGGTGAGAAAGAGCTAGGACCCAAGAGTTAGAGTAATGTCTGGGAAGTCTACAGACAGTCTAAAGCATTCATGTAACTTTATTCTCTGATTTCAAGCTCTTCATCACACAGGAATTTACCCTTTCTTGTGTCTGTATCTCTTTGTCTTTTACCTTGTGTCTCAGCAGATTCAGCAATCAAAGGTCGGAGGCCCACATGTTGCCACTGAATGGTTGTGTCCAGTTCTCACATGTAGAAATACCCATACAAGCAAATTGTCTCAAGGGGATCTTTATTTTCATATCATAAATAATTCTGTTTCAAAATCTTGTGTCAAACACGATCTGTACATAATGTGGAAATTAAATAAAAGGGATTTAAGAGATACATCAGGGACGGTGGTCCCTTACATCTGCAGAGCAATGGAATTCTTAGCACACACATGTTCCTTTCATGTGAAAATGAAAATGTGATTTCACAGACTAATCACTGAAGTGTTCATTCAGGGCACTGAGAAGAGCTGTCATCCAAGAGCTATACACCCTGATGCCCACAGTGCTACAACTTTGTTGGTGCTAGCATACATAACAGATTTGACTTGTCACATCAGCTGTAGTTGCACATTCATTCTCCAGACTAAGCAGTCAGTGGTACAGTTTTAAGTCATGCTCATTTATCACAGCTATGTTGACCTTTCTCTGATTTGTCATCACTGAAAGGTTGCAAATGTACTCAGACTTTCTTTGGCACATGGCCTTTCACCAAGTAGTTCCAGCCCTTCCTGATCCAATAACGGGTAGATTTTGTAACCCTTAAGAAAAAAACCTGTGATCAAAGTGCTTAACTCAAATAATTTTCTATTGATTTTAAAAGTAATAGGTTCTAAGAGTGAACAATAGTATTAAATATACTCAGGCATTTTTTGTACTTTTAGCTTTGGTTGTTTTTAGAAGATAGTGCTATCCTCAGGATCAGATCCCTATAGTACATTTTTAAATCTTTAAGTCTTTCAGAAGTCCTTCTGAAAAGTATGCTATTCATGAGGGTAACAGTAAGGAGAAATAGTAATACGAGAACAACTGCCATGATCTTATGGTGAGGCAAAGTGTGATGAGCTTAACAGTGAAAACCAGTAAAGATCTGAAATATTCCTTTCCAAATGCCTTCATAGAACACCTCCCTTGGCTCCCTTTATGTCTATGACCTTGGATGAGTTTACTAATTTTATACATTGTGTCTAGTTAATAGTAGGCTTTTTTAATATTAGGTAAGAGACCTATCAAACTTTCTCACATGCAAAAACAATTATTTTTCAATACCTCTATATGACAGTATCTACAGAGCCGTCTCTGGTGACTGGCTTATCTCTGCAAACCCTCTGGAGAAACTCCCCAAGCTGAGGGCTCTGCCCCCTTCCCTATCTGAGGGCAGATGTGAATTTCTTGAGTTTCTTCTCTTGGAGAGCATGAATACTCAATCTGAGGGTGTCTAGGGGGTGTCTGTACAGAGGGTATGTACAAAGAGTGCTACTCACACATCTGGTGCATTTGGTCATTAAATTGAACACCAGGTTGACTAAGATTATCTGTCAAGTGATTTCAAAAACTGAGAGAAGCCATGGCAGGGTTGGTTGAAATATGGTCAGAAGCATCAGGGAGCATTAGGGTAGAGAGAGTTCTGGATGTGTTTCCTGGTATGAGTGATGAGGTGAAGTGTCTGCACAGAACCAGCAAGCTTACCTCATTAGCTATGAAATGTACTGCTTTCTGCCACTCAGAAAGCCTCAGGACCCAGTATTCATATTCTCTCTCTGCTAGGACAGCTGACTAAATTCAGAATCACTGAGCAGTTCACCCCAACTGAAGAACTGGAGGAAGAGGAGATCTTGACTTGGTACTTCTGAGGCTGAGCACCATTTCCTTCTTAGCAGTCCCATGGGTGAAAGCTGCCAGGGCTGTCCTCCAGTACTCCCTGCAGTACCAAGATTTAGCAAGTAGTTTTGCATAAAGATTTTTTAAAATATTAGAAGAAACTATTATCTGCCAGAAAGGGAACATACGGGAACATACCAGATATTCCTCTACGATTATTCTGTTTTTTAGTTTGATGCTGCTTAAAAAAAAAAAAAAAAAAAAAAAAAAAAGAAAAAAGTAGTGGGGTTCTTCATAATGCTGCAAGGAAAAATGTTGGAAACCTTTTTTTTTTCCCAACAGCAGAAAAATTATAATGTAATAATAGTGGTGGCAGTGATGATGATGTATTTCATTAGAGAAATGTAAAAACCTTTGGCCAAATCCCATCAGCTAGAGGGAAAGATACCCCCAAAGACCCCAGAGTTAGCTGCCAATTTTTGCCTTGCTGAAATTGCCAAATTCTGCAGTTACCATCCAAAACCATAAATCTTCCCAGCCTCTCAGGCAAAACTTTTAGTGATCCAAAAGCAAGCAAATAGTTCCATGGCTGATGAATGAGGCAGAACAAAACCACACTCACTGACTGGGAGCAGAATTGGTTCTGCAGTGCTGACAGGAAGAGGAATATGTGGTGGTCAGCTGACTTGGCACATGCTTTCAGGGGAACACATAGGGAATAGGCATTTAGGCATTTACTGTGTTGAGGTTCTCTTCTTCAGCTCCACTTCTGCAGGCTCTGAGGAAGCCCTGAGGAAAGCTTGTTGAAGAGAATGATCTTGTGGACTCTGTGCAGTAGAAAATTAAGTAGGGAATTTTTGAAAGAAACTGAAACGAGAAGGGAAAATTAATTTGTTTGTACATGAGATCACATAAAACTCCCTTGGAAGAGTTCCTAAGGAAAGGACTGTATTTACTCTGGAGAGGGATTGAACAGTTTAGGCCTACAATTTTATTGCCAAATCGCATTTTTTAATCTGCTTTCGTTCTTCTTTTCAAATCCCAGAGATAGTGCTGGTCTCTTTTGATAAGGTGTAATAGTAGAGATAAAGAAAACAACAACCTGCCATTTGCCTTTAAAGCCTCTCCCAGTTTTAGTGTCTTCTTCTTCCACACAGCAGTTCCCTTTGCTGTAACTTCTAGGTTAAACAGTAAGAAACCAGTTGCCCTGACGTTAATGAGGGTGATGAGTTTGCGGGGTGAAGAGTTGTCGCCCTTGGTGCATAGCATCAAAGAAGGATCTGAATAGTGCAGTTCCTCTAACCACTGGAGAGGCCAGTGAAAGATCACTGTCTTCTCAACTCAGATGCTCCAGTGATAGGAATTAATAGAGCCAGCCAGCCAGCCCAAGGGAACTACTTAGTTGGAATCCTGCTTTCTTGTGTGTAACCTCAAACCCAACAAAATACTGTGAGAAATATATCAAGAGGTACCAGCTGATTCCTGGAAGGATCAGGTATACATTACACTCTTTTAGCAGTTAAAAAGGTCCACACCACTTTGAATGCTAAAAATTAATCTGATGGAGAAGACTTAAGAGATCAGTACAGGAAGAAATCTAGACAATCCTTTCTGAAACAGAATAGTGTTGTAGATTAACAAACAAAATGCTAGAGGCTGATTAATTGCAGGAGGTCCTATTAAATGAGTATGGTCTTCTTGCTGGCATTAAATATACTTGTTCTATCTATGTCCACACTGCTCGGCCTTGTAAGATGCCATTCAACTTCAGACATGTAGCAGAAGTGTGAGGACACACAGAGAAAGCAGAAGTCAGTGATGTCCAGATTGTTCTTAGAGCTAAATAAGAGTATCTAAAATCATCAGACCATAATGATAAACAAGAGAGGCAGTTGTGGCTCTCTAAACTGCTCTTGCACCAGAACTGTCGAACATGAATCCTGCATTTAGTATTGTATAAAAACAGAGAAAAACACAAATTCTTTAAGAGTGATCAGCAGATTGACAGCTTCAAGAACAGACACATCAAGTTATTGAATTTACTGTGGGTGCAGATAGGCTTGGAGAAAGATGAAGACAAGCTCTTTCTAAGATCTCCATATACTGAGTAAAAGCAGAGAGAGACCATGAAGCTGTGACACAGAACTAGATAGGCGATAACAAAAGCTGTCCTTAGCACAGCTATGAATTGGAAAGGTTAGGATTCCCACTCCAGGTGTTGCATACCATGCTGGATTAACAAGTAGAAACTGTGGCCTAATTGCATCTTCAAGGGAATTTGTCCCTTAGGCAGAACCCTTCTTGCTTAGCCAGTCTGGAAGAGCTGGCAGGCTCAAGGTCTGTGTCAAGACCCTAAAGCCCTGGCAGAAGCTCAGGCCACCAAGCAGTTTGCAAGAAATGATCCACTTCAGTGTGTTGAACCCAGAGGTATGTGGCTTAATGACTGAAGTCTGTGTTAAGCCACTGCCATGCTAGAAAGTGTTGCCCTCTGGGGCAGTGAGTACCTTCTGCGTGTTGCAGAGTAGAAGCTAACTTAAGCCCAGATTTCTCCAGTGGGAATGTGACTGGAGGCATATCTGCATGATCCTGATGCCACTGCAGGTCCTCACTGATTTCTTTTGTTCCCATATGGACTGTCAAAACCCACCTGGATGCATTCCTCTGTGACCAACTTTAGGTGATCCTGCCTTGGCACGGGGATTGGACTCGATGATCTCTCAAGGTCCCTTCCAGCCCCTCACATTCTGTGATTCTCTGTGTGATTCTCTGATTCTGCTCATAACATTACTGCCTAAATCTCTTGCTAGAGATCAGAGACATACTGTTGGATACAAATGAATCAAGAGTACAGTTAAACGCTTTGTTTGGTCTAAGGAAACTAGATTAGCTCTGATTTAATACAAGCAAATCTCTGTTCCTGAACAGGACCGTGTTTAAAAAATGTATGGAACAGTGATTTTACCTATGTTAGAGGGCGTGGGAACCAAAGATTCTGCAGAATTTGTCACTGACTGCTACTGTATGTCTGTCCCTGAGTAATAGTAATGTCATTTTGTATTGCTAAATCCTTTAAATACCTCCTCTGTGGGATGGGTACAAAATAAGGCACAGGTTTCTCATTATTTATTGCCTGTGTTTCAAGTATATTTTGTGCGTTTATTTTGCTGTTTATCTGCGTGTATTTATTTGACTACCACTTTGCATTCTAAGAACATCTCTTCTCTAAATAAAAAGTACTTTGCTTGGGCGTAGAATCAGTTTCCTTCAGAAGACTTTCATTCCCTGATTAGCATGTTACATTTTGTCTTCACTAATCACATAGATAACTGTGAGCAATAGAGTTCTTAAATAAATAAATTATCTGGTCAAAGTCAAACGTTAGTCATAACAGACAGTTTCTCACCTAAATTTCCGAAGTACAAGATATGACTGTGCTGCTTAGGCCCTTGCATCCACATTAAAAATATAGCAGTTAATGCCAGATTAATGCAGGTAATAACATATGTTATTAAGAATTAAGTCTGAACAACAAGTTGACTTGGTTGCAAGTCAGTAATGCAGTGGCAAGTATAAATGGGAGTGGTTTTTCAATCACCTTTAAAGGCTTGGGGTTTAGACTTTGGTTGGTTGGGGTTTTTTTTCCTTTATGTTAGCCTGCTCCAGAAGCACTCAGTGAGAAGGTAAAGAAGTAGGAGATTTGTATATTAATACATCTTTCCATGTTTTATCTTCACTGGTTTTATTGTTTTGAAACATAAGGAGAGGTTAGCTATAAGTCTTTGCTTGTGATTGGTGCTGGACGTGTATTAGAGAGTAACATTCTCAGATGGAGGATGCATTTTTACTAACTGTGAACTGGGTTAAGTCACTGTAGATCAGACAATGTGAAATGTGGTGGAAACCCCATCATATCACTGCTTTAGGAAAATAATATCTTTCCCAATACTGAGTTTAAACCAGTATTTGTTGGAGAACATAGCTTGAATCATGACTCCCTGTGGTCCAGCAACCACTCACATTAAGATATGTGGTTTCCCTAACATCTGTCAAATATTGTTGGAAACCACACTGACTGGGCTGTAAGGTGAACATTATATGGGTGGTATTGGTTCCCTGAAGAAATCAGAGTCGGGGGGTGGGGAAAGAAAGAAACTAACTTTTGGCCAAAATACATTTTAAAAAGCATTAGTATTTATTTTAAAAACATCATGTAACACTTCTTTGGAGTTTCTATGTGAGTGTGCTTAATGAATGAGAAAAAAAAGGCTCTGTTTCTCAGAGGAGCCGATGACTTGGAAGCTGAGAAATGTGAACACAAAGCATTCTGAGTAGCCTTTGAGTTTGGCTTGTGTGTATCATCAGTTGAGTGGGGTACTCCACATTGAGTCTCTGTTGGCTTGGGGGTTAAAAATAAACCAAGCATGTGTGAGACAGGCCAAAATAAAGCTATGTGTTGTGGCCTTTTGCATTAGGAGAATGGGGCCATGTTACCCCTCTGAACTGCACAGCTTCATTGCTGCACTCAATGTGGTAGAACTTGGGGGACAAACACTGCTAATGCATGAATATGATAACTGCTGATTCCATGTTGTGTGTGCTCTTCAGAGCATCCTGGGCAGCAGTTATGAGATATATATATATATATATCTATATATATCTCTTTGCTGCCATACTGAATATACTAAAGGTAATATTTAAGCGTATTAAAGGTCTTTGGGAAGCTTGGGAGTGTATGGAGTCATAACTGTGAGAGCATCCCCAAGTATTGCTGTAATATTGTGACAATTTAGGGCTGAAGAGACCTACCATCATTGAGGCTCTCATGAGTCTCTTCTACCGGTAAAGGAATTCAGAGATAGATATTTTGTTTTCTTTTTATTTTATTTTCTATTTCTAAGCAAAAAATATTTAATCAATTTTATTTCTATTTGAAATAGTGTGTTCACATTTAATGAATATATTGTCTGTATATGTAGTGATCTGGTGTATACTTCATCTCTTGCCTCCTTGAACACTGACAGATCTTTGCTTAGTGTCCAGAACCATTATAGTCTGCAGTGTGTCTCAAATCGTTGTTACAGCTTTTACTGATTGTCTTTGAGCTCTTCCTGTCTTGTTTGCTGTAACACAGTAGCACCATCAAAAAACAGTGATCTCTCCTTTCTGTGTCAACAAAATGATGTAACAGAAGAAAGGGAGGGGGAAAACCTGACTTTTGCAGTAAATTTTTAATGAGAGATTGGGCAAACTGGCATTTAATTTTTCAGTTCTAAAGCCATAACCCCCAAGTCATATGTGTACCTCTGTGCCAATTAATTTTGCCTGTGTACATTCTGTCAGGGAGTCATAGCAGGTTCTGCATGAGTTTGCAGTCCCCAAAACATGTCTAAATCCAGTGCTATTCACCAGTCTCACCTGTACATGTTTAGTGTTGAGCTGCTTGCCTGCAATGCTAATGCTTTTTGGAAATGTCCCCTATTATACTTTAGTTACTTGATCGTTGGCTTCTTTAAGTAGTCTGAAATTTATTTTAGAGAAGAAAGCAATGACAATCAGGACTACAGAGGACTGTGTTTGAGGACTGGAAACATAGTACAGAAAGGACCCTTTCACTTCAGATCTGCTGGTAGGAATCCAGCTCAGTTTCAGACTTAGCAAAAATCATTCCTATGTGATGGCTTCTTGGTACCCTGCACTCTATGTCCACAAATGAGTCAGTGTCCACATCACACAAACCACCAGAACCACCGATGCTACTGTAACTGGGAGTCCACTGGCAGAATCAGTGGAAAATGTAGGGACTTGAATGAGCATGGAAAAATCTGCTTTCTCCCTGCTTCCTGTGGTCACCTTTGAGACACTTCTCTATAAGCAAACTTAGAAGAAATTTGATCTGCTGTAGTTCCCCTTCTGGACATAGATGGAACACTTTAATTTCCAATACTGATGATCTGACACCCACTAACATTATAGTCAAGAAAAAATAAAGATCATTATGGGTTTGTTTTATGTGTGAACGCATGAAAAAAAATGCCAAGTATTACTGAAAAGTCAACAATAAAATCCACATGCTGACTTGTAATAATAGGAACAGAGCCAAACAAATATTGTCACGCATGACCACCATTGGCAATAATTGCTTTTCTCAAAAGCTTGAGGAAATCCTGCTCTTTTATTAAATCATTCAATCGCAGAACCATCATGGTTGGAAAAGACCACTAGGATCACCAAGTCCAACCATCAACCCTTAAGAGATGACCATGCCCACTTGAACATGTCTTGAAGTGCCACATCTACATGTTTTTTGAATATCTCTTTTTTTTTTTTTTTTTTTGAGTTGAATCCCTTTTAGGAAAAAAAAAAAAAAGAATGAAAGAAAAAGAAAAAAAAAAAAAAAGAAAAAGAAAGAAAAGAGAAAAAGAAAAAAAAAAGTGCTTCCACTGTTCAAACATTCTCTTTTGAGATGCAAACATGGATTGATAGAAGAGATGTTGGAATTTATTCAGCCTGAGATGATACCTTGATGTCATGGAAACAGTGACTGGAAAGAGCTCTCAGTAGCACAGGACACCATAAAGCAAGTGCCTGAAGAGAGGGCTGGGATTGCCAGGGTGGATGTGAATCAGTGGTAGAGGACTGGGTGGAACCTCTGGAGGTCATCTGCTCCAGCCTTGGAACTTGACAGTTCCACTGTGTCATCTGCTGTGAAATAGGAAGGTCTTAGACTTTATATACAATATTAGTAATAAAAAAACCCCAAACCTGTCTCTGGCAGGAAGCTGATCATGTACTGCTGGAGATTAATTTAGTCCCGTAGTTCCTGAAAGCTTCAAGCTGCAAACATATCTCTGAGGATGCTGAAATGACACAGCCGCATATGCTGATTACAGTAGTGAATGTGATATGAATTCTTGACTAAGTGAAAGTAAAAAGAATGTGTTTCATGTCAAATAAGTGCATTAACAAATCTGAAATGTTCTGAGACAGCTTGGCCTATTTGTGAATTAATGCCAAATTCAGCTAAAAATAGAACAGAAACTTTAATCTGGAAGTTTTCCACTGGAGTTCCTTGAAAACATAACATTTTGACTTTGTGTTAAAACAATTCAAAACCTTAATTTAAATAGCTTTAAACTGTTTTAGGAATGCCTCAAACCCAGGAAGTTCATTTCTCAGTATTTATTTTAGTGTGCATGAGCGGGGAAATTCAGAGCAACCAAAGACAAAAATGGATGTGTGTTTGAGTGTGTACATATGTTTTGGGGAGCAGAAGCTGACCACAAAACTGACAGAGAAATCAGTTCTGATCTCAGTTCTCTAGCTGCAACCTGCCACATCTCTCCTTTGTATTTTTGGGCTTCTCTTCACTAGATATACCAGACTGTGCAGTGTGATTTGCACAAAGGAGACGAGGTTGAGACTTATGTTCTTTCACAGTTGTGGCAAGCAGGATTTGAAACAGTGGCCTGTGAAGGTGGAAAACAGGTGTAACTCCCTGCTCCACAGTCTCTGAAAAGAGAGAGCTGTATCTTGAGAGTGGTAGGAAGTAAGAACTGTAAGTAAATCTGGTAGAGTACTGTGGAGCACAACAGAGATGTTAGGGACAACTTCAGTTTCTGGGGGCTGAGGTATAACAGTGCCCAGAACCCAGATTTCAGAGTTTAAGACAAAACAATACAAATACTGTGCGAGAGTTTCAGCATCCTGTATCACGCCACCGGTTTCTGTTAGAGAAAAGTATGTGGTGCATATTTTTCTCTTTTCTATAACCAGTGCTGAATTCCTCAGGGGACTGGTGATTCTGCAGAAAGCTGGGTCCCTCAGGCAGGCCGAGCCCTACCCTCCTCAGGCAAGGGGGAGAGGGGGCTGAAGGCCTTGGTGTTAAGCAAGGAAAAATCTGTGCACATTCCCTGAGCCAAAGCAAGATGCTGAATTCAGTAGAGGTTGAAATTATGAGAACAGCAGCAGGAGGTGGGATGAGGGGTTTAAATGGTGAAAAAGATTTTAACAGTAGTCTTTGTATTACAATAAAAGTGTTTTTTTTCAGTGTCTCTGCCAGCCAGTGTAAGCCATAGAAGTCTATGAGTAGCTGATATTTTCTGTAATATAAATGCATTTGTCTATCGTGAGTGCCTGTTTCTTGGCAAGCAGATAACTGGTCGTAATATTAGGCAGACTGTTGTTTCCACATTCAAAGAGGGATATGCATCCTTCTTAATGTGAAGAAAAACCTGTAAAGGCCTAAGCCAAATAAGTATCAAACCCCATTTACTAAACTAGTACAGGATAAGCTCACAGTTGAGGAATATGTAATTACCTTTGAAAAAGAGCCTTCCAGGGTAAGTCAGAGGCCAGAAAATGAACTGCTTTTGTAATTTTCCTGCAATACCATATAGTGAACAAGGTTACACATGAATGAAACTATGATGTATGATTTGGCTTCTTATGCATTAAAAATCCTTTAAAACTATAACTGCAGTGCTCATTCCCAAATTATTTTACTTTATGTGTTTATTTAGAGAGAACTGAAACAGTTTGCAATTTATGTGTATTGAAAGCTGCGTATTTCCAAGGCTATAAAGGAATCCTTTAAAAACTCTTGCTTCTAGAATTCAAATAATGGTATATTAAAATATTTAGGGAAATGCATTAAGAATCAAATCTACCTAAAAAATAAAATCTTAGTTTTCCTCTTCTTGCTGCTTGATCATAACAAGTGATTATGACGCACACATAAAACCAGATAGCATAAATTTTAGGTAACTCTGGGTATTTCCTTTTACATTATGCATTTGCCATGCATTTGCCTGGACAGTTGCTTTCCACAGTGTGAACTCTCTTTTGTGTGAATGCTTTGAAACACTTAAAATTGAAAATCATATGAAATATAGCTGTTTACAACATTCAGAATTTATGCATAAACACACAGATTTTGGGTTTGTGTACAGATATACAATTTTATGTTTCTTGAAGTTAAGTATTTGCATGTATAATAACATGGCATTAAACTTAAAAACTATATTAATAATACTTGAATATAGGAATTTGGTTGCATACCTGTAAGTATTTGTGAATTTCTGTCTTTTTTCAAGAACACAGTTTTTTCAAAGCATGTACAGTATGAAAGTCCAAGTTATATATAGCAGTGGTGCTGCTTAAGCTATATTCTTATTATGCAACTGTGGAAAGTGTGCAAGCAAAAGAAAACTAATCCATTCACTTGTACCTCACATACATGAGGGGAATGTGATTTTTGTTGAAATTACCACTCCTAAATAATGTCATTTTGTTACTTTCCCTGACTGTTTAAGATAAAAAAATTAATCACTGAAGAGGATTTTAGGAAAAACAATTCTCTCAGGATAAAATTCACTCCCCAGTGCTATTATTTTGCGAACATTGCTATTTAAAGTACCTTTAGTGTAATGTGCTCTGTGATGACTGCTGTCAAATAAACTTTTTTTTCACTCTGCCCAGCAAAACCTTTGTACTGTCTTTGAAGCAATGCTCTGTTAATTGCTTTTTTTCATAGGCTGCTGGATGGAAGAGAGTATGTAAATAAGAGTTTCACATTAGAGAGCAGCGATAATTAGATATGCCCAACTTTCTCTCTTAAAGGAAAGAGGTCATATTTTCTTGAATTAGGTAGAATGCGGGCTTTGAACTCATATTTCCTGTGTCTTGGATGCAGCATTCCATTCCTGATACTGTCTTTTTCTCAGGCACTGTTCTGCTTGTGCCCACTGTAGCTGTGCTACTTACTGTCTGTACGGTCTGTCATAGACAGACATCTGCAAATTACAGGGAGTCAGAGGAGTGCCCAGTGAAAGGAGAAGAAATTCTTTGATTTGACCCAGAACTTTTTTCCAGTTGTGCCACTAACCCCCCAAAACCTTAATGTCCCCGCAGCCTGCTGGGAAAATAATATCAGAAGTTAAAGGTTGCCATCTAATGGTGAAAATATAAAATGCCATCTAAATTTTTCTTTAAATTATTTTTTCTTACCTTTCTCAATGTACCTGCAAGGTCCTTCTTTGCAAGACATTAGAGAAATGAGACTGATGTTTTATTCAGATTTTCCTTGGGGTTGTATCTACTATTTTATCAGTAACAAGATGTTGCAACTGAATGTGAAATTCAAGCCATTCAGTTTAGCTGAATTCTAGTATTTTAATGATTTTTTCCTATGATTTCAGATATAGATGAGTGTTCCTTCGAAAGGACCTGTGATCACACCTGCATCAACTATCCTGGAAGTTTTGAATGTCTCTGCCATAAAGGCTACACCTTGTATGGACTGACACATTGTGGAGGTTTGGAAACTGAGTTTTGCTTCACTATTTGCTTGTTTGCTTTATGAACTGTTTAGTGGGCCACACGTTATTCTAGCTGAAGATTTAAAAACTAAAGTATAAAAACCAGTAAAGTTAAAATAAAGCTAAAATGGCAGGAGGAGAGCATAGCTAAAATTTCAGCATCTCCAATTTGCTCATCATTCCCAGAATCGTTCCCAGAAGAACATACACAAAAAAAGTATGTCCTTGCATTTTTTGATGATGGTACATAGCACCCTCAGTATAGATAAGAAGCATGCAGCTGTTGCACTTGCATGCACTGCTGCATGGGTGCAGCCATTCTTCCACGACTGTCACAAAGCAGCCTCATGGCTGTGGTTCATCCCTACAGGGTAAGCTTCCTACAGAGTTTACAGCCACAGTGTACCAGTTGCTACTTTCACAGGAGTAAGGTTATTCAAAATTGTGTTTATAGAACAAAGGCATCAAATGATGGGCAACAAAGAAAATAGGAGAAGGATGTCAGTTTTGCAAAGTTTACAAATTTTGGCTCTATTGGTATTTGTCCTTACCAGACTGCAACTTAAACTGCCTGAGAAACTTGTAACAGAAGGCTGTGGGGTACCCTCTTCATTCCCATCTTAGAATCATACAATCATAGGATGGTTTGGGTTGGAAGAGACCTTTAAAGATCATCTAGACCAACCCCCCCTACAATGACAAGCTGTATTTTCAACTCAGCCAAGTTGCTCAGATCATTGTCCAGCCCAAACTTGAATGTTTCCAGGGATGAGACTTCCACTACCTCTGTGGGCAAACTGTTCCAGTGTTTCACCATCCTCATTGTAAAAAAATTGCTTTGTTGTACCTAATCTGAATATAAACTTCTTTCAGTTTAAAACCATTATCACTACAAGCCCTGCTAAAAAAATTGTCACCATCTTACTTAAAAACCCTCTAAATACTGAAAGACCACAATAAGGTCTCCCTGGAGCCTTTTGTTCTCCATGCTGAAAAACCCCAGCTCTCTCAACCTCTCCTCATAGGAGAAATGTTCTGCCTTCTGATCATATTAAAGAGTACTAGTCCCAGTATGGACCCCTGAGGGACCACTTGTCACCAGTCTCCATCTGAACATTGACCCACTGACCACTGCCCTATGGATGTGACCATCCAGACAATTTCTCATTTGCCAGACAGTTCACCCATCAAATCCATATCTCTCCAGTTTAGAGAGAAGGATGTTATGGGACCCTGTGTCAAAGGCTTTACAGTCCAGATAGATGGTGTCCATAACTCCTCCTCCCTTGTCTGCTGATGTGGTGACACCATTCTAGGCCACTAGGCTGGTCGGGCAGGTGAAGCCATGCTGGCTGTTTCCAATCATGTCCTCGTCTTCCGTGTGCCTTGGCATAGCTTCTAGGAGGGTCTTTTCTGTGATCTTCCCAGGCACAGAGGTGAGGCTGACAGGTCAGTAGCTCCCAGGGACCATTTTTGTACTATTTCTAAAAATGGTTGCAATGTTTCTCTTTTTTCCATCTTCTGTGGAGCTACTTCATCTCTTTCAGCCTTTCTAGCACCACTGTCAAAATTTGGTGCTGTAATGTTTGGCTATCCAGGAGAGGATTATTTTTTAGGTGTATTATACAGCAGTATCGCCACAATGACCAGATAAGAGATTCACCTTCTGCTTTATTAAGGCAGAAGAATTTCAGAGCACTCAGATTAATTTCAATGTTTGCCAGGGGCGTCACAGTATGAGAATGCCTGCCAATAATGTTAGTATCTTCTGCAAAGCAGGCTAAGTAACAACTTAAGTCAATAAAGTAAAGGCAGACAGAAAGAGAAATAGGAGTCCCTGTAAGTAAGAGTCTAAAAAGACTCCACTTGAAGGCAGTTCTGAAAGCAAAATCAAGAGTCTGAAAGTTTTGGGGACCTACGTGGGCTGTGGAGCAGCTGATCTTCAGTTTCTCTGTTGATTCCTTGATGACATATATAAAATTAGGGAAAGTTTGGGGTTCACCCTCAGTCTTTAAATAATCTTCAGGCTCAGTTCAGCTTCATTCTTTTCAATAAGACTGAAGTAGTGCCAAAACTCCAACTGGAAATAGTCACTGATGAACTTTGGGCAAAACCATAACCTCATCCAAACCTGCTTTTTCCATAATGGACAGACCCAGAATCAGAACTCTGAATCCAGATTTGTTGAGTCCCTGAGCTTCATTACTCAATCCTATCATTAGTGTTAGTCAGACACTAGAAAGTGAAGTTTACAATGGAACAAATAACTCACCCTGGCTGCTTAGAAGATCTCTTGTAATAAAAGTCATGTGTAATAAAAGGAGTCTTTTAAAAGGACAGTGCTAAAGCTTACACCACCTGTTTCTGTAAAGCCCTACATGCAATTTATATTGGCTCATAAAGTGATCTAAGCAGAGGTGATAGAGTCTGCAGGACTGCTCAACCAATGCCTTTGGGAATCTGGCTGCTGCTTCAGGAGCTTGGTTCTAGACCGAGATACTTGACAACAAGAACCTGTGTTTGAACAGTTTGGTCAGAGCTCAATAGGAAAAGCACTGTGGAATAAATATGTTTTAACATCGGGGTTAGCAAGCAGATCCCACTGTTGCACTCAGCAGAAGCCTTATTACTATGTACAAAATTTCTCAGAAAAAAAAATTTCTGGCACTGTCTCCCTTATCAGTTTCTGGAACTGCTGACCCAGGACCTGTGCAAGTCCCAACTCTGACTCGAAATCATAATGTTTTCTGGAAGCATGCATTAGGGTGTCTTTCTCAGTTTCTGTTATGCATGTACTCCATGTTTTCCATCAGAAAAAGAAAGCCATTTTGGGACTCCAGGAGCTGCCCCAGTAAATACTCTCATGTTGCAATAATGTGCCCCAAGATGCCAAAGGAAGGCCTGGCTAGTATGGATGGGCCTGTTTCTTAACCAGTACAGGGCCTAAGTGTGTGTTCAAGCCCAGTTTCTCATCAGCCCCACCTCCTACCTTTATCTCACCCATTGGCTCCAAACTGGGACACTGGGGTCCAAAACCTATGGCTGGGGAGAACTGGCTTGAACCCCAGCTGTGTTCCTGCAAACTATGGATTCACACAATGCCAAGTACAGAGCAATTGGAGCTCAAGCATGGGCTCAGGCTTGGTTTGGAAAGGCACTTAAACACTCAGCCTCTGAGAATTTATGGCCAGACCCCCCTTAGAAAAACATTAAGTGACAATTTTCCTCCCGCAGTTACATGTTGAGGCCTATCATTAAGCCAGAGTATTAGCAATTTAGTTTATCCCATGTGGACTTGGTGTCATTCTAGTTCCTGTGAGCAGAAACCAAGTGGCACAACCTCCATGCTTTGTAAAAGACTGTTGCAGTAGCACTACCACTTGTTGAGGTTAGTGCAGTGCCTGCAGGGCTGTGTTCATAACAAGGGCTGTAGGTTATGGCTACACTAGAAAATTAAGGAATCTGGAGCAGCAATGTGCAACTGATGGTTGAGGAGAGGAGAGGAGAGGAATATTATTATATATATTATATATGATATATATTATTATATATATTATATATACTATATATTATTTGGAATATCAGAGACAACATATACAGTAGTTTATATGCTTTACCCTTTAATTTTTGTTTTAGGAATAGAAGCCTAAACAAACTCCACTTCATCTTCTAGGTTCCTGTCAAACATAGTTTCCTCCTCCACCTGATCATTTCTAAAAGCAAACTCTTTGGATCACTCCAGAAAATTTATCTCCCTGTTTTGCAAAAGTGATCCAATCTCACAGATGTTTATGCCTCTGACAGTTTTTCATATAATGCATAATACATTGTTGTACAGACGCTGCAGAGACTTTCAAGCATGTTTTGTATCTTGTGAGTACTTCCAAGAGTTTCACTGTAACTAGTCTTGCAAGTAAATTGAATCATATGCATAAATCCTTGAAAGAGCTATTCATGCATTTAAGGACAAACACTTGCAATTTACACTATGAGTATTTTCTATGTTTACACCTATCTATATAGACTTAAATACAAAAGATTCTTAATTTTAATTACATTTCAGATATTGATGAGTGCAGCATCAGCAATGGTAGCTGTGACTACGGGTGTCTTAATACAATGGGGAGCTATGAGTGTGTCTGTCCACCTGGAAAGAAACTGCACTGGAATAAAAAAGACTGCATTGGTAAGTGTGGGCAACTGGCTCAGAGCTGATGCTCCTGTTCTCCCCGAGGGTAAAAGACAAATCCTCAAATTCATTTTATAAACAAAGACATCACCTTGTACTCTGGGGATCCATGGACTAGGATATAACTGCAGGTGTGTTAGATTATGAGCTGTATGTTGGATTCTGTTTGTGTTGAACTACTTTTTTTCATGTCGTTTAATGATTACATTCACACAAAGTCTATTAATTATGATTTCACATATTTTACAGTTTTGTGCTTTATTTGTCCTTGTCTATGACCACAGCTATTACCTTATTTCCCTCTAATGTTAATTTAGGAATTCAGGTTAATATCTACATTCACAGCACCATACCAAATTTTTCAAGTTACCTCCAAAGGTATCCTGCTTAATATAAAGTACTGATACTAGCTGTTCAGAAGCATTAATTTCAATGCGCACAAATCCTGACACAAATAAAATTATGGCACTTGCTGCTAGTGCTACTTTGTAGCAGATCTGATTATTTCAAGGGGTTTTATTTCTGAGGTCGCACTTGAATCACAGCAAATCTTGACCATGGTTACAGCCATCCCAGGTATTTTCTGTGAGATTTTAATTCTATTTTCCTGTATTTAATGGAAATTGCATTCTTTAGGTGTTTAATAGTCAAATTTAGGTTGTGGGGTTTTTGTTTGTGGGTTTGTTTCTGGTTTTTTTGACCACTAATAACTTTTCAGAAATAGATTTGGGGCTTATGCCTAATACATAACTTGGAGCAAGCCAGAACAGGAAAGGGCAGCACCTTACTCCGGGGAATCTCTTCACATGTGTGGGAAAGTACTATAGTCTGGAGAGCACTGCACTGGCCTCTTGCATAATTATGCAATTGTGGCATTTTTCACTTACATGGATAGAGCATTATGGAAAGCACTTTATAAGCAAGATGAGTTGGGGTGATAGGTAAGCATCTCAAGCTGGGTTTTAGCTTTTGCCATGGACTTTCTTTCTAACCACAATTACGTTCTTTTTCCCACTTGCCTTTATATATATTCACTGCTATATAGGTAGCCAAGTACTATAGGAGTAAGAACTGGTTAAAAATGGGGGTTTAGTTATCTACTAGTTTAGTTATCTACTTGCAATGTGGTAGTTAGTGCTCTGGAAACATGTTTCAAAATAATAATTGAGGCCAGATATATAGTTAGATCACAGAATCCTCTCAGCCTACAAAGAATGCAATTCCCATGTTAAGAGGCTGTATTGGAAATATTTTCCTAGTTGTAAATTTATCTTAATTATTCTAATCAGTCAGTTGGAAGATGGAAAATATAACACCCTTCTCTACTGATCTATACTGTTTTATATGATGAATTAAATTAGGCTTAAAATAGACAATAATTATTCCCATATTTGAGATGTGAGTGTCAGGTGTGGTAAGGGATTGTATCTGTTTGTATTTAACTACCACTAAGACCAGGAACACAAACCTGCTGGGACCCCTCTTCTGCATCCTAGCCAAGCCATGCAAAGCTCATTCCAGCTGCCAAATTTTAATTGCCCTGTATCATCCCAGCTTTGCTGGGCTTCTCCCAAACACTGGCAGTCCCAAACCAGTCTGGCTGCTTCCTATTGCACTCAGGTGCTGCAGCTCTGATATCCGTACTACTTTGGTGTGGTTCAGTGGTGAGCTGAGGATAGGAAAAATTACATTTGCAGTAGGACAGTCAGCCATGGGTGTATGGTAAGGTGAGTATGTTTGGAAGGAAGAGCAGGGAACAATCAGAGAAAAAGCATCTGTACCTGAACAGGTGTTTTTATGGGGATGAAGCAAGAACTGCTCTAGAGATGTCAGGCTGAAATGTAACCAGCTGATGCAGTGTCAAATAGCTGCTTGAAGAGGTTCCTGACTGTTGTTCCTGGGTTCCTGGTCTTCAGGCTGTGCAGAGATTAAATCTCTGGGGGAAAGGAGGGAAGCAGTAAGGATGCCTCAGTGCAGGAAATGATGGCACCTGCCAGCTACAGCCAAGAATGAACCTCTTCATTTGTCTGGAGAAAGATGCAGTTAGGTAACATTTCAGTCTCAGAAGATGTCCTATCAAAATAAATGCAGGAATATAATAGTTAGTGACATACCATCCTATCAGGGTGAAACACAGAGACTGGTGCAATACTTCATAACAACTCTGCATAGTTTCAACTGAAATATAAACACTCCCTTACCCAAATATGAAGAATATCTTGGAGACCTGCAGGATACTCCGTCTTCATCCTGCCATGAATTCAAGAGGAGAAGCTGGATGCTTCCATTGCACAAGCTGCAGAATACCTCATGCAGTGGGCACTGATGAGAAATGGCTGATATCTTTTTGTCAGTGTCTCCTCTAGCATTTGTTCTCTTGAGATTGCATATGAAGTGTTGTGTCCAGTTCTGGAGCCCCCAGCACAGGAGGGACATGGAGCTATTGGAACAAGCCCAGAGGAAGGCCACAAAGGGCTGGAGCAACTCTCTTAGGAAGACAGGATGAGAAAGGTGGGGTTTTCTAGCCTGGGTAAGAGAAGGCTCTGGGCAGCCCTCACAGTGGCTTTCCAGTACCTGAAGGGCCTACAGGAGAGCTGGAGGGAGGCTTTTTACAAAGGCATGTCATGGTAAGAAAAGGGGGAACAGTTTCAAACCAGAAGAGGGTAGATTTAGGTTAAACATGAGGAAAAAATTATTTAGTGTGAGGGCAGTGAAACACTGGCACAGGTTGCCCAGGGAAGCTGTGGATGCCACATCCCTAGAAGTGTTCAAGACCAGGTTGCTTGAGGCTTTGAGCAACCTGGTCTAGTAGGAAGTTTCCTTGTCCATGGTAGGAGGTTGGAACTAGATGATCTTTAAGGTCCCTTCCAACCCAAACCATGCCATGATTTTATGATTCTGTGATTGCTTGGAGCATTTAGGCAGTGGCTGAAATGACCAGTGGGAGTATCCATCTCCTTCCCAGTATTTGCTTCCTCACCTCTGCCTGGCTGGGAAGTTTTCTGCTTCCAGAAGCTTGAGCATGGAGCTGAAATTAAAAAGTCACAAGAGTTGGAGTGAAAAGTGGAAAATACCATTTTAGCACTTGTCTAAAGAAACATATTTGTGAGGGGGTTATGTGGTAGTTGGCCTGTTAAACCAGAGAGCTGTGCCTCCAGAGGTGGGGAGAAGACATCTTGGGTCATTAGTATTACCTGTTGTTTCTGTGATCAAGTTGTGCACACAGAATTATGCTTCTAATTAGAGAGACACCTGATATAGAGTTTAGATCAAAAAATGTGAAGAAGTTTCATTTTCAAGTCCAAGCTCAAGATCCAAATACTTTCTCACTAATACGTAGTTATTTTAGAAATGCCTGGGCCTGTGATCATGCTTTGTTGCCACTTCTACCTTTCCTCACTGCTGTATGCAAGTGGCTGCACAAGGTTTGGGGACAGCAGTGGCTTATTTTTTTCTTTCATGTCTCCTCTTTTTTCTCCTCAGAGATGGTGAAATGTCTCCCAAATGCCAAACCAGCTCCCAAGGCTCAACTAGTGTGTAGTAAGACTGGAGGCATAGAGACCTGCTTCCTGTCATGCCCATCCAATACTCTTTTTGTTCCAGGTTTGTACAAAGTGTTTGTCCTCCTAAGTCTAGAATTTGACCTGATGGAAAAAAACCATCATTATCAATTACATTGAGCATATCACGTGCACATCACTAAATACAAGAAAAGCTGATTGTAAGTTACATCAGAAGTTTGGAACCTCCTTGTTTAATTTGAGGTGATATTTGAGGGGATGCAGAAATTCTAAAAACCTGGGAGACACCTGAGAGAGGATTATGCAAAGAAAATACATAATATACAAATTGCCATAACAAAATTGGGTGAAAAAATAAGCATTTGATTGCAGTGATTTTCTGCTAATTTTTAGTAACATACTTTCAGTAGAAGAGTCCTCTGTGCCCATCCAGGTATCTGCTTAAAATTATGGACTCTGCATCAGGGCCTGAAATATTCTGTAACTGGGTGACTGAGTAAGAGCAGGAGCAGAAATGACTCCCAAAGTGGAGGGTTCCCCTGGGAACAGTTCAGCTTCGTGAGCACAATGTGGTGCAGGAGCAAGAGAGGAGGAGGGGGACACGCTGGGCAATTGAATGCTGCTGCTGCCACAGCACAGGATCAAGCTCCCACAGCAGCCAAAGCAGCATAAATCTTGAATCAGCTCAGCCAGTGGAGCAAAGGATGACATAGCAACATCTTTAACCCCATCATACTCTCTCATGGAAAATTCATGCAACTAAAATGTGTCTCATGAGGCTGTATGGAAAAAACATCTCTCTATTAGTTGCTGGCAGTTGCTGTTTTTTTAAAAAAATATTGCTAATAACACTCAGTTCAGCTGAGTGTTACAGTGTTATTTATAGAAAATCAGGCATGTCATCTCCCCCTTCCTCCCTTTTATTTACTACCTGAAGTAAATAAAGTAGGGCAGGTGGTTTAGGGAATTGCTGTTACTTTTTCATATATGTCCTGGTTCTAACACAGGATCATTTTCCACAAGGGTGTCTGCTTTTCATGTTAGTCCTGGCATTATATGAGGTGGGGCTGTTCACACTTTATTTTCAGCTTAGCAGAGATTACTGGAATTGCATTTGTCTAATTTGTATGCACTGATACACAGTTTTGTGTGTGCAGTATGTAAACCCTGTTACTCTTCTAAGTGTGTTCTTTTCTTGTTTCTGCCAATAAATTCTACCACAGTCTGAAGCAAAAATTAATACTCAAGTATGAGATCTATTTTTTTAAGTTATAGAGATGATCAAAATACAAGGACTCTGCCATGAACAAGCACAAAATACTTTATACTTATGCACCATGGACTTATTTGTAGCTAACCTCATGACAAATTGTTTATAAAATACAACATTTCAGTGCTGCAACAAACCAAAACTTGTCATCAACACTGTGAAGCAGTAGCCTTTGGCAAACTATTCCAGCCCTTTAAATCCAAATTCAGCACTTAAAACATTTCCTTATTTATCAGTAAGGCTGTTCAAGCACCGAACATTAATGCTGGGGGTCAGGAGGGGAGCAGATGCTTTTTGAGGCTGCCCACATGTGCTGCTGACTCTATCTTCCTCCTGCAGATTCAGAGAACAGCTACACCCTGAGCTGTGGCATTCCCATCCAGCAAGGCAAAGCTCAGCAGAAACGCAACACAACCCTGCCCAGCTGCTCAGGTGGGTGACGAGGTCCCCCAGACCATCTGGGATTTGTAAGAGGTTCAGCTCTCAAGCTGCTGAGAGCCAGAATTCAGGCAGCCTGTGTTTCATCGTGCACACACTTGCTTTTCTGTGTCCTCCTGAGGGCTGCAGTGTGCTTAGCTGCCCTCTGGCATGCATTGCATGGGCAGGTCAGTAAAGGAACTGTGCAGTCAACTTTGGTCACGTGTGCTCTGCTCCTCCCTAAAGAAGGGTTGCAGGTGTGACCTCCTTACTCCTTTTCTCTTTCCAGAGAATAAGATGTTTTTCAGAACCAAGCAGTGGCCCTGGTTCTGTACACCGTTCTCTAGCTGTAACTATAAACATTGAGCATTATCAGTCCTAGAAGCAGAGATGGACTGAGAAACTTGCTGTTAATTTCAACAAGTGCAGCTACTTAGAAGAGGCTTAGATGAAAGTAAAATTACAAGAAAATTGGTTCTACCCTGGCTCAAACCAGGACAGATATATTCAGTAAGAACAAATATTTAGAATTTTTTACTTTCCATAGGCCAGCAAGGCAATAGTGAACATATCAAGATGGCATTTCTTTCCAGACTTGAAAATGATCTAGAGGGACCCATCAGTAGCACTAGAGCAGAAGGCTACAGTGGGTCCCAGCCCTCACCTGCAAAGCCCTTCCTTAGGAGCATGGATGCTCTTACTGGGGATTACCATAAAAAGGTTACAAGACTTTTATGAGCAAATCCTGTGTTTCATTCACTTTCTTCTCAGAAATGGCTGGATTGTTTTTTAATAGAAAGTTCAAATTTTTTCATAAAGCTGATTGCATAAAGAGAAAGTTCAGCTCAAAATGAAGTCTGGCAAAATTAGAAGCAGCTGAAACAGCATCCAGCGGTGGGAAGTGTCAACCCACTTTAAGTATCATTACCTGCTGTACTTCTCTCCTATTTGACAGTTCTCTGAACACACATTTATTATATGTATGAAAGGTTTTAGGAGGTACGATGCTGTGGAGTAACACAGCAGCTGGAGTGGCTGCCTCTATAGTCCTGGTTCAATAAGGCCCTCCCAAGGAAAGAGGGACCCGTGTTGTGGCATTTATCTATGAATACCCCCACCTGCTTCAGGCCCCATGTGCAGCTGCCACAGCTGGCAGGTGACAACCCAGGCCCAGCCTTTTCCACCATGGAGTTTGTGAGGAAGTCAGCCAGCAGATACATTTTCTAAGCAGTGCTTGGCTGTATAACAGCCTTTAAAGTCAGAGATATGTCTGGCTTGGATTTAATTGGAAGAATGAAGCTTGCAGTCCAGTAAAGACATTTTCTCTGGAACATTTTCAACTGCCAACAGGGTAGCTCCACTAAATTAATCTTATTCCTGGTTGACATTAGCAAGAGCAGAATACGCCAAGTAACGTGGGAAGTCACAAACAGGGAGTCAGGAAAAAGAATGTAGGAATTATCCTTTTTCATATTAAGAGACAAATTCACCCAAATTCCATCCAGATGTGCAAACATGCTGTAGGAGAAGTGTATGTGTAGAGCATGTGCTGAAGTGTAAGTGCTTATGCAAAAAAATGAATTTACGGGAATGGATCCTCTTTTGCAAGCTGTATAACTCTTGGGCTCTCTCTTTTCTGTGTCACAAGAAGACTTTCGAGTCTGTTTTTAAAAATAAGTGGCAGACTTCATTTCATCTGCATTGCAAATTACAGCTTTGTTACTTTATATTAACAGATTCATTAGCCCCTCCAATCAAGCAGAAAGCTCGGTTTAAAATTAAAGATGCAAAGTGCCATTTACGGCCTCGCAGCAAAGAAAAAACAAAAGATTCTGGGAAGCAATCTGGTTTAGGTATGTGGTTTCTTCTAACATGTAAACAGCATTCTAAGTTTCTGTTTGCTTGCTTGATTGTATATTTTGTTTTCACACTGCAGATGAGTAAAAAAAAAAGAAAAAGTAATGGTTTACATGATTGGATCTGAATTTAAGTTCAGTCCACTCTACCTGAACACTGCTGTGGGATCAGACAGTGCTGAAATGTCACCAATTGCTCTGAAAAATCTTTGTTGAAAAGTATACAAGTTTGGAATTAAGATGATCATTTTTCTGGTGTTGGTAATGGCAGGAATACCATGAGATAAAAGCTGTGACCAGTGCAAAGTTACATGAAACGATGTCAGTTTGGTTTGGCTTAGTTATTGTTCCCAAATTAAGTTCATAGAAGAAATCAAAAGCAATAATTTATTTGCTTTATGCTATATTAGTATCTCATTGCAGCAGCAAAGGCAACTCCAAAGTGGAAAATTTGTAACCAGAATCTGGTCTTATATAGCCTTAGATCTTTCATTATGTTGGAGTGAGTGGTTACAATGTTAGAAAAAATATTTAGAGGATTTAGACAAAATTACCAAAAATGTGAAATAAAACAAGAAGTTTGTGTCAGGCTGAATCAAAGTCACTAAACGGTTTTAAAACTTAGTATAACTAGGTATGGGGTCTTATTTTTATTTGTTTTGAACTGTAACTTTCAAGTTCAACAAAAAAGAACTTCTAAATGTTATATGTGTTAAATAGATCTTCATAGCATTTCTTTTTTATCCTCCCTCCCCTTGATATCATGACAGGGACAATTAATGTTTTGACATTATTGCTTTGCATTTCCAGAGCTTAAAATATTTGGAGTTCATTTTAAGCTGATATTAACCTGAAATTTTCTGGATTTTAATACACAGTATTGGTAAAATTGCAACACTTCCTACTGGTTCTTAAAGCAACATAAGATCTTATAGCAAACATCTACTGGTGATATATTCAGATGCAAATCTGTTTTACAGCCACTTTAGCTAGTGAGTGAGGAGTCATGTCCTCTGAATAGAGAAGAGTAAAAATAGCTATCCTAAAAACAGTTAATGGTTTAAAGATTTCTTTTTTCAGAATTAAGTCTCATATTTTATCTTTACCCTGCAGTTCAGACATTCATCTCTCTAATTTAAATTAGCCTAAAACAAGTGTCAGTTGTCTAGATGCTTGATTTCTCCTTGTGTATTGTTTTCTTTTAATAAGATGTTGTTATCAGACTAATTTTTAAAGTGATAGAAGCTGGGTTTTTTGGTCTATACAATCACCATGGAAATGTATTTCTTGGATGCATTTCCATGTCCTTTGCTTTTTTTGCTTTGTGTTTGCTATGTTACCAGAACTTCTGGGTCTAATAGTAAATTTATATCATAGACACACAGACTTGGAATTAAATAATTCTGGTGGTTTGAGTTCTAGAAATTTCTCCATTACCTGGAAGGCCTATTGTCACAAAACAGGTGCTTTTCATATAGATATTTTTAGAGAGAGAGAGGAAGTTATATGATTGAGTCCAAATGGATTGTAGCCTTTCACCTCCATACTTGATGAGGGCATTCACTTCCTCAGGGTTGTGACACAGCAAGAAGAAACAACCTCAAGTTGTACCAAGGGACATTTAGATTGGATATTAAGAAAAATTTCTGTATTGAAGGGGTTGTCAAGCATTGGAATAGGCTGCTAAGGGAAGTGTTTGGGTCACCATCCCTAGAGGTACTTTAAAGATGTGAAGACATGGTGCTGAGGGGCATAGTTTAGTAGTTGACTTGGTAGTGTTAGATTAAGAGCTGGACTTGATGATCCTATAGATCTTTTCTGACCTAAATTATTCTATGATTTTGCCTTAGATAAAGCCTTCCAATATATCTTCATAACCTCCCAATCAAAGGCTTCTAAAAGCTTTGCAACCTGGTGACTGTGATTGCTGAAAGAGATGGCATATTAGGTAGTAGTTTAGTAGTTTTTAGAGACTGATACTGCTATGCTTTAGTCCCAAGCCTGCTGCTCTTACTAATTTATGAAAATTTACTCTCTTACTTTGTTTAAGCATCAAATTACTGTATATAGTATTTCTGATCTTCACTAATTTCTGTGAAGAGCTTTCTAAACGTTATGCAGAACAGAGACAGGAAATTCTAAGCATTAGAGATACCACTGTGCAGTTTAGCATCACCTGTTCAGCAACACACAGTATGTTTGCCTCCTGCATTCACTAGCAAAATGAGCAAACCCAAACTTGTAAAAAGAGGAGGTGTCTAAAAATGCATGTGAAATGTTATGAAACCTGTCACTGCATTCATGATAACTCAGACGAGATGCCACTTGTTAGCCTGTCACTTGCTACTTTGCTGCTTGATTTCTTTTTTGTGTTGCTTCTCTTATGCAAAGCAGGTCAATTCCCTTGTACAGACAACTGCCAGGTGACCTTTGTGAACCTCAAGTGTGATTCCTCCAAGAAAAAACGCCGGGGCCGCAAGTCCCCATCAAAAGAAGTGTCCCATATCACTGCAGAGTTTGAAGTGGAGATGAAGTCAGAAGAAGTCTCAGGTTTGTGAAATCAGAGTTCTGTTTCTCAATGTGTTGTTAGAATCACCTTGAAGCTATTTCATGAAGCTGCCATGCATACCTTTTAGCACAAGCCTCATTCAACAGCCTCTCCAAATGCAACGTTTCAGAGATTTAATTGAAAGGAATCAGGTATGAAATTAAGCCAAAGGAACAAAGATTGAACCTGCAGCAAAATTCCTTCAAGGCCTCAAGTTAGGTCATGTATTTTAATTTAGTCTAATTTCCTTAAACATCAGATGTTCTAATTGATGCACAGAGAATGTAAGGTTTAGATATGTAGTACTGCAACAACAACGATAAAAATACCCTCTAAAATGTAAGTTGCTGAAATTTCAGTCTGAAAATCAAACATTTTTATCACACATCTGGCAAATTCATTTTTTCCTAACAAACTTCAGGAAGGAAAAGCATTGCTTCAAGTTGTTCATGAGATGGAATATTAAGCTATAAAATCCAGCCAAAGAAAATGTGGTCTGAATTCTATAAACATGGGAGTCCTCTAAGGCAGGTTTCTTAACCCATGAACCTCACTAACCAAGTGATTCAGTGATCCTGCCAGAAAGCACCTTTCTTTGCCTCTCTTGTATTTTGGTGAGGCATGGGTGTAGAATTCCTAATCAACTGAGTAAAGCAAGGGCAGAGAAAATTCAGAAACATTAGCTGTGGCAGACTGACCACATACCTAGAAATACAACTCAGTGGGAAATTCACAATTCCTCTAGCAGTGCACAAAACACCAGACCTGCTACTCTGTACAAGAGCACAGTATTCTTGCAGTGCCAGTTTGATTTTGGTGGCTAAAATGATGCTTTCTGCAGCTCTCAGTAGAGAGCACTCAGATTTTGGGGGGGCTGTGAAGCTCAGCTTGGTGGACCTCAGTGTACTGTCTTTTCCCTTTAAAAGGTATTAGTTTGAATACAGTCAGCTGCTTCTACAGTGAGTATGGAGATGACAGTGAAGCAAACTGAGGCATCCTACTGCAGTGCATTTTTTGTTAAGCATCTCTTTTTAAACATGATTCTCAATTGCTTCTAGTTTTCTTATCATTTCCCATCTAGACACCTGTAACACTGACTGTGTTCGGAAAAGGATGGAGCAGAAGCTGCAAACTGCAATCAAAACATTGAGGAAATCTATTAATAAACAGCAATTTTACATTCAGTTTTCTGGGACAGAATATGAAGTGGCTCAGAAGCCAGCTAAAGCTGCTGAAGGGCATGAAGGTTGCAGTACAGGGCAAGTGCTGCAGGATGGAAAATGTGGTAAGTCCCAACAACTCTGTTCAGTTATATCCCCCAAAACAAGCAATCAAAAATTAACCTCATGACCCAGGCAGGAAATCTGTGAGACAACAGATGATTTAGTTTAATATTACTCAGCATATATTGCCAGACCACTGCTGGTTCATAAGACTTAAAAGGGAGATCATTAAATGATTGCAGGAAAACAAGACAGCTACGTAGAGGTACCATTCCCATGCTGTAAGCTGGCATGTATCAAGGCCTGCCACAAAGCAGTAGTGTTAGCAATTATTCCCCAGGTGCTCCCAGCATCTTCTGAAAATATGATTACAGTTCTTTAAAACAATAAAATGGTGTTTGCTTAGATTCTGTATATTTAGTTTTATATCACCTTTCACTCTTTTCACCATCAAATAACCTGTGACCCATGGACATATTTATATTTAACACACAAGAAGTCCAATTTAAAAAAATCCCTAGGAATCATTTTAATTTCATCTAAAATATCTGATTTCTTAAAGTCTTTTCACAGGTTACCAGGCTGTAGTGCTGTACTGGGGGCAACATGCTTCTAGAAAGAAAATTGTTTCTATCCTGGCTCAGACCAGGACACAAACATATTAATGGCCATTTTCAGGACTGAAAGTTTTCTAATCACTTGGAGTTATTTTTTCAAAACCAGTATATCTCTTTTTCCAGCTTCCTTTAGACCACAAGTGATTTGCAAGTAAAAAGAAATAGTTAAGTGCAGACCTGATAGGTGCCTCTGATGAGCTGGTTCAGAGGCCATTTACCACATACAGAGCAGTGATTTAGAAACTGTATTGGAAGACTGTTGTTATTAGTATCTAGAAACCCACATATTTTAACTACCTGTATCCAGCAGAGAAAAACATTTAATGCCCTTTATATGTCATGTTGCAGCATGAAAGCCTGTGGATTCTCATCTATTTTTAAAATGCCTTCCAGTTGGAGTGTCAAGAAAAACAAAATATTACATGGGATACATTGCTCTCCGAGAAATCTAACTTTTCTCAGGAGACAGATTTTTTTGTGTCCTTCTTTCATAAAAGCAACATACAAAAGCACCAAGTGTAAACTAAAAAATCACATAATTTCCTTTTGCTATGCATCACTGTCTTAACTGAACTGCAATATACTGTTTTAAAACTGCATCAGCTTTATTAACAACATATGTCTGATAATCGCTTCAGTGCAATACTATGCCATTTAATGGCTTAAAGAGTAGAAGAAGGACCTCACCTGATGTAAACTGACCTAGATTGCAGTGGAGATGGGGCTGTTTACATCAGGTGAGGATGCTGGACTAACATATCCAAAACAGCTGCTATTATAATATCGGCACCAAAGTCTAAATGTTTGATATAAAGGCAAATTATGTGATCAAAATGAAAGTCCTTATGTAGATTCCCCTTTTCTTTTCTCAGTTACCTGCAGCACGGGCACCTTTTATAGTGGAGAACATAATCAGTGCATTCCTTGCTCACCAGGAACATACCAAGATACAGAAGGTCAACTTACCTGTGAGCCTTGCCCAAGTAACGATGGACAGGGAGTAGCGGGCGCCCGGAATGTGTCAGAATGTGGAGGCAAGTTTAATTTGATTGTAAAAGGATTAAGTGTTGCCACAAAGCCTGTGAGGCATGGAGGCCAAAGCTGGGGAGAGCCTTCCACACTTCTGTCTTGTAAAGGTAACAGATGAAATCTCTGTGCACTTACAAGCAATACACAAAATGCTTTGGCTTGTTCCATCTGCTGACACTGCTGACAAGAAGATGGAACCTGCTGCAGCATTGTGGGTTATGGCATGGAAATGAGCAAGCCAAGCAAAGCACTTTGCCTCAACTCAGGTATGGAATATGGCATACCTTGACTTGTAAGGACTCGCCAGGTATACTGTGAGCCAAAGGGATTCATTACTTTGGAGTGCTATTGGTGAGTCTGATGAACCTACTGATTTAATGTTTTGCATGAGATGCAGTTTACCTGGTCTAATCAGCAGCAATCATAATTTTGAGATAGTTATGCTGCAGGGATCTGTAGCTTGGACTCAGAGCTAATGATTGCAAGTTTCAACGCTGCTTGAATTTGCTGTAGCTTTTGGCAACTGATGTAGCATCTCTGACTCAGCCTTGTGATAAGTGAATTACATAATAACTATGATAATACCTGGCTTCAGAAAAGAGCTGTGAAGTTCAGTTTCTAATGCCTCTACAGTAACTTGATCAAGATAAGGTTTTACGACACTACTGTTAATTATTTTCTTTACCTTATTTCATTACAAATGAGCAAAATCTGGCTTATAGCTGATACAATATTTGACTTTGAAAAAAATCTGTCCTATCTGCTATACAAGTTCTAACTTTGAAACTCATCCAAGTGCTTTACATTAATGCTTTCTTCAAGAATATCTAGAGTGAATACACAATGAATGACACTCAAGAACCTGCTGCTTTTCCCTCATCCGCTGAATGAAAAATAACTCCAGTGTTTCCACTGGAGTGGAAACCAGTATATCTCTTTTTCCAGCTTCCTTTAGACCACAAGTGATTTGCAAGTAAAAAGAAATAGTTAAGTGCAGATATGGTAGCTTTTGCTGATTTACTGTATGAAGGAAAGATAACAGAAGAATTCTTTAAATGCTTTTGTATCTGTGTTGAGTTTTTTCCATCCAAAACGAGCAGATTATGAAGATAAAATCTGAGTTTATAAAGGTTGAATGCAGTATACAGACCAAAGCATCACAACTAGATGGAACAACCTGGTTTGTTTCAAGGATTGCATTTGCATTATTCTTCTGCACAAGAACAAAAATAAACCCTTATGATTATTTTTGAGTGGATCTTTCTCAGAATGTTTATTGTTAGATCTCAACAGTCTGTTTTTCTGCTCAGCTCAACCCCTTTCCTCTTTCTTTGAAAATGGTGAGAGAGAATATGCTTTGGACTTCATAATCCTCCCTCTTGATCAAAGATTTTATCAACATCAGCATCTCTCCATGGAATGTGTCAGTGTATGTAATGAAACTGTATATTTTGATGAACACAGATTTTGATAGAAATGTACTTATCACAAGTAATCAATAGTATTTTTCCTTTTTATCTTCTGGATCAGCAAAGCCTGTGTAGGAACAAATAAGCTATGACAGAAATCCTTACCCCTGCAGGTGAGGCACATACAAGTATCTAGGAGATTTTAAGTGGCTCTTGTGTAGAACTCTTATGACCAGGTGGACAAGACCAGATAAATGATGGATCAATTTTGCTACAAAAACAATAGCAAAACTGTCTTCAAATTAGTAATATAATATTTCTCAGTTCCGTGTCAGAACATTCAGCATTCACAGTCATATTCCAGCCAGCTGGGATGGGAGCGCAACTAAATCCTGGAAATACGTGTCCTGCAGGTGTCCATACAAGTTTGAATTTTGTGGGGACAGAACTTGAAATCAGCTTTCACTCAGGAGATCTAGTGTCAAGTACCCAAGATTTCCCAGAAAATATCAGGGGTCTTAAGAGACCTCAAAGCCACCTAGAGCTCTCAGAGTTTCAGGTTTTCAAGCCAGAGGTTTTTGCCTGCTCTTCAGTTCTCAGGGAAGATAAATTACAAAGTGTTGGGATTTGGCAGCCTCAGGGAGCACCAAGCATCTCCCAGGCTGGAGTGGTGTGAAGATATCCATTAATGCCTTGATCTTGAAAAATCTGACATCCTGGTTCTCAGGATGTTTGTCAAGGAGTAAAGTTCTCCAGCCAGCAAGCACCAAGCCAAACACCTATCAACCTATCAACACCTGGAGACAGTAGACTCATTCACAAAGTGCTTTGATTTACACACATCACCATTTTCTGGCAGAAGAGCTTCTGACAAGCACTTGTCTTCAGAGCTACCTGGAAAGATGCTGGTGTCAGCCATTCTCACAAAACAGGGTACTAGACTGGAACCATCCAGTTTGGTAAATACTATTATCTAGTGTTTCCATATCTGCAAAATGGAAATATAAAAAAACAACTACTTGTTTCATAAATATGGTGCAAATATTCATTTTTTCCTACAAAAAGCTTTGAAATTCTCAGATTACAGACTCAGTGGAAATAGAAAGCACTCTAACAATGTGGAGCCCTTGGAAAAAAAAAAAAAACAACAAAAACAAACTAACCAAAACAAGCAAACAAAACAAACAAAAAACCCCCAAAAAAGAGAAACATGGGTAGCAAAGAGCTTATTAAGAAACTAGCTGTATTTACTGGCATTTTTAGGAAGCAGTTACAGGAACAAAAAAAAAATCATCAGATAAGATAAGAATGTGATATGCAGCTATGTTGATGTTATGTGTTCAAGGTAAAGGAAGAATTGCTAACTACTAGTGGGTTTTACACTTTGTCCAGAAAAGTCAGCTCACTATAATACAGATGATAATTTTTGATTTCTAGGGCAATGTTCCCCTGGGCACTATTCTTCAGATGGTTTTAAACCTTGCAGAGTCTGTCCTCTTGGTACATACCAGCCTGAACCAGGAAGGACCCTCTGCTTTCCGTGTGGCGGTGGGCTTGTGACCAAGTATGAAGGTGCTGTTTCCTTTCAAGACTGTGAAACCAAAGGTGAATTTCAAATCTTTCCATAGTTCATATTCCTGCTGCTTGCTCTCTGTAAGCTTCACTGCCAAGGGGCTATGAAACACTCCAAAGCAAACACAGTCACAGCATGTAGAAACACAGCTTGTGATTAAATTAAATGGTCAGGAAATCTGTAACCTAGGAATGATCTCCCGAGGTGGAGAGATTGAGCAGGCTTTCTGGTTTTCTTTGGAATTTACCAGAGGCAGGTATGGAGTCAGCACTGCAACTGGTAAATGAATCAGCCTCACAGCATGACAAGGTTGCATTAGGCAATGATTTAGCCTTCACATCAATTCCATAATTTGATAAAATTAGGAAAACTAAACACTACCGAAAATAGAGGAAGTTAAGGATTGATTATTAATGATGTAGGCAGAAACTGTAAGTGTGCAACACATTATGTTTCCCCCATAATGTCAAATTCCAGTGCAAGAAGGAATCTGCCCAAATGCATTTTGGTTTAGTGACTTGAATGACATGCTTGCCCTGGCAGATACTAACAGAAACCTCTCTCTTGCTATTGTGAAAGGCATTTTTATTTTTCAGGTGGATATGTATCAGCACTCATTCCTTACAAACTCACTGGAAATCACTGTATTAAATACCGTGAGAGACACACATAGCATGTGTTACTAATTCATAAGGATTTAACTCTAGTCTTTGGAAGTTAATTCTAGGTACCAGGTCCTTGGTAATGGGGAATTACAAATGCCTGCACTGTACTTGGCCTTAGTGAGGCTGCACCTCAAGTGCTGTGTGCAGTTTTGGGCACTGCAGTATAGGAAGGACATTGAGGTGCTGGAGAGGGTGCAGAGAAAGGCAACCAAGCTGGTTAGGGGTCTGGAGAACAGGACTTATGTGGACCTGTTATGAGGTAACTGGGGGTGTTCAGCTTGGAGAAGAGGAGGCTGAGGGGAGACCTCATTGCTCTCTACAACTGCCTGAAAGGAAGTTGCAGGGAGACAGATGTTGGCCTCTTCTCCCCAGTGAACAGTGGTAGGACAAGAGGTAATGGGGTCAAGCTCCACCAGGGGAGGTTCAGGTTGGATATTAGAAAAAATTCACTTCACAGAAAGAGTGGTTGAACGTCGGAACAGGATGCCCAGGGAGGTGGTGGGGGCTCCATCCCTGGAGGTGTTCAAAAGACAGGTAGATGAGGTGCTACAGTGGATGGTTTAGTGGTCAGGGGTTGTAGGGCGGATGGTTGGGCTTGATGATCTTAGAGGTCTATTCCAACCTTGATGATTCTATGATTCTATGAAATACAAGGAAATTTTTGCCTTGTGTGTCTCAATAAGTATGTTACAATATTGGGATTGTGAGGTATGTCCCAGGTAGAGGGGAGTTGTATCTGCTCTGAGTTTGCTGCTCTCTAAAAGTAACGCATCTTATACGTTATAGTTCATTGTTCTCCTGGACACTACTACAACTCCACAACACACAGATGTATCAGATGCCCTGTGGGAACATACCAGCCCGAGTTTGGTCAAAACTACTGCATCACCTGCCCTGGGAACACAAGTACAGATTTTGATGGCTCCACTAATGTTACACACTGCAAAAGTAAGTTGCATTTATACTGGTTGTGTGATGAAGCATGTAGTTGGATCTGAACTGCTACTTAAAGGTTCCATCAGTCAGGCTGGACTTCCAATTCTGTATTTCCAAGTAAGCATGTTTCTACTGCCCTTGGGCATGGTGAAAACTGGGAAAAGAATGGGAAAAAGAACTGGAAAAGTACCACTTGATGTGTATCATTGTTTTAGCATTAATGTAGTTTGGTAGAGTGCCAGCTACAAGTTAAAACACCAGAGCTTTTGGTTTCCCAGCTCTTGTAAGGTTTCTTGCAGTGATGCTTAGTGTTGTCTCCACAATATATGATATTTCCTGACAGAGGAACTGCCATTTAATAATCTTTATAAAAAACTAGGAGATAGTCGTGCATACTGCAATTGCCAGGTAATTCCTCATGACAGCAAAATCTTCTTATGGGATTTTTTCACAGTACTCAGACTTCTACTTTCAATTATGATTTTAAATGTTTTCAATAATTCCACTGCAATTTTATTTGGTATTTTTGTGACAGATTGATCTCTTAGGCAACTCAGTTTTGTCTTTAACTCCCATGCTAATTTAAGAGAATATCTTTATAATAATTAGGTGATGTAAGATAGACTATATAATTGTGTTCAAATCTGTAGTATGATTTTATTCTGGATAAGTGCTGTGTATCTTTGAAGCCCTTTATAAATCCAGTGCAATTTCAGATATTTGTTAGAAGTTTGATGATTTTACCATAAAATAAAACCATCCATGTAACTTTGCTTTCTTAGATACTCTTTTTTTTTTCAAGCCAGTTTCTAATCTTGTATAATCTATGCGGCTTGGATTAAGTAAAATATTTAAACATATATCTAGCTTTATATAGGTGAGTAGTCCTGGAGTGAGCAAGTTTAAATAACCTACTGAATCAGGCTTGTGTGGCATATTCAATAGGAGTTTTGAAAGGTCAGAAAGTAAAAATGATCGATCAGTGGGGACTCTTTATAAAGATCTACCTCTGTAATCAATATAAAGTTGCCTATTAGGATCACCACACTCATTCAGATAAATCAAGTTTAAAAACAAGTGAATTTAGAACCCCCTGCATGCTTGCACGGTTTCAGTGGTAACTGCTGTGTGAAAACCTCCACAATGGGATTATGTTTACTTAGTTACCTGTGTTCATTTCTTAATCAAATGTTAAAGCAGCCTCAATCAGCAGTGAATCAGTTTATGCCCCAGAGATTAAGGTTTTGCAAATCAGTTGGACCAACCTTGCAGATCAAGTATTCCTTTAAATGCTTTCCATACAAAACAAAGGGGCAGATGGAGAATGTATGCGCTTCTAAAGCCACAAGGAGTTTGGACTTGCTCTTGACAGCTCTAGAAAAACCACTCAGAGTAGTTGATCAGCTAACACAAATGCTAATTTATGTTTCTCCACAGACCAGCACTGTGGAGGAGAGCTTGGGGATTATACTGGCTACATTGAATCGCCCAACTATCCGGGAGACTACCCAGCTAATGTTGAATGCATTTGGAATATAAATCCCCCCCCAAAAAGGAGAATACTCATTGTAGTACCTGAGATATTTCTCCCAATTGAAGATGAATGTGGTGATGTTTTAGTAATGAGAAAAAGTGGTAAGTTGCCAGTGAGTTAGGTAAATATTTCTTGCAAACTGACTGAGTGGAAAGTTCATATTGAAGGGATGACTGCCTTCATTTATCTGATGTTTCTAAAAGGATTGTTGGATGAACTGGCACAGTAACTTAAACCAGCAAACTGTACCAATAGCAATTAACAGAGTGGTATTAATTATTCAAGTGCCTTTGCTGAATCACAAAGCAGTTAATGGACTTCTGCCTGGCCCAGTTTTCACATGGGATAAATCACTGCCACCCTACAAGTCAACACAACTGTGCTAAGCTATGTTGGGAGAGCTCTCTCCAGCCATCTGTACAAATTGTGCTCTTACCCTTTGCAAGTATATATGCACTGCAGTCACTGCTAAATCTGGGCAGTGGTGCAGATTGGTACACCTGGCACCCTCAAGAAATCCAAAATTTTCCCAGTTTTAGGTGGAGTTGGGGTTACATTGTGTCTTTGATTATGAAGTTAGACACCAATGAGACACATTCCTTTTTCAGTCCAATGCAGGCATACAGCTTCTGGTGACCTGCTGCTAAATCTCCAAGGAAGACCACACCCAATGACAATTGTTTATATGGAAATTTACTTAAAACAGCATATTTTACCTGCTAAACCATTGTATTTTATTTGCTAAAATAATTTTTACAAATTTTATCCTTGAGGGCTTGTGTTGACATCTCTATATGTAAGAAGAAAAAACCTGCTCACTGTAGAGGCAAGGAAATTACCTGTCCAGATCAGTTTTTGAAACCAAAACACTTACTGTAGCAGAGCAAATCAGTTGTCTTTCTAATCCCAAGACTGTGGTTCCAAGACTGAGTAAAGTCAAACACATCAGGGAGAAGTTTGATTTCTATTTGAGAGCTAGTAGCAATTTCAAAACAACACTGGAAAATGAGAGCAGTTTTTCAGAGCATGGTTTCTGATCACTGAATGTTTGTCATGTAAGAGTAGATCTTCTGAATATTTATCATAGTTCATGTAAAGTTGGTACCATTTAGTGTTAAATCTACTTTTTTGAACTTCAAGAATCCAAGTTCCATCCAGGTAATTCAAAAGGTCTTTTTTTGTCAACATTGGGTTATGTCGTATCAGCCCTACGAAGTTCAGATTTTAGGTTCCACTTGTTATTTTCCCTAATTCTTGTGTGGTTTTGGGGTGTTTGGTATTTTCAACCAGGTTTCTTTTTCTTTGAAATGCATTACAACTTAGAGAAGTCTCATGATACATTCATAATGATTTGAAGACATCCTGCACCCTCCATCTGTTACATATGTTAGAAGCAAATGGGAATCTTTCTGGTTCCCAGTTATTATCTCTGTTTCTGTATATAGATAAATGACATTTTCTTTTCAAACCTACGACCAGGTACCTCCATTAGGAGGTACTGGTCCATTATGATCCCAGTAAGAAAGGCACTGGGACTCTGTAAGGTGTCATGTAAACATGCTGTTTATTGGAGCTATCACTATAAGGAGAGAATTGTATAGGTGAGCCTACATCCTTTTAGGTGGTGGACGCCACAGGCATCAAATGGACCTCTGATCCACACCCAACATGCTGGGTAGAGGCTGTCCATGTAAAATACTCTGCTCTTTCACTCATTTGAGCTATTACAGGTTGGGTTTTTTTAAAGGAAACAACTCCATTTATCATGTTGACTGTCAAACAGAAACATTATTCTCATCAGCACTTCCTGCTGTTAAAGGCAAGGCCATGCAATAGCCTAACCACTGATACCAAGAGGGAACTGCCTGCAAGTTCCTCTTGTTACAACAAGTTGTCTGTGGGTATCCTGCAGCTCAGCACAGGCCTGAAGGCCACACTGGGTGTGCAGTAGAGCACAGGCCTGGCCATGCCCAGGTTAACTGTTTGCTGGATAGACAGCCCTTCACTATCTGATGGCTTTTTGGTCAGAATCACTACACCAGCCTGCTGCATTCCAGTGAGTGGTTTATCTCTCTCAGATGAACTCCCCAAACTGGGCATGTAAGAAGCTGGTTACCATATCTCTCTTGTTTTCACCTGTCTGGGACCACTATGGAATTCAATGCTAGAGCACTACACAAAATAAGTAATACTGAAATCATTTTATAGATGTCAAAAATTCCTTCTGGCACTTCATTGTCTACATAAGCTTCTTTAGGTGGGACAGAGGGGTTTCCATTACCTTTGTGGAAAACCTTCTCCTTGTAGACAGATGAAGACTACATATCTTACATCAGAAAAAAATTCTGCTCTCAGGAATATATCAGTTGAGAAGTGTCTTGTCAATTGGACATTTCTCACTTCTAGAACAGGAAGGGTGCAAAAAGTTATTTTCTAAAATAAAATTATTTATTTAACTTTCCAGCTTCTCCTACTTCAATTACTACATATGAAACATGTCAGACTTATGAGAGACCTATTGCATTTACCTCAAGATCAAGGAAGCTCTGGATTCAGTTCAAGTCAAATGAAGGAAACAGTGGCAAAGGATTTCAGGTCCCTTATGTGACTTACGATGGTGAGAATGGGATTGTTTTCCATCTTTGTGTTATATCTGAAATACAGAAAATTGTCCTTTAGAATCTCTCTTACACTGATTACAAGCAGAGAAGAATGAGGAAAAACTTGATGTAACTGTTTTAGGCCAGTGAATTACTTCACTGTTGCAAAGACTTTAAAAGAATATCTGATTTTATTTTTATACTTATTCTAATGCTTTAGGAAAGAACATCAAGTTACACAGAAATGTTTAGACTTAATCCTGACTCCACTTAAATTCAATGATACTCCTTTTAATTGGCATTAATCATATGCATAAAGAGAATACCATTATTTGCTGTTCATTTTAAGAAGCCCCTTCATCAAGTCCTACTGATAATTCAAAAGATTTTGAAGATTATAAATTAATAATATTACAAGTCCAACAGAGAAAAAAAAATAATGCAAAAAGAAATATCATTTCAGTAACCACTTTCATAAATCCATGTTTTAAAATAATCTTGTCTTGTCATATAAATTACAAATTAAACTGTATATTTTGGACTTTGGTATAATTTCTGTTTTAAGGAAACAGCTTTTCTGTGATATCTTTGGAAGCTGTTAGTCCATCCCTTTTCCCAACATTAGTGCAGTTGGGTGAATTATAAGTAAATCTCTATTAAGCTGGTGATTCATGAATGAATATGTGAACTGTTTTCAGGACGAAAAACAAGGATTCCTGAATGTGTTGCTTATTTCACATAGAACTCTTGACAATTATTTCATGTCGCTGGCCTGTTTCTTAATCTCTACAATGCAGTTAAGAAAGCATTATTAGCTGGAGAGAGTACTTTCTTAGGGCTAAGTTACTATTTATATGGGTAATTCAAAATTCGTGTTCTAAAGCAGTACAGAATTTTAATGTCATCAGATTAGACTACAGCAGCTTGAGAAATACTGAGTATATAACTAGATACTAAATTTCTCAGTCTGTCTTGAACAGGAGGTCTAGCTAATGTCTGGGTCTTATCCTCCTAAATGATGCCACAGACATGCTCAACTGATCTGTATTTTTCAGAGGATTACCAACAACTGATAGAAGACATTGTTCGAGACGGACGATTATATGCATCAGAAAATCATCAAGAAATCCTAAAGGTAATAAAATTCTGCTTTATCTGAGGCTAACCAAGAATTCCTTTTTCCAAATATTTTCCCAAGATAGTTTCATTGCCTCAATGGGGTCATAACATTTAAACCTCATGTGTGACCCCAGAATATATTCTGTCTTCTGGGGTTTATGCTGGTATTTGGAAGAGCACAAACTCAGCTGGGCTGAGCCTGTGCACATATCCTTTGCTGAATCGGGACCTAAATGAAATGCATGCTAACGTGATTGTACATTAGAAAAATTAGTCAGCCAAGAATGAAGAACGAAGAACTTCTTGTTTGAAGAACCTTCTTCAGCCTCAGTCTGGCGTTTGTTTAAATGAGTCATTAAGTTAGAATGTCCTTTGCATTAAGATATGTATTTACCTAAATCATTGTCCTGCCTCAATAAGAGATAAGCATAATGTAAGCATAATTTCCAAAGGCACAAAGCAACACACTGGGGGGAACTGTGGAAGAAGGCTGCTGGGCTGACACCTATAACAACTAACTGATCAAAACTGAAAAAAGTTGTTCAGAAGGCAAAATTTAGCCATTTAAATGTGTGGCTTGGAAGGACAGGAACTGATTAACAGCCAGCTCCCCTGACCATGCCTGCCCCAGCCCTGCCAGTACTCTCTTAGTAGAGCTTTGAGGTTGCTCAGGTCTTAGCTTCAGTGTATGTGGTCAGGCACAGGCTCAGCTGAGGCTCTGAGTTGAGGCTTTACCAAAGTACAGAAGTTCATAAAGATCTCAGCATCACTGAAGGTCATCCATCCCTCTTGTTTGTGGAGGAAAGGCCCTGGACAGCATTTTAAAACTGCTGTTTTACACAGTTTTACACAGTTTAAAAAAAAAAAAGGCAGTCAGAGGTAGCTGGCAATTCTAATTAGATGCCTTCTGCATCCGATTGGTGGTTAACCCAGCTGCTACCCACTCTGTTTGGTGCCTTACAGGAACACTAACTGCAGAAAATCATCTGGCACAGTAGAAAGATTCATCCCTATAAAACTCCACAGCAGCATGGAGTAGTTTCATTACCCTGCTTTATCCAGAGTTTAGGTTTGCAAAAGAACCCTGATTGATGTTCATTAATTTTAAAACCTGTGCAGAAATTACATCCAAGCACTATTTTTATCTAATATATATGTTGTCTCCCATAGGACAAGAAACTGATTAAAGCTCTATTTGATGTACTGGCACACCCACAAAACTATTTCAAGTACACAGCACAGGAGTCAAAAGAGATGTTTCCAAGATCATTTATAAAGCTACTGCGATCAAAAGTTTCCAGATTTCTGCGACCATACAAGTAGTCCAGTGTTATTCGTTTGGGTTAGTTTGCTTTCCTGTCAAATATTCTTTCCTCCATAGTAGAAACATTTGCTAATTTGAAGGCTTTTTTTTGAAGTCTTTATTTTCAACTGTATATTGAAGATTACCTGTAATGTTTTATAATCGTTAAAAGCTAATGTTCTGAATGGGATTTCTACTGAAAAAAAAAAAATCGTGCATCCCTGAGTGCATCTAGTTGAAGATGCAAATTTGTGTCTGCACTAGTGTATCTTCACTTTCCATTTGAAATTACATTATGTAGAAAATATTCTTTTTAGTTTTTTATTTTTCATAAAAAATAACTTTTGTCAAAGCAAAGAAGGAATCTATTCAAATCTGATTAAACTACCTGCAGATAAGCTCTGTTGTAGAAAGAAGTATGTAGTATAAATAATATTTGGATTCTGAATTGCACTTGAATCTCTAGAAGGAAACAAAACAATCTAAATTTTGTTATTTCTCATTTGTGGCTTAGTGGAACCTCTGTCCAAGTAGAAATCAAAAGGAAAGAAAGAAAGGAAAAAAGAAAAAAGAAAAAAAAGGAAAAGTAAAAAAAAAAAGAAAAAAAAAAAAAAAGTAAAAAACCAAGCAGATGTATAATTTTGTTTTATGAATTACATGAGATTGAGTCCCCTGCTCTAATGTCCTAATGCTTTTATCTGTCTTCTTCTAAACTTCTTCAGAGGTTTGCCACTGTCAATGACTTCATTGAAACAAATTTATCTCTGGATTTCTGTACACCAGTTGGTCCCCTTGAAGGTATTTACAATAGTATAGGTGAGAAATGAAGAACAACAACAGTAGTCTTGTTTTTCTTTCTGTTACTAGAACATCTAATTAAGTACAATATATAAATATATAAATATATACTTCTATTTGTGGGTACACTAGTAATGTTATCTTACTGTAAATATTATTCATGCTTGAATCTTTACCTCCACACACTCTATTTACTCAAATCTATTTGTAACTTTGCTTAGATGATTAAATAACTTCTCCAAATGCTTGTCACTTCTGTTAGCACCAAACTGAAGCCTTTTGGAGTTTCATAATACTGGATAATGGTTTACTCTGGGACAATCTCTTTAAACATGCATTATTCCAGGACAAATAACATGTTAGGATGCAACTGCTGTTCAGTAAAGGGTCAGCTATTGTCTCTTCCTTGGGCACCACGCACATGCAGACCAACAGTTACCCCTGAGGATGACACACCTGGCAGGAGCTCATCAAGGAGGGATTTTTGTTGGACCTTCCATCTCTAAAACTCTGGGAACATACCTGTGTCACAGGCCCAGGCTGTAAGAGGGGTGAGTGGGTGAACAGGACAGAATTTGGTTGATGAGTTGAAGGGCAGGCCCTGCAGCCTTCAGAGACCTGGCACTCCCAAAGCCACAGTGCCCATCCACCATGGGGACTGTATGGTCTGAAAGAGAGCATTCACATTGTGGTCAGATCTTCCTTGGAGACTGACAGGTGCTGGTGGGTTCAGATTATGATAAATCCTGAGTTTCCTGCTGTTTTCTGGTGCAAGAGCCAATTTCATTGAGTAGCTTTTTTATCAGTATTTCAGCCTCTTTACTTTTAAGTTCCTTCCTCTTGTATGTCATTTTCTCTTTTGATCCTACAGGTTTATTACATGGATAATTTAACTATTACACCAGCATTCTTTTAGAAAGAGACTAAGACACAATTTTGCTTCTCTGCATTTTTTTGCATATCTGCCCTCTATTTTAACATACCCATGTATGCTCTCAAAGATGTACATTAATTGTGATTATGATTAAATTCTTACACTTTTGTCTTTGAGCACGTACGGTTTAAATTTACGAAGCTGTGTGCTTTGGCTACATGTGGTTAAATATTCCATTTCTAGGAGACATCTTAAGTATTGGGTTGAGATTTTCTGCTTAGCTATGCTTTAATTTTGTTTGCCTTCTTCTCTTTTCTGTTGAAATGTGTCATTTCATTCTTTCTATACCTGAACAATTTCACCTTAGGGCCTGTACTCATAGGTCTTTGACAGACTTTCTCTGTAATGTGTATATATATATATATATATATTTATATATTAACCCTCATTTAAAAATGTAACATCTCCACACAAAAGTCCTTTTTTAAAGGCTGTTAAACCTAACTTTTTGTGACAATGTTGAAACTGCTTTTATTAATAATCGTTACGGGTTACTAAAGGTGGACATTCAAAAGAGAACATATCAGTCCATTCAGCACATGCCTGGAATTAAAAAGAAGAAGTTACATGTATTTTTTTCCTTAACAGGAGTTATTTGTAGGAAAAAAATAAACCTTAAAAAAGCAAAAATTAGATACTCAGTCACATGTAAGTGTATAGCTAAGAAACTAGTCCAGCCAAACAGTATTTCAAAGTCTGATAGTAGGTTATGCAGAATGAGTCAGGATTGCAGCTGTCCTACTAAAAGATATGGAAGGAAAAGATATGAAATAGATGGAGAAAAATAACTTCCAAATAGCAACTATGAGAGAGACATTTTTCAGCTGTAGACACTGTTAGTGAGACTTTGGCATAGTTGTGAGAGGTGAATACAGGAGGCACCAGCTGCATTTAGCCCTGGGACAACTCGCCCTGACTTACAACATTATTTGATCCTGACAGACAACCTGAATACATAGGGGTTTCATATGTGATGTATTTAGAAAATCAGTCAAGTTTGAATGCTTGTAGTGTTGCATAGAAATGCCCTTGGATATGCAAACTTATAATGAAATGAGTAGTGACAAGTGGTATCTAGAACTGTCTGAAGCAATTTCATCTGATTTGTACAACTGCATAGAATTTTTGCATCAGCTCTAAAAATTAAAAATGCTTTGATTTTCACACTAGACTTACAGGTAAAGAAACTGTCAGTTACCAAATAGAAGGTGACCTTAGTTCTTCATTTTTTAACATAGGTGTAGGATGTCTTCATTTTCAGAAATGAGAGGATGTATTGCTACCGTACAATAACAGTACAACAAGGAATGTCTCCTTCCAAGGAGAAAACCTAGACACATTTGGGAATCAAAAGACACAAAAGGAGAAATACGTCCACCATTAAGAAAACCAGCTTCATTAGAGTTAATACATAAAATTTTGGCTTTTACTATAAACATGAAATATTGCATTTAAACATATGCAATAAATGTAGCCCTGTATCTGTTTTTACAGAATTACATGTTGATAGGTACAACAAGATGTTTATGTGTTCTTACAGGAAGGCTGAAAACATACATGTCCATCTGTGATTGCCCCATTCCATGTCACAAACTGAGCTTGTATTTTCCATTTGCAAATGCCTGTACACTAAAAAGCTGCCCTTGTAGCACTTACTATTTTAAGCTGTTTCTTCTGCTTTAAATACTGCACTTATTTTTAGTGAGGTGGTGGTGGAATCATCCCTAAATATTCTCATGTGCTACCAAATCACTGCCTGCATATCTGCTGCAGTCCTGGGGACTGCAACAATCAGAAGCTGCTAATGAAGCCATGAAAGCGCTTCAGTGACCACTGTGGGCAAGGTGAGTGCCTGTGTCACATGAGTGCAGAAGGCATCAGGATTGTGTGCTGGATAGATTGCCATCTATATCTTTGCCTTCAAAAACAGGATTTATTCTTCCTGAAGATCTAGCTCACTTAAACTGGATTTCAAGCCACTGAAATCTTTCAGCCCGTTTTCTTACCCTGCCTTCCTTCCTCCATCATACATTAGATTTTCTCATAAAGACCACCTTTTAAAAAGAAATTTATTTCTTCATTGTGCCTTCCCTATAGAATAAAGTTAAATCACTGTGTTTTATAACTGCTGGTAATTTAGACTGAACTTTGCTACATATCAGCTTCATAATAGGGTAAGCTTAGAAGGAAGTAAGTTTACTTAAAACTCAGTTACCTAGTAAGCTAGGCTTAGTTTAGCTTAGCTTAGTTTAGTTTAGTTTAGTTTAGTTTGGTTTGGTTTGGTTTAAGACTGCCTTAAATAAATACAGGCTTGGTGGCAGAGCTTTCAGAGAGTCTGCATTCCGAGTTGTCAGCTGATTTTGAAAGAGCAGGACTTACCTGAGGTCCTCTGTCTGTAGCAGAGCACAAGGGTGTCACACGAACAAGAATCATGGTTACATGCATTAAACATTCAAGAGTGAAGTTCACCCCTTTGTAAGCACACCCAACAGATAGGAATTTCTTAGGTCAGTCTTACCTATAAACACGGTTTTAATCTTGTGGATTAAGCTGATGAACATTAGGAGCAAAAGTAGTGGTATGATTCTTCTATAGGAACTTGCTGATGGGTCTTTGCCAGCAAAACCTGAATGCTCTGCGTCAGTTCCCGTATCTGGACTCCAAATACCTTTGAATACTCTTACTAAAAAACAGCTGGAGTGAAATCTTGAACAACTGAATCCAGTAGCAAATTTCTCAGCCACCTCAGGGGTCTGGATTTTCCCTTTTCTAGTGCTGGGAATTAACAACACATGCAGTTACTTGTACCTGTGTAAGGAGTTCAAGTAGTTGCATTTTTTTCACAGTTTAAAACCACTGATTGACAGGAATGGTGGTAACTGGAGAAGTTCTGCAGATTCTTAATATTTTGAGACTTCAATTAAATAATTTTCTAGAATGAGAGACAGTTGTAAAGCACTTGAGGAAAGAAAAAATTTTGTCTCCCGTAAGAATTTATGGAAGAAGGGAAATTTCTGTAAGGTAATATAAATATATTCCTCAGTATGAGACTTAGGTTGAGAGAGAAGTCTCATGTTTTATCATAACATTTTTCATATTAATAGAAACAGACTGGGAAATAAACTCTATATGTCAAAAAACTGTTATCTAGGTGTCTGAATATATACAATTCCAGTTTGTTTTTTCATTTATTTATTCTGCTTCATCACTAAGCTTTTAATCTATAAAATTAATATGTAATATACAAGAGTAAAATGTACAGAAGTACCTTTAGATGTAATAATTTAAACCATCTGTATTCAGAAAGTGGAGATAACAAGTTTAAAGATAGACAAAAAAATGCAATTCAATTTTAGCTGAATTTCTCAATATCTAGAAAAAGAACTGGCTTTACTTAATTAAACTTTATTTTAATGATTGTGAAAATACCTTTTTTAGAGTATGTTTTTGTTACCTTTTTAATTAAAATTATTTTGTAAATATTGTTTTCTATGTTCTATACCTTAGAAAGGCAGTTAATTTGCATGGACAGCAGCAGATACTCAACACAATGATTTAAAAGGTACTTGAGGAGCCTGGGGTGTGTGTGATCAGTGGTGAGATTCATCCTTCTAGATGACTGCTATTTCCTCAGTCTCACTGGTATCACAGGAAGAGCTTTCTGGGGCAATTTAACCTGCTAGTTTTCACAGAATTGACCCTCAGTTGTCATTCTGAAGTGCTTATCATCTTAAGAATATGTATTTTCAAATTAGTGCTAATTCTTCTGCTGTGTTAGGTTAAGAAACAACACAAATTTCAGAAATAAAAGGGAATTCAGATGACTATGCCCAAATACAGTTTAAAGACAAGGAAAGGTATGATAGCTCTGTGCGCTTAGGTCTCAGTGGAAGCGATAGAGCCTTGTACTGGAGGGGAACATAGAGCCTTTTTTAGGCAAACCTGCCACTGGGGTCAGTGGTAGTTTGACCTGCATAATGTTCTCTATGATCATGTCCATCATCTGTTGAGCAGGAATTTTCTGGTTCGCTAGATTTCAGGGGAAAATGCCTGGATGTGTAATATTGGTTTCTGTACCCATTCGTTCTGTGTAAATCAGTGGGCACGGTGACGTTTTGAACTAAACCTTTCTAGATGCTGCTGGGACTTCTAAGCTTTATTACCAATGTAAATTATGTACAAACAGCTATATCCATATGAAATGTACCATGATAGTTTAGAGCAAAGATAGTGAATAACTGTACAAAATTTGATACTTAGAAAATAAAATACAGTGGTCTAAGCTTTACCAATATTTTAACAGTACTGTCAGATTTGTAGTAGAAAATGTTGTTGTAAATGTACCTTATAAGAAAATACATTTCTTTTTGCCTCTGTATATTAATAGCTTTGATTTCTGTGTCAAAGCTCAAAATGAAGCATGTAATAAAAGTTTTGTTAAAATCACTTTCATAATAAACATAAAATGGAATGGATTCACCTGCCTGCCATTTATTTATGTACATGGAAAAGGCTCCATGCACAAGTGCAATGTAGACAGAGATCAGAAGAGAATTTCTTTGATAGTATTTGTGTATTTCGGTGTGATTTTCATCTTTACACAACAGAGGGCTTTTTTAATAGAATAAGAATAGAATAGAATAGAATACATAATGCCTTTGTTCAGAGAAGGTGTCCACCAAATTCCTTACTATTTTATCTGGCAATGAGCCTTTCCTCATCTTTATCTTTCTAGCAGTAGGCCTTGCCTCGTTGTTATCTTTGGTCAGCCTTTCTTTGCACCATGGGACTTTGCCTTTTCACTAGCTCTCAGGTCTCAAAAATTATCAAGATGGACCTCCACACTTTTTCTTCTGTATCAAACAACTGGAATTTGTGAGTGCTGGGACACTGAGTTAAGTTCTTTCCAAATATGCTTCAAGGAGAGTTTTTCAGAGCAAGAGAAAATCCTGGATACAGCAAAGCACCACATCACTTTTAATGATTTCCTAAATTACTATTACACCACTTTGTGCATATCATGCGGATGCCCTTAGCCATGCTCCAGCTATTGAGAAATTGCTCAAAGACAGAGGAAGGAACCTCTCTCCCGCTGGTGGCCTGAGGGACTATCCCACCACAAGCTGCTGAAAAGACTGCTGATTTCCAAACTCACCTGCTGGCTGTGCTACTGAGGACTAGGTTGAAAGGAAACTATGCTTGCACCCAAATCGATGATTGAGAGATCAAAAGTGTCCTTTCCCCCTCTAACTCTGCTGTAGAAAAAGTGTATTTGCCCAGGCAGTCCTTGCTGCTGAATTTTTCTGATGATAGTTACACTTTTGCAGTCCAAGATTACAAATGAAGTAGAATTTGTACAATTGGTGGCCCAAGTGAAATTACAGACACTGGCAATGATAAAAATGGATGATGACAGGCTGACAGAAAATAGACCATCTGTAGTGACATCAATAGCTCCATGTCAAGGTATAATGCTGGAATTTCATATGCTCTTTATTAACCCCTCTTCCTTATAAAGAGAATAAAGGAGAAAGATTTATGGTTTGGAAGCTTAACTACACAGCTTTAATGTAACAATAATGATGAGAAAGAAAATAATGAAATATGTACAAATATATACAAAACGAGTATGGCTTTCCTGCCCCAATAATGCATCACCACTGAGGCTGCAGGGCAGGCCCCGGCAAAGTCCCGGACTGGGCTCTTGGACTCAGCGGCAGACAGGAGGTGGATGCAGGAACACTCAGATTCAGGAACACACAGACTGGGATCAAAGGCAGAAGAATGGACGGAGTCCTGCCAGGACAACAGCCGTGGACAAAGGAACCAGACCCTCTTGATCCCTCAGATTTATACTGCGTATGATGCACATGGGATGGAATACTTTGTTCAGTAAAATTTGGATTATCTGGTTCACTCCTCCACTCAGGAAAGTCACAAATGTGAACTCTTTTCCTGCCTTTTGTTTCCAGCAAACAAGCAGCTTAGTAGAACCAAGCGGTGGCCTTGGTTCTGCACAACATTCTCCAGCAATAACTATAAACATAAAGCATTATGAGTCCTAGAAGCAGACACTGATGGGAAAACATGCTGTTAATTTTAGAAAGTGTAGTTAGTTATAAGATACATTACCGGAAAGTAAAATTACTGGAAACAAATTTGGTTCTATCCTGTCTCAAAACAGGGCCCTAGGTTAGATGTGAAATAAATAATCTTTTGCAGTTTAAGAAGTGCAAGTTCTCTTAAAGGTGCACAGCACACTTATTAATTCATTTGATAACACCTGGTAACAGGTTTGTCCCTAAGCAGGGCTTGTAAGGAGATGAGCACAGCCTGCAGAGCAATGTTAATGCTTCAGCAGCCACCAATTGTAGAACAGACGGGAGACTTCATGTACCAGCATGGTGCATGGGTTTCTGCTGCTGCTCTCATGTAAGCCATTTATCTTGGTAAGGGAAGCATTTATCATGTGCCAGTATGCTCCACTGATTCGGTATATGTTGTAAACCATGGTGACTATTGATGTCACTGACAAGTCTGAAAGGTGTAAAGAGAGGGACAGCTACATTCTGACAGGCTGCAAAAAAAATCAATTACTGTCTTTTTCAGCTAGTAGCAATCTACTTCAGTAATACTAGTGGTTATCTTCATTACATTCCAAGAAGATACAGCGTCACTTATCAGACTAGAGATGGTGCCATGTGAGGTGGTGCTCAGCTGTTTTTGTAGCTTCAGAGGAGTAATGAGAAAAGCCGGCTTCTATCAAAGACTGAGAAATGCTGAACTTGCAAGTTCCTAAAGGTCATTAGAAGTCAAATTAATTGCTGGTAATGGAGTATCTGTGTACAAGGGCAGAAGATACTGCAGTCATGACAATGTGCATTTGGGTACCAGACTCTAGTACTGGAATCGATGTTGCCTGGTGAGAATTGCAGAGAGATCTGATCTCATTTCAGATCTTTCCTTGACTTCCCAACAAGCTCACAAAACACAACAGCCTAATGAGCAGCACTCCAGCATGACCCAGAAGGTAATGAAAGCCAACTGGGTGTACATCTGTTTTTTTTTCTTTCTGTTCAGCCACCAACATTGGTACCACGGAAGGGGTCTGTCTTATATAGTAATAATACATGGCTATTTTTGCCCCTTAAAAATAACATCTAAATGGTCAGTCATCTGTGAATTGCTGGCAACAGGTCTCCAAATCTTTATCCAAGTTGCAAATCAGACATCACTCCCAGAGTATGTTTAGGAGACATTCCCCTGACCAGGTGCATTTTCTTTCTCCTTCAACTTTATATAGCTACTATGCTTGAACTCCCCTGGCACATGAAGTTGACAGTGGGCTGCAGTCTGCTTTCTGTTGCCTATGAGCACACCTTGCTGCTGCTGTTCCTGCCTTCTACTCCAACAAATTTCCTTCTGTCTCATTGCTAGGCAGGGAACATAAATATGGATGTGCTTGCTCTAGGTAGCCACAGTCTAGTTTTGCTACAAAACTTTTCTATGTTTAAAACACAAATCAAGAGAAGTACCATAAGTGCCCAACTCTATTTTATCCAATCTGTATTTATTTAGAAGGCAGCATTTTTGGCAGCCACAGGTTTTTTCTGATCATTTAAGAAGATCCCTCACTGGCCAGCTCTGGAGAGCCCTGGCATCACAAGCGATCGACACCAGAGAGCAGGAACCAGGACAGCTTCCAAAAGCCTCACACTGCAGCTGGCAGCTGAAGTGGCAACAGGAGAGTGGTGAGCACTGGTCTCTTCTCCCTGCTCCAGGAATTACTTCTGCCAAGGACAGCAGCTGGGTAAGATCACATCAGGTAACTGTGGGATAAAGTCAGGGGATAGCCTTCTTACAGTTGCTTCTGTGTCTTATCAGCTTTTCACCCCAGTGATTCTGATGGTGTTTTATTACTACTCGGAGTTTATCAGCAGCAGTGTAGCCTGCACCCAGAGCTGCAAACTTGCCCAAACAGCCTGGAACCACAGACCCATGGCCAGCAGCCAGAACTCCTACCCAAACTTAGGTGAAAGTGTAAATGAGCACTGAGACTGCACCTGCCTATGCTTAGTGAGAACAGGAATTATTTAAATCTCAAGTTGGAGCAGTATGATGTTCCCCTTGCCTCTGGACAGGGCATGATAAGTGTGGCTCTACTGAACAAAGAAATGAAAATACGTCTCACTTTTTTTTTACTTGGTTCATCTAGGGAAAAATGGTTGACTCAATTTTTTAGGTAATTAAAATTTTGACTTAAGTATAAAATGTATATTTTCTGAGAACTTTCTTAATTTTATAAAGTCACCTGACAAAACTTAACAACCAACCAGTTCAACTTAGCAGTCGTAAACACTCCCAGCTTCCCAATTTGAGACAACACTTAGTGTAGTGAGAAAAAACTGCAAAAAAACAAGTTGTGTAACTTGATATGCTTGACATGGGCTGTGTAGAACTGTATCACATTGTGTGCATATATAATATACCATCAGGTACTGAGCCTATGGTAATGACAGGAGTGAGGGAAGGGTGGCACTGGGAACCTCTTTGGTGAGCAGAGTCCCCGTGAGGAGTGGTCAGTGATTTAATCTCCACATTTTATAGCACTAGTGCAAGATCACCACCACAGCCACTGTCTTTTTCCAGCCACAGTATGAGTAAACCCATCCTCAAACTCAGAGTAGCATGGCAGGTACCCAGTCAAGGAACACTGGAAATACAGCTATTTTTTTATCTTCTGCTGTTTAATCAGGTAGGTCGTCTTAACAACATCCTAGTAAAGCCTTTATACTTGGGGAACTGTGGGAACACAGGGCATGGTAAGGCAGACACAGTCTCAGGCAAAGAGGAAGATTTGCCTGCATTTAATATTCAGATATCCAACCCGAGAATTGTGCTAGGTCCTCAACTGCAGAACTGTGGTGTGAAGTTACAGCACGTAGGCATAATTTTTTAATCTCTTTCTGTGCCTGGCCAAGTACTTTAATTTACAGAAGTTGAGTAACTTACACTCCACCATGTATCTCTGTGATTATGTTGGATGGAGCTTTGAGTACAATGGTCTAGTGGGAGTTGTCCCTGCCCATGGCAGGGGGATTGTTACTATATGATCTCTAAGGTCTCTTTTCACCCAAACCAGCCCATTATTCTTCGTGGAGGGAAGGAATGCTGCTGTAGGTAGTTATACAGGACATGAATACAACACCACAAGACAGAGCAGTGGGCAAAGAGATATTTCTTCAACATGGCATTCACGTACATTCTTCACTGACTGCACTTCATGAACTTAAGGCTTTCTTGACCAACTACTGAACCTAAACTCTTATTTCTGGAACCTGCCTTACATTTCCAGTGCTGTAGGACACTCCTCACAGCACACCGGTGTGCTGCCAGATTATGGCTTGATTTGAGGACAGCACTGCAAAAAAAGCAGTTTCAACAGTCTTTGGATTAGACAGTCCAGCAAGCAGCACTGCTGGTGCCCGCAGCAGCTCCCAGACAGCCACAACAGCAGCCACAGCAAAGCCCCAGCCTGCGCTCTGAGGAGCCACCAGTGTCAGAGGCTTTGCTCTTGTAGCTTTGTAACTCATACCCGAATTGACACCAAATTTACCAGTAATGTCTAGGGAGCCTCAGGTTATACTGGTGTAGGCTATCCCCTACAAAATCCGGGAATAAATAGATTTTGCTAGCAATCACTTCTAAACAACCCCAAAAAATACTGGGGAGCCACCTCCCTGCCTGCGAAGGACACAGCTCCCTCTTACACTGACAGATATTTGAGAGGCCTAAACTTCACTTGTCAAATTAAAAACGACAACAAAACACAAAAAACTTTCCTTTTAAAAAGGACTGCCACCGAGTGCTCTCAAAGACCGCACTCCCCGTGGCTGCAGCTGGCTGGCAGGCAGCCCCCTTCGCACCCCTCAGCTCCCTTTCCCTTGGGTGTGACTGAAACCACCACCACCACCCCCCCCGATCCTTCCCCTGAGGTGACCTCAACGGCCGCCCCCAACGGCCGCAACCGCCCTTCCGCGCGCCGAAACCCCACCCCTCGCCGCGCCCTGCCACGCGCGCGCAGCTCCCTCCCTCCCTCCCTCTCCGTTAAGGGCCGCCCCTCCCTCCCCCACCCCCTTCCTCTCCCTCCCCCTTTCCCCCCGGCATCCTCCGGTCTGTCCTGGGGAGGGTAGCGGCGGCACCCGGCCATGTCGGGAGACAACGAGGAAGATCTGGCGGACTTCGTGGCCCTCCATGGGGCCGCTCTCCGTGCGTCCAGGGTCCCGACGCTCTACTGGGAGAGCCTGTGCCGCAAGCTGCGCGGCGAGGTGGGTGGCTGCGGGCAGATGCCGCCGGGAACGACGCTGAGGGAAGCCCCTCGGCGGGAAACACCGCAGGGGGGTTCTGAGGACTCTGTGGCGGGGTGTAGGGTACCCTCTTCTCCCTTGCCGAAGCTTGGGAGTGAAGCAGCCCTTCCCGCGGTGACGAGGGGAGCGCGGCGGGCAAGCTCTCCTGAGGCGAGCTGTGGTGGGGAGCAGGTCCCCCATTGCCAGCCGGGGTGAAGGAGAGAGCCAAGATATTCCTGTGCCAGGAGGGGAGGGCGGGAAAAGCTTCGACCGGGCTGTATTACGGCGGCTGCAGCTCGGGACTGTAAAAGAGATTAGGTGTATTGTGCGTATCTGATTTCGTCTTTTTGTTGTCAGAGTAGAGCTTGGAAACGTTTGGGGATCCTGGTAACTGGAGATAGAATATTGGCGAGAGGTGATGAGTATGTCCTAAAGCCTTCAGACTCTTTTGCCAAGGAGGAATTTAGAAAAGCAACGGTGGTAGTCATGAAGTCAAGACACTGTAATATGTTAATGTTTTATGGTTTGGGTTGGCTTTTATCAGTTTGTCGGTTTGTGTTTGGGGGTTTTTTGGTGTTTTTTTGTGGGTGGTGGTTTTTTTGGTTGGTTGATTTGGGGCGGGAGGAGGTGTTTAGTTTTTTGTTTAGTTTTGGGTGTTTTGTTTCTTTTTTTTTCCCCGTCTTTCTTTGCTTTCATGCTGGTCTACTCTATTCTCAATAATTTATCAGCGTAGAGAGCTAACTCGGTCAGCTTGTCTTGCATATGCACGAGTTGCTTGGCTCAGGCTGTTTTCGAGAGTGGTTCTGTCGTGTTGGCTTGATAATTTATTTCTGATCTGAGTAAAAGTCATCCAGCTTTTGCAGAGCCTGGGGATAGAAGCAGCAGAACATTCTGGCAATAGCTAAAATGCTAACAGTCTAAGGACTGCCTTGTGAAGAAAGTCAGTGTGGTGCTGTGGGACATTTTATCATGCGAAATTCTGGGCAAGGTGTAGGTAAAATCACCACTCATAAGTCCAATTACATAAATTTGGGGATATTGATCTTTGTGAGTCTTTTTTAGCCCACTTGCTGTAGCCCTGCCCAGGCAGCACACAGAACATCCCTTCACTGAGGCTGGGTATGTTTCAGCTGAAGTTGACACCAGGAACTCCTGGACCTGGCCTTGAACTAAAAGGAGTAAAAAGTAAAACTAAACTGGGGACATAGACACACTCCAGGATGGGATAGGTAATCTCTTTTGATCATTGGTTTTAGCAGCCAGCTGCTTGCTTCCTGGAGATTAATCAAGAGAAGGGAAAGAAACAAAGTCGAGAAAAGGAATAATTCTGGTCAAAGAGCTTGTAAAGACACAAATGGAATTTAGATTTTTGTTTGTTTGTTTTGCACATACATGGGCAGCCTCAGTGGTGAGGAAAGGTGTCTGGGATATGTTGGAGTAACGAAACAAGGAACTGAGGCAGGAAAGGGGCACAACCTGAAACTAGTTGTCTAGAGACCAGAGAGTGCTCCAGGGAGTCTGGAGGAGGCTACCTGAAGAAGGAAGTAAGAATGACATGAATTTTCGGTCCCAGGGAGAGAGAAAGAGACCTGATGGGAACCTCAAGGTATGGGGAGAAAAGGGAATTAGCTGTGGGGTGCAGAAGGGCTGAATGAGAACAAGTGAGATGGGATAAGTTTGAACAGGATGTATAACACAGTGGGGCAGGAGAGGGGACTGTACTTTAACATGTGAATAAGTAAACTAGTTTCAACTTACTTGAACACTTCTTTTTGTGTCTCAACTTTAAAACTGGGATAGGAAGGAGGCATAGCAAGTCGTTATTTGATATGAGTGTTTATAGCACATACAGTCAGGAAGGGTCTGAGTATGTTCCTGTTGCTTTCTAGGTGATGTGGGTCTGGTACTGCTAATAACAGTAGTGTGTATGTGTATTACAGAGAAAATAGGCCTACATTAACTTACAGCTCTGAAAAAGCTTATGTGCAAGAGACATGGAACAGAGAGTATCTTTTGCTCTGCTTAAATATGAAGGTGTGAAGAGGGATGTACTGGAACAGGATAAAGCTGGTAAGGAAACCCAAAGTGGCAAGTTGTTGCATTGCTCTATGCCAATATTATGAAGCTGCAGATAGATGGCAAACTTTGGAATTTTGCTGCGACATAATGCAGGCTTAACATTTGTTTTGTGGCTGAAATCCTTGGACTTTTTTGAGGGAGTGTGTGTGTGTGTGTGTGTGTGTGTGTGTGTGTGTGTGAAATTTAGATGAAGGAACAGAGTGAGGAGACCCATAGTCCTGACCCTTTTACAGAGGCTGGGATGGAGAAAGGCAGCATAAAGAAAGCACATGCCCTAAGGTGGCAGGCTGCTTCTTCTGTTTCATCTTGCTAGCAGTGGTGGCTGGGTGTGTTCTTTTGTACTAAGTGTTCCCATGTGTGTGTGAAGAGAGAGAGATTTAATTATTTCATTGTGCTTAGGAAGATAAATTAGGCTGCTGATGGTGGTTGTCTCCACTGTTGCAGCTTCTGGCTATTAATCAGAAGGACAAAAAGATATGGAGAAAGCAGGGCTGTCCAGGGAAAATTGATTTGAGGAATGGGATGAGCCCTTGAGAAGGGAGAGAGAGCTATGGTACCTTACTTAGAATTGGGTAATGTGGAATGGCTGGAGGAGCAATAGTAAAGAAAGCAATGGAGGTGAAGGGAAAGGTGACCATGTCCCAGTAGTCTGCGTAATAAAGAATAACTGGGGCAAAAAAAATCAGTGCAACATGGAGCATGGAATGAGTTTCCTTGTTTCATGCATGGAGGTGGGAGGAATTTTTCATTTGTCCTAGCCTGTTGCAAAGATTAAAACTTTCTAGCATTGGACTTGGAACATTTGCATGCACAATACAGATAAAAATCTTTTACATCAGTACCTCTAGAACCCAGCCCAAGCAGCTGTTTTCCAACACAGACACATGCTTCAACATACAAAGTGAACGCACCCTCCCTCCAGTGTGTAAGTTAAAGCTTGTCAGAGAAGTGGAGGGTTGGGGTTTTTTTTCATTTACCTTGAGATCTGCTGGAGCAAGTTTCATTCTGAGAGCATTATGTAACTGTATTGAATTAGATTGCTTGTTCAAGACAGGGCATATCTGTTAGATCAAGAAACCTGCTTTCATTTATTTACTTTGCATTTACCATTCAGTGTGTGTTGAGAAGGAAGTGTTTCTATATTTCTGGCTGAAAGTCGAAAAATAAAACATGCATAATTTGCTATAAATTCTAAAATTCTACTTCCAAGTGTTTCTTACGTTACTGGAGAAACCATGTATAGTCTGGCTATCAGCCTGGGAAATGCAGTGCCTGCATCTAATGTTATTCATAATGTTGGGGTTTTTTCTATTCCAGTCATATGCTAAGTTATGCACTTAAGTGTACTGCAGCAAGATTTTCGTGGCCCCAAGTTGTTGCCAACAAAGGACTACTTAGAGTTTCATCCTATTTAGAAATGAAGGCTTTTAATTAATTGCTAGGAGGAATGCAGCATGATCAATATACTACACTTCAGTTTCCAGAGCAGGACAGGGAAGGCTGTTGCTCAGAGGCTACCTGTGGCCTTCAGAGCAGCTTGAATTGTGCCTAAAATGAATTTGCTGAAGATCCCTGTGCATGGAAATTGTCATGATATGTACCAGCTTAGTTATCCCCTTCTCTGGTCCATTAGGTCTGGTTGATTAGAACTGCACCTGACTATCAAAAGGGATGGATTTTGCCCAAGTATACTTCACTTGCAAATAGTTCTGCCATCAAAATATGTGTCTTTCGCTGTCTTCTAGAGATCAGTATTTTATCTGGTGGAGTACTTCATGTGAGCTCTCCCTATTTGTTTCAAGCAAAATGTTAACACTTTTCAAATTGGTGGCATGATCTTACCCATCTGATTTGTGCTAAAGTAGCTTAAGATTCCTTTAAGGGAGCTGTTCTGCTGCTCCACTGTGTGGATTTGCAGCGTGACAGACCTCTTCATGGGAGGGAAGAAGGAGAACAGTGTTGTCCACCCTCTCAACAGGCTCTGTGTCCACACCAACCAGGCACTTCTGCCAAACCAGTCAGTTCAGTACTGAACTGCTTGCATTGCTAATTCTGAGTCTTAAGAAAACAACAATACAAAACTGATGAAAAGCCACTGATTAAGGTGGTCTTAAGCTGCTTCTCCAAAAAATGTGAATTGCTTTGGTTGAAGAATACACCTAATTGACTTTTTCCAGATTATACTTTTATTATTTTTTTTAGCTTAGAGTGGAAATAGATAAAAGTAGAGAGGTTTTGCTAACTGCAGCTGGTACAGTCTCATGCAACTGATGTTCTATTGGAGGGAGAGGTCAAAACATTGGCTCTTCATTTTCAGCTCTTGGGTTTATATTTAATAAAATGTAAAGCAAACACCCTCACTTAGTTGTAGAAGGACTTGATACTTATATTTATCCTGGGTGTTAGGTGAATGGGTGGATCCTGTTGCAAGTCAAAGCTAATCAGAGTCAGCAGGTGGCTCACCTTGTATCCCCATTCTAACAAACTCCTTAAGACAAAATGTCAAGTGTAGAAACACACATAGTGGTGTACAGTAGCAGGTGTCCGGTGGATTCCAGTGAATTGTACTGTGGTTTTAATTTTCTAATGACTGTTAGTCACTTAGCTGCTGTTTCTTCTGCTAGTTAATTACCTTTATGAGGACAGCTCTTGACCCATCATCACTTCAAGGAGCAGAATGTGTGTCCTGTTGCATGCGTCTGTCATGGACTGAGATTTGTACTTGTGAAGTGAGCTAGATCAGGAGCTTATCCATCTGAGAGCTAACATGACAAATGTAAGTTGTGAGCACCATTGGGAGCCACACTGAGTAAGGACTCTTCCTTTTGCTGGGACCTGCCTGTGGTTACCTCAGCTTAGAATGGCTACAACTTGTACAGGCTACCTGAGCAGAGACTTAAACAAATACTGGTGGCTACTCTTGTAACAGCAAGAAGTCATTATATTGCTTACTATTGAGTAATGTTGACCTCTTTAGCAACACTGGAAAACTGGGAATAAATTAGAATTCTATAGCTATTTTCATAACTTCATACAGAAGCAGATGATATTGAGTCAGTTTCTAATTTTTAAGAATAGGTGTATTTCTAAACTCCAGTGGTGTTGACAAAGTAATATTGCTTACCTTAAGAAAAATGTATACATAGAGTTAGCCAACACATTGTTGATGAGGTCTTTTTATTCCCCCCATCCCAAAGGAAAATGCCATCCCCAGATTCTGAGAAAGGAATTTCAGGTACTTCTCCAATTGGATATGGTCTATGATATCATACTTCAGCTTAAGATCTGAAGTAGGTGGTATTCCCTCAGTGCCTTCCTCCCTTGCTATCTGTTGTTTGGGCAGCTATCTGCTTTGTCTAGGTGGCCTTGCTTTATAGGTGTGGAGCTGATTTCTTCCCCTCCTGATTGAGGCTTAGCAGAAATAATTATCCTGAAGGAATGCTCACTTGAACAAAGTTTGTCACTGCCTCTGTAACTTTACAATTAGTAACATGTCAATGTCTAGAAGTAATGACTTCTAATAATGTGGCATCAGAGTGGGTGTACTGGGGCTTAACACGTTAAATCAGCAGCTGTATAGAGGTCACACTTCTAAATCTTCCTTCCTCCCTGATACTTTCTGGTGAGTTTAGATTGAGATGAAGTGTTTGCTCCCACCTGATTATTCATTGTGAGAGGCTTAACAAAGTAGTTCCTCCTGAAAGGATTTTAATGAGACTTGACACATTTAAGTCTTTATAAAAGTACATGTTCACTTTGAAATCATGGAAGTTGTTGGCAGAGTTGTGGTTCTACGAAAGATACGCAAGCCCACCATTTGGCAAGTTTTTGACAGAAGGGAAACTTGTGTAGTGATCTTAATTTGCATGGGTTCTAGATCAAGATCATATGTCTGTAGTAGGCAAGAATGCAAACAAATCTCTTTCAACACATCAATAAAGTGTATAGACCTTAACTTGCAGAAGTATAAGGAGCCACTCAACTTATCCAGAGATGAGTGAGCGTTGTCCGTTCCATGAGTAGGGAGAGAGAAACATAGTGGTAAAAGGTCTTTCTTCAGTGGCCTTAATGTACGTTAGTATGGTTGTAGAGTCTGGATATGCTTGGCTTTGCAGGTTTTACTTTGTTTTTTTTTTTAGCGAAGTTCAAGATACTCTGTTTTCTGCTTCTGGAATCCTTTAGGAGTTAAACTAGTAGAGGATCATCCAAAGAAACCAACTTCCTGCCAATATTAACTAAAGAAACTTCGCAACCAAACAGCACTGTTAATATGTGACAGAACAAATAATGTTATTTGTTTACTTGTCAAGTTAAAAACGCCAATTTTTACCAGGTTACAGGCCAAAATTGTCTGTAAGTGCTTCCCTGTGTTCTGTTATGTATATCAGGGTGCTACCTCAGCAGACTGCTTGATGTTTTGTCTACTTTCAATCTCAGATATTTGATGCTGGTGATTACTTTGGTATAATGCAAGTAGAAGAGGTGGATGAGGAGGAAGAAGGTGATGAAGAAATGGAAGAAGAACTAAAAAAGAAACCAAATCCAGGAAATGAGCCTTGTTTCAAAGTGATTGTAACAAATGAGAATGGGCTTCAAGCATCCAATCCCAATAGGTGAGTAGTGATTTCATAACTAGTTCAGCCTTTGAATAGTCCTAGACCTTAAAATGATATGGACAGTTTGCTCTAAAACTCATTTGAACCTATTCAGAAATCGTATTTCATACTATAAGACATAGCTGCTTGTGGAAGATTGGGTCTTGCCAATCCAGGGTTTAAATTTTAGCAATGCTAAGTAATTTATAATCAAAGCTAACAAAGGACTTGTGTCTTTTAGCAGTGCTAGGTGAATTATAATCTAACAAAGGACTTGTGTCTTTTAGCAATGCTAAGGGAATTATAATCAACACTACAAAAGGACTTGTGTTAATATTAACCTTGTAGGACTTGTATCAATATTAACCTTGACAGGATGTAACGATATTGGAATGCACAAGGATCAAGAAAACAGGACATTGTAGTCACTGAAGCAAGAAGTGCTGAAAGCATGAATTCGCAAAAGTGGGGCTTTTGTTTGTGGATAACCAATAAGGAGCTTAACTTTTGTAATATGTATGAACTAATTAAATTAATAACCAATAAGATAATGACAAATATGCATAAATTAGCTGAATGGGTATAAATAACAGTCTGATGCTCTAATAAAGTGGATTTGACAATCATATTGATTATGTATACAAGTCCCCTTCTTGCAACAGCTGCTGGTTTGGGGAATGGTGCATGCTCTGAGGCACATTTTGCAGAGGCTGACTAGGACAACTGTGTTACCAGTAAAGGTCTCAAACATTGATGGGGGCTTTGTGTGGCACTGCAGGGAGCCCTGAGTGCCTGGCAACGAGCAGTCCAGCAGATAATAATAAAGTAATATTTAAATTAACAGTGAGATAAAGGCAGTTTCATCAAACATGAAATACAAACAACTAATGATGTGGTAAAGGCAATAATGAGATAAAGGCAACTACATAAAATGTGAAATACAAGAATTAAAATTGTTGTCAGCATAAGCATGTCCAGCTCATGCACAGGTGGGATGCCAGGTGGGTGAGGGGAACTATAGGAAGGCTTTGCCCCAGAATCCAGGGAACTGATGGCTACCTTGCTGCCTCCCACCAGCCACTTAGCCCCTGCAGCTGCTGCTGTGCATGCTGTGCAGACAGGGAAGGAATTACCATAGTGACAGGGACTGCTGGGTCCCCACATTCCTGGTTGCCTAGGGCTGAGGAGGATGCCAGGACACCATGCCTGTAAGTCCTTCAATTGGGACTTATGGGGGTGGAGGAACAAAAAAAAACAAAACAGTCAGTGTTCAGGCAACTGGCTTCCCCTCCACACTTGGAACTGCATCCAGAGCTGCTTCTCTGCTGCTTCCTCACCACCATCCCTGTCATTTGCACCCTTGCACGAAGGACTTCTGTACTGGGCAGGGCAGGAATGGGCTCGCTGGCCTGCCCTCCACCTCCCGTGAGAGATGGCTCTGCCAGGCCCTTGGGGCCCCTGCAGAACTGCACAGAGCTGCTGCCCATGTCCAAGGGCTGTGCAGAGCTCACCATGCGCTGTGCAGGAACAGTGGCATCTGTGGGTAATGCAGAGCTGTCCTGTGGAGAGTTGTCCCTAATTCAAGAGTGAGATTGTGATTGCGTGCTATGTGTACAAATATAATTGAATACATCAAGTTACTGTTGTATTTCTTTAGAATCAGATTATCTGTTATCAATATGAGACTAGTATGCCGATATAAAATTAAAAAAATAGTTGCATCAGAAACAAATCACTGTTACAACACAGCTTTTTTTGTTCTTTGTTATTTCAAACCTAAAACAGGCTATTTGTCATACATTAATAAATGGCAGTGACACTTTCATACCTTTTAGGTCATAGGTAAACATACAAAGCCTGAAAATCTAAATTTAGCCTTGATGGGTAAGAATAACATAGACCATAGGTAACTGCCTTTGCATGCCTGCTTTAGCTTAAGTAATTGCGTTTCTGAGTCTGAAAGCACACTTAAATTTAAGTTCACAATAGCTTCTGTGATAATCTTGGGCTTCCATTTAGCATAGAGGGGTGTGGGAGCAGAATACACACATACCTATTTGCAAACAGATTTCTAGAGTTTGAATTTAGTATTCTTTGCAGTGTTTAATTTTAAAAAGAGGTGAGGTTTCTTCTCTACGTGAAATCTCAGATACCATAATCATGGATACTCTGTGTACATGACAGCTGACATGTTTTTAGCTTTATGAAATATGGGTAGTGCAGTGGGTTTTTTGGGGGAGGGATTATTGGGGTTTTTTGTTTGCTTGTTTTGTTGGTGGTTTTTTTTAACAAGTGGAATACCAATTCTTCTCTGACTTTGTTCAGTGAGAAGATATAACCAAAATGTGGAGAACTCTTCTGTTTGAATAACCATTTTTTTGTAAAAATCATGCAGTCTAAACAAGGGTTAAACTTGTCAAGGGAAGCTGTACCAGTTAATAATGGTAAAAGGGAAGAAATGTATGTGTTGCAACTAGGCTTACAAACTGAGTGTACTGTTCTGAATTTTCTCCTCATTCTCCTGGAAATGGTAATTAATGCACAATAAGCCTTCTGGAACAAAAAGAAAACCTAAGTTACTGCTGGCAAGTTGTTCCTAACCTGTAATGGTACAGTATGTACTTTGGGAAAGGTTATCAAAACTACAAGGAAACAAAGCTATTATTCACAGAACATCTGGTTATATATGCATCAAAATATACGATTGTGATGTTACCAATATTCTCTTTAAGCATTTTCCTCATCGACCACGCCTGGACCTACCGTGTTGAACACGCGCGCCAGCAGCTGCTCCACGTCCCCGGTTTACTGCACAGAATGACAAATCTCATGGGAATCGACTTTCACGGAGAGATCCCAGACGAGGGCAGTATTGAGCAAGTGTTGCAGGAAATGTGGAAATACAATCAGACCTACCAGCTTTCACAAGGGGTAAGTCTCTAAAGCCTAACCAGGATGCTATGAAGCTCTGAGCAGTCCTGAGTGAAGACATTCCAATGTATGGCTATTAACAAAGATACTTCTTCTGTACAAAAAAAGTCCTTTACAGGCATTTCAGGATAAACTTATAAGAACAAGTGTCCTGTCGGGCTAAAATGCACAGTGGCTTGCTACCAGCTTTCTGATGAGAACTTTGAGGGGCTTTATAGAAGGCCTAGAAGGGAAATACCTGCTTGTATGCTTTTTTTCCTACTCAGATTTTCTCACACTGAAGGAAAGAATCTGTTATGAATAAACTGCCTTGTATAAAAGAGAGTGTTCAGCAATGCTCACAGTTTTCTTCATCTATATAAAGTAATTTACATACTAGGGATATATCTTCACTTAACTTGCTGGTCTGTATTTGGCAACTGGTTGTACAGAAATAAATTTTAGTTCTGTGTGAATTTTACTGTGTAAATGTTAGTTCACCCTCAGCTGAGAACCAGATAGCTTCAAGATGAAGTGCAAGTGTTTCTAGGTATAGCTTACTCCTGGGGCTGCTACTTTTAGGTAGTGTGAATAAGACCACACCAGGTTTGGTCCCACTGCCCTACATAGTCCCTCAGACTGTACTAATAAGTCTTGAGACTTCAGACACCTTCAGGTGCATATGTGCTATTTCTGAGGGAATGGAGCCTTTGAAAACAGTTTTGTAGGGTCTGCAATGTAACTTCTAGGCTATTGTGACTCTTCTGGGTTGGAGAGGTGAAAGGGAGGTCTGAACAGTATTTCTCAGTCTTTCAACCCTATGGCTTTTGAGTCAGGTGGAATTACCTATGTTGCCACCTGAAAAGTGAATTCCTGGAAGACAATTCAGCCTGTGGTTGAACTTGTCTTCTGTTCCCCTTTCTGTTACTGGGCTGCTTGAATATCTTAAGTCTAATCTCTGTGCTCTGTTTCTGCATCTGTAAAAAAGACAACCAGGCAACTTAGAAGTGCTACAAAGCATTTTAAAGTTTATTCATGCGTTTGAGATTTTATCATGACAAATGTTATCGGAAGAGGCACTTTGATGATGCAACCTCAATATTCTCATGGGCGGCTGTTGTTGCAGGAGGCATTTATGGTCTCCTTCACTCAAGCTGTAAACTTCAAACTTGTTTTAGCAAACTGATTCTAACAGAAAATGAAGGAAAACTAATCTTACCTAGCACCCTTCTGCTGGTTTAGCTCCCTGAACTGGCTAGTTTGGTACTGGGGTAGCAGGTCTGGTAGGCAATAGCACTGGCATAAGAAAGAGAATGGGATTGTGCAGCTAAGATGGGAACAGGCTGTTCCCAACAGTGGCTGGGTGCTAGGTTATCTTAGCCTCAGAGCTGCCAGGATGAGAGTGTCACTCTTTACCTAGTCTAGTACCTGCTCACCATCTTAGCTAGAGTGGGAAACAGACAAATGGTGTAGGAGGTGATGCCAGTGTCTTTTGTCTTGCAGTGGTTTGGGTTTTTTCAGCAATTGATATGTGCAGGATGTCTCACTATCTTAAATTGCGCAGACTGCAGAGGAGAAGGTTCCTGTCTGGTACATTATGGATGAATTTGGATCACGCATTCAGCATTCAGATCAGCCTAGTTTTGCAACAGCACCTCTGTTTTACATGCCTCAACAAATTGCTTACACTATTCTCTGGCCTTTGAGAGACCTTGAAACTGGTGGTGAGTATGTATCAAAGTTTATGGGTTTTTTAATGCTCTGAATAGATGGGTCATATTCTTGCAAAGCATTAAGCACTTCACATTAGAACAAATATTTCAAGACCAAAATGACTGCATATTTGTAATGTTATGAAATTTTTAATTTCTGTGCCTGATATTTTCATAATTTGTGGTAGAGACCTTTTATCAGTCAAAAAGTTGACAACTTAAATCTTCTATCACTGTCTTAGTGAAAGTACTGATTCAGCTATCTGAGAGTTTAAAAAATTGCTTTAAGAAAAAAAATTGCTGCTTATGTTTATAGCTTTGAATCAGAAAGTAAAGTGCTGGAAGTTGAGAAATGCCAGGCCAGCAATTTACTCCTGTTATCTTGCTTGCGGGCCACCTTATGCCCCCATCATGTGGAGGAGAGAAGTGCTCAGCTGTCTGACTAAATTGGCTTAAGTCAGATTGTGTTGGACTAATTTTTGCATCCTAAATAATACCTTTTGAAGGTAGTTCTTTAATTGTCTCTAATTTTATATTTAAATAACAAAAGCTGTGGTACTGTTAACTGATCAGTTGCCATTTGGGTGCTATGCTGTGAGGAAGATTTTCAGTAGAGAATGAGAGATGGTTCCTGGAAGGTTCTCCTTGTTTTGCTGCAGATGAAGTGACTCGTGACTATGCTTACGGGGAAGCAGACCGCTTGATCAGGAAGTGTGTTCTGTTACCGTGGGTGCCCACTGAAGTGCTGGATGTCAGCTGTTTTACACCAGAGCCATCAGATGAGCATTACCAGGTATAATTTTAACAAGTTTGTGTCATAGCTTACCTCTTAAGTAGAAGCAGTGTCCAAAAAAACCTTGCAAGAGTTCTAACTTCGCTTCTCTCTAGGCTTAAAGATTGATTCAGAGTGTAGCTATTAGATTAAAAAATACAGTTTCTAAGAAAGCATGGCAAGACAAGAAATGTCTTGGGAATAATATTTAACTATTTGAAAACTGAAGCAATGCAAATGAGTTCTAAATTGTTACTAGAGTGTTGTGTAACTTTTTTATATTTTTACTACATGGTACTTCTTATGGGGTACCCATCTTCCAGTTCAATATTTGATATGTTTTCTAATAGGCTTACCGATTGGATTTGTTATTGTAGCACTTCTGGTCAGTCTTGAACTACAGAAAGCTTTTAGTATTTTAGGAGTGGTTATATTTTTAAACCTGTCTACTCACTTAATGTTGTGGCTTAGAACCGTAAAATATTGTAGCAGAGATGTCTCTCTTTAATTTGATGATACTGTTGTAAAAAAACTCACCTTTTTTGTTTTGAATTCTCCTTTGTACTAAAAATTTGTGATATTTAAAGGATGTGAAATTAATGTTGTTTTGAACATTATGAACCAAGTCTGCTTGAGGTTCTTTTTTAAGAAAAATGAAAGAACCATATTCCTATGAGGATGCTATACTGGCCATGAATGGCATTCCAAGTACAACTTCTAAAGGTGACTCTACACCCCAACTATGTGTTTCCTACAGTACATGATAGGCAGAATATGCTGGATCCACCTTGCTATGAACAGCATCTAGTTAGAAATTAAGCTAACCTCTTTCTGCCAAATAAAGCTATACATTCAGAATAGCTAGGCTAAATTGGATTGGTTGGTTGGGATTTTGCGTTTTGGAAAACAGATATATCTTGCATTTACAGATGAAGAACAACAATGCCCCCATTGTTCATGTCTTAAAGATGTTCTCTTGGCAAAAGTGCCTGGATCTCAGATAAGACAAATTTTTGCATGTATTTTAATTCTGGTTTGGGAGGATGAATTTAAGAACTAGGTTTTGAAAATGGACAAACAATATCCTCCTTTACCACTCTGCCTTAAAAACATCTTCTCAAGCTTTCTGTTTGGTTTTTTTGGTTTTTTTACTGTATATCTGCCACTCAGCTACTAAGAGATGACAGAAGAATATTTATTACCAACAGGTTTTTTTAGTTTATACTTATTTAGTTGTAGGCACTGGTCTGTAACCAGGGAATAATAGCTTAGGACATAGCATGGCCTTAAACACCAAAAGTGAGATGGCTAGAAAGAAATGCCATCTTGCTCACACTTCTAATTCCCCTGTTTTCTCATAAGCAGAGGTACATGCACAAAAAGGGACAGAGATCAGTTTACAGCATTAGTATGTAAACCAGCAGTTTTTCAGGGAAACACAACTGTGTGAAAATGTTTCTAAATGTTTATGCAAATCATAGTGTTGTTTTTCGTTTTAACTGTATCTAAGTATATTATATTTCTTATTCTAATTTTCCTGTAAACTGGAAGTTCTCAGTGTTCTACTTAAAAGAATCACAGAGTTGTTAGAGGGACATTGTGGTTTCACTTCTACCTAGTTTTTGTTCTGGTTTTGTTCTTTTACCTATTTCTAGTCTGAACACAGACCACAAAGGCTGTAACTGAAATGGTACTGTGGGTGATGATTGGGCAATGATTGTAGAAACCAGTGTCAAGAGAGGAGGCTGCTAATGAAGTTTCTGAGTTGGAACAAGTACCTCTTAGGAGTACTGGAACAGTTGCAGTTCTGCAACAACTCCCTTTGTTCAAGTTGCAGAAAAGGTGCTAATGAATCCTCTGGTAGTGTTCTGAGAATTGTAGTCTTCTCTTAAAAGTACAGGCTCCCTTCCTATTTCTAGGTGACTGCAGAAATAGCTTTGTATTTGTACTGTCCAGTCTGGTTTATGAAGTCTAAGATCTTTGGTTATGATTGTTGTTTAGTTTATGCTTTCCAGTTGTGTATGATGGTATTGCCTAGAACAGCCATAAAGGTAAAGTAATACAACTATAGCTGGGCAGACATTCCACCACTATAACTTATGAAGACAGCCTGCAGCAGCTGAACTCAGGGAGGTCTTGCTGAACAGCAGCTACTTTGCTTTCTCTAGATGGACTTCTCCCCTCCCAGAGCTTCTGTGGGTATCATCAATGATCCAAATGTGTATTTCCTTTTATCTGTCAGAAGTATAGTAAAAGATGGAGTGGGGTTTTCCAAGGATATCTATTGCTGAAGATTTTTTTTTTAAGATGTGTACTGCTTCTGTGATTTTTATTTTTTTTAATCTGTAATAAAACATGGCTAAATGGTCAATATTCAGTTTTGTTGGAAATTCAGTAGCTTTGCCTTTTACTGCATATGACCATCTGCGATTTGGTATTTGTTTAATCCTTGGGAGAATCATAACTTTCTCGTGGTGCTTCAACAGTGGTTTATAAACCCTGGTCTTGAAGCCGTATTTCTTGTTGCACTTTTACTACTGTTACCTCTGATAATTCCCTTCTGCTCTTTAAGTGATTTTTTTTTTTTTAAACAACATATTACACAGTATAGTTTGTTTCTCAAAATACATCTTTAGTGGAATTGACTTTTGCCAAAGGCAGCAGACTGATGAGATATGCAGATGGACTGTCAGTTTTACTGTGACTAAAAATGCACTTGTATACATGTATTTAAGTCCTTATATGGAGAATTAAAGATGCTGAGAGTGATCTGTAAAGGTTTACATTTTGAGAAAATTTTAACAGGCTAAACTTGAACAGGGTATTGCTAATAAAACACTTGAATGAATGCTGGGTCACATAGAATATTTTACCTGTGGGTTCTCCTTAAAGATTATGTTGTTTTTCAATCACTTCTTTTATAAAACCGCTTATGCATCTTAAAATTCAGCTTGGTCTAAGCTGCTGTTCAGATGTGCTATGGAGTTTCACATAATGCTACTCATATATTCTGCCTAGTATTAATTTTCTGTGTTTTGGATTTTTTTTAGGCTATTCTAGCAGAAAACAAGGAAAAACTGCCTATAGCAATAAACCCTCCAGTTTATGACAAAGACAAAGTTTTCAAGTAAGTATTTGCAAACAAAATGTTTTCTTATCAAAATTAAGTATAATAATTGCAGTGTGGTGAGGCTGAACAGCTTTTTTCAGCTTTGAACAACAGAGGTGAGCTGGAGGTGTTTTTATATGTAGCCACCTGCTTAAGATTCTGACTTACAAGTTGTTCTTGTTGGATTCTTCAGAGTGAATGGATTGTCTTTCACAAAAGGTATAAAAACAAATCTAGATTATTTTTTTTAATAAGTACCATCTTCTGGATGAAAGAAAAGTGGCATAATGTAATGCTGTTTTCACCAAAGAATATAAGTATGTAAGAGAGACTTAAGACTTCTCACCAGCATTATAGCATGTATGCCCTCTGGGGTACATGTGCTTCTCTGTGCAATGGGAATATAATAGGCTATTCCACTTCTTCAGGTAAGATTGCCAAAGAGGAATTTTGTCAAAACCTGGGACATTTTAAATCTGATGTGTGCCTGTCTACAAAAATGGAGTATGTGGTGTGAAACTATTCTGGGAGAAAATAAGGGCCTTATGTGAGCAAAAGCAGTGGAACTGCATGACTAGACAGTGTTAGTACTAGTTCCATTCCAGGAAAACGTAACCATTATGTAGCATTGCTCTGAGCTGCAGTCTAGAGTGTTGTAGTCTTGATGGTGAGATCTGGGTTTTTGCTTGGAACATTTTGCTTAAGGGATGAGGTTAGGCTGAAACAGATTTGGTTGGCATACTCACACCCCAGCTTGTATTGAGAGGATTTGTTATTTACTAGATCAACTTTACTTGAGAAGAACTACTGAAAAACAGAGTAACTCTGAGGTGAGAGGCATTTCTTAACTTGCTCAATGATAGCGTAGATTTCAGTATGCAGTGGAAAACTATGGTTTCTGACCTGTGAGGAGAAGCAAAAACTATTTTTTCATCCCGTGCACATGTCTCTACTTCAGGGTAGGGATTCAAAGAGTTATGCTTTCTAATAGAGATGGAAAGAAAGAGTGAAGATGTTGGGAAATGTCAATTTTCATTGTTTCCTCTATTTTGTGTTTCATATTTCAAGGGAATGCCATTCATAGAATCATAGAGTAGTTTGGATTGGGAGGGACCTTAAAGATCATCTAGTTTCAGCCTTCCTGCCATGGGCAGGAACATCCTGCCTAGCTCAGGTTTCTCAAAGCCCCATCCAGCTTGGCCTTGAACGCTTCCATAAAGAGAGCATCCAGAGCATCCCTGGGCAACCTGTTCCAGTGTCATTCACATCAGGGAGAAAAAGAGGGTGGGGAGAACACATCCCAAGTCCTTCCTGCCCTGCTTTTCAGGAATGTGTTCAGCACCTGTCTGTTTACTCCTAAAGGTTTTCCCCTGTTCTTCTGGTTCCTATCTGGAGAGGAGACATTATAGCAGCTTGATGTCCACAGGAGGCCAGGAGGTCCTTTTTGTGTTGGGAATTTTATCTACTAAAGTTCCTCCAGGAGCAGGATAGCATCCCAGAGTCCAAATAACCTACTGGAAGTTTCAGCCTTCTGTTGTTCTTGCCTTCCTTCAAAGCTTTAAAGATTTTAAGGCTGTCACCAGAGACAGACAGATAGGAATGTATGAAGCTGGGTATGTCTGTGTAGACTGGTAACGTGTACATGCTCTGCCTTGTATATTTCAAATGCCTTAGGGGATTTGGAAGAAATAAAATACATGAGATTGTAAAGTTGAAAACCTGGCACAAATTCTTAATTATCTTGTTTCCAAGTAGAAGTAAAACAGAATCGGAACATCAAATAACTGTTTAACCCAAATCCTGAAAAGCAAGATAGCAAGTACATGTAGTTTGATATGGCAAAATTATAGGTTCAGGTAGGTCTTACAGCATTAATAGTAACTGCTGCCCTTGGGATATTGTTCTGTGCAGCTGTACTGATTGCTTCTGGATAAAAGAATTAAATGTTTCAAAGACAAATTTTCATATGAGTAGAGCCCTTCCAGTTTGTGTTGGGCTTGATCATCTTTCTCTTGATCTTCACTTTCATGTTTTTCTTCAGCTACATCAGTCATTTTTTTGAAGATGTCCAAAGAGCTCTTATGAGACAACAGCTCTTACTTTTGATTGGTCTTGTCAGCTCTGTCCTTCAGGAGTTGATTCTCATAAATGCTTTTTAGCTTTCTATGCTTTGAGTAAATCATGTAACATCCAACATGTTTTACCTTATTTGCACAATTCTGCCAAATAATATTTGCTTTAATCCCAGACTTTATAGTACCTCCCCTATTCGCTTGGCCCTAAGCACCAATTAAGTTGGAAGAACTGTGAGAACCATCATTTGATGAACCAGAGCTTTCAAATCTATTTGCTGTAGCTGCAGCTGTAGGGGAAGAAGCCTTATTTTTTTGATTCCTGAAGATTCTCTACTGAGTCACTTCCACTGATTTAGTGAAAATATTTCTTTGAACTTTACCTGTAAGTGCATTCAAAGTCTCTGGTAGTTCATACGTGAAGGAGGCTTAGCTGTAACTCTTTACATCTCCAGTGTAATGCTAATTTTGAACCAAAGTTTTGCTTCTGTCCTGAGAAGGGCAGATGTAATTGGACTGTTCTTCAGATAGCTAGCCAAGTGACAGTACTGACTTAGCCCAACTCTAACCATGGCTGTATTTTAAATACATAGCATTATGCAAGCTTTATCCAACCATATTGCTTTTCAGAATAAGGGTACCAAACTCTGTATTTGACTGTGCTACTTGTAACCTTTTGCCTGAGCTGAAAACCAGATACTGCTCACATAGCCCAGAGTCCTTGAAGGTCAGCATTCTGCCACAAAAAAGTGTGCCATGTGTTGGCAAAGTATTTCCATACCATGCTAGAGGTGCTTCATCACAGGAAGGGATAAAAATCGAAACAAACAAAAAACCAAACCAAACTTATTGCCTTGATTTATTGAATGAGTTTATGTCACGGTTTAACCCTGGCCTGGCAAAACAACAGATTTAAACCGAGAAACAGATTTATATATTAATCTCTCTCTCTCCTCTGGTAAAGGAAAGAGAGAGAGAATAAGGAAGAGAGACTTATGGGTTGGAAACTAAACTACAGAACTTTAATGAAACAATAATGATAAATAGGGACAAATTACTAAATATATACAAATATACAAATATACAGGAAAAATTGATCCCACGTTCCTCCCCCCTTTCCCCAATAACTCTCACGTCACCACCGAGGCTGCAGGGCAGCCCTGGGAAAGTCCAGGCTGGACTCTTGGAGTCGGCAGCAGTCAGGAGCTGGAGGCAGGAACACACAGATTCAGGCTGGCATGGATCAGGACCACAGGCACCGGGACGGATGGAATCCTCTCAGGATACCGAAGGAAGCAGGGAGGGCAGGAAGGAGTAGAGAGGAAGTTTGACCCTTGTGATCCCTCAAATTTATACCGAGTATGACGTGTATGGGATGGAATACTCTGTTTGGTCAATTCTGACATCTATCTTGTCCGGTCCTCCCCAGAGGAGGGTTTCAGGTGGGACCTCGTTGCTCCTTCTGGCAGGCAAAATGTTCCTGAGAGCTGAGCAGTGTCCTTGGGTCTGCGTAACAGTCTCTAGCTGTAACTATAAACATCGAATGTTATCAGTCCTAGAAGCAGACAGTGTCTGAGAAACTTGCTGTTAACCCCAGCAAGTGCAACTAGTTACAAGAGACTTAGCTAAAAGCAAAAGTACAAACCAGAAAATCACCTTTATCCTGGCCTAAACCAGGACAGTTTACAAGCAGAATAACTCTATTGTGTGGATCTGATTATCCGATTGCTACTAAGATGTATTAGCTAGGTTTGGATCCAGCTACACAGGGCTGGTGTTTTTGTGGGGTGATAAACTGTAGAGAACGTTTATAAGGGACTAATCTGGGAATGCATGAGCAACTTAAATTCTAATATTTCTTGTGTTGCATATGGTCTTGCATGCATATTTTTGTGGGCATGTTGGGGACTTCAAGGCTTTGTTACAGTGGTATAAGGCTTTTATTTTTAGGTCAGCATTTTTATTTCCTTTTGCTTTGCTAAGGACCAAAAGTTACTCCAAACCAGTGGATATTTGGATAGTTTGTAAAAGAAATTGGTTTGACAGAACTTGTACTGGATTCAATACATTGAATTTGTGGAAAGAAGAGCTAGTGGGGCTGTATGGAAACAGTAACTTTGTTGCAATAGTGGGGAAAGACTGGGGACTTCTTTCATCAGGGATACCAGACTGACTCTTCATCTACAATTAAGTAATTTCTCTCAGTCTTTGGCTCCAGCATAAGTAGTGCAACCATTGATGTATGTCACATAGAGGGCTGTGGAAAACATCTTACATGTTTTTCTTTTTGTATTTTCCCCTTTGACTGAGGTACCTTTATGGTTTGTTTCAGTGAAGGCTTTCTCAGGGGAATGTCTGGAGGGGAGGAAGAATATAGTGGTTTCTCATGGAAAATACTAGTGGCTGCTTAGTCCCTTTAAATTTTCCCTTACCATGAGATTTGCTTTCTATGTCACTCTTGTATTTTGAGTCCTTGTGCTGAATTCTGAATTAAATAGCCTCACTTCAAGATGTAAATGATAAAATTAACCTATATTGCTATCTGCTTATTTTAGCATGTCATTGATTTTATTTGAAAGGAGAATTTCCTACTGTATGCAACATTCTGCCTCTTTCTTGGCTATGTTCTGTAATGTGTATCAGGTTTGGGTTGGGTTTTGGTGTGTCTTTTTTTAGTTGGGCTGGGAGGAGGTTTGTATGTATTTTATGTATTGTTTGTATGTATTTTGTGCATATGCATAACATACATACTTTGGTATGTTTTTGTTGTTCAGAAATGTCTCTGTGTGAAATTCTGAAAATAGTCTTCTGAAGCTTCTGAGTTGAACTGACAAGATTTCCTATTAATTTCTCTTGTTAATGACATCAGGATGACCTTTGTGGGTTCTTTCAGCAACCAAGGCATTTACAAGGTCTCTCTCACTCAGGGCCTTTTCACATAGAATAGTGGATTCATTTTAGTTCTTTGTCAAGGACTTAGTCACTGTCTTCTAAATTGCTATTTTTGTGCATGTTGTCGGAGCTAAACTGTCTTTGCGATTTCTGTCTCAAAAACAAAATTTTAATCTGTCCCACTTCAATTTAAAATGTTTCTATAGGCTCAAAAGAGATTGTTGCAGATAGTGTGTATTGGTAGAGCATAATTCTTGTAGGAAGCCAAGCTTAAAAGCTTTTCTGTTCAAGCAAGAATTGATGAGTTTCAGAAACCAAATTGACTTTTTTTTCATATTTTTCTTTTTCTTCTTCTAGGGTTTTCACAGACATTCAGCAAGTCCTCAACAGCCTGACACATCCCCGTTTTGTATTCACAGACAATGAGAGAGAAGCAGACATTCTTTACAACTTCTCGCACTTCAAAGATTATAGGTTGCCGTTTTCCTTGATAATACAAATTCTTTTATAGCTATAAAAACTCCAAAAAGGTGTCCCCAGTCTTCCTCCTTTTACCCAAAAACTTTCCTGTTTTGTAGGAAGCTAAGTGAGGAAAGGCCTGAGGTAATGCTGAATCAGTTTCCATGCGAGAACCTCCTGACTGTTAAAGACTGCCTGGCGTCCATCTCCAGACGAGCTGGAGGACCAGATGGGCCAAGATGGTTGCCTCGTACTTTTAACCTCCAAACAGAATTGCCTCAGTTCATCAGCTACTTTCAGCAATGTGGCAGAAGGTGGAATGTGTTTCTACTTATATTTTGTGCTTTCTTGATCCTGCTTTACTCAGAGACCACTAACCTGCATTTTGGGCTTAGCAGCTGTTACACCACCAGGTGTTTGCTCTTGCTGCATTTGTGTGCAAGTTACTTTTACCTGAAAAAGCATGAGCTTTTTAGGTATGCTCCTTACTGTAAGAGTAGTTAAGCAGCAAATTTTGAAGCATAAACTTTGCCATGATTTGAATGCAGATTTGATGGCTGTTGCTTTTTGTCAAGGAATTACAATTCTCTTGTATTTAACAGCTACACAAAAAATGAAAATGTGTTTGCAACAAATGTTGGGGTTGTTTTTCCAGAAGAACGGTAGCAGTTGTTCTTGCACATAAGCCAGAGTAGAAAATGCTTAAAGTAACTGGATTCTGCAAGGTTTTGGAAGTTCTAGTGTTAGCCTAAAGCAGTTGTGGAGCTTTAGGGTTTCAATTCCACACTCTCTGCTGCAGCTGCCATGGAGTGGATAGAAATGGTTATAAACTGGAGCATAAGTGGTTCCATATAAATATTAGGAAGAATTTTTTCACTGTGAGGGTGACAGGGCACTGGAAGAGGCTGCCCAGGGAGGTTGTGGAGTCTCCTTCCCTGGAGACATTCAAAGCCCACCTGGATGCATTCCTGTGTGACCTGCTATAGATGACCCTGCTCTGGCAGGGGGGTTGGACTAGACGATCTTTCAAGGTCCCTTCCAAGCCCTAATTTTCTATGATTCTATGAAACTAAGGTTTTCTTCTATTAAGAGAAGAGTGCAGGAAGTACTACTGGTAGAATTAAAACTACGCCTGGTATCGAGCCTGTTTGAGTGGTTACTTCTTCGGTGAGGCTTGTTTGTAGCTCCACCTGCCAGGCGTTTCGTTTCTCTGTTCATCGCTCCGCGTTTTCTGTTACTGACTGGCATAACCAGGAGAGAGCGCTCCTTCCATGGATCCCTGCTGTGTGGTGTTTTAGTGCCTTTTTAATATCCAGGATTGATCGTCAGTGCAGTGGGTAGGCAGGGGATGCAAGGGAGGGGATAGAAATTTTCAACTAAACAGATAAAACAGACCCTCTTAAGTTAACGCTGCTAAAAGTCAGCTCAGTTTATGCTGTTTATTATGGAGCTTAAGAAGTTCCTCGGGTTCGTTAATAGATTGAGGAAAGGAAGACATTGAAGTGTCACCCTGCCCTTACTTAGAAAGTTATATTGAAAGACTAGCATGTTGCCTGTTTTCTTTAAGGATATTTCAAATAGTTTTGCCCCTTGGTGTAACTAGAAAGTGAGAAGATGGTGGTGTGCTTTCATTTTTGTGCAGCAGGAATTCTTGAGATTTTGCATGATTTCTTCACAGAGATGAGTTATGATGTCAATTAATGTGCATAATTTGGAGATGTTATTAGGGAATCAACTTGGAAAATTGTGTGATGCCATTACAGAACGTTTCCAGACTCTGGACAGTATGATTTCTGAAGCCATGACATTTGAATATTCTTGATGATGCTGCCCTGCTGATGGGTTGTTTTCCCCTTTTGAAGGAGTCAGATGCAGAAGAAAGAAATAAACATTAAGAGCATATCTTCCCGTTATACCAAGGCTTACTGCTCCCAGTAAGCCCAGCTGTCAGTCAAAAGTCCTTAGTTCTTTCACTATAGCCCACAGCTTTATAATGTATTTATTCAGGGGAATACCCAGATCTGTTCAGACAGATGGAAGAGGTGGATACTTACAGGTGTTAGCTTCTCTCTCTCTCTTTCTTTCTCTCTCAGAGGAGAAGACAATCACTGGATATGCAAACCGTGGAACTTGGCCAGAAGCCTTGATACCCACATCACCAACAGCCTTAACAGTATCATCAGGCATAGGGAAAGCAGCCCAAAGGTTAGAAAGCCTTAGTTTTGAATGTGATGTGAAGGGGAGAGCTGAGAAAAGTCCTTCACAGAACAAGGTCTAAAAATACAGAGGAGGATTTTTTTTTTCTTCAGAATTCTAGTGCTGGCCATAAGCACACACTTGCAATAAATTCCAGATTGATTCAGGTTTGACTTGGTCAGCTCTGCGTGTTCCAGCAATGAACTCAAAGGGCCTGATGTTTTCCTGTCCCTGGTTGATTGTTATTGCTGAACCACAGCTCTGCTCAGTGGCACAAAGTACTGTCTTTGCCAGTAATAGATGAGTTGTGGAGCTTTTTATAAGGAATCTGCAATATTAGTGCTGGGCCAGCAATTAAACAAATGACAGCTGTCATATGTCAGAGCATCACTTCAACTTTTTCTGTTGTGTGAAATGTATGTATTTTCTGGAATGCAAAAATGCACAAAAAAACTTGCTTCACCAATTTAATTCAAAAAACAAGGTCACTGAAATTATAAATAAAATTAATGTTGTGATTTTTAAAAATGAATACATTCTGGCCTCCCACTTTCCTCACCATGATGTCAAAGAATTTGATAAAAGGTAAATATATTTGTATAATGACATTGTGTATTTGTGCACACTTCTAAAGAAAAACTGAAATGCACACAAGAATACCTTAAATAATTGAGATCCAGTGATTCTTTGTTTCTATTTCAGTAGAGTATTTACTGTGAGTGGTTTTGCTTCATTGTAGGTAGTGTGCAAATACATTGAGAATCCAGTCTTGTTCCACCGAGAAGATGTGGGGATGGTGAAATTTGACATCCGTTACGTGGTATTGCTGCGGTCCATAAAGCCACTCAAGCTGTATGCCTATGATGTATTCTGGCTGCGCTTTTCAAATCGGTAATTTAAGTTTCCCTTATTAATGTGCAGAGGTTTAGAATCAAATCTGATACCTTGGAAACTAAAGAGTTGGTTTTTTCCTTAGGGCATTTTCACTTGATGACTTGGATGACTATGAGAAGCATTTCACAGTCATGAATTATGCTCCTGGTGTAACATTAAAACAGGTAAGTAAACAACCTAAAACATTCCCTCACCTTTCTGTTGCTAGAAAATCTTCCAGTGCCTCCTTTTTGACTGTGGCCAAATAATCTATTCCACATCCACTTAAAAAAGCAATGAGGGTGCTAAACTACCCTAAGCTAATATTTTCTTATACTCTTCCCCTTCTGGACCTGTAATCACCTGTGGTTGTATAAGGTAGTACAAACCTACATGTTGAATGTTACTCACAGATAATAGAGATCAGTAAAAGAATTATTAAAATGACAGCTAATAATTGTCAAATACTTCGGTGTGATCTTCTATAACACAAAATGCTGGAACTGTCAGTTCAGGAACTGTATTAATTCCTTAGTTCACTATCTGGATTTGTATGAATGGCAAAAAATACATGATATTCTGTCTGATTGTTCAGTCCATCCCAACCAAAAGAGTCTTTGATGTTATTGAACTGTTTTAGGTACACTGTGAAGAATTTATTCCTCTTTTTGAAAAACAATATGCTGAATATCCTTGGACAACAGTACAAGTAAGTCAGCAAGTCGTCTTTCTCATCTTAATGTTCATAATTTTTTTTTTTTTAATTCATCAAACTAGCTTTGTCACAAGTGGTGTTTTGCTGTTTGTGGGATTTTTAATTCAGAAGACATACTTCATGTGCTTTGGTTCCAACAAAGGACAACAAATGTTAACCTTTACTGTGGAAGCATTTAACTTAATCTAATTTTCCCTCAAACATCATATGAGAATTTTATTTCATGATCACACTATGAGAATTCTTTTTATTTGGCTTAGTGATAAAGCTTGTCCTGACCCACCCACAAGATCCTGGGAGTAGAATCTTTTTTCTTGTCCTTTCCATCTTTTTTTACAGAAGGTCGCTAATAGCCTAAGCACATGGTTGTGAAGATCTTGTATTTCATGCAAAAAGGCAGGAAAGTTCAGAATACAAAGTGTTCTAATCACTATAGATGTTGCTTACATGACTAAGGAAAAGTTTTCAAAGCCTTCAGCAGAATATTAGTGCAGATTCTGAAAAGCTGAACCACTGAAGTATTCAGGCTCTTGCTTCCTTTGTTCCACATGGCTTCAGAAGATAAGGGGGTATCAGAACAAGTAGAAATCTAAGGTAAATAGGAAAGTACAGTATATAGTAATCTTAGTGGAATGGTTATCTATATATTTTAAGCAGAGCTGTCCATCTGAAAATCTCCCTGTACACTTTTTGGGTTAGCTACTGCACTGGAGCTGACTGACAAGATGAGGATGTACCCAACTGTCTGATAGGAATAAGTGCTGCTCTTGCTCCAGGGGTGCTGTGCTTGAAGGGTTACCGTGCTTGACTGGATAGTGCACAAGATACATTTGTATACTGTGGCATATTTAAAAGGGAAACCAGTTAGGCTGGTGTTCTCTCTTTTGTAAAAGACTCCTCCTTGACCAACATAATAATGTCTGAGCTAGCAAGTTAGAACCTCTGTTTTAAATTAAATCTTGCCTGTGAAGCTTAATGTGAAGAGGTGGTTCAGAAACATGCACAAAACTGAATTCTTGTGTTCTTCCGTATTTATCAGGAACTAGAAGATGCCAGATGAGCAATAGCTGAGCATTTTTTTGTGCATGTACTTTCAAAAGGGAATAAATTACCCAACTGTGGGTAATTCCATAAATTAATTTAAGTCAATTTTACCTAGAACTTCATATCCAATCGGTGATACTCGAAGTGTGACAGGTTTTTCAGCATTAGGTTTAAAATAGTCTGGAAGAGACCACAAGGGGTGACAGATGTCAAAATAGTACTGTAGGTACCCAGAGTAGTACTGTGTACAGAATAGAAGTATTGCACCATGTTTTCATTTGCAGAAGGAGTGCAGCGTAAACTAAATGCTAAAATTCACACCTGTGTGTTCTTTCTGGTTTACTTCATCTTCCCATTGGGTATCTGATTATGCCACTAACACCAGTGCATTATGTTCTGAAAATTCGCACCCCCTTTTTAGAGGTTTTAAGTGGACAGAAGATTTTTCATAGCAGAAGAAAACAAAATGAAGCTAGAATACAACTCAGTAAGCAGGAAAGTCAAAACTTCACAGTTGTGCTGGTGTCCACAGAACTCTCCTGGGTTTTCTTTTTCCCCTTCTATACATAAGTGCAATACTGTACATAATTCCTGACAAGGGGTGTAATTTTGATATTAAATGCATTACTTTCAAGATTCCTGTAGTACTGGTTTGGTCCCCAGAAAAGTCTACTGATGTTGTCAGGTCCTTGATGTTTTCACTGTTTCATTTTGAAACTAATACTGTTCAGATACTAATTTGTTGGCTTATGTAATTTATCTTTAAGAAGCTGTATGAATTAAGTAATTTTAAAAGTGTTTATTGCTTTTTATGAAAATCTTGCTTCTTATTCAGAGACCTTTTTCTGTTTCTAGGCAAATATTTTTAAGGCATTTGCTGAATTGTTCCAAGTTGCTTCAGCTAAACCTGCACCTCTTGGCATCTGTGACTATCCGTCATCAAGAGCAATATATGCCATTGACTTGATGCTGAAATGGGACACCAGCAGAGATGGTGAGAAACTCGTTCCTTTGATTGTTAAATTATTTGTAGACCTTTTCAAGAATTCATTTCTTCCATATTAACTCTTACTGTATTTTCAAGCAGTGTGAGCTGCATGCTCTGGGCCTCCCACTGACATCAAAGTGTATCTGGAGTTGCAGATCTGTGGGCTTAGCGTCTGCCACACTGGTTAAGAGTAATGATGGGGGAGCTGTTAATGTGCTTGGCTGAGTCCTTGTTTTTCTTATGCTCCTGCTACTGCCATTCTCTGAGAAGAAAAAAGAAAAAAAAAGTAAAGCTCAAAAACCAACTGTAGAGCAATCTGGTCACTCTGATAGCAGCAAGTTTTCTCTCCCATTTATTGTGAAACAGTATGTGAAATATCTCTCTTTAAGGTTTTCATAAAGAGCCATCTTCCTATCTGTGGCTTCCAGGCTTGGCTCAGTGTCTTCATTGTGCAGTTACTTATTAAAGTACAGAAGGGATCACGTTTGTCATTCCAGTGCTTTTGATGTCCCCAGGACCATTACTCAGTTGTTGCCAAGTCTCTGTAAGAACACATGTGTGAAGCTGCTTCATGAGAGTGCATGGCTAAAAACTACTTGGAGCCTTTCTTCCAGCCAGTTGTGGAGGATTGGTATCAAAATCTGCCAAATGGGGTGAATTCTTTATTATCTCACCCACAGACAGAGAAAAATGTTCTGTAAGCATGACCAAGCCAGACACGTGTCTCTTGTACATAAAAAGCAGCACAGGCACAAAAAGGAGAGTATTAAACAGAACCAAATGCACTTTTTTATTATGACATTGTGGTCCCCAGGACACAGGAAAAATTAATTCCTTGTGCCCAGGTTTGCTGAAGGAGTGATGTGTGTTGGATAGGTCCCCCTAGCCCAATCCCGCAGTGTCTGCAATTGTCAAGCAAGATAGTTGTATGAGGGAGATCCTGTTGAATTGCTTCAAGTTTTCATTGTAAATGAAGCATTGAATTAACACAGTGATAGCAGGATCTGTTGGATAACTGTCTGATGGATGATCTCCATCTCTCCAGAAAAACCTAGACCCACTGAAATAAAAATACCCTACCTGCTTGCCAGGATGGGTTATAAAAGATGGGTTTTCCTGTCATTTCTTGTAATCTCTGGCTTAAAGACAGGTAGGGATTCAGGATGTGTATAGAGTTTAAGAGGCAGTGTTTGTATTCCCCTTTACAGGGAAAAGAATAATGCAGCCTCAGATCCTGGAGGTCAACTTTAATCCTGACTGTGACAGAGCCTGCAAATACCACCCTACCTTTTTTAATGATGTCTTCAGCACCCTATTTCTGGATGAAACAGACAGCTGCCATGTGACGTGCATTGTCTAGCCACAGGAGTCTTGACTGTATTAATTCCTTCACAGAAATGCTTAACAGCAAGATTTATATTTCAGTTCTATGAGCTGCTGATGCAACTATTTTCCTACACTGATAATCAAGGAAAAAAAATATGTATCAGAATATGCATATACCATATACTGCATTGATAATGGTTTTGTCTGCATTTTCCTTGTCTTGCTTAGTTCTATAAATCATTGGGTTTTGTTGACCAAATATCTTGTTTACTGAATATGGGAGACCTCAAAATAGGACAGTAGCTGGAGCAATTGACTTGTTTCTCAGGTAGCCTGATTGCTTGCATGTTGGGAAATATGCACAAGTTACTAATGTTAACATTAAAAAGATAATTTCCTGAATAATGTTGGAGTTTGTATGTCTTTATCTCTACCTTTGCTATACAAAGATGTAAAATGTTCTGATGGAAATATGGTGTTTCAGTGCGATGAACTACTAGGGTAATGACATGAAATATTTGATGGGTCTGCCCATTTTTCTTATTTAGAAAAGGCAAACAAAGTCCAAAACATTCAGCAGTCATGTACTGCCAGCCTTAGCCTGTCCCTTAAGGAAAATAGATTTTTGAGAAGTAATCAGGCAGGGAGTGATAAGAATACAATGCCTAGAGCAGCATAGGAATGCAAAAGGGAATGAAAGGGATCTGGGAAGCTCTGAAGCCCAGGCAGTCTTTAGACTTAAAATTTTAGGGCCTAAAACACGTATATTTGGGAAGGGGCTGTCAGTTTGAAGTTAATCATTCCTAGTATCTCCTCCCTCCTCAAATATGGGTAATGTGCTGAAATTTAGCAATTTCAGGCTGTATTTATGTTGCTTTGTATGTATGTACAAGTTCCAAGAATTCTGTCATGAAGCATTATGTGGGTAGTATTTTAAACTAGTTGAAGCAATTGGGATCTGCTTGAGAGCACAGTTCAGATACAAAATTGTATAAATGTTCTAAACTTTACTTGCTTCAACCTTTGCAAAAACGCTGCGTGTTATCTCTCCTGATCAGGAAGCAAGAGGGATATTAGGATATTTCAGGCTGATATGCTGCAACCTGCTTCTTTCTACTGACTGAAACAGGCTGGAGAAGTAAACCATCAGCATTGGTTTAAGAAAAGAAGTTGTGCTCTATCAGTCCCCTATTCACAAGTCAGAACTTTTTTTGACTCCTTACTTAAATGTGATTAAAGAAACACAGTGATGTGCTTAATATAGATGGTGTGACTACTTTCAATTCAGGAAAAAAATTGTCTGAGATACAGAATATAGTAATGGATGCTGAAGGCTGGCTGTAAGGGATGTGCAGTGCTGCTCAGCAGATGTATCTGTCACTTGTGGGAGAGCAAAAGGCCTTCAAAGTACCTGGAAACATAAACTGCCTGTGGATCTAGAGTAAAGGGGAACTTTCTCTCATCACAAAGACAAAAGCAATGTAGCACTTAGCAAACCAGAAGAGTGACTTCAAAAACAGAGTAAGATTTGTGCAAAGGCACTACCCAGCTGTGGACAAAAATAGTCTGTTGTGCTTTTAGACAAAAGACGTTTTTATCTTACAGGAAGTGACTGGTTGAACTAATCAGCCCAGATGTTGCTATGTCAGCTACCATAACGCTGAAGAGGAGAAACCCTTATTTCTACTTCTAAGCAGCTGAAGTGAGGTGGTGCAGGTAGAAAAAGCTCGTAGCTGTTGTGCATGTATTGCTTTGCTTGGCAACTGACCCACCTGTGACTTGGCTGCCAACTTCAAGGTCTAGTGTTGAACTGGCATCACACTTGAGGGTCCAGGTAGAGTATGTTAGTGCTGTTTGGACAGTACTGCTGGTGAGGCCTCAGAGGTGTGTGCAGGGGGCTGATAAATATTTAGGTCCCCTCACTTTCTGTCCAGGTGCTTTGAATTTCTTGTTGTGTTTTGCCCACTGCAGTCATGAGATGAAGGAGCCATCTTTGAAGCATCCTGTTGCATTCAGTATTTTTCAGCTTAAAACCATTTAAAAACAGTAGGAGCAGAGACAATGTTAATAACTTCACATGTAGTTTAATACATTTAGCTGACACTGGACTGCACAATGCTTCCATGTGGGAAGGCACAAGTTATGAAAGAGATCTCATCTTAAACATTTCCAGAGCACAATGACTGGAAGATAAATATCTGGTAGCTGTAGTGGGACACAAAGCATCACAGCAGTGTGTCTAGTGGTAAACATGAAAGAGTTAGGCCACAATTGCCTGTAACTGGAGCAGCTTTCTGGGAGTTGCATTAATATATGGCTGGGTTTCTTCCTCTGAATGTTAGAGAGTTCATGATTATTTCTGGTAACTGTTAAAATGCTGTAGTCATGTAAAATGTAATGCTGCCATATGGAAAATCAGTATTCTTCAATCAGCATTATATTTTACTTTTCTATAAAACCCAGTCACCCTTTGTGACTTGCCCAGTAAAGATATATTTGTTTTAAACAAGTACTGATTTGTCAACTTGTAATTAGCAAACTAGTCGTGTAAGTAGTTCAGCTGTAAGTAAAATAAGGCCATAACTTTATTTAGAAAATTCTTCTGGAAAAGTCGTCTTGGCTTTATTTTTTTATTCAGACAGTTTCTTGTTGCGATTGTCCTTCCAGATACGGTAATTGAGTGCAGAAGCCATAGTTAGCCAAGCTAAGTAAGGAACCATCAAATAAGCTGCTGTTTTTTTGATGTTATACCAGGAAGCAGTTGTAGCTGTTGCCATACCAGTTGTGAGCAGGAGAGTCACCAACCCCTGAAACACAGGAAAGTGGTTAGTGTTGTTTTACTTGTTGCATTTTCTGGAGTAGGTAGTCTTTGTGTGGCTTTTTCCACCTAATTTTGGCACTTGTTGGATCACTTCATGAGCTAATTCCTTCTGGGAAAACCAGACATCAAAAAAAAAGACAGATTTCTGCTTAATTATGAGTTGCATTGACTCATAAAACAATACAACAGTCACAGGAAAGGGCATTGCTGCTGGAATTGACTACAAACCAGTGTGGCATTGAGCAAAGTCACATAGCTAAGTAACTTAAACAGTCTTTCTATGTCTTAGATGCTGCCTGAAAAGATGTGTAAAACAATCAATGATGGACTGCAAAGTTTTCCACTGTTACAGCATTGCATTTATAAATTTAGAGAAACAGGAAAATGTTTCTGGTTTTATTACTGATTTTTATTTCTGACTGCAGAAAATTAGTCTTGTCTAAAATGGGTGCTGATTACCTAAATAATACTATGATAAGCTGCTTATCTGACAGACTGCTGTTTGTCAGAGATAGCTAGGAATTCTAGTGAGCCGTAAATATTTACATTTTCCAGTCACAAAGTTGTCCTTGTCAAAGGTTGCAAAAAGAGCTTCTTGAAATATAAACACTTAAGTGTGGTAGATATGTAAATTCCCTCTAGTGGCTGCTAGGATGCAATAGAGAATATAAAAAAAATTCTGCAATCCATATTCTGTGCTCAGGCTTATTTTCAGGGAGGAGAGGTTATGAGACAAAACTTCGATCTTAGAACCTTGCAGGTGACAGCAGAATGATCGAGAAACCTGCTTTTCCACTTACCCATCCCATTTTGTGAGCTCCAAAGAATATTGGAGACCATGCCCAGTTTAATGCCAGCTGCCCTGCATACAGCCCCAGAGGAACTAATGACTTCTCATTGAAGCCCCCCGCTTCCTTCCATACCAGGTAGGAGCCATATCTGGAGAAAGCAAACATAAGGTGTGATTCAGTACTTTGCTTAGAAAGCAACCATAAATTCTTGATCAAATAAAATTACCTCAGTGCTGGGGTCTACATTAATTTGGAAAAGTAGATCTCTGGGTACCACTTAGAACAGCAATTGTCTGCACAAAGTTGATGACCTACTGCAGAGAGCAATATGGAGGGAGAAAAATTCCCTATCCTGCCAGGATTATCACTTCTTAGGTGCATAGGAGCAGATGGCCTACTGCATTTCAGTCTTAAAAAGAAAGCCATTTTGAAAAGGAAGCAAGTCTAAGATGCAAGGATAATAGTAACATTCTGAATAGTGAAGTAACCATTAATTTTGGTAGTAGGAAATGGTGCTTTAAAAGTAATTTTAAAAATAAAACCACAAGCCAGTAACTTTTAAGTAGATTAAATTAATACAGGAGAGGTAAGGACTGAGTGACTCCTCAAAGGAGAGTATGGGGATGGACAGTGTTAGAGCAGGAGGAACCCTATAGTCACTTCTTAGGAGGAAGGGGATGAAGATACGATTTTTGGAGTACTGTGAAAAGAATTAACCACAAAGAGTGTACAGCACCCTTCTTGTCTGCAGGATCCTGGCTACAGAATGATCTGCCAAAAATGTTTTGAAGATTTTGAACAGATTTTCATGATGCCACAGAAGAGCAGCTCACTTGGAAGATCCCAGAATATGTGCTGCAAAAGACAGGAATCCTCAGAATTCATTGGATTTACAAATGTAAGATTTATTTTTGCACTGAAGGAGCTACATTGGAACAGGGAGCATTCATCACCCAAGATTGTTTCTTTTGTGCTTGTCTGATTTTTATAGACACCAGCTAGATTTCAATCCAGATGACTGTGCAGCCATTCCAAGTGACTACAGTAGAATCCCCTGGATAAAATGCCAGCATCTGGAATTATACCCTTGTTTAAAAACTAGTAACCAAATACCGATTCCATTCTGGTAGGAATGTGAAGTGGACTGCATACTATGCTGGATGGCAGATGGCTCATACGTATTTCAACTGGCAGTGGAGCCAGTAGATGTAGACCAACTTGTAATCTTTACTTTTTTAGAAGCAAACAAACATCCACAGGAATAATTGCAAGGAGTTTGTCACCTTTTGGAGGTCATACAAGAAAGATTTTGGTTTTACTGTTTAACCCAGTTAGTGACCCAAGCTTCCTTCTTGGCCATTACTTACAAAACTAACTGAACAATGCACTTTTGGTACTTTGGCGGTTGGATTGCAGGGAGTCTTTTAAAAAAAAGGGGGGGGGAGCAGGGTAAGCATTAGAAACTTAAGGCTTTATCTTCATAAAAGGTATCAGGATCCAAGTTATTTACAGAGCCACAGTGTGGGTTTAAGAGTTGTTCATACATTTGACATCAGACCAAGATCATGATGTACAAGTCCACTAGGAAGCTATATGACAAAGATGTAAGCTTATTACTTCTAGTTATTTCCTGCTTTTAATATATTCAGGAGTTTCTGAATGAGATGTCTTGATCCTCAAGGAATGTGTGCACATAATAGATTACAGAAAGTCAGGTAATAAATATGATCTTTGCACAGAGCTGGATGTACCATACTTAACTGGGACCATCCACCTCAGAGTATTATTCTGATACTATCAAACTAAGTGGTAAGCTGTCACAATTTTGATTTTTGAAATGTCTGATATCCAGGTTTATGATGAAGAATCCAGAAACAAGAGTTTCAAATGATGCAGTCAACTTGAAGGAAGTCCTTCATGGGAATACCACTCAGCTCCTGTCTCTTTGAGAAAAGGTGGGGGTTTTTTTATTCACAGGGCTGTAATGATCTGATTCAAATGCTAACTCCTAAAACATACAAGAGTAGAGAGCAATTTTAAAAGTACACTGCATAAGAGGAGAAAGGAAAAAACATGACAGGAAAGGGAAGACATAGTACATGAGGCTTACAAATCTTTTCTGGAATGAAAATGAAACCAAAATGAGAGAATGTGTGAGAGCCAATTTAGCATTCAGATATAGTTTCAGACAGTGCATCATTGCTGTATTTCACAACAGGTGGTGTGGTATTTAAGATAACCTGGAGGATGTCTTTGTAATGTTAACTTGGGAAAGATCTAGTCTCTTTGAAACTTCATCTAGTTAAGCCAGTGCTCTGTACAAACTACAAATCACTTAAAATGTGCAGTCATGATGGAAGAAATGGAAGGGGTAAGCCATAAAAGGCATATTGCAGCCTAAAAACTATTAGATGAGTACTTAACAGCTTGGGAAAAAAATATGCTGAATTTTGGTGTGTAGCTAGTTCTTCCTGACCAAGTGCAGAAAAGCCACAATGCATCACTGTTAGATTGACATCTGAGGCTCTCTTCTCTGTGGCACAACTCACGTGATTAACATAAGAGTGGACAAATTCTAAAGCAGTTTGTGAGGTGTATCAAAACTGCCCAATCTCCTGAGACAAATTACCTCTAGAAATATTTTAGCTACCTCTTACTCAAAAGTAATAGCTGCCAAAATACACTATTATTAAACTTCTAAGGTACCTGTGGGAATGGTGGTGGGCCTTGTGATTCCCTGTTCATTTGACAGTAATTCTGTGCTGTCAAGCATTTTAAACTAGTTAAATAAGGAGGCAGTAGATGGCTTCAAATATTTAGTTTAGCAGCCTGATAGTTTTATTAAAAAAGACATGTATATTTTGATTTTAGTTTCTTTTAAATCATCTGTTAGAGCAGTTTTCTTCCCATCCCCCTTCTTATTTTCCTAGAACTTCTGAAGGACATATGAAGAATTCCCAGTGCTGCCTTGCTCCATCACTACCAGCTTGGCAGGTCTTCCCTTCAGAATGAATGAGGAAAGCATAGTAATGGCAGCTTTTCAAATTCCTGCTTTTGATGTGGGCACTTACAAAATGTCTTCTAAACCCACACATAACTCCTCAAACGTGTTTTTGCCTGTCAAACAGGCTGCTTGACACAGTTTCTTACAAACATACAGCCACAGGAATACAACAGTTGTCTGGTCCAGCATTTTACGGTAAGCAACTTTGAGATCAAAGAAGGGCCTTAATACAGTATGAAAAACATACCCCATAGATGTATAGAGAGTACCCCAAGCAGGAGCAAATGCCCAGTTAGGTGGACACCAGGATGGCTTTTGTAGAGATTCATACCACACTGGAATTTCTTTTTTGGTTATCTTGCCTCCTACAAATCCTCCTGCATGGGGCAGGAGTGTGAAACCCACTGCTGGGGCCCAGGCTGGTACCACTTCCATTGAGACAGTCGATCTGAAACAAACCCAAATGTGGTGGTTAGCAAAACGTTTTTAAAATTAAAGTACAAAAAAAAGACTCAATTTTTGGCTGATTTTAGAAATATCCATCTGGTCCAGAGCCTAGTCCTGTAACTGAGAAAGACTGCAGCTGAAATTGATGGATCTTGTATCAGGTTCAGTGGACAATACTTGCTCTCCGAACAGAGGAACACTGGGAAAGGCAGGAAGTGAGACCTTTACTCCCCACTTAGCTTTGTGCACTAAAAATACTGAATTTGACTTACATAAATATCCTCCATAAGTATGCCAGAGGAATAAAGCAATTAGATACTATATGAACTCCACTTGGGGAAAAAATATGCACTAAGGCAGGTGTATTTCTTTATTCACCAAAAAGCCCACTTACTCAATGAAACTGCATAGTCAAGTATAAGAAAAGAGTGTGTAATTTCCTGTGCTCAAGTGAGGTCTTTTCCAACCATGACAATTCTGTGAAATTAATTGTATGCCTTGTGTTGCATTTTTAGCTTTGATTTTTAATAGCATTAGAGTGATCTGAATTAGCAGCAGACACTTGAGAAGCTGCCTTAGAAAAAAAACAGGGAGGACCATGAGAGGAGTAATTACCTAAATGATGTTTTGCTAAACACGGAAGGAGATCTCAGTGGATAAATGGGGAGTACACCTGTGGCTACTGTATGAAGCACTTAATCAGCTGTAGCAATCTTAGCTGCCAAGCCCATAAAATGTACTGGATTAAATTTGCCTACAGAAGTAACACTAAATAGTGCCTGGTTTTGGTAGGCTTTGTGGGTTTAGTGAAGAGTACAGGCAGTAGGAAAAAAAAGCTTTATTACAGATTTTTCTGGCCAAAAGCCAAACACTACAGAAGAGCTCTGGTTAGCTTGCTGAAATGTAAACAGGTTAGAGGGATGATAAAAAAAGGGCAGAACCGAAACACATTATTTTTTCAAATATACAGTAGGCAAATACACCCAGTTCCTTTTCATGTGTTATGCAGGATGGGGAGACAGCAGGAAGGAATCGTGAGAGATTGCAGCGGTGGGGAAAAAGAAACTGTGGAAGCCCCAGGAGAGGAAAGCAAGTTTTAGAGCAACGAGCATTTTAGTCTTCCCAGAGAAAAGTGCCTTATTAACTTGGCTGTCACCTTGGCCTGTGTTGAAAAGTTGTTATTGCTGTAGCTACGGCTGCTGGGATGAGGAGGCAGGGAGTGGGGAAGAGGAAATCCCACTTGTAACAGATGTGCTTAAACTGATAGGAAATGTCGCACAGGTGACGTGGCATTGTCGCATTTCTGCTGGAACAGGGGTGGATTTCTCTTTGGAGAACAAGGTCCAGTGTGTCCAGCAAGGGAGCTCTCTTGCATCATGGTTTTTGTCCCTGGACTCAGGGGTCTGCCTGTACATTTATGCAGATTTAATGAAGATATTTCAGTGACTGGACCACAACCCAGACTGCACGGTATCAAAAAAATCAGAGTGGTAGAAGCAGAGCAGGATTTTGAAGGCAAACCAGAAGCTGGAGGGACTGGTAAAGTATGCAGGATTAGAACATCTGTAAGGAGTAAACAAGAAAGGGCATGTAGGCTGCAGGGCTGTGGGCTTGCCTTTAGGGGAGTCGTGGGAGAGCAATGAATAGGAACACACACAAAAAAGGCACCAAAGCCCTACAACAGTCAAAGTCAAAATCAAAATAAAAGAATGAAAAGTGAAAAAAAAAATTAAGGGGAGAAGAATTCAGAACTAAGGTTAAGGAGAAGTGCTAGTCTACTGGAGTAGTATCAAGTGGGTTTTGGGTGAAGGATGGACAAACAAGGAAGGGAGGAAAAATCTGCATAGCCTATTGCAGCCATACTTCCTGCATAAAGGAGTCTACATAAAGGGAGCATCTGAAATGGAGCAAAGGAATTAACATGTTCTCCTATGACTAGATCTGTATTGTTACTTTCCTGAGAGAGCAGGCTGTCAGCAGCAGTATACAGTATTTTATGTACTGACAGTATGAAAAGATCTGCTTTTACTGGGATGTGAAGGAATTGCCATGTGCAGGAGCAACAAGGTGTAATGGGAACAAGAGCTTTAAGCACAATTATTCTCTTTGGCTGCCTTCAGATAAAGAATTCCCAAAGGTGGTTAGAAATTTAAAGTTAGTAAGATCTCATTAATTATTAACTCTGTCACTCTTGCTTTGCCTACAAAAGAACAACAGGATTACTTCTCTATACTTGCTGTGAAGCGCAGCTCAAGTGTGGCTGTCAAATGCTAATTTTTTTTTTTTTTTTTTTTTTTTTTTTTTTTTTTTAAAAGAGAGAAGCAAGGGCCCAAAGGGCTTTATGCTTTATTTGGATGTAACAGTATCAGTGAGGTTTCCTGCAGGTATTAAGCAACTGGAATTTGTCAGAAATTCTGACAGTTTCTCTGCAGGAAAAAAAATCTGAATGAGTGCAACAGGCTGAAAGTGCTAAATACTGTATCAAACTGGAAAAGTAACTGCTCTGCTGCAGTTATTAGTGAATAAATGATGTAGCTATGTGTCTGTCCCTCTGCTTGTTGGAGGAAGAATGTTATAATAATTCTTATGTGATGAGATGAAGAAAATCAGGCAGACAAACAGAAATGGGGAAGGCATAAAGCACAATAACAGGGAGAGTGAAGCTATGCATTAACAGGAAAGGTGAAGAAATAGAAGTGGTTTAACACACTGGCTTGAATACCAGCCTTTTGGGTACTATTACTACTAATTATATACTATCTTTCCTCACAGTATTTCTCTTCCCAAGCATGGCAGAACACTCCCTCTTGCATAGTACCAAGGAAATGTACAAGAATGTGCTAGTAGGCTCAGCCTAGCAGACCACAGCATTCCATCAGCAGTTGAAGTTCCTGTATTTTAATTCCCAATAAATTAAATACTATTATCAGTTTCCCATAAAAAAGCAGCAGCTAACTCAGGGAGCAGCACCAGTTGGTTTTGGAAGAAGCCTCATTTGTCTTCCTCTTGCTACTTGGTGCAAGTCTTTAGAGACTGAGTAAAAGGCAGGGATGCAGGGGGAGTCAGTGCATTTGGTCAGCACTGCAGCCTTTTGTTTGGTTACCTGTGCAATATTTATGGAATGCCCAGTTTATACAGGATTATCAGCCCTGATTTAGTGTATAGCTAAACCTGGTAATTGCAGTTAAACCTGAAATTACCTGGTGATAATTTACATAGCACAGGCTTGCTAACAGCCCCTCTGGCTGCATCTGTGTTACACAGCCTAGAATAATTACTGCTTTCCCAGTCATATCCCAGCTCCACTTCAGGGTGACATCTGGTTGCACAATATTCTTGCACCCTGATTTTCATACTGAAGAAACCCAGATGTCTGTGGATGGTATCTGCAGTTGCCTAGCAGATATCTGCCCCTAAGAAACACCACAGTTGGGAAATCTTGTCTCCCCACCCACTTGTTTATGGCAGTTTTCACCTCTTATCTCTGCCCTGCAACATTTCCTTTACCATCCTGCTCATTTTCTCTTTAGTCCTGGTCTGACTTCTGACAGTTTCAGCAGTGCAGTGAGGGCTGCAGCAGACCAGTATGCTTTACAAACATGTTATAAATAATTCTTCTAGGTGTTCAAAGCACCCAAACATGCCCAAGGCTGGTTCCAGCTACATGAAGTAACAGGAGGAATAAAGGAGAAGAAAACCCAGTATGGCAACTTGATACCTAAATGGGCTTCTGTCTTTCTGCAAGTTGTTTCTCTGTGCTGCTGTAGCATGTAGAACATCGTCCATGTCCTTCTGTTTTTAGAAAAACACTGAGCACCCAAAAAAAGGGATGGGTTGTGTTAAGGGGTAGGGGGATGAGGCGAGATTAAACATGACAGAGGAGCTGGTTTCCATCAACTTGATGAAAAATTAACTAAACCAGCCTTGCTTCGAGCAAGTCTGAAAGGCAGTTGGGTCCTTCCTCCAGGCACTTTGAGGGTCAGCTTGGTGAGTTCCAAGGAGAAGTAAGGAAAGGACAACTACTTTAATTGCATTTTCTTAGATCCCTGTGCTGATAAACCTCTGACTAATCCCTTTCTTGCGCAACCTAGTGCTGGCTACCCAATCACGTGGGCCTTAAATTATAGTTATTGTATAAAAAATGCTAAAGAAAATCTCTCAGCAAGGCTAAAACACCCATATGGTTCTGGGGTTTCTCATCCCTGCTATTTTGACGTAGTCTGAGAAAGCTGTGAAAGTACTGAATGTCAGAGGGTGGTCCCCCAAAGTATAAACTCTCCCTCTCATCCCCTCCAGCATATTCTGCGGACAGACACGGTTCTACCCAATTCCCAGAGGCACCATGCAAATTTTCCCTAAGGAAAAAGGCTTGTTCCTGAGATGGCTGACTGAAGAACTAAGTGGTACACAGTTCATTTATACTGATAAATTGTTTATGTCTGTGGTGGCCTTAACTCCCGGGAAACCACAATACTAAACCCAAAGTTACATCGCAGTCTGTATCAAAAAATATGGCTACCACAGAAGTCTTATCTGATCTCAAGTAATAGAGAAACTTAAAATGGTATATATTAGATAAATGGAATATAAATATCTAGTAAATATGTATATATGAGATGTATATTGTAACATGTATTTGTAACTAAAGATAAAAATGGTTACATTTATTGTAAGAAATAGTATGATCATCAGGTTTAGAGACAACAAACTCACTGACCAGGTTACACTTCATTTAAAATGGCAGAGCACAAATTGTGCAAATAAGTATGATTTATGGAAGATTCACATACTGGGAACTGAAATGTATGCTAGAACAAAACCTTCCCAGGTGATAACTTGCCATTTACTGGTAAATCTCTTCTAATTTTCCCTTTGTATGTTTGTATAAAATCCCCTCACACAGTGCACTTTAAAGACAAAAAATTTCCTTGACTACCTTCCTTCCAAACAGCTACCCAGCCTCCTGCTGTAGGTTTTTCTTCTTTGTCCATCCACTTGGTAAGTTCCATCCACATCTATTTAAAAATGTTAAGTTTCTCTAACATTTCTAATTTAAGTGCTGCTGACTCTTTGCAGCTTGCCAGACATTCTTTTAACAGCGTACAACCTAACAAGCATCACATCTAAAGAATGCTTTAATAGCAATGAGAAGACGTTCATCACCTGTGGTAATGTGCCTTACAAATGGTCTGCACCCTTTACAGCAAACCAGAGATAAAATTGTAGCACCCAAGTGTGCTCACAGCCACAGTGTCACTACCAGGGCTGCTGCAGTGGTTGGCAGGAACTGGGCTCCCTCCTGGGCTTTGCCTCTGAAAACATCAACCCAGAAGGTGACAACCATGAACCTTCCCAGAGCTTAATGGGCATCTGGCAGGATGAACTGTAATCTGGTGGCCAGTGCAAAAGGTTGCCCTTGCTGTTGGAGCTGGTGGGGCAGCTGGTAGTAAGGGTGCCTAAAAGCTCTTATGCACAAACTCAACACAGTAACACAGCAGTTACTCAGTTTGTAGTGCTGGGGTACTACCTCAGTTGGCCCTGCTGGTAACTTGCCACCTCTTGTCTGAATACAACACAGACATTACAGGTAGAGGCAGCTGCAAAGTGGGATGCAGTCATGTATTTGTCATATAAATCCTATGTTACTGCCCATATATCTCAGCTAACTTGAGAAGTTCACTGGCTTACCCGGGCATTTTACCCGGAGGTGACAAAGAGAAAAACTTCATAGAAAGCAGCATAGGCTAGAAAGTAGAAACGTGAGCAAAATCTGCTCACTTATCCTTTTGCATTGGCCCGAATAAAAAGGCAACAGAATCTCTTGCTATTCTGACCCATTTTCCTTCTCCTGAGTTAAACTAATATAATCTCAACTGAACTTCTCTGTGAAGTCTGACTCACTGCTCAATAATGTTTCATAACCTGACATGATGCAAAGACATTACACAACTTTGCAACTCTGGCATGGCAATTTTTATTTTTTATTTTTTTTTTAGTTAACTGCATTTTGTACTGATTTATAAGCATCAGTTGGAAATTCGGAAGATTAAGAAAACAAACAATCCCTTTCTTTTGCCTTTCAAGGTATGTCCAATGAGGAGCAGCAAACAATTGGACAAACTGGACAACTGGTCCAGTTAAAAAGCAACACTGCAAGAAAAAAGCGTTTACTTCAATATCAGCCTGAAATAATCTGGAGTGCACGTGTGTGTGGTAGGAGAAGGCTGGACTGGGGCTCCAGGAGAGACTGGAGCAGTCAGAAGCATCTGCTGCCAGACACTGTGTCTGACTGAGAGCACAGCTGGGCAGCTGTGAACCACTGCAAAGCCCATGTGCATAAAGAAAATTAAAAGCAAACTTCCGTCTTTAGTTCTCTTAAAAGAAAACCAACACACTTTCTATGCCAAAGGGCGGCGTGGCAAAAAGCAAGTGCTCTTTGCCCAACTCCCCTCCGCCCAGGCGGGGTGACACCGCTCCGGTCCCGCAAGCAGAAAGGCGAAGGCCGCCATGGGTGCCGATGTCCCCGGGCGGTCCCTCCACCCCGCAGCCCGTCCCTGTCCCCGTTCCCCAGAAAGGGACCCGCTGGACAGGGCGCGCAGGGCCGCCACCACCTGCTCCGCGCTCTCCACACGATGCCTTCCCCAGGCTCCTCCATCTGCCCGCGGCCCGCCCTGCCCGGGCTGGGGAAGGCGACGGCCGACCCCACGCAGGGGCTGCCCGGGGTGAGGCGGGGGCGAGAGGTCCCGGCAGGACCGGCGGACTCCGGACACGGGCGCAGCGGCCCTTGCCGGGTCGTGCTGCAGGGCTGTGCCATCCCCGCGGGCTCTACCGCCCGGTCCCGTCCCGTCTCGTCCTGCAGCCCCTCCATTACCTCAGCTCCCGCGCTGCCGCCGCCGCTCTCGCCTCCTCTGCCGTGAGGCGGCGGTGCCCGGCCCCGGCCCCGCCCAGGCACGCCCCGGGGAGGGACCTCAGGCGCCGGGCGGGAGGAGCGGAGCGGAGCGGAGCGGAGCGGCTCAGGCCGTGCCGGGCGTAGGGCAGCGGTGCCGGGGCAGTCCGATCTCGCTGCCTTTTCCCCTCCCGGCGCTCGGCGGGGGGGCGGTTGCCGGCGGGAGCCGCCCCGTTCCCGTGGCAACGCGGGGCGCGGCGGCGCAGGCGGTCGGGCGGCGGCCATGGGCAGCTGGGCCGCGGCGACATGGCGGCTTGGTGGCTGCAGCGGGCGCGTCGGCCTCCGCGGCGCACCACGGCGGCGGGGCAGCTCCCGCCGCGGCGATGGGGACCGGGCGGCGATCTTGAGCGACCTCCTGCAGAGCTCGGTGGAGGCCGAGGAGCCGGGCGCGGCAGCGGCGGCGAGGCGGGAGCGGCCGTCCCCCCGGGAGGGCACGGTGCTGCTCTTTCCCGGGCAGGGCAGCCAGTTCGTGGGGATGGGCCGCGGGCTGCTGGGGTACCCCGGCGTGCGGGACATGTACCGCCTGGCCGAGAAGGTGCTGGGCTACGACCTGCTCTCCCTCTGCCTGGAGGGGCCGCGGGAAGAGCTGGACCGCACCCAGCACTGCCAGCCCGCCGTGTTCGTCGCCTCCCTGGCCGCCGTGGAGAAGCTCAACCACCAGCAGCCTAAAGTGAGGGGCGCACCGCGGCGGGGAGCTGGGGAGCGGGGGTGGGTGGGGGGGAGGCCGGGTCGGGCCGGGCCGTCGCGGCCCGCTGGGGTTGAGACCAGGCCCCGCCTCAGGCCTGGGCCCCGCCGGGCGGCTGCGAGGCGGCTCCCGGGAAGCTGGGGGAGGCGGGACGGGGCCTCGGGGGCCTCTTGCTGCTCGGGGGCCGGCTGATGTTTGGCCTCGGGTCTGTCTCCATGCAGGTGGTGGAGAGCTGCGTGGCGGCGGCGGGGTACAGCGTGGGGGAATTCGCGGCGCTGGTCTTCGCTGGAGCCCTGGGCTTTGCCGAAGGTGCCCGGGAAATGTCCTGAGCCTCCCCCCCCCTCCCCCCATACACCCAGTGGGATCTCGCACTCCCGCCCCATGCATCTTCCAAGGCATATCTGTTACCACTCTTTCCTTCCCGCTTTTTTTTATTAGTGGATAAATTTTACTTTCTACGGCCACTGTTCACTTTAATACGTGTAATGCGGCATTAAAAGCATTGACGTTTCATGAGAGTAAACAGCCACCCTTTCTTGCGCACAGATGCAGGGCGCCTGTAGCAGTGTTTTCTCGGGGCTTGCATTTACCCAGCATCTCTGTTTTTCTCCTTAGCGCTGTACGCGGTGAAAATCCGCGCCGAAGCCATGCAAAAGGCGTCGGAAGCTGCCCCCAGTGGAATGCTCTCGGTTATCGGTCGGCGAGAGGCAAATTACAAATTTGCCTGCTTGGAAGCCCGTAAACACTGTGAATCGCTGGGTATAGAAAACCCTGTCTGTGAAATTTCAAACTATTTGTTTCCAGACAGCAGAGTCATTGCAGGACACATACAGGTATTGCCTTAGAATAACTGTCCCTTTAGTTCAAGTTAACATTGAATTTTTCTAAACTTTTATCTTGCACTTCTGTGTGCAAGTTACATATGGCCTAAGTTTGTCCAGACGAGTATATGATCTGTGGGGTCTTTTTTCAGCATGTGCTCAGCAGCTGGGTAGGGAAAGGAGTCCCTTTATGATGATAAGTTTGAAATGAGGTGGTTCTTTGTCGTGTACAACTCTTACTTCTCTCTCTCTTTTATAGGCTTTGGAGTTTTTGCAGGAGAATGCCCGAAAATATTATTTTACACGTGCAAAATTGCTTCCGGTCAGTGGGGCTTTTCATACCAGACTTATGGAACCAGCAGTAGAACCATTGGCTGAAGCCCTAAAAACGATTGAGATTCAGAAACCACTGGTCTGTGTCTATTCCAATGTTGATGGCAAAAAGTACATGCACTCAAAGCACATTCAGAAGCTGTTAGTGAAGCAAGTGGTTTCTCCTGTTATGTGGGAACAGACCATGCATTCTGTTTATGAAAGAAAGCAAGGAACAGAATTCCCTTACACATATGAAGTGGGGCCTGGGAAGCAACTAGGAGCCATTCTCAAAAAATGTAATTTAAAGGCCTGGAAACAATATAACCATGTAGATGCTTTGGAAGATGAGGAAGCAGCAGAGACCTAAGTAGCCCTTTGAGAAAAATCCACGCAACTTGGCTTTTCTGCTTAAGCTGAAAATTGTGCTCCCAAAAGAGGCAGTCTTAAACATGATGGAAAGAGTACCGTGTGCGTGATCACAGTGAACATTTTCCTTCCCTGTGTGCTTGACCTCAGATGTAGAAGGGGAAGAGCAAAGTTTGTTTTTTCCCACCAATGTGGGACAGCAAAACTGCCAATAAACATGCCAAATAGCCTTCTGTTTGGCTGACTCAATCCTGCAAGCAACTTCCCCTCTTTTTAAATTTTTCTACAGGGTGTGGATTTGGGTTCAACTCAGTAGCTGTGACTGTGTGGTGCGGGGATCTTCTGTATGGGCATGGGAGTAGAACCTGGCTCTTGGATCTGGGTTGTTGAGGGTTCTGCAGTGGGGCTTGAGGATGCATTTAGAGGAACCCATCAGTTGGTACTGCTGTTGGTATGCTGGTGTTGCTGGTTTCTAATTCAACTGACTTGCAGGACATTTATCTATGTAAAGTTCTTTTATTTTGTGACCATGTTGTCACATAGCAGCCAGGTAAGGCAGAACATGCAATAAGGAATGTGATTTTCTTAAGGCTGAACTATGAATAAACTATAAAGCTTGTTTCGGTATTTTTAATGCTGTGAGGTGCATCATTACTGGCCTGTAGTCCGCACGTGAATGGAAGTAATTTTCCTTCCTGTTGTTCGGTGTTGGTTGTTCCTAGTTAGACCAGAAATGTTTGCTTAAAGTTTCACTGAAATGTTTCACTGAAAAAGCTTACCAAAATTCCTCAGCTCCCTCAGAGTCACAGGGCTTTTGTTGTCCCTGACTGAGGCCGTGTAGGCTGAGTTGGCCCTTTGGATGACTTTTCTCGACAGAGCAAAAAAACAATTCTGGAAAACTTTGCAGAAAGAGCTCTTAGGGGACACCTTTGTACACAGGGTGAACTCTGTGTTAACAGAGTGTGGGGGAGGAGTATTTGGATGCTGGTGTATCAGCTCTCTCTGTGTTCTTGAACCTGTTTTGCCAGCTTGCACGTTTTCTGGCAGCAGGAAATGAGCTGGAAAGGAGTGGGTTGTCCTGAGCCCTCCTGGAAAGATCTCCCTGGTTCCCTTGTTGGCACTGACTGTTGCTGGATGGATGAGGGCTGGTGGCAGGTCCCTGGGCTGTGGGGGAGCACCTGCAGAGCTCAAGTAGCACTTGGAACAGTTTTAGCACTGACCCAGGGGGGTTTAGATAAGCCAACCCTTGGCTTATTAAAATATATACAGTTGTGCTACAAGATCACTGTGCTTGTGCAAGATACCTGCAGAGTGCATAGAAAATGTATGCTTGCTTGGTGTGCTCATCATCTGTAAGGGGTACTGAAAGCTTAAGGAACTATCAGAGAACTGTATTTGCTAGGGGATCATGTGCATATGAGCAGGGAAAGTTACGTGTTGTGTATTATAATGTGACCAGAAGTTTCAACTGAACTCTAGCCTTTTTTTAAAAAAAACTTCAGTGATTTATTATGCAGTGCAGCACAACTTCCAATTACAGTATTAAGCATTTCATAATGTGACATTTCTAAAAGAGAAGATGAAGTTTAAAATACTGGCCTCAATTATGATTGCTTAGTGGAGTGCATTATTAAACAGTCCTTTTGTGAACTGAAATTGGCAGCTGAGCCCACCTTTACAGTACAAATTCCACTTTTGGCATGTGGAAACATTAACTTTTAGTGAAATAGAAAAGGATTTGTCAGCCACTGCACTTTTAAAGAGGCTGACAGTTTGGGATTACTGTAAGGAAAATGATACTGGTGAAGGCCCCTCTGTTACAGGTCATGAATTTAGGTGTAATACAGGTCAGGTGTTAATAAAGCATGCCAAAGGCAGCAGCATGTATCATAGTATTAAGTGCTGAATTGTGTGCTGTGTTACAACTTTTGTGTTAGAACTCTGACTCCATCGTGTAAGACCAAAAGCAACATTAGTGACTTTGAAGCCAGTTTTTGTGGTAGTTGGGAACTAAGCATGGGATGTTGGTAGCACTATCTTGGGTTTAGAATAGTGCTTTATAGCTTCAGGACTTGTTTTTCTAATTTTTTAACTTGTTGTGTGGAATTTTTGGAGATCTGTTTTCCATTTGTATTGTTTTTAACATAAATTTGCTTGTTTTCTTCATTTCACTTGAACACTTTGCCTGGAATAAAAGGGCCTTGGGAGAATCATGGTAAAAATCTGTTTGTAAATTCGGAATATTAGATAAACTTTGCACCTTTGTTATCTGCAGAGTGCCAAAGGGGTATGTGGATGTCTGTATCCTAAGAGCCTCCCAGTCTTGTGGGCTCTGTTTAATTAGTGGGGAGAAGGAACTGTAGCCACTGCCTGAGTGTTTGCTTTTCTTGTTTGCTTTTTCTTCTGGACAGCGGTTGAGCCTAAGCCAAGGTAGCAAGCCCTGCATTTCCAAGGCTGCTCCTCTCTGAGCCTCCTGTCTTCAAAACAAGAAGCCAAGCGGTATCCTAGTCTTGTGTTGATGTTGCACTTTATATCAGCAAACAAAAGTGATGGATGCCTTTGTACCTCTGTATCCAGAGAACTCAGGGCTTGCTTTCATGTCGTGCCTGGCAGCAGGGCATCATGCTGGTGTATGGCTCTGTATGAGCAGAAGGGTGTCTCGTGCTGTAAAACTTACCTGTGGTCAGACACGGAGTGGCATGAGGAGTAACCAAGAATGCTGGATCCTAGTACTGTTATCTGCCTTCTTTTTATGTGCTTGCTCATCTACCCCTTCTGCTTCTGGAAGCCAGACTTTAAAGATGTGAAAAGTCAGTGTGGTCCCTTCATGTAGGAGCAAGCAGAAGCAGGATGTGAAAAAAAAAAATGAAGTGCAGTAAACTGTCAAATGAGGAAGTGGGCAGTAAAAAAAAAAAAACAACAAAAGAGAAAGAAAAAAAGATAATTACATTTGTGTCTCCTGAGTCACAGTGCAGAGCTGTAACTGAGACTTTGCTCAGCTCTGCAGGTGAGAGGGGAGCCTGGTAACTACTGCTGGCTGTGGTAACTCTGGTTTGTGGGAGTTCTTGTTGTGGGTGCTGTTTGCTTTGTGTTTTACTGGCTTTGTGGGTGTGATTACATTATTATACTCCTTGAGAAATAAGTGTTTTGTGCCGTGTATGCTGCACATCCCCTCTCTTGTGAATCAAAGTATGACATTACTGATCGTAAGACTCATCCCATGTGGCTCTCAGATGGATCAGGCAGTCTGGCAGTCTCCAGTTTATCATAGCTCCCCTGTGCATAAAGATGATTTACTTAGAAATAACTGAAGTTGGTTTGGAGTGTTAAAGTCATTTATCTGGGAAAAATCTGGTTTTTGGCAGCTTGTGCTTCTATTACACATTCATAGGTTGTTTATTAGTCCCTTTTGATGGGAATTTTTACCCTTCACTACTTTAATACATTTTCGGTCACACTGCTGTTACGGAATTAAACAGAGCAGTTGATTTCTTGATGGAGCTTTGGTCAGCTTCTGTGACTCAGGTTACAGATGTGCCACTTGTGCTTTTCTAGAAAAAACTTGTGTACCTGCTGCTGAAAGGCAAATTGGCTGAAGGGCATTTTGAAAAGAGGTAACTCTAGAATATATGTTGCTGCTGCTTGAACTTTTGGGGTATGCTGGAGCCCTCACCATCTGCATAACTTCTTTGCTTACCTTCTTTTTGCTCTGATTTACAACTCAGTCAAAGGTATGTTGAGGTCCTTCAAGATTAAACAGTTGAGTGAAATATTCTAGTTGCAACTTTTGCTTGTTTGTTTTCCCCAGAAGAACTTTTTGAGTTGGACAGTTAGGATCATAACAGAATTTGGGTACCATTCACAAAAGAGAGAAAACACATTCCTCAGCCCACTTAAACTTGACTGGGTTTGGCACTGAAGAAAAGAGTGGTTTAAATTCCTTGTCTCATTTAGAGCAGGGACTCAAAACTCCAATCTCTCAGATAAGTGCTTAGATCGGTAGAACATTAAATATTCTGTTTTCATGTTTCAAAATTGTGCTAACCATAGTCATCACTTGACTAGGCAGGAAGCAGGTATTCCCTCTGCTGAGGGGAATACCCAAACCACAGAGATGCACTTTCATTTTCTTGCTGAGAGTCTGTAAGTGAAAAGCAGCTTCAACAGCAAAGGACAGGGCAGATGCACCCAGACACAGAGAATAACTTGGTATGGTTGGGGCTGTTGTCAGAAGAAACCCCACTGTGTCCAAATATCCACCTGCAGGGTATGCCAAGGTGACACCTACAACAATCTCCAGCCTGTAAGCTGTGCTCAAGTTCCCCTTGGTTACCTGTTTTCCCCCTAAGAACATGCCTTCCAAAAAGAGACGTCATTTTAAAAAGTCCCTTTTCTAAATTCAGTCAATTTCTTGGGGTTTTGTTGGTTTTTTTCTGGGCAGTTTTAAAAAGCAGAAGAATTATCAAATCTATCAGGAGATTTCTGAGAAATTCTTGAAAAGTAACAGGCTTGGCTTGAGTGGCCCTTGAGTAGTAACCCAAACAATTTGCTTGCTAGCTCATCCAAAACACTTTTTTTCAATAAACACATTTTTCATGTGCTATTTTAACTACATAAGAATCAAGTAAAGCTGTCTTGTAGTCTTAGATAGCAGAATGCACAAGACAGAGATACTGCTAGTAATAAGTGATACCAGTCTTGGAAAATACAGGAGAAAACACTGCAACAATTTAATTTTTAAAAAGCATCATGGTTTTAATCTTCACTATTGCTTTTACAGTGTTAAAATTTAAAGGATGTCCAGCATGCCTTCAGTCTTCCCCACATCCAGAATCTCTTTAAGAAACTCGTTTATATAGAATAGACACTTTATATTGCTTTAAAACAAACACAAAAAAAGACAGACTTTCTAATCGCCTGGAGTCACATTTCAAAACAAGCAAGTCGGGCAGTTATCCAGCAACAACCTCCTTAGTTTAGACATTTTTCTTTTTTAAAAAAAAGGTATGAAACAGCAGTGACCCAGCACTAGCCTAGGTTTTAAATATAAAAGAGATTTTTATCAGTGTAAATTTGAAAAACAAACCAGCTGCCACCACCTGGGTGTTAATGATATTGGTCAGAGTCCAGCAATGACCTCCTATTGTAATTCTCTTGTGTTAATTCTGGAGTCCATAATTCATGGCCCACCAAAAGGCAACAACAAGTAAGGCTGCAGGCACCAGCTTCTGACAGAGGCACCTGAAAGGAAGCTTGCAGATCTGTGGGAAGTAAAGAGAAGTTAATTAGAAATAACAAGCAGCAAAAAGATGGTGCAGTAAGGCTAAGAAAAACCCCTGCGTGCGAGGTTAGTGTGAAGTCAAGAAAACATCCCAGTTCTGCAGGAACATGTGTTGGGGTCTGGTTTTGCAGGTGGCTACTTTATCCAGCCTCAAAAGAATCCTCCTTTCTTCTTGGGGGGTTAACACCATGTGAAACACTGCTGGTAGCAGGACTCTCTGGCTCCCCTAGAGCAGACTCTTAGAGCTTCTTACAGTGGGAGACACCTTCCCTCTGCATGGAGCCCCCATGAGTTGTGAGGGACTTGGGCAGCTGTTTGCAGATGTTTTGCATACTGCCTATAAATGAGAAATTTCGGTCTAAAAAGACAAAATGGAGCAGTGGGAAGGCACCAACAAATGAAGGAATAAACCCAAACTTAGAGCCACATTATATGCTTTACTTACTAATACATACTCGGGAGGAAGGTGGTGGTGTTGCCTACTTTCAGAATAAAGGGGTGGAAGAAAAGGGAGAGAGCATACCCAGCTTCCATAAGCAATGATCTTCTTTGTCCAGTTATTGTTCAAAATATTTCCAAAGCTTCTTATAACATTTTTAATAATATTCCATATCTGGAAAACACTGATTGCAACCCTGATGATTTAAAATAAAAGGAAGGAAAAAATAAACATGAGGATAGAGAATTCATTCTACAAATTAGCAAACAAGACTATCAAAGTTTAGGAAACTACAAAAAGAAACCCAAAATTCCAGTATGTTCTTTCGTGAAAGTCTACGTGTACATATATATTTGTCTAAGTACTTAGGAATAAGACCTGTCAACTTAGTAGAGCTTTGGAAGACAAGGATAATTTGATTTCAGAATTAACTGATCACTAACATCACCCAAAGCAGCATGCTGCAGTAGAGCTTCTGAGCAGCCACCTTGTGCCTTTGCTCATGTTTGAAACCCAGAGCAGCACTGCCCAACGAGAGTGGTTGGTGTGTAATGAGTCCAAATTCAGGACAGCAGTACAGGACTGACACAGCAATCCCACGGGGTCCCTCTGCAGTGTGAGCCCAGCTTTACTGAGGCAGAAGTTTTATTACTGTGTGCTCTGTCCAGGAACACAGCTGTAACCAAACTCTGCAAGGCTGCAATAAACAACCATCCTCCTCCTGAAGCATGGAGAGAAGAGGTAGAGACACATTTCAGGGTTCTGACATGGATTATGTATCTTGGGTTAGGATGTTACTGCGTGTGAATTACTCTGCAGTTAATAACATCCATGACAACCCTGTCAGCTCGCAGCAGATAAAAGGCAATTCAAACTCCTTGAGCCATGTTTCATTTTACTGTGGGTGGGTTATCTGACATGCAGCAACATGTGAATCCCTGAAGCATCACACTTAACTAGTCTGAAGACCTCTCATCATTTAGTTGTGCTTAAAGACACTGTCAAACCTAGAAAACTACTGTGCTAATGTGGAATTTTAACTACCAAGAAACTATTTAAGCCTTTTGACTGTAAATGGCTGTAGAATGTGGAAACAATTTACATTATAAAGCTCTTAATGGTGAAACAAGCTCCAGTAGGTTTTGGGGTTTTGGGTTCTGTGTAAAGCAGCAGTAGTAGCAGTAAAAGTTTCTACTTTGTGTATGGAAAATTTTATCTAACAAAACATTACCATTTAGCTATATAACATGGTTTTCAAAAGGATCTGAACACCGACGGTAGCAGTAAGGTAACTTACCCATGTGCCAGGTGAAGCAGTGTGTCTTCAAATTTCCTGTGGTGTGTCCTGTTAAATTCATCCCCAATCAGGGCCAGCTGACGGCCAACCTGGGCAGCTGAGCTGAAAGGTGTTCAGGATGGTTATGTTAAAGGAAAACACAGTAACAGCACTTCTCTAAAAAGCACTCAGCAAATGGCAGGCACAGTTATTACCCTAACAGTTTGGACTAAGCTGGGCGTAAAAGTGAAATGTTGAGGGTTTATTTTTTCCTGTTGCTTATGGCTTTGCTGATCAGGCACCTTACACCCATATTTATGTGCATACAGAGGTGTTGCAGCTGTGTATTTGGCACTTTTAAAAATACTCATCCATGCTTTAGGTGTCTCGTTTCTTTATACAAGGCAAAAGAATTCTGTGTCATATGTTGGGGTTTTTTTCCCCAGCCCTTACATCGTACGTTTCAAAATACTTCATCCTACATAACTGCTGGCTTTTTCATCCAACAAATACACTTCAGTGATTTCTACAATGCAGTGCTGGTCTCCAGCTAATGGGTGGTGCCAGGGTATGAAGTGACCAAAACCTAAAGGGTCTTTAGGGACATCCTGGGGTGTGCAGAACCTTGAATTACAGCAACTGTGGCTTATGTTGATGCCAAAAACTGGTTATACTTTCATGATGAAAATTTCCAATTGGATGTAGCTTCTCTTAGACACCTGTCTTTATTTTGGTAGAAAAATGTTATAGCTATAACTTCGTATTTAAACTTGTATTTCTGTTTGTGGGACCTGCTAAATCCTAAGTGGACTTAAAAGCTTAACACTAGAGATCTGCTTGAAAAACTTGGACTTGGTTTGTTCAGTCTAACAACATTAATAACAAAAAATAAGACACAGAAAGGAATCTTCACAGACAGGGGAGGGAAAGGCAGTCCCGGACTCTTGGAAAAAACATATGTATGGGATTAAGAAAAACCCAAAGCATCACTATCAGTTTGTTTTGAGAGGCGCCTAGAGAATTATGTAAAAATGGCTTCCTCAGCTGCTTGCTATAACAGGTGGGTTTCTAATGAAGAGCCACATCTGTGTCCCTGTGCAGGATAAAAACTTAAATTTAATGAAGCATAATCTTGCATGGTCAGTATTAAGTACTCCAGGTTATCTACACTTGCATCTACTGCATTTCCAATAGCATTCCAAATAATCCAATGATTATTTGGCTTAGCAGAGTCTTCTGGAAAGTCTAGGGTTTGTATTTGGGGGAGGAGGGCGGTGGGATGGGCAAGACAGAAGGAGTATTAATGTGGTGTGATACCTGATATTAAACTCCATTTGCTCTGTGGTGTCTGGAATTGTTCGGCTGTTACTGTAGGTTTCCTCTTCTGGTGCTCCATTGGGGTAGCCGGAGAGGACAAAATGCCTGGGGATTCTCCTTGTTTGAGACATTATTCTGCAAAGAGTCATGAAAAACAGCCCCGTGGCTCCTTGTAACACAAGGTCTTTTCGGTTTAGATGGAAATTGTTTGAAGCACTCTTTAAGTTACCCTTCTTACTTCCCCAGTCAGAAGGTGGGGGTTGCTAAGATAGCTATTTTGAGAGTAGTCAGAGGAAAGTTTCAGTGACCCAGCAGATGTACAGCAATGCAAACGTGCACCATTTAGATGGCTGCTGTTTCATATTTGCCTAAAACAGCCTAAGAATTGGAAAATCTAGATAAAGATAGCTGGTGTAGATAAGTATAGTTTCTCAGCAGTTTCACTTAGCACAAGACACTTTCCTGAGCTGTTTGCAGCAACGTGCCTGGCATTAAATCACTCCAACTGGTGGAGATCCTCAGGCAGCAAAGTACCTGAACCAGACAACTTGAACAGCTTTTCCTAAGCCTAAAATTCAGGTCTGAGTTTATGCATCTTCTTCAGCTGGAGGTTGCCACCACAGAAATTACAAGCAGCTCACTGTAGAAAGAGAGTATAACAAAGATCTAAACAGATTGATAGCTTTCCAAAAGAAAAGAGTGGATAGTAGGAACTGCTAAGTGGAGCTGCCTACTTGTAAAAGGAGAAAATTCTTCACAACCAGTATCCAGGCTCTAGCACATAAGCAACCTCATACGGGGTGGCCCTCTTCTCAGCAAATCGAGTGGCAAAAACTAGCGGATGTCATAACTGGAGTGTCTCTAATATTGCCAGTATTTGGGTAACACTTCTCTGAAAGCATTAAAGAGGTTAAGTTCACCAGCAGTAGAGCTTGGAGCAGAGCTGCTGTATTTGTAGTCATTAGCTTATCAAGAGAGATTACATCAGAGCTGTAGAGGGGGATGATTTCAAACTATGCACACACCCTTGGGCAGGTAACACTCCTGCCCCTGGGACATTTGCTGCAGCAGAAAGCTCTGCCTGTTGTCTCAAGGGTGTCTGATGATGAATTCATTACAGTCTTCTGGAGATGATGTGTTTCTACCTGGCATGGTTTTGGCCAGCTCTTTGATGATCTCTCCACTTCCCAGCTCCATCATTACAAAACTGAACCCTTTTGTGGAAGGAGGGACCTTGGGCAGCAATGGAAGGGATTCCCCCAGGCTGGATTTCTTTCTCCTTTTAAGCACACTCTCTGCAGATCAGATGAATAAAATTCACATAAAATATTCTCAGGGATGGAGCTAAACCAAGCAAGAGGTATCTGTCATAATGTTGCTTGGCAAGGATTTGGTTTGCCATGTTTCTGCAGTTCCTGTAAACTCTTCTCTCTTACGTTTTACACTCAGGATGAGGTTGGAGCGTTTGTGCCCTTAGGGAGCCTTGATCATCTTTCAATATTTAGATAAAATTTATATTTTCCTCAAAGCGAAGTTGTAAGTGATTAATGTGTATATATTACAGCATAAGCAAACACACAGAAATGTGATATTAAATGAAAATATAGTCTGTTTTAAGGAAGTTGAAGGTCCTTTTACTAATATTTAACGTGGCTGGGGAAAACCATGCTATGGACTAGTTTCTCCTGGGTAGATAGTATCGTGCCAAATTTTAATACTCTGGTTTTTTCTTTCTATTTGTAGCATTTCTGCTTTACTCATATAGATGTTTATAATTTAGGAATTTAAATATATCTGGATTTCTGAAGAGCTAAGTAGTTTATCAGTGCCAAAGAGAATCTGTGGTCAGGCCTTCTGAATTTTATTGTGGATAGTTCACAAGAAGGAGGGAGCTGTGTGACCCAGCTCTGTTCCTGAGGGAAAATAACACAGTCCTTTCTTCCAAGAGGATACCTATGGGTTTGTAAGTAACAGCAGCAGAATCTGAACATATTTTACAGGTAAGTTAAAAGGCTTAATTAAATATGATCATCTGTTTTAAAAAAGAGATAGTAGTTTCAGGTGCTATTATTTGCTGCAAGAGATGTCCTGTCGTGTTTTAAAAACTTCTGTATACATTGCTGTATGTTTCTCTCTCCAGTCCAAACAAAAACATGAAAAAAGTGTAATGCCCATGGGGGGGGGCTTTGGGCATTCCAGCACCACACCTAATTTCCAGATACCCAGCAACCCCCAAGGACTGTTGTAGCTCTGAATCAGGTGCAAAGCTGTATCACTTTAAAAAAAATCCATATTCAGTGGAACAGGTACTTGAGCTGACTCTTCCATTTCCCAGGGGAACATCTGGACCAGTGGGTTACTGGTAGTGGTGGTCAATAGCTGATCACATTCCCACAAGTGCATCCCTGTCCATTTTTTGTCCAATGTCCAGTGTGACACATAAACTACTGCAGGATGGACTGGAGGAGCCAGGGCAGCTCCTCACTCGCAAACTCCCGTAGAGCTTGGGCAGTGGGTCCTGATCCACAAGTGACACACTGGGAATGGCTGAGCAAGGTTTGGAGGATCCCAGGGATGCTGAAGAAATCACCTGAATACTCAAAGTCCCAGTTCTCTGGATGCACTTAGTCTCAGTGGACTGCACAGAGAAACAGTCAAAGCACAATGTGCTGGAGCCAGTGTTGGTCTTGTGAAGGTTAAACAACCTAACTATATACATGCATGCAAAAAGTAAACATCTCAGTATGTAGTGATGTGTTCCTGCAGCCTGGGGCACAAATTCAAACAAATTGGAATGTGCAAGTTGTGTTTCTTCACAGCTTATGAAGGTGTTAACAGTTTCTAGTAAGGTAAGTACTGTAGTGGATAAAATGTATTAAAATCCAGCATAAAAAGTCATCTGTCTATTGCAGATGTATACTAACTATTCTTAGCCTTTACAACCATGCATTGTGAAAAAACAAAAACAAACAAACAAAAAACAAAAACAAAACAAAAAAAACAAAACAAAAAAAAAACCAAAAAACAAACAAAAAACAACACCAAACCCTAAAAGTATTTTTGTCTGGTTTGGTTTGTTGTTTTTTTTTCCATTTCTAGACTAGATGTTGGTTTCACATTCATGGGACCACACAATGGGAATGCCTGTATCTGTGAGAGATGAAAACCACGTTCTGAAAAAGACCTATAATAAGTCAATGCACTACAGAACTCAGACATGTAAACAAACCATACAATACCAGGACTAAAGCACAACATATGCTACCTCACACCTGTTATGATAAAACCTTCCTCCCACAGGCTAAAAAAGAAACTGTCATAGCTGTTAGCTCATGCTCTCCACAACTCAGCTGCAGCCTGGTATGCTGGCTTTGCCCACCAGCTCATCTCAGTGTAAGGGCAATCCAACAAAGAGAGGGTTTATAATGTGTTTTATGGGACTGACAGTGTTGGAGCAAAGACAGTCTGGTAGGGCTACTGTCTGGAACATCTACAAGATGGGTCTAATTTAGTTTAAAATAAAAGGTTAAAAATTGCCATCTTGGCAAGGAAGGAACAAAGGGAGGCAATTTACTGATTCATCATTTTTTAAAAATATGTATGTCTAGGAATGCATGAAAAAGCTGCATTAATATGGACCTGTTCTGTTCTTCAAGTTTGGATCAGTGCAGAGCTGGGCAAGAGGAGCATCTATGAATCTCCACAGGTCCTGGTTCTCCAAAGCAGGATGTTTTAATCTTCTACCACCCATTTCATGCTTTCCTTCTTTCTCTATTTTATACGGAAAGAAAAGGCAAACTAATTTTGGTTTACAGAAGCCAAGAGGCTGTATGTATGCCTGTGTAATGGCATAATGTAATCATTTAGAGAGCAACTGACCACAACCAAGGCCTCATGGCACCTCTGAGGAGGTGGCAGTGGGATCCCATGCCAGCAAGAGAGATCATTTCCAAACTAGCAACCAGAAAAAAAGCTCATCTTTCTCTGTAAGGCTTTCTCTGAGAAAGACAAAAGCTTAGTTTCAATGATAATATGCCTTCAGCAGAAAAAATAATATATTTCACTTTAAATGCATACTTAACATTTTGCTGAATAGAAGCCTAGATCCAAATTTTAAAAAACAGCCCTCTGAATACCTAATTATATGATTATGGCTTTTTATGAACACAATTCCAATTGAATTCTGAGCATCTTTAGTAGATAGAGTATGCTGACACTTAAGTGTTGACACTTGGTATACTCAGTTTTTCCTATTTGTCTTGTTGGTTTGATTTTATTTTTTTTTTTACCTAGCAAAAGGGAACTGAAATTCTTCCTGAAAAAGAAACATCTTGCTAAACCAAGAATGCCAGCAGGTGAGTTGGGGAAAACAAAAGGTCCTGAAATGTATTTGTAGTTGGTTCAATTAGATTTGCTGTGGTAATATTTTTAAGAAGATGAGCACAATGATACTTTACTGAATGCATTAATTACAGATTAGGTATTTAATGACTTACCTATACGATAATTTATGTGCACTTTGTCTTATGCAATCTTATGTATTTTATGCAGATATGACATAATAAAGGTATTAATAGTTACAACAGGCAATTTAGTACATTTTAAAGCTGTTTATGAAAGTAGAAACTGCTACCCAAAATCTGATTCCCAGAAGCTACCTACATAATTTTGAAGTGCCAGATAAGACCCTCATCCTTTACCCCCACAGGTATGCCCCCAAAGTACATCTCAGACTGTCTCAGATTCTACCAGCTGCCCATGCAAACTAAATTTAAATGAAAAACAAATAGAGGCTTGGTTGTTTGCATATAGACCTCCAATTCACAGCCAACTCTTTCAAAATATGACATCATCCTCACTGTTGCAAATACAAATCTCTATCCATTTTTCAAGGACAAGTCTTTGATAAGATGTCTGAGGATTAAGAGCTAATTAAGTTTTAGGAGAAGTGGGAATATTGGACACCCAGGGTGCGGTGGCGAGGATGAATACACTCTCTAAAATCTCAGGCTGTTTTGTTGTGTTTTCTTTCTGTTCTGGGGGCTCCTATGACCCCTGCCAGATCAGCAGCAGTTGCCCTCGGCTGTTGCCCCCCCTCCCCTGCCCTTCAGAAGCTGTGGGCAGCCCAGGGGGGTGGGAACCACAGCTGTGGTACAGGAGATCTCTGCCCCTTCCCTCCTAGGGACACCCCGGCTCCCACAGCCTGCTGCCTCCTCAACCACCACCGCTCCTGGCAGAGCATCCCGAGGTCACAGCCACCAGCAGCCTCCAGAAATCTCTCTCCGAAAGTCGAGAGGTTCAGCCATCGTTGCTAGATTTCGAATAGTGCAGGTTAGTTAGCCGGTGTTGTTGGAGTAGCTCTTAAATCAGTATCAGGTCAAGGAGCAAAGATAAATTCTTTGTCTCATACCCTGTCCCCAGTCAGCTTAACAGCAATGACCTTGGAGACTGTTTACACATAAACACTTCTTAATATTGCCTCAAACAGCTATTAAAGGCACACTTCTGTAGATCTAAAAAATACACGCTCTGTTTCTTACATTTTATTTAATTTATGGTTTTATACTCAACTTTTTTTTAAGTGAGTGTGAGAACATGCCTTCACTCGGAACTTCACATAGGCTCTCCTACCTCAAAACAGGATAAGGGTGAAGTGTTTGATTATAATTAAAAAGAAAAAGAAAAAATTTACTTCTTAAGCAGGCCCTGTGACCTCAGTAGTGAAATAAATGCAATTAGCAGATTTTAAATGGAGGAAATTCTTTGAAGTAAAGCACTTGCACAGGTAGTTTTTAAGTCTTTGCTGAAAATGTTTAAGAGGCCATGACTGAAATACCGAGTCAAGACTTGGAGAATCTCTCAGATTTTTATGCATCAACAGCATATGTATGTGGTCTGTTAAAGCACTGAGAGCACCAGTCCTTGCTAGGATATTTAATATATACAGAACAAGATACAGAACAAGAGGTTTCTACCTTAAAAAGTAGATAGCACAGTTATGTCTGCACTAAAAAAAGCCATGATTTTGTAAGCTTACAAAGTACCATTTTCCTTGACCAGTCTACCAATTCCTTCAATGCTCACAAGCCTATTTCAATGGCTTTTAAATACACAGAGAAACAAGGAGGTTCTGCTTTTATTAAAAGACAAACATCAAATCCCAGTAAGTTTCATGGTAAGAACTAAGAACACTGAAGAGAAAAATATATTGATACTGTACTGAAACCAACCACTTCTGTTTTAAAAAATCCTAACAATTTTTCTGCCACAGTCAGATTTTTGTTTTGTGACAGCACCACATTCCTCAGGGATGTTGTCTTTGTTCCACTTGTTCACAAAGAGTTAAGGTTTAGATTAAGTCAGTAAGCTTCTGCTCTAACATTTACATTTCCTTTTCAAAACATCTTCTGCCCTTTGCACTTCTCAGTCTCACCGAAAGGTCAAGATTCTTTTATAATAAGTAAGAATTTGTTTGAAGTTGTCACTTGAATTGCATGGCCAGGTTGTAGGAGGTAAGTACAACAACATAACCAATACAATAATCCATGAGTGAACCATAAAGGTATGGAAAATGTTTCTTTGTTCACATTATTCTAAAATTGTGTATCTTAGGTTTTTTGGTTTTGAGAGCTTCAGAAATAAACGATGCAGGTAGAAAAGTTGTTACTGGTAGTCAGAAAAGTTCCTGCAGTGCTTGTAATTATTAATACTGTTACGTAATATAATTTGAATATTTCAATCTAACATTGACATCTGTTCAATCAAATTGAAAAAAAAAATAATCTGATGCACTTCAGAGACCTTTTTCTAATATCCCATCCACTTCAAGGGTGATAAGTAGCTGAATTGAGCCTGCTGGCATCCTTTGCAAGCAATTATGGAACTCATGCTTTGATGTTAAATTCAGGATTAAAGGATACTGATCACTAAGGTGATAATCTATAAAAATATGTAGGCAGATATGTTAGCTTCAGCGGACCAAATAATATTGTTAACTTAAACGTAATCATTAATATTCTTAAAAAGCTTTTAAAAAAGTGTTTTGGGATAGCTGTGGGCTTCCACTTTCTCTTACCTAGTCTCCCTTAGTGCTGTGCAGGTACACATGCTGTCACGTATTGCCACCTCACACCTGCATCTTGTCCTGTTCAACAGGGACACTTTATTGGACTTGTGGTCAGAAAACTCAGCATCCTCTATAACCTTTGGTGGACTTTCCCTACAGGTGCCTTTGAGATCCCACTTACTGCTGCCATATTGGGAAGATGAGAGGAACTTGATTTGCAGGTACAGTGTAACTGTAGGTCTAAGAACTCAACCTTAAATCACTATTTATGGTGTCTTTCTAGTCCTACACTTTGGTATAAAGAACTAAGATGCCACACTGTTCTGAAGTTTACTTAGGCTTCCTGTATTGGTAGAATGCAGATAGTAACAGTGTTACAAACATTGGAATAATATTACTGCGGAATAAAATCTTACTCAACTACAATATTTCAGTGGTATTTTTACATAATAATATAAACACGTTAATATTAGTAAGATGTATTCCATGCATCCTGCAAATAGTGTAACCAAAAATAAAAACAAGGTAGCTTATTAAATAGAACAAATGTGTACAACCAACTGTGAAGAACAAATGAAGAAGGTTTTATGCACCAGACTCATTTTTTTCAAATGCAGTGTGTTCTTCACTCATATTCTTTTGAAAGAAAAAAGATTTGTAGATTTGTAGCCCTTACTCATATAAATTATGATTTCAGTATTTGGCTTCCTAGTGTAATTTCAGACCCACACTGCATTAGGAGAGGGTTCACTACTTCCTTCAGTAACTACAGGATCAAGCTCAGAGTCAGGATCCTGCTCCCAGTATCTGGCTCTTGCTCTGGATAGGAGGCTGTTAATATGCAGAAGCTGAGTGCATTCAATTTTTCTTCAGTTCTTTCTAACTAGTCTTATGCTCTGTGGCCTATAGATACAAAAATTCTTAAAACAGAGCTACCACAGCCACTTGTTGGCCAGGTGAAGCTGGCAACTTCTCCTTTCTGAGAGACAGGTACTCTGCAACGCTGATGTTTTGACATCAGAAGAGATCAAATACCTTGAACAAACATTTTTTTTTCTTTTTAATTATACTCAGTCCTAACTCGCACACAACTGTCATGCATTTAACAGCAAAAAGAAACCAACCAAACAAAAAATCATCACATACCCACAAAACATGAACTCGCGGAAAACTTTCTACACGTACCTGTGAAAGTTTTAATTAAGACTATTCTATCTTCTTGTTATACACACGACTTTCTGCAACAGTGTAAAGAAGCAGGCTCAGGCTATCACTCACTTTTCAATGTAAGCACCTAGAAATCCACTTAATCACAGAACTCACCACGCTCCTGAAATGACTTAAAAGTAACCAACTACGGATTTCTTTATCAATCTCTGGTGTTGCACACCGTTCCTGTTATCTTTAGCATTGCTGCAAAAGTATACAGAAATAGAAAACGAGTTCTTCAGGAACGCAGAAAATTGTTTATCCGTGGCACGTTTTGCTGTTCATCTTAGGCTGACTTTGAGGGCTTATTTCCTGCTTTGCTAAGAGTGAAAGTACACGTACTCCGCTCCTCATTTGCTTAGAAGATAGCAGTCGAATACAAAGCACACAGGTCCCCGCAGCATCATTTGGAAGACCACAAGCCTTGTCCCCGCCGCCCCGGAGCCTGAGCAGCCGGGCCGGGCCGGCTCAGCTCCGCGGCTCCTCCTGCTCGGGGCCCCGGCCGAGCGCACCGCCCGCGGGCACGGCGCTGCCTGCAACCTCCCGGTGTTCATTCCCGCACGGCGTGTTTTCTTAAACAACATCCATCCCACCCGAACCCCAAGCCCAAAGGTGCCGTGTCGCCTGACCTGTCGGAGGTGCCTGGGGGCAGGCTGCCTGTGGAGCCGTGCTGGGACACCCCCCGGGGCCGGGACACCTTCCTCGGAGCCGGGCGCTCAGGTGAGGCGGCGGCTCCCGGGACCTCCGTCTGCCCTCAGCTTCCCGCATCGCCTCGGAACCGAAGGTCTGGGTCTGCCCGGAGAGTCCGGAGGGTTTCCCCCCGCCTCGCCGCGCTTCTCCCTCCCACCGGGACCCCATCGCCTACCTCGGGTGTGCGCCCCACGCTGGAAGCCACCGCCGCCCCGCGGGCACACAGGCAGGAGCCAGGACTCAGGAGCCAGGACTCAGGAGGGGGGGTCCCTGCGCCCCCCGCCCCGCCCCGGCCACTCACGGTGGCGTCACTCCCTGCCTGCCCCTATTGTCCGCCCGCTCCGCCCCGCTCCACTCCGCGCCCAGCTCTGCTCCGCACCGCCCCGCACCGCCCCGTCCCGCCGAGACCTGCCTGCCCGTGCGGGGCTGTCGGCGGGAGGAGAAGGGTCTCGGGGGAAGCGGGGCCGGGCTGGCACCTGACGGGCGTGATGTTGGGGTCGCCGTTCACGCTGAGGTGGAGCCGGGATGGCCCCGTGGGTGGGTGGGTGGGTGGGCGACCCCGCGGAGGGACGGCGGGAGCCCGGCTGGAATGGCCCCACTGTGGTGATGGGGCCTGATCATCACGGCGTGAGCTCTGTGCTCGAACCGGCGGAGGTGCCAAGTGGCACGACGTGGCCCTGCGGTCCCCTTTTGCCAAGGGACCTCTTTTCCAAGTGCATTCACGTGTCTGTGAGCCCGCGTGGGGTTTTTTTCGGCAACCTGAAAGTGCCGGAGCTCACGCTGGCTGTGGGCTTCGGCGTGGTTTTGGTGGCAGCGCAGCTCAAGAATCACTTTGGGCTTCAGTGTGCGTTTCGTAATTTAAAGATCATCTTTAAAATGTTGGAAATGTTGCGGCATTGTTCACTTTTGAAGAGGGAGGAGCAGGTGTTCCTCTGAGTTTGCTCAGCTTAGCAGAAGCAACTGAGACACACACATCCCCGGCTGCCCCTGAGGGCACCTGAGGAAAAAGGGCGCGGGGAAGGGCGGAGGAGAGGCCCTGGCGGAGTACACTGAGGGGTTAAGGAAGGGGACGTCTACTGAAACCCTACTGGCCTCTTGCCCAAAAGATTTAGGGAGGTCACGGGACTTCCAGTGTTTTTCTTTTGTGCTGTTGATAACAGGGGGTGAGGGATTCAGTCAGCATCACCCATCACTGGAGAGCACAGCTCACTGCAGACGGGCCTCAGAGAACGAAAAACGCCCTGTTGCTCCACGCTTTATTGTCATGTCAAAGAGGAGACTTTATCGGGTCATGCCTGAGGGTGGACTTTGCCCTCTGTTTATAGTATGATTTCATCTCTGTGTGAGGGAAGGTAAACAGCAGGAGAAGCAGAACAAGTGGCATAGATACCGCGCTCCGCCTGGGGCTGGGATGTCCACAGACTTTCCCGGCTACATTTTTAAATGTAGAAAAGTTCTTGTGTGTTTATGTGTGTGTGTATGTGTCTATACAGTTAGGTGCACCACTTCTTTTTGTGCTACACATGATATTCCTCCTTGTAACAAGGTTGTTTTCCTCTCATCCTCTGAGCTCCCTGCATGCAGATTACTCATCTGTGAAACGAAGGTGGCAGTGCCAAGGTCTGTGTTGTGAGGATGGTGTTTACCCTTCATGTATGCAATAGGACAGATGAAAATTGCCTCGAAAGTACAATATAATAAGAGGGAAATTAACCACAGTAACATCACTTCTTGCCAAGACTATGTTCTGTTTCTGATATTTCACTTTGCCTATTCGCTTTGCTTCAAATCAGTAAGAGCTCCCCTCCTGAAACTAGGCTGGATTTTACATTTATAGGTAACCTTGCTTAATTCAGCTTAAAATAAAATAAGCAAATGTCACCCTAGGAGTCATTTCTGTCACAAAGATAGCATTTCCTCATACAGTACTAGTTAGCATTACAGATCTGCTCCCAAATTCTCCCCAACTTCTCTTGATGAAGCAACAACGTTACAAAGTGGAGATACATCAGCATTGAAAGCTACAGCATCTATTATCAGATGTGATGTCAATGCAATTTCCAGAGTGACAGCAAAACAACGGCTCTTTATACCATGGAACTACTATTTCAATTAAGAACTAACGAATTAAGGTAAGAGACTCACATTAAAAACCCCAAACTGTTTCTGTCCTTAATTAATATTTAATAAATTTTAAAAGTGCTTTTTCAGCTTTCCCCTGAGGTATGATGGGTGAAGGGACAAAAAAAGATCGATAGCAGTGAGATTCAGGTTTCCTTTCCTTGTTGCCAGCTGTCACAGCAGACCTGCCTTCATGGCTGGAAGATGTCTGAAGGCTGCTCCATGATCTTTTCTGTTCCCAGGGGTTTTGTGGTGTCAGGAAGTTTCCACTGATGGTGTCCAAAGGAAGACACACTATGTTTTGTGGATGCTTTCCTAGTTTAACTAGGGAATATTAAATATTCCGGTTATATTATTAAATTTATCAGTTTATTTGCAGTTGCATCCTTGAAACTGAGCCTATTACTATTGGGTGATCTGGTAAAAAATAAAGCATATTTTTAATATACAGGTTATTTGAGGAATTAAGGCTCTTAGGGAATAGATTTGTATCAGTTATTTGCTGTAAGCCAACACTGCTTATTTCAGCTTCTGCCTTGAGGGTTCTGTTTTTCAGTAATTTGGCTTACAGAATGAATAATTTATTTGACTTTTATTTTTTTCCTCAAAGACTCTTAAAATCTCTGGAGTTAATTACGTAATACCCATTTTGTATTGAGCCCAACACAAAATGTCAGTGACCTTGATATATGTCAGGTGTCTAACGTAATCTCTCATTTTGGAAGGCATTTTATGTGTGTTAATCAGGCTTTTCTACGCAGGCACTAATGCCTTAACTTCTGTAGTATTCTAATTTTTTGACTGTGAATTCGTCTCATGGATGACTCAGGAAAAAATTTGCACACTTCTTCAGAACAGTATCAATAAAAAAAAAAGATACTCCTACAGCTGAGGAACCTCTTGGCACCTGATGTACCTGACGTACAGGAACTTCAGCTTTGGCATCTGGGTGACCTTTCTTTTTTTTAGGTAGGGTGGTAACATCCAGGCCAGGTTTTGTCATGACTTCTGTAAAATTCCATCAGATGTTTGTCAGGGACTTGTTTTCTGACAGTGGGGCTGACCCAGGCCTCGAGAGGCTTAAAGCTCAAAATGGTCCCAGACGCGGTGAATGACGGCGGGACAGCCCCGCAGGTTTCATTCCCTGCTGCCAGGCTCGCATCATGCGGGGGCGAACGGAAAAGAAGCGGGAGAGGCCGGGGCACGGCACAAACTCCCACGAGGAACGCGCCCCGCCCCTTCCCTTCGGGGCCCGCACCGGCTCCTGGTGTTGCCAGGAACCCTCTGCACCCTTCCTCCCTCGCAACGCGTCCACCAAGAGCCGGGGCTGAGGTGGCTGCCGGATCTGAGCCGGGAAACGCAGCGCTGGGCTGCCCGGCCCGGTTCGGAGACAAGATGGCCGCCGCCCGCTCCGGCCCGCACGGCCCCTGGCACTCGCGGGGCGGGGCGGGGCCGCTCTGCGTCTCCATGGCAACAGGGCTCTTCCCCTTCCTCGCGTCACCTCCGCTGACCCGTCAGTCCCGCCCCCGGCGCGTGGCCGTTGCTAGGGAGCGGCGCCGGAAAAGGCGGGGGGAGGGCCCGGCCGGGGCTGCGCTGCGGAGCTGCCTGGGGTCGGGGGAGGCGATGGGAGCGGCCGGCGGGGACGGATGGGTCTGAAAAGGAGGCAGCTTCGGTCGCCTCTCCCGGCGGCAGGTGAGCGTGGGGGCGCGGGTTGGGTCGTCCCACACAAAGACGGACGGTGCGGGCTCTACGCGCCTCCCTCGGCCTCCCTGCCCACCCCCCCTCACACCCCTCCCGGGGCTGCCGGGACAGCTGAAGATCCCTGAGGCCTGGCGGCCTTTCCTCGGAAGTGGAGGGGAGGTGGGGTAATGCTCTTGCCCAGGTACCCCTTGCGGGCCTGCTCTCGGAGGGTGTTTGGGAGGATGCTTGGATAGGCCTCTGTCTGCGGCTGTCGCGACATGCCGCGGGTAGGGCGGTGGTGGAGGCCGGAGCCCCGTGGCCTCCGCTGCCCTTCGTCGCTGGAGCGCGTTGCCGGCACGCCTGGTTTCTGGAGCCTTCGGTGACCTCCTGCTTCCCGGCAGCTTCGGACTCCGGCTCCCTTTTATCCCTGACTGTTCTTCAGAACCTCTGTGGCAGGCCTCCCGTGCTCCTCGGATGGCACAGCTGCGTCTGCCACACTGCGTTTTCCAGTAATAAAACTTAATAATGACCCACACTTATGTTTTCAACTGTTAGAAGGGAGTAGAGCTTGCTAGGCCAGGTGCTGCAGGCACCGGCACCCCTGACTCATGACTATTTTTGCATCAGGAAAGGATGGTCTGTGACCAGCACCAGTAGCTTCTGTGGTGGTGGTAATGATGGCCAGGATGCATTTGGATGTTGCCATCACCTCGTGAATTTGTGCCAGAGAAAGACATCCTCATCTTGGATTAAGGTGCTGCCAGGCTGCCTTACATTTATGTGCTATCCCAGGGAATAGTCTGGGCAGTAAAGGCAGTGTTCAGGGGAAGTCTCAGGCCTGCTGTGCCTGTATTATTCACACTTTGTCTCCTGAGTAGGAAGTTTGGTGCTCTGCGGAGGGTTTGACTTACTCTGCCATTAATCCTACTGTATTCAGGTTGGAGCTGTGTTAACAACTCTTCTTTGGTGCTAAGGATCTCAGCTGTCCAGATGTATGAATTTGTGGTTATCTCACAGAGTCTCATCAGAGGATTCCCATAGAAACTATATTGTGTTAAAATTGCATTATTGATAATAAACCTTTTGGCACAACTTCAGAATTATTCTCTCATAGGTTATTTTTATGACTCCTTGTTTGTGGATTTGGGTAATCAAATTACAGAAAACCAGAAGATTTTATTTACAGACCACTTAAACATCATCTGATATAGTCAAACTCTCTGCATAAACCAAGGACTAATTTTCAGTCTGCTGTTGTATAGCTATCTTGTCAGTCCTGTCTTAACAGGGTGGATCTACAAGGCCTAAAGTCCCCAAAACAGTTACACTCTTGTAATTTTTCTTTGTGTTATATGTTACCTAAAGTCTTTAGCTTTGGTTTAGTTTTAATTTGCCTTCCAGAGGGTGAAACTTCTATTGCATTGTGTCTGGCTTCTGAAATCAGAACAGTGCAGTCTCTAGGAGTCAGCATAACTAGGCATGAAGCAGTTCCACTTCCTACCACAAAATCTACTTGCTGGATCAGTACGTGCAAACTTTCAGGGTTCCTTGGCATAGGATGTGTAGCATGTGTTGACATGTCTTCATAAAGATCCTATAGAAAGGATGCAGTGAGAGGTGTTGCATCCCAGGGCAGAAATGAGATTGCAGCATTAGAAATGCTGGGAAAGTAGTTCTGCTTGTGACAGGGCACCCGAGCTCTTAGTTTTAGCCAGGCAGTAGCTATGTGCTTCTATAAAGACAGATTTTACAGGCAGCTAACTTTGATATAGCATTTCTGGAAGAATCCCTGAGGGGAGTTATAATTTATATACTGAGAATGCTGGAGTGAGGCACACTTGGGAAGTAGGATGCAAGCTCAGGAAGTCATCTAACAAAGAAATAGGTATTGAGTTGGCATTGGATGTTGGTAAACCTGGTGGTGTGGGAAGCTTGGAGATGTGGGAGGACATATTTTACAGCCTTTTGAAAATTTTATGTTGTGTTTAGTTAATGCTATCATAGCATTTAATGCATTTCCTTTTGAAGGGACAATTCTATTCCAAGATGATTAATCCCTGTGGTTTTAAAAGGACAACAAGGTGGTGTGTGGTACTAGTGAGTCACTGATTGTGAATCATACATACCTCTGCATAAATAAATTAATCCCTTTGTTTATTTTTGTTTTGGTCGTATCTGGTGTTGTATAAGCACACACTAAAAGACAGACCTTGAGCTTTCATATACTCTTCTGGCTATTTAAGTTTGATGTTTGATTTCAACTTGTTTTACCACAGTGAATAAAAATAAACTCATCTAAAACTCTTTAAAATCAAAGTCTAATAAAACATTTCTGCCTTGTGAAATTTGGTAGCTTAAATTGTCTAGGAAGAAGAAGGTGTGAGCACTATATAAATGGGCTATGCCTCCCCGAAGGAGAGAAAACATAGGAGTGTATGTTTCCTGGCAAATGTACATCTCCATATCTAGTCCTGGAAACTGAATATCCTTTGAATTCTAACCCAATATCTTAATTGCAGAAATTTTATTAATTACATTCATTACTTACTTTCAATAATTACAGTATGACATTAGTAAAGGTGATTTTGAGCTTTAATTGACTTTTTAATGAAAAATTATATGTAGAGGGAGCAGTAGATGGTGTTACTTAGGTGTGCATGTAACTCTGCCCTCTCCCACTCTTTTGCATGGTGGGTCTTTTGTTCTTGAGAGTGGCCTGTGCCAAAAAATCTGATTTTGGCTCAGAGAGTTTTTCTTCTGAATTAGCACTTCTCTGCAGTTGATTTCTGTGGAGCGGAGCTATGAAAGTTCACTAGGCTGCAATTGTAAAACTGATTTGTGGAATGAGCAGCAGGAAGACTCAACAGCAGCACTGAAGGTGCTCATGACTTCAGCAGTTATTGTAATTTGCTCGTGAGGATATATTAGCTTGCTTAACAGTTGTATAAAAATCAGGCCTAGATCTTGGGAGGCTGGGTCACCCCACTTACTTAGAGATGGAGTAAACATGTTTGTTGTATGAAGTATAGTGTTCTGCCCACATCAACTCAGTTGTAGGCTTTTGGCTCTAGACTATACAGGAAGGATGACATGCTTGGATTCATGTTTCTTTGCCCCTATCTTCATTGGTATTGCATTAGTACACAACATGAGACACTGAATGAAGGGGATTGCACCAAACAGCCCTTGTAAAGGAGAGTGCAAATGGGTGGGTGCCTGCTGCTAGCAGAAAGCTTCAGCCTGCCCTTCAGAGAGGCACCAATTGTGTGTGCTGGGCCAGTCCTCCTCCTTCAGTGCATCTGTTGTGCATTCCCACCTCGACCTGTTTGTCTTTCTTGAACAAAAAGGGCAAGGGTGTAACACACTCTGTCATAGAATTGACAAAAGAAACTTGAGCTCCCCAGCACAAGACCCCACGTCAGTAAACCAGGAGTGAATTGAGCAGAGGGCTTACTAAGATGGTCAGAGGGCTGAAGGAGTTGTCTGCTGAGGAATAGCTGAGTTTCTTCATCCTGAAGAAGAGGTGGCTCTGAGTTCACCCAAGACAAGCCCTCCTGGTAGCCATGAGGAGGTTATCAAAAAGATGGACCATGCTCTTTATTGTGGTGATGGGTGGGAAGATGTGAGACAACAGACATAAGTCAAAAGATGTTCAGACGCTGGGAAAATACATGGGGAAAAAAATTTCTCCCCAGGAGGCCAGTCAAGCAGTGAGACAGCATGTCCAGTGCTGCTTCCACCTATGGAGGTTTTCAAACTGTGGCTGTATAAACCTCTGAGCCACTCGGTCTGACCTCACAGCCAGCTCTTCACTGAGCAGAGGAGGCTTTACAAGAGACCTGCGGTCCCTTAGAGCCGTAATGACCCTGTGATCCTTTCAGAATAGGGTGATCTGGACAAGTGCGAGATCTAATGTAGAAAGTGACACCTAGGCGTCAGGAGTTGAAATGCAGCTTAGAGGCACCATCCTAACAACCTTAGGTTTGCAGGAGGAAATCCTGATGTCAAAGGTTTAATGTTACCAGCTTATCTGTATGGTCCCAAGTAGAGCAGAAGGCAAAGTCGTGGCTGCATGAAATACTGAAAAGATGGCACTAAGTTGGTAATATTGCTTTGGTTCTTTTCTTGTGGTAGAGCAAATTGTATTTCTTGATGGAGCATGTAAGGGATTTTTATCGGAATAGTTTTCTTCTGCAGTCACTAAGTAATCCATGTAAACTCTCCTACTTCAAAATTAAGCAAAGAAGTGTATGCATTAAAGATGCCCTAAATAATGAAATTTCTGTGATCTACGCTTGGTTCTGTAAACGTTATCCAGCAAGTGTATGATAGTGATTTCTGTCATGCATATATTTAAGGGGAGACATGAGTTGTGTGCCCATTCACAAAGGTAGATTGTCTGAGGAGTGTGAAAGGTCCTTGCCTAGCATCCTGGTTTGCACTAGGCCAGTTGACAAATGCAAGGTTTCAGTCAGAACTGTTATTTTCCTTGATTTTAAAATGAGTTTACTTGTATTTTACTTTTGTTAAAATGCTTTCTGTGTGACACTTCTGCTTTGACTTTCCTTGTTTGTGTTCTTCCCTGTTTTCAACTTCACATCTTTAAACTTTTCTTTACTAACAGGTTGATTCTCCTCTCAAATAATGGCAGGAAAAGTAAAGTGGGTAACTGACATAGAAAAATCTGTTCTGATAAACAACTTCGAAAAAAGAGGCTGGATTCAGGTGGCAGAGAATGAAGACTGGAATTTTTATTGGTAAGTATGTTAAAAATACCAACTGTTGAATTTATGAAACATTTTAATATCTTAATACATTAATAATACAAAAATGCATATTGAAAAAGGAAAGATGCAGAAGTTATCATTGATTTACTACAGTCCTTCTAAGAGTGTAACATTGTTTTCTTCCTTCTTCTAGTATCTTGGGCTGTCGCTGGGTTTCTGTTCAGATTTGCATTGGTAGATCTCTGTATCTGTGCAGGCCTGCCAAAGTCATTGAGGTCCCTTTAGGGCAGAAAGTCCATCTGCATGGATCCATTCCCATGCTACTGATCTTGTGTGTCTTTGCAGTTTGCCAAAGGTTTTGTCAAGGAGGGGAAAGTCAGTGACCTAGAAAGATACTGGTCACTTCTGGGGATTAGCAATTGTAAAGAGCCCAGGGGAAAGGCAATTTTTTGTTTTGAAATGTGATACCTGATTTTATTGGATTTTTTTCATATTCACTAAGCAGAATTTTTCTTTTGAAGGGGATTTGTGGCCTGAGGGGAATCTTTGAATGTATCTTTTGCCAAAGTTTTCTGACAACACAATATAGCAAAATAACCCAAGAGTACAGAGTTTAAATATATGATAATCTTTTATCATTTTGACAGAGGCTTGTCATGTTACCAGAGTCCAGGCTCCTGTAATAAAGGCCTTGAAAACTGTACTTTGTTTCTCCCTCATGGTAATGATTTATATGCAGACATAATTATTCAGCATTTCAATACTGAGAGTAAATGTGAAATTAAATCAAGATAATAGTGAAATAGTTTCTGATTTGGCATTTGTCTAATACAAGACCATGTAATGCTGTCCTAGAATGCAGTAATATATTAATTGGCAGAAACAATACTCTTTAAGTGAAACAAACAATTCTTATTGTCCCTTTCAAATACGACAGAATGGCACTTTGTGCTGCCAGGTGTACCCTTTGTGAACCACTTAACTTATATGGGTAGGAATCTAGTAACCTGCTCATTCTTTTGGAATATGGTTGAGGGGGAGTAGGGGAACAGGTTGTTTTGGTTTTTTGGGTGTTGGTTTGTGTTTTTTGGGGTTTTTTTGTTCCTGAAATGGTAACATAGCAGAATGATGGCATTCAGGAAATATTCTTATATATCCAAATGTGAGACATCTAATGCAGAAAACTTTTCATGTCTGTGTCCCTGCACTTCTGTAAAAAATTAAGTAGATGATAACTGATTTGATGACTTTGCCACTGTAGCCCTCTGATCTGGTGTTTGTGGGTGTTTTTAGCAAGATGTCAGAATCATTGCTTTCGTTTCACCTGCTTGAAGTCCTTTACAATCCATGGTGGTCAGTAGGAGGTTATTTTTGTGGCTTTTTTTTAAATGAGGAAAGTGGAATCTCCAGAGAGTAAAACAGAAGATTTAGTGGGATGCTTCTGTAGCATTTGATATGCACATCAGTCATTTTTAGTCCCTGTTTGGGGTTCACCTGACTATCCACAAAACAGGAAAGGAAGTTGTCATCTTCCTTTCCTCACTTCCTGCAGCAATTTCATCAGCAGTAGAGGGGTGATAAAACCTTCAGCAGGATTTCATTGGTTTTGCTATTAGAAGTTCAGGATATGTTGGATTGCCACTGCAGAAAAATATTGTACAACAAAGAGAAATGAGAGAGAAAAAATTAAGTGACTGTAACAAAAAAGTTTCAACTTTTTCCTCCTGAATTTTTTTTCTGGGGAGGAATCATTTGGTATCTGTCTTTGCTTTCAGGATGAGTGTACAAACAATCAGAAATGTTTTCAGTGTGGAGACTGGTTACCGCCTCTCTGATGACCAAATTGTCAATCACTTCCCAAACCACTATGAACTGACCAGAAAAGATTTGATGGTAAAGAATATAAAGCGATACAGGAAAGAACTTGAGAAAGAAGGAAGTCCTCTTGCAGAAAAGGATGAAAATGGGAAATATATTTATTTGGGTATGTGGTTCTTCTGATGAGCATAACTGTTTTTTTACTATGTAGTCAATAACCTGGATATGAGCAAACTTTTCTGTGCATAAAGCATTGTACCTCTGAAGTATTAGGACATTGCAGAAATGGTTTCAAAATGCTCTGTCCTTGTCAGTTAAATGAACTGCACTTTATCCTAAAATTGCTTGCTCCATTCTGGAAACCTAAAATCCTTCTCTGTTTTCCCTACCTTTTCCCTCCCCTCAAATCTGCTATTAGTGCAAAAGGAAACACAAGATAGGGAAAGTGATAAAAACAGTAGTAGCAAATATTTCATATGGAATGCTCTCTTTCCAGAGCTTTCTACAAACCTTGCTTTGAAGGATGGTGGCTAATATTTTAAAAATTAAGAGGAATAGAAGAGATGCTTCTCATTCAGGATCGTAGTTGAATTTGGAGATAAAACGGGAAGAGAAAATTCACCATTTCTGTTTCCGTCTCATATTACCACAACAGTAGGGTCCAGTTCCTCCACTTTGTGCTCTGTAATATTCAGCAGTATTCAAGGAGGAGCACAAATCCAGTTTGTGTGCATGGTGGTTGTATTAGACTTAGTTTTGTAAGTAATGAAGTCATTAAAGAAAACTGAATTTAACAGTGCAGCATTAGTTGAAGCAGCATTGGATTAAGTGAAAAATAATTATTTTTAAATTTAACTGTACAAAATTGGATTTATAACTGGGCTTTTTGTGGTTGGGGGTGGAGTTTGAGGGAGTAGTTAGTTGGTTGGGTTTTTTTGCTTTTTGTTTTTAAAAATTATTTTAAAGAGGGAAAATTGTGGGATTAAGGTACTTTGCAGGAAGATTGGTGGTGAAACCAAAGGGCTCTGGTACTTCGTATGTGACAAGGTTGGAATTTTTTAATACAAAACAAAACAACATTATCTGAAAATCTTATACTGGAGAAAAAACTAACATCAATTTTTGCAGAAAGGCTCTGGACAGAACTGAATGAGCAAACTCTTCAGAGGAGAATTTTGGGGGAAGCTGGAGAACAAATAATGGCTGCTAGGAAATAAAATTTAAAACAAACAAAAATCATGAATGAGGACAGTAAAGTTGTTTTGGAGGTCAGAAAGCACTGGAGTGAAACAAACATGAGGATATACTGTGTTGATTTGCATCTTGGGAAACTGAAATGAAAGCATTGTTCATCTGTGTAAGAAGCAGTTCTGTATGGATGGAAGTGAAGATAATGTGATAGCAAAAAGTGAGAAATGCTTCTCTTCAGATGTCAGTGACCATGGTAATACTGATTGTGGGAGCAAGTAAGAATGACTAATGAGAGTTGCATGGAAATAAAATTGTCACGTCCAAAGGGTAAGCAATGTCAACATTCACATTTTTGCATGCACAGAGGATGATGAGGTGGTTAGTGGAATGGCAAAAAGCTGACATAGGAAACTGAGAAAATTTGACTAAGTTGGAATGGTATATAATGCTCTAATTTCACAGCATTTAGACAGAAGAAGAAAATTGATTTATATGAATTAAAATACATTAATTAGAAGTTAGCAGCATGGAATATTTTGCAATTGTTTAAAAAAAAACCAACCCAACAATTTAGTAAAAAATAAAACCTAGAATTTAAATGAGATTAGAAGTGTGTGGAAAACTGAAAAGACAAACTTTTTCTTTGTCTGTAAAAGGCAATAATAGCCTTTTCAGATACAGTGTCCTTAGTTGTGCACCTTTCTTTTTTTTTTTTCCTTAGATTTTGTTCCTGTTACTTTCATGCTTCCTGCTGATTATAATCTCTTCGTTGAAGAATTCAGAAAAAATCCCTCCAGCACTTGGATTATGAAGCCTTGTGGCAAAGCTCAAGGGAAAGGAATATTTCTAATCAATAAACTTTCCCAAATAAAAAAATGGTCTCGAGATAGCAAAACATCTTCGTAAGTTCTTAAAGCCCAAACCTTTTTATTATGCTTTCTGTAATCAGGTGAACGACATCAACATGCTGATTGTCTGATGCATGGGAAAAGTATTCCATTATGATCACTTTGTCATTATATAGTTAGTTTTGCATTTAATCTGAGTTGTTATCTGACTTCCTCCTTCAAGCAAGTTTTAATACAGTTTGTTTTGGTATGAGGAGGTACAAAGAACTGTTCAATTAACTATTCTTTATGAAAACATTTTCCATGTTGTTGGGGAAAAAATTGCACAAATATGAATTGTTCTGCTTTGTAGAATTAAATAACAGGAAGCAAAGGAAAAATCTTTCCCTAGGCAATTTCAAGAATAATTTTATTTAATATATATTAAATCACTTTTTAAATCAGTACAACAGAAAATTGTGTGTGGATGCATCAGTTCAGAGCAAAAAATAACACACATGTTGATGATCTGCTTCCAAATGGATGAAAGAGGTTAGCAAGCTTTTTTTCTGTGACTTGTAAAAGTTTTGGTCACACAAGTAGTGTTAAATCTTTTTCATGTTATAAAGTGACTCACTGAATATATCTTGAGGCTCTTTGTTTTGTTTTATTTTCATTGTTTAACTTGGAATCTGAAGAATGCCACAGTCTGAGAGTTATCTTTGCTTTTCACAATGGTTTGTAATTGTGCACCAGGTAGAAACACAAATATTCTGGGCGTAAAAGACCTTGACTAATGAAGGTAATGTAATACAGGCTCTTTGCTTGTCTGAACCATGCCCAGCCTCTCTATGGAAAAGACTGGCTCATAGAGCTGCATTCCCAACAGCTCAGTCAGCTATCCTGTTAACTTCAAAACTGACTTTGAAAGGTTAATTGATTCTGGTCATCTGTTTGGTATTTTTAACTGGTTTTTTTGGAGTATATAATTCTTGGTGCCAAGTGTGTATTATTAACCACTACAACTTTATACACTGTCCTGGCAGAAGATTGAAGAATTTGGTCCATCCAAAATTTACAGTCTGCTTTAAAGAAGACAGATTATATCAGTTTATAATTTTATAAGATTATATCATTGCAGTTATCAGATTCTAACACATGATTTGTGTTTTTCAGGTTTGTATCTCAGTCTTCCAAGGAAGCCTATGTGATTTCTCTCTATATCAACAATCCATTACTTATTGGTGGAAAGAAGTTTGATCTTCGGCTGTATGTTTTAGTATCTACTTACCGCCCACTGAGATGTTACATGTAAGATTGTATATATTTGTATTTTGTTTTCAGAGAATGTTTAATACAATCAAAATAATATTGTACTTGTTGTACAAAAGTTTAACATGTACATGGTATCCTAGAGTGCTCTTTTCCTTATTTCTTATTGGGGTTTAACACCTTCTAATGACTTTTTTGCATTTAAGGTATAAACTTGGATTTTGCCGGTTTTGCACAGTAAAATATACACCAAGTACAAGTGAACTGGATAACATGTTTGTACACCTCACAAATGTTGCCATTCAGAAACATGGGGTAAGTGGACTGAGTTCTTAGGTGCTCTTTTGTAGCAAGGCTGAATTTCTTAAATTGTCCAAGCAACTTGGAATAAGAAGGTTTTATTTGTCACATTCTTCATCATCTGGCAATTAAATACTTCAAATTTAACTCTCAAATAAGTAAATTTCAGAAGACTGCAGATCAAAAGTATGCAAGATAATGAGTTGCAGCTCTGTAATGGACTGTGATATCTTCAGTATTGACTTGCAGTAGTTGAAAGCAAGGGTTTTTTTACAAGTCTCCTGTCATTTAAATGCTAATGTACTCAGCAAAGTGATTCTTCCAGCAGTGGGATTAATGAAGCCTGGTTCCTGTGGATTTATATTTATAATAGCACTTCAATATTGTCTTCCTGATCTCTCCTTCCCTCTCTCTCCCATGCAGTTAATTCAGCTTTCCTATTTCTAGCACTTACTCAGCACAGTATTTTCCAGCTTCTTCCTGTTTCACCCCCTGCCTCTACCTTTCTTCTCTGGGTAAGAAAGAGAATGTGCAGTTGCAAGCTTGGGAACAAATATTTGCTGCCTGGCCAGCTGATGGCTTCTTCTTGAATGGGCAAAGTTGGAGCTTGTTTTTTAATTTGCCATTGACATTCCTAAAACATGTGGAAGCCTGATAGTTTTGACACAACTTCCCTGAAACACGTAAGTGGGAGGAAAGGCGAGTGGGTCAGGGGTGACATGAACAGATGGGCAGGCATACACTGTCACTGCCCAAGCCTTGTTTCTTCAGGGAATCCACTTGATGAATATGATTGTCCCTTTTGTGTTTTTAGCAGATGTCTATGATTGATAAACCATGCTTCTGTTACAGTAATTAAAACTCTATTGTCGCACTTCCTAATTTCATAGGTTTTATTTTAAGAATGTGGAAAATAAATGCTTGTGTAAGCACACATACACTCATGCATATACAATCATATGTGTATCTGTGTACACCTACACACAAGATACATATAATGTGTATTAAATTGCAACCTTGATAAATGTGCCTTGTCCACTACTGCTCTATAAGATGTGAAGCATAGCAGGAGTCTGCCTGGATATTCCTGTAACAACAATGCAAATTACATATGTCAGTTATGGTGGTAGTTATAAACCAGGGTAAGTATCAAAATGTGGCATTTTTCTGTACTACAAACATTTTCTTGCTCAGGTGTTGTTTTGCGAAGTGCTTCAAACACTTTGTGGTTTGATAGGGCACACTGGGAATTAGTTGTGGTGAAAGTAGATCCCATACAATGTAGAGCATAAATCATGGTGCTGTTGCCAGTAGTAGTAGTGAAAGGGTGAGGCATGTTACATATTGCCTCTCCCATTACTGTGCACCCTGCCCTATGCACTTATCTTCTCTCGCAGTTAATGAATGGCCTTTGAGATTTCTCCCAAGTTAAAGAAGTAGTTGTGAGGTCACTTTGAGAGAAGAAAGGACAATAGAAATAGGCATAGGAGCAGCAGCTTTAAAGTGTGGAGTCACTACTAGAGTATTTGAAAAACTTTTTACAAATTCTGAACCGCCAATATCTCTTGAGTTTTGCAGCAAGAAGTGAGAGAATTTTAATGTAGAGCCACTCTATCCATCCTATCTGTCCTGTATTAAGTGTGTCTGTAACTTTGGAAGCATGTAGGCTATACAGTTCTAGAAGAAGAACCTCATTTCAACTGTCAAGTAATTTATCAAGATTATTATGAGGTCTGGGAAAACTTAAGTTGTAGCTGTCGATGTCTACTCTAAGACCTATGTGAGCCCCAGAGGTCCAGTGTAGTGTGTCTGTGCCCTACAAACTCATGTGAAAACATCCCTAATTTGAGACGTGGGCAAGTCAGTATCAGGGAGAGAGAGGAAAAGAGTGAAATGAATGAAGGAAAGTAAGTCAGCATACCCATCTTAAAATGCTTGTGCTGGAAAATACAGGTATAAGTCATTATGCACTATATGTGTAATACAAACAAAACAACAGTAATTTTTCCACTTAGGTATTTTCAGTTAGTGATCTTCATTTTAGCTTGCAATATTCTACTTTATTTTAGTATTTTTAATTAGACAGCTGTGATTGTGTAAAGCTTTACCCAGTTGCAATCTATTTTGATTTGAATACATATTCTGTAAAGCAAATAAGACTGAAGCTTTCGTCTCTGTTCTCTTGCTGGAATTTGGTCTCAAGACATTTTTTCCATTCCGTTTTTTCCGAAGTCCTGAGAACCATGTCTCACAACTTTATTTGTACAGTCAGTCCAGTTTTGCAGATTTGCTAAGGGGTGAGCTGTAGAGAAAGTCTAAAAATAGATGGAGGCTTCTCTGACCTTGTCTTAAAGGACTACAGATTTCATTACTCTGATAACTCTTCTGCTCTCTCTGTTCTGTATTTTATAATCTAGCAAGCATACAATCATTCATTCTTAGAAGTTCTCTAAGGAGAACCTTTATAAACAGACAAAGCATTTGCCCTGAGAGTTATTCAGGATGTATGTCTTTCCATCAGTAGGAATACTCTGTTTGCTCTTGTCTTTCTTTTTAAAGAGAATATACTGCAGAGCCTTGATAGCTTCTGCAAAGACAAATGTTAAGGTAACCTCCTTTTTCTTGTCTGTTCTGATTCAGCAGCACTTTGTATATTTTCTGTTTCAAAATACTGAGCTACTTGAAAAGTTAACCTTTGTCTTAGGTGTTATTTCACTGTCTCTTGAATGTAACTGCTGTCAGTAGCAGCATTAAAAAAGTGTGTTTGCCTTTTGAGAAACAGACAAGTAATATTTTAAATGAATAAACACAGATAAACACTTGGGAGTGCTGCATTCTAAAACAGATAATTTCAGTGAAATTTAGCTGTTGCTCAATTATTTCTCCCTTATCCCCAGAGGAGGGAGAAAATAATTTTTTTCCTTTCACATTTTAAATTTATATTCCCAAATCATAAATTGTGTTTTGCTGTGAAACTGTCAAAGTACAGGTTGTCCTTTTTCTTCTAAGAAAGATTTATTACTTGATTTGCAATTTGTAACAGCAACTTACACAGCTGTAATAAAACCAGTTGTTTATATAAAGTACAGTTCAAAGTAAGGCTGAAGTCTTCATAAAGCTGTAAACTAGAGTTGTTTGTTTTTAAAGCAACACTTGTGTGTAAATATAAGTGGGATTTTTGCATGAATGTAACAAAACTGCTGTAGAACTTCAAAATCTTGGACTGAATTAATTTTTTAACTCTTCAGGATGATTACAATCATATCCACGGGGGCAAATGGACAGTAAGTAACTTACGCCTCTATCTGGAGAGCACCCGTGGAAAAGAAGTCACAAACAAATTATTTGATGAAATTCACTGGATAATTGTGCAATCACTGAAGGCTGTTGCGGTGAGTACTGTTCCTGGAATGCTGCCAGCAACAGTATTTGGCTGCAGGTTTCTCATGACCATGAAAATGAGTTTGCCATCAAACCCCCTTAGACCTATTTCCTGCTATTTGAGTGATGGTGTTGATGCTGCTTTCTGCAATTCTTTTATCTCATGATATCTGTGCATGGAGTGAACTTGAATCCTGAGTGGATAGGTGAGCTATCTGTGCATGTTGAAGAAGTGAAGGAATCTCTTTTCTTGAGGGCTCTGTGAACTATTTTGTATGACTTGATAGTGCCCTTGTGAATAGCATTAAGCTCTGCCAGAGTGTGAGATGTCATTTCAGCAATAACAAATGTGTCAAAATAAAAATAGCTCTGGAGGACAATTTATCAAAGAAAACTTAAGGCAGAGTTACATAACTTCTGCCTCTTTTATGCACACTTTCTGGTGTCTGGGTAATATCCCAGAATGACATTAGAGAGCAGGTATCACTCCGTGGGGCAGCTGAGGTAACTGAAGAGCTCACTGGTGCCAAGGACTGTCTTGTTCCCAGGTGCATGGTTCTGTCATCTTTTTTGGGCTGGTCCTGGCACCATGGTGAGCTGAATTAGCTCATTTACCCAACTGACAATTACTATCTTGCTTTATTGATGAGTTAGTATTATGGCAGTGTAATGAGCTGAATTACCTCACTGAAGGAGCAGATGAACACCAGAATCGGCATGAGAGAGACAAGGTCATTAGTAAGAGTTGGGAAAGCATGGTTCAACTCAGCCTCTTCTGTGCAATCGTATTTGATACCAGATATGAGAAGACATGGGATTTAATCCAAATGTTAGCAGAACCTTAAAAGATAGAGTATTGAGGATCACTGAGCATGGAATGTTTCAGCCTTCTGTTTTTCTGAAAATGGCAAATGTAATAAGAGATACTTCCTCCTCCCCCTTTCACTCCCTCAGGAACTTAAAAGTTTTCATTATTAGTCTAGGGTAAGAGACTTCACTAACCTTTTACAAAGGTTTCTTTAAAACATCTGAGGAGATTTGCATAGAAGAAAAGTCTTGCTGTGCATAATGCAAATGTTTAGCAGATGCTGAAAAGCTACCACTTCTGTAGAGGATATGCATCTAAGCATAACTTGGTCATTGGTCTCTGTAGGCTTTTGGTATCAGAGTTGACTTGAGATAATTATAATTATAAAGTGTACCTGGCAATTGTTTGACCTCAAGTTTCTGCATAGCTACAGCAGCATAATAAAAGAAATGTATTTTAATGTCTCATTTTTCTGAAGTTTCAAGAATTCATAATTATGTGAAGCTCTGTTATGTCAATTTTAAAACTTCCTGATTTCTTTTGAAGCATGAAGGCTTTAAATGTAGTTATTACTTTTGCAGAACATGAAAACACTTATTTTTGTACTGGAAATATAATGGAAAATTTATTTAACTTAGTGCCTGGCATTATTTTGGTCATTAATATTGAAATACTTACTTAGAGAAGCAATACTAAACTTACCAGTTAGCAAGCTTATGTTGCAACACTGAAAACTCTTGTAGAAGATCAATAACGTAATCGCATGTGATTTCTAGCAAAGTGTGTAATCAGGTTACTTGCTTAATTGTTGATGATCTTGATGAATAATGTTGTGTTGGGTTTTTTTCCTTCTTTTTTAGCCTGTAATGAATAATGATAAACACTGCTTTGAGTGTTATGGATATGACATTATCATTGATGACAAACTTAAACCATGGCTAATTGAGGTAAATTTACATAAAATACAGGAAAAAAAAAACACCTTCCTTTTAATTTCACAGAATAAAACAAAGTGGATTTCAATATAGTCTTTCCTCTTCTGAATTAATGTATTTTCTTCCTCAGGTAAGTGGATTAAGAGAAACGATGGAGAGTAAAATAGGCCATGTGGTGACCAAGCCAGCATGTGCTTTTTTTCCCCCTATTTGTTTGGTGTTTCTATTTGTGGCTTTCTGTTTTGTCTTTTAAATCCATGCATCCATACAATTGGACCTCAGAGGCAGTCTGAGTGTTAACAGTTCAACCAGCTACTGTATCAGTAGCTGGAAAATTGGCCTTCACTTGAAGGAATATAACATCAAACAGAAGTTTTTAATTCTGTTGGGGTCTTACTGTTACAGATTGAGAGGGGAAACAAAGGGGAACACCAAGGATAATTTGGATATTTGCAAGATTTTTCTTTTTTACACAAATTTTCCTTCAGTGTATTAACTTTGAATCTATGTGTTCAACATAAATTTTATCTAGCCTTCTTCTTTCTTTCTCCATCTAATTGAAAGTCAAAGATCACAGGTAAATGGACTTTATGAAAGAATTTTAAAAATCTGTTAATTGTTCTGATAACGCTTCTCCATAATAGATGTGGGACACAAGAGAAAGGTTAAATGAAGCCCAGTTTTAATTAGAACATGCAATGTACTGCTTTGAATAGAGACCATGTATGTGTTTCTCCAACTCACAATTTAACCAGAGAGAATTCAGATTAAGAACATAAGTAAAAGCTGTTTAGCTAGAAGAAATCCACAGATTCACATATATATCACCTGTTGGAGTGAACCAGGCAAATTGTAAGCACTGGAATTTGTGGCTTTTGTTTCACTGCAAGCTTACAACATTAGAAATCTAGGTCTTGTCTAATTAACCTTGGTGAATATAGTCTCAACAAAAGTCTTCAGGCTGACTGTGCAACTGTAGTGGTGTGGTGCTTTTGCTTTTAAGTAAAAACAAAAATGCCCACTGAGAGATTCCCTCCTGTGTCTGAGGAACTGAAAGATGTGCTTTTAGACACTGAGTTGTAGTTTCCCAAGTAGTACCCATAAGTCATCACCCATGCTATTTGGGGAACTATATACCACTCAAAAAATTCATGCTGACTTTTTTTTTTTTTTCTTTTTTGTCTCTGTAGGTTAATGCTTCCCCTTCTCTTACTTCCAGTACTGCTAATGATCGAATCTTGAAGTATAATCTTATTAATGACACACTCAATATTGCTGTGCCTAATGGGGAAATTCCAGACTGTAAATGGAATAAGTCTCCACCAAAAGAGGTTCTAGGCAATTATGAAGTCTTGTAAGTTTTACCAATTTTTTATATAAAGGCAAATGTATTTCAGTCACCTAGCTTTCTTAATGGGCACTCTAGACCACAGAGATAAGGTGAACTTCATTTTAACATGAAAAAAGGTACCACTTCATTTTTTTCTAACTGCAATAACAGTCTTGGAAATGGGAGTGCATTAAAGCAGAGTTGCCTTGCTTCCTCTCCAGAGGGAATGTTAATTGTCTGATAGGCCTGTGCCTGCACCTTCTGAGCTTCCACCAGCTTAGATTTGAAGGACAGAGGAAAAGACTTCTTCTACATGTATAGAACTTCAGTTGTATTGAGTGTAACATATAGTTAGTAGTTAAATAGATATAATAGCTATTTTAATGGATTTTTCTCTTAGTTCATAGAAATTACACCACTTGACTCCTGTAATTCACGGATGTAATAATAATGAGCTGTCAGATGTTTAAGTTCCCCAATCTGTATCGCAAAGAGAGAAATGAAGGAGGCAGAGATCTTTAAATTGCAGTGTCTGAAAAAAATTATCTATGACTGATTGGTCTTATGCAGAGGAACACTTCTTTAAGTATCATATTTATGATACAGTTTCTTGTATTTTTTCAGAAAATGTTCAGATAGTTTCTCTAGCACTAGTGGTACAATTGTTCTGTATGTCAGGGATGTGCAAATGTAGGTAGTTTATTCACTAGTTCATACTGATCTTAAATCCTTTCTATACAGTAGTTAAGACAGTTAAATATGTACATGTTGGATGAATTACACATTAAGTTTTAATGAATGTTAATGTGGTAGCTGTGAATCCCTATACAATAGTGTAACTGTGTATTATGGCTGTTCTATAAAATATTGTAGTGTTATCTCGTGATAATTACACTTATGCATATGTAGCCTATTTCTGCTTGGAATCACAGAATGTTAGGGGTTGGAAGGGACCTCTGGAGATCAGCTAGTCTGACCCCTCTGCCAGAGCAGGTTGCACAGGATGGCGTCCAGGTGGGTTTTGAGTGTCTCTAAAGGCAGACTCACTGTCTAAAGGCCCCACCTCTCTGCTCAGCCTGCTCCAGTGCTCTGCCACTCTTAAAGTGTGAAGAAGTTCCTTCTTATGTTTAGATGGAAAGTCCAATGTTCAAGTTCAGTTTCGTGCTCATTACCTTTTGTCCTTTCACTGAGCACCACTGAAAAAAGACTGTCACCATCCTCTTGACACCCATTCTTTAAGTATTTAAAAGCATTGATAAGATCCCCTCTCAGTCTCCTGTTCTCCAGATTAAAAGATGCAAATCCCTCAGTCTTTCCTCATAAGCGAGATGTTATAGTCCCCTAATCATGTGTATAGCAGCTGAGAGGTGAGTATATACTGAGGTTATCTGAGGCTATAATGGGCTTAGACATTTAAAGAACTACTTGGTTACATGGTCAGTGTTGCAAAATACGTCATTTAATGCATTTAATGCAAGAACACTGTTCACCTCATTCTTTCCCTTCTCACTCTTTGATGCAGCAGTGGAGTTTTTTGACACAGCAGTTATCAATCATCTTTGAAGAAATTGTTTTTTAAGACTTTGTTAAAACTGTCAGCTTTCTGATTTCTTTGCTTAACCATAGTCTTATGTAGGGAGGAGGAATATGGAACATGAAATTTCACAGACTCAGTTCATTGAAAGCTGCCAGATTAGTTGTTTCTTTCAAAAAGTAGCTGAAGATATTTCAGTTGATCTGTATTTTAATATCATGTGGAAGTGTATTTCCTCAAATAATAGCTGCATATCAAACTGTGCATGTATAAACCTATGTGTAGAGCAGCTTGTATTAAACTTCAGTGTTAATCATTAATCAAACAGAGAACTCACTCTGGTTTGTGTAGTGAATAGCAGGCCAAGGCATTAAAAAGGTTATTTTGTTTTCAGATATGATGAAGAGATGGCACAAAGCGATGGGCCTGATCGTGACTTGCGAAGTCGTTCAGGGCAGTCCACTGGAGTAAAAGGAAGTCGTGCAAGAGATTCAGGAAAGCCTGTCCTAACCACCTGGAAGTGATAACAGGAAAAACATCTGCACTCTTGGTAGGAAGACATCATCAACTAAAATGCAGGTTTTGAACAGATTCCTCTGTTTTGCTGCTTTGCATATGGGAAGACGGCGATACAGCCTTTGAAAAAAATTTGAAACACTAAACCCAGGATCTACATGCACTGAGTTGATGATTATTACAATAATATATACAGTATGTATATATACACAATTATATATATATATATTTATATATATATATGTAATAAACTAATATACTCTCAGTAATGATGAAGAGCTTTTATAAAGATGACAACTCAAAATATGCATTCTGAAAGAAACCCCTTTCCATTCTGGATATAATTTATTTCCTATGATCACCTGTTCCCAACTCCCTGTGATGAACAATGTATAGATTCTGTAAAAGGGTGGTTGTGGTGTTACTGGTGGTCACAATGATGGTTCAGATTCTTGCTGGTAAAAGAAGAGTAACTAGAAAAATAGCAATACATGGAGCTGAATGTATTGCTGAAGCTATTATCAGTTAATGCAGCTACTTATTTATAAACAGTATTCAGAAGTTGGAAAGCAGCTTCTTAGATGCTAAGGAGTTTTTAAATTTCCTTCAAGTGTTTTAAGATGCTGATTCTTTAAAGGTAGAAAGTTTCATGGACTGATGGAATGTTTCAGATGGTATATTGATGCATTATTTCACTAGCAGTTAATTTTTATCTCAAGATAATGCATGTCTGTGGAAAACAGGCAGAACAATTACATACTGTAATAAATCTCATTGCTTGAAACTGATGATAAATCCTTATTTGCACCAGAATCTCTTTGTAGATTTATCCATGTATATAGGTAAAATATCTGTATATTTTTGTATATTTTGTGTGAACTATAACAAAAATATTGTTTTTGGCATGTAGTAAGCTAATTCTGGTAGCTCTGATAAAAGTTGTAATGATTAGCTACCAGAATGTATAGAGCAGAAGTTAAAAATAGGTACTTTCTAACGTCATAGCATATAAATAAACTAGTCGAGTTTGTGATTGGCTTTTGCTTTCCATCAGTCATTTAGTAGTTATATATAGATGCCAATGTACAGTTCTGATTATCTTTATTTGTTCTTCCTCCTCCCTTTTTTGGTGGTGGATTATTGTGGAGAGAAAGAGGAAGGAGGCAGAGAGTTGCAAATATCCATGTAACCATAATCCACTCTTATCTGGATGCCACTAGTGCAGTGATGCTCAATCTCTGCCTCCCACAGCAGGCTATGTGCTTTGCTCTTTTATGTGGCAGGCCACTAAAGTGAGTTTCTTCAACATGTAAACCAGACCATATGTGTCACAGAAAGTGTCAATCCTCTTCTTGCTCTTGAAGGTCCTCTTAGAAAAGGGCAGCTGCTCACAAACTGCAATTTTTGAGAGTTGTTGCTGATGACTCCCAGTCTGAACACAATCTGGCAAGAGCAGTTTGGGCTGGGGACGGAGGGCAGATTTGGGATGGTCTGACCAGTATCCTTACACATGACATGGGATTCATCCGTGCAATAAGGAATGACAAACATAGACTGAATGAGTCACTTAATCCTCATCTTGCTCAATCTTGTATATTCCATTAAAACGAAGACCAAAATCCAACTGATTCTCTGGTCATCACACTTGAATCTTTGCATATTCAAGTTGGCTTTTGAAGTAAGGCTAAGAAAAGGTGAATATTGTAGGATAGGAAAGCTCATCTAAATTTCATGTCTCATAATTTTGGGGGTTAGGGTTTTGTGTTTGGCATGGCTTGGGTCTTTTTTTTTTTTTTTTTAGTTCTTAAGTGTGTGTCTTGCGTTTGTATACTTGAACCTTGACAGGTAAGCTACTATTAAGTAGATGTGTGGTCAGATATTATGTGTTGTTTTAATTATGTGATATTTAGTGGGCAGATGTTTCCGGCTTTACACCCAACTGCATATTAAGGGTAAAGCTGGAAGTAGTGACAGAGTGACAGCCTTGGGAACTATGAGGCTGTAGTAAACAGTATTCTGTAGTATGGTTATGTTTCTTCAGGCAATCCAACAGGGATATTCTGATAGAAGGAAAATGGAGCTTGCTTTTGCTTTTGGTTCCACTGCTTGTAATTAATTTCTTTAGTAGCTTGGACAAAGGGGAGTGTTGTAGTCCTGTTCTATCCTAACAGTAGCACTAACAAGAATGGCTACAATAGAATGCTTACTCCTTCCCTTCATGGTTTTGTTTTTTTTTTCATGCAGCTATGCTGGCAGGACTTGATAGGGAAGGGACATCTTGAGAAATGGAGATTCTGATAAAAAGATGTCACACTGTTACTTTTTGAATATGTAGAAGTTGTAACATACTTACTGAGCTTTCAGTCTCCCTTTTGGGAAGGCTTAATGAGAAAGCAAAACCAGATATAGATTATTAGGATTTATAGCTGTAGGTGGCTTGGAGACTTAAATCAGGGGATACTTTCTAGCTGAGTTTCACAATGAACCAAAAGTGATGGTACTATCTAAATAATCTTGTTCTTCCAAGCTGCTTTGTAGGTGGTGCTCTGTGTTAGCAATGGTATCTTTACAGCTAGGCATCAAAATACAAAACAGAACAGGAATGGCACTACGTGTAATATTGCTAATGTTGAATATTCTTTATTCATTTGAGAGTTTTCCAATGGCTTGGAAAGGGCATACTCATTTGAGCTTACATTGTTATTACTCAGTATAATAATGCATCTCTTCCAGTCCTGACTTCTGAAAAATTGTCATCATGTTAAATCAGTGGAAGTCTTACTGTTGCTTTCAAAGAATAAAGATTATTTCCCAGTGTGTAGCAGACACATTTCATTCACATGTAGTATTTGCAGAGCAGTATGAAAAATATTTTTGTGGCAGGACTGCCGATTTGGAACAAGCAAATCTTTTTCTCTGGCCACTGTAGTATTGGGAAAGCTTGTCAAACACTTTACTAAGGATGAAATTTCTCTGAAAAAATATATGAAATATATATGAAAAAAGCTCTCATAGGAATCTTTGGCTATGTAGTAATTAATCTCAGAACTGGACTTTAAATTTCAAATGTTTGTCACATTTTACACAGTTAAATCTGCAGCCAGTGTATAGCTATCAGTTTATCTTGCTGATCCCTAACACAAATTCTTCTTTAAAGAGTCAAAGAGACTGCAGATAGTGTGACTGACCCTTTGCTTCCTGGTCCCATTCCACTTTCCTTCTAAAAACAAGAGACTAGAGTGATTAGGTACATCAGACTGCTTTCTCCTCATTTCCTTTTCCAACAGTTTTATTGCTGAGCTTGAAGTTTGAAGGCTCTTAACTATTATTTTCACTTTTAATACATGAAAAACCTACATTAAATTCTAGGTGACTAAGATTGGCTTTCTGATTATCAGTAACAAACAAGTCTTAGAAAACCTGCAAGCAAGCAGGAAGTCTTCCTTTTCTATGAAGAACTTGAAGCCTTATGTACCTGAGTGAAATGTTCTTGAGAAACTCAAAATTAGGAATGGCCATGACTATGTAATATCTTGTTGTTCTGTGTAAAGACCTTTTGAAAAATACAGTGCTTCCTTGAAGGAATTTGAATAAGGAAAGGGATCATGTTCTGTATTAGCTGGAATGAGAGTCTGCTGTGTGCATGAAGCAGCTTGTCTGCAGACTCAGAAACAGAAGGATGACAAGGAAACAAAAGCAGTCATAGCTAATAGTTTTGGGAGAGGGAGAGGAGAGTAATATGTGGATATCACCCTGTGAGATTCTTGTTTGTACATGATCTTGAAAGGTAAAGGTGAAAATCTGCTAAGGAGGAAAAGAAATTGAAAATGAAAACTTTAATTGTCTATTCAAGGATAAAATCTTAAACCTTTCACTCCTGCATCCTTCATTGCTGTAGTGGGACAGAACTAATAGTACTAAGTGGTGTACAAACTGATAACAGCCTGAGGTGTGCTCTGTTATCAGCTGGAACTGAGGTGATAAGAGAGATGTGTACACACGACTTTGGGCATGCGTCTACTGTAGGAGTTAGGAGGAACTGAGTGGAGGTGTGATGCTACCTTGTGTAATGAAAGATGTTAAACTTCACATGGATGCTCTCATTCAACAGTAAGCTACCTCGTTTTGCTCTTCAGAAGATTAAAGGCTGTTTTACTTGTGAATGAGTGAGCTTTAGTGGGCTTAAATATGAGTGACTGCAAGCAGACAAGCTCTGAGCTCTGAGTAACTGACTGTGGCTCTCAGCCAACTGTCTTCCAAATGTATTTAACTGTGGATAAAGGAACTGTTTTGGCTTTCAGTGGAGCAAAATAAATCAGAAATAACAGTTCTCAAAAGTTCTGACTTTCGGCTAGTCTAATAACTTGCCAGGCAAAGCTAAAATAAATGTGTGTCTCAGTCCTAGAACACTGTTCTTCGTATGCTCAAGAGATCACTGGCATAACGACAGTATTGTATGAAGAATTAAATAGACAAGCTCTAAACAGCTACAGGAATTGTTGTAATGACAGCAGTGTAGAAAGAGCTTATTGCTAGAGTTGAATAGTGGGACTGGCTTCCTGGGCACTAACCTTTCTCCCTATTAATTCTTTGACATGGAAGGAATTAATAAGATTCTCACAGAATAGCTTCTTTATACGACTTTAGGAACTTAATTAGAAGAAACAGTATTATCCTTAAAGCTACTGTGTTGCTGTTGGCTTTACAATAGAACTTCTGCCTAAAATGTCCCTGTCTCCTGATTCACTTCCTGCTATAAACTTAGCAAAACAATAGACATTTCACAGAAGATATACAGTCCTGCATTTCAGCAGTACAACATGTCAGGCAGAGCTCATTTATCTACACTAAAGGAAGGGCTTTGCTTTGTCATTATAAACTAGTGCTGTTTCTGAAGTAGTTGCTGTTCAGTTTACTTAGGTGGAAAAAGCAGAACACATCTTGGATTTTGTGCTTCCTTTATTAAATTTGCTTGCTCAAGCCTTCAGGTCAGTGGAAAGGACTCTGTGCCATCTGGTGTGTAGGTGTGAAAATGTAACATTGGTGTCCATAATTAGTTATGCTAACCTGTGGGGTTCCTTAACAAAATAAAAAAAAACTTTACTCCTGTATTCTCTGCAGGACATAAACTATATCTGTGTAGCTAGGAAAAGATGACTTTAGCCACAATTCATCAGGAGAAATACAAACATAAATTAGCGTCTTGGAAAAACTGATTGTTTTTACTGAATAGAAGGAAGTTTTTTGTGCCAGACTGTATTTTTTTGCCACTTTTAAAAAGTTTTCTTCAAACATTAGGCAAGCTTAAAGAAACTCTCCATACTGGAAGCAGTCCATAGCCAGAACTTTCCCCACTGTTGTGATGACAGAGAGATCTTTACTATTGACAGAGAGTCTTTTATGCCTTAATTATTCTTAAAATTTGTACCTATTAAAAATATATTGTTCATATCTGAGATAATTTTAGACATTGTTGTAAACCAGAAAAGTTTGGATAGTATGAAACACTAATTTAAAAATGAATGTTAATTAAGTTAATCTCCTCACCAAGGATATGATAAAGAATATTGCAGACATGAATGTCTCTTACATGTGGAAAGTTTTCTGCCAGTGAAAGTTGGGCAGTAAAAGAGTGAAATTGAGGTGAATTAAATTTAGTATTCTGAAGTTGTGTCATTGGTTGCATATATAATCACTAATGGCATTACATTTGCAATCAAAGTATGGTTCGGAATTTAAATTTAGATTTAACTTGTAAATAAATAAATAAATAAATAAGACACCTGGGCTTTCTTAGCTAGAGAGAAACATTCTGAAGAGTGCTGAAATGTTATTGCAAGAGTCAAGAAACACCAATAAAATTTGCACTGAATGAAGCCAGGACACAGTTTCTCTACAAAGTATTAGTGCTTGAAAGGACACATGGAATTTCTGATGACAGCAGAAGACACAAGAAGTGTATTTAAAAATAGATTGTGTTAAAAGCAAAAATAACCGTGGGATACTTATGTAAAATGGGAGGAATATTTTTTTCTTCTTCTTCTTCTTTTTTTTTTTTTTTTTCCAGAAACTTCCTGTCCTGTTCCTAACTGTCTAAATCAAATGCTCACCAGCAGGGCTATGTAGACTGTTAGCCTTTCTTCTAAGAAAAAAGACTGAGAGAATATTTCCCAGGATGTTACATTCTGAATATAACTGAAAATGTTCAGAGAACAACTCCATCCTAATATGTAGGGAAAGAATATGAAAATACTAAAGTGAAAATGATTAATATGTTAAAGTATGATTCACTATATCAGTAAATTATTTATGGCATCATAATAGTGTCATAATGGCAGGAGGTTGCATGACTGATGATAGCTATAATTAGACCACTAATCTCTTTTAATTGACTACAAGAAAAACTTAGTTTTTGAATACGCATAAAGATAATTTTTTAACCAAAAATTTTTTAACCATTTTATAAACCAAAAAAGTAGGACCTTATTAACCACTGAAGTATATTTCCTCAAGCAGTTTTTCAAGTGCATATACATATTTATTTAGTGCATGTGGCCTCAAGCCTGTATATATTTATACATACATTAAACTGTGTTACTGTAAGTAATGAAGTCAAATGACTGCAGCAGCATGTGTATTAACTCCAACACAAGACAAATTCTGCTTTCACACAGAGAACTAAGTCAGAGGCAGATCAACAGCGTTGGTCCAAAAAGTAGACTAAGATGACTCTATTAAGGTTGCTTCTGAATTGTTCCAAATGGTACACTTAGAAAAGGGGCAAAAACTTCACAGTTAAAATGTATTTTTAAAATTGGTAGCTGTTATTGTCTGATTGGCCTCCAGAGGAGTCTAAACATCTTTCATCTAAATGTAAAGAGTATAGGAAACATCTTGCACCAGAAGATAATATTCAGCAGCCTGAAAATACCATTCCCTAAAGTGGTGCCCTGAGAAACCTTCAAGTATTAAATTGAAATGTTAATATGAATTGTCTTTTGGTGAACTTTGCTTTTCCCAATTGAAAGTTCTGCCTTTACATTTTTATCTTTAAAATTATGATTCCATAAGATTTGTAAAGATGGTAATAGATTTATAAAGATGTTTCAGTGAAAAGGTAGAAAACAATTGTTATTTTTCAAGTTGTATTAAAATCTGAATCTGTCCGTTAATTGTGTAATTTACTAATTTCTGATCACTCTCATTCACTTGGAAGGAAGTTGAAGATCCATACGAAGAGGACTCCCAGAACACCACTGCCTTTGCACTGACACAAGGGCTAAATTTACTGCACCTATGTGTGTACATATTTTTTTAATGTAGTATAGTAAATATGTATGTAAATACAGTAAATATAGTAATAAAATATATACATTGTATATATATGCATTATAATGTAATATATGAGTAATATTATATATACTTATTGTAGACGTATCAGCAGTACAGAGGCCTAGCAAACTCTGTGCATGGAAATAGCCAATTTGAAGACATGGGTTTTTTGCAGCCGGTCTCAGGGCCTAAATACATTGGTTGTTGCATTTACAGTCATTGACCCTATACTGGCCTAATAGATCTGAGCCCTGTTTTTTGCTTGCTGTATATGTATTTTTGTACACAGGTAAGTGATTTTTGGGGCACAAGGTGGTATTCAATCAACTCTGTGTGGAACAGTTGGGGTTTTTTGTGTCAGTCCACCACCAGCAGCAGGTTGAATTTCTGTCCTCTGCCACTATGGAATTCCCTTTCATCACAGTTTGAACTCAGTTCTGGTGGGGAGTGCTGTGATTTACACTGAATTCTTGTTCTGTTTCTTCAGTCTTTGAACAAGTTTGAGCATTATTTGACAATACAAAGAGATGAATAACTGTTTTGATGTTGAGGTTGAGGAAAGTCTAAATGTTCTGGCAGGGAGGATTTCCAGCTTTGACACTGCTCTAGGCTAAACGGAAGCTCGATTCGTGTCCATACAAAAAGAGCTGTATCTATGAATATATATATATATGTATTGTAATCTCCTATAAAGAGAGCTAGTTTATGCAAAGCTTGATCTCATATTTAATGAGACACATTGTGTGGAAAACTAAATTGCATCTGCTGTCAGGAGTGAGAGAAGAAACAGTAAAATTCAAGATTCCTCTTCTCAAATATGAACTTTTAACTTTCAACATAGGAGAAAGAGATTAGCGAAGGGAGAAATAATTTAAATATTAGAAAACTTACCAACCTGACCAACTTTTGCTGTAATTACATAATTGTAATTCACTAAAATAATTTTTTTAATGGCCATTGCTTCAGAAGGTAAGATTTATCCCAGTGCTATGGTCTTGCAGTTCTACTGAGCTAATCTAAATTCCCAGTGAACTTAAAACTCCTTAAGTTAATGAGTCACGCACTTAGTGAAAGAGTACAGGAAGACTTGGCGTCTATGCTTGATTATATGCAGACTTGCATAAGAAACGTGGCCAAGAGGAAAGTACTCTTAGGACTGTTTTGCAGCCCTACCCAACCATCCAGAACTCTCGCAGTCCTCAAACCAGGCTGTCCCCTGGGACAAGGCTGGAGGCAGGTCAGTGATGATAAGGGCAGATGGGAGGGAAACGCTTCAACTCGTGGAGAAGACGAAGGCTGAAGGGACGAAATAAGGTTACCGCGATGGCTGCCGCTTGGAACTCGAAATAATCCGGTCTGAAAGATAAGGAAGGGCTGGAGTAACAGTTCCGCCTGTGGTACTATTCAAGGGTCGCCTGCCTCCCTGCACAGAGGTTTAACCAACTAATTTAAAGGTGGCTCCGTCCTTGAAGCGCCTCGATCTCCAGTGGAGCTGCCAGACGAGCCCGCCAAGTCCTGCGCTGTCAGCCCCAGGCAGGCGCGGCCGCAGCTGACAGCCGGCAGCCGGCGGAGCGGTGATGACTGCAGCACCGTCCCTGCCGCATTGTGCTGTTAGAGGGCACTGCGTTACACGGCGGGTCCGCCGGAGGAGCAGGAGGGAAATTAAAGCTTTCACCACTTTCGGGCGTTAAAAAGTCCCCGTCACTTTTCAGGATTTATCGCCTCGTTCAAATTCCCCTGAGGGAAACGAAATCCTCTCTGCTCGTTCACGCTCTCCCGCCTTGGAGACGGGACACAGACGCAATGTTTGCATTCGCGTCGCGCCCTGCCACGTTCCGCACCATTACTGTCACTGGCTTCCCAACACGTACATACCTACCGACCTATCGCGCACAGCGCCTGCCGTCCCGCCCGGACGGGCGAGCGAGCGAGCAAGCTGCCCGACAGGTACCGGGTGGCAGCCGCTGGGTACAGAGCCCCCTCAGGAGGTGCCCCCCCCCCCCCCCCCCGATCGGTACCGGCGGGCCGGCTGCTTGGCAACTGCCAACGGTTTCCCCGGAGCCGTTGGGGAGCACCCGCCGCCCGCTGGAAGGAGGCGCGCCACGGGCACGCGCCCCCGCCGGCTACCTTTGCCCCTTCCAGCGCTCGAGTAGGAAGCGGCGTTAATTGGCAGTCACTGTGAGCCAATAGGCGGCGGCGGAGCGGGAGCCTGCTCTTCGCCGTCGTCCAATCGGGAGGCGCCGTGGCTTGGGCCAATCGGAGGGGCGGGGGAGGCGGGCGGAGGCAGGCGGGCGCGGGGGGCGGCAGCAGCTGCAGGAGTCGGTGCGGCGGGGAGCGGAGCGGAGAGCAGCGCACCGCTGGGGTTTCCCTCCCGTTCCTCCGCGCTCTGTCGTCCTCTCGCCTGCCCCTTCCGTCCTTTGCCTCCGCCGGGCACAAGAGACGAGCAGTACCCGGCCCTTCAGGTGAGGGAGGCGTCGGCGTCGTCTTGGGCCCCAGCTTCAGGGAGAGGTTTGAGGCGGAGGCCGGGGTCTGTAGACCCCCGTCGGAGCCTTTGCGGTGCAGCGCGGAATGGCGGGCGGCGGGATCCCACCGGCGGCCGCGGGAAGGATGGCTGTGTGAACCGTCTCGCCGGAGACGCCGGCGGCTGGTGCTCGGTGTCGGGGCGGTTGGCTTGCCGTGAAGGCCCCGTTTGGTGTCGGTGGGGTCTCGGTACCCCTGCGGTGGGGCGGGGGGGTGTGCGTGGGGGGGCGCGGAGGGGCGGCGGGCCCGAGGGGAACGCACGCCTTGGGGGCGGGAGGAATTGGGGGGTGGGAGATGGGGGCAGAGTGAGGGGGGAGGGGGGTTAATAGGGGGTGCGGGCCCAGCGGCCCCGCCGCGGTGTTGGGGCTTCCTCGGTGTTGGGGAAGGTGAAGCTCTCCTTGCCCGGCGCCTGGCGGGGAAGGGCAGGGCAGGGGCTTGCGGGGGATGACGACAGAGGCTGCGGGGAAGCTCGGTTCCTGTAGGAGGGAAGAGCTTACTTGCCCGGGGAAGTTTGGTGACCCGCTCGGTGATGGTGACGGCTTTGGTTTTGAAAAGGGGTGGAAAAAATAGGCGAGGAAGGAGATCTAAAAATTGAGACGTTGGGGTTTTTTCCCTCCTGGCTTTGAAAACCTGGCGTTCTGGATGATGGCAGGTAATGATGCTGATTTGGTGGGAGGAGGTGTTTCTCTGGGGGAGAGGGAGATCTTAAACAGCTCACAGTCTCCTCGGTATGGTTAATGACACAGGTCGGGCTTCCTGCTCTTCCCTTTGCCTTCTGCTCTGTTGACTTTTCCTCTTTTGGCTAGTGGAAAGAATATCCTCATCTCCCAAAGTGAAACGGCAGTGTGAGAGACAGAAGTCTGCTTGTGTTCATCGAAGCTACCTGGTTAAAGAAAGACTGGGTATCTGTGCTGTCTGCCTGGCTTGCTGGATCCATCTTTCCCAGCTGCTTGGCTGTCTCTGGTTGGAGTGACTCAGAAGCTGATAGACGCAGTTGTCTGAGGCTTCATCCTTTGCCCTAGCACTGAGGGAAGCCAGAAAGGTGTGAGTGACATAGTCTGTCCTTAGTAAAATGATTCTTTTAAAAATGGAATATCTGAAAACTAAACAGTTTTATAGTGTTACATATTGTGTTTTCTTGGTAGCCATTCTAAAACCATAGATTACTCAGGGTAATTTAAAACAAATACACTATTGCTCATATTTTCTGTACCTGTTTTGAGTAAGCTGGATCATTTGTATGTGACCCAAGACTGCAGTAAAAAATGAGCCTTTGTAAGAGTGCTAGATGCTTTGCTTTCCTCTTTTGCACTCCATGACCTCACAACAGACTGTTTGAAAGTTTGCCATTAGACTGTTTTCTCTTGCTACGGGGGGGATTTTTTTTCCCCATTTGCTCATGTAGATGTAATTCCAGAGTTTGTTCAGCCCTTCTCTAGAGGCAGAGCCTTTCTATTACCTTGAAAAGGTAAGATCTTTAACAGTGCGTTACTCTAATAGTTGTAGTGAAGACTGCATTATGTAAGCATCTGAGGTTTTATTCTGGTTTTAGTGCAACAAAAAGATCATTCTCATTTGTCTCTGAGACCAATGTAAAACCACTGTTGTTACTTTCTGGGGCATACAGGGGAGGACTTGTATTTCTGCTTAAAGGTGAGAGGTGACTAGAGGAGTCTGCCAGCTTTATTTCAGATGGGCAAAACTTCTTAATTGTGTTTTTAACTTAAGTTATTACTTAAGTTATTAGCACCGAGGGCTAATGTGCTTGCTGTTTCATACCTCTACCTGTCTGAAATTATATTTTGTCATATTTACAATTTGCCTTCAGACACTGTTGAGTTGTATTCTGCCAATTATGACGGAATTGGCTTATACAGTAGAGGTAATAGCACATGGAGCATGTATAACTAGCAGAATGAGGCATTATTTTAGAGATCTCTTATCATGAGATAAGCAGTAGAGGAGTGCAGGTGCTACCTTGTTCTCTGTAGTGTTAACCTTGGCATGGCTGTTCAGTGTTCAAGTGCTCCAAACTCCAGTCAGTGCAGTTTACAGTTCTAGAGTCAGTTTCTTTGGCTCAAGGTCTGTATTGTGCAGTGCCATAGCATAATAAACATTAAAAACTGCCAGGCGGGGTTGAACTGCCTACCACACATCAAGCAAATAGTGTCAGTGTTAGAGTAGGATACACAGGACAACTGTAGTTAGGGATGAAATAGATTATTAATGGTTAATAGGCAAAACTTGTTTGCAGGGTTTTTTCTGAATATTTTCTTTGTCATTTTGAAGAGGTTGTGCTGCAATGGGACACAGTATTTAATATTGACCTGACAGATGGCATTTACAGTTGCTGGGCTTGATGTTAGCTGTATGCATCTTTGTGAATGGTTTTAAGTGTTCTTCAACTTGCTTTTATTCTTCCATAGGTTTGTAAGAGTTTCTAAATTCCACAAGTACTCTCTAACAAAACCGTGATTCTATTTTGAAGTCATATTTAATTAGATTTTTCTAATTTTTCTTTTTATTCATTTAATATTTGAAATATCATTGTAGTAACATGACTTTCTGACTGTGCAGTGTTATTCTGAGCAACATTTTGGTCTAAAACCAAGTAGTACTTCCAAAAATACCCGGATGATATATTTTTCTAATGGGTAGATGTCTGCTTTCTTTTGTTGCACTTGAATGTTGTTCTGAAAAATCAGTATGGTGTACCTATTATTTTACCTAGGGACGTGTTCGGGTGTTTTAGTGCTAGACATGAGAAGTTTTGTTCTCATGGTCCGTTTATACAGCATATAGGTACCTTTTTCTTCTATACTGCTGAGTGAGCTACTCAAAGATGTCTTTGTGTCAGTTCTGTGCTTCCCTGATTGTGGTTGAAACGAGCCTAAAAGTTACTGTAATTTGAATTTCTAGCCTGTAAATGCAGGACAAGAGACTTCTGTACTTGTTACAGGAATGGGGAAGGATAAAATGCTTAGTGGTACTGTGAGTCAAGAGTTACCTGTGGGAGTACTGCAAATTAACAAGGTAACTTCTGCTGGTTTTCTCAGTGTGGGAGTAGCAGGTGCATGGAAAAAGTTGCATCTTCAGGTACAATCAGCTAGGACAACAGCAGATGCAGACTGAAGTGTTTGTTGGTTTTTTTTTATTGTTAGTTTTTTTTTTTTAAATGTGTGTAAATTAAGACACTGGAGTAGTGTGTTGTTTCTTGGGATCTGTTTTTTAAAATAAATTTTAAGATTTAATTACTCATTGCTTGAGACCTGGAATGAAGTCTCTAATGCTTGAAATTAAGACTAGTCTATGAGGTGAATAGTTTTTTGTGTAATATAGCATTTAATTCAAGTTCTATCCTAATCCATAAAACTTCAAGAAGTGACGTTGTTCCTTTTAGCTGAACCTAATCACTAATTTTTGGCTTGGCTTAATGCAACGATGAATTGTTCTCAGGACATGAAAAGGAAGAAAGCAGGAAATAACAGTGATGTAACTGTACTGAGATAAAATGAGTTAAGTATTCTAAGTCTGGGATTGTACAGAATGATGTACTTAATATAAATGTTACCTGGATAGTTGACTTGCTTCTCTAGGGAAGAACAACTGATTGTAAAAAGGCTGTTGTATCGTGGGGTTGGTTCCCAGTGTAGTCGCAATTGCATTTGTCATGAGACATGAATGTCATTCCTTTATGTGCTATCTTGCAGTATACATTGCTTGGGGCAAGGTGACATTCAGTATTTCTCTCATGGTCTAGGACTTGTCTTGATGTGTGCTCTGGAGTGTGGATTCTGCTTGAGCCACTGAACTGGTGTGCATTGGTCGAGTCCTGTGAGTCTTGGTGGACAGGATGTGTCAATATTTGAGAAGGCACCCAGCCCTAATTACTGAATAGGGATAAAGCTAGCATGGATGTTTTAACACTGCGCAGTATCAGCCTCTGAAGCAACAAGAAAATGTCTCTAAAGCTTTAAGTGATGTGGTTTGGTTCAACTTTTTAGAATTTGCAAATATTTAAAAATTGTTCTGGCTTACACAAGAATTGTAAATATTTTAACAGTGCTGGAAACCTCTATCTTGCAGTGTTTGTTTTTGGGCCATTGCATGTTATTAACCCTTTTTATTTCTGTGAACCCTTCTGTTAACCCTTTTTGACTCTGCTTTAAGTTAAGAATTCTGAGGCATCTACAGACCAAAAATTTTAAGCAAGCTTCTTTGCCTTTTGCCATTGTTGAAGCCAAAAAGGCTGGGTGTTATGTAATCTTTTGACCTAAACTTATAGATGCAATATAACATAACATACACTCTGAAGATGAGTACCATGAAAGTTTTAAGTGACACTGAACTCAGGGGAGTTTGTGTTTTGAATACTTTCTCATGCCTGCTGTGAGTTACGTATCACAGAATTGTGATGCACTTGCAAGCTTCTAGCTTTTGATTTTTAAGTAGTGCATTTGTTAATATTAAAATTCCATGACTGGTGTTTATTATCTTTATTACGAATTATCTTTTTGCAGAAGTGTTTTATTTGTTATTATTTGTTACATTGTCTTTTTACATAAGTAGCAGAAATAGGACCCATATCTGATAAGTATGAGAATAAGTGAATCTCCCCTGTGTATCAGGCTGTTGCATTGCCAGCTGAGTTCTCACACCTGGCATCTCGAATTCTACTTTCTGAGCGTAGCCAAGTTCTGGGTTCCAAAACTAACTTGCACAGGACTTCTTACTTAGCATAGTAGCAGTAGGGGAATTTTGAAAGAAGAGTTTTATTTGTTCTCAATAGCATATGCACAGCTATGCTTCACTATTCTGTTAAGCCTATGGCTTTTTTTTTTTTTTTTTTTTTTTTTTTTTTTTTTTTTTTAATTTCTGACCTAATAGGTCAAATAAAGGGTGCGGGGTGAATCTGCTCAATGTGTCCTTCTAAAAAGGGGTAAAGTGAAGTACAGACTTAAATAAGTGATCTGTCATGAGTCATAGGACAAATAGGACATCTTTTTAGTTCGACTTGTGCCTCTGATGCTCTCCTTTAATAGAGGCTTTCTTGGCAAATTGACAGGTACCTGGACTGCTGACTGGAACAATGCTGCTTTCTTGTCAGGAGAAATGATAAATCTTTAACAAGCAGGTCTGGGGATGTTAAAGCAACTCTTTGTATTTAGTGGAACCACATTATACCATGTCAACTCGAAGGCATGCTTATTTCCACAGTCCTTGGATAACATTTTTTAAAGCATTTTTTCCCAAAGTCTTCAGGATCTCTTTATCTCTTAATAGTTACAGATAAAAGCTTCAAAAGTCTGTTTTTGTTTAGTTGCTTAGGTTATTTCAGGTAAGCAATCTAAGTAATCTAATATTTGGTCAACATACAATTATGTTTAACTTGTAGGAGCCATTGAGTACCTTGGTTAAGCTCTAGGGTGAACTTAACTGAATAGATTTATTCCCAAGTTCTTGCTGGGTTATGGTGATGGTTCCATTCCAGAATGTGAGCACTGGGTTTTACGTGTGAGAAATTAAACTGAGTAAGTGGTTCCTTTCAACAACTTTTATTTAATTGTTGTGTATTAGGAGAGAATTTCATGTAAGGAATGCTGTCGGGGTTGTGTCATTCAAGTGCAGTGAGAAATTGTGAGTGGTTAGCTGATACTCTTGGGCAGTAAAATTTCTTAGAAACTACTATGCCCACAATAGCAGAGGAGAGAAAATGTAATGAAAGGCTTGTGGGTCAAGATAAGGACAGAGAGATCATTCACATCTACCATCACAGGCAAACCAGACTTGACTCAGGGAAATTAATTTATTGCCAATCCAATCAGCGTAGGGTAATGATAAATAAAACAATCTTAAAACAGCTGCCCGCCATCCCTTCCACCTTCCCAGGCTCAACTTCACTCCTGATTTTTCTCAGCTTCCTCCCCCTGAGTGGCAGAGGCATAGGGTGGGGGCTGTGGTCAGTTACTCACACATGGTCTCTGCTGCTCCTTCCTCCTCATGTTTTCCACTGCCTTAGTGTGGGTTCCTTCCCATGGGAGATAGCCCTTCATGATAGAACTCCACAACCCTGCCAGCAAACCTGCTCCAGTGCAGGCTACAGCCTTCCGGAATCAACCAGCTTTGGCATGGGGTCCTCCACGGGCTGCAAGTGGATATCTGTGCTCCACCATGAACCTCCATGGGCTGCAGGGGGACAGCCTGCCTTGCCATGGTCTTTGCCATGGATTGCAAGGGAATCTCTCTGCTCCAGCACCAGGAAGACCTCGTCTGCCTCCTCCTACACTAACCTTGGGGTCTGCAGAGTTGTTCCTCTTACATATTCTCACTCCTCTCCTCCAGATGCTGCACATTTTTTTCCCTTTCTTAGGTATGTTATTCTAGACATGCTTCCACCATCTCCAGTCGTGTTTGCCAGCAGCTGGTCCATCATGGGGCTGATTGGCATTGACTCAAACTAGCCCAGAGAAAGCATTTGGCATCTTCTAATAGAGGCCACCTCTGTAGCTCCCCTTGCTATGCAGGCCAAATACATGGCCTAACCATGAGTTCCATGGCAGTTGTATTATACCAGAAACTAGACCTTTTGGTTTAATACCTATGATTTGACTCAGTTGTGTCTCTTTGTAAGGGGTAACAAGATGTACCATGTCTAGACAACATGTCTACAGAAGAGGTTAACATATTTGCAAATTCAGTATTAACTTCCTATTCTGTTTCTTCCTTACCTTCTTGCAATTTTGGATATATCCTCAGCAGCATGTTTTGGAGATGACTAACAAATAACCACTTTTTAATCTGTGTATCATACATGGATGTTATATAGACATCTAAAGAGTCTAAAGAAACATTCTTTCATATAAACAGATTTTGGTTGCTTCTGCTCTTATTGTTAAAGTAACTTGATTATTGATTATAATAGCATGCTGTACAAATGCAACAGAATGATTAATAGTCTTTAATCCAGGAATGAGCCATTTGTAATAATTAGTTTTTACCAGAAAAAGACAAGCCATAAGACTTCTGTGGATGAGTCCTGTTGAAATTCAGTATAGCCACAGAGAAAACTTCCCATTTAGGAAGAACAAATGTAGACTCCACCACAAGCCTGTTAGTTGCCCACTTGGCTAATTAGTCCTGCTATCTGAAACAGGGTGCTCTCTGATATGTAGTCAGATAATATTTCCTTCTGGCTGCCCACAGCACTTTGTTTATATCCTACAGTTCATTGAGTACTTTCAACTGGGCATTCCTCTCCATTTCAGAATTCTTCCAAGTTGATGCTTGGAATATTGGGCCATCTTTATGAGATAGATAAATTAAATTTTGTCTCAATGCAGCTCAATGTGAATTCCAAGTTAGCATCTTCAGCTTATGCTCATTTCACCAAACGATCCAAATAGGTTTATCAGGATTTTCTGTTATTTACTCTTTCCACTGGCTTTTTTAAAATCAGCTGCAGAGTAGATCTGTCATGATTTCTAACCTTTTGAGGTCACTGACAATAACGGTAAAGAGCTTAGTGGTAGCTTGGGTACATTGTACTTGAGAATATTTCTCAACTCTGTATTTTATGAGATGAAAATAGATGTAATATCAGACTGATCTTGTATCATTTTATATTTCAACCTGAATACCTTGTGATAGCAAATTGATTCTGTGTTGAAACTTAGTTTTTCAACATAATCATTATAACTCAGGATGGTGACCTCATATAAAGAGAATGCTCTTAAGGAGTTGGCTGTATTGATTTTTGTTTTTACCTATGTAATAATAATTACCAGCTTTCTATCAACTGGAATCTCATTTTTTCTGCTTTAATTGCTTTTCTGTAGTAAACTAACCATGTCCCTGTTGAAATGATTATGTGACATCAGTTTTTCTGTAGCCTTCTGAAACATTGGCGTTATTCAGAAGATAATAAAAGTTTGTGACTTAGAGCCTCCTAAATGATACTTTGTGATTTCAACAGAAGATAATTTGAGTATGCTTGTTTGGACTCCTAGGCTCTTTTTATTTTTAATTTTAGGGCTAATAATCTTATCACTCAAATACAGCTATTTGTCAGCATTGATAGATGTTCTGCCACTGTTACTACCTTAAAATGTTGGTATCTTATGAGTGATAGCATTGCTGCTCAGGTTGCTACAATAAGGACAATAAAGGAACTTTGAATGTTTTTGAGGTCTACCACTGCAACTATTTCTGTCTTCTTTCTGCTGTCTTTCATCACTCCTAGATTTTGTTAAATTTGTTACCATGAATTTTCCCTCTTTCCCTCTTCACACCTATCTATTTCTGTAGCTACCAGGGTTTTTTCTTCCAATATGGCTTTGGTGACAGCCATTAAAAAAAAATCGTGTGATTTCCTGTGATTCTTTCATGGTAAGATAATATTATTTCATCAGATTGCCAAATCTGAGTCTTCTCAGCTAAAGCTGCTCTGTGTCAACTCAGGACTGGTATTCAGCTAGTCACTTCTAGTTCTGCCATCTGTTCTCTTTTGAGGAACAGTATACATGGAGTTCCTTTGTGTAGAGTGCAGCTTGCCCTTTGAGTCTGGACATTGTCACCTGTAATATATGAAATTCCATGCCAGTTTTAGAAATGGGAGAGTGAAACATGGAACATAATGTGAGTTGGACCAAAGGACCCCACAGTAATTCAGCATTTTCCTTGGCAGCTATCTGCAGAAGATGCTGACTGCTCTGTGTACTTCAGTGGTCTCTGGTAGTACCAGTTGGTGCCCATGTGGACATGAACTATTGGAAGACATTCCAGAATGTCTGTGGAGTGTTGTTGGTGTATTTTGCAGTTGTTAATAATTCAAATTAATATTATTGCAGAAGGGTTACTGCTCTCTGCCTACATTATAAACTCTTACTAAGTTTTCAGTCATGTGACTTGACTAGTGAGGTTTCAGTGACATGAAATGAGCTTGATTTATGTTACCAAATGCAAAAATCTAATCTCTAACTTTGCCACTTACAAATAAACAATAGAACCAGGGGGTTTTGCTGGTCATTTAAGGTCTCAATTTTTAATGAGTATCTTTCATGTTGTATGTGTACTTGCTTATTCCTGTTGTTAGCATAACATCATATAACTTGTTAAACTGGCTCAGAAGCTTGTTGCTACTTCTACTCACAGTTGATAAGTAACTTCAAAACCAGTGACAGTCTTTGTTGCTACTAAAATGGGAAATCAGGTTCTCTTCCTCATTTGTTCTTGCTACGTGCTCTGTGTTAGCTCTATTTATGTGTCTGTTGTGGAAGGGGCTTCCCAGTCCAGCCATAAAATTATTATTTTTGTCAAAGTAACTTTCAGCTGGATAAAACTCTCAGCTTCCCAAGTAGAATCAGTGGCATAGGGATGGGTCAGGAGGAGTGACTTGGGGTTTGGGAGAAGAGCCATCTTTGTCAGCAGAACAGATTTATACAGTCATGAAGTGATTAGGCTAGGTATTGAGATGAGCAGTACAGTGAATAACTTATAAAGTTGAGCTGTAAAGTTGGATGTAAACAAATCTTTGTATAAGTGCTTTTATAATCCCATGTATGCCAAAGATGGTCAAGATGTAATAATGGAAAATGTTGTGTGTATAAATGCAAGTGTTCCTCATCTTAGCAGCTGAAGCTGTGCTACAAGAGCTGCTGAAATGTAACTGAGAAAGATTTAAAACTTACTGTGCAGAAACTGTACCCTTAAACTGTTTATAAAGGAATTGAAGTGTTTCTAATGCATAAACCAGTATTTATTAAAAAAGTGAATACTAAATAATTGTTTGAATCTCCTAGCAGAAGATTTAGGTTAATCTGTTAATACTTTAATGTTAAACCAGGTTTTGAAGAACTGTTTTTGAAAAAAACCTCAATATTTAAGTTCCAAAATTGAGTCAGTCTTCTGGAAAGAATTGAGTAGGTTTTTAGAGTGTTAGTCTTTTTTTTTTTTTAAGGGGGAAAATGCAGGTATACACAAGAAACACGCCAATATTTTTATTTCCTACACTGGAAAAACTCCTTCCTTGCCTTATTGTAACCTGTGCTTTTGGTTTGGATTTTTTTTTTTCCTCCCACAAAAATAATTGTACAGAATTAGCTGGATGTTCCTGTTATTTTTTTTCTGTGATACTATCCAGTCTGCTTTCTTAACTATCCTCAGCAAAGCACTCATCCACCTGATGTGTTTTTTGAAGCAGGTTGCCAGATCAGCTAGCAGAGAAAGCAAACTGAGCAGTATTGCAGAAGACTGTGCTTTTCTTGGTTTAACTGTACACTGCACAGGGAAAAAATGAATGTTCATTTACTGGCTACCATGAATGTCTTGTCTGTTTACTCAGGTAGGACCAAATCTGTTATTTATGTTTCTAAACACAATTTTGAAAAGAATAAAGGGCGATCTGTGTAGTTTCAAGGGATTTGTAGGTGAACCTTTAAGTTGGTTTGAATTTGTTTAAGAAGTCTTTTGTCCAGAGTAGCACAGGAGCAGCTGCTTCTGCTTTGGGTTGTGGTATCTTTGTACTAGAGAACAGTATGTGGGATGAGTCTGTATCTAATTACCATATTTTTATCACTTGGTTTAGACCAGGCTATTACGTAGTTTCTGGTAGAACGTAAATCCTGTGAGTTGTATGGATATCGTGAGTAAAATCTGTGCTGTCTAATTTTAATCATTGTTAAGTCAGTAGTAGTTCAGTAATTGATATATTAATATAGATATAACAAATATACATTAAATCTGAATTTATTTTGGGGTTATGCAAGACAACCTACAGCTTATTTGCTTTAGAGTTTGATCAGTCTAAACATACGAAGTAGTCTAATTTCCTGTGACTTTCTCTAAGGATCCAGTTAGCTTTTTTTTTTTTTTTTTTCTCCCACAAGCCTTGCAGATAAACTGAAACTGCAGTTGGATATCTGATATTGCTGCCTTTTTTCTCCTCCTCTTTCTTGCAAAACAGGCTGGTTAGGAAGCATCTTTGCTTTTACAAGTTAAGTAGTGCAGAAACACTCTCTTGTAATTAAGGACAAACTGTGCTAAATTTGGCATGTAGTGCCTACCAGTTTCTTGCTGAACAAAATTCCTAGTTTTACAATAAAAATTTAGCAGGCTTTATGCGGCTTCCAAGGTATCTTGCTATATAGCAAGGAAGTATGGAAAGAGTTGAACAGGCTTTGATATTTTCAAGTTCATCTAAAGGTATTTTGCATACATTTTATATATTTTGTGCATTTGTGTTTATACCACACTTCATACATTTGTATAAAGGGGTGAATTTTTAAATTAATGCTGTACTAGTATCATATCTTTTAGTATTATTTGTCTCATTTGTGAATGTTGCTAGTAGTTTAACTGTGAAGTTTATAAAGTTTATATGAGTTTATAAATATTTAGGAATGTTTAAAACATCTTAATTTGGCTAGAATATTAATTGAAATGCAGTTTACAAGGTATGAAAAATACCACTAAAAGCTATTGTACAAATTGTCTCTTCAAAGCTGGAGATTTTATAAATCTGCTTCTTTCAAAATGTGTTTTGAATTTGTCACGGAAAACCATATCACATGAGTCTTTGTACTAAATTGGAGTTACTTTTTCTAGTTACACATTTATGATGGCCCATGAGAATTACCAGAATGTGCAAAGAATGGCATATTGCACCTAGGTATTTACATCAGTCAGTGTGAATGTTTAATTTTGGAGTAGTGTGAAAAAGCTCAATCTGGCTGATATCTGCCCTAAAAGAAGAAGGAATGCAAGTCACATCATCTGTGTATTTCACCATCATCCATTTTCAAGTACTTAACTGTTTTAGGCAGCTATAAATACAAAAAAAGATGATGGAGGTCTAACTACGTAAGCTTATGAAGACATTTTAAAATCTTGCTTCCCAGCTGGATAACTTTGTGAATGTTTTTTCTCTTCTAAAAAAAAAAATCACCTTCATCTTGGGTGAAAGACAAGTATGATCAGAGATTTGGTATACATATGTTAAATGCTTAAAATGAAAATGGAACAACTGAAAGCTATCCTACTGAAACCTAAATATTGAAGCAAGTGAGAACTTTGCCTGCTTGAAAATCCACCAACAATTTGTTCATTGATTTCTTATAATTTTGTCTAGAATTTAAAACTTGCTATAGAATTACTGGTTATCACTGTTAAGGTAAATGAATTCTGATAGTAACTTGCATCCAGATCCTTGAATAGATCCTTGAAATTGAATAGATTCTTGAAAGTGTTAATATTGGAATACTGTAACTAGAGGACTGTACAAGATGAGTTTAGAGGATTTTAGAATTTGAATAAGCCTTTAGTGCCCTTTGCTTTTACAGGCAGAAGTGACTATTGACTTTTACATTACTTTAAAAACTGTGGTGTTGCATTTAGATTTATGTCTATCAGTTGGAACCATGTGAAGTTAATAAAACTAATTTTAATTTTGCTTGGACTTAGTCAAAACTCTGACTCATCACTAAACCCATTCAAATGACCTTAGCTGCATTATTTTTAGATTGAAAAGGCTATCTTTAGAAACTTATTTATCCCTACGGTATTCATCACATATAGTTCATATATTCTCACACAAGCAACCAGAGAGAACTTTAAAAACCCCTTAGGACTCTTCTAGTATCACACAATACTTCTTGTGTTGCAATTCTGTATTGTTCAGTTAGGAGCCCCCATTGTTGTTTAGAGCCTTGGAATGAAGACCAACAGATGATTTATGTGCCGACTACTATAGCTTCTTTTACAAAAAGCTCTTAGGGTTGAACTACAGGTGGATACTACTGTCTAACAAAGTGTTAGCTTCATTTAGCAAGGTTTGGTGTTATTAGAATTCTTCAGTTTGTGTAAAAATAAATGTTTATGTATTTACGCTTAAACAATAATTGCCTTCCATTGCAAAGAGTTTTAGTTGCCAGTGGTAGAAATACAATATTGGAATATTTTGGGTTTATTACTTTGTCCTTTCTTTTTAATGTAGCTGGGCATTGATCATTACTGAGTTTTTTCACATTCGTGTGATTTGCATTGAGAATTGTAGTGCTGGATTGCCTATGCTCTCAGAGCAGCATTAAGCACAAGATCATATAATTGAATATTTAATAATGGTGTGAGGATAATCTGAGATAACAATGCAAATGCTGGCGGGAGGGAGTGTAATAGAGAATAAACCTCATAGGAGTGAATGTTACAATAAAAGCATACTCATGATAAGAAACTGATAATTACACGACGTGGCAGGCCCAGGACACAGACAGACTGTTTTGTTGGGTACATGTGTACCACATGAATGTTCTTTCAAGATATTAGTTACTCGTATATTGGCAATTTACATTATGCAAAATGGACTACAATGGTGTTGTGGTTTGGACAGTTCTATCACCCAGCCACACCCCAGGAGAGGAACTGGGAAAAGGAAAGGAGACTCCTGGGTTGAAATGTAAACAGATTTAGTAGAATAATAAGTAATGTTAACCCCACTACTAATACAGGATACAAAGCTCTCCTCATCTGCAGACAGCAGCAGCGAGCTGTGGGCTTCCAGCAGTGCAGGCTGAGTGCCCACACTGCCAGCGTGGCAGCTCCTGCAAGAACATGGTGGTCACAGCAAGTGGAGGAGGAGGCCTCGGATGCAGGATGACCAACAAGACAGATGGGACTCTTTTGGGAAGGCAGCCGTGGTAGGAGAAAAAATATACCCCAGACTTCCTGATATAAAGTGAGGGTGATGTTTATGGTATGGAATACTTGGGTTGGCCAGCTTGTGTCAGGTGCCCCAGCTTCACCCCTCCCAGCCTGCTGCACCTGTATGGTTCAAAACTACCCTCGACCTTGGTCACTACAGAAACCAGCATACCAGAGCTGGGTATAAATGAAAATAACAATCTCTTCTGTGCTTATAGAATTGGACTCTTCAGCCTTATGAATACTGCAGTTTCTCTGAGCAGAAAAATTATCTTAGAACTCTCTCCCAGCAAATGGAAAGCCCGTATCATTACGTGAATTACATCTAGCTTGAAATCTGTGTTGTAACAGAAGAATGCTCTTACCGTGAACTTCTTCATGTTTTAGAATTCATAGTTAAAGTAATTAATGACTTTGGCTGCAAGACTAAACTTGCAGCAGAAAAAGAAAGATAATGGACTAAAATTGTGTGTGTGCAGGAGGAGCAAATGAAATGTCACTGGCACTGAGAATGGTGCTCTTGTGATTGTCATCCGGTTCTTGTTTGGAAGTGGAGTGTCTGAAAATGTCTCTTGAATTGTTAGATACTGATTGTAGTGTCCCCATCACTGGAGGTTTTCAAGATGTGACTGAACAGGCTGCTACATAAATCTCATCTAGGCTCCCTTTCCTGCAAGATTGTTCCAGATAATCTTTCAAGGTCTCTTCCAACATGGGCTATTCTGTAATTCTGTGATCATTATGAGTTGACAGATACTCAGCTGAAATATTTCTTAAGGGATCTGATTATTGGAGCAAGGTGTGGCTATTGAAGAGTCTTTGAAGACCTAATTGACACATGAGTAGTTCAGTCTTATCAACTACAAGAACTAGGTCTTATTTTCAGGATCCCTGTGAGCCTTGCTATAATCCTCATCTTTTGCCAGTCTAATAAATCACTGCACAGACTTCCTGTGATATCTAGCATTAGAACTGTAACTAGGTCTTACCTTTATTTTCTGGGAAGCTGAAAGGAAAGGGGTTTCTGTCTTGTTGAAAATGAAGCTTGGTAAAGTGTTTTCTGTCACAGTTAACTAGCTCATTGCTTGCTTGACACAAACAGAGCAAAATGTTTCTAGTGCTGAAGTGTTACCAGTCTGTCAAGGTATTAGCATCAGTTTGGGTTGTAATTAGGGCTACAGGCTTTTTAGGGTAATGTTGCAAATGTAAACAAGGTAATAAAAGTGCTTCTCTTCCTGCCAAAGCATACTGAATATTCAAATTCCTCGTAGCAGTTATGAAGAGAAAAGGTAGGCAATTTGTTTGAAGGTGTCAGAGGTGGACATAATTTCATTTTCATAAACTGCAAGGTACAGAATAAATGCACGTTGTTTAAGGAATCAACTTAAGGTTATTAAGCTCTTGAATACTCTACATAGCACATTCTTTACTAATGTTGGGCTTTTTAATGTGGTAAAATACAATTATGTTTTAGGTATAATACCTAGGGTAGCTTTTTTTGGTGGCTCTGATGTGTCAAATGTACAGATAGTTTACCTCAGTGAAGCAGCTGTTATTTTATCTTTCAGAAAGAGGTTAATAATACTCAATTGCAAGAAAAGCCTTAGAGCTCGACTCACCAACTTTTTCATGCTTCTAGCTCCCTTTATTTTTTAAAAATTATATATATATGAAACACTTATTTAGATTCCATGAAATTACCTTAATAAATCAAAATATATATCCCCCAAAGTATATTTTAAAAATAAATTTGAAACTACTTTGTTCTTTCAAGTCCTCCATATCCTTAAGCTTTAGGAGTAAGGACAGTTGATCTCTTTTTAAAGTAATAGTGATCTGGAGCCTGGCTTGATTGTGTGAAGGTTACTTGTCAAGATGACTCTTCAGCTGTTGGGCTGCCTCTGTTAAAAACAAGCAAATGTTACTAAGATCATAGATGTAGTTACTGGATGGATTCTCTTAGTGGGTTAGGGAAACTTGTAGTAAATGTCTGAGGAGCAGCCATGAGTGCTGTTTTGAGTAGAGCTGATGTTAGCTTTCTGGGTCTGGTTGGATTTGCATTAACCTAAAGCCTCCTAGATTTGGTATGCTTTGCTGTTTGGGCATATGTTTCCCTCTGGTTTGTGCTAAGAACTAAGGGAGAATGCCTCCCCTCCAGTGAAGTTGTTGCATTTTGAATTAATGAAAACAGAAAAATGGTGCACAGAAACAAACAAAGAAGTTTTAAGGGGTTTTCTAGATGCAGGCTTACTTTTTCTAATCCTGTTTATGTCGGGTGAATATAGTAAGGATTTAAGCCCTCGGAACCAGAAGTGGAAAATGCTTGTACTTATACATATTCTCAAATGAAATGTTCTTAATTTGACTTGTGACATTGAGGAGTATGATTATGAAAAATATTGTTTGCCACTTGTGAATATTAAAACAAATATATTTTGTGCATCACTTTATATTATACTTTCTAAGCTTTTTTCTGTGGTATTTTAAAACTTTACATACCTCTTATTCTTCCCAATACCAGATGGTAAGGGCAGTTAAATGTGAAGTTTACTATACCCTGAGTAAGCACATGGCTTATTTTTCTTATTCTTGGGGAGTATTTGGTCAAATAGAAATCTTATTTTCAGCAACACCTTTAAGACATTTCTGCATTATTGAAGCTTTCAACTTGCAGCTGTTTTAGCTGTTGAATATTAAATCTTTTTATTTTTTTTATTTCTTTGCTGCTTGACCTCTTAACTGATGATCCATATGGGGATAAGGCTTTGTAACTATAGTCACATGTAGACAGGTGATTCTTTTCAGTAACCACAAACTGTTCTAGAACACTGGCTGAAATATTGGTGTGACCAGTGACACAGAGCCCTGCCCTTGTGTCACAGTGCAATTCTGTCCATATGTCATTGTCCCCCCACCCTTGAAAATAAGCGTGGTGATACCATCCTGTCAGCTCAGATACAGTGCATTCAAATCTTGGAAGGCAACTATGGTGTGTAATCTATTCAAGCTGCATTCATAAGCACAAGATCACTAGTTAGGAAAATCTTGAGTTGAAGGTAGACCCTGGCAGCACCTTTTACAAGATTGCTGAAAATTTCCAATGTGTTAAATATAGCTTTAGGCTAAAGGCACAAAAACTCTGCAGTACTGAGAACTATTTTTCCATTACTGGCTGGTTTTATAGGTGTGTGTGTGCATATAAGCCATATATAATAGTATATGCACAAAGTACACTTTTAGAACTCTGGCTTAAACCATTCCTTTTGTGTGTATACAGGTTTGATACTTTAATTCCAGAATTATTTTATTCCATTGTACTAACCTTTTCTGGTTACTTCATGTTACTATGCATCATGCAAAGTTACCAATTAATCCTATTTTAATTTAAAGTGGGATGGTTACATATGAATATAACGTATGGATATAATACGGATTTTATGGAGTCTAATGTTATGCAGCTTTTCAGTTTGTTAAAATACGCAGAGCAATTTGCAGTAAACCAAATAGCTTAAGAAATTTGATCACTTTATTCTGCAGCTATTTGTGCCTGCTTTTGTCAGCTGTTATGAATATCATACTCCTACTTTGTGAGTGTAGATATTGCTGACATATGAGTTTAGATTAAGTTAGTTCATAAAATAAAAAGGTCTATAATTCTACCTTTAGTAACATTTGATTCTGTTTTTGAGAGTCATCGTGGAACTGTTTAAAATGCTGAAGTTACTTGGAAGCATGTATGACAAAAAAAGGGAGTTGTGTATTATGTGCCTTTACTAAGATTTTTCTTCAACACTTGCTTTAGATCTGAACCATATACATTTTTAAACGTAGTCTCATGTACTGGAAGTTTCAACACTAGTGTTTTTAAGACTCTGTTCTTGAGAGAGCACCACACTGAACTTTGTATTATTTACCCCTCTTTTTTCTGTCCTTTAGTTGTTGCTGGGGTGCTGGTTGATGACTGCTGTTTAATTGCTGCATAGTCAGTGATGTCACAGCCTTATTAAATGAGAAAAGACAGTGGTAATTGCAAGTGCAAGAACTGGTAGCTAATGGGGCCTCTTGTCCCATTTTCCTTGAACTTCAGTCCAATTTAGTTTGTAGAGTAGATGGCTGACCTACTTGTACTTTAGTCAAGCATTAATTGAAAATGTCACAAAAAGCTTTCCTTTTCCTGAAAAGCAGGAGAAGGGTAGAAAAGACTTGGCTTTCTGTGCTTAGTTGACCAAATTAAGCATTCATTTCACATTAATGCTTTAAGGGATTCTACATTTAAGTATTTGGTGTGTTTGAGAGCTGTAAAAGCTCAAGTAATGTGTATCCAGATCTCTGAAAATCATAAGGAAGATTGGCTACTCTGTTGTGGGTTTGGTTTTTTTTTTCCCCTAAACCCTTAATAAGATCAATGAAACCTTGAGAACCAAAGAAAAGCCTCCACCTTCTTTTTTGCCTGACCCTGATTTCATATGCCTGTTTTAAAGCTCTATCCTCTTTTGCTGAAAACTTTAGTTTTTCAGTTGTGTTAGGCTTATAGCAGGTTTAAGTGCTCTGTATGTGATTTTAAAAAACAAAAATACCTCACTGAAGAAAAAAAAATATTAACTTATAGCTTAGCATATCTAATTATGTGTACAGAGCAGGGCATAAAATGAGGTCTGTAAACTTAATACATAAGAGTGATACATCCAGGTAGTTTAGACCAATGAGTTTAGTATGGAGTAAGGAGCCAGTTTGTTATATTATTTGGAGGGGGAAGTGTTTATTAAGGAATAGGTAATTCTACTAGGTCATCAGCCCATTGTGGAGACTACCAAGTGGCAAGTGAAGATCTTCTGTCCTTGTTGCAGTGATTCAGGGCCAGAAAATTAAAATTGCCAACAGACTAAAGGAGTCCTGGCTAAACTTTACCTCAGATTCACTGACCTGAAAATGTGTTTAAACAGAATTCAACAGTTTCTTTTTTCCGTGGTCATGTTAATGAAACTAAGCATTCAGTAACCTTCTCCTCCACCTTAACAACTTAAGTAAACAACTTAAATTCTTCTAGCTATTCTTTGGAAGCTAATTCAGTTTTCTTTAAAATCTGAATTAATTTCATTTAATCTGAAATATGAAATACTGGTCGCATGGTCTTTTGTACTATTTCAGTAAAGCATTGATTTTGAAACACTTGAACAGATCTTTTATTGTTCATAAAAGAAAAATTGGTTACTTAATGTACTGGAAAGAAGGATAATCAAAGCTAAGTGTGCCTGTTATTTTCTTTCTACATGTATGAATTGCATTCTACAGAGGTCTCTAAATTCTGTATCAGTTCCAGAAATGACACTGCTGAAGTGATACATAAAGTTTGCATCACAGTGATCACAGATGAAGTACTTCTTTTAAGTCGTAGGGCTGTATTCATTAGGAACTTTGACTTTCATAGTGTTTTTCCCCAAGTACTAAACTGCCCTTGAGTGTATTTTGAGAACTGAGGAATGCTACATGATGGTTTGACCCCCTTTTTGTCAGCAGGCCTATGACAGTGAGGGAATTAATGGCTGTAGAAAGACTTGGTAATAGTTGAAACTGCTGTTTAGAGCTGTTTCACAATTCTGAACTAAGCCAACAGTTATTTAATTTCTGCTTTAGCACTGGTCCCAGGGTACAGTTGTGTACTAGATTATGCTACTTACTTGAAGAAAAACTGTACTAACAAAACATTTCTGATCTTGTAGGATTTTTCTGTTACCATATGTGTGTTGAGTAGCTATCCTAGAAAGATAGTGGTTTTGTCCAGTAGAAAATAATCCATTCAGCAGTATGGAGTTCTGTGTGGAATTGTGATGCCTCTGCATTGTTTTAAATTAAGCATAATATGAGTGATTTCTGGTCTGAGAAACTGAGTTATTTTACTGGGTCCAGGAGTCTTTTCTTCTATTGTCTTCAGTAATGTCTTTCTGATTCATTATATAGGAAGGCCTGCTTTTTATTTGTGCTTTCTCTTACTTTCTCCATGATAAGAAAACCATCCTTTCCTATTTTTCTTTCTTTATTGATTTTATTTAAATCTCAACAAAGTGATGGAGGAATTAACTAATACTTGAAGGTGTGCAGGTTTGTCTGTCCTCCCAAACAACCAGCTCCCCCTGCCCCAATCAGTCATACCAGTTTCTCTCTAACCATAATGAATGAAGAATCTGCTGACATGTTGTTAGTGCACATATTTACAGTATTTAACAGTGTTTTAGTCTTTGGAAAGACATATCTGCTGGCAGCAGTCTCAGGGCTAGATGTTCAAATGAAATGTCTGAATTGCTTCTCTCCTGAAGTAAATAACAGTAGCTCCTTCGTGTAACTTTTAGATTCAAGACTGTCTTGTTTCACCTTAAATTAAGGGTTTAGATAATGCTTCTGTTTAATACACATCAGTATTCAATTAATATTACAGACCTATATTTCCTGATATGGAAAAATACAGTAGTTGACGGTAAAACACTGCAACAACACAGCTGTTTCCTAAGTGGTGCATCTGCAAAATGTGCCTACGTGTTTCACTGAGCTATTAAAAAAAGCTGCTCTCCGTGGAAGCAAGTTGTATTATTAAAAATACCTTCCTTTAATATGGGTTATGTGGTCTGTTCTAAATACTATCGTAAGCCCAAATAGTCATCTTTGAGCTATACAGCACCATTAGAAATGTGTGCCTGAAAAGCCTGGCTTGGTTTGAGTGCTGCAGTGGCTGGGGAGGGGGGGAAATGACCCTAGTTTGAGTTAAAGTTTTTATCGGCCCACAGGAAGTAAAGACATATGCTCTGATGAGAAAATTCTGTTTGTGGAAATGAAGGTCAGGCAAAGCTGTGCAGGTGTTGCAACTGTCCTTGGAGTTGTGTTGCTGAACTCTACGTTTGTAAAAATTTGTTGTTGCATTTGAAAAAATGCAAGTGAATTAAGGCATGTCTGTTAAGGTGTTTTGCAAACAGTATATGGTATGACTCACCAAACAGCTTTCATAGTTGCTTTTTTCCTACCAAAATTTTACTTCACTGTCATAGCTGATATGTGTGTAATTTTGGCCAATGGAATTTGTTTGCAATGTTGTTCTGAATGTATGAGAGTGTTTTTAATAACATTTGAAACCATGGTTCTGGGCTTAGACAGTTCATTGTCTAAAACAGAGATCTCTTTCTAGAGTGGCTATTACATTTTTATTTATGTACTTCTGTGCGGTTTTCTATTTTCAAGTATATCAGTGTTCATGTTTTGTAGTACTTGGTAAGATAAATACCATAGCACCTTTTATCTTCAGAAAATGTTTGTCTGAGGCAGTGCTGCTTCTAATGTTCTATTTTGCTTCTTTATATGCCACTTATATGCCAGTTATATGCCACTTTAAAACAGATGTATACATGTCACTTTCCTTAGCAGCTGCTTTGTCATTGAAGCTGTAATGGCTGTTTCATGTTTTCTCTGTTGGAGAATACATCAGTACTACTCTGCACTATTCTTCCTGCACCAATGTAAAATATTATTTCAACTAAACATTTAATGTGCATGTTTTATGTATTTCCCTTAATATTTTGCTAAAATAAATTTTCATTATTAGTGTGTATAACTAGCTATATAATTCCACTAATGAAAGGGTTATTTTTGAAGTATCTGGGCATTTTAAAGATGTATTGCTAACTAAATGCTTACCAAATATAATTTACAAGTTGAAGGCACATGCTCTTGTTCCCCTTCTTGCTTCTTTGAAACAAACTTTAAGGTGTCTTTATATCAGTTCTACTTAGATGGGGAGGATGGGAGGATCCCAAAACATTAAGTTAATTTCATTTTAGGAAACTTTGATGTGAATCAGCAGGTCATGTCACAGGCACTACAAAAGTGAGCATTACAAAAGGATGAACACTTCTAATTAAACTGAACTATTAAACATTTTAATAATTTAAACCAAAATAATGGAAACATCTGATTTTAAAAAATGCTATTTGATCTTTCGAGTTACTTTAATTGCCCGAGCTTTTTAGGTGATTTTCTGGCAGACTTTACTCAAAGCCAATTTTGATGTGCTTTTTTTTCTGCAGTGAAGATAATATTAGTGTGCAGTTTAACTTGATCAGAAAGACCTGAGGCTCTTGAATGGGGAACTTCTTCTATAATAAAAAACAGCACTGCAGGGTTTTAAGTATAACCCACAAATGTTTTTTGACGAAAAAGTCTACTGTGAAAATGTTTTCTTATGTTGCTTCTCTTTTGCTCATCTGAACAGACATGGATGATGTTTTACTTGTTTTCATGTTTTGTGGTTAGTTTATGTACCTAATGTCAATCAAGGATACTATTCAAGTGTACTTTGTCCAGTGTTTCCCTTGTATTTTATCTGAAGAAGCTGTAGTTGGTACTAAGTACTCCACATGACTGCACCCCTCTGAAGTTTCTTTAAAAGTTAAATGTTGATTAAGGCCAGGTTCAGTTAGTCTCTGTATTAAACAATTTAATACAATCTTTATTGATTGCAAAATAATATTTTGTGATGCTTTTTAAATAATTGATGTTTTTAGCCTAATTACAATATTTTAATGTAAAATTCCATTATTTTATAATGTCTCCTTTGTAAGAACAGTCAATATAGAAGTCAGTCTGAAAATTTGGAAACAGTTGTCTCTCAATAGTCATGGATTAATATGCAATATTTTTTTTGTAAGATACTATTTATAGAAGACATAATACTTATGGTTTAGGCCTTTTCATGTGATTCAGCTAGTGACTACCCTTCTTCCTTTTGTCAAGGTCACCTTGATTTCAGCTTCAGATGTTTTCATTTTGCCTTTTCTTCTACAGAATCCTGAAGGAAGTGTGGCTAATATGATTTCAATTGGGAGAATTCATTCGCCAAGAACTGCTTTTAATCCAGGAAACAGGAAATAACTCTGTATAGTCTATCAAAACTATTCTAAATTAAAAATAATGATTTTTAGAACATAGTATGCTCCAGTGGATTGAAATGAAGCTGAGCTGTTGACTCCAGCTAATTCCTGTAGTGAGTTCATATTCTCCTAATCTTTAACAATTAAAAAAAAATTTAGTAGTAATGTCAGAGCTCAAAAGTGTATGTTGAATAATTTAACCGAAAAAGCCTATGCTAAATAAGGGTTGAGAACATTTACTGAACAAATTACAATGCATATTAATTGCACCACTCCTTTTGTATTGTATTTGCATCACATACAATATTGAGGGAAACTGTAGAATAAAAGAGAGCTCTCTGACACTGTTTGTTTTAAAGGAGCTCTAAAAATGTGAGAGATAATTTGACTTTTACAATAGATTCTGAAGGACAGGAAGTTATCTGAAGGTGTTTGAGATGAGAGACTTCCAGATCTTGTAGGCAGGCCATGTATTTAACTTTTCTAAAAGTGCTTCTCATTCTGACAGCCCCCAGTCCAGAGAGCTCTGTATTCAGAAACATATTTGAGGAAATTTGATATCCTTAAATGATAATCCTCAGATTATCATGGCCTTTCTCTTCATGAAGTAGTAGATGTTAACTCCTTGTTTACATTTTCTTTCTTAATACTGGATGGTGTTAAAAAATGTTAGATTCCATTTTTGAAGTGTACAATAGCAGGAATGAGACATTATATTTGACCTTTCCATCACTTAAAAGATGTTTAAAGAACTGCTCTTTTGTGTCTTCATCTGTGTTGAAGGCCTTGTTTTGGCCTTCAGCATAGGTCTAAAAAAATGTGTGAGGAAGAATACACACTTGCCATGTGTGTATTAAATAATTTGAGATGTATTCCCCACTTAAAGACACAGTAAGTATCACTTTGTATTCAGACAGTATCTTGAATTTGAAATGAAGAGCTGTCTTCCAAAATGTAAAATTAAATGCACAATTTTTTGTTAAGAACACTTACAGAATTGTGTCCTTTGAAAAACTTTCAGTAGTAATGTGCTTTCCTTTTCATGACATTTAAATTCATCAAGCTGTTCTTTAGCAATAAGCATGACTTCGGTATCTGGTTAGAAAGGCAAAAAATTGCTTCTTCCCTCTGCTTAGCAATTAATGGAATCTGTATAGGCATTTTTCTATAACTTGTATGATTCCTCATACTACATAACCTAAGGTTCATTGTTCATTACAGAGAAGGAAGGTTGTAGGAAAAAGAACCCCAAAGCTGTACTTCTGAAATTCTAGCATGGTAAAATTTTGGCTTAGGCAATTTCAAGTTTTCTTGATTATTAATTAAATGCTCATATTGTTGAGTCTGGTTTGAAATCTATCCTGTAGTGCTTGGCGACTTGTGGAACTAAGTTCACAGAGCTGGAGTTTTTGCTAGTGAGTGATAGGCTGCTGGAGTTGAAAACTATTTTTAATGAGGAAAAAAAAAAAGCATACTTTTTCTGTCACTGAAATAATTTTAAGAGCTCTGAACAAGCTTGCTGAAGATAGCCATTTGCATTTTTTGGCATGAATCTTATTGTTCAAATGTCACCGTGATATATTTTTCCTTTGACTTTCAAGGCTCAGAAAAAAATTTATTGGAAACTTTCATAGGAATCAACTTCAAATTTAACAACTTAACTTTGTATAGTTGTGGTCATTTAAAAAAAAAAATTTCTTGATAAAACAAGAGCATCGTAAGCAACGCCATTTTCCTCAGCTTGAATATTTTAAAACTAAAACGTAGTGAGGAGGGATTGAAAGTAAAAACTTAACATGTTGGCATGCCCTAGGTCATATTTGATTGGTGTGCAGCAAGAGTGTTTTGACAGTGTTATCCAGCTCTGAGCAGACTGTTAGAAATACAAGTGCATTTGTATGTGCAGAACTGGGCATTTTCTTTTACTTAAATAGTTTATTCTTGTTACTGCATTGTTCCTTCATAGCTCGAGCTAGCCAAAAAGTATAATCTGAGTCTGCTAAGTATTTACAAAAAAAGCTCCACACACAGCTGTGTATCAACTCTGTGTCCTTTGCTGGTTTAGTTATGATATTTCAAACTTGTAGTTCGTAGTGTTAAAAATTTCCTGTGGCCATTGTCCATTTAACTTACAATTGGAAACCTCTGCAGATCCTTTTATAACAATTAATAACTTTACTGGTTAAAACAACAACAACAAAAAAGCACAATGAAAATAATACACCTACGCAGATTGGCTTGTCAGGCAGAGAATTAAAAAATTATTTCCCCAAGGACAGTATTTTGCTATTTAAGGCATCTCCTGATTATTTGGAAAAATGCAGAGAAAGCATGTGGGAGCTTGTAAAGACAGCTAGGTCTTGAATCTACAATAACCATTGTTTAATAGTAAATTTAAGGGAAAAAGGAGAGGAACTGATAGCTGGTTCTCTGACAACTTCATCACTCTGCCATTGCTGCTCATGCCTGCAGTGGAGGCATGTGGTTTCAAGAGAGAGCCCCAAAGAGGCTTGAGGGATTTAATTATATTGTCTTTGAATATAAAACCAGTTATATACAGTGGCTCATAACATAGGCTTATCTTCTCTAGAGTGTGAGAGAGATAATATTTATACATATATGGAACAATGTGCAGGCTAAGTTTATTTGATGATGTTTGGATTATTATCTTGTATTTCAGAGATGCATTTGTGTTTTGTGTGTTACAGATGACCAAGCTTAATCAGTAATTTTACATTTGTTTAATAAAGTATTCAGACCGTGTTTAATAATGTCATGACTAAAAAAGCCATTCTTCTTATGTAATGTGAAATTTATATGTTGTAAAATTTTAGTTGCACAGTAATGTGTCTGGAGGGTTTAATTTGTTGGTACTATCTTCTCACTGTATTTGTGTGGGGTATTTTACATGTGGTAAGTATCAAGGAAATTTTAATGCTTTGGTGATCTGATATGTGCTAGAACTATGGCTCGAATGTGTGTTCCTTGCTTGCATACTTAGGGATTGAATTATTGCTACTTTCAGGGGTTTCCTATTGCATTTTACACGCAGAGCACTTAAACATGGGTGAATATAATGCAGTAGCAAGGAAGTTGGGAATCAAGCAGACTCTCCTCAAGGTGTTTACTTAATTAGCATTTTTCACAGCTGCTGCTGGCTGACTTGGGGCATGGGGCAGGAGGCATGACCCAGAAGCAGTTGCATACCTGCTGAAGTCCTCTCTCACTGCTCTCCTCTGGCCAAGCTGAAGCCAGGCACTTCCCCACTCCCACACCCACCTTCCCAGTTCCTTCCAGCTTCTGGCTGCTTCTTGCTCCTTTTCCAGACACCTGAGGTCCACAGATGTGCAAGGAATCTTTTATTACTCTTACTTATGGTTATCAATTACTAGGATGAAGTAGTAGCTTTCACTATTTAATGTGATTTTGTTATCTGCTAACTGAAAAATGTCTAGGTAGCAAAATATGCAAGAATTCAAACTAGAAAATATAAGAATAAATAGTGCTCCCAGCCCCAGAGGAGTGTGCTTAATAGGAAATATGCTTACACAGTTTGTAACAGCGTCCATCTCCGAGATTCCTTCCTTAGGTACTCAGCATATAGGGTTCAATGAATGGGTTGGTCAGGTTCTGGAAGAAAAAAATAATTTGGTGCATGGCTTTGCTACCTTTACCGTACAGGCTGAATTCTCCAGGAAGTAGTGATTCTATTTCCTTTTACTCTTCTCGCTGTTATTTGTTGCTGTGGTTGTGTTCTTAGCAGAGCCTAAGGGATCTTCTTAAATTTCTGTCAAGGAAGGTGCTATTCTCTGTGTTTTATAGATTGAAGAATAAGAATTAAGCCAAAGTCATTGATTTCAGACTCCACCTTTTGAAAGTCTCAGGCCTGGCTTTCATTAATAATATGCAGTCTTTTCTACTAATTGCAATTATAAAGGTTCCCAGCACTAACTAGTAGTGAATAATTGTGGTTTTATGCATTTGTTCACGTAAGGGCTAGAATTCCTGGGTGTGTAAACCAAAGTAACCTTCCTTCCTATAGTAACTTGTCTTACTAATTTATGAACATCTCCATGTCAGTAGCTGTGATTCTTAACAGGTTTTGGTACATGATTTCATAATATTGCTAAAGATGTTATGTCACTTTTTTTCTCTCTGTTTAAACGGTAAATGAATTGCAACCCTGAACAAACTGGTAACTCTTATAGAGTTATTCCAACAGAATAGAAGAGGAAAGAATATACAGGTTGCTTTATTTAACCAGGGAATACAAGATACAGCATATTTATGGTAGCTGTACTTGATAGTAAATCAGAATAGTTTTCACTTAAAGCATAGAAAGTTTGTTTCTGTACAAATGAAGACTTGTTTCCTTGCTCTTTGGTGGGGAACAAGACCTGAGACTTTGGTGAGTAATAAAGAAAAATAATATATCTGAAAGTTTATGAGCAGCTAATCCAAGTTGAGCAGTGCCTTTACATGTAAAGTATTTTACACACAAGTCAGGAAACTTGGAATTCTGCTGAGTCAGATCTGTAGTGACAAGTCCTGTCGTTCTAAAAATAAATGTAAGAGGTAATGTCACCAGGTTCTTTTTTTACTGTCTTTGTCTGAGCTTTCTTCTGTAGAGTTCTTAGAGACCACACAAGGATAATATTAATAGCTGAAGAGGATGTTTGGGTTGTTTTATTTTCTTCTGTCTCTCATCTTGATCTGGTTAAATGCTTACATAGGTTGCACGAGAGGTTGTGCAGTCTCCATTCATGGAGGTTTTTAAGACCTGATGATATTAAGTCATGAGCAACCTGGGTAGACCCTGTTGTAATGACTCTCATTCTCTGATTCTGAGCTTTTTTCCCTCTTGTGGACCAGTTTGTCACTTAGATCCATAGTACTAGCAACAGCATTGCTTTAAAGCAGCCTAACATCCATGAGAAAATAATTGGAAGGGAGAAGTATAAAGTCACGTTGGCACTGACAGCTTCAGTCAGTTCTTCCTGTTCTAGAAATGTGAAGTTCTGGAAGTAAGGCACAAGGAGTCACGTCTTCTGTTTGCCATCTGGATTGTATGTTTAGGGAAGAGTTTATTTGGTCTGCAGGACAAGGCTGTGTGCTATTGCTTTCAGATTTCAAGTATTTGAGATAGTATTGTGTCTGCAGGCATTCCTTGTGTTGGAATGTCAGGCTCAGAATCCATTCTTTCTTATCATAGGATTCAGTAAGCAGAAATGAGACCTTGATTAGTAGCGGGGTTTTTTTGTTTTTTTTTTGTTTTTTCCCTTCCTTTTTAATACTGCCTTTTTGAATTACAGTGAAGTATCTAATAAAAATAAACAATCTTCCAAAGGGGTTCAGAATGTTAAAATTTATCTTTAATCAAACAACCCTACCTGTTTCTCAGTAAGGATTCATTAAAAAAATATAATGTTACTGGGGGCCTGGTAGGGGGAATAAACTGAATGACTTCTTTAAATGTTTCTCCCTTTCTCCTGTTAAAAACCACCTTAAGAGAAGATTTGGGTTGCACTGTGTTATTTTAGTGTCTTGTGCTGTATTTGTTGCACAGATTTTTGAAACTTACGTGCTGTGCTAATCTCTACCACCTGACACATGAAAAAGAAAGTTAAAAAAATAAAAAACTCAAGTATTTCAATATGAATGAAGCAAGGATTTTTGTAAATTGTTTTTAAGGTAACTATCAAAACCAATGCTGCAGAGGCAGCATACTCTATTCAGATGTTTTTGTGGGTGGTGTCTGAAGGTCTGCTTGCTCATTATTAGTTAATATTTTCTAAAATCCTCATGAGTTAATCCTTCAGGATATTTATAGCAATTCTTTCCACATTGTAGGGCAGTAGCAGTAGAGAAGAAATTCAAGGTTTTTAGCATATAACATCGCTAGAATGTTCCCTAAGAGGAAGATTTAGAAAAGTCTTATTTATTAGCTGCCTTGTGTCTAAAACTAAGGTATCCTCATTTACTAGAATTGCTTAAAAATCACTATGAAGCTTGAGCCTTGTTTGTGTGCACCATCTGTAGTATGTACTATTTAGTATATAGTTACCTTAAGCAGTTGAACTTTGTGGTTTATTTTTAACCTATAAGTTATCTTAGTTAACTTGTGTTAGGAGTTTTTAGCACAAAAGGCAACAAGGGCTCTGAACTGGTAAGGCTTTCTCTGTGCTGCTTCATATTTGGTGATTTCTATGACTGTTTTGATACGGGTAAAAACTTTAGACCTTTGGACTTGGTGAATAATAAAATATTGAGACTTTGGGTTTTAATGGCAATTCCAAAGTTCTTTGACACAGAAGACAATATCCTGAGAAGAATGAATGTTACAGGATCTTTTTTGTTGGCTAAGAATATGCTGAGGAAAAAACAGATCCAGAGGTGGTTTCTACTCAGTGAAGATCTTTAATCTTCATCCCAAGGAAAATGAAGCTTATATCTTTGCCTACTCTAACTTCATGCTTCCGTAATTTTTTAATCAATTGGTCAGTTTCAGACAAATTCTAAAGAAGAGAAGAAATAAGAATGCACATTCCTTATCAGTTTTGTGAGATTTGGCAGTTGGAGGGGAAAAACCTAAACTGATGGGCAGTTTAAGACCTGCTCAAGAAAAACTTAATGTGACCTCAGGAATAATCTGTGACTGGGGTACTGCTTTGCTCAGCAGGTAGTTTAGGTCTAGAAGAAGGCAATGTAGGTGCTTCTAAAAAGTTGAACCTGCAGTTGTGGACAAAGGCCAGAGGGGATGAAGCCAAACTGTTGTGGGAATACAGAACTTGGGTATGTGCACCATGCAGCTTTCCTATGGAGTTACTGGTTCTGCTGCACAGTGCCTGACCAAAGAAGCCCTAGATTTGGAAGATGCTGGTTATTATTTGTGGAGAATCTGAGCAGAACTAATCTCTTTTGTTGTCTTGATGTAAATTTCCCAGGTTTTATACTGACAGCCTTAGCTCTTCCTGGGTTTACTTTTGATAGTGAAACAGAAGACCCTGCAAATCAGGGCACAGTGAGCTTTCATGGCAAAGTCTCTGCAAATTCACTTGAAGGATGGGAGAACCAAACCCTAACAAAAAATGTGCTAAAGGACTGGTTGCTGTAATAATTCTGTTTCATGAGGGTAGCATGACTCATAAAGCTTAATGTTCCTAGCTCAGTATTCAGTTTATTTTTAAGTGGTGCTGCACAAATAGTGTTTTTCTGTGCCAGTTGTTGCTATGACTTCATAATATTTCCCTAAATACGCTTGCTCATACTTTCTCACAGCATAGTATTTGGCACATAAAAACCTTAAATCCATCAGAATTTCCTGAGTGCTGATCATTTTCGTGCTTTTATGGAAAAAAGGATAGCTCTGTGAACTATGTAGTTTTAGTTAGGAATGAAAGTTTAAAAAAATAGAAGGAAAAAAAAAGAAAAACAACCCAACTCTCTACAACCTGTTCCCTCGTTTAAGAAAATGTTACTCTTTTTCAGCTTTTCCAATTTTTGGATATAGCTTAAATTTCTAGAACTGGTGTATTTTGGGATATTTTGTTAAATGTAAGCAGACACCCTATAACAATTCTGCTGTCTTTTCTTGTTGGGGGGGGAAAAATACTTGTGTGGCTTGAGGGGGGTGCGTAGGTGACTTGTTGAAGCATTTCTTTAGTTTTATACTTTCGCATAAGGGTGTTTCTGTTTTGTTGTTTTTGTTTCGTTTTTTCCCCAGAAGCTGAACTCTACATTTTTCTACCTGATCTCTTACAAATGGCAGTAAAGGCTTTGGTTGAAAGACCTTGGGACACTATAGAAATACAACTATAGCCCTTCCAGAGAACCTCTGGAATCTTGTCATTTCCCTGCTTCTGTGTGGCATGCCTTGGTCACACAATTGCTTTAGTTGCTTACTTGATTTCAGAGTCATGGAAGTGTAAATGCTGTATTAATGGCAAGAAGGCAGGAGGACACAGTTAATAGAATCTAGTGAGCAATGTTTATTGATCTGACAAGTTGTCTTTAAACTCTAGGCCTCCCTTTGAGATCAAATAATACCAGAAATTATTGTTAAAGATTCCACGGCATAATCTTAAATTTTTGTGAAAACTTTAAAAATGTGTAAAAATGTTAATTTAGTGTTGAATTCTCCTTGGCCTTGGAGGCTTTCAAGCTTCAGTTTCTCTCAGCAGCATGTAACCACGATGCTGCAAGGTAGGGCAGGTTTCCAGGCGTTTTCTACCCTTCCTTTTGAAGTGGCCCTATTGCATTAAGGGAAGCAAAATTCATAGGCAAATGAGAGAGGGAGCTTTACCTTGCAGTCTACTAATTCACCCCACAAAGGGGTGTAAAATATGTTTACCCATATGTACCCCTGGTAGTAGTTGTTGGCAAACTTCATAGGAGAACCAAATCTAAACAGGAGAACCAGATGAAGTATCTGTAGGGATTAGGCAGGGGATGTGCATGCTTGTTGTGAGAGGGAGCTGTTCCCTTCCTCCCCTACCTCTTGGTCTCTACCCTGCAAACCAATCTGAGGATTTAAGTGCATTCATTTTTGCCTCAGTACTGGTTTTGATACTGATCTTGAATGTTAGCTTAGGGTAACCCTAAAATTTTTTATAAGCAGGGCTTTATAAACAGTAATTTCCTTCCATGAGGAAAGGTCATGTTTTTCTTACTTGCAGCTGTATCTGTATAAGTGAGAATGCCTGAATTGTTAATGATTAATTCTAATAAAGATAAGAATTTGGAGTTGATTTTGTTTATTTGTTTTGCTAAAAGAAAATAAATCAGTGTATGTCACAAATGCAATGCAGTAAAACTAGGTGTGGGCATGTCAGCTTCTAGGGAAAGTAATGGTGAGCTTCAAAGAGACCTTTTGTCATAGAGCCTATTACCTTTTACTTGGTACATGTGGAACAGCAGATAAGTGCATCATACCATCATTTGGAATCTTATCTGCTTTAAAATGCACAAGAGTGGTGGCAAGAAAACAAGTAGCTGAGGTATAGTTACTAGGCCAGTAAAAGATTTAGTCACAGGTGGCTGAGTGACTGAGATTGTCAGAGTATCATAAAATGTACTAAGACTTTTGGGAAGGAGGCTTGTCTTGTGTTTGACTTAAGTAGTCACAATTCTCTTTATGTTGCTTTTGCTTTATATTGTTGCTGAGGAAGCTCTGTTTTGCATTTGTGGTTGCCTTTAGCTTTCAAAGAGATGATTTGAATCTAAAATTCTTACAGAACTAGAACTTTTTCCCCCTGAAAAGAAGATTTATTTATTTTTCTTTAAATCAGGAATGGGTTTAGGCCTTAAATACTTCCAGTGGGTTTCACTATGCAATATGGATTTGGGGTGAAACATTAATAGGAGGCAATGCAGGTTATTGCATTGGTAACAAAGATGGGTTGATTGTCGCTTACGGAGTAAGCACCACACTGCTTAATCTTTTCTTCTAGTTGCAATAGGAATTTTTGTGATAAAATAAATTCAAGAGTTTGGTGGAAGGTGATCTAGGCAGATGGATTGAACAGATATTTATATGCTGCTTCGTTTTGTTCAGCACCCCAAGATGTCAAAGAATTGAAGGATGTTATTTAATTTCATTTCTCTTTTGATAAGTTCTTATTAATAGTGCTAATACATTTTTTTAATCTTTTTTACAGATTCTGAAGGTGTTTAAACTCTGAATCCATAGAAGTTCATCATACATAGAAATGTCTGGCTCATATGATGATGCCGTTGGAGTAGAAGTTTCTAGTGATAGCTTCTGGGAGGTAATCTGAAAGTTTTATCACAATATTTTGGTTTTATTTTTTACTCATACTATAGAAAATATGTTTGTTGTATACTGTAAACTGTGGAGAGAGCTGCAATACAAGACACCTTTGGTTATTATGATTGGCAGAAACAGCCTTCAGGGCAGAAATGACCTTGTAAATTGACCTAGTTCTGTCAAGGGTTTTTAACACAAACTTGTGGGTCATCCATTTGGGTAGGACACACAATTCACAATTGAACCTTTGTCAGTTTTAAGTGCTGAAGAGGGCTGTGGGAGCATGGCTTTTAATTTTATCAAAGGGGTTCAATGATCAGTGTTAAATCTAAAGTAACTGTTCAAAGGCTACTGTAAGTGCACATAAATTACAAATGTAAGATAGTGTGTGAATGTACTGCATATTTCCTGTGATGATTCTCTCTAGATAGAAGTATAAACGGTTTTTTGTGAAAAGTTATCTTATGCTAATAGCAATGTAAGAGCATACATCCAGAAAGATAATACAAACCACACTGAAGTATCAGTAATGTGCATTGCCCAAATATGAAGGAGGCTTTCAGATGTTAAGATAATTTGCTTGGAGTTAAACTTCATAAAACAATTCTACAGTAAAAGCTGCTTGCAAGGAAACAAAAGGAAACATAATTAGACTTAAGTATGCTGTCCAGATACGCTGCATTCAGTGGGGCAAATTTTACCATGTGACTGGGAGCTTTTTAGAGTTGAACTACAGCAAACTTGGAAATGAGTAGGAGGAAAATGTCAGACTAGTTCTGTTACTAGACACTGTGTAACACAGCCTGATTTTGGTGACCTAACACTGGGCTTACTTCTAAATTGAAGCTTTTCTAGACCACTAAACTGTGTTGGTGGTAAAGGCATACTGTATTTTGATGCAAATCTCCCATTATTTTCCAATACACTATCTGAAAGACCTAGTGTCTATGAGGTTCAGTAGACAGTTATCAATTTTGAGGAGACATTTTTACTATTACATTAAATATGTCTATTCTAATTACAAAGAGGTGGTTTAAAATTACTGGATTCTAAGTTTTATTCCCTTTTGTTGTAGGGCTATGTTGTAGCATGACTACAGAGGATGTCAGCCTCTGCTATCAGAGTTGACTAAGAAGCAACTGGATGTAGCCCTGAACAACCTGATGTCTCAGACCTGCTTTGAGCAGGGGATTAGACTAGGTGACCTCTAGGGGTTCCTTTCAACCTCAGTGATTCTGAGTTAACTTTCTCAACAGGCTTCCATGGAAGATGTGTTTCAAAATAAGGAGGCAGTCAGAAAAAGGGATCCTGGATTAAAGGGGATTTTTTCATGTGTGTTGAAAAAAATGTACTTCTGTACATTCTGAGAAACCTGTACTTCTCAGAAAATTATTTCTGGTTGGATATTCCGTACCAAGCTGTCTTCCATCAAGTAGTTGCATCTGGAAGCATAAAAGATGATGGATGAGAATGTGAATTCTGTAAACTAGAATGACTGCAGGAATGTGAACTTGGGTATTTAACATTAAAGGATACTAGATGATCAAAAATAGCAATTAGCCTAAGCTAGGACCTTTACTAAGTATAGTTTAAACATATTTGACTGTTTTTATGGGTGGGTTAAAGGCATCTTTGTGTTTGTGCAAATGATTTTACATAATTTTGTTAAAACTACTTCGTCATCAATTTCATTGGATTTTTATGTGTAGTCCTTCAAAAAGGTCAGAACTGCAGTCTGTTGCATAAGCAAATGTCAGTAGGCTAATGTGTAATGCGTGAATATATCTTGCTTCATCCTTGAATTAAAAAAAGTTAAGACTTTCAGTATTGTAATGTTTGTTTCTTCATAAGATAAATTATTTTCTCTGCTCATACTCTTTTTTTCACCTATAATGCTAAAGGTGGCTATGTTAGAATGGTCATGAGGAGAACTTTAGTTAAAATAATTAGCTTTTTTTTTTTTTTTCTGAAACTTAGAATACATGAGGTTGGAAAAGCAGTATGTTCTGACAGTTGAAAAATGCTGACTAGAACAGGTATGGAAGTTGGTCAGTTAAAAGTAATCTCCATAGTGGAAGATGCAGTTATATTCTCTTGGAATGGGTTCAGCTCATTAAAATTTCTAGAGACCATCTTCTCGCTCACTGTCAAAGATTTATCTGCAGTAAAAGGTGGATCCCAGTGATAAGTTGATGTCTTTGCTACTGAATTGACTCTAAGGATATCCAAATAATAGTTTTTCTGAAAGCCAAATCAATCTTACCATGCATTTGATGACAATATAAAAATGAAATAAGTACTATATTTCCTTGTAGTAAGCTTCTCACAGTTTAGCAGTACAAAAGGGAATGCTTCACTGAGTTTTGGAGTTTTTAATTATTGAATTACATAGGAAACACTACTTGTTGCTCTTCCTCTGCTTTATGCTGTTTGATTCTTAGGACAAATAGGCAATTTTGGGAGTTTTGTGGCTACACTGATTCTTTAAAAAACAGTGACAGGGACAGTTGTGTTCTTAGTATGCCTGTAAAGGCTTTCATGATTTTAGCTACGTGACTAAGGGCTTGAAATGTTAATATGTTGAAACTAAAGTGGTGTTTCAGTGAAACAGAAGAGAGGCTGTAGAAGTTTTTTCATTGGTCAGTGCTTAAAATATCACACTGACATTTGTGTCTGGTTAAAAAAAAAGAAGCAACAAACCAACAAGGAACAGCTTAGTTCAAAAGTAGGTTTTCAAACTGCTTTATGTATATGTGAAAAACTGTAGAAGGTACACCTAAATGTTTATGTAATTTCATGAGGGAGTTGAAAAATGTGTGGTATGACATCCCTGGCATTCCTCGGAGGTTGAACTCTTACAGATACACTAAGATACTTTGAACTAAAGATTAAATGAATGATAAATTGCTCTTATAGTAATGCTGAACTATTAACAGGAAGGATTGACATGGTAGTGAACTGTGACCTTCATGCATGTTGTACTTGGTGAATTTACAGTGTCTATTTAGTGTGAGAGAATAAACATGTTCACTAAGCTGTCTTAATAGAAATAGCTGTCTCTCAGTGGAAATAGCTGAGCAAATTATTAAGCAAATAAATTGCTGGTTTTTTGCACTTTGATACTTGTCACAGGATGACTCTTTATTTCTGGTTATTAAACTAATCAGAAGACCAGCAGTCCTGGCCAATACCCTATTGCAGTGAGAAATGTGAATAATGTGGAAGTTATGTTTTGGTTGACAGCCTTTATAGTGGCATGTAGCCTCATGTGGCAGAGCAGGTGAGGTTTGAACAAAATGCTTGGATTAGAGCACAACATATGGGAAAGTGGTGAAGTACCTGAAGCTGTGCTGTCCTCTGCAGTGTAGCCTTCATATTGGGTATTTTGAGTGATCACTTTCATCCAGGAATAGTTTTTCTGTGGGCTTTGCTCTCCACTTCTGTGTGTTTCTGTGAGGGTAACCATGTATGCGTGATACTAGCATGAAATGTCTTTTGGTTTGTACATACTTCTGATTATTTGTTTGGGTGAATGATTAAAGTATCCAGTAGTTTGCCTTGACAGAATGTACCATTTGACTTTAAAGCTTGCCTTTCTATGCAGAAGCCTGTCAAAACAGTAAGAGGAGTTCTCTTTCAGATCAAGAGTTAGGAGGGAGGAAGTTTGCCAGGTTTCTGCTGTTGGTAGAACAGAAACCTAAAGTAAAGGAAGTTCTGTGCGAGTCTTAATCTATTTATTTTAAGAATAAGTCTTTAGTCTTAAGTGATAGACAGAAACTAACAGCAAGCCCGTTAAACTTAATTACCAAACACTTGTTTAAGTACTTCTGGTTTGGAGCCATCTTTCCAAACTAAGTGTGACTGAATTTTAGACTCAAAACATTTATTTGTATATTCTGAATGGATTATTTTGTTTCTGAAGATTGCAACTTGGAATTGTAGTCTTAATCTTTCTCAAAATGGATAACTAATCTGCTTAGATCAATGTGTTTTGTTTGGGTTCACTGGAAAGTATGTGTTGTCTCTGGAATGCCAGCCTCAGTACTTCATGCCTCAGGTAACAAGAAATAAAGAACTTTTAATTTGGAAGTTGTATTGTTACTGCATGTTTTGTCATTTTGCACCCTTTCATTAGAAGTTTATAAGATATTTGATAGGATTTGGTTTCTTTATTTCTTTTTAAAGACAGTCTACAGTTTGTTAAAAGCCATTTTCCTGTGTTTTACTGCCTACATCTGAAAGCAGTGAATGTATTTAAGCTCAGCAATAGCACAGAAGACAGTCTGGCAGGGTGAGCTTTTTGAGTTTGTTCCCTCATGCCCCAAAATAGCTCTAATTTGTTTACCTCTGGAGTGTGCTGCAAAGCCCATCTTTTTCTTGAAAGACATTTAGGAAAGAGTGAGGTGGCTGGGTGTGGGACCTATCTGAAGGATGTTACTGTGACAACTGTTTTTTACTTGCTGCATATTCTTGAAACTTTCATTTCTTGAATGTTGATGTTCTCTTGAGCTGCTGATAATGAGAACTGTACTTAATATAATGTTGATAAACCAACTTCAAAGTTTTTGCCATTGCAGTTGACAGAAATTTCATATAATGTTGTCTTGAGGAAGTAAAACACTTGGTTCTTAATTAGTTGGCTGACTCTAGAAGTGTTTGTTTTCTTTTGAAGAAAGGTTCCTTATTACCTTTATTACCTATGTAATTATTACCAATTACAAAGGTAATTAGTAGCAGTTCAATAATATTTTAAAACATGTATCTATAGTATATGGTTACATGCACACTGACTGTCTTTGGTTGGAAGAGACTTTGAAGATCATCCAGTCCAACCTTTGACCAATGCTGTAAGTTCACCACTAAGCCATGTCCCTAAGGACCAGGTCCACACATCATTTAACTCCAGGTAATTTCTATTTAAAATCTATTTAAGTAGGTAATAGTCTGCCCTGGACAGACTATTCCAAAGTCTGACAACTCTTTCAGAGAAAGAATGTCTCCTAATATCCAGCCTAAACCTCCCCTGGTGCAGCTTCCATCCATCCCCTCTGGTTCTGTCACAGTTTACTAAGGAGCAGAGGCTGTTTCCCTCCTCACCCCAACCTCCTCTGAGGTAGTAGAAGAGAGGGATAAGGTCTCCTCTCAGCCTCCTCTTCTCCAGACTGAACAATCCCTCCTCCCTCAGCTGCTCATTGATACTGCACTTACTGCTCTGACCTTGTCTGTCTGCATGTGCTCAGACAGTCTGTAAAGCAATTCGGTGCAGATTACTTCATCTATGAAGATACTAGGTTGCTATTTCAATACTGTTTATGGAAACTTCCAGTTGTGGCATTGGGAATCGAGTTCAGTGCTTGAAAACCAACAGGAATAGTAATGTTGCCTTTAAAGACTAATATTTTTTATTATTACTACATAAATATTGTTACCAGTTTTAGGTTTGTGGTTGGGAAATAGTTGTCTTGTTGAAAGGAGAAGTGGCCATTGTTGAACTGGAGAAGTTGCCATTTGGATTTAAGTTCTTGGTGTTGACTTACTGTAGCTGTATCAGTCAAAAAATGTGGATATGACAAGACGTAGGTATAAGCTGTATCTTGTATCAGAACAGTTGATATAACTGGAAAGAAACAGGCTTTCTGCAATATACGTCTTTATTTATAACAAGAAATAGCAGCAGTTTTCACAATTAAATAGAGGAATTTTTTTCAGTATTTACTTAACCCAAGCTACTCCTAAAAGTTTTTTGTCCTCTAGCAAGTAACTCTTCCAAAGGAAACTGGAAAATTTGGAACCTGATGTGCAATTTGAAACCCTTTGTATTTCTTTATCATCTGCCATATGGACTCTCAGGAGCTGCATGACTGCTGTAAACACATCTCAGTTTGTCACAATCGTTCATGGCACTTTCCTGCATCCAGAGCCAGACTGTGGCAGAACTGGATGGTTTCAACATTTAGTGAAACACAAAAAATGGACAACCTTATTGCCCTTGTTATACTGAACTAGTTTTGAAATGCACATGGAGTAATTTGGTACATTACTAGTAAATGAAAGGCAAATTTTATTATGAGTTTTGTTAATTAAGCTCTGGCCTTAGGCCTGCTAATCACTATTATTATGTTCATATTAAAAAAAAAATGCCTTGAGCATGCTGAGACCAATGCTATTGTTCACGTAGATACCTGTGAAGGTAGAGAAAGGCAATGAGTGTTTCTAGAGATCAAAGTAGAAGTGTATGTAGAAAAGTAAGACATCAGAAGGAACAGCTACCCTGCCTGTGGAAATTCTTATGTTTAACGAGCCATGGGTCCCTCACAGGCTGTGCCACTTACACACTAGATGGGAGTCCTTACTGTCTCATTTTCTGCTAGCATCAGCAATATGGGGCCCCCTCTATCGAAGGGGTGTTTAACTGCACTGTGAAAACACCTACTTATAAAAGAAAAAAGTAATTTTGAACAGCTGCTAGATCAGCAACTGGCACCAGCTCTATGAACTTAGGCCTGTGAGTGCTTCGATTGGAGGGCAGAAGCTGGTGTGCCTTTTGAGGTGCATTCTGAAGTAGTTTTGGGATTTTTTGTTTTGCGATATCCACTAGTAACATAAGATTTCCAGCTTTTTCAGAAAGAGGAAGTTGATCCTTTATGTAGTATGGATCAATAAAATTTGGCATTCCCATTCTCCAAAAAGAATCCCAAAAGCAAGCTCCAAACCTGACACTGAAGCCAATCTGGGACATTCTTCTCACAAGCTGCATTGTAAGCTGGGTGCTCAGATTGCCTTGGTCCTGCCCATGTGGTACTCCTGGTACCTTTGCTTCATGTCTGCTATTGTCAGCCAACATCTACATAAAGTATCTGTTGAGGGGTATGTATTGAGTGCCAGGAATTTGATAGGATTTCCTAAAACTGACTCTTGAATAGTATAAAGGTATTCCTGTGTTGAGGGATTTCCATTACTTGTCAGTGAATGCTTTTTGCTGATGAAGCAGACTGTTCTGTTCTGCTTTTTCATTTCAAAAATATTTGAACCCTGCAACAGTGGATTCCTGATGTACCTCCTACATGCATTTTTCTTTTTTCTCCTAACATTGAGCAACATAATGTTCTCCATTTATGTTGCCAGGTGTTTGGTTACTGGTATGTTTGGCTTTAGATTTTAAAAGCTTCCTCGGGATTTTTCTTGCAACCAGCCAAGAATTTATATGGGCAAATTTATAAAATTTAAACACACAGATCTAGGGCTCATAGGTACCTAGACTGTGCATGAGTACATAGGTACCAAGGTAATTCTTTTTATTTGAAAAACTCTCATAGTATTATAGTTGTTACTGCTGGTTGAAGTGTTTGAAAGCTTCCTATTTCACACAGCTGGAAAGAAATCCCACTAAATGGTTGAATGGAATGCTGGAAATAGTGTGTCCCTGTATTGGCCCTGAGTACGCATGGGTTTGACTACAAGCCCTTAGAGGTTATTATTGTGTTTCCTGCCTGTGAATTTTTGCCCATAAAAATACCCTTTGTATGCTATGGTGACTGACTTTCTTTCAAATGTTTCCAGTTCATAAAGGCTGACAAGTTATGAATAAGCTAGGCAAGCTTGGAAAAAGAGTTGCCGTCAAGTCTTACTTCAGGCATTTGAAACTCCTGAAATATTAGTGGTAATAGCAATTACCATGATATGGTAGAATGAACTGACTCATGTTTAGCAATAGCTGAACGTTTGCCACCTTCGGGGCTGCTACCAAAATATCCTTAATTTTCATTCAGTGTACCAGAAAAACCTGCTAAGTGTGTTTAAATCTTTAAAGGCTTTTATCCTTCCCTATGAATATGCTTTAAAAAAAAAAAAAAAAAAGTTTGTAAGTTGAGATAAGGGAGCCTAGATAATTTAAGATAGGCTCTTTGTGCTTTGTGTTGTGAAATTATAAAATAATGAGGCTGTAAGGTCTTAAATATTCTCACTGAAGATGGTATCAGTGACCGTGCTTGGCTCCCTTAGAACACTGGTCACAAGAGATGACTGGACTGCTACCTATACAATGCTAGATCCCTCACCACAGTGTGCTTCTGTGTTTTCTTCTGGTTGTTACAGGTTCTCTAAATCTTAGATATGATAAAGGATTTGAGGTGACATTGCAGTGTTCATGCATGAGAGGAAATACCAAATGACCAGAGGTGTTTTCTTGGCTAAGCAAAAGGGAGATCTGAAGGCATATATGAGATAAATGGGGTGAAATAGGATCAACTGAGGCTTATTAGTAGCAAAGCTCAATGTATTTTGCAGTCAAAAAGGGGAAACTGGGGGTGAGTCTAGAACAACTGTCCAGCACAGCCAAGTCTCTGACACTCAATTCTGTCTACACTGCTGAGTCCCTACTGGGACAACTCTGTGCAGATTGGGAGATGCTGCTCTTCCAGTACCTTTGAAAAGACCTTTGGGGAGCTGGTGGTTCTGCTCACGGTGTTCTGGTTTTTGCAAGGAAACTGTCTGTGTAGAGGAGTTACAGTGTATGAGTCACACAATTCATAACACGTGCTAGCTGATTAATCCAATGCCTTCATTGTGCTTGGCCATCAAAGGTGTCCACCTTGCTCTGCAAATGTTTTCAGTGATCTTATGATTAGATAAAGGCAACTCAATCAAACGTGAGAAATTTAAAAGATAACTGATGTAAAGACAACTCAGTCATATGTGAGATATTTTCTTAAAGTGATGTTAAACAAATGCAATTAAATAATTTTAAAATGTTTTATAAAAATATTAAAGGCAATAAAAAACATATCGTTTTAAAAAGTGATGTTCAGGACTGTGACCTGAAATAAACTGTTCATAATACCTTTGCTTCAGTTGTCTATCTCACAGTTAATTTTTTATTTCTTACTTGAACTCTCTACATGCCTGAGATTTGTCCACTTCTAGGTATTACCATCAGGTTAGGATTTGTTCACTTCACAAAATTAAAGCATCAAAAATACCATGAATCAGCCAGCTCCCATTCAATATTAGCATTTAAAATGCTAATTTTAATAGTGAAAGATTATGAAAGGAAATGTTCATGCTAGGGGGAAAAATCCATGGGCACATAACTGGAGACAAAAATTGAGGCTAATAAGACTTTAGTAGTTGTGCCAATCCAGCATAACCTGTTTAAATAGTCAGCTTGGCTGTGAACCTACAGCTGGAGTGATTTTGAACAAAGGAATGATTTTCCCCTTCCATTACAAAGGCTTTAGAAAGTATTTTTTGAGATACTTAGTATTCTCAGTGCTTTGATTTAATACATATATTGGTCAGTGCACAGTGTTAGTTTGAAAATGCCTACCTCTCTATTTTTTTCTCCTGCAAATGAGAGGTCATTTTTCATAGTTTCTCTATAATAGATGAAATCTGTTTCAATATGGATGCGTTGAGTATCTTGATTTTTGGTATTTTCTTTGTGATGGTGGTAGCTTTGTATGTTCAGGTATATTGTCACTTATTTTCAAAGGGGGTGTGTGTGCTTTTTTTTACATGATTTAGAGAAATAGGTGACTGCTAACTGGTGGCTTTCTTATATGCTGCCTAAATTACTTTAACCTGTTAAAATGGGTCTAGTCCAAAACAAAACCCATGCCTAAATGAATGTTTTGAGGCACTGTTTAAAGGATTTTTGTGTCCTGTCATTGATGGTTTTGTGTATTTTTTTCCCCCAGCTTTCATGGGGTGTCCTAATATACATCTGTATTTATCAGCATAGTCACTAATTTTTTTCAGCACTTGATACAGGTATTTGCTTTAAAATGTTTCCCCTAAAGACTTTGAGAAGTTTTCCCTCAAGCAGATGGCTTGCATTTATAACTGCTGACAAAATTCTGAATAAATGCAAACCTAAAAGTTGTATTATTTCCTGTATTTAAGATGTGTCGGATAGGATTCATACATAAAAATTACAAATACACTTAAAGTATTTGAATGTTTAACTCCTATTAACTACTGCTAACCTTTATTTCTCAGGTAGCTAGAGAAGATAAGAAACTTTGATACTTAATAGCCTGTGCAAATTCTGTTAACTAAGTTCTTATGCCTTGTTTAATGTTTACTAAGGCAACTTTGAAATCATTGGAAATACCACTCTGATAGCAGAATCAGCCTTTTTTTCCCCTTCAGTCATCTAGATTGCTGTTAGCATCTACACAAAAATTAAAGGGTTGTGTTAATTATAAAATGGATTTTCATTTTATAGTGTGCCTTCTTCTGTATCCTTATCTTTGTGTAGCTTGTTCATTGACAATTTTCTTTAGAATTCACAAGTTAATTCTAGGCATGAGAATTCCATGTCATTGCTGTCAGTATCTTCAAATGTTAAATTATACAGTATACTTTTGAAATAGTTGCTATCCAGTTTGTAAGCAGTGAAGCCCACAGCTGTAACAAAGGGCAGATCCAGTCTCTGCTGTATATGTAGTGGTGGTGCTTGCTCCATACAGTACTCTATAAAAACCCCTATTGTTATGCTTGATGGCTGTGTTGCAATACTCCTTTGCATGTCTTTGCAGCTCTATTAATCCTGAAAGATTAGGCACAGCATAAAATTAAGGCATTAGGAACATAATATTAAGAAAGGAAGAGAGAAATACTGCATTTATGCTAAATATCTACTGATCATCTAAAATATTACCAAGCGATAATAATGCAGAACAATTATGATGACTGTCTATAATTACATTGCAGAACTAATGAAATATAATAAAGCTTTCACCTGTGAAATTCATAACTTTTTTTACAGGAGAACCTGTGGCTTTTGTGGTGCTGTTGCAGTTAGGTTTTGAGCTTAATTGCAAAATACTTTATGCTATAATTTATTAATTCCTGCTAGTAGGTTATCTTGCTCCTTGGTAAAAGTACTTGTGTTAATTAGAAATTTATCTTGTTTTCAGAGCTTTCAAGCAGGAATTATAACATATCTGTCTCTTTATAGGTTGGAAACTACAAGCGGACAGTAAAACGAATTGATGATGGTCACAGACTTTGCAATGATCTGATGAATTGTATTCATGAACGGGCACGAATAGAGAAGGGCTATGCTCAGCAGCTTACAGAATGGGCAAAGAGATGGAAACAACTTGTGGAAAAAGGTAACACCTTCTGAGTTTTAATTTTGAAAACTTAAATGGAAAAAATGTTTTTGTATATATTTTGGTAAGTACAAAGTAGAAAATTTGTGCCTTTAGTGGAGTCTTTACAAAAGGGTCAGTAATGTAAGAAATTATCACGCTTTTCATGAGTAAAAACAAACAAGCAAAGCTCCAGTCCTTTGTTACTTTGCTTGTTTTATACTGAAGTAGATGGATCTTCCCCCAGTGTTGAGATATCCAAATAGATTCAGTTCTAGAGAACAAGTTCTGACTGTTTCTAGGTAACCACTGGTATAGGACACAGTTTGAAAAGTGTATCTGAATAGTAAGGGACCAGTGGTTGTGGGGGAAGGACTAGTTAATAAAAGAGCTAGGCATTGCTCTGAGGGAAGGCTAGTCTGATACCATTTCAATATATTCTGAAATAGTTTGTCCTTATGTGGTTATCCATGCTTCAAAAAGTATGTTGAGACATGAAAGGCAGTTCAAAGAGAAGCTAATAAGTGCAATACTAACAGTCATGGTACAAGGAGAGGAGGCCAGACTAAATAGATGCTATATCTTCTGATGTAAAAATTCATAATGTTCTAGATTTATCTGAAAGCAAACTGTTCCCTTTTCTAGGTTTGCATCAATATTACTGTTTACAAGTGAATGTAAGTCAACAGCTTGAGGTAGTTTCTTGGAAATATAAGTTCCATGTGGGTGATGGTTACTGAGAATGACACTTTTTGTTGTGTTTAGGCCCACAGTATGGAACAGTAGAAAGGGCTTGGTGTGCTTTTATGTCAGAAGCTGAAAAAGTGAGTGAACTACATCTAGAAGTAAAAGGTTCACTGATGAATGAAGACTTTGAAAAAATCAAGAACTGGCAGAAGGAAGCCTTTCATAAGCAAATGATGGGAGGATTTAAGGAAACCAAAGAAGCAGAAGATGGATTTAGGAAAGCTCAGAAACCCTGGGCAAAAAAGCTGAAAGAGGTACAGCAGTAGATTATGTACTGGATATCCTGTGTTACAATATATTGATGTCTCAAATCTCTATAAGGGAGTAAACTCCCTATTCTCTCTGCTGGACCCTCCTTTCTCAAAAAGATCTCTTGCTTTCTGTCCTCTTCTGAAAATAAATGTTTCTTTTGGTCTTTCTTTATCTTGGTGACTTCAGTGAAAACTTGGAAAAAGTGGAATATCGTTTTAACAGTATCTGTTTAAAGCATTTGAAATTTACTAATTGCTCAAAGAAATGAGCAGGGGGAAAGTGGGTTTTTCCCTGCCATGTAACATTACTCTTAAATAACAGGTTTGCTGAAGAAGGGGAGCAGAATATAGGTATGAGGGGGAAAAAATATTCTAGTGGGGTCTCTCAGTAAACCTTTTATTGAATCTGTTTCACACTTCTCTAAGAGTGAAATTTCTTGTATGGTGATTTCTACGTACTACTGTAATTTCCTTATGTTGATTCTTATGTATTGTTCATTCCTTGGCCTAAAACACTAATTAAAAAATATGGAAAGAGAATCATGAAACAAAAATTCAGTGATTGTTGTTGTATAAACTGTCCTAGATGCACATATTCAAATCTACTCCGTAGGTGGAAGCTGCAAAGAAAGCATACCATGCAGCCTGCAAAGAGGAGAAACTGGCTATATCCAGAGAAACAAACAGCAAGGCTGATCCAGCACTAAATCCTGAACAACTTAAGAAATTACAAGACAAAGTGGAAAGAAGCAAACAAGATGTACTAAAGGTATACTGTATGCTAGCATACTGTTCATATGGAGTCTTTTTAACCTATAGCTTGTGCATATTTAAGATTTTATTTTGTCTTCCTGAATATGCTCTCAGAAAAGAGACTTAGAGCTTTATTTTATCTTTCCTGCAGTTTTGTTATATCGTTCTCATTGTGACCTAATGTAAGTACAGTAATCATGAGAAGTGGCAGTTTGGGAACTTACGGCCTAAATGTTTTAATAAGTCTGCTATGTAGGGTAGTAATTAAGTATACTAAGTTTGCTTTTTCCATCCCCAGACAAAAGAAAAGTACGAAAAATCACTGAAAGAATTAGATAATGCCACTCCTCAATATATGGAAAACATGGAGCAGGTATTTGAACAGTGTCAGCAGTTTGAGGAAAAACGCCTACGTTTCTTTCGAGAAGTGTTACTGGAAGTTCAAAAACACCTTGACTTGTCTAATGTTGCAAGGTAAAACTGTAATACTTCAAAATGAATACTTTTCAGTGAAATGTAATCCATACTTCAAGTAGATCTGTGTTATAAATCTGATTTGTTTCTAATGTGTTGCTTCAGTTTGTTTAAAATGTAGTTGAAAGAACTTAATTATTTGTTTTGGCTAAGATCAGGTTAGGATCCATCTCTAACTTTTGCTGCCTTTAACATAATATTAAATAAACCAAGACACCCTCATTCTCTTGTTCTGTTTTTGTATGTGTGGCATTTGGGATTCAGAGCTTGGAATCAAAAACTGGGAGAGTTGTGGTCCAAGTCTTGCATGTTTATTGGAGAACAAACTAATATTTAGTAGTGTAAGCATGAACTTTGTAGCACAAGCACATTTATTGTTAAAATATTAGACCCAGTCTAAAGGAATTAGCTAGGGGATAAACATTAAAGATCCATTGGTTAACCATTGCTGAACTCCATTTTAATTTCAAAGTCTGCTATTTACACTGTAGTATGTGTAAAGCATGTTTTGTACTTTGGTCTTTGCGCCTTGTACTTTGACCCTCTTCCACTACGTTCCAAGGAATCTAAACTTCTGCTAGGGAACTCAAACCAGAGCTTGTGTAGCTTATTTTGTTAGACCATGTGTCCTGTCATGTCATCAACTACTACATTGCCACTTTGATAGGAGGCTTCTTCAGTATGTCCACATGATGGTGGTGAGCATTTTTTTGGTTTTTCTTTCATTTGAGAAGGCAGACACTGGAATACTTGGAGCAAATGCTGTAATGCTAGTGGAATTTTAAATCCCACTTGTAACAGCAGTTTCTCACATACACTCTAGTTAACTAAAAGAGGAGTACACTCCTGGCTGGCTTCTTGTTTCTGTTCCCTCCTCTGCTAGTGACAAAACTCCTAGGATAGTCCAACTGTTGGAATTAAGGAGCTGGTCAAGGTAGCCTTGGTCAGGAAGAAACTAGATTGGCTTTAACCCTGATCAGTGTTTCAAATTGACTTGCTATGCAGTCACATGAACGTTAATGCTGGCATAAATGAAGGTGGTAACATAAGGAGAAGAGCAAATACAGAGCAAGCAATAGCTAAGGGCAAGATCACATCTTTTAGCATCACTGTTAGTTTGGTATGCTTCAAAGTTCTTATGGATTTGCTTTGCAGGACAGGTTCTCTTTAGTTAGGATTGCTGCCCATTGGAATTCAGTTTAATCAGGTTGAAAGAAACTGCAGAAAAGAAATAAATGAGAAGTAGTTGACTTGAGAGCAAGTTTAGGGAAAGACTGCAGGTGACCAAATGGAGAGGCAATGATTTCCTTTCAAGAAAGTTAGGAGTTTGAGGAGTGATGACTTATGGTATGCTATTAAGGTGCAAACAAAGAAAAGAACTAGCAGGATAAGAGTAGAGATAATGCAACTGTGGCTATGTATCTAGTTCTTTATCCTCATCTCTTTGAATACACAGGGATAAAAAGGGCAGAATAAACCCCCAAAAGGAAGTTGGATTTTTAACTTTCTTAAGACTAATAATGCTGAAGAGCCCAGAAAATAGCCCTGCCCTGTTTTCTACTGAAGTAGACTTCCAGTTTATTGTTGATTTAGCTGACGGCTAGTGAGTAATTCAAAATTATTTATTCCCTTTCTCAAAATACATGCCTTCCTATTGCATAAATACATTGAAAGAACCATTGATGTAGAAAAAGATCCATACTGCATACATGTTAAAGCAGTCAAATAATGTATAGAATATATAGAAATTTGGAAGTGTATTTTGAGAAAATTTGACTCTTTGACAATGTAGCACTAATTCTAAATTTTGTGACTTGCTCTAGAAGGATTTTGCCAAATTCTCCCTAGGCTGAATACAGATAAGTAGTTCTGTGTCTTATTTTAAGCTTTGTGGCTGGTGTGTAATACCTCCTTATACTCTGAGTTCTATGTTGCACCGTATTGTTTTTTTCTGTGCAAAACTACTGTAGTCACAGTCTGTAGAGTGAATACCTCATGTACATCATGTACATAGTCTAGGATCAGGCAAAGTTGTATCTGCAGCATGACTTCTATAAAATACTTAGGAGAACTCAACTTTAACAAAAAACAAGCAGAAATAAAAGTAGTAAGGTGGTTCTTTATAGCATTGCATATTTTGTATAAATAGTACAGTTAGTAAAATCAGAGTACATAAAACATTTAAAGCAGTTAGCAGATCTATATAAATCTACTTCAGGATTGAGATTTTTATAATGACAATTATTATTGGATTAAGACAGGAGTTTTCACAGAATGATATTAGCTTATCACAAAAACAGTTTCTACTGTCTTGTAGAAAAGCTTTTAAATTCAAGAAAGTTCAATACTGGCATTCAGTGATTTAAATATATTCCTGCATTGCTCTTAAATTTAATGTTAGCCAATTAAGTTACTTCACACAAGAGTCTTAATTCTAAAATCTGACAAATAAGGATTTTATATTTTTGTGAACTTTCAGCTAGCTTACTTGCTGAACTACTCCTTTTTTATTTTACAGGCAGTTAATAGGTCTGTCAGATTTTTTAAAAGTCTATCTTGCTGTAAATTTTTCCAATATTTTTGTGAACTTTAAGTTGGTTTTTGTTTATTTTGTTGGTTTTTTGCTTTTTATTTTTGAAATCTGACTAGGGGTTTTTCTATGTTTCTCTGTCTTACACTTAATTTGAAGACAAATTTGTTTTGCAGTTACAAAAATATCTACCGTGAACTGGAACAGAATATTAAAACAGCAGATGCTGTGGAAGACCTGAGGTGGTTTAGAGCTAATCAAGGTCCAGGGATGTCAATGAATTGGCCTCAGTTTGAGGTAAGATCAGAGTACTTAAGCTCAGACTTGTTTTTTATGGTTTTGGTTTTTGTCCTCTTCCTTTCTGGTGTAACTCTTAAATTCAGGCTTCCAGCAGTGAATTTTGGTTTTACAAGTCATAATAGTTTTCTTTATTTCCATTGGGCTCTTCTCCTCCCCCAACTTTTGGAGGTGATTATATTGGGCACCTATTTAAAGAGAAAAGATAAACCAGGAAACTCTGCAGTGATTTTTAAATTTTTTTTTAAGCTGAAAGTCAGCCACAGTTAGCCATAGTTCAGTTGATACACCTCTGACACCTCTATGTGCTACCTGTATGTTTTACTTCTCCCCTTTGGTGTCAGACCAGTTTTGAAACTCCTTGCTGTTAGTTGTAATGTAGGCAGCAAAGGCTGTGGAAAAGATTGAAGTACATACTTCACTCCTGAAGATTGGCATTTATAAGTCTTAATTTTTTTTCAATGCTATTATATTAAGAAAAGTTCCAGCTTTAGCCAGTTGATAATTTTATTGTTGAATGCCATCCTCAAAAGAAAGGAGTTTTAAAGTAGTGTTCTGCTCACACAGCCTACAAGAAACAAGCACCAAAATATGTCAGTGCATATCATACTACTAGAGTATCAAAAGTCTGGAACTGGGATGAGTTTGACTAGAATCATGGATTTACTTGAAGTAGTTTTTAGTCATTAAATTAATGGATTGGAAGCATCAACTCTGGATTGTTCACTGTTCCCTTATTAACAACAATAATGGGGGAGGGAAATTAAAATACTGAGTGACTTAAAATTTAGAAGGTTTGAGTAAGGAAACTCATAATAGTACTGCAGAGTTTCTTTCCCTGGAACACTGAATTACTGCTACTTCTGTGTGGGGAAATTACCATCCTTTTTCATAAACATCATAATTAACATTAAATTCTGTTACCGTTTCTCTAATCAAGTTTTTTCTCGTTCACATGCTACAAGGATGACGTAAGTAAATTTAAAAAATCATGATCAAATGAATATGAAATTGCATAATAAAATGCAAATATGCGTAGGTCAGTGGTCTTTAAACTATGATAACTCAGAAATCCATTATGTATTTGTACAAAGTTAAAATAACGAGGTATCTCTGAAAAGTTGGCCAAGAATCACGGCTGACTTGGCTACTTGTATAAACCAGTAGTAATAGCAGCTCACAAAATCTGCTTCCTGATAAAAACACACAGCTCTAATGCTATTTTCTCTATAGCAAATTATGTCCTTGAGTTTTGGTTTTCTTTTTTTTTTTTTTTTTTTAAAAACCATTAAGGATCCTGAGATGTTTCATTTGCTTGCATCCAGTTTGCTGTCTTTTGGTTGCTGCTTTATTTTGCTATGCAGCTTAGTTTGACTTGATAAGTAGAAGTTGTGTTTAGGTCTGGTTGTGCATGTCTGTCTGCCTTCTGAGGCATGCAGTGGTTCAAAACATCAAGGAAGAGATACTTGACAAACGCTATCAGGGGTTTTGTCAACAGTTACATTATAAGAGCTAAGGCTCAAGTCATATGGTTTTTAAGGAGAATAAGTTTTACTTAATCTAGAGTGAAGTCCCTTAAGGGCTCAAACCGTAGGAGCAGAAGTGACATACAATTAATTTTGTATATGTTTGCAGATCATTCCTAGATCATTTCTTGAAGTAAGCCCAGTCTTAAATTATATTATAATAGCTTTATTAATTAAAGGGAAGGTTTGCTTTTTAAAGTAAAGCTGTCTTGGCATTCGTGAGCCCTCTTGGTACAAGGTTTAAAGATCTGCACTGGCCCATTCCTTTGATTTCTCCAGTTGTCTGCCAGCTGCTTGGTGTTTCAAGACTTTTCAAGGTGTCCAGAATAGCAGGGAAGTACAGGTAGCCATGGGATTATGTGAATAGCACAGTTACCTGTTTGCATTGCTCGGGTATAATCTAGATGAGAGCTATAACTGAACCATTTAGAGTAACTTCCCTTTTTAATAATTATTTGTACTGTTGTATGTATAAATGTATTTTCCATATTAACGATTAAATGTGATAATTACTCATTCAATTAAATTTATCAGTCATGTTTTGCATTCATTGATAGGAGTGGTCTGCAGATCTGAATCGCACTCTGAGCAGAAGAGAAAAGAAGAAAGCATCTGATGGAGTGACTCTGACTGGTATTAATCAGACAGGAGATCAAGTTTCACAGCCTAACAAACATAGCAGGTATTTTTTTTTCATACCTTTAAGACTAATTGGAAGGGATTATCAACTTCAAGTACACTAAGATCTATGGGATCAAAAAGTCACTGTCCAACTAAATGTTACCGATCTGTGAGCAATCTTAGTGATGTGTTTCTGCAGCTCGAAATATTTTGGAAATTATTCTCCATTTTACAGTTTTCTTTCTGTTAGAAATGAAAAGAAATCAAACTTCATTAGAAACTGAACTTGCTGTAGCTAAGTTAGTCTCTTGCTTTCTTCCCATCTCTAGAAATGTCAATTATAATTTGAAATCTTAGCTTGTGAACCATTTAGTCACTTCAGAATTTTGGGTGTGATAAATACAAACTGTTAACATGAACTGTGAGAAAAATCACACTGCCTTTTACTGCAGTCTTCATAGTCCACAAAGGATATTCTAATTCTGGAAGAATGTATCATATATCATATGTGAGATTTCTTCAACTTTCTTGGATCTTGAGCTACACTTGAGAGATGTTTGGGTTTGTTGTTTGGGGTTTCTTTTCTGGAAAAGGGGTATGCTAAGAAACTGCTTAGTGGGACACCAATGGCAGTGTTCTAATCTTAAACAGATAGGGTCACCATAATGCTCTTTCTTTTCCAAATTAGCAGTCTTAGTGTCCAGAGTAACACAGTGCAGTCAGTACAATCAAGTTACAATCCCTTCGAAGATGAAGAAGATACTGGGAGTACTGTCAGTGAAAAGGAGGACAGTAAGATCAAAAAGTTGGTGAAATGTTGTTTTTTTAATTGTTTTCACACTTGCACTTCCTCTATCCAGGGTTTTCTATTTTTGGTTTCTATAACACTATGCTGGTCTGTGCATGAAGTCCTTTTAAGCGGTTATGTAAGCAACACTGTAACCTAACTTGTCTTTTCTAACAGATGCCGTATCTGTTGCCTTGTCCTTTGGTTTGAAACTACTGGGGTTATTGGCAGTTGCTAACAGAACTGCTGTTGCTTTACTCCTTCCTTTAACAGTCCTATAAAATGTATAAACTTATGGATTTTTCTAGTGAAACTGCTTCTGGAGCTTGACTGCTCTGTGTGTTCTTGCTGAATAAACCTGCTTTCTTTTTGTTTAGGACCTTCTCAAGCAGCTGCCTGTTACTTCAGTTTACACACTAGGGGTGTCATACCCCACTCTTAAATGGCATGTGCATGCTCAGTGGTGAACTTTTCTTTAACGGTCTTAAATGGTCAAGTTGTGGCAGTATCATGAAGTTTCTATTGGTGGATTGCAACATACAAAAAGTGTTCAAAGCTGTTGATGAGGTGCATAGAGATTTAGGAGGAAGGTTCTGCAAAGAAATTTAAATGTGTTATCCTAAACCTGATAATTCCTCTGATCTACCACCTGTGTACTTTGTACCTTTCTAGAGTAAATAATCCCATGGATCATGTAGAGTCCTTGATAGAGAAGGGGCTTGAGTTGGTGGGAATGTTATCTTTATCTTTTCTTTTGCATTTTTCTGAATTTGTAACTGAAAGGATAATTAAACACTGGAATAGGCTGCCTAGGCAGGTGGCTGAATCACCATCCCTGGAGGTGTTTAAAAGATATATAGATGCGGTGCTTTAGATCATGGTTTAAGCACTGGACTTCATAGAGTTAGGTAATGGTTGGACTTCATAATCTTAAAGGTCTTTTCCAGCCAGAATGATTCTGTGACTCTCTATTGCAAGAATACTTTTTTTTTCTTTTCAAGGAGGCATTGTCAACTAAAAATAGGTGAGAAGATACCAGAAAAAAGTTCTAAAACTGGGACTTTAGAGTGGAGTTTAAGCATAATTAGGGGAACAGATATTTTAGTGGTATTTCTAGTCTCCTATTTTCAAAGCTGAAAAGAATAATTTAAAAACTGTTTTCAGTGTTAGCAGCTATGAAAAAAACCAGAACTACCCTACAGATTGGTCAGATGAAGAGTCCAATAATCCCTTCTCTTCCACTGATGCAAATGGAGACACCAATCCATTTGATGAAGATGCCTCTCCTGCAATGGAGGTGAGAGTACGTGCACTCTATGACTATGAGGGCCAAGAGCAAGATGAACTCAGCTTTAAAGCTGGTAAGTTTACAGCATTCACGTAAAGTATTTATCACAAGGAGAAAGATGAGGGGCAGTAATTCTCTTCAGCTTTTATTTTCTGAAGTCGCCTGTTTCTCTGTACAGCTTCACTTACAGTATCCTATATAACCTTTACCCTTCATGACAGGGCTTCTTTATATCTCCTGTTTGAAACACTAACTTCTAACCTGTTTGGAATGTGTTGGGATGAATCTGTTTGGGATATTCCTTTCTTACCACTTTGTGTTAAACAAAATGAACTGCAGAACTGATTATCTTCTCCCTTTCTTAGTCAGTGACAGTGATAGCTACTGCTCTTAGCTAACTAAAAATGCTAAGCCTACAAAGTTGTTCTATTAAATGAAAAGACCACAGTAGCTAATCTCAAAAAAATATCTAATCAACTGATATTTTTTCTGTTTAAACTGGAGAAATCCCATTTTTGACCTGTAGCTTCCTACAGTGCTGACTTTAAGGTTGAAAACTTAGCTATGGGTAGAATTTTTTTTTCC